>CM062857.1:8734530-11192225 GCA_031772225.1 Eubasilissa splendida | reverse complement strand
TGGAAACGAACGGAAGATAATAACTAATTATTTATTAACCACTTGATTTTGTTTGTTTTTTGGGATCTTTCCACCGCCCAATTCATTTTTACGTAAAAGAAGATATGCCAATTAACAGTTAATTGAACAAGCTTAATCTGAAAGTAAAATTTGGTCAAGATATCAACCAATTTATCACAATTATGTTTTGTAGGTGCTATCAGAATTTTAAAATATGTTTATTAGATACTCCTATAAGTTGACGATAATTTTTCAATAATTTTATTCCAACGATTAAAAATGGCAACCAAAATCTTTGCAGTCCACTAAATCTAGTTTGACTATAAATGATATACCAATTACGTTCGCGTGAATTTAGTGTTTACATTTAATTTCATTCAGTGGTCGTGATGAAAAGTATATTTAATGATTAATTTATATATATTAATATATATTGTGACATTACAAAACTAATGTCACGTTCAAAATCGCCCCATCATTATTTTTAAGGCAATCAATTTAGTAATTACTAATAACGCCCTCATGTTGGTAATACGAGCGGGCTTCAAGGTTATGAAAACGGTCTGAATCTATGGTTGATATGAATATAAATTTTCGCTCGGAGCTGTCAGATACGCGGCTTGCTTACTGCGGCCAGCGAAGCTATTTAGCAATTATCCAACATATAACCGTAAGGATCCAACATGTAAGCGAATGGTAAATACTTTAATTATAATTCAATCACTAGTGCACAATTTACTGTAATTTATTTTAACCTAATCGCATGGTGAACGATCTTTTCAGGGAACAAAATTGTTTCCCTTCGGTCTACATTCATTTTCATTGCATTATTATTCTACAATTCTTTCTACCAACCTTATTGCGTTGGCTTGGGATGTCGAGATACTAACTACGACGATGGGTCACGGAGATGCTCCACTACGATGGAGTGTACACGGACGAGTGTGGATTTGGAGGTTATGCCACAATCTTGTTGTCACCAGTTTTTTTTTAAGTAAATTAAAAAGGTAATAAGAAAAAAGAAGAGAAATCTTAACTTATTTGCTGGAACAAAATAATTTTTTACGGTATAATTAGGATTAGAAATACTACAAAATTAGTGCTATAAAAATGAATTCACTTATAAATTTACCCTTAAAGTATTCCAGTTCGCGTAATGCTCACCGACGTTAATCATTTCTTCAAGCAATGCTTGGTCTTATTAGAGGTCTTCATCCTTACAATATTTGTATAAAGAGTCCGCCCATAAATCGGTCGGTGGCCAAAGCCACCGCTGTCCGGCGACTGACCCAGCTCGCTGCTGCGAGTCGAATAAGGTACCAAGGCCAACAACGTTCCTCGATGCGACACAACTATCGCAAATCACGCTGCCAATATTAAGATTTCTACTTGACAATTTCGCCGAGCGCAAAAATACATAACCAGGGTGATTATTTTAAAGATTAAGTACTTCCGTCACGTTCTTTTGCCACCTATAATTCGTAATGTAACATTATATATATATTTATTATATATTTATGGCTACTGTCTGTTCTAGGTTAGATTGAGTTTTTTGTAGAAGGTTTCCTCGGGGAAATCTATGATGACTTTTCGGGATGGTAACACATGCCATTGTCAAGGCGTTACCTCAAACAATTACGGTACAACTGAATTTTATATCTCCTCGAGATATAATTTATATACATGAAGATTATATTTTACAATATTTGTATACAAGTTACTATACTATATTATTGTACATAAGTTACGTGCTACAAGTTAGTGTGGATGATTTTTTTCAATAAATCGTTCATTTACAATTCTCTTCTAAATATAACTATAAAGCGCAGATTTTTCTAAAATATATTTTTAATGGACACGAACATACCAGGCACATTGAACAAATCATTATTTAACCAAAACGTTTTGTTCTTTGTTTCACAAATAAATTACATTTTAACAAGAGTTGTATTAAATTGAACGCAAATTTTTCATAATTAAAACAAATGCGTTTGATTCACAAATGAAATGTTCACACTTCAACAATTATAAATCTATTTGAGCAAATAATTCAATTTATTCAGAATGAGCACTTCAGTGCTTTGTGTGATGAAACAATTTAAATATATCCTGTATCATATATTCAAGGCTACAACATGTTCACTCACTGGTAGCTTATTTCAACCCTTGAATTAATTATGCTTACAAAAACTCCAAGTTTCCAAGAATCTTTTAAAATTTCTTGAATATTTTTGTTAACAGTTTTTTTTTTTTAATTGAAAAACTTCTTTGTTTTTTCGGAAAATACTCATTTATTATCATAATTTGGAGCCACGGGCCAACCAAGTCCGTAGCCAAGAGCACAAACGTTCTCCAGCCAACCTTGTTTTCTACATTTGAATATATCCAATAATTTTTAATTAATGGAAAATAGCTTCGTCTCTATGAAATATATATTATTTGTTTAATAACAGTGCCTCTGTAGGTGAAAATCCAGTAATTGTGTGTCCTTGGACACATCCAAATATTCTTAATCAAAATCCTGGTCAAAATTATAAAAATTGAAAAATATTGATTTTTCAGGGCGTATTCTAATATAATGTATTAAAAACAATTTACATACATCGCTTTAAATAATTTCAAAAAAATTAATTTGATTCTTATTGAGACATATTTGCAGTTACAGGTAAAACGAATATTAAATTTAGTCTATAGATGGCGATGGTGTAGTGATATTCGAAGTGATTCCACATATTAACATATATACAACTTTAAAAACTTTGATAGATATGGAGGTCGATTGGGTGAAATGGTGAACATTACACTGTGTAAAGTGATTACCTAAGCCAGCCGAAGACAGGTCGAAAGCCCATACTTCTATACTTTTCTATTAATAAAAAATAGCTTCATCTCCATGTGATATATGTTATTTGTTTAACCTTGTTTACAAATAAATCTCTCCAGACTGAAACTGAAAACTCTCTGCAACTTTTTGTAGTCATAGAGTTCTCTCTTCTCACAATATGATTAACCTTTTATGTCTTCTCGATGTCACTAATTTCGGCTGTTTGAAGGACTTATAAAGCTTTGAGGCGATGCGATCATGTCAACGATTATTGGCCATACCTGGCCCAAGTATTCAGAGAGGAATTCTGTTTCACATACTTGGAAGGCTTTTTCTTGATTCTCCGTGAGGTCCGCATCCATATAGCACTATTGGATTCATAGTCATACACTTAGAATTAGGTCTGTCTAGTTAGCTGTTAGGATCTGAAAAGGTTCTTTAGCACAAAACTGGCGATGTTTCCACGCTTAATCTTCCCGGGGAATACCAAAGAAAGGTAATTCTTTTCCGATATCTAGGTTTCCAAATATTCTATTGAAAGAATATTATCCAATAACGATAAACCTTTTTGGATATTTTCTGTTGATTCTGACTTTCTTGATATCCTCCGATATTTGGTTTCTCAAAATTCGCCCTCAACTTAATTTGCCTTGCTGAATCTTTAAGAGGGGTAGTAAACCAATGGAGTTTTATTTCCTCCAAGAATCACCAGATCATCTAAATAGTACAATATTTCGTGGATCCTATTTAGGACAATTCCCCCTTCTGCCTTAGGAGCACCTCTTATAACTTTTTCCAATCTTAGATTGAATAAAAAATGTTATTAAGGAGAACACATTTTAATTGTGAAGTTATAATTATTCAGAACATAGGGTATGTGATATTTTAAATACAAATTAAATATATTAATTATAAAGATAGACATATAAAATCAATTTTATTTCAAAAATATTCTTGATGCTACCTGAATTCGAGCCTGGATCTCTTCCAATCTGGGGAACGTGCATTAAGCGATTATGCTACAGCAACACAGTGCATTAACGACAAATTTAATTAATTTGAATTTAAAATATCACAGACCTATGTTCCGAATAATTACAACTTCACAATAAGAACGTGTTCTTAATAATATATAAGTTGTATCAATGTGTCCAAAAATTATTAAAAATGAATTGTTAATTCTGTCGTCTCCTATCGGATTTCTCAAAGGTATTTGAGATTGCGTAAAAATAAAGTAGATGGCTCTCAAATAATGGAAAAATAAATATATCAATTTGAAAAGTGTAATATATAGGTTCAAAAAATTGTCGTCAATGCATCTATCTTACTGTAGCATAATTGTGACTGTGTGACTTTGAGTTATGGGGGATCTCTGTCACCAGGGAAACAGACATGGGTTGTTCACAGGATTCTGTTTTGGGGCTAATCCTGTAGAACATTTTATTTGATGATCTGCTTTGGCTTCCGTTACCGGAGGGTTGTGTCTCGGTCGCCTATGCGGACGATGACCTGGTGTTGGTGTCTGGTATGAGCCGGCGAATTCTAGAAAAAAAGGCTGAGATGTCGATAGATTTGATAGTGGATTGGTGTGCAAAGAACAATTTAGCTCTTGCTCCTCACAAGATGATAATCTTGATGCTAAAAGGGAGACTAAGCCGAGAAAGGAAACCCAATAGTACGTATGAATGATGTGAACATCAGGTTGAACGACAGGTGAAATATTTGGGTTATTAATATCTCGGATTTCTTTCTAGCGCATGTCAAGGCTGTATCAGAAAAGGCAGCGGACTATTTTTTGGCACTTAAAAGGATGTCCACGGTGGAGTGGGAGTATCAGGTCGCCGGCGATGCGCTTCATATATAATGCAACATATGTGGCACAAGTCACATACGCGGCAGAGGTATGAGCGCATAGACTGTCGACTTTGGTTATCTCATCCACCCTAAACATGGGGCAGAGAGTACCTCTGGAATACCTACTGGAGCGTATCAGATAGTGTCTGGTGCGGCCCTGCCGGTGCTGGTAGGGGTACTCCCTGCCGACCTCCTGGTGATAGAGGCGAGTGCATGCCACCTTTTAGGAAGGTTCTGGAAGCGTGTCACTTAAGACATACCCTTGTTTTACAATTATTATTTTGTTTTTTTTTCTACCTTCTGCCCAAATATGATCTGCGATGTACTGTTCTTGTGGGTTAAATCTGCCGGCAGTGGTACGTGAAGGGTGAGTCTCTTACATTTTTTTTTGTGCGGTCTTGTTTCCCGGAAGGGAGTGCCTCTTCACTTCCCCTCTGCTCCCCGGCCTTGTTAATTGTTAATTTTATTATTGTATTATTTTATATTATCTTTTTGTTATGTATTGTAAATATGGCAGCTGTGCTGTATCGCCATTCCATATGCGGGGCGCTATCGAACAGCTGCCTAGTAGCATTAAAATGCCAACCAAGCGGTGAATGAGTAGGACCATGATAGAAGCCTTGAGCTTATTGCAACGGTCCTGGATAAGCGGTACGTCCGCCCTCATTGTTGTAGCATAATCGGTTAATGCATGTTCCCCGGATTGGAAGATATCCAGGTTCGAATCCCGGTAGCATCATCAATATTTTTCGATGAAATTGATTTTATATATATATATATATCTCTAATTAATACATTTAATTTGTATATTTTTTTAAAATGTAATTGTGAGTATTTTAGTCCTGCTGTTACTTTGAATAACTGTGACCTTTCTACTTGTACTGTTCGTATCTTCAAAATAATTTAATCTCAGAAAAAAAAAAAATATGGGTGGTAACAAAAAATTGTAATTCTAAATACCTTTTTTTAACTTTTTGAAAGCATTAGAGTTTATTGTGAATTTTACCTTATCAATGTATTAATTATTAATAATTTAAATAGTATTTGATGATGATACTAAAAACTAGTTTATTGGCATGTCTCTTCTTATCATTTCTTAATTACGGTTAGGATTTTTAAACCACAAAGATTATCATTTTTATAATGAAAATTAAAACGAAACTTTTTTAGGTAGATGTTTCATTTTCAGAGAAACGAGGATTATCAACTAAAAAAACTAAATACAGAGGTACTTCAGAAAGATACATTCAAAATGCTGGTTCCCTGAGGGCGTCGAGAAGAAAATCTGTGTTGGCTTATTATATCTTTGAAAAATTCCAAAATGAGAAAACTTATGAGATATTAATTTTCATGAATTACATCTTCTACTTTCACTTTACTTTTCATTCGCGTAAACTCAAATCAAGGTACGCATTTCAAAGTATACTAGTACTCTAAAAATAATGTTTTTGCTCATTACACGTATTGAGATATTCACACCGCATTAGCATTGGGGGTCGGTGAGGACAGAAAAGATGAAATATTTCATGATCACCTAGAGCAATAGTTGAACTTCAGGAAAAAATAACGAAACTAAGCAGAAGTATTCGAGTTGCTTTCCCTTCGATAGCTCTTTCTGATCCTGGGTTTTCTATTGGTAATAAGACCAAGTCATACAGTAAGACAGATCACCACTAACCTGGGCTTCTGGTTTGCGGGCTGGTACTCTGCTAATTCCTGATGATTTCCAACATTGTACGTTCTTGGTCAGTTCCCACAAATTCCTCCTGTGCACTGAATATACTTCCTAGTCCGTTAATTCATAGCGGACCGATTCCGACAGCGTTCGAGTTAAGTGGTGCTCTATGTACAGAGCAAAAACAGGCATACCAACAACATAAAAGCTCAGGGCAAGCAATCAAAAGATATAATACATGCGGTTCTTTAATTGTAATTATACTTATAAACAAAAAACGATAAAGGCGCAATAATATTCCATTAGGATTCATTTCATAAAAATGATTAAATATATATAAAATATTATATATTGATGAAATTTCTTCGGAAAACGGGAAATTAATCTTTCCTTATTAAAATATCTAAAGTATCTAATCTAGAGTACCTACTATATCCACTCATTTATACTCATATATATCCTAATATGTTTTTTTAAATGAAATAAATACTATTTCAAAAGACAACAAAATTGTATCTTTAATTATCTTAAAAAACGTACGTTTTAAGGGAATTGGTAAAATAAAGAGTATATATAAGAGATAATTATTTTTAATGATAATATTTAATTAGAACATACTATATAGATGTAGGAAATAATTAATAATTTACTATATTTTTTCATTTGTACTAAATGGATAATTTTGCATTCAAATCTTAGTAAAAAGATTATTTATTAGGTGAATCCTGCTTAACCGCTCAATACTACAGGTCACTAAAAGTTGGCGAAATGAGGTTGGAGATTTATGGACGAATTGTACGTCGAACCGACAAACAGAAAGTATTTCTTATTTATGTCCAGACCATCTTCACTAAACCTTCATTGACTTGACTAAGTGTCTGAAATTGCTCATTTACCCTAAAGGTACTCACCGGGTGATTAATGCAACAAACCCTAACAAGGTAACTTTCTTCCTTCATATACGATTTTTCAATTATTATCAGTTACAACGCATTTATTATGCGCTAGCTTACTGTATTATCTGAGAAATAAATCTATTCACAATAGATTATACAAACGCGTAGTACGGATCTGAAGCCTAGCGATACAAAATGTATTATTAAGAAGAACACATTTTTATTGTGAAGTTGTAATTATTCAGAACATAGGTCTGTGATATTTTTTTAAACACAAATTAAATGTATTAATTAGGAAGATATAAAGGGTGTAATAAAATTCCAAGATTAAATTGTAATTGCTCGTAAGCCATCAGGGTGAGGTAAGTGAGAGGGGTATTGTTAGATGCGCGTGATTTGCGGATTTACCAGTCGCAATGAGTCACTGGTCGAGAGCGCACCGCGCGTTTTCGGTTGAACAATATTTAAAGTGCGGTGAGTGGAGCGTCATGCTTTTTGTACTCACTTTAATATTTGATGAGTAAGTGATGGGCCGAGCACGCAACTTATCTGGAGTTGGGTTTAAAAGTTCAGAAATAAGGGACAATGGTTAACCAAACTTCTCCGGGACCATCAACGTCAGCAGTGACGCCATAACATATGGACCAAGTGAACAAATAAGGAAGATTGCAGCCTTTATTGGAATAAAAAATTAACGGTGCACGTTATTTTGAAAAAGAACCTACAGTTTCACCCATACAAACTGCAAATCGTGCAGTTTCTCAACGAAAATGATTATTATTTACGTGAAATCTTAGCGAGAACGATGGCGTGGTCTTTCATTTTTTCTAGATTATTTTTCTTGGATTCTTTAATAAGAATTTAATCCATCAAATGCAAATCACTCGTGTCATATAATATCTATGTGACTGGTGAAAAACGTTTGAGATGCTAAATACTTGACATTGTATTATATCTTAAGAGTAACTAACATCATATGCAATTTCTCGCTAAGTGGATATCATAATTCCACCCAGAGAACGTTCACCATATCTCTCTGTGTCGATGTCATTAAGTACCGGTAATATTGTTAGAGACTATACATTTCACCGAACAACCGTCAGACTGTGATTTCATTTTTAAAATAATTAATGTTGAGATGGTTATGTGTTTAATTAAAGTTATGGAAAAGAAAAACAATTTCTGATTATACTACTTCAATTTATATATAATGTTTTTTATGCACACTTAAATTTAAATGTAATTTGTCTTAATTTATCTAAGTACACATTTTTGACTCCAACCATATTATTGATAAAAGTCTTTTTGTATAACTTATTATTTTACTTTAACCATATTACTTGAAAAAAATGTACGGTAATTTCTTTGGAACAGACCTGTCATGTAAAACAATTAATTACCTTTATTTTAAATGTATTATTTTTATGATAAAAAATTAATTAATTAATGAACACCTACTAAATGTGGGCATTTAAAAAAAAATGTTTATTTTGATGTGATATTTTTGTATTTCTTTTAGTTGATATATTATTATGTTCCATTATTTCATTTATTTCTTCATTAGCACACGACCTCAAATAATATATAACTTTTAATATATGATAGGTTTATGTTTGGCATACTTATAAATCCGTAAAAGCAAGATGTGGACCTAATCCAACTCAAAATCAATATATTTATCAAGGTATCAAATTTTTTAACAATCTTCCCATCACAATTAGAAAAATTACGGACTATCATAAATTTGTAACTGAAGTTAAAAAAATATGTACACAGACTAACTGAAACATAAATTAACTCGAATATACTCCTTCTTTATACACGAGTCTTACTCTCATAGTGGATTCCATATATATATCCACTGATTATTGAAATTGTATTATATTTTTAATATTAATAAAAAAAATCCATGAATTGTGTATAAATATAGTGCGTTATTAGAGTTATTTTTCATTTAACAGTTTTCATCAGGTAATTTAATGATCGTGAACGACCCCTACTCGGACGCGAGTCACACATACCAGATACGTCGGCGCGCGGTGTTTTAACATTGCACAGCCTTATTTTCGCGCTTGTACAATCCACCGCCACCACCATTTCGCGTCTATCCAGTCACGTAGCGGCCCAAAGTCGTATTCGTCGGAGTCGTTGTCAAGTAGTGGTGCTGTGCAAGTTGGTCGTATTTATTTCATTTAAATTCATACGGCGACACCCGGGCCGTTAGGACCCGCGTGTGGACCTCCGCAAGTTCCGCGAGAACATAAAAATAAATACACGAACGCGAGATATCCCCAGTACCAGAGCAAGCTTAAAAATCCACACCGACTGATCTCAAATTAAACTTCTTACACTGAAATCTGGCTTACGTTCATTTCAAGGTAAGATAAGATTTATTAACGAAGGGGTTGTAATTCAAGACAACAGGCACAATAATCAAAAATAATAATTTTTCAAGAAATTTAAATTACGACGATTAAGTACGAATCCCTGTAGCGCAACAACAATATATCTCAATAAAATTGATTTTATATATATATCTTTCTAATTAATACATTTAACTAGTATTGAAAATATAATTGTTTGAAATTTTTACAAAATCATATTAAGCTTCAAGTCTACGTACGTCGAAATAAATATTTGCGAAATGTATCCATTATTAATCTATATTTTTGTTTCAGGCTCTAAATCATCTTACAAAAAATAGTCTGCCCTCTCAAAAGTCGATAACCTTTTTTTGTATTTAATATTTAATTTATAATCAATAAAATATTTAAATTAATTGAAATTATTACAATGGATGAGATTCTGTATATGTTCCTTGAATATTTTCGACTCGTAATTTAGTCAGGTATCCACCCATAAAATATTGTGAACTAGGTTTGTTACACTCTGTTTATGTATATATAATACCGAATGTCTGTTTGTCTGCTCTCCATACAATCCTGCACCCGTCGATCAAAATAAACTCTTTAAAATTATACACAAAATAAAGGCACCATTCCCCTTCCCTAAAAAACCTTACTCCCTCCCACGATTTAAATGTATATGAAAAATAATGCCATACATATTAAATTTTTCATAGTTACGCTTTAGAACCCTGTTTAAAACATAGGCCCTCTCTCTTCTTCCTCTGGCCATCACCACGATATTAATATGTATCAAATTGCTCATTCATACTCTACTCAAAATATAATCACCCCACACTCCCTCGTTCTAAAACTTCATCCTAATTTTGCATTACAATAATAAAAGTAATTCCATGTGACGCTGGGTACGGTCAGTTAGTAATAAATATTTTGTATATTTAATTATTTTTCATTGCCATAATGAAACAAAAAACTTTTACTGGAATTTATGTCATATTATGTTACAATGTAAAGATTTTCGTTTTTGTTATTCCGTTAAGAAAAATAATTTCCAAGCTGTGGGGGTGTTCATGGAGAGAAGGGTTGAGTTCACGGGGTGACTTGACATCCGATTCCATTCATTAATTATTTCTTTCGGGTGCGCAGTTCATAAGTATTTAATTTACTGCGCCTTGTTTATTTATTAGATTCACAAATTACATTTCTAAGTAGATGAAAGAAAGCCATTCGATATTCCATCTTTCCTAATCAATAGCTTTAGGCGAGGGTTTTGTTTGAGCATTAGTAAATTCACAGTATCGCCTTATGAAAAATACTCAAAATATTTTACTTACGTCATTTCCCGAAAAAAATATGTTTCAGATTAATTTTAGAATACTAATTTATTTTGGATGGCAATGATGGATAATTGAAAATGAAAGTCGAAGTTAAAATGGCACTTACCCATAAAATTGCGATAACTGTTAATTTTTAACTGATAAATTAATCATTATCATCATCATTTCAAATCCGCTGTCGGATAACAGCCTCCCCAAGTATCTCCTGCAGAATTTGATGATTTCATTAGGATCACGGGATACGTAACATACATATAGCAACATTTCGTTCTAAAATATACATATGTTAGTTCTAACATTACGTCATAGTATAATTGAGTAGAGAAAGAAAACGTTATGATAGTGTTGACAACTTTCATTTGCTCAACGAATTCAGTGTGCTGGGTAACAATTTATGCTGAGCATAAAGCATGTTTTTTTTAAAGGTATGTTTTTCCAATTGGCAACACTTTTTCCAGCGACAGTCAATTTGACAGCCGACAGCTGATTTGTACTCAGTTTTTGTTTGCCATTTCACCATGAATAGACTTACGCCAGAACAACGCTTGCTAATTGTGCAAATTTATTTCGAAAATCGTAGTTCAGTACGCGAAACTTACCGTGCGCTACGTTCATTTTACAATCGACATAATCGTCCATCCGATCAAGTAATTCGAATAACCATGGATCGTTTACACACCACGTGTACTCTAATTTATAATGCGTATTCGCAGAGACGTCGCGCTGTTCGCACCGAAGAAGCTGTTGCTGCAGTGGAGCGTGGTATTAAGGAGGTCGAATTAGTCGATTCGCCATCGTGTACAGAAATAGATCCATGATTACTGACTTTTTCGTTCCCCAATTGAATGGCGTTAATGTGGTTAAGAGCTGTAGTTTAAATAATACGGTGCAACATGCTATGCTACACAGAGCGCGCTAGAATCAATGTATTGAAAGAAACATTCGACGAGCGCATAATTTCGGGTGTTCAAGATCGTGGGATTTTAACACCTTTGCATTATTTTCTGTAGAGATATGTGAAATCACTAGTCTACGCCGATAAACCAGAGACGATAGACGACTTAGAAGCCAACATTCGTCGCGCCAATATACGTCCCCAGGTGCTCCAAAAAGTGATCAAAATTGGACTTGCGGATTGCGCTTTATTCGAGCCAGACGCGGCACCCATATGCGCGAAATCAAATTTAAACCCTAATAGCATATCATTATATTTCCAATAAAGCTAATACCATGGCCATTACCACGACTTTTATTTCATTTTAAAGTTCTATACCTCTAAAAAAAACATTATTAAGTCTACTTCTATGAAACTTACATACTTACTTACCATCACGCCGTTTTCCCGTGGCCTTAGGCAGAGAGAATATAGCACCACACTCTTCTGTTCTGACACACAAGTCTCGCCTCATCTACATTCATACATCTTGTTATTGTGGTTTCTAACAAGACCATCTTCCAGTGTCTCGTTTACTTAGTCATGCCACATCTTTCGCAGACGTCCTCTATTTCTGGTGTCATCAACGCTTGCGTCATATATCGTTCTTAATATTTTCTCCTCATTCATCCGTTCCATATGACCAAACCCCTTAAGTGATCTTTTCTTAATCTTCCTCACTATACTAAGATCAACTTTACAGGCTTTATTTATTTTTTCATTCTTTACTGTCATCAATGGATTTGCTTAAGTGATCTCATTTCCATTGCATTCAGTCTAGTTTCGTTCATCTTTTGCCAACTCATCATACATCAGTGTCGGTACCAGGACTCTATTATGAACCGCTAGTCTTGCCTCGGTTAAATAGTTCACATTATCTATAATTCCACTCAAAGCGCCGTTCACTTTATTTACTGCAGTCACTCTCCTTTCGATATCTTTCTCAGTCTTTTCGGAAACAAAAATTTATTAGAAATATCAAACATACTTCCCAAATATACAAACTTGTAATATTCATTACCAACAAGTATATTGCAGGTTGTCTTGCTTTGCTCATTTAGTTATGTGGTGTATGTATGTATAATGAATGGTGGTTGGCTGCATCCAACATTTACCTATGTACATATATGGAAGTCGGTCTTTGAAACGGTGCAAAGATTCACGTACGTTGAGTCTTTAATAACAAATATTAACAATACTACAGAAGAATTACAAAAATTCACAGTAAACCGGAATCATCAAAATTTAATAAAATCCCAATTACGGTCAGAAACACAACAGTCTTAGTGTATAAAACGCTCATCATATCAGTGCTTACATATGCGTCAGTACCCGCGGGTACTGACTAAGCAGAATGGCTGTGCACTGGACGTTTTGAAAGGAAAATTTTGAAGCGTATCTTTGGGCTGGTTTTAGTAAATTAATTTTGGCGCAGACGTTACAACAATTAGTTCTATACTTTGTATAATAAGATAAGCGTCTTCAAAGACAGATTTGTCTTAGAAACCCACAACTGGCTCGTAATAGAATCAATGGAGGAAAACTGTTAAGGAGGCCAAGACCCACCAGCTGTTTATATTTGTATTTTAAAAAATATATAAGAGCAACAATCCAAAGAGTCTGTTTTATTTACAATTTTCAAACCTAGGTACACGTGCCTATACAGTAGAATAATTTAAAATTTAATAATACAACGACTCAAGAAGCGTCATAAAAAATGTGTATCTATGCATTATATATTAAAATTATGTAGATGAGCAGATGCATATATATCTTAAAAATAATTGTCTAATTTAAACAGTTTCTCGAATATTCTTGTGTATTTTAATACAAATTAAATATATCATCTAAACACATATACAGAAAAAAAAATTTATCGTAAAAATATTTTAGTTACCACCGGGATTCGAACCTGGATCTTTTCCTATTCGGGGAAATGCGTTACCAGTTACACCACGCCAACCGATTAAGTTTGCATTAAAACACCTAGAAACATGTTCTAGAAAAAAAACTGCAACTTCACAATAATAATGTGTTCTACTCTGTATTTACAGTAGTCTCGACCCCGAGTAATTTTTAAAATTAATATGTAATAAATCTAAAAAACTTATGACAAAACATCATAATGTATAACGAATAGAATAATTGAACGTACAACAACGATTGAATTATAAATAAAGTATCCAATAATTTACCTTTAATAATTCTTAATTAATTTCCACTTAGCTACATAGTTAATCCATCATATTTATTAGATCTGTCGATATACTCTCGACAGTGCAGCGTACTCGGAGAATAATGCAAGACTAGCCCTCGCATCGCATTGCAGGTCTTTCATATAATTTGACATTGAGATGAAATGACAGGTTGTATTCATGACCAGAACCTAAACACGGAACTTTAATGTATATTTTGTATCCATGTGATATATAATGTATATATATATATTGTGTAGATTGTGAGAATCATAAAGCCTCCATCCAGCAATGGATTAACGATACAAAAGACAAACTTGTGTTAGCTAAAAATATATTTTCCATAAAACTATTGATCGAGAAGTGATCCACTCAGATACTCTCGGGATTATCTTGTTCGTGGATGACTGTGTCTGTCACAGTCTACTCTAAAATCCTCACATTTACTGTAAAAGAGACAGGAATGAAAATATCTATATATTATATATCTTCTCTCTAAGAATATTTCTACTGTACTCTGTACATTTGATGGTGGGTGTTATAAGTAGGCTTTACTGTTTCCCAATAATCCACTGTACACAGGTATAAAGAACGGTAACAAAGCCAAAGTAATAAACCAAGTGTCTCCCCCGTCGCAAAAGCGACTGTTAATAACAAAGCTAACAAAAACGAACTACCTTTAATACAAATCAACATCACTGAACAGTGAATGGCGACCCTCCGCTTACCCAGAACCGTTTTATGAGCAAAAGCTTCCACATCGGTCCTACTCCTTCGCCGTCAGGTTGGCATTTTTTTCTCAACGATAATTCAGGACGTGCTGTATTGCTGCAATGCAGCACGACCTATCACTGAATACGCTACTACTACCTCATTACTTTAAGCTCCGTTGAATTCCTTTCCCTGATTCTCGGCACCAGGCGACGTCTCTATCTTGGACCATCCTACTTCACTCGGAGACAAGAGCGCAGTGTCTACAGATCTCACCTCACATTGTCGTTCTATCATAATATGGCACATCGTCAAATAATACGACTCACAACATTCTATAATCATGCACCATGTGTGCCCAACCCTTTTGAGCATAGAAAATTCATTAATATAGATATACTTTATTCCAAAATTCGTTGCACGTAACGTACGTACTTTGGGAATAGAATATTGTGTTATGAATGAAAGATAAATGATGAGATATGTACGGATACGAATGTATATGTTATGAATCAGAAAGTTAAGTTTGCGATCGCTCGGGTGCCCCCAAATAAATACACCCAGCGCTCACAGCTACTTTGCATAATAACGCCATGTGTATGTGAGTGCGTTCGTATGTATGGTCAGAGCAGGTGGAATAAAAAAGACTATGTACAGTTATCACGAGTTCATTGATGCTTGAACACAGTTACAGTAGGAATTATATGTAATAAAAGATCTACAACGAGAAGCGTTTGTCAGTAATCTAGTCGGGAAGGCGGCTGTGAGAGAAGTGAAGCGCCCAGCGGCTGGGTTCCCGGACGATGCGGGCGCATTAATTGGTCGGTAAAGGCGCGTTTTTACATCTGATGAATGCCTAGTTTTACACGCAGGTATATGCAGGATAGACCTCCACAGTATCATGGAGTAAAAGTACTAGGACATAAAAGTTAAATAAAATATTTTTATTAAGTATCAAAATGCTTTCTAAAATTGGCCAACGAATATATCAATTTCGATTGGGAGGCGATTCATTCGCTGACTCGACGGAAAGGCGTTAAAATTGTTTCGATACATTTTTATTCCACCCGCATTCGGCCAGCTCGATAAGCCCGTAACAAGTCATAGAGCCCTGCAGATTCCGCTGTCAGTATGATAAATTATTATCTATGCTCGCCGGTAAACAGGTAGATTTGATAACGAATATTTCCGTGATTTATTAGACACAATTCGCCGCGTGTTATTTATGGTAAAAATCGCTCAACTTGCCGTTACGTTTTCGCATCTTGCCGCGATCACATCGGTCGAGCGGCGACTGCGGGTATTTTTTTCAGTTGTTCATTTTTATCAGGTATTTTTATTACGGATGCGATATTAAGATATGCACTCACGATTGCTGAAAATATTCCTTACGTTTGCCATCAGCGGGATTTTTCTTTAAGTATAAAAAATACATACATAATATTTTAGCATAAAGAGTCATTTATAAATAATTACATAATCACTTTGAAGTGAACTTATAACAATTACAATGATAATACATTTTAAGTGTAAATATACTTTCATGTTTCCAGTTTAAAATTTATTACAATTATATAATCACACGTTTGAAATTAGCAAAATTACTAAATTTATTTTTGAAATAATTATTGTTTTTTAAAAATAGATTCTGGTAAAGAAACGACATATTTTGATTAGTATTGACATCCTGTAGAAGAAAATGGTATTTTTCGAAACTGGTAGATGTATTTAAACTCAATAAGTGGTTAATAAAACAAAGTAAGCAAATACAAATAATTATACAATCTTTAAAGATATAGTTGAACTTCTAATAAATGTAACCAATATTCTAAATAACGTTATTTGTTTAGGTTTGAATAGAAAGAGATGACAATAAAATTGTTGATTTCCTCGCATTCGACACAAGTGTAAAAACAATACGTATCTAGAGTCTATTCCACGTTTTTTCAAATTAATGTTATGGAATAAAATAATATATGTGTTGTCATTTGAATTAATTCATCGAAAATTAAATAATTTATTGAAGTACGTAATTGATTTACATGAAATTACTCAAAGTACCTATACATATTTAAACTGACGCATAAATAAGTGTTTTAAATTTAAAATTATTATGTCAGATGTATTTTGTGGTAACGTTTAATATTATAGATTTAAACATTAAATATATATGTTACCTATAAACTAAATATTAAATTGCCACTTACATATAAAAAAAAAGTACATTAAATATTTACTTTGTTCACGAAAACGTTGTTTTCTCTTAAAATGAGTATAAAAAGTTGTAACTTTTTTTGGGAATAAATCCAGTAATACTTCATATTATAGCTCAAATATGTGTGAATATCTTATCGACGTATTTAACTAAAAATTGAGGAAGCGACAGATGACATGTCCCACCATCGCCATATCGAGCAGCAGAATGACACTAATAAAGACAATAAAAATACACATTAATAGGATCGATACAAATATTATTTAGTAAGAAATTATTGTATTTTTAATATAAAACTTAATTTCAATTGGTAGCTGAAGCCTCAAAGCATGTAAATAAATTCAATACATCATTTAAAAACATATGTATTTTAAAAACGTTGAAAATTGGCAATATGTCCTGCAAATTTAATGAAACTCTTCATTTTCAGTATTTTGTTAATTTTGAGTGTAAATTTGTCTTAGTAATCTTGGCTTTCTTTGTAAAATATATTTTGCATATGCAAGCATTTTACATATTAAGGCAATTTTGTGGCACGCGAAAAATGAATTTAATAGTTACGGTCTTTCTTATGCTTGTATTGTATTAATTATGGCAAAAAACATTCAGTTTATTAGTTATAAATTAGTAATAGTTTAAAAAAAGTCTAATGTAGTGTACTTATGATATAAATGAATAATAAATAAAAATACCTTTCCGTAAAAAACTCAAAAATATTAATTATTATTGAATAGGATATCTTAAAATGCTTTTCAATATAATTTTTGTTAAATCCAAGCATTTTTGAGATCGGTAAATGAGCTTGAAGAAGTCTTCCGTATGTTCTTTGAACTAGTTTTTGACAGTTTTGTAAAGGCCATCGTTGGATTGCATACGTTTTCACCTAAAAAATATTTTTATTTCGGGAGAAGATGAAAATCTGATGACGCTATGTCCGGGCTGTGTGGAGGGTGGTCCAGTAACTTTCTTTCATACTCTGGAGGAAACATTGGTACTTGAGGAGAATGAATAAGATAATAAACTACCGTTATTTATTATTATTAATTTTGTGTGTACATTATTAAAAGTTTGACCGACGTACATACGGCGAAAAATATTTTTATTAAGATCTTGTTCAAAATGTTTCCAGTCGTGCCAAGTCTTTCGCGGACGTCCTCTATTCCGGGTGCTATCAACACGTGCGTCATATATCTTTTCTGCAAATCTCTCTTCATTAAATTGAGTAAATCTAAATATAGTTGTTTAGATGTTATGCGTAATATATTTAGAATACGTAACTCAATTATATAAGTTACGATGTGTTCAGTAACAGATATATGGAAATTTTTGAAATGTTATAAATTAGCACAATTCAATAGATAAATTTAATTTATTTAATGCATCTCTGCACGGAATGGTTCGCTTAGTGAGAAGAGTAGGGCTGCAACTGAAATTACTCTGAAAAAGTATATATTTATTTGATATGAACCCTACATTAGATGTTCTGATACGAGTACCGTCTGCTCCGATATCGTGATAATGCAAAAAAAAATACAAACATTTATAAGATTGTCGTGATAAAATATGATGGCATTCTGAAATGCGGAAACATCCCGGAGAAAGAAAACTTTTTTTCGTATTTTTCCACCGGGAAGCATCCAGGCGCTTCCTCTCGATAGCACAAAAGTAGACGATACAATATTTACCCACTGAACACGTTGTCTTTATTCTGTTTGCGCGTAGCGATTCAGAAAACTGTTCACGTTTTCGAATAACTGATTTCTGGGGGGGAAAGGTGAAAATAATATAGAAGGCCGAAAATGCAATATTAATTATGTTTTATTTATTGAAAAACATCCCTTATAATCCAATATAGTCTTCTGGCTGGTCTCTGGGCAGTTATAATTGACACGGAGATCTCAGTTGACAATTATTGGACTCCAATATTCAGAAGGAATTTTTAGGTGAAAATAACATCAGGGATGTTAGATAAGCTAACATCAGGGATTTATCTCGGATTAACGATTGATGAAAAATTACGATGGACTCCTCATATCGATCGAGTATACTCCAAAGTGAGAAAATTAATTTATATTTTCAAAATTTTTCGCAGCTTCATGAATATTACTTAATTAAAAATGGTAGTATGTCAGAGTCTTATCAGTTACGCAATATGTGCATGGGGCGGTGCAACTCTTACTTCAATGGATTCTCTAATTAAGGCTCAGAAATGGGACATCAGAATGATAAACAAGAGGCCATTAGACAAAACTCTGAAGAACTCTTTAAATCCTTTCAAGTTTTGTAAAGTCTGTACGTCTCTGTCGGCCGCCTCACTAAGATACGCAAACTCCCTCTTTAACTGGCTCCTCTAGGCTCGTCCACGACCTGCTATCGCCGGTGTACGGCATGACTACAGCGTCTCTGATACGTGGCGCTAGATGCCGCTCTATGACTGCCTCAGTTTATTAATACTCGAATAGATTTCTGATTTTTTATCAATAAATATGTGCTCTGGCTTATACGAGGATAGTATTATTTGATATCCTTTCGTGATTCCCTTTACGAAATTGAAATCAAGATGTAGAAGGTTCTTGAAATAACATTTTTCATAATAAATTAATTATGCCAAATAAGATTGGAAAAAGTCAGGAAAATAGACTACACGGGACGCAAATTAAATAAAAACTGGGACCGTTCTATGGAAATTTAATGTCGAATTGAGAAAGCTCGAGCCGCAGTTTTCCGCATAAAAAATATCGTACAGCCATGACCTAAATTTAAATTTGCAAATATGAATAGTTGAAGAATCATGGACCCTAGTTGAAACAATGCTAAGCAACTTCAAGCATTTGATTTGTGGATAGATGATTATTGACTATAAGCTTACTTGACATGGGCACTAATATATTGATTCGGATGTAATAGGAATAATAAATCTTGAAAATTACGATATTTTTACAACGGCATCTTTCAAATTAAGCAAAAGAGGCTCTGGAAAACAGAAAATGCTGGCTAAAAAATCGAAGGTCAATGATTTGAGAAGTCTAAAGTCGAATTATTTTGAGTTGCTACAAATTGATCGCCAACACAATCTCTTATTTGCAATATTTTGTTATTTATTATTATATTACTTTATCATTTTTATCAGCCATCTTCCATTCACTTCTGGATGAAGACCTCTCCAAGTGTCACACTTTTTCTGTGCTACAAATATCTACAGTTTTATAATATCATCAGTTCGAATTTTAGGACTGCCTACCGGCCTTTCCCTAGTAACTGGTAACGCATTTCTCTGGTTAGAAAAAGATTCAAGTTCAAATTCCGGTTGTAATTAAAATATTTTATCGATAAAAAAAAATTCTGTATATTTTTCTAATTGATACATTTAATTTGTATAAATATATCACAGAACTATGTTATGAAAATACTGCAACTTCACAATAATAATGTGTTGTCCTTAAAAATATATAAGTTGTATTAATGTTTATCCAAATTTAAGAAAAATAAAATCGATTTGATTTCTGGCGTCTTCTAGCGTATATTATTCAAAGTTATTTGCGATTTCTCGCAATATAAAAATGATAGCTTTTTAAAAATTGAATGACAGATGTATCAATTTGAAAGAATAAGTTCGAAAAATGGTCGTCAACTTACTCGGTCGGCGTGGTGTAACTGGTAATGCATTTACCCTTATAGAAAAAGATCCAGGTTCGAATCCCGATAGCAACTAAAATATTTTTTGGATAAATTGAGTTTTGCTGTATATCTTTCAAGTTGATACATTTAATTTGTACTAAAATGCCAAAGAATTATGATCTGAAAATACTGCAACTTCATAATTGTGTTCAAGTGTTCTCCTTAAAACAATAAAATGTTTAGTTCAGTATGATCGTTATTCGTATCGAACCAACAAATTAGACATGTACGTACTAGCAAATTTTCTGACGGTATTCCCATGACGTTGTACACAAATGATTAGTAGCTTTTCTAAATAACCCACGGCTAGACGGTCTATCCGCGGGTTGCACTAATCTGGGTAATAACGCCTAGAATTTTATAGGGTTTTTTCATAAGATTAGTAAGTTTTCTTTTCTTTTATTTCCCTGAATCTTTTATAATGCAGTTTTTTTAATTATATGCATTGCACGCCTCTGGTATTTTATACTTGATAAATAAATGATACGTTTTATAAAAATATGTAATCTTGCGCTCTTATTGAGACATAAATCTTGTGAACATGTACTCGTATACAAATCCAAATGATCACTACCGTTTTTTTATTTGTTCACATACAGTGTGTAACTGAACAATAATAATATCGGCCGACAAGAGTTCTCACAGCTAGTTTATTCAATCTTGAAACGAATTTACAGGGCATGCTTAACCTGCCAAATCCAGTTCAGATATCTTTACTGGCACTATTATTTTCTGCACACTATCAAATATAACGAGATATAAACCGCGGTATGGAGAACTCTGCGGATGACTGTTCTAGCTGAAAGCCATTTATATTGACATCAATATATTATATTATTTTTGGTGTGGAATCAAAAGGTTTTTCTGAATTTTCAAGAGAATAAAAGATGAACCTGAAATACGCGTGGCTCGTATCTCTAATTTTTTCTGAAAAAATGTGCCCTTTTAAAAATGAAAAATGACCATGAGGCACCCAATTGGCACGAAAAATATTTTTTTTAAATATAAAAAAATGCATTTGACTCGGTAAAAAGATTTTAGAATTTAGAAAAATCTGACCAAAAATCTGATGAATATTTTTTTCGATAATTTCATAATTCCAATACATCTTCAAACATCAATAAATTTTTTAATTTTATTTTTCAGAGCCATTCAAGGTTCTCTACTTGTTTTTATGATTTTATTTTTGCACAAAACATTTCACATCGCTACGGCTTAAGCCATCTTAGAATTTGACTCTTAAGTATAGCATATGTAGGTTGTGAATATTTTTCATTTTTATGAAATAGATTATGTATGTGAGATATAAATATATCGTTCATATTTTTTGGCGAAATCATAAAAAAAAATTTAAAACTCCTTCTTTACACAATGATGTAAATAAATTTTTAATTAAAGTAACAAAGCAGCTTACATTATTTGTGAATATTTGACTAACGTTTTATTTTCAAACTAGGCCAAAGCACTCTCTGCTGTGAAAATGGAATCAATTTACGGCTGCTAGATACGGGAGTTCGAATCCCCGACCACAGGAAAGTTTACTGCCTCTCAGCGACTGGTCTAATCTACGTATTTGTAAATAATGGTAACATTGTTAACACAGTGCCAAAAAACAGTAACAAAATAGTACATAAAAGGTTACAGTAATAATATTGGTTCCGATGGTAAAAAATAGATGTTTCGCTGAAAAAGTAAAAAATGTATGTATCAGAAGACAATCTATAGGGTTACTACGGTGTAATCAGTAAATCAATTTATTAGCGATAGAATGTTCCCGGTTCGAATTTTGGTTTCAACTATATTTTTCGATGGATATGATTTTTACAAAACAGTATGCACGCATCAACAAACGCCCTACACAGCCAAAATACAAACATCCACCGAGTACGTGATCTTCTCATCGGTTGGGGATTGTTTCTACCTGCTTGAGTGTAACAGCGGTTATAAACAATTAACATGTATTATTTATTTTTTATAAATTAGTATTATAAACCGGATGAAAATAATTTAAACAAAATATTTATAGAAGTGAAATAAATATATTATAAATAAAATATTTAAAAAATTATATCCTTTTTATACGAAACGCAATCAACAATAGTATAAACATAAGCAAATGTAATTGACATAATTTAAATAAATAAGTATGACAATAGACAACTTATACGCAAAATAGATATAATATTGATTGTGTTCTGTGAATTCAGTTCAATAAATTGTTTGTTTTTATCAGAATGTAATTGTCAAAAATATAAATAACAATTGCCTCATGACCGACCCGCTTCTAACATTGTCGGAACCGTCTGGGTCATAAAACTTACAGGTAAGCGCACGCCCCTCAAATAGTTATATTGCTGGCATTGTCTAGGAGCCACCAGACGAAAATAAGTCAAAACAAATAACAATATTTATCTGCACAATAATTGGACTGACTCAATATATGGACGCGTACCTGGTATCCTATGTCTACCCGCTGTAAAGGATATACTCAAAATGTTGACAATATATGTTTCGGTGTAAGCGCTGAAATTTAATCCTGTAAATGCGACTGTCTTAGGTCAGTTTTTTTTCACATTTTTATTAATAACGCATTTGAATTTCGCCCGATAACATTTATTTGTATCTCAAATTATTTGGAAATATTTAATAAAAGATTATCTAGAAGAAAAACAGTATTAAACCAATATTTGTAGCGTAATTCATATTTTTACAAACACCCGGGTCAGATCTGACCCACAATGAAAATATATCGATTGTATTAATTCAAATATGGTAATAAAAAATATTTATTTACATTTTTATAATTCTATATATCATATAAATCGCACAAGACAAATATTAATAAAAAAAATTAAGTTAGAAAATATTGCACTCTACGTAGGTATCTGTCATATTTTTTAAATGTTGTCACTTCGTCTAGTTAGTCATATTTTTGAAGTACATTTATGAATTGAAATTTGCATAAACCTATTTTGGAGATATATCTCTCAATTAAAAGGAAACAATTATTTGAAATAATAGTATGATAATAATACTCGTCAGTAATGACGGGATATTAAACTTTTTCATAACCGTTCTTTCCTTTTTTAATCGAGGAAAATACAATAATTTATTCTGTTTGACGCGATAACCGCACACTTTCACGTGATAGAATTGACAAAAAATATTGTTTATTTTATCGCCATACGACATGGATAGATGAACGAGGACATGAGAAAACTATACGTCTTCTTCATTCCTCTTTCATGTCAGTATTGATATATAATGACCTCACTCAGATCAGATACGGTTCCTCCGTAAGTTTCAGTCCCGTATACGTTGACTATATCGTGACGATACTAAAGTGCGGCATGTCCGTCAGCCCAACAGCCCAAAACAGGCTGGCTGGTAACCACCAACTACTATTAAATTATCAATAATCTTATTTTTAATTATCAAATTTTGTACGATGAACTGGATATTATGATTATACTAAAGATCGGTCGATTACATTAGGTCAGACATGTTCAGGGAATGTCCTCTTCAAGATACCCACGTATGGCACTGCATTAGCAAGACACACGACTACGGGAAAAATCTTAGAAAAGATGATGATCGGGATAGTATTGAGACAGGTGCAAGAAAACTTGGAGGACTACCTGTGAACCTTAGTAGTGGCGAAAACTCCTGCATAAGATCGCGATGATGATTATGACATTTAATTACAGTTGTTTAATTACTATTAAATACAATTAAGTGTTTTGCGGGAACATCCTTCATAGCGCACAGCTAAATCAAAACAGAAAGTCATTTAGTAAACCCAAGGTTTTACATAAATATTTAATATCAATTTAGTTTTTATTCGTTCTTATTTTTACAAATAAATAAATAAGTAAACTTCATGCAAAGACAGCTGTAAAAAGCCGTAATAATTGCACACGAGTGTGAAACATTCAAATAAATTAAAAGACTCATAATTTTCCCGTTTGTCACGTGACTGTACTGTGGATTTATTGCTACCCTTCACAGATCATTAAAAAGGGGTTGTGGCCATAAATCTATTTTACACAGCTCTTTATAACTGTACGTGTGCGGGACCACTTGTTTATTTCCCGGTCAACCCCTTTTTATGAAAAATGTTTCCCCTTGTATACAGGAAAATAAGTAATTGTGTTAACCGCCATGGAGCGAAGATCCCGAATAACTACCCTCTGCCAGAAATGAAAACGTACTGTTATTTGATGCATCCGCGATATTAAAACACTGATATCAGCTTAAGTCCTTATAAAACTTATTTTAAAACACTGATAAATTCTGGTCTCTATGTCTTTAAACATGAAACGTAAACGGAGCTAAATGTTTGTATAGCGAAATTGAAGTGAACGTGAATATAGACTTAGCTATTTAATGCACACGATTTGAAAACTCGGATATACTATTGTGCAGCGTTAGTTTATTACTACATGTCTTTTTGCTACCTCACCACAATAATATTAAATAAATAAGTAGATACATTATCGTGTGAAGTACGACAATTACAATTATATTGAAATAAAATATCATCGGTTATTACTACACCGTTTGTGATCGTGATCAGTGCCGGCCCTAGCCTCAGTGGCGCCCTCGGGCGAAATTTCTCCTGCGACCAGACCCTCTTTTTCATGATTCAGACTTGCGCTGATGATAAGGTGGAGAGTGTTGTATTACATATATCTCTCAAGTTTCACTTCACATGAGCAAAATATTCAAATTTCCAAATTTTCATTGATTTCTTAGCTCATTTCCCAGTTATTATTAATATTACAGCTGAGGTGAGCCTTTTTTAAGGACACCTCATAAGCTGTAATTATTGTGATACTGTAAAATTAGCTGCCATTCTCCAGGGCAACACTACAGCGGAGACGTTTCTGATGATATTTGAAGAACCATCTGAATTTTCTGGATAACGTTTATCTTGCTTTTCTTGTATTTTGTAATGCTCATAATCTTTTTATTTTATTCAAACTGCAGCTCTTTCTACTTTTTTGTTTTTAATTTTTAATTGCTTGTCCTCTCCCCTTCTCAAACCGGCCCTGATCGTGATTAGAGTAATATAAAATAAACCCCAGATATCTAAATGTATATTCACGTCACTGTGTTAAAAAACTCAATTTTAAACCAGTAGTAGAGTATTAACTTCAAATTTTACCTAAAGTATAGTGAGATTTATATAAACGAAGATTAAGGTAGGATAAGGGAAGAAATGTTAAAAACGTATCGTTAAATTTAAGAGCCAAGTCGATATTTACATTTGTAAATCAGTGCTACTTTTAAAGTACTCTCTCTTGATTAACAAATGCAAATCATCCATGTATCGAGATATATGTGGGTGCCGCCGTTAACACAGAGTTGTACCTACATAAGACACAAATAATTAACAATGCAAATCGCCACTTACAGTGTTTATTGCCAAATTTGCATTCAAACCGTTCATTTACATTATACATTATACATGTGCAATATGGTGCTAAAACCCCCATGATTTCATCACTCGTATATGCTATAGTATTGTTTAGAATTACCAATGAGCTAGGTGATATATAGTGGTTAAAAATATGATATCATCTAATCGGAAAACCATGTTCCTAAAAGCACGCCCTGAAAATACGTTTCATCCCCGATCCAGGATTAATTCTCGTGATTTGTACAAAATGTTGTACTCAGGGCTGGGCTGGGGGTAGCCTGGGTGGCTCACGCGAATTGTTTGTTTAATTTTACTTGGATCAGCTAGGCCCACGATAAATTAATATTTTCAGATCAAACTAGTACCATTTCGTCAATCAGTATTTTAAAAATATCACGGATCTTATGAATTTTTCGCCTTTTTGAAAGTTCACTTCATTTATTGTGAGTATATATAATGATAATATTCTCTTCTTATGCATATGTACTTCTAGTGTATTATTCTTCTCATACGCGTATATATTTCTACTTAATTGAATATAATGAACAAATTAAATGAATCAACTAGAATAATAAAGATATACCAGGATATCCCGATAGCAATATATGTTTTCGATATGTATTATACGTGTAAATTTCCAGTTGATTTATTTAATTTATGCTTTGAAAGGACCACAGCGAACAAAGTGATGATAGCCTACGCCCGTTGAACAGATAAGGCACGAGAAGAAGTCATTTGGTCATACCCCTCCCACTTACCTCACCCTGATGGTTTACGAGCAATTACAATTTAATCTTGATTTTTTTCCGCTGAACACCCTATATATATACATATACTATAGTAAATTATTTTATTTGATTTATGATATTTAAATTTTAAAAAGTATGCCATTTTTATTTACATATATTTTAATCCAATAAAATACATTACGCTTTGAGTAAATTAATTATGCCAGATACCTTTGATTCTCTTCACAGAAGCTTTCACGAACTGCTCCAATATCGATATCCGTAATTTTTCCGCAGTATTTTCTCTTCCGATCTGATAAATTCTAATTGCGTTCCCTCCGTACAAATATGTTTATTGCCAAGTTTTATCTCTTTAATTTATCGAGCGGATCGAAAAATAATCACATTAATACAAACTTCCAAAGCAATCAAAAAGTGGCATTAAAAACTTCGCTTTTATCATCGGGAAATAATACGATTTCGGGTCCAAACGCTATTTAGGCCTGGAGCCTAGATATTTACTTGTTCTTTGCCAGACCTAATCCAGTTAGGTTAAACTTTGATTTTATCCAGAACCATTCTGTTTGTGTGGTTTTCATACAATATTAATATATACACAGGATCATCCAAAAATCGGGTTGTTTTAAACTTTATATTATATATTCACGTGATTTTAATGCAACTCGTTAGTGGCATTTTTAAAGACACCGTACACTTATTATACGTACGTCATCACCAAGGTAAGTATTTTCGGATTTTTATCCTACCGCGTACTGCTAAAGGCTAAAGGATAAAGGCATATATATACAAGTAACATACGTGTATCAAAAGAAAATACGTACCTTATTTTTATCTCGCGTTTATTATCTTCCTGGTTACACCGGATCTAAAGTTATGTTCAACAAACAATAAATAATTAAATGATTACTAAGTTTGTCACTTAGTAGAGAGTACTGTAAATATTATACCAAGGCCACGAGAGAGCGGTAGGCGCGTGGCTCTCTAGCCTGATCGTCAGCGTGTTTTCACTCTGGGCATCCTGGACCTCTGTCAACAATATACAGTCGGTGTAGCACGACTCGATCATAATAAACGAGCTTCGGCGCTCTGTGTGTAGATGTCGTTCCCTGTCCGCCTCACACTTAATGTGCTGTTAGCCGTTGATTTTGCTTTATTTCGTGATTAATTTCAAGTATCTCTTAAAAACCATCTCTTTTCAATCTTAATCTCTACAGTTTCTTTCTACGACAATATTTTCAAATAAATATATGAAAAATGAATAAACACACTGAGAATGGACACTACTTCAAAGAAACATTCTTAACTTACTTCATGATTTATGGAATAATTCAAGTGTGGCGGTTTCCATAGCCCCTTCTCCACATTCATTTCAAAATGCATCAATTTCAATTTTTCCAAAATGATTAATCTCTTTTTGATACACCTATTGATTCAGTGGTTTAAGTTATATATTTATACCTATGTGCGCCTAATCAGATACCTATTTTATCCATTTATTATGCATGCTTTCCATGTAGAAAAATAATAGCCGAAAATAGGCAGAGGATAAATGTATTTGAAAAGATACTTAGATTTAAGAGAGGCTGTCATCGATGTGTCTCTGGTTCATTCCACAGTTACTTGACCAAATTACTCGGAGAGAGGATAATAACATATCGAGAAAGGGGGGGTTGTAGTTACTGGAAACATTGAGAGCCAAAGAGGCAGAGAAAGGTTCCCCGGTAGATGGACTTATCAAGTAAAAATTGCTACAGGCCTACGCTTTTCAAATGCTCATCGCTCTGCTGAATGCCGACAATGATGGAAAAGAATTGTAAAAGAACTGTAAGATGTTTTGAAGGGGTTACTATTCTTTGCAGGAAAAAAAATGTATTTAACATAGATTTCTCTTTCGCATTTAATTACTTTTTTTAAATATATACGCGAAGTGTACGTGGGACCATTAAATGTTATAGCATACGGCATGTTAAACCATATCGCATGTTATCTAACAAAAATGTTATAACATATTGTATTTTGTCTAACCTACATTTAGGATATGGAATGTTACAATATTTAATATACTAACGAATAAACTGTACTATTTCAATCCGTGACCAGTTTTTAATATTCTTGTTGGTCTGGTCGTCATGGAGACCGATTAATCCTTTCAAAACTGTGTTGCGTGTAGAGCAAACAATAATATTATTATGTGACCATCGATGGACACGTTTGGAGTTGACCAATATGGTCAAATGAGTCGCGTAGCAATTTTCCTATATCTGCACAATATATGAAAATAATGTGGAGAATTCAGTTTTATGTAAAATTTAAAGACGAATTTTACTCAGAAGGAAACTTATTATTATTATTATACTTATTATTATTAAATTGTATGAGATTTTAAATATTTTTATAAAGTAAAATAACAATATATTACTTTTATTACAAATTTAATTAATTAATTAGAATTCGGCGGCCATCGCAGTCCAGTGGGAATGACACTGGCTTCTCATACCGGGGGCTTCGGGTTCGATTCCTATTGAAGACATAATACATTAGTCATTTTCTCAAGTCTGGGTGTTTTTGTAATATTTTTCGTAGTATTAACATTTAATATTTTTTTCATTGTATATGTATTTTAGAAAGATAAACCTACAGAAAAAATACACTATCGAAAAAATAATTTAGTTGCTATCGGGATACGAACCCGGAACTTTTTATAAGCGGCAAAACGTGTTACTACGAGTATTTCGCTATAGCAACCGATTATGTTTTTGACAAATTTTTTAACTTATTTTCTGAAGTCTTTTTTATAATTATTACATCTATGATTACATTTTTAAATAGAATAAAAATAAATATTATTTATTATTTGTATTATTTCTTATACGACTTTTTTCTCATAAATAAGTAAAAGTTAAAATGTATAACATATTTAAAACAATTATAGTAATAATAATATTCCCTTCTTATGCACATATAATTCTAGTGATTTATTCTTCTTATATACATATATACTTCTACTTAAATTAATATAATGAACCATTTAAATGAATCAACTAGAATAATAAAGATACTTGGATATCCCGGTAGCAACTCAAATATTTTTTCGATAAATAGATTTTTTTTGTATGTATATTTCCAGTTGAATAATTTAATTTGTATTGAAAATACAACAGAACTATGCTATGAAATTGCATCTTCTAGAGCTTTTCCTGATGAGCCAACGCCCGTTGAACGGATTAGGCACGAGAAGAAGTCATTTGGCGCCATGGACAATCCACGTCCACGACCGACTTCTGAAACGTTCTCCAGGCATTCCAGTCTCGAGGTAATCTCCTTAATACGAATTAAATTGTCTGTTTTCTTTTTTAGAAAGACATACCTACATAAAAATCTATCTATCGAAAAAATAATTTGGTTGCTACCGGGATACAAACCCGGAACATTTCCTATCTGAAAAAACGTGTTACTATTTCGCTATATTAACTGATTACATCTTCGGCAAATTTTTAAACTTATATTCTGTAGTTATATGGTACATATATTATTACTTATACAAAAATTTAATATTTATTCTGAAATTGCAACTTCGCAACAAAATGTATTTTCATTTTTAAAAATTACCACCCCTTTTCCATGAATAAGGAAATATTAAAAAATTATGACATATTTAAACCAATTAAAGCACACTGTTCTATTATATTCAAAAAATGGTGGCTGTAATTTTAATTAAATAATAAATCAATTTTCTTGCAAATAAGCTAAATAAATAAGACGTTTAAGTCAATATGTTTCATCACTAAACTACTAATGTTTTTAATATTAAATTAACACTTCTGTAGGCAGGGGTAATGAAGAATTATATTTTGCGAACTATCCGAGTTAACTGTTGCAAAGGATGTACATTCATACATAAAATAATTTCTGTATTGTCTAGTGTATTATTCCTCAAACAATTATTTTAACGTAATGAAGGGACAGCTTAACTTTCACTATAAATTGTGGTGAGGTACAATTTCTGTAATGGTTGGACCGATCTCCAAACAACACACATCAGGTACGTTGTTAAGTATCGAAAACAAGTGTTATAAATTATGTCTATCGGATGCTGCACACTCCGCTCGGTCGTTCTGGAATAAAATCTGAAAATGATCACTATTTAAAATATTAGGAGAACACATTATTATTGTGAAGTTGTTCAGAACATAGGTCTGTGATATTTTAAAAACAAAGTAGATGGCTCTTTCAAATAATGGAATGATTAAAATGTATTAATTTAAAAAGGTAACATTTAGGTTTGAAAATTTGTCGTCAAAAATGGTGTCGCTGTACCATAGTTGGATAATGCACCTTTCCCGGTTTGGAAAGAGATCCAGGTTCTAATTCCGGTGGTGCAACGACAATATTTTTCAATAAAATTGATTTCATGTGTATATCTTTCTAATTAATACATTTAATTAATATTTACTATTTAAAATATTTTACTAACATCGGTATGTTTGAAAAAAAATTAATATGCTAAAATATTGTCATTTATGTTATTGTTGCTATAAATAATGTGCTCAATAAATAGATTTAATCTGTGTGAAACATGTTTCAATTTGAAACAATAAATAGTAAATATTTATCACTTATATTTTTTATCACCTGTAAAAACAACATCCTAAGGGCCGGTTGTGTGATCAAAAGTAACATTTTATTGTAGTAAATTTTTTTGCGAAAACGGGTTTTTTGATCGTTAGTAAAAATATATTTACTTCTCGAAAGTATATCTCGTAGTAAACTCATTTTACTCCCCGATATCCGATAGTAAAAACGAGAATCGATAATTAAATATGGCGAACTTTTCACAGCTGTTCCAAAAGTCATCTGACACATTAATACTTTAAAAGATGCAGTATACGACAATTAATCATTCAATATCACGCTATTTTATTAATGAGAGTTCGTTCGATGATAAAATTTCACCACCAAAGTTACAGATTTCGAACGCCTAGGCAAAAAAATCCATAGATAATGCATAAAATAAAGCATATTTCATGATTCTTTGTCGCGCCTATAGACATCTCCATCTATGCTTTACAGTAGTCAATTTGATGTATCAACAACCCGCAAAGGATTTTTACTACGGGCATTAGTAAAAAGTTACCGTAGTAAATATTTACTACTGGTAGTAACAAAGGCTTTTTGATTCACTCTTCTTTGCTATTTGAATAAAGTAATTTCCGCTGCTGATTCTATAAGAACAAAGGTGTTGTTTTTGACTTCTTTGTTGCGATGCCAATGTGTTTTAAAGTTTTTCATTGCAGATACCATTTTACAGTATCATATTAAATTCATTTCTCATGCTTGAAGTTTAGTTTTAACTCCAACCTTTCATTATGATACGACCAAAGAATATTGCTTTCAATAAATAAACTAAAAAATGTTCGTTGTTCTTATCAACTCATTTCCTTAACTCCCTCAGAATATGCATCTAGAATAATAAAATTGTTTTTAAAATATGTATGATATGCTCATAATATTTATTCATTTTTACACACAATAAACATGATTGTATGTTCTGTGAAGTAAATACATTTTTATAATGTATTGTGTCTACATTCAGTAAGATGTAAGATACAATAGTGATATCCGGAAGTAATGATCCTTCGAGATGATCATAATAGATAGATAGATATGTGGAAAAATACTGTTTGGAAATATCATTTAAGCGGTCTAGATGGTAAGGAAAATTACTATGAATAACAATTCTAGAATTTATTGGATAAAAAAGTACTTTTCAAGGTGTAAGCAAATTTTTTTTAATGATTGTTGAGAGTGACTTTTATTAATTACCACATGAACCCTGGACTATTCATAAATATTTTTTATATTTTAAAAAATATTTCATTGATATCTCTACATTACGGTAATTGTAAACATTAAAATTTAATTACGTTACATTTTAAATTTCTCCCACATTATATTTTTTATGTTTAAAAAAAAAATTCAAATACCTACTTTAAAAGCAATGCCAATTGAAAAAAATATTTCACATTATATACCTAAGATAAAATCATTTTTAGTATATAATAAATATATTAATAATATAAAATAACAATAAAATCGCACATTGATAAGTACTTTTGGAATAATATTCATTGTAAGTACACCATTCCAAAACTTATATAATTAAAACATACTTTGAAAATCTATAAAATGATCTCATTTTTGGCTATATTTTTAATCTTAGAATAAACTATATAATTCATTAATTTATAATTGTTAGTACACTTTATATGAACACGTATGCTAGGTATATACATGTAATTGCGCAGGATATAAAATGGAGCGACCACATGAGACCTGATAAAAGCCAATAGACTGAAGTCTCGCAACATCTTCATCACAAAGTATATTATTTTCCAATTCTCCCTGTGTTCCCAAATAACATCTCCCGCTGTTTTTTCGGGTCCATCTCTCTACAATCTTTGAAACGTATTGAACCTTTAATGCTAGCTTTATTTTTCAGTGAAACAGATTGATCACTGATATTTTTTAAATAATAAAATCATTAATCATTTTACTAACTGTTTGGGACATTTATTTATTTGGTATGTAAATATTAATTGTTGAACGAAAATAATGCATTATGGCTTCCCTTCCCCCTTCCCGTCCCTTCGCGGTCCCACCGCCGCCCAGTCGATTGGCGACCTTGAACCAGTGCAGTTATACGTGTACGGTAAGGATTACAATATTATACTAATTCGAGACTTTGCGTCTATACTGTGTCGGAACCTTTGACAAAATAGTGATTAAAATATACAGTCCACATCCTTGGAGTTGCTAGCATATTCCGGATTGTGATGAGTGCCAAAAGCATTAAAAAGAAAAATATTTTTTTAGTGATTAATGCACATCTTCAGTGGTTACTTCTTGCTTATTTCCTACTAACCTTAAATCTTTTTCATTAGTTTTTGTCATCTTGTTAATATTGTCGACACTAACATAAATAGGATATATATTAATCAATGCACTATGAAGCCTAATTTTGATGATTGAAATAATAAGACGGAAAAATATAAACAAATGAGAAAGTACTAAAAATAGATAATAAGTAACATCATAAAGCAGAGAAAAATGTACAATATTAAAAAATAAAACCTACTTAAAAAGTGAAAAATAATAAGAATAAACCTACCTAAAAATCAAAGAGTACCAAAAACTACTTAAAAATGAAAATGTGTAATGAAATAAAACGTATTTTAAAATATTAAGAAATGGAGACGACAAAGAGAAAAGCAGAAACGAAAATAAATAAACAAAATAATGACAAAGCAAAGGAATTATTAACTACGATGCAAAGCAAATGGAGGGAGATAAACTTACAGGAACATTGTTCTTATAGAAGAGAGAGAGCCATATATAATGTAAATAGCTTGCTAAAATTAAAATAACAGCACATCTAAATATTTATCATTCTGTACTGATTTTACGAAAGCACAATATTTTTCGTTAATGCCTAACAAAGCTTAATAACGAGTTCATCAAAATACACATTCTGTTACACATATTTATTTTCCAAACTACTGTCAGTAATAAGTAACTAATTCAAGCATCGTACAAAATTTGCAATTATAAAATTTCTGATTTGTTGGCGTTTCAAAGGGTTGACTATTTTTTAGTACAATTTTAAAAACTTTGAAAACAGGTGAAATAAGAGTGGGTAGGACTGAATGTCGGTTTCAAACACCCACGATATAAAGTTGAAACTGCCAATTAAGCTTTAGTTAGCTTTGGTATGATTCGTATCTAAAATGTTCAACGTTTTTATTTGTGGACACCTGTCAAATATTACGCACTAATATTTGTTGACATCTTCTTCATATTTTTTCACATCGAAGAATTTTCAGACCATTTTTTACTTATTTTAGTAACATAAAATTTAATCCTTTTTTTTGTCTTCTTCTTCTTGTGTCCTATCCATTCAACGGACGTTGGCTAGTGCGGCCCAGAAAAGCTCTATAGTAGACTGGACAAACCATTGTCTCAGGTTCTTCAGCCATGATGTTCTCTATTTTACAGGGCCCCTCCCCCGACTTCCAACAATCTTTTCCTGCATTATGAGGTCCAAGATCTCATACTTGTTCGAATGTCTGAGTATTTTTCTATTCATTTTAAATTAAAAAAGGAAACAATGCATGAATTAACTATATTTTTATTAAAAATTTTAGAAAGTAATAATATTGAAAAATCAATTAGTTTCTCCAATTTATCCAATATTAATATCTCAATTAAGTGAAAAAAAAATTAATATCCTTGAGTCCTGGTTTTGAAAATATTTATTATGTTTTGAATTTTTTAAATTTATAAGATTACCGACCATTTATACTTCAATATATTTAAGGACAAAATGAACCAAGCAAGCAGCAAACAACAATTTTCAGGCATTAAAAGCCGTGGTTGCGAGTATTCGTTAGTCTTTTAGGGCCGTTTGTTCCATTAAATGTATTAATTCAATTTTCGACTTGTTTTGGTTCGGATGGCGTTCATATTTTACCGAATGATTAAGCGCTAAACGAACTGTTTGGCTCGGATAAATACAATTAGTTGGCCTTTGCTAACAGGTTATCATAGACCCCTTTTAGTTTAATGAACGGAAACGGAAGCGTTTCATTGAAACAATCTTGTATAAATTTTACGAACAGAATTCAAAATTAGCGGAACAATGCTTTTAGAAAATATTGATAAACTTTGTTGAAAATAAGGGTGATTGATTATACTTTTGATAACAGCAGTTATTAAATCATAATTCTTTGATTTCTGGTTAGTAAAATTGACATGAAACTTGTTTTTTCAATGTTAATAAATTCAATTTCCTAAAATAAAATATGTAAAATGCTGTTTACAGCTAATTACTAATTATTCATCACTAATTAGGGAGGTATATATGTATATAATAGAACCAATATTTAACTAAACATCTTATGTATCATATTGATTCCTGCGTTACTGATATTTGCCTAAGACAGCAGCAACAAATATTATTTCATATTCCAAACTGCCATGCCTATTGCTAAAGCAATTTTATTATTGAATCACTCACTTCAGATCTTGACATATTTTATACAAACGAAAATTATCTTTTATATTTAATACATTTACATAGACTATGCTAAGGCGTAATTGTACTCTCTGAAAATAACTTTATTTTTATTCATTAAATTCTTTAATTATTTATTCTGTTTTGTGTATATTACCATTATATCTTTATTGTATTCCTGTTATATTTAAATACTGACATAAATACGTAAAAAATATTTAGACAAAACTGAAAGGTTCAGTTGTGGAATGTAAATATATATAGGTTATACCCAAATTCAATGGTTTATCTTATCCATATTATTTTCTTTAAGCTAATATTAAGCTATGTACTTTTAGAGTATATACTAATTAATAATAAAATACCTACATGAGTGATTTTATAAAAAGACAATTTATGATTACAAGTCTTTTTATTACTAAGTTTTCAAAGCCATGAATATTTTCTCACAGTCAATGCGTTTATAAAATATTAAAGCATAAACTCTTCCTAATAAACTTTCAAATAAAGTTTTTTCAGTAAATTTCTGAAAGTGTTCTCCATAACTTTTAAAGAAGACAGTTTGGATGAAAGGATGAAAATATTCGAGAGCATTTAAGATGAGCAGTTTTTGAAGACAATTATTTCCAGACGTATTTGAAGATTATTTTAAGTTTATATGAGTTTCAATAAGACGGTTATAATAACAGAGAAGCAAAAAACTAAATCTCTAAAGATGTATTCAAAACGTGCAGAGTTAAGATTATAAAATATTAAAATTCAATATTTTTCATATTATGATTCTTACATCTTAAACGTTTTACTATCTATATTTTTTGTAAACGTAACAGGTACCTACCTTTTATACATATATTGATTGCTTGTCATGTTTACAATTCTTCCGAGAATATTCAACTCTAATAATTACTTTCATATTTTCAAAATAAATAATTAAATAAAGTATCGTAATTTTTTACAAAATTGTCCACATTACTAATAATTTCATCAAATACTGCAACATCAAAAGCACATAATTAGTATCAGAGATAGATGGAACATTTTAACAGGTGACTTGAATTTCATAAAACCCACCTGAGATTTATTTCTTTAGGTATCAGAATTTTTTTATTTACTGGAGCCACAGGTCTTCTGGCTTCAGAATACATATTCCGTCATTCCGAAGGAAATACTCTTGAACAAACGCACTTCGTTGATGGCACGAAGTATGACAGCACAAGCGCAATAACTAAATGTACCTATAGGTTTCAGTACGCATAGCGAGAAACCGAACACACAAACAGTACACTATCAGCCCCACACAGCAGGTAGAACTTGGCGGCAGTCAACCCACTTCGATCAACTCCGATGGTCAAACGTTAACATGCAACTCAAAACTTCAACTGGTCTTTTCCTAGATAACAAACCACAAAAAATATCGTGCTCTGGGTAAGGGGGTAATAGGTATGTAATAGACAGGGACCATTATCATGTCACATTCACATGCGCGCACACGACGACCGGCGATCCATGAATATGCTATAAAAATCGAACAAAGAACAGAACAGATAATCTAAAGAAATATGACTTTTTGGTATAAAAAATATTAATATTTTCTCTTTATTTGCCATGATATTTTAATGATTATCCAGGAGATCCCAAGTGGACTTATATAATAACATTTAATCAACGATTTCTTCAACAATTTCGATACCAACTCATAAGATAGAATGCATGCATCACATTAATTTGTTTGAAAGATTTTATTATATACGCAGAAACACAGAAATTTTTCGAGTTTAATAAACGTTAATTATATTTCCATGAATATCATTAATAGTTCGTTTATTTGGATTACATTATTATCATCATTATCACTGACACAAATTACCCCGGTACTAAAAACAACATCTAAAATCATATCATCTCAGAAATGTGAATTTCTTGCCTGGTTTGTCGTTGACTCCTTAATGTGTGTATTTAAGCGTAAAAAAATTCCTCGGTCTTCAGTGGCTCATAAAAACGATGTAAAAGTCGAATTGATTTACCGTTTTTCATATCACTAAGTAGTTGTTAGGAAGCAATTCTGTACCTAGAAAATTGTATCAATATTCTTCTTATCACCGGGTATTCGGAAAAGGTTGCGACTTCGATACAGCGCGCTGTGAAAGTCGTAAAACGATGATTGCTCTTTGATTACTGACAGCAGATTATGATTTGTTTCTTTAAAATACCCTAAAGACCTTGGGTACCTGCTGATACGTTAAATTTATCGGCAATTTTTGACAGTCATTAAATAATACAAGCCATGTTTGAACATTTGTTTCAAACTAGATATATTTATGCTACAATTAAAATATATAAAATATTATATTTAATAAAGCTCAAAAGATATTTTTCCGAACATTAAAAATTATGATTTTTTCCAAATATTTGATCGTATTAATACAAGAAAAATATTTAAATAGAAATTATAAATTAATCAAAATATTCATTATTACAAGAAATATATTATTGATGAGTAGCTTGTTGGTGTAGTGGTTAAGACCTTGGCCCGGTGATCTAGTGGTCGAAGATTCGCGCCTCGTTCCAGGATACCAGCAAGTTAGTCCTATTTTCATAGTACAAGTGTTTAACTTAGTTTGAAAATAGTAAGAATATTGATGTGACATGTATTCCATGTACGCATCTCTATTTTTTTAATAAACAAAATACTTACAGATTTAGATGTTTTTATACTTGTTAATTAGTTGATATTGTTTTTAATACCCAAGAGTGTATATAAATACTTCTTATGCAAATAAAAAATATTTTCTCAATGCCAAAATAGCTTCTCCTTTTCATTAAGGGAACTGTTCCATGTACTTCATAAATAAAATAAACAGTACATTCAGATTCCAATAAGCCAAATTAAAAATATCGAATGAATTATCAAATTTGGTCCATAGATGGCGATGGTGTAGTGGTTCTGGATGCGAGACCACATACTAACATATGTACAACTTTCAAAAATGTAATAAATGTGGAGATTGAGAGGTGAGAATTGGTGAACGTTATATATATATAGAAAGTAATCACTTAAGCCATTCGAAAACAGGTCGTAAGCCCTGTAATTACCCCATACTTTCGTATATTTTCCATTAAATATAATAAAAAATAGCTTTGTCTCTATGAGATATCTGATATTTGTTTAAAAATATCAATTTACTTTAGTTTGAAAGTTGCGAAAAATATTAATATTATTTAATTTTACACTATATAGAGGATACATTATTCTTTATTATCTCCACACAGTTGAGGGTCATGACATGCACGAGCATCCGGAAGGGATCCTCAAATACAAGGCCTGTACTTTCACTTGGTGCGTCCATTGGGGGAGAGGTCATCCTCATGGTACCATGACCCATGGTACTACCAATCACTACAAGCCTCTCAATTTTGTTTATTTTTCATCTGGCAACATTTCTAAAAAAATGCACGTCAAAAGCGTCAAAATGCAAATGTCATTTATTATAATTAACAATGATGCTTAGTTCTATTTATATATTCAGCTAGTAACTGTTTTTGTATATTATTAAATACGCTATGACTATGACTATTCTAATGGCGCGTGTACACGGATATGATATATCTTGGGGCGAATCTCGATAGCGCATAAAGTACAGTACAGAACGAAGTAAAGTGTAATTCTTGCCACATGTATTTGTACAGATAGTAGAATAACGCAATCGATACACATCGACCTTTACCAACAAATCTCTGAGACGTGAGATCAACGTTTCAGTCGTAGATACATACCATAAATATTATATGTACAATAATCGTTTTTAACTTTCATTTCGTATAATTTTTTATTTTTACTTTTTCTTCGGAATGCACTTTGTAAATAATAGTAAATTTTTACTATATGTACTGTATTACTATATTTACTGTATTATTTAATACAAATTACAAAAAGCAGATTGATATTAAATATAATTGAATATAAAATCAGGGGATAATCAAGAAGAAGAAATTGTTTCATATGTTAACATACTCGTATTAAGGTAGGTTACCTAGTACCAACGTAACGTATATAATGTAATATTTCTTTATTTTTTAACTTTATCATACATAATGATTATTATGATTATGACACTAATTATTTGTAAACTAATGACGGCTGAAATGCGCCTGGATTGCCCCTTAATATACAGAAGAAAATAGAACTAGAGATCAGCACTGCCAAAATTAAATACTTGAATATGAGCAGAAAACAGATGCCATCACCATTATCGCAGTTCATCGTAAGAAACCAAACTTTTGAATCAGTTTATGTATCTGTAAACAAATGTGACAATTAATAATGATATATAGAACAAGAAATACACAGCAAGATAATGTTAGAAAACGCTTGTTACTTAGCTTTACAGAAATAACTAACGCCGAACTCGTTGTCACAGAATTAAAAATTTAAACTGTTAACAACTGAAGGTCTATTTCCTCTGCAAACAACAACACCATCGATGCCCCCTGAAAGCACCTTTCAAATACCTGGGTGTAAAACAAGACTCTCAGCAGCTGCAAAAACACGCCCGTACCGATCGATTAACAGGTACTAATACAATGCGCAAGCAGCCGCCGGGAAGCCGGCCACTAGCGCGCCACTTCTCTCGTGGCCATCTTCCAAACAAGATCACTATCAAACGCTCCTAATTTTAGACTTTTTACTGCATACACATCTAACTGTAATTGTGTAACGCTCATCAGTAAACGTCAGTCAACTGTAAGTAGTATTTCTTGTTCATTCTACTCTGACCACACATATGCACGTCAAAGGAACAGGTGATCGCCGAATGTAATTAATTGGGGATACCGAGCGCTCATATATATAATATAATCATAAAATTCGCGTTAAATCGCATCCTCACACTCTTCACTTAATTTGATTTCATAATTTTTAATTACCCATAATTGCCTGACGCGATTCTCCAAATCGTCTAGCAACTTGGTATCTCACTTTAATACAAGAAAGCAAGTTGCAGATCTTGAAAAATAAAGTCTTGAGCAAGATTTATGACTACAATATATGGTAACGAAACTGGATAATGAAAGAGATTAAAAAACTTTAAACTTTGGAAGCGATATATCCTGAAAAAGGTGAAAACATGGAAGCTGCATTGGGCAGGATATGTAGCAGGAGTATATGAGTCCGAACACGCACAAAACTCTCATACACATGCCAACAGGATCAAGACCGAGACGTAGATGGACTGATGATGTAAAAAATGATCTACAAGAGGTAGGCGGGATTTCAGACTGGACCACAACGGCATTAAAAGATGGATGGAGATTGTTACTGCGGTCTTGGACTTCCGAGTCCTATGACGCTGATAAAGAAATTAAAAAAATATTATCATATAAACACATTAAAATTGTTACGTTAAATTTTCTTAGTGGTTGGTAAATGGGACTATTGAATAGGTATATAATGCATCATTTTCCCATATTTCGGGGACAGTTATTCTAACAATACCCTTTCTAAAAATTTATGTTCGGCCAGATCCTTCACTGTAAATTCATTTTATATTTAATCTTCTAAGTAGATATTGCCCAGTATAGTCTTCTAAGTAAAGTATTTTGCTAATTTATTACATCTTTTAAGTATATTTTGCAAAGTAGAGTTAGTTTTCGAAATAAATCTATATTTCTTTATTTATTTATTAATCTTCTAAGAAGGTTTTACAGAGAAGAGTACTCTAAGTAGGTATTGCATGGTAGTCTTCTAAGTAAATCTGTATTTATCTATCTATATTTGAACCTTTACTCAGTTATAGAAGTTAAATTATTTATCAAGTATATACTTATATTGTCAGATTCGTTCTTAAGCTTATTAAGTTTGATTCCGCTTCTTTTATCTGCGTAGGAAAGTATTCAGAATCTAGGTCTAAGATTGAATTCCTCTCAGATAGTTCTATTGACTGTACAAAAGCTTTTGAGTCACCCTGTTTATTCCTTCTCCGCTGATTTAATCTCCGCCTATAAAAATGTCACGGAAGACTCTTCAAACAGCCAAACGGGAAAGTTGTTTTGATAAAGATTCAGATATATCATATTTTTATATCGACTCTTCAAATATCTCCAGAGCGGTGTTATTATTAGAAAGATACATAAAAGGCAGTTACCGTAGATGCTAGGCTAAATAAATATACAGTATTTGTAAAGATTTAAAACCGACGCATTAAATAAATGTATTTCTCAGCCTAAAAGGGCTTTTATAAAACATTGCTCCTTATCGAGGTATCTAAGAAAGGTTGCATAAATGTAAGTTGAATCGATAATTTCAACCAAACAAATTTGATGTATTTATAATAATTTGACATTCGATAATACGGATTAGAATTTTTATTTTAAAAACTAAGTTTATATTTTAGGAAAAAACGAACAAAAAAATATTATTATTATTTCGGTGAAATAAGACTACATCGATTTGGAGTTCTCGACAGGGAATTTAAGAAGCAGAATCTGTCAAAAAAACATACGCCATGCTACTGAACATATCATACCGAATAGTTTATAAATGAAATGAATTTGCATTCGGCTTTTTCAAATGATTACGAAACAGATTTAAATAATCAAACTGATGTGAACCACGATATCTCAAAACGGTCTGTCCGTTCAGCGTCTCGTATTTCGAATCTCATAATCTCTGTATTAACTACCCATTCAACTTCAAAAAATAACACATCTAAAAAACCACAATGTCTCGAAATTTACCTTCCTAATATAGCGAGTAAAATGCGGTGAAAGTAGATAATTGGGGATAATAATTGAAAGGCAAGTGTTCTGTATGGAGTTTTTTAGACTATTCTGCCGTGGAGTGAGAAGTTAGTTTAAAAGGTGTGTTAAGATTTTTCCATGAAAATGATATATTTAATAGCTACGAATAATACTTTGTCGGCGAGAATATTTATTGACAGATTTCGTGGGATGACATCCTAGCATGAAGATACTCTGACCGGCGTATAATAAATTCCTTTACGGTAGAACCCGGACGGCATTGTTTTGCCGAATCCGAAGTCTTTTCGTGTGTGACTTTGCAGCATGATCCAAGATTTTTGACTGGTTATAGAAAACTTATAATGATAATAATTCACAGACGTGGATTTGATCAATTCCAGACCAATTCTGCAAAGTCTGCTGATAATACTATCATTTCTAGACTATTGTAATTCTCTCGTAAATCAGCGGGCAAAGGTCTAGTAGGTAGATACGTAAGTTTAGGCTTCATCAGCAAAAACTGTTTCCCACGGTATGTGCGATAATGTATAAAGTGATTCACGATAACGCGATTGTGATATCGGTAATATACTTTTTATATATGTGTTAACTAAAAATATTTTTTATTTATATATATTAGATCGAAATTATATTTTATACATATATATTACTAATAAAAATTCATGACATTTTGATGTATTCTCGTAGTAAAATAATCATCTTCAATTTTTTTATTGTCTCAATATTCTAAAATAATTGTATGCATTTATATATATATATACTATGATAGTAAGCTGAAATAATAGTCACGATCCCGGATCAACAACACATCATCTGACATTTTCATTAAAATTGGCTTTTTTTACTTTGAAAATGACGATAATTTTCTCTTTAAAACTGTATAAGAAATATGTCTAATTTCCTAGTAGTGTAGTAAACAAAAAAACAAATTTTAAAACAAATATCGATTTGAATACAAATCAAATCTATGGGTTTTATTATATACCGTGCCCAAAGTCAGGAATCAGTTTACGTTATACTCTAAATTATCTAGCGACATTTATGTAAAATTTTCAAACCGAACTCCACCGAAGAAATCGAAAAATTAGCATTCAACATAAAAGCTAAACATGTCAGTTTGACAAATGATACCTTATTGTTCCAAGGTCACGCAATGTTGCTTGAAGATAAATTATTCTCCTCTATTTTTTTTATAATTTCTTCATTTGCTGTAATAACATTCTAATAATCTTATTAATTTATTATTTTATAGATTATTTAACATTGTTTATAAATAAATACTTAATAAGTAATTTTTAAATATCGAATAAAAAATATTCTAATATTTTTGCATCATCACGTCAACTTCCACATTTTTCATGGTAAAAATTTATGTTGAATATTCTAAATTTTCTTTTTTAATAATTATTATTTATTTTATAAAATAGTTTATATATTAATAGACATATATTTTTTTGGTTAGTTAATTTTACATCCTGAAGAAGAAAACTGTATTTTTCGAAACCGTTTGATGTTTAAAAATAACTCATTAAGTATTTAATTATAAACAAAGTCAAATAAACTATAAACAAATTAATATACTAAATCACAAAGTTAATTTTCAAATATAAAAAATAATATTCATTTTTTTTATGATTTTTTCGTTTATGAAAATATTCCTAATGATCTCCTTTTCATCTATAATGGTTTCTTCGTATGCCCTTTTTCCATATTTTTCATTTATTCTATTTTATGTATTTATTTATGTTAGCCTTATATGCTAAAATAACCTTTCGGTAAAAGAACTTTTTTTCACTTAATGATGTATTTATAAACTTTTAACAATATTTGTTTACTATGTCTTATATGCCATAATTCATATTTGAAGCACCTTCGCAATATTTCACGTGTAAAATTATTTATTTTCATTGTTTTTTCGGTTGTTTCAGTGTGATTAATATTTTTACTTTTTACCTTCGTCACTGTCAGAAGTGTTAATTAGCTTTTAAACAACATAATATCATGAAAATTCATTATTTCATGAAATTGAAAATATTTCAAAAACGTGAATTTTGTAATATGATATTACACAAGGATATCGCCCTAACAGTAGAAAAATATTAATTTTATTTAATCTAATATTGTCTTCAAACTACTTTTCGTGAAATGTGATTACTGGCAGAATTTTATTGACCATTTACCATAATAACTGAGTAGACCAAGAACATAATGACACTGAAAACTTGGATTACGAGTAATTTGATCTGCGAATGTTTTACAATACGAGTAGTACGAATACGTTTTGTCTGCCGAGCGTTACGTGAACGCAACTGAATCGATGGCTCTTCTCTCTCTCTTTCTCTCTTTTGCTTCGGGGTTGTGTCTCAGTCTCAGTCGGTATTTAATCGTAATTTCCACAAGTACGTAACTTTTTCACCCAAGTAACTTATAATATATGTGACTTGTGGCTCTTACAAGAGCTGTGGAGTCGGAGTCGTTGATACGTGGTATTTTAAGTGAAGTCGTAGGCCGGTTGTGTGATAGTAGCTTTTTACTGTGCTAACTTTTTACTAACGTTCGTAGTTAAAATCCTTTGCGGGTTGTTGATACATCAAATTTATTACTGTCCAATCATATTTGGAGATGTTTATAAGCACGACAAATAATCTTTAAATATGCTTTATTTTATGCATTATCTGTAGATTTTTTGCCTAGGTGTTCGAAATCTGTCACTTTGGTGGTGAAATTTTTTCGTATTATGTATTAAACAACGATATCATCATCGGACAAATTCTCATCACTAAAATAACGTGACATTGAATGATTAAGTATCGTATACTGCAACTTTAAAAGTATCGACACTAAATGCGAACTCGAGTCGAATCTCCGAGAGAAATCTCATACGTGGACATCTTGAAATGAATATATGAGTTTATACCGAAAAATACCGAAACAAAAAACAGGGGTAGTTGAGTGAGAAAATCTATGCTTATACGTGTAAAAGGTTATATCAAACATGTTTGTGGAGTTTCATTAATGAAATAATTTATACTGAAAAACTATACAAGGTCCAAGAGTCCAAACAACATAAGCCAAGTTTTAAAAATGGAATGGTACGAATATTATAGGTTTTTCCATGGTAGATATGTTTTTCTTTAAATATCATGTTTTCAAATACTTTACCGCTATTATCGATGTTTCCAAGAAACATTAAAGCTACTCCCACCCTAACGTACCCCACCGCTCCATAGCAAACTGTATTTAATTTAGTTCAATTTATACCTTTAGATGGAAAGGACTGCTCTTCCCAACTAGTAGTGGTATAAACTCAAAAATTGTGTGTGTGTGTAGTACAATGTCAAAATTAAAATAATATATTTTTTAAACAAAAATATACATTTCATAGCTTAAGACATATTGAATCGATATTCTAAGCAAAGAAATTTCAATTTCAAATAAAGTAACACATTGTTTAATATCAGCAATAAAATAATTGCAACATTTACTATACTTTATTTTATTATACTTTTTTATTTATTTTTAAAAAATCACATCAATATTCTTATTTTTTCAAAGTTATGCGCTTGTGTTTTTAAAACAGCTTACTAGTGAGACTTGACTCGATTATTTGATTAATAGGGTACCTTTGAGTACCTTATACGAGACCAACAAATTTTATATTTCAATATCCGGTGATGTTTTTAAAATGAAATATTTAACATCATAACTCTCCAAGTAATAACGTATAAAAACGCTGAAACGGGCTAATAAAGGTAGGGAAAATTAGACAAAAGTTGAATAGCCCGGTGACTTTTCATGTAACTTCCTCTTTAGACCTAGTACTTCCTTCACAACCGGAAATAAGTTTTGCCCACCGGGGCTCATTTTAAATTATTTTATTTCAACACTCAAATGATGCAAAAACCAAAGAATTATAAAAGAGCGGTTGCGTAATGAAAAATGTGAAAACTCCAAAGCAATTCATGTGAAACTTCCAAGCATTATATCATATTAGGTAATGAATGTAGGTAATATTTTTTAAATAACGACATTAAAAATCATTTATTATTACATTTCACTCTTGAATATTTTCCTTAAAAGGTAATTTTCAGAACGACATGATTAAATGTCGTTTTTCATAATATGAAACGTCTTATAAAAATTATAAAATTACAGTTTAGTTTGGGCAAATAAATGCAAATACCGAATATGTGACCTGCAATCATTCGAAAACGCCAATAACAAATTATCTCCCAGTTTTTATGTAAATTTGAACTTTATTTATTTATATTTTAGGTGTTTAAATTGTGTGCTAAATAGTTACATTTTTTTTTGTTTTCGATCATTTACAATTTCTCTAATTACTGTGCGCATCTGAATTGGAATGATACGCATTTCAAAACCAAAACTAATTGATCTAAGAGTTCATTTAATTCAGATCAAAGCAAGGTTCACTGAAAAAATATTATAAAATAATAGGAACACCAATATTTATAACATTTAACATCAAAAATTCTATATTTCTTTAAAACATGAACCATTTTGAACGACCCGTGTGTTTTACTCATGAATTAGAATGACGCATCTAGTATATGCAAACTTTTAACAATTCTCAGAAATCAAAGTTCAATCCGGCCCATTATAATAATTTCGATAGGTGTCTTCAATCACAAAAGAAATCTAAAAATGCATGGTTATTAATATACTAAAAATGTACACGGATAAAAATTGAATAAAATGTTCTAAGTCGATATTGTATTTGAATAACTAATAAATATAACACAATTTTGTAATTTTGTTTTTATTTATTGAGGTTTATTACAATTATGTTTGAAATATTATAATGGCCAAGTGGTTGCTCCTGGCAGCGGTACAAATGCGTGCTCTTTTAATTATATTGTTCATAACATCCTCGCACACTTTGCGTGTTATTTCAGCAATTTCATTTCGAATATTGTTCTGTAGCATCGAAATTATTATTAGCCCATTGGCGTAGACCTTTCCTTTCAAGTACCCTCACGGAAAATAATTGAGAGCCGTCAAATCAGGTAATCGAGGAGGCCAGTCGATATCACCACCTTTTGACCCAATTCGACCACCAAGAAGTTTTCCAACGTATAACGATAGTGTGATGATCCGCGTATAATCAACTGATATAAAAATACGAATTCCGCGAAATTCCTAGGGCGGTCGGTTAGGAAAGGGGTGCAGCGGGTCGGGGGATGAGAGGACAGCGGATTGGGGGACGAGATAACAAGAGGGTGGTTGTGAACGCTTCTCCGGACAGTCGCTTTTGAATCGGGAAATCTGGCAGTCGCTTTTAAACCGAGAAATCGAGGAGTCACTTTTGAACCGGGAAATCGAGGAGTCGCTTTGAAACAGGAAAAGTAGAGAGTCGTTCTTAGAGCGAGCGAGGGGGACGTCATGGTGCGAGGAGGTCGCACGTGTGTCGGTCGGTTGGGAGCTTGGTGCGGGAAGCGGGGAGAGGTAGCCTGGAGCGGACTCGGACGGTTGAGTTTACGCGGCCGCGACAATTGTTGGAGTTGATCAAATGTGTTAAAAGTAATAATCAATAACCTTACGACCGTCGCGAAAGTGTTGACGAACAATTGATTCGATCTGGATATTATCGTGGGAGACGTGTGTTGGTGCCCAGAAGGACGTCGGCAGCGAGGACCTGCTTGAATCTTGATGAGTTTCTTTTGCATGCCATTGTTGATTACCATACTATCTTACCGCATTTGTAATATATGTTTTGACTCTTTATGATTATTCAAAATTCTAATTGAATGATAACCACCTTGGTTGCTACAGAGCTCGGTCTTAAATAAGATAAACTGATATAATGGAGAATCAAAGTATCGATATGTATTTTAATCATTTTTAGTATTATATATTGCACGATTAATCCCCAAAGGAATTATCAAGCTTCTACCGTTGAAGAACGCCTTCGGCGATATTACACACCATAAAATGAGGAGCTGCATTTATTTATTTATTTATTCACTTCCTTCGGCCAGCGAGCTGAACTGAATATTCTGAAATTCAAGCTTGCTTGAAGGATTTCGAACGTGAGCGAAAGTGTTTAGGCTGACCTTCAGAACGTCTGATACCGATGGTGAAGTATAGTTTGGCACTGATATATGGGCGAGTCGCGTTGATTTCGGGACCAATTGCTGAGAGAATTTAGATCCGCTACTAAGCCTTGTCATCGCCTACAAGAGGCTACAAACTCAGGTGACGATTCCGCGGCGGTATCGGTTCTCTCAACATACGGCATGTGCGCCACAAACTGTATGTAGCTTATGAGCGTATCAGTGGTTTTTTATAGGATTTTCCGAACACCCCGTACCTCAGTATAGTTAAGGAGGATGATAGTAAGATCTCTAGCGACTAAAACCTAGAGACAATGTTCCTTAAACTGTTTGTAATTATGCCGACACGTCGGCAACCCACACACATACACACGCACCAGCATGCAGTAATAACAATCCTATCCATATGTTCCTGGCTCCGTTCGAGATGCATTATTCGAGACACCGAGGATTGTCCTACAGATAAACTAAACTATCCTTCAGATACCGCCGTCACATGAGGTATGTTCTCAGATGCTTCTAGAGTAATTATGGCAATTGTCATGAGAATCGTACTGTCATGGTGTACGAGCAATCACAATTAATTACTTTCGGTGATGGACGCGGCAAAGGATTGCCAGTTCCCCATCGATACTAAACACCAGCGTATTGGAGATACAACTACCTTGGCCATGCATCTCTGGGAAATGATACTGTTCGCTGCGACATCGATCGAATCAAAACTTTGGATCATCAACATCATCATTAACTCTTTGAACGCGTGGGTGCAGGGCTCAGGGGTCAAGTATCCGTAGACCTGAACCAACAGGCGCACAAATACCTGATTTGGAGATAGGGGTGCTTGAGTGTACGCAAACCTGATATCTGTCGAACTTATCATAATCACGGAACATGTTTTCCTAGTGAGGTAGACACTTAGCATGTCGCATGTCGTTTCACACATCCATATACTCTTTGAACAGCTAAGCGACGCCACGAAGCGGCCACAGTCACGAGGACAAGTCTACGACAATGTTGGTGACCTATGTATAATTTCTTCCACACTCTTACATTCCAGCTCTGAATAATACATATCCAACTTTATGATAATTGGCTCGCGCCGAGATTCACTTGTTTACATACGCGCTAAATGACGTTTCGGAATTAAAGACTATTAAAATTAATGTTATAAAGAGAGCGCTCGGGTATCATACTGCATGGTCGGAGGTTTTTCCGTTATTTAATCGCGTACTATAGGATAGTCAGTATAATTATTTTAACAATTGCAATTGAAACTTTAGATATTTAATAATTGCAAACGCGAGTTAAAAGAACTAGGATTACTGCGATCATAGCGCGGAGAATATTCTTAACCATTAGATGATTATTTGGCCAAATTAATATTAAGGTTTTGTAGAAGCTGTAAAGGCCATCGGGGCCCAAATTTCCATTTATATTATTTAAACATCAAACCTAGAGAAATAACCGATATCTTCACAATAGTGATCAATCACCATTAATGGTTACAGAATTGCCACAATTATTTAGATAAAATATTTTAATGACTTCAACACGTTAGTGAGACGTTAGATACTTCACATTAAATTGTAATTAGAAACTCTCTACCACTATTAAATAAAAACTACCATATATTTGCCTAACTAAAATGGCGGCCAAAAAAAATTGGCCTGGAACATAATATTCACCCAGTACCTATTTAGAGATATGTATATTTTATTAATAATTTCAAATTATTAATCAATGTAACAAAAGCGTTTCACAAAACAAAATATTGTTTACATTCATTTTATAAAATTATGTAAATATATTAGAATATTTCAAATTTAATAAAATATTTCACGGCCGTCATTAAAGTATTGAATAAACAATTCAAATTAAATATTTAAAACCACGAGTAAACAGTATTGTATAAATATATTATTACTATTTTCAATATAAATTATTCAAACCGGATTAATAATATAATACGAGTATATTACCTCAACAGATATTGTCCAAATATCAACATTGATTTTATCGAAAATTTCGAAGGTTATTAAATAAATTCGTATCGTTGCACTTTGTCGCTAACAAATTTTCTAGTATTTTATGTATTTCAGATTATTTCCACATTTAACACACTGAAACCCCTGGTACCCAATTATTTTCATTTGAAGTAAGTACATCGTTTAATATTCAATTTTTAGCAAATTCTGAAATTAAATACTTCATCACTTTAGATAAAAAGGCCAAAGGCAGAATTTTTTCTCATAATAATTGATTACTTACTCAGAAATAAATCTGAATATCGAGGAATCTAATTAATGACTAATGAAGGATCCAAAACTTAGGCAGCAATATCGAATCTAGCAAAAGAGTAGATTTGAGCGGTGTTATAAATTATACGCAAAAACTAGGTAATAAAGTGGACTTGAATGATTGTTTTAGGCAGAAACTTTGTTTTCTTATGGAGTTAAATATATGTAATATAATATGTAGCTTACTTATGGAGTTAATAATATGTAGCTTAGTTAAATAACAATATATGTATTTACACCAAGTGTACTAAATATAAGTTCACCACAAAACGTTAACATACTCATAATACAACCACTGCATTTAAAAGGTAGCCGTATAATCCAGAAAACAAAATAAAATACCCGACGAAGTATTATTGATTTTTCTATATAAATCACATAGGTACATTGATAAAGAAAAACATACATTGATAAAAAAAAACAGTTATTTTATAATGATTGTTGTAAAATAAGACCATAATATTTTTAAAGGTTAACTTGTTACTTTCTGATCTGTGTAATGTGTAAAGTTAAGTGAGTAGCTTGTTGGTGTAGTGGTCAAGACGTTGGCCTAGTGATCTAGTAGTCGGGGGTTCGCGCCTCGTTCCAGGACACCATCAAGTTAGTACTATTTTCATAGCACAAGGGTTTAGCTTAGTTTGAAAATAGTAATAATATTGATGTGACATGTATTCCTTGTACGCATCTCTATTTTGATATTGCAAACCACATTTAGGTTATGGTTCTTTCTATGGAAGTGAGCTGTGTTATCGTATTTTCTATAATATTTGTTACAAAATATGTGACTAAATATTGTTGGTATGTTTGCTGCTTTTGATTAGCGGTAAAAGCAATCAGCGGTGAATATTAAGATACAAAATGAATGTTCAAAAACGATATAGTTTAAGAATGTAATAAGTAAATCGTTTAGTATTTATTACTTGTAAAATTATTATATTAGTTATTTATAAATATTATATTTAATTCAAATTAAACCCAACAGCCAAAGGGTTACCTTTGTAAATTATGTATTTAAAGCATATTAAATTTTGCTTTGACAACATCCAAAAATTTTGTTATTGAACGTCGAAATTATGATAATAATGACTGTAATTATAAAAATAGTTATTTCAAAATCAAAACACTATTTTTTATTCCTGTTGCACAATTTATTATATAATTTGTTGCAGAATATTTAAATGCGCGTTTTTACACGATAAATATGCTTTTTATTTTATCATAACGGTTATTAAATTTCTACATAACAATTTCAACGAATTTGATAAAGATTCTAAAAATAAATATTAAGGAGAACACATTCTTATTGTGAAGTTGTAATTATTCAGAACATAGGTTTGTGATATTTTAAATACTAATTTAATGTATTAATTAGAAAGATATAGATATACAATCCATACACCACAACCACAATCATATACAATATTTATCCGTAAAAATAAACTAGATGGCTTTCAAATAATAGAACGATAGATGTATTCATTTGAAAAGTGTAATATATGGGTTCGAAAATTTGTCGTCTAAAGTACTGTCTGCTGTAGCATAGTTGGTTAATGCACCTTCCCCGGATTGTAAAGAGATCCAGATTCGAATTCCGGTAACAACAACAATATTTTTCGATAAAATTGTTTTTATATGTATATCTTTCTAATTAATACATTTAATTAGTATTTAAAAATAAAAATTTTGGCAACACGTACCAAAAGGCCTTCACAAACCAGATAGCAGATGAGAAATCGGACAAAGATCCGTTGACGGAAGTCAGTAGTAATTAATTAGAAACCGTTAGTATTGACTCACGGTGCAGAAGAAGGACATCGACACGACTTGACATCAGAATATCTCAGCCTTCGATAAATACACCATCGAATTGTTTAGGATATTGCGATAAGGAAGACCAAGGAAAACCATATCATATATTCTCCGGGATATTGGGATACAACTGATAATTTCGATACCCTCTCCCGGTTTGTTACTTTTTATTTTCTTCTTCATGTCAGTATTGACATATAGTGGCCTCAATCTGATGAGACACGGCTCGTAATGCATCTCCACAAGTCTCAGTCCTAGATCGCCCTCGCAGCTCTGTGACACTCTTCCAGGTTTTCTTTGGCCCGAAGTTGTGCCTAGGATAATCTATGTATATAAATAAATCAATGTTATTACTCTACTTGAGTTTATTAGCACTACTCGAGTTTCGAATGTATATTTCACCTATATTTATGTGTAGTCAGTTTAGTACTTCACCTGTCGATGAGAGTTACTGTTTCTCTCGAGACTCGAGTAGTGCTAATAAACTCAAGTAGAGTTTATGATTTGATTTAATTTATTGTTTATGATTTTAATTTAATTTTACATTTAAATACATTGCCCAACTAGACAAGCCTGTTTTAGGGCAAATTGATAAACTAATATATTTTATAAAACCAAAACTCATCGAAGGCAAAACACAGCAAGATCGAATACATACATAGCATATAATGTGAAAATATTTAAGGAGAAAAAAAATGTATATATATAAAATATAAAAAAGAGAGAAGAGAAAAAAATAATAATAATGCCAATAATGTAAGCAGATATAAGGTAGATGTAAATATACCAGACCAAAACGCACAAAAGTAGTTATACAATTATTTCATTATATAAAAGAGTTTACTCTCTGTATCTGCTCTTCCTAATTACAACAACCAATTTGAAATATCCTTTTTAAAAGTCTTAATGTCAATTAAATTTCTAATTTTATTTTCAATTTGATTATATATTCTGGGAGCTTGAAAGGAAAATAATCTTTAACCAAAACTAGTTTTCATTCTTGGAACTATTTTAGGCTTGTTTGCTTTTGTGGGATAATATCTTTCAGTCCTCACAGATGGAGCGCTTATTTTCCTATGAAAGCTAGTTAATATATTATTATATCCAAAACTTGAAATTCCCTAAAAAGTGACTCTGAAGGATAGGAAAAGTCACGGCGATGTATTACTCTGAGTATAACCTTCTGAGCAATGCTTACTTGATATATGTGTACACCAGATGCACTCCTCCGACTATCAATACCATAGCTCAAGATTGATTGGCACAATGCATAGTACATAGTTTTAATCTTCTTTTTATTCAGAATATTTCTAAGTATTCTAAATATATAGATTAATTTTCGCAATCTTTTAGCTAATCCATCTAAATGAACATCCCATCTCATGTGCCTATCAATAACTATTCCCAAATACTTTATTGATTTACAACTTGCTATACTTACAGCCATTTATATATTTACAAGCATTTAAGTGTAATTGAATATAATTTAAATGTTTGGGTTGTCCTACCTCTGTAATGGAGAACGGTATAAATTTTGTTTTTGCTGCATTAAGCGTTAATAGATTTTTATCCAACCAACTATTGATAATATGTAGGTTTTTTTCAGCAATATGATTAACATTGTTTCATTTTTATCCATCCATTATTATGAAACTCTATAAAGTTAACACCGATTCTATTAATAATATAGGATAATCAATTTATCTAGGTTATCACTTTAATGCATAATGTGACAGAAAAATTGGGAGACTATTGTCACTTCTGTAGATAGGGATTGATGTGATTTGATTTATTTCAGAATTGAAGTATTCGTACATCATGCTATCCACGTAACATTCCTCGCTGTAATACCATTTTTCAACAGTACATTGCAAACTGTTAAAGTATCCGCTACAAACATGAAGATTAGAAAGACAAGAGTTGAACCAACATAATTTTAGTTGTTCGCTTGGTGTTCCTGTCTTTCCATATTCTTGCAGGTTGATTCGGACAACTTTAGCTAGTTATAAACGTTTTCGATTTCCTGCCTACTGCCATCGGTGTTTTTTTTCAGCGCTACCAAATAAATTGACTCTTGAACTTCCTCATGTCGTATTTTGGACGTATATGGTTATTCACTAGCATATTCAGTTAGTATCGGTTTTGAAAAATCTAAATATGAAACGTAAAAAGGGTCGTATGAAAATTTGAATGAAGATGACGAATGTATGAAAAATAATAAATCCAAAGTATATAAAAGGAATGCAAAGATTGTATCACTTTTTGTTCAGAATGGTTGCGTGAATCACTACCAAATCAATACTAAAGTGATATGATTGCTTTCGATTTTTTTTTTTTGTAATTAGACTAGACCAACAAAACATCTTTCTAAACGTTTGTCTGCAGGTACATTAATATCTGTGAAAACTGTCATTATGGATAAGTAAGTATGTGGGTGTGTGTTAGAAGAGTGAGTAAATGAGTGTTGGGATACAAGGATTATAAAGAGGTAGTCTCTGGGGGAATGGGTCTCTTTCCATCGTCACTTTTCCATAATTACTAGTCTATCTCTGAATTGTATAATTATAAATTACTGTAAATATTTATTTTAATAAAAGTGTAAATGTTACTTGGACACTGAGTTATTATTACAAGGAACTGAACCCAAGTAACTCGACAGTAAAGAGAGGAGAAAACACAGAGGGAATCTGATGGTACTACGAAAATTACCACAATATTAATTATTACATTTAATATATTCAAACATAAAAACTAATCAGTATCACAGTTCAACAATCAATTTCATGCTTACAAGTAAGACAATTAATCATTATTAATAAGCTACTTTTTCTAAATTGGGAGATAGCGTACTATTTCGTAAAGAACCAGGTAGTTTATTTTTCAGTATAGTAATAACAAATTCTAATGTCTTCGATCCATACTTATTGGTGATTTTGGGAATTGTTATATTCAAATTAGCTGCACTTCTTGTTTTCTTCCGTGTGATGCCACTTTATTTATAACTTTGTTGTTATAAATTTATTTTAATAAAAATCTACAGAAAAATGATCGAGATTAGCTGGATGGACAGAATACGAAAATGTTTTGAAGAATATTAGAAGATATTTTGAATCGGGTGAACAAAGACAAGAAAGCTACCCAAACATTTAAATCCGAAAACTTCAATATCTTGAACATATTATGAGACATTCAGAAATATAACAGATCCCGCATCTTATAAACTACTGAACCTGAAAAACCTGAAAAACGCCCAACATCTTTGCTGAAAAATCTACGACAATGGTTTGGTCGGATAATAAAGCAGCTTTTCCGGTCGACCGCCAATGAGATAATTAGAGCCAACATAACAGTCAATATTCGGTAATTGAATATCGTGTGAGAAGAAGAAGAAGAAATATCACTACTGAAAAAAAAATTAATCATATTTTTTCATTCATTCTCCTTATCGCTTTTCTTCTATTTTATAATAATTAAAATAATTTTAGACATAAAGAATGATTTGATGGGTAATTATGTTGTCTTTGTATTTCTCGTTCCCCAGAAAAGCAGCCTCGTAGCTCTTTGATTACAATTATTATTTCTGCATTGAACTTGGGCTGGGGAAACCTTTTTGCGGTTTAAAGGGCCTGCCTTTGCGATAACACTAAACTTATCTTAAACATTAGTAGATTTAATATCAATACTAGAAATTTAGCCTGAAATTTTGCGCTACAACTTATGCAACCATTTGCAATTAGAGTTCTAGATTAAATTGAATCTTATTAATATTTATACGTATCTCCTTCTTATAGGTGATAGATTTAGTAATATGAGATATATTAGAGATGCATTGGCTAATAAACATATTAATCACATCACTTTTGGAATATTATAATAAAAGCTTCTCAAAAAAAACTTACATCTTATCTTATTCTCCGTCTTCCACGGCGCTACATCCCGAAGTGGGATTTGGCCTCTTCCACAAGAAATATCCACCGACTTCTATCCCTGGCCATTCTTGTCTAGTTCTCAGAGCCTCCCATCCTGCTCCAGTCGTCTTTCAGTGTTCTTACAACTGTTTCTTGCTCAATTAAATTTTCGAGCACATGATTCATTTTGATTTTATAAGTTTAGTTTCGAGTGTCAGTCCATAAATACTTATATCCAATCTACGCTTTGTAAATCATTCAATCTTCTTAGTGATGTTAATACTGATGTCACTAAAATGGTTCTCAATTTAATGGAAAGAATTAAAATGGCTTAGGCTCAGCAATAAGCAAAATGATCAATATAAACCAAGTCAACAACAGCTGATTGGAAATCATGATGATGTATAAATTCATCGAAAACGTCAACGTGATATATTGAATACCAAATAAATAAGACGTATGAGACAAAAATTAAGAAAATAAACATCAAGCTACTCGTATGTCAAGATAGGCGCGTCACCAGATCGGTTTAAATGTAATAAAATGTTAGATATCTCGTTTTTCCAAATTTTCCCTACTGCACATAAAAATGGACTATAAAGTACGAAAATACCGGTTTTTGTTATGGATCATGCAAATGAATCACAAAAAATTTCCTAAAAAGCAGGATGTGAGGTAGTTCAAGAAACTTAGCTTGTTGGTGTAGTGGTTAAGACGCTGGCCTAGTGATCTAGTAGTCGGTGGTTCGCGCCTCGTTCCAGGACTCCAGCAATCTCTGTCAATCCGTGTACGAATCTCTATTTTTTTTTAAATTATATTTAAAAAATTATTTGGATGCGCTGATTTGACGCATACAACTAGCTAATATTGCTATGAACTAACTTACGATAATATGGAAAGACAATGACAGTTCACAATCTTATATTTTTAATCTTAATGTAAGCAGCGAAAACTTGAACAGTCCGCAATAGCGACAAGTGTAAAATAGATGCATTTAAAATGTATTTGGAGAAAAATGTTATGCATCCCGTGGAGAGCGCGACGCCTCAATTCTACAACAAATCCAACCACAGTAAGCCTTATCTACAACAGTGAATGATTTAGCAATATTACGTGTCAAAGTGCCTTGAAAAACAAATTATCCTTGGCACGACTTTGGGCTGAAGAAGATCTGGAAGAGTGACACAACGAAGGATAGATATATTGCATCTGGCTGGAGAGACCCTTGATATAGCTGCGAGGGTGATCTAGGACTGAGACTTGTGGAAATGCATTACGAGCCATGTCTCATCTGATTGAGGCCACTATATATTAATACTGATATGAAGAAGGAAAGAAGAAGAAAAGTACGAGAACTCTGGAAGATTAACACCTTAAGGATAGTGCGAGCGAGGCAATGAATACTAGTACTTTGACCATAGAACGAGGCGCGAGGATAAAAAAAAATATGGTCATGGAAGTATCAGACAGTCTTAAGTCAGCCATACGCTGAACGGATTTGGTAAAAGTTTTCACCAAAAATTCACCCAAGACTATGCCAGAAAATATTCTTAACATTTACCGCCAGCAATTCACCGCCAATAATTCATCGCTGAAATTACCGAGATGATTCGTCGCTTCCGTAGATACATTATTTAAATAAAAAAATAAATAGACCATTTAAATTTCAAATAAATTCTTAAAATAATTTATTTAATTTCAAGTGTTAGTATAAACTTAATTAAAAACATTTAAAAAATTAAATTATTTTTTACAGAAATTTACTTTTATTTATATATATATATATATATATACAAGTCTCCATATTCCATTAATAAAATATTTTATATAAACCGCTAGTAAAAGTACCTCGACGGTGAATTATAAGAGCGATGAATGGTTTTAGCGATGAATTGTAGACGATCAATTACCGGTAGTAAATTGTCGGCGGTGAATGTCTCTAGATCCGTGACAGAAATTCAATAGTTTATGTAAAATGGCGCCACTACTTTCCGTTGCAGTATTGGTAGCTCGAGCAGAGTTTCTTAATCGGCAATAAATTACAGAATCACGCGAAGAAGATAAGTACAAGAGTTAGTAAGTAATGGTTTTTTATTATTGTTCAATACACGTGTGCGTTAAACAATAAATTATTATAGCAATATTTGAATATGTCCAAGTACACACAATTACTGGATTTTTACCTACAAAGATCAAAATCAGATTCTCATTGAGTTGACATATAATATATGTTCATCAACTGAAGAAAAAGACTGTATCAAGTACCTAGGAATCATAATAGATAACAAACTAAAACGGAAAGAACATATTACTAATCTTACAAACAAAATAAGGAAAACTGCCTACATATTTTTAAGACTCAGAAACATCTTATCATTTACAAATCTGAAAATAATATATTACGCGTTTGTACAGTCACATTTGCAATACGGTATTATTGTATGGGGAGGAGCATATAAAACTTTAATGTCACAATTAGAAATCACTCAAAAAATGAAAATAAAAAATTATTCTAAAAAAAAAAGACTATTGACGTATACAACTTTTAAAAGATTTCAAAGTACCAAAAATAATAGACATATACAAAAAAAAATCAATAATCCAAATTTTCAAATTTAAAAATTAATTAAACTTTAGTAGCGAATTCCGATCTACAAGATTTAGAGACCAAATTGATATTCCAAAACTAAAATATACCGCAACCCAAAATTACTATATTTATCAAGGCATCAAACTTTTTAACAACCTTCCCATCACAATTATAACAATTACAGACTACCATCAATTTGTATCTGAAGTAAGAAAAATATATACATAGACTAACTGAAACATAAATTATCTCGTACATACTCCTTCTCAATATACGAGTCCTACTCTCATAGAGAAGAAACAAATGTTGAAAGAAATATATATATATATGATAATTCTGATAATTATACTGATAATTCTAAAATGTATTATATTTTCTAATATTAAAATAAAAAAATAAAAAATAAATATGAATAAATAAATAAAAATGAATAATCAAATTTGGTCCATAAATAGCGATGGTGTAGTAGTACTCGAAGCAAGTCCATGTAATAAATACCATATATACAACTTTCAAAAATTTGATAAATATGAAGATTGAGGAGTGAGAATTGGTGAACGTTATATATATATATAATGTGATCACTTACGTCAGCCAAGGACAGGTCGTAAGCCCTGTAATCATCCCAAACAGCTATATATTTGTCATTAATATAATAAAAATAGCTTCGTTTCTATGCGATATCTGATATTTATAATAAATTATTAATATAAAACTAAATTTTTGTTACGTAAATATGACAATCTTGAATAAACGCTTGTGAGTTTCAATCCCCAAACCTCCGTTTCCAAGCGAATGATATTTGTCTACTTAAGTCAGTGTTTTAGATATATAAATATTTACCAGGAAGGAAAACCGTAATTTTAAATATGAAAGGGAAGATAACTGAATGGGAAAAAATGGAAGAAAAGGTACAATCAAACAGAGCTGGTATGTTATTGTAGTCGATATTTTAAAAGTTGCCTAACCCACTATTGAGAACAATCAGCAAAATGTGTGGACCGAAAATAGGTGGACCGAAGAAGAATGTCGTTTTTTAAATGGAACAATTTGATATGATTAAAATATTTATTTATAAAAACTTAGTCCAAAATATATTTTCCATTATTTAATATGACCTGTTTCTACTTACCTGTCAATTTTTCAATCCCCCTTTCCTAAAATTTAGCTGGTTTTGAGGCAAAATACTCAGATATGCCCACCGTTACTTCCTCATAACTTCTATATTATTTGCCATTCGAAAAGTGTTGCATTGTCCGAAACAAATGATAATCGGATGGGGCAATGTCCGGTGAATATGGTGGGTGACGTATAGTGTTGTAGAAATTGGGATTTTTAATTTAATTTCGATAGCTCTGTGGACGCGTTTATTTGCTCACCTAGATTCTCTTCACCTAACTCGTGCGTTATCCATTTTTCTTGTCTTCACATATTGCCGATTTTTTTAATATGCTCCTGTACACTTGACCATGAACATCCGAGTTTGTCTGCGAATTCGTTGATTTTGTTCAATCAGATCATCTAAAATGTCGTCATCCACTTTAACTGGTCTTCCACTAAAATTTCCGGATCGAAACTATTTAAACCATCTTTGACATTTACAAACATCCAAAATATCTCCCAGTGCATATCAAATTCTTCTACTTAACCCACACACGTACATTTATCCACATCAACCGACATACCTGCTCAACAGAATCGTTACACATCAATTCATCATTTATATACTCCCATAGTCGCTTTGAGTGATGAAAAATTATTTTTAGTTCAGATTTATGTAACTAATTTTAATCGAAAATATGCTCGTTGTGAATGAAATTCATAATAACTACTTATGGATGTAGGAAAATTTATTTTATTTTTATTTATAATAATCAACAAAGATATAGTTTAAAGGATCGGTCCATTCGATCCCTATTATCTTCAGTGGGCATGGAACAAAATAAACAGACAAGGGTATTATTACCCCGTTAATCTAAATCCCTTTTTCTGCTCATTTCAGATTTGTTTTCATAGTAGAATTTGTTATTTTTATACAGGGTGAGAAGATAAAACTAATACTGTCCACGGTATGGAAAGGGATAATGAGCAAAGTTACCATCATCACATCACAAGCAAGTATCGCATGAAGGCCCCATTAAAATTATTAAATTAACTTTTATACTGTATAAAATATATTTGTCGTTTTAGATGAGCCATCTTCATAAGTCAATGGTTCATTTAGAAACAATTTTTGATCTCGTAATCATATTTCAAGATGCTGTACTGCTTCGTACCTGCGCACCTCAATTCATTTTCGTACTGAATAACATTCAGCTCGTGGCTCACAAAATAAAACATGTAACGTACCCCAGAGATATATGTAACATCATCTTTGCAAACACCATGTTTTCCTGGTACAAAAAAATATTAATGAAGAAATAAATAAATTCAACCAAAGTCATAAATGTTGCTAAATTAATCAAATTAAAATCTTTCTGGAGAAGAACCGAACTTTGGACATGCAGGAATTCAACCTTTGCACTACTGACAAATACGAAACAAAACGTGAAAGTACACGTTTTCAAACCTCTTTTTTAATATTAGCTTATTAAAGTGCATGTTAATAATGTATATCAAAAAATAAAAGCTTGAAATTCGAGCACAAAAAAATCTAAATTGTGTATTTACTCGACAATTTGACACTACAGTCTACTAAAGAATTAGTTAAGTTGGCAGAGCGCTGTCGCATTAAAAATATGTTTTATTTAAGAAAGGTTTAAGAATAACAGAAGATAAAATAAAGGCATACAAAAATACTAAGAAATTTTCTAATGCGCTATTTTAACACGGTATTCGTGATAAACTGGGATACCCGCTGAATAAACATAACGTACGTTAAAAGTTATGTCTAAGTTACGTTAAAACAACGTCTGTCACTCTAGTACTTGAAGATGTTTTCAATAATAATCTACGATGATCGGATTAAATTACAAACTTGAATGGGAAAAGGCTCAATCATTTTTAATCAAGGCTCAACGCTGTATTTTGAATCATGGACTTAAAAATCGTAGCCGATAATTTAAATCCACGTTTCAGAATTGATATAAAATTTAAAAATGTAATTATCAATTTATATACTGTGTACAAATGGAAAAAAAGGAACAAAAAATTTTACCACGTTATTAAAGTAATTCGATTAAAAAAAATTCATTAATATTATCGACCAATTTTTTTATCCACAAAAATTTCAAACAGTGCCGACCAGTGGTACAATCATCCCAAGTCTGATTTAAATAAGCGATCTGTATTAAGTTACAATGTCCCTTTGATCCCTTTTAACTCAGCCGATTGGTCGGAGGCCTAAGTCCACTGTTTCAATTTGATGGCAGAAAGATTAGAGACCATTGTCTTTACGTATCTGGCATACGACCTGCCTTTCAAAGGTCAGTAGTTCAAAGTAACAAAGACAATTTAAAGGATTCACGCAAAAATACTATTGCCATTTATATATATAATCCGAATTGTACTCAGAGAATAATGGTCATTACTTCGATTACAGATCGCATCATAAATCATAATCTCTAGCTTTTTTGCACTTCAATAATGAAGTTAGTTGTAGTAATTACAATAATTTCTAAATCATTATTTATTACGTTTCATATTTCACTACCTAATTGTTAATATAATTATAATCATATAATGTAGGTAATAATCAATTGCGTGCAGTAGGTACAAATTTAGGCTTTGGTGTTAGTAATGATATTATACAGTTATATATAATATATGTTGTACATAAGATTGTGAACTTTCATTTAACCAACGTCGTTAGACAAAATGAATCCGTCATTTATACAACCTTACTATGTATTTATTTGTAATTTTAGAGTACTATTAATAGTGTTTTTAAGGTTTAAGTTTTAACGTAAAATAATACTTTCTTACCCATATAAAAATCAATATAAAAATATATGAACGTTTTTAAGAACACTTTTTATGACTGAACATGATTTTTTTTATTGTTTAAAAATCTATCACGTAATAACTAAACGAAATAATTATTTTTATTAAAGGTTAACGAAGGAAATAGTTATGCCAATTGTTTTTTGTTTTTCCTAAATAACAAAAAAATTCATGCGCCAATTGCACCTCGAATGTAAGATAGTAAAATTCACGAATTAGTAAAAACTGGAAGTAGACACTTCAATGATTTACTATTTTCTTCAGGTTCAATATTAATTAATGGTGTTACGAATTTGAAATTGTTTAAAAATATGTGTATATTTTTTTTGGCCTTTTGTACATTTTTTTTAGGACTTATATTAACAGAGTTACGATTTTTTAGTTTGATGAATAATCGCTATTACGAAATAAGATGGCGGATCAGGCTAGTTAAGGAACTTAGGGACCCGAGATATCTACCAGATCAATTTTTCAGAAAAGTTTGATTAAAATCAGAATCGAACTGAAGGAGTTAAGGGTGGTTTCGAGATTTGTTAGTCATTATCGAAGATGATGCATTTAAAAATTTACAATGATGTCTTGACGAATATACTCGATTATTAGTGGTGAAACTGTATAAAAATAAATACCTATTTAGTTATTTAAAACAGTATTATTTATATATGAAATATTATACATAAGTTTAACTTTAGGTTGAATGAATGATCAGCAACATGGCGTAGTGACGAAATTACCTCGTAATTTTTTCATCTATTGTATGATTTAAATCACAGGTTTTCGATTCTCGCAAAAACTTTGATTTATTGGCGTGTATTGTGTACTGAAGTCATGTGCTGGGTCATATTTATCAAAATCGTAAATTCAATTCATAAATCTGACATTTAACGAGTTTTATTGTAAAATAATCATTTTAAAACTCATAAATGTTTGGAAACAAAAATCCCCCATAGAAAAGCAAATTTATGAATGTAAATCCTTCGACACGACGTTCGTCAAGCATTTTCGTTTCTCAAGTTTACATATTATTTTAATATATTCAAAATTATAAATGAAAACATACTATGACGTTATGATGCATGCGTCCACGTGTGAAAACGTCAGATATAAAATGTCACACTGTGTATGGGACCGGCCGAGGTCCAGCAGCCGATAAGAAGCCCACTGATGATCGGCCGAGGAGAGCGCAAAGCAAGATGACGGAGCTGTCACTTTTTTCACGACAGGGCATTGAGACTGAGGAGTCGCGGGTAGGCGCGGTACCGGCCACAATTATAAAGAAAAGGCGCAAAATGGGAAGGCGAGGCTCTTAGAGGCGCTTAGTTGGAGAGATTGGGTGTTCTTATCGATATTTTTGGCGAGATGGCGGCATGTTGTACTGACAAATTTTGTAATGGTGGCGTGCTTTGGAGTTAGCGAGTTCGGAGACGGACTTGGTCAGCTCGAGTCTTCAGGTCCCAGGTCAGTATCATTAATCAAAGAAGAAAAGGTGCTTGAAGAATCAGAAAATGTAGTGAAACATGGAACATGAAAACAAAGATAAAAAATTGTATTTGTCAAGAGAATTGTTAGTGGGTTGTCAAAGTTGTTATTGTTGAAGTATAGTTGTCAAGTGAACAAAATTATATATCATTGTGTAATCTAACCTTCCCTATAAACGATGAATTTCACTCCGTAAGAACCAGGAATATGTAAGTGCCGATTGTAGCTAATCGGTGACGTGAAGCTCGGGGCCTAGCGTTCTATCCATGTCATGGAAAGGATGCCCGAGGAGAACGTGATAATTTAGTACGAAATGACGAATCAGGACAATTAACTTTACAATTACTTTGTTCTAATATCTGTAAATTGAATTTTAATTTATATCAGTACTGTGCGGATACAGCACGTTGTTTCGAATACCACGCACTTGATATATGGTATAATTTGTCTTGGAAAAAATACTCTTTATGTTGCAATAATTATTATAATTTAATTAAATTATATTTAAGATGTTTAATTTAAATACAAATTATTTGAAACTTTGTTTTTACCCCTTATTGGATTATATTTAATACACCAACCGGTTTCGGAATGTACGATTTTCTTTAAAATTAATTAAATAGATTAAAACCATTAGATCAATTTTATATATATGGTTAACTTACTTATACTTACTTACCATCACGCCGTTTCTCCGCGGGGGTAGGCAGAGAAGATAGAGGGCCACACTCTTCTGTCCTGGCACATAATTCTCGCCTCATCCATATTCACACATCTTCTCATACAAGCTCGACGATTATTGAGATTTCTAATAGAACCATCCTTCATTATCTGGTTTACCTGGTCGTGCCAAGTCTTCCGCGAACGTCCTCTATTTTTGGAGTCATCAACACTTGCGTCATATGTCTTTCTTACTATTATCTCCTCATTCGCCGTTCCATATGTCCAAACCACCTAAGTGATCCTTTCTTTATCTTACTCACTATACTAAAATCAGCTTTACATTATTTCCTTATTTCTTCATTATTTACTCTGTCATAGACGTATCTGCCACATATACGCCTATGTGATCTCATTTCCATTGCATTCAGTCTACTTTCGTTTCTTTTTTGTCAGCTCCAGGCCTCACTTCCATACATCGATGTCGGTACCAGAACTTCATTGTGAACCGCTAGTCGTGTATATGGTTTTAGTTAATTAATTTGACATCCTAATGAAGGAAATGGTATTTTTCTAAACCGGTCGGTGTATTAAATATAACTCATTACGTAGTTAAAAATAAAGTTTTTTAATAATCTATATTAAAATGTCTAAAAACCACAATGCAAAATTTGCAACAAATATAAAAAATAAGATATTCGTCACCAAACTTCTGCTATGCTATATTTTTATGAATATATTAATGAAGTTGCCACTTATTATTATTGTCTCGAATAATTGTTGCTTTACTGAGCAATTGATGATAAAGTTGACCGTAATTGGGGTTCCATTCCCGCTTCCCGAAATCACCCACTTGCTCGCCACCACTCCAAATTCACCAACTCGGACAAAATTACTACCCCGTCAGAAAACACTCTCTTGCCCTAAATAAAGTAATGTAAAGCATGAAAAATCGTTCGATTTATAACCCGGAGAAAAACAAAACATTTCTTCCTAATGTCACAGATTTGTTTAAATCATCATAAAAAAAATCATGCAATATTGTCTACATGTCTTTATATGTATAACTTTAATTTTTAATCAAGATATCTCTTTTATGTATGAATCCTGCTTTAATTTACGCTACTGCTGAAATATGATTTCCAATATTTGTATTTTATTGAATAATTTACTTGAAATATTTCACAAATTATATGCATTTTTCTATTTTTTATTATTCAATGAAAAATCAATGTAGACTTTTTTATCTGACAACACAATATTATACGCAGGGGTATGCACTGCATACAAGCAAAAAAGCTGTGCACTACTAAAGACTCTGGACAATAAAATAAAAAAAATATCTTATGAAAAGGCACTATAAAATTCTAGCCGTTATTATATGAATTAGCGTAACCCATGGCTATATTTTTATCTAGCCATCAACAGTATGAAAAGTTGCGATTCGTTGGTATTCAACTTCATCACCTCTCCGCATTTTGCTAGAACGCACGCGTTGGTTGCGTCTAACTTGTTTGTTCAATCCCTATGAGAAACGTACTAAACTATATATTTTCTTACTCAACCTATTAGGCGTCTTTAAGGCTGCCAAAATTTACTTTTTGTTCAAACAATTTATCCGTAATTCGAAAGGGATTATAACGCATACTGAAAACTCCATGTAAAATACTTTTACATATTTGATTCGCTAACTAAACTCTTTTCCACAGTGTATTTCAACCGAAAATTTGTTATCTGTCAATCTGCGAATTGTATAATACATATTTAAGTTGATTATTATTTTTAGTTAATACATCAGTACGTACAGACATATATTTTAATTAATAGTATCAATTCAATCTGTTTCTGTTTTTATGAGTTAGTTTTAGTTAGCGCTTTCATTGACGAAACAGCCAAAAAGAAAAAAAAATGTCATAGATGTTAAAATACATTTCAATCGCGTTTTCAGAGAAATCGTAGATAATATTTTAAGCGATTTTAGAGAACGGCATGGAGCAATAAAATAACTTACCTTTTTTGAATTAATGTATTCTAAATTATTTTTTAGATTTAAGAATTATTAATTTCCAATACAATTGTTTTCAAAATTAGAATCATTTTATTCACATTCACGATTTTGGTCACCTTAAGAATGAAATAAAAATTTTGATCTTCGACACGAATTTCGGATCTTCCAATGATTGATATTGAAAAAGAATTGCTTTTAGAATTAAAAAGATCTAGAACTTTTTATAACGATATTATCGGTGAATTTACGAAAAAACAGAGACGGATTGAATTGGAATACAAATAATTATCTTTACTATTTAACATTACAGTCACACGCTGCAGCTAATTCTTAGCCCCGGTTATTCATTCATATAGCTGGATGCCATTTATATTATTCACTTTTGAGATATCTGGGGCGGCTAAGAGTTCTCTTCTGCTCTAAAAAACCCATGCGCATACTATATATATATATATGCAACCGAGACAACCGCATCCGGTTTCCGTATAGTTACGTAAATGTCGTCGGTAATAGCATAACCTAAGTTTAAGCCTACTGCACGCCACTGTATAAGTATATCTGAGTTCAAATAATTCAAGCTGTTGGATTGGATATATCTATTTTAGCTGAACATTCAACAAATATGAAAAATATCTTGTTTATATAATTTAATAAATAAAAATTTTATCAAATTGTCTGACAAATATAAATAACTTTTGTCAAATGTTTAAACAACTCGGTCCTCTACCAAAAGTTGTGTTCAATATACCATTATAAATTATTTATTTTTTTAAATAAAACAAAAAGTTTCTCAATTTTTACACATATTCTAAATATTTTAACACAAATTTTGAAATACCTGTATAGACATACACCAAAAAATATAAATTCTTTAGAAACATTTAAATCAGCTATCGCTTTAAAGAGTGCAAGAGCGGAGAATAAGATGGAAGTAAATGAAAAGAGAAGGCAGGAAATTGAGTGACACCCTATCTTACCCAGAAATCAGATACCATCCACAAATAAATATTCAATTTATGTAAATTCATTGAAATGTAACGATAAAAATATAACGTCAAAAAAATGACTATCTTGTTTGATTTAATATTGGACTCAGTTGAATTAACATTAAGTTGTAATAACTGACCAATTACACATTGTATCAAATAAAAAACTGCAGACTTACGGAGCTAACATTCAACATTGTAAATGCAGATAAAATATCTTTTTTTTGCCTGTGCGTAACAACCAGAATGAAAAATATTGTAGACAAGGCATAAAAATATATTCTACTCTGGTATGTAGTAGGTAAGACATTGGCTAATGACCAGAGTTAATTCAATTTTCTGAAGCACAACCGTTTAACTTTGCTTTGAAATAATAATGTTATATTATGTGGCGCATGTTATTAGTCATTATTCGTAAATACATGATGTAATTGAACCTAATTACGTACGCATGTACTGTGTTGAACCAGTATTAAATAAATAAATAAGAATATTGATCTGACATTTTGCCATGAATACATGTAACTTTTTAGAATCGTATTAATTTAATAAGATATGAAAAAACAAATACTATTTAAGACGTTGATACAATTATTTTTAACAGTTTAATTAATTGTAAAAAGCTACCTTCTTTTTATTTCGATAATATCCGCACATTCTTAAAAGAGATCATCTAATAAATATATTACGTAAAATATTACAACTCATAACAGAATTTATTATTTAAAACTGGATTATATTCATTCCTCGGATTATTTCGTAAAATCGTATAGTAATATTGATTTAATCAAAAATTTATGAGATTGGGAAAATTAAATTAGCTCGGGCGGGGCTTTCTAAATTAATAAAGCTCAGGGATGAAAGCAAACAGATGATGTTAAAAATAATAGGAATCATTTATATAAGGGTATATTCTTGTATTATCTACCTGTTAGAATATTGGGCGACTTTGGCTTATAGTAAAAGTTAATTAAATGAGATTAATAAAAAAGTAATCTCGCACATTAAAATATCTTGGAAAAATTAATTATAAAAAATTGCAAAGGAAATATTAATTTAATTTCAAAGTTAGTACTTTATCTCCCCTTGCGAAGGCTTCACTCAGTGTTATAATTCAGTTATAATACAATTCTGAAGAACATTATACGCATAATCATATACAGATGGGTAATCTTAACTTTCGTTAAATACTCTCTTGGCTATAATGTTATCACGGTATATGGAGATATTCCAATATTTTCTGAAATGTATATTTCCTAAATTTTGATTGAATATAATATCAATGTTCGACAGTACATATTCTGAAGTATTCGCGAATAGCTAAGGATTATAGGCGAGTGGATAATTCATTCAATGAAATATATCGAGAGCGACTCACCATGTAAACGGTGCTTTTTAGAGGTTTATTTTTCGAATTGGCGACACCTTTTCCAGGTACAGCCAATTTGACAACTGATAGCTGATTTCTGCTCAATTTGGTTTGCCAATTCAACATGAATAGACTTACGCCAGAAAAACGCTTGCAAATTGTGCAAATTTATTTCGTGGTTCAGTTCGCGAAACTTACCATGCGCTACGTCCATTTTACGGTCGACAGAATAGTCCATCCAAGCACGTAATTCGAATAATCATGGATCGTTTTCGCACCACGTATACTCTAATTAATAATATGCATCCGCAAAGACGTCGTACAGTGCGCACTAAAAAAGCTGTTGTTTCTACAAAAATGAGGCCGGCCAGAACCTTATAGTCGATGGTGAGCGCTATAGATCCATGATTAGTGACTTTTTCGTTCCTCCATTGAATGGCATTAATATGAAAGAGTTGTGGTTTCAACAATGCAGTGCAACATGCCACACAGCGTGCGCCATAATTAATTTATTGAAAGAAACATTCGTACAAATTTAAGCAATAAGAAATTATTTTGTAATACTAATATCATAAAACTTTACAATAACAGAATATAGTATTACAAGAATTATGGTGTATAACATATTATTACCTATTATAAAATTTGTTTCAGGGATCGATGGTTCTACCTCTTTAAGAAGATACAGAGCCACCTGCGGAAATACATTATTTTCCAGAATCGACGGATTTCATATCGGCAACAACAATGACGTTGCTCACGTGTACATTAGGGATACATCATGATTATTCAAGATTCGTGCCAATGTAGAATTGTATGTTTCGGCAACATCCAGAATTCTAGATGCATGACGTAGGTATATTATAACAAAATTAATTTATAAGCCAATTCTCGAAAATTTCCATACATAATTAACATTCCCTTCATACTTTACATCAAAAACTTGCAATCAAGACAGCACGCTTCACTCGACTAGCAAGAGAGATTGACGCTAATAGTTTGCTCCAATTTCCTTCAAAACATTGTGTACGGATAACGTCAACACAATTTAACCACATACGTCATTCAATTATTACACTTAAATAATTAGTTATAACAACGCTTCCTAAACATTTATTCTAAGGAATAGAAAATTAAATTTAATCACCTTATGTACCGTTACCGATATGATAATCTGGCTCTAGCAAGCTTATGTATAGGATGAATATTATGTTCCAAGCTGATGTTGTTTTTAAATAACTATAAAATTAAACACCTTTCTATAATTATTATTTTTTTATCGTTTATTTGGTTTATTGCAATTTTAATATCGGTCAAGTGGCTGCCTCTAGCAGCGGCACAAATGCGTGCTTTTTTAACCACATTTTACATAAAATTCTCGCACACTTCACGTGTTATGTCTGCAATTTCATTTCGAATATTATCTCGTAGCATCGAAATTATTGTTGGCTTAATGGCGTAGACCTTTTCTCTCAGGTATCTTTCAGAAAATCAGGTGATCGAGGAGGCCAGTCGATATCACCACTTTTTGACATTGTGCGGCCGGGAAAAAATTATCGAAAAATTTCAAGCGTAGCTTGGGCTGTGTGCACCGTCCTGTTGAAGCCATATGAATCGACCTAATTCAGAAGTTTTCTAACATGTGACAATAGCGATAACCATTAATGGTTACAGCATTGCCATTATTATTTAGATAAAATGTTTTAATGACTTCAACACGCTGTTGAGGCGTTAGATGCTCCATAATAAATTGTAATCAACTACTCTCTACGATTACAAATGCGAACTGACAAATATCTATCTGCCAAACCAAAACGACGTTCAAACAAAATCGGCCTGGAACATAATATTCACCTAGTTCTAGCCGGGGAAACGTAGCCTTGCTAAATAGATCATGAAAGAAAAATGAATGACATGACGCAACAAAATCACAAATTAATCTTGTCTCTTTCACAGATGTCATCAAAAGTAGCTTTATTAAAATACAGTTACAATTGGTCGGGAATGTGTCAACTGAAAATCCACATACGTCATACTGAACTTTCGATGGCGAGAGATCTCGCATTTAGACTTTAAAAATATATTTAAATATTTAAGAATATTTCATATAGACATCGACCAAAAATCGGAAAGCTAATGCTGGATGAAAGATATTAAAAGATTGGAAAGAAGTGAGAAGGATTTTTAAGGATGAATAGGAATGGTAGATATTATAAATTCTACAGGACAAAGGAAATTGGATGTGAGGAACGCTAGACGCGATAGCCTCGTCGACACGTTACGTCTGCTTTGTACTTACTACAAGAATGTCAGAACTCTCAGCTCCGATCATAGAAAAGAGTGGGCTAGTGGCTTTTCACAACACAATGCACAATACACGAATCAGGATATGTATCTCAATATAAACGAAAATGTTCAGTTTATTTTTCGAACAAATGTAACCAGCCAGAACTCACTAAATAGCAACTAATGTAAATCGAGCATGGTGCGCGGGATGGGGAAAATTCGAATTAAAACTCTAAGTGGCGTTGTCAGTAATTAGCGTATTCATCTACACACTGTTACGAAAACTGAATACCCGAAATTGATCAGTTTAACACTATGAAGTGAAAATAAACAAAGAAACCGCTTGAATATGAAGTAACTGATTATATAAACATTAGTTTTCATCATCAAGCCTTATCAAGATACATTTTTAATACAAATTAAATGTATCAATTAGAAAAATATACAGATAAAATCAATAAATCGAAAAAATATTTCAATGCCATAAGGATTCGAACCAGGAACTCTTAAATAAATTTAAAAAATTACAAATATTAATTAAATATATTAATTAGAAAGATATACATATAAAATCGATTTTATCAAAAAATATTATTTTGCGCCACTGGGAATCGAACCTAGATCTCTTTCCTAACCGGGGAAGGTGCATTATCCAACTATGCTACAGCGACAATATTTTTAGCGACAAATTTTCGAACCTATATGTCACCTTTTTTATATCAATACATTTAATCGTTCCATTATTTGAAAGAGCCATCTACATCTACACAATCTCAAATACCTTTGAGTAATCTAATAGCAGATGCCAGAATTATCAATTCATAATGCAACTTCCCCGGTTAGGAAAAAGAGCCAGGTTCGAATTGCGATGGCGCAACAACAATATTTTTCGATAAAATTGATTTTATATGTATATCTTTCTAATTTATACATTTAATTAGTATTTAAAATATCACTGATCATGTTCTGAATAATTACCACTACACAATAAGAATGTGTTCTCCTAATTAAAAAATTACGTTTAATTAAACTTAAATCTGTCGTTAATTTACTATGATGTAATGGTAAGCACACTACCCCAGATAGGAATAGTTCCTGGTTCGATTCCCGGTGACAACAAAATATATTTTCTTTAAATTGATTTTATCTGTACTTTTGTATCTTTCTAATTAATACATTTAATTTGTATTAAAAATGTCACAGAACTATGTTCTGAAAAACTGTAACTTACAATAATAATGTGTTTTCATTAAAAATATATTTATGTAAATATTGTAAGGTGTAAGACATTATAAAACAATGTCACAATTAATACAAATCATTATATGCGTATACTACAGACTGTATTAATTATATGAGCACTTGAGTAGGTGAGTCAGGGTACTTCGGGTTGCCTCGAAAATCTCTAGAATACTGATACAAATATATGTTAATAAAGAAAAGAGATAAAATTTGCAATTATAAATTAATATTTTGTTCTAAGATAAATAAATGATGTAGCGCATTCCATTATTTTTGCGTGACTTTATTTTTAATATTTAAAACGCGAAACTGCAATTATGGTTTATAAACCCGACCCTTCTGAGGGTTGATTTAGTCGATCTCCACCAGAGCTGACTGCTGAGTGCACGGCTTTAATTACCCAGAGTAACGACGGTGCGTGAGTTTGCATATTTTATGCAGCCATTAATTCTCATATTTTTATAAGTTTGTTGTCTGCCTTGATGTATATAAAAAATATTTAAATAATTTATTTTATGAATTTATAAACGATCGATTTATACAATGCCGACAGGGTGATGTAATTAATTTACAAATAATATGATTATGTCGTAAATATAAGCAACAGAAAACACAAAATAGTATGCATTTATTTAATTCATTTTTATATATTGTGAGGGTAAAAAACGGCTAGTCAGTGGAGAATACAAGAACGGCGGGTTCTGAACCTCAGAAAAGCATACCTTGGTTTATCACATTCTGCCTTCATCCTAAACTAGTAAAAATTATTAATAATACCTGGGAGAGATAAATGAAATGATGTTTTACGTTAACTAATGGAATATAATAAAAAAAACACAGAGTGAATTAGAACAAATTACAATCAAAATTAAATAATCCAATTTCGTTGGGTTGAGCGTGAGTTCGACGTTCTTCAGGGCAGGCACAAGATTTAAAATGTTATAAAAGATGGCGTAATCTCCAAATTCAAGCTCGTCCATCGTAGTAGAGCATCTCCGTGACCCATTGTCGTAGTTAGTTATCTCGGCATCCCAAGCCGACGCAATAGGTTTGGTAGAAAGAATTGTAGAATAATAATGTAATGAAAATGAATTTTGTCCGAAGGGTAACAATCTTGTTCTCTGAAAAGATCGTTCACCATGCAATTACATTAAAACAAATTACAGTAAATTGTGCCCTAGTGATTGAATTATAATCAAAGTATTTACCCTTCGGTTACATGTTGGATTCTTGATAAATAGCTTCGCTGGCCGCAGCACCAAGACGCATATCTGACAGCTCCGAGTGAAAAATTAAATTAATCTTAACCATTGACTCCAACCTTATTTATAACCCTGAAGCCCGCTCACATTACCAACATGAGGGCATTATTCGTGATTACTTAAGTGATTGGCATTTAAAATAATGATGGGACGATTTTGAACGTTACTTATATATTGTGACATTACGTTTTGTAATGTCACAGTATATTAATCTACAATTTTTTTCTCAATAGTGATTTTATAAACATCACATAAAAATATATTAAGTATTTCAGCCTTAAAGCGGACGTAGGTAAGGGTAATAAAAAAGAGTAGAAGAGCAAGATGCATTATTGATACGTTTCACGGTTGTATTAAAAAAAATTATAAATATGTCAATGAGGTAGTCAAAGAACGGGGGTTTTCTATATTAAGCAAATTATTATTTTCCGCCACTTGCCATTGTTGTAAAAAATATTTAATTTTCAATAAAAAATAATACATAGTACGAAGAAATATGCAAAAAATATTTTGAACACAGAAAACGCTGCGCTTTTTTTTTAAATAACATGCTCAAACCATTATTTGTAAAAACAACACACGTATCAAACGAATTTATTGAAAATATTTGAACGCAAACAGCTGAAACAGAAAAAGTAAAACCAGACAAAAAAACATTGAAAATAAAAACTTTTTGATTAAAAAAGTACTAGGCATGCATAAAAGATTTGCTGCTATATAAACAATACACATCGACATTGAATGTATCATAAAGGGGGATCCCTGTAGATTATGGAATGAGAAAAGAATTGATTTGCCATTCAAATGTCAAAAGATAGTAAATAACTTTTAGTTACCCAACAAACTCATTGCTTTTCGCTGAATTGTGTTTATTTAAGTGTTATTTTGTTTTCGCAACAGGATAACATAAAATATTTTATTATTTCCTGAAATATCTAATTAAAGAATTATTTTTATTTTATAATTTATTACCCCCCCCCCCCCCCCCCTCACTATGGGGTTCAATGTTTCGTTACCTTTTTGTACATACAATTACATTTGGAATCATATTTTTAATTACGAGTATATTGCTACGTAGCTTGTTGTGTTATCTGGCCATCAGGCTTTTATCGGTAGCACTTTACGGATACTTGTAAAACAAATAAAGCGGTTTGTCTTTGATAAATATGTAGAGACATCATGATTACTAATGTGTAAAGTAATTTAATAATACATGATTATGCAAATTAAACTTAAAACGTAAAAATAAAGTAAATAATTCATTTTTAAAAATACTATTTTTAAAATAACGCCCCCAATGAATCTTATTTCTCGTCAGATGTCTTAAGTGTTACGAGATGGCTGGTATCGCGAGATATATAATAATTTATAAAATAGATTTTAGTGTTTGGGTGATACTTAAGGTGGTTAAAATCTTAGATAGTTGAAATTTCATTGATGTATCAAAGTAACCTCAAATTATCGACGATTTAGAGTAGTTACTTTTTCTTGACTCAGGTTAGGGTCCTTAGAGTTTATCATGAGAACAGTGAGCATAAGTCACTTGTGATTTATATGTCACTACTCCCGCACAGTAACAAATATATTATGTATGTGAAAACAAAACACTTGTTTTTTATTCCACTAATTTAATTTACTTGAAGCGCTTCGCCTTGCAAGGGTATTATCAATCTAACAATTTAACTCAACAACTAGTATTCATAACTATAATGAGGGATAGCTATACAATTTCATTTACATGAGGTGAAAAGGGACAACATTATTCATTGGAATTGTGAGGATTTCCATACATTTTAATTATACTAAGTAATCATTCAGTTTCAACACTAATGGTATTTTAATGTCATGGGTAAATTGTAAAAATGTACAGCTATATAAGTTTACAATCTAAGAAGATAATACGGCAAGAGAGACAGTTTTGGTGCACGTGTTTTATTTTCACATGTGTGATTATGGAGTTCTGCAAACTTAACTCGGAAACAGTAAATATACTAGGCTTCACACACTGACTGTGTACAGCTGATTAATTAAAGTCCACAACTTCGAACGTAGTAAGAAGCCGAGCTGTTACTTAGTGGGTCCACTGCGTCATTTCTCACGTTTGATATCAAGTTTCAGGAGAGTGCTGCGTCTGTGGTAGATTATAGCATTCGTTCAAAAAATCTCCGCAATGTATTAGGTGACACGATGCGTATAGGATGACATTGTGCTGAAGTGGTATTGCGATGTATTGCAGTCTTATTTAGCTAAAAAATAACTACTGTTACTAGTAAAAGTGACTATTTATAAATTTCTGTCAAATTATTGTTGTCCGTGAGAGTGTAAATTTATATTATATTTTAAATATGAATTAAATATATTAGTTAGAAAGATATACATATAAAATCAATTTTATCGAAAAATATTATTGTTGCGCCACCGGGATTCGAACCTGGATCTCTTTCGTAACCGGGGAAGGTGCATTATCCAACTATGCTACAGCGACAATATTTTTAGCGACAATTTTCGAACCTATATGTTACCTTTTTGATATTAATACATTTAATCGTTCCATTATTTGAAAGAGCCATCTATCTTATTTTTACAGAATCTCAAATACCTTTGAGTAAACTGATAGCAGACGCCAGAATTATCAATTCATTTTTATTAAATTTTGGACACATTGATACAACTTTATTATTAGGAGAACACATTCTTATTGTGAAGTTGTAATTATTCAGAACATAGGTCTGTGATATTTTAAATATTGTCGCTGTAGCATAGTTGGATAATGCACCTTCCCCGGTTAGGAAAGAGATCCAGGTTCGAATCCCAATGGCGCAACAACAATATTTTTCGATAAAATTGATTTTATATCTTTCTAATTAATATATTTAAAATATCACAGACCTATTTTCTGAATAATCAAAAATATTTCTGAATAATTTAAATAAAAACTATTATTTTATTTTAACACCACTATATTTGAATATATATAACCATCTAGTATCGGTTCAGGATTGAACCTTCATCAGGGTTGAATAAATATATACTAATTAAAACAGAATTACAACTTGTCAGAAAAACATTGATGAGGGAGAGAGAGATAGAGACCAACTTTGGTGGGGGTGAAGAAATTATAAATAATTAAATGCTTCCTCCACGTAAAAGGCATATTTTAATCACAGCTTAAAAATATACTTTATTTAAATTGAATTTTCATAACATATGAATAATTTGACATATGGTTTTAGTTATTTATCACACTGATGAAGAAAAATATTTTTTTCGAAACCGATTGGGATATACATTAAATGTATGGTGGTTAAATACAAACTTAATGTATAATTTATTAAATAAATATGTAGGAGAACACATTCTTATGATTATTCGAATGATGGAACGATTAAATGTATTAATATCAAAAAGGTAACATATAGGGTCGAAAATTGTCGCTGTAGCTTAGTTGGATAAAGCACCTTCCCCGGTTAGGAAAGAGATCCAGGTTCGAATCCCGGTGGCGCAACAATAATATTTTTCGATAAAATTGATTTTATATGTATATCTTTATAATTAATATATTTAATTCATATTTAAAATAAATATGTATTTTAATTAACAATATTATCAGATAAGACTCACAAATCAGGATATTGTCAAATACTAAATCACTTTTTTTGATTATGCCGCTAATAATTTGAGATTTCACGGGAAAATTTATTTAGGATTTTTCGCATAACGAAGTCAAATAATCACTCAATAGTTGTTTTGTATGTAGTGGACAATAATTAAGAAACTTTAATCAAATAATTGAATTTGGCTGGTAAACCTGCAGTAGAATAAAATATGTAAAAAATATTGCGATTGAGGAGTATCAAATAATTTTAACATTTTAAAATTTATAGAAATCTTAATCGAGAGATTTTTTGAGTTTATGACGTGTAAAATTAATGTTGATTATTTTGAAATCATTGATACTTTATTTTACATAAATAGACAAGTAAACACTTGAACTAAAATTATGAATGTAATATGTCTCTTTTTGATACGAAACGAATTAAGAGAAATGTTCAATAATTACATTTATTTTGCACATTCTTTAGGTGAAATATTTCAAAAAATATTTAATCTCTCTAAATTAGAGGCATGAAATATAAATTATTCTGTAACAATTTTGACTTAATTTGTGATATGCTTTCTTTATTTATTTCCATACATATATGTACGTATTATAATTACAATTATTAGAATGAAGATTAATTACAAATATTTTTAACTCCATGTCTAAGTGAACACCTGTCTCAGGGCAGATCATTTTTTGATATCGCATATGAATTTTTTTGAGTTTTATGTCAGTTCTAAGCAAGAGTAAAGATTTATTGCATTTAACAATATGTAGATATTGTTTTCTACAAGATATACGCATATTTTTATTATCATTATGTTATTTTTACTTTCCTTGTTTATTTAAATATTTGATATTAATTTAACTAAGATTTCCTCTTCTTTTAAATAGGCAATCCACCCTTCAAGAGTGATCTGTGCCATTAATCAAGTTAAAAATTTATTTTATAGAAAAAAGTATAATAATATTATAGAATAGAAAATATTATATTACAAGTCAATACCATTGTCGTTCATAAAAATTGCTATTATATAGATTAAATGAGGCAAGTTAAGGGAAAGAAGATAACACAAGTTAAACAGAGAGTCAAAAATTACCATTGACAAGATTATTGTAAAAAAAACCTGTGATCCGCATTGGACAGGCAAAAAATATATGGTCTTATAAATATATGGTTTCCTTCTCGGCACCACACTCATACATTGAGGAATCTATTAAGTTCAATCTGAATAAATATGAGGCTACCTGGCAATGCCTAATTCTCATTCTAGAGATATTTGATATTGTTATTTTGGAAACTTTCGTTTTGGAGAACCAAGGGATGCGGGGAAAAAATCTTTTAATTATTTTAAGCCGATTACCTTTATGATTATTTGGATCCATTTATTGGGCAGTCCGGATAGAATATATTTTTTTACCACATTAAGTCTGTCATACATCGGGATATGGAATTGATGAGGGAAAACTCCGGAAAGTGTGGCCTCCTTGACCAGTTTATCAGCACATTCATTTTCATGAATTCCCTTATGTGCAGGAATCCAAACGAATGACACCTGTTTACTGTCCAAATTAAAGAGATATCTTCTGATGGAACAGATTATCTCATTGCTATAGCCAAACTTTCATATTAGCAGAGAGGGATTCATGACCTGCTTGCGAGTCGGAGAATAAAACAGCCTTATCGACGTTCCAGAGTACGCAGATGTCCAAAGCCGCTTTAATTGTCCAACATTCAGCTGAGAAAACCAATGAATCCTAAGGAAGTCGTAGCTTCACTTTTAAACTTAGATTTGGAGCATTAGAATTATTCTCTCTTTTTTGATGCATTTGCCAACTAATAATTCTGTAAAAAATAAAATTTTAATTGAATATTTTTGTTTGGTATTATGCTTCTTTTAAATATTTTGATAAATGAAGGGTTGGAGTTGTGTCGGCGGCAAACCGAAAATAAAATAATGAAAACATTGTACTGTGAAGAACTCGGGAATGAATGAATGATATTTATTATTCCAGTGATTAATTGATGCGCATTAAAAAGAAACATGACGTGATAAATATTCTCTAGTATAAAAGCGGCGAATAAATGCATCCTTTTTTTAAATAAACATTCAATGATGAAAAAAATAAGCTATTACTTTAACCGAACACATATTAATCCTTCAAATTACGCAAAATACGGTGGCAACTAAAATATTTTTTAGATAAATTTATTTTGTCTGTATATCTTTCTAGTTGATGCGTTCAATTTGCATTTATAAGATACCTACATAAATCACTTGAGTAAATTGAAATTGAACTTCTTTATATGTTTGCCTTGTACATTTTTATCATAGGTATCTACCAACTATCTAATTATATAATACTATGTTATGTACTCATTTGATAAAATTATATTTAATTCAATAACTTTGACAATTATTTAATATACGGCCTTCATCTCGCAGGAAACCATCAAACTAGAAAAGTTTATAAATTTGATTTTTCATACTGTAATATTTTGATTTGAACCCGAAAATAACATTCCCGGCTCAGCCAACAATACACTGAATACAGTTCAACATATTTTCTACTACGTGTAATCGCCTTTATTTCATTGCTGAAATCGAATATCGGAAAACCCTAGAATACACTGAAATACTCTCGTAGGCGATAAAAATGTAAGGAAATAGTCAATATTTCGTAACTCCAAATCGTCTTATCCTTTGAAGACAACTTTACACGATTCGAATACGTAAAAATACTCCAACAGCAAGGGTTGAGTTTTCCGTCCCCTTTCTCAAATACCAAACACTCGAAGTAAGAGAGAGACGTAGAAACGATTTTAACCTCTTGAGCTCCGCAAAGTGACCCCCTTGTGTTATTTTTACGTGCTTACAATATTTCTATCGGTTCGGCTTCTTAGCAGAGTCTTTGATGTTTCTCTTTGCTCTCTCGAAACATCTGTTAAATTTGTGGTTTAATTCAAGTAGACTTTAATGTATAATTTATTAATTTTGTTTGACTCCGGTATTTGTGTTTGATTTTTGGTACTTGGTATACGAATAAAATACATAATACTAACATTACTATTTTCTTTAGAAACCATTAGAAATAAAGACCATAATAAGTGAATAATATGATCTCCAAATCCATTTAATTCAAAAATTGGCTCGAATTACCTACTTACAGTTTATTCGAAAAATACGGCAACACACTGACATGCATTTATCATTTTGACTCTACCTAGACTAGATTATGGATCTGACCTAGTCTTGTTACACTAAATTGTACATAATTTAGAAGTCGTTGCAAAATTTCCAATCCATTTTGCCACGAATGTGTACTACTAAACCCGTGATTCAGCTGAAATTCTTTATGTTGGTGCACCATCTCCACATCTTGAATACCTTATATCTATCTGCAGCATTTGCGATAGAGAAAAATTCAAAGATCAATCTCATTTCTCAAATATTTCTTCTAGAAACACATAAAAACAAATTTAAATTTCGTGCGGCGTTACATGACTATCACCAAAATATTTATCGAATAGAAAGAGTCATACGCGTCTATCATAACCACCGTTTATAACTATCACTTGATCATTGAAATAAAATTATCAAAATTAATTTTTTGTCTGTCCAGTAAGTGTATTATAAGTATACTTTTAAAAAGAAACATTAGACCGGTATTTTATACAAATAATAGTATAGGAAATTTACTCATAAATTCTAAAAACAAAGATGATAAATTTAACAATTCTGGTGTCTATAAACTTAGTTGCAAGGATTGTGCTGCATTTTATATTGGTAAAACGGGTAGAAATTTTAATATAAGAGTAAGGGAGCATTTGAGATGTTTGAACAATAGTGGGTTTTCAGAATTTGCTAATCATTTGATAGAAAATGGTCATGGTTTTGATAAAAAATTGGGATTGACAATTTTGCATATAAACGGTGTTGGTCACAAATTAAATAATTTAAAATCGTTGGAGATAAATAAAGCGTGTAAAACTAATCAAAAAATTATAAACAACCAACTAAATTTAACGAGTCCCATTCTAAAATTTTTTCCTAAAAATTATTCGAGTAAATTTGTATCAAGTAATGATTTGAGTTAGGTACTAAATTTTTTTTTTCTTAAAGTAGATTTTTTTTAAATAGATTCTGGCAAAGAAACAATTATATATGTTTTAGTTATGACATCCTGAAGAAGAAAATGGTATTTTTCGAACCCGGTTTATGTATTTAAACTCAATTTAGTGATTTAGTTAGTTAAAACAAAAATAATAAATAAAAATATATATTATACGTAATTATTTATATTTGAACGATACGTTCCAAATTAACTTTTTTTTCCGTTTTAACTTTTTTCCTCAACATTTCTCAAAATCACGACAATGTAAGATTCACTCGGATAAATCAGAAACCTTGTTTGCGAACATTAGAGGTATCAAATATCTTGCAATATTTAAATTTTAATATATATATTTTTTAAGTTATCATATAATTCGAAATGTATATAAACTTTTTATATTCGTCTCTATTATAAACCTGCATGTCAGCCATGTTTCAGTATTCATCCTGTTGACTGGTTTGTGGTACATCCGCTATAGAAAAAAAGTCATTTGAATCCATATCGCGTAGTATATACAAGATGAATAGTATAGAACAATTGTCAAATTGTGCTATCTTAAAGTGCTACCAGATCTTCGAGTCTCACTTCCCGTAGAATGGATTACAATAATTCCGGTCGTAAGTCGGAATTACCGCAAGGTGGTGAAGGACAATTGAAAGACAGATATAGGAAGGATTTGTGAGGGGAAAGGGATTTTCGAAGGACCAGCGATCTCGGTGACCGGGACTGCTCACCTTATCTCAAGACGATCTCCGTTTCCGACTGAAAACAGAGGTGTCACTGTTCACCCACGGCATACACAAACAACAAAACTGTGCAGGTGTACTAGAGATAATTATCCACACCGCGAATGGTATCGCGATGTCGAGATCAAACAATCAATATTGATCAAGTCGATACCTGGTGACGTCAAGCTTACAATTCACACTGAGGGCAAGCAGTAGGACGGGTCATGGGTAGGAATTTGGACGCGGGCATGTGACAATAACGTTATTCACGGCCGATATTAACGCGCGCTAAAAGTGTGTTTTACAAATACAGATCATCCCACGGACAAAAGGACGAAGTACTTTTAACCAGGCACCTCGTTGTCGAAAGGTGTCGAATGGGTTCCTACAACCATATACAACGCGAAAAAATCAAACAAAATACTCGACTACACGACTAAACAATATCAAAATACCGAATTGATTACTGCTACATGGGCATCCAAACAAATAATTGAATCCCTACGAAATAATATCACGATACCGAATGTTTACTACAATTATACACGGAGAGAAAATAACCAAATACATAATTGATTATACGACGAAATTATAATAATTAATAACGAAAGTATGCTAGAACACCGTGACGTTGGCAAGGTTTGAATTACAGTTACTTTTCTATAAACTTTATTGAAATATCTTTGTTTATTAATTTATAAATTTCTTATCTTTTTTATATCTAATAGTGTTTATAACGTTTAAAGTATTTCAAACCCTCAGGCTGGTATTTCGCTATGATAAAATAATACTTGCAGGACCTTTTTAAAATGTTTTACTTATTTATTAAGGATTTTGGTTAGCATTTAATTTCCAAACCATAATCCAAGGTAATACTTAACAATTTAAGTAGTTGTGATGATATGAAATTGTGTATAAGATAACGCTCTCACCGAGGAATTCCTCGCTTTGGGCGAATTTGAGAATAACTCAAGAATTATTAATTCCCCTCCAGCTAACGACCCTTTTAAGCTTGACGTCTTGAACCATAGGCTTCTCTATTATTTAAGTCGGGCTAAATATCTATAATTATATTAATATAATCATTAATGAAAAGTTATTGATTTACACTTGTCGCACTTGACTAATTTTAAGTTTTCTAGGCTATTCTACCCAACATATCCCAATAATTAACAGATGTTTCGAATCCTAAGAATTAAATTGATAATTTTTTTAGTTGGATGGTGTTCTGTAAGAATGTGTCAAACAACACTCAAATAAAACTTGAAATAGTGATGGCTAAATTGTATTTAAACCGTTTTAAACAATTAATTAAAGTGTTATTTAACCCTTATTTTAACTATGATTGTGTTCGGTTATAACGACTATTGGTAACTGATTTTTAGCATTTCTTGAAGCAACGACTGGTATACTAGAAAGTAAAACAACAAATTAAAACAGTTAAATCTTACCAATCATCGTTAAATCTCAGTAACCAATTATCGTCACAATTACATTCACATAGCGGTTTACCATGACTAAATTTGATATAATTTTTATAAAAAATATAAGTTGGTGGTTTACTATCCATTATTACGAACAACTGAGAGAATTGTTTAAATCATTATTCAATGAAGAACATATTTATCTTAACTTACATCAACATTTTAAGTTTTCTACACTAATATTACATAATTATATATTCCTTTATTGTTGGATAACTTATTGTGGTATTAAAAATACTTTACAAACGTCAAGGTTGCCTAAACTATTTTTGCAAATAAAGAATATAACTTTGCGTGAAAGAATCTAGCTGACTCATTTTTTCATATTATCAATACACAATTGAAGGTTGCAGGGATTATTGACGTGTCCTCTCATATTACACCTAAGTAAATAATTTACAGATTATTAATTAAATAGGGATTTAGTTACAGAATAATAGTATGCTATCATTCTTAAATTACTATTTCAAACATAGTTTTTTAGAATAATGCATTATTATACAATGTACTCCCATTTCTTAAATATATGTACGAATATATACCTATCTTAATATCAAAAATTATGACCCTGTCACGAAAAGGTAATGTTATATCAAATCACACATTTTACTTAATTTACGAATAGATAGCTAAAAACCCACTCAACATTGTGAAAAAGAAAAATTAAAAATTTCTCCAAGTTTCTGATATAAATATGCGAATAAAACTGTCAACCATCATATTTTATATTTTTAAATAAAAATGTGAAGTTTCTTTTGACGATAAAATTCTAATTAAAAACACCTCTCCTTAATTAAACCTCTAAGAAGTACCCTTATTAACATTTCTGAAATTTTAGTCATGATAAAAGAGTTAACAAGAAAACTTTCTTGGGGTTGTTAGACTTCATTATAAAAATTGGACCAATAAGATCAAAGCTGTTTTGGGTTAAGGCATGGACTAACATTTGTTTCAAAGTAGGTAACCGTAATTTAAAATTGTAGTGAGGTATAAAGATGCGAAACTTGATCATATTTATTCCTGGATTGAAATATTATTAATGTTAAAAATATTTTTGATTTGGTCCATTGGGACTTGTTTTTATTGCAAAGAAATAAATAAATATAGCGAAAATCAGAGATTATTTTAAATTGTTAACTTTCTTTTATTAACCACTTAATGAATTAAAATACATCTACCGGTTTCGAAAAATATAATTTTCTTCTTCAGGATGTCATTAACCAATCAAAAACATATGTTATTCTTTCTTATACAATAATTATATAAAAAATAAATTTAGTACTTAACTTATGTTGTTACTTGTTGATAAAAAATTATTAGGAAAATTTTTTTGAATTTGTAAAGGAGAATTTAAATAATAATACTGGGTTTTCAGATTTTTCTAATCATTTGTTAAAAAATGGTCATGGTTTTTAACAAAAATTTGGTATTGTCTATAGTGCATGTAAATGTGTTGGTAATAAATTAAATAATTTGGAATCGATTGAGATAAATAAATCGTGTAAAACTTATCAAAAAATTATGAACAACCAACTTAATTTAACCACAATCCCATTCAATTTTTTTTACCTAAAAATTATTTTAGTAATTTTGTATCACTAAGTAACAATTTAAGTTAGGTACTTAATTTATTTTTTAAATAATTATTGTTTTTAAAAATAGACTATTAAATAAACAATAACATGTTTTTGATAAGTTAATTATATCCTGAAGAAGAAAATGATATTTTTCGAAACTGGTAGATGTTTTCGGTTAATAAAACAAACTTAACAATTTAAAATAATGGATTTTAACCACAAAGTTGATTTTTCTAATCTTAAAAATAAAATCAGCGATATTTTGGGATGCAGAACAAACGTTTTTTTTTACATACATTTGACAGTATATAATACATCTGGTTTTAATTTTTGTATCATGTATATATATATTTAAATCTAGTAATTTAGTATGATTCTGATACGGTTTTGTTGTAATACAGGGTTGTCCAACAAACGTAATAGATCTTTAAAATAGAATTAAATTTTAAAAACCAGGTGTGATATCAATATTTGTTTATTTAGTTGAAAGATCATTCTATGCAATTTACAACGGAATATAATTAAATTCAAATGTGCACCACGATTACGTTTGATACAATGCATTCTTTGGATCCAATTTTCAGCCACTCTTTCACATAAATCTGGAGCTATTTCACCAATAACACGAGTTTTGTTATTTTTTAATTGTTCATATTTTGTGGTCTTGCACCAGCCGGATCTTGCAGGGGTGTAGGCTCTGATCTTTTCGCAAAATACACCATGTTGTGCCATATGATAAGTCTAAATCTTGTGAACGTCGAGGAATCGATAACTTTGGATCATCCCATACACTTTAGTTTACAGTGGCAATATTGGCTTCAGTCCGAGGATTTCTTTATTTTACCGGTGTTTTCACAGCATCTAAAGAATAATTATTTTAAACCTTTTCACAATTCGACGAATAGCTTGCTCAGATTGATGATAACGTGTGTAAAATTCAGTGAAATGTGAATAACTGTGAATAAATTCAGTGAAACGTGTATAAAATGAAGTGCATGTTAAGTTTGCCGAGTTGACTGAGTAGACAGATAATGTTAACCGATGTGAAACAAAATGGCCAATAATACTGAATAAAAATAACAATGACAGCTGTCAAAATTTTAATAAACATGCCTACATACTTTTTTTATTTGAAATTCTATCATATTTATTAGGTAACCTTATATATATTTCTTATTTTCATATGAAAGATTTCATTTTTAAAATTTGAAAAAAACACTCCATCTTAAGAAACGTAAAAGTCCGACTGGTTAAAACCAACCCCTTACTGGACCCTGAGAATCAAATAAATAAATATACTTGAATTCCTTTGAGATGTGGTATTGGCGTCGTATACTGCGTATATGTGAGATGAATATCTTTATTCTCTAGGAACTCTGTACTAAGAAAAGGCTCTCCGCGACATTAAGAAAAATAATTGATTCGTACTCGTACTTTGGGCGTGTTGCCAGAAGAGATGAAAACCTGGATAAATTCGTGATTACTGAGAGTTTACAAAGAGCGAGGACGTAGGGCGAGAGGTCGATCTCCAACAAGATTTTTTTTTTATTAAACTTTTTTGACATACATGTTTTTGTTGTAACAGATGTGAATATATTATAATATAACATGATAAACATAAGACACAATTATATTGCAATTAAGTTTAAACTCGTAGTTTATTGTGTGGGATGGAGTAGACTCGACCTCTAATATATACAGCATGGTCCTGGCTACTTTTCAAAACTACCGTCTGTGTTAAAGTAGCCAATTTTTTGGATGCTGTTGTGGTGTTATTTAATTCAAGAAAAATAAAGAATTCGAATAAATTCGACAGAAATAAAAATAAATATAGAGAAAAAAATATGCATGTAGTGAGTGTTGTAGAACTAGAGAATTATTAGTGTAGGCACTGCATAATTATTATGTTAGAATGTTGGATAGCGATGCTTCTGATTGATCTTTACCCATGACGCACATAACTAGTTTAATGCACCTCACTAATAAGGCCCAAGATCGCGAAGAGTGAAGGCAAGTAGTTTATGGTGTTGAAGCAGACTAGAGGACTACGATACTCATGAGCATATCAATTGAGAGAGAGATTATCACATATGACAGAAGTTAATAGTTTAAAGATGTATTAACATACAAGTTGTACGTTAATACAACTTTAACAAACATGTTAGTATAAAGATTATCACATATGACAAGTTAATAGTTAAAAGTTTTATTAACATACAAGTTGTATGTTAATACAACTTTAACAAACATGTTAGTATAGCGATTTACTGCACAATACGATCATCAATTTTATTTTATTAAAAATTAACTAGCGGTTTTCTTGTATCGAAATTTTTAATTTTAGAATAAGAAAGTAATGTTTTCTTATGAAGTTTGAATGCTATGAATGAATCTTGCAAATTTGGGTCACATGCGGTCGGTAACATGCGACATAATTATTTACTCTAAAATCATATAAGAAATTCTTAAAATATTTGGCTTTGTGATTTAGATTCCAAAAAAACGTGCAACCAACTATATAGATTTGCCCAACAACAGATGATTTTCTGAAAATAATGCATTTATTTTAAAAATAACAGTCCTTTATTCTAAATAGACTGTCTTCGATCATATCCAGGGTATAATCAAATTGATTTTTAGAATAACATCGATTTTAAGTTATTGCATATTGATGGATAACTCATCTTCGATAATATTATTCACGATTTTGAAAAATAACTATCTATATTTAGTTAAATAGTCCTGTAAAAATAAATTGAAGGGAAGTGTATAATAATTAACGTTTTTGTTGATTAATCTTAGTTTTAGAGTAGATATATGGTTAAGACTATATTGAAATACCAAAATATAATCTCACCAGTGTTTTATGAAACCTTTTATTAATTTCGGAGTGCTTTATTAAATAATTTAAAGTCAGGATGTACCGGATGAATCTTGATTGTCCTGCTTTTATTATATAGCTGATTTTTATTTGGTCGAGTATAATATTATTGTACTTCGTGTATTTTGAATAATCCAATACCCTACTTTTATCTTGACGTTAAGAGTATCGTATGTTAATGTTATTAGTATGGATCAAGGATATTAAAATTTGTTGTTCATACACTAAAAAATAAACTAACTGGGTCTTTACGAAATAATAAACTTTCTTTAAATTTGGAGGAAATGATAAAAAAGCGACTTATCGATAATAACCTGTCTTATTTGTAAGCATGAAATGAATTGTTTAAACTGTGGCACTGATTAGTCGTTATGTTTTGATTATATTAAATCAGTGGCCCCCAACGTTTTTGTCGCCGCGGACCGGTCAGCGTTTGATAATTTCACCGCGGCCCACTGAGGGTAGGGGGGGGGGGTTACATTAGGAGGGGTCACATTGGTTAAGCTATATAATAGACGATTTTTTCAAAAAAATATTTATTAAGCAGGCGGCACGGCCCAGTACCATTTGGTCTACGGCCCGGTACCGGGCCACGGCCCAGGGGTTGGGGACCACTGTATTAAATGTATTAAAATTGATATTGTACCTGCAGACAAACGTCTACCAAAATGTTTTATGGGTTTAGTTTAATTACAAAAAAATAAATAATAATAAAAAAAATTAAAATTACGAATCTAGGAATCTCCGATCATTCATCGCCTTGATAGAAATATTATTTGAAGACCTACTGAGAATGTTGATAGACTATAAGAATCAGCATTTATAAGTACATGGTTGTAGTTTGACGAGATTAATTGGAAATTTTGATTTAGAATTAAATTCCTTGACGCAAATTGCAATAATGACTACGTATTGTTCAAATATCTTTAGGGTCATCACTTTGTAGGAATTATTTTTAATATTAATTATTATACATAATGAAAAATTGCTATTATTACTATTATAAAACTTTTACCACCTATTTTACTCTTACTCTCTGGTCTGAAAATCTTAGAACAGTCTAGAACAGGAACAAATTAGAAATAAAAAGTGGTTGTATTTACAAACATGTGGGCATTTATTCCGTTGAATTCAATTGAAAAATAATTTAAGGTAAATACGAAACAGATATTTCACGTAAATATAACGCAGAGATACGTACCTATAAAAAGGTTGAGTATAACAGACAAAGAAGATCGCGATCTGCGGGCAGAACGTCCAGACTCCAAGAATGTTATCAGAAGAAGGAGCTGTGACTTCCGCCGGCTGCATCTCGGGCCCTACATCTCCCACTCTTCCGTCTACGATGACAGGTCCCGGCGTCTGCGCAATGCATCTGCGTAGATCTCTCCCAGAATTTTGGTTTATGTCCTGGCTAACCGCATTCAGCTTGCCCAGCACGCCGTAAGAGGGAGACTGGTGTTTTTCACAATTTAGCAGAGATATAGAAAATATAACAGCAGATAGATAAAATAGATTTTTTTGAATATATTTATTTTTTCCATTAGTATTTAAAACGCAAAAAATAACATTTGTATTTACAACTGAAACACAAAAAAAAAATTGAGTCGCTCAATGGAATAAATAATTATTTTTCTCAATATTAACTTTTGCTAGAACGTAAGGCAAAAAGTAACAAGCAAATAGAAGTTTGATACGCGAAAATTAGCTAATGATTCTCTCGTATCCTGTACATATCATTCTCTCTCAAAAACCTCACCCATCCTTGAGATAAAATTCTAGACTCAATTAACAATGCTAATTCCTCTGGCGGTTAGCACCAACTTAAGCCAAATCCCGAAAAAACATATGTTAACGAAACAAGCTAACCACACAATCAAAAGGAGATCCCCGCCCTGAAGCGAATCACTTCAATTAACATGAATTAAGCAACATTTTTACTTAGAGCTTGAAAGTTTCAGGGGTAACTTGAAATCTCGAGACGTGATTTAATTCAAAAGCCTCCGCGTAACAGCCGTCTGCTAATAGCGTTTCACGAACATTTTGTTCGTGAATTTTGCACAAAATGTTTCGTCGCATTTATCAAAGTTGAGAATTCAATTTCACGTCTTGTAAACGCCGCTTTTCAATATTTACAACATTGCGTATTTGCAGCGTGAAATAACCAAGTTTAGGAAAAATATTTAATTTCTCCAAGAGCTATTTAAACCTTGTGGTTTTTCAAATATTGATTAAATGTCGTACTTTACCCGTTTTGATTAAATACAACATCAAATAGATGGCTTTGTACGAAAATGTATAAAATATTTTGTTTTGATTGAAATTTTCACAAACAGAGATTAACCGTTCAGTTAATGTTTAAAAATTATACGTTATTCAAATTACCAATAAAGTGTAAAGAACCGAAAGACTAAAGGATTTGAAAAAGTTATAACTTGTTCGTTTTTAATATTCTTTATATATTTTTTTGTGGATTATATAGCGTCTCTTGGAGATTAAAATGGCTACATATGATGTCCAACATCGAGGGAAACTCTTTGTTTTTTCTGTTCTGGTGAAAGATCAATTAAACCTTGCGTGCGGTCATAGGATATGCAGTGGAAAGAGCCTGTATTTGTGAGCAGGAAAATGGTGATCATTTGAGGGATGTTGTTTTTCACACATAATATTAAAAAAAAAAAACAATTAGTTACATTCCCAAATAAAATAATAACAATCAAATATCAGATATCTCGTAGAGACAAAGCTATTTTTTATTATATTTAATGGAAAATATATGGAAGTGTTCTTGGACATATTCAAATATTGCTAATATAATATACTGGTCAAAATAAGAAAATATATTTAAAAATATTGATTGTTCAAGCGTATTCTAGTATAATATATTTGAAAATATTTTACAGATAAAGAATATTGCTTTAAAATAATTTCAAAAAATCAGATTCTCATAGTGATGACATATATACTGTTTAAAAATGGATTATCCAATTTGGTCCATACATGGCAATGATATAGTGGTACTCGAAGCGAGTCCACATACTAACATATATGCAACTTTCAAAAATTAGATAAATGTGGAGATTGAGGGGTGAGAATTGGTGAACGTTATATATATAAAGTGATTACTTAAGCCAGCCAAAGACAGGTCGTAAGCCATGTAATTACCCCATACTTCCATATGTTTTCCAATAAATATAATAAACAATGCTTTGTCTCTATGATATATCTAATAATTGTTTAATAACAGTGCCTTTGTAGGTAAAAATCCAGTAATTGTGTGTTCTTGGACATATTCAAATATTTCTAAAATAATAACAAATTAAAAAGCCATTCAGTCTTCCAGTGGCCACCCTGTATAAGATTAAATACGTCAGTGATTCTCTAAAAGTATAAAATGAATTTAGTTTATCTTGATGTGGGAAAGTAACTTTGATGAAAGCCTCCCTCCGGTCTCGGAGCAGTCGCTGTACTTCATTATATCAGTGGCCCTGGGTGAATTTCCCACAGAACTTTAATACAAAGCTCTCTCCTCCTGAAGGCTCCATCGCGGGAGCTGTCCCGTGGGTTGCCTAAATTCTGTCTTAATTAAGTACATTATTTCCCCAAGCCACGCTTGTTGAGAACACGTATGACGATAGCTTAAGAAGTACACATTTAGGAATATGACAATTAGTGATGTTAACTCCGTTATCCAGTACCCAAGAACTAGAAACATTTTTTGTTCGATTATTTAAAAACATTTTTGTATATTTTCGTACAAAGCAATCACTTTGTGGTTTGACATATAATATGAATTAAAAATAACAATTACTTTGTATGAAACCACGAAATTTATTATACGTCAACCGGTTTCGCTTATCTCAATCTTCATCAAGACGTATTTGAAATTAATCATAAATACAAAAAGAATGCACTTATATATACATAAAGAAAGAGATAGAATATAAAATTACATATGAAAGAAAGAGACAGAATACATATATAGTTAAATAGAACAGAATATAAAATTATATGCAAAAGAGAGAGACAGAATACATATACAGATAGACGGAACATTAAGGAAGGGAAAAATACAGTGTTTATGGATATTAAATTGATTTTAAAGGAAGCATACCTAATATTAGACTAATTATCATTTTTTCTTTAAAAAAAATTTAATATCTAACAACACTGTATTTTCCTCTCCCTTAATGTTCCGTCTACCTGTATATATATTCTCTCTCTTTCATATGTAATTTTATATTCTATCTCCCTCTTTATGTATATATAAGTGCACTGTTTTTGTATTTATGATTAGTTTAAAATACGTCCTAATGAAGTTTGAGATAAGCGAAACTGGTTGACGCATAATAAATTTCGTGGTTTCATACAAAGTGATTATTATTTTATTTAATATAATTTTATTTAAATGATAATATTTATAATAAATAAATTATCGAGTTTCAATTTCATACGCTGAAGTTTTTTTCAATCAGTCAATTGTTATTCCTGTCCGCTTTAAGATGCTATGTGATGAACATTTAGCTGTTATTGAGATTTGGTACTATCGTCAAATCATCGGAGATATTTTAGATTTATTAATAACAAAGCGGTGGATTTCATCCCGAAACCAAGAAAGAAAAGTCATATGTTCCATTTCGCGCCATTTCTAGTCTTTGGTCAAGCAATTTTCCCTTTGGGAGCCCCAAATTTCTGGAGTTCAATCCACCCTTGGTTAACCAATTCCCACACTCTGCAAACTGAATTTAACGCCAAAAGGGTCGAATGTACCTGGATATCTAGCCCCTGCGGAACATTTATGACCATATATTTGCATTTTACACATTATAACACCCATTTTCAAGAGAGTAATAATGTAGTAGGAATGGTTTTCTTTGGTCTTTGTAGCGCATTACACATTTGGTATTGGTATTGACTGATATATCAAAAATACAGTCCGTTTTATATATATATGTAAAATAGGTAGATCAGTAACCGAAAGAAGTGTTAATTGGAAAAAAAGGTATATTGCGTATTGTCAAAGCAGTAATATATCATATAAATATATCAAAAACAAACTATGAACCCGTCATCAATGAGTGCACATCCCAATATTAATAATAAATTGAATTTTATAGTCAGCAGATATATCACACATAGTTATTTACATATTTCTATTATAAACTGTTCGAAATTAAAGCCTGTAAAAATTGCGTTCAATACAATTGGTAGCCTTCTATTGGTAAATGTTGCAAGTGCAGTTTATGGGCAATATAAAAGTCCTAAGTTTAAGTCCCGGTGGCAACCTTGTTTATTTTAGAAAAATATTTGTCCTTTCAATGATATATTTATTTTACTTTAATCATCAAAGAACATATGATGTGATAAAATGGCAACATCATAAAAGGTAAATTATCCGTCATTTCTCATTCCATCCTACGACACTCTTTGATATAAATTACACGAAATGAGTATGTTTTACAATTTTGTATTTGAGATAACTAGAACGTCACCCCCCTCTACCAAGTTGATTACGAAAGCACGTACCATTTGTATCGTATATATTTTTAACGAATTTGGATGAAAACTTATTAATACAAATTAAATTTATCAACTAGATAGATATACAAAAAAAATTGTGATTCGAACCTAGACCTCTTCCTATCCGGGGAAACGTGTTAATCATTCCACTACAGCAATCGATTACGATTACGACAAATTTAGCACTTATATCTGTATATTTTTACAATTGATTAATTTATTATTCCATTTAAAAAGCAATAAACTTTATACTACGTTGAATCCCAAATATCTTTGAGTAAATCACGCCAAGAGACGCCAGAATTAAATTAATTAATCAATTTTATTTAAATTACTTTAACACAACTTAAAAAAACATTTTTTGTTGTGAAATTGAATTTAATGAACATAGTTCTGTGGTATTTTAAATACAAATTAAATTTTTACTTTTATTTATTTTTAAAATTGGCAAAATTAATTTAGTGGTTAAAATTCATTGTTTTTATTTTTAACTTTGTTTTATTAACCATTTACATGTTGAGTAAAAATACATCTACTGGTTCTGAAAAATATGAAAAGATAAGAAAATGATAGTGGTTAATAAAACAAAGTTAAAAATAAAAATAACAAATTAAATGAATCAACTTCACAACAAAAAAATGTGTTTTCCTAAAAAAGAAAAAAATGTAACACAATTAGTTTCTAACTGAATAAATTTAACTATCTTATCGTAAAAAAATTTTTGATAATAAAACCCAATAAAACGTGGCATTATAGTCCGAGGCTTATGAAAAGCTAGCCGTAAATCAGCGAAACCTTTGCGAATTACCCCGCCATTGCGATGCTCCACTACGGGGCAAAAGGCCAATTCTTTGCAGTTTGCGGTGGCCATATTGCACGGGGGGTGATTTATCTGGTCACGGCCGGACGAAGTTACCCCGACTCACTTTAAATTCCAAAATAAACAGGGAAAAACCTTTTCAACGGCAACTCTGGTTGCGTTTTGCAATTCAAATTGATTTTTGACCGCGCGTTCTTTATCACAATGAATTTCGTTATTTGTTTTATTTCTAGTCTGTAAAACATTGCAGCGAGTGAAAATTAAATATAATATAAAAAAGACATAAATTTCGACAAAAAGTAATGGAATATCGGTGACATTCTGTTTCATTAAAAATTCTACAAAGCTATTCGTAAATAAATGTTTATCAAATTGAATGTCTACAATAAATCACGGTAGAGAAATGAGACCTGATATCATCAATATCAAAACAAAATAGCTGAAAATAAACAACATACAGATGCCTTCATCATTATCGACATAGTCGTAAGAGACCAGGTAATCGGTTAAACAGTTTCAATATCTGGGAGCAATTGTGAAAGGAATAACGATATCCAACAAGAACAAATTGTAAGTGTAGTTAAATATTGTTATAAATATATACATATAAAATCAATTTTGTCGAAAAATATTGTTTTTGCGCTACCGGGATTCGAACCTGGATCTCTATTTCCAACCGGGGAAGTACACTACCAATTGTGTTATAGCGCCAGTATTTTTCATGACAAATTTTCGAACCTATATGTTACACTTTTTCAAATTAATACTACTGTAATTAAAAAAAAATGTAAAGCTGATTTTAGTATAGTGAGTAAGATTGAGAAAGAATCACTTAGGTGGTTTGGTCATAGGGAACAGATGAATAAGGAGAGAATGTTAAGAAACATATATGACGCTAGTGATGATGGCACCAGAAATAGAGGACATCCGCGATAGACTTAACACGACCGTGTGTAAGATGGTCCTGTTAGAAGTCATAATATTCGGCGAGCTTGTGAGAAGATGTATGAATGCGTATGAGGCGATAATTATGTGTCAGTACAGAAGAGTGTGGTGTTCTATCCTCTCTGCCTACCCCTGAGGGGAATCGAGTGATGGTAGTAAGTTAATTTAACAACGATCTATACGGCTATGCTTATATTAATCATGCTCATATCGATGATATTATATACGGTATCTCTCACTTTAGCTCAAGAAAATAGGTTGCAGGTCTTCAAAATTGCGGAAGTGCGGAAAATTTACGGCCAGTACGTGATAACCTATTTGGAGAATGGAGGAGGTTTAAGAACCTATAACTTCATGTTTGGAACATGTAGCGATAAGATGCTCAAAGCCCTCACACATAAACCAACTAAATCAAGGGGAAGATCAAAACATTGATGGGCGGATAATGTCAAGACAGACCTGGAAGAGTTGGATCAAGAAGGCGATATCAATGAATATATGACTGCGTTGTGACTGCGGTCATAGACATCCAACTCCCATAAGACCGTTAAAAAAGTATAATCTCTACAATAAATTATCATCTATCGTTCATGGTTAATTTCACCAGATAACTGTTTTTAATATTACTAAATAAGAGTTTATAGGAGGTATGCATACATTTTTCATGTCTTTTTAGCTCTACTGTATTACTTTTAGCTGTATTGGTGGTCACCGTGATAAGAATTTAGGTATTTATCATCATATCACCATAGCACGGAGTGTGCCACGGCAGCTTCAAGAGGATCCCTCCATTTCTCTGTGTCCTATGGCTTGGTTCGCCAATTGTCCACCTCAAGAGTATATAGGTCCCTCTGGATCCCATCTAACCGACGGAGTCGTGGTCTACCGACTATGAAATGGTAAATGTACATGTGATAAAAACTCTTAACATTATCTCTATCCGAACCAGATGCCTAGACATAAGACTCATCATAAAGTTCTTACACTCCGAGGTCATAGCGGCGAGGCCAAATATTATCTTTGCAAATCACACCAAAAATCTTTACCAGGATTTTGCATTTAAACACTTGCAATTTTAGATGGTCGAGATAAATAATCTTACGATGTTTTGATTATGACTCTCATACAAAACATCGTAAGATTATTAATGAGGGGGCATTATTTTTAATAACTGTAAAAATATTATAAAAAGAGAAGATTAAAAAAATAAAAATTCTAACATACATACTCTCGATTAAATATACATATACTAAAATTAAAGCGCTAGCCGCAGGTAGGTTGGTACATCAGTCAATAATTTTTCAATTTTCAATTCATACATTCCAAACCAAATCCATAAAACAAACATATATCAACAATTGCCCGTGTCACCTAGCAATATAAAACAAATTAAATCAATTAAATTAGACGTAAAATAAAGTAAATTATTTTACTATTAATTATTAATATATTTATTATTTCCCCAGTGTTTTTTTCTGTAATTATTGATTTCTTACTTTTGATACTGAAATAATATGTATAAATCTTTAACTTTCCCAAATCATCCTTTTCTGCATCCATATCGAGCCAGTTACTACGTAATATTTACGTTAAGTACTCTATTTTACCATTATCTATTTTTTTAAATATTTTAAAATATGAAGTTTTACTAAAAGACACCGAGTATTTTTTAAATAGACTAAATAGTTGATGTGTTCAAAACTACACAAAACAAAAAGAAGCAAAGCTTCGTAAAATAACAAAAAGAAAAACGTTGGAAGATTGCGAATTTTTTACGCAAACAATAGTTGTAAATTCTTAATCAATCAAATTGTCGAAATTTTTTAACCTAGTGGAACGCATAAGAAAACTGATTTATTTTTTAAATAAATACGGAATATAATTGACCCTAAGATTGGTGTACATTGCGCTATGCTACTCTTTAATTAATTATTCGATGTTACTTTGAAGAGAAGCAGCTAAATTATTAATAGAGTCGGATAAAAACCTCAAAAGGTTTTTAATGGTCACCCTTTAGATATTCATCGGATCTCTTTTTTACAGACGAACAGTGTTCTAGATCTCAGATAAATTTATATACTGAGACTTTTTCAATATTACCGCGTACTTAAATATACCCACACAATAGGAAATCATAATCATTACGCGAGGCAACTACCGAGAGCAACTTCTATATGTTCTTAGCTCCGAAAAAATTGGAAAACGTTCACTTACAGAAAAATAATTCGAATATGGACTCAATATATATATTACAAATGGGCAGAGATCACTCGAAATCAACGCTGTCTAATATTTCTAGTTAAATTCAACACAAAAATTAATACACAAATAATCAATTTTTGGAGAATCACACATTTATAAATTATTTATTTAAAAATATATGATATCATATAATCAGCACGAAAAATTGGCTACTGTAATACAGACAAAAGTCTAGCAAAGTAGCCAGAACAAGACTGAATAATTTTCGGAGGTGATATCTACGACATTCCACACAAATATATATATATAACATTACCACAACAATATAAGTAATTCGTTCATTTAAATTTTTATCGAAATAATCTGATATGAGAAAATATCAAGTAAATCAGGATTTCAAATAAATATTAATAAACTTGATGGAACATAATTAGATAATATTAGAGAACACAATAGAAAGTTAATTAGGGAATAGAAGAAATTAATGAATGTATTAAATAAAAAATAAATACTCATTCATTAAAATATTCGGAAACTAATATATGAGATTTAGAGTGGAAACTCGCCTACGTCGCGCTATAGAACCTTATTCAGATTCAAGCAGCTATCCATACAAACCAAATTCGGGGTTTACAGCGTAACTGCAATGCTGATAGAGCTATATACAATAAATGCGGAACCTGATCCCTTACGAAAATATAACAAAGGCCATCCAAGTGTTCCGTCTTTGCAACCAAATCAGAGTTTTGCCAGATTTTCAAACACCCTAAAATAAAAGAATTTTAAAAGACTAATATGGGTTTGCTATATTATGAGAAGTGAAAATTTTAGGACTCTCTAAAAGGACTAAAGGGAAACCCCGGCCGGAACTCAACCATCAACCACCAAACTACCCAGAAATAAGATGGACGGATACAGTCAAGAAATATGCCGATAAATTTTAGGTCATGGATAGGAGATAATTGACTTCAAACATATAAGAATGTCTGTGAGTATGGGAGCCGTAAAGTGGAGTTGGGAGTAACTGTAGAATCAAAGACACCTATTCTCATTCAAATAGAAAAAAACACCTACGTAATCTATAGGTTTCTCTCTGACTCACTGTTTAAAGAATGCCAACTTCCTGATATTTAACAGCTTTATATAAAAAAAACTAATACTTTATTGGGATGTACTTGGGATTATATGGTTGTGTGTATGAGTGCCGCACTGCCGGCGTGCATGCGTGCGAGGCTATAAAGGCGCGACCTCTTTCTCTGCGTGTTCATCGGCTTAATCTATACTAATCTTTGACCTATACTAGTGATATACCTTATATTAATTTGTATCGTATTGTAATAAATGTATAATTGTTACAAAGTCTATTTCTTGGACCTTTACGTTACTGAAGACGTACTTAGATAACAAATACGTAACATTAATTTTTACAATAACATAGAGCTTCATATTGATGAACACCCATCGCACAATTATTCTACGAGATCAAACGAGAATAGGCTCACAGAAAGCTTAAAATGTGAACGAGCTTTGGTCAATCCTTCCATGTTTCTGGTCCCTGAAGCATTCAACGATTTGTCGAATAATGTGAAACATTCTTTGTTGAACAAACTCAAATACCAACTCGAGAACTAGTTATTGGATGTTGGCAAAAAAAAAACTGAGCAAAGATTTGTGGAAATGATTACATGAGCAGAACATCATGTCATCATTATAACTATCTGTATTTTTTTTCTTTTCGTTTTCTTTATGACTCCAAACTTTATATTGTATTTCAATCATTATCAGATGAGAATAATTTTGTTTTAAAAAGAAATGTTTAAATTATTTATTATGTTATTTAAATTATTTCATATTTCTAGTTTACATAGAGATTAATTGTTTCATATTTGTATAGTTAGATATAACAGTTGAACCTGTCTTCTTTAGCATAGACTTCGGTTTAGTTAAGGAGACAATAAACATCTCTATTGTTATCGTCTATTTTTAAATATGGCGAAGCCATACACCTTTATAACACTGTCATTTTCTTAAGAACGTGAATGATTATCTCTATCTACAACATAAAATGTGATGTTAAAGAACAGAAGCCAAAAATGTAATACCAAATATAACATATTACATATAGTACGAAACAATATTAAGTAAGTGTAAATATTTCGTTTAGTGGCCTAGAAAACGACAACAAGAAATTAATATCGACAAAAATTATTTTTTATTTGTTATTTCATATTTTAAATATTTGTCCACTTTCCTACAAACTCACGTTATATATTTTGTTCGTATATAAAGGCACTTCTCCGCAAAGGTTGTAGAATTTCAGAAGGAATATTTCTCATTGAATACGAGACGAGAGGTTTCTTGTGCACAGCCCCGCGCTCTGTGCATTTAGCCGACGGGCTTTTGAAATAAGTCGGAGACTACTAAAAGCTTCCATTTCCACAATTTCTCTGGAACTTTTCTTCCTTTAACCTGTATGAATTTCTTTCATTTACTCGGAGTTAATTCAATGAAGATATTTGACACAATTTGTACTTCAAAGAAAATTCTGTAAAGGTTCTTGCGCACTCGTAAGTATTCACTTTATTCAATTCAACTATTAAGTAAAGACTGACCAAACTGTAAATACTATCGTTGACATTTAAAATAAATAAAAACTATATTTATTTCTTCAATAATTGCGCTGTTTATTGATAAATCAATAGTTTTGTTTTTGTCTATACTTGTATTTTTAATTTTAGTATACGAGTACATTGTATCCCGAAGAAGGGACCATTGGTCTTGAAGCGTATTTATTTATCAATAAACAGCGGTATAAACAAAGAGTTTTCATATAATTTATATTTATACTTTATTTATTTGTTTACTCACGGTAATATATATATATATAATGAAATACTGATAAAATTTAATGATAAAACCGATTACATTTGAATACAAGAACCACATATCAAGAAGTGATAAAATTAAAATCATTGGCTGTATCACATGGCGCGAGGGTACCATGAATTGATTATTTGTGTCAGGTAGAATGGAATGTTTCCCTCGCCCGGCGATACACCCACAAGTTCAACGGATCTATTGAAGGCTTTTTCAAGAGTTCTACCAATTGCTTACTGCAGAAATGCGACGGTATGAGAGCAAAGTGAAAAACAAGAAGAACATGTTTAACATAATTAGTATTTAGTAATATAAAATGCAATTATTATTAAATACTATGAATTACAATACAATTAATGTGTACCACGTTCCTGTGCAGAGTACCAGGTCGTCGGCGCTGTTCCATGTAAATGCTTCTTATTACATCCCGTGCTTCGACCAGTTCAGTAGTCCAAATAAACCATCAGAACGAGCTATCTATTCCAGTCGAAATCTAAAGAAAAACCACATCGGACCAGAAAGACAACAAAATTAAAGAGGTTAGTGCAGTTCATATATCATGTATGTGCGTATTGTTAATCGGAAACCTGGGAACCAGCTATCGAAGGCACATAAACATAATTTGGTTTACATAAAAATAAACTATTTTTTATAGGAATGCACCCACAAAAAGACAACACAGGATTGGGAATGATTTTGGTCTTGTAGATATATTCCGATATTCAATGTTCAAATATAAGAATAATGTTTTTAGTATTGTTCTGAGTCAAAGAAACAATTGATTTTGATACTTAGCCATTCTATATTAAACCTAAATTTTTATAGTTTTTCTGTCTTAAACCTCAATTTTTATAGTGTGTTTTGCTTATTTTTCAATTATTATTATTATTTTTAGTTTTTTTTTTTTAAAGCAATATATGTTAATATCTATCGGAAAGGCTGAGAATGATATCGAAAGGAGTGTGACTGCAGGAAATAAAGTGAACGGCGCTTTGAATGGAATTATATCTAACGGGAATTTGTCAACCGAGGCAAGACTAGCGGTGCACAATGGAATCTTGGTACCGACACTGATGTATGGAAGTGAGGCCTGGAGCTGGCAGAAAAGGAACGAAAGTAGACTGAATGCAGTGGAAAACACTTAGGCGTATTTGTAGCAAATCTATTTATGACAGAGTAAAAAATGAAGAAATAAGGAAAGAATGTAAAGCTGATGTTAGTATAGTGAGTAAGATTAAGAAAAGATCACTTAGGTGGTTTGGTCATATGGAACGAATGAATGAGGAGAGAATGGTAAGAAAGATATATGACGCAAGTGTTGATGGCACCAGAAATAGAGGACGTCCGCGGAATACTTGGCACGACCAGGTAAACCAGATAATGGAGGATGGTCCTGTTAGAAGCCTCAACAATCGGCGAGCTTGTATGAGAAGATGTATGAATGTGGATGAGGCGAGAATTGTGTGTCAGGACAGAAGAGTGTGGCGCTCTATCCTCTCTGCCTACCCCCGCGGGGAAACGGCGTGATAGTAAGTAAGTAAATAATATATACATGCTACTTGTGTAGCTGTTCATGTTTTTTTATACCTAACCAATTTTGTAAATGAATAAATAAATAAAATAAAAAAAATTATATGGAAAATGAAAATTTGTTTTTAACGGTGCATTGTTAGGTGCCTACATATTTGCGAAATGATACATTTTTTAATTTGCGGAAACAACTACTTTTTATTTGACTCTCGCATGTTCCGAAGCAACATCTGCATTATTCATTCCGCGGGTACACGAGATTTTACTGCACTAACAAAAGTTCCCCTTAACAAAACAAGCTCAGACAAAACCTTTTGGTCTTTATCCAACTATTTCCGTGGTACAAACTATCCCCGTCTTATAATCTGACGTGCATTAAGCCCCGTAAGCCCGGGACAAGTAACTTTGCTGCCGAGTAACTCCACTTTACACAGTAATTTAGGTAGGCTATTTAGAACATGAATATGCATAGACTACCTCTATTCTCCAATGCACGGTTAGCTCCAGAAATTCGCAAACCAACCGTTACATTATTGACTGCGAAGTAAATAAGCCGATGAATTAATTACAAAAAATATATTGATAATTTTTAAAAACGTACAAATAATTTGAAACACACATAAAATTTAGAAATAATTTAAATACCCGGTTATTATTAATTATCAAACAAAACCTCATCATTCTGAGTACACAAATTTGCTTTTAATTTTTTTATCAGAAATTATAGAGAATATTTATTTTTCAATTATACGAAAACATCATCATATTATACAAAAATAATATAATACTGACATTTTTATTAAAATTTCATTTATGTTCTTTAAATTATAAATATTTTCAAAATTAAATTAATTTCTGTGGTCGAGTGTTTACAACACCTAATTTCTAATTTCATCGTATATTATTTTTTCCTGATTACTTTTAGTCTACAATACTTCTATTAATCCTACACATTGTGATATTTTTACAACTACTTAAGGGTCATTATATATGAAATGGTCCAACACTGGTTGCTTGACCATTTTTAAATATTTTCATTTTTTTTTTACAATCATCCTAACTTGTTGGTAGTTCAAAATTACCATTAGTTTAATTTTACTATTTTTAGTTTTTGCAAGAAGGCCATATTTGTTTTACGGTGCGTAGCATATTTTACAATGTAAAGGGTTTTCAGAAATTGATATATCTCAGCTCTTATTTATGCTATCAACATGGGGTTAAAAGCAATTTGTTCAGAAAGAAACAGGCTACAAGATAGCTTTTACACATTTTCACCTACATGCATTCCCACATTGTGGGAATCAGCCTTAAGCTTTAGTTTTCGTTGTTACCCGTTTCTTACTGAACAAATTGCTTTTAACCCCATGTTGATAGCACAAATAGGAGCTGAGATATTTCAGTTCCCGCAAACCTTCTTATATATTGACTATACAAATTGAAGTTAAAAGTATTGTCAATTTCCACATATCTTTCTACTTGATTAATTTAATTTTTATTAAAGTAACAGATATCACCAAAAAAGTCTGCATGATCTGATGGCTATGGGTTGGACATATTTGTCAAGGAGATACAGGATGGTGGGGACAGAAGATCAACACTGATAGAAGAGTTATTGGCAGTCCGCTAACACGATGGAGCAACAACATCAATAGAGTGGCGGGCAATATAATAAGGTTTTTTTTGTATAATATATAATTATATGATTTTTAATCTAAATTAATTAAATTTTAATATAAACTCAATTTAGTGGTTAATAAAACAAAGATAATAAATAAAAATATAATATAATAAGGGTTGAAAACAGAGAGAATTGATGATCCTTTGGGGAGGCTTACATTCAGCAGTGGAGAAACACAAACTGATGGTGATGATAATTTATTTTTATTTATTTTTGTAGCATTTATAGTACATGTGAAAATAAAGGTAATTACTTTACTAGACGTGGTCTGTTCTAAAACAATTACCTGTACAGTTTTTAAAAGTTATAATTATTAAGGTACAATCATTATAAAGTAAGGTAAGTAAGCATAATGTAAATCACGTTGTAAAAAAATATGTAAATAAAATACAATCAGAAGTTATAAAATAATATTGTAAAGAAAGTTATAAAAATATTTTTGTCTATTATATAGATGGAGACAAAAAAAATGTAGGTAGTTAGGTTAGCACAAATGACAAATTAGTTTCATTTTGCTTTCTACCGACATCTAGCAACCACTGTTATTTTTGGTTTAAAATCGTTAATCACTTTAGATCCTTTACGGTCTAGTGGCAATTTATTAAAAATACGCGGTGCACAAAACAAGAAAATTCGTTGACCGAATTTGGTATTCATTTTTGGCACTGAAAAGTATCCTAAGATTTTGGGAAGTTTTCTTTGTATCAAATCGTGGAAGTAAAGTTTTTTTTTTAAATAGTTTTAAGATTGATCTGGTAAACAGTTGTCTTATATCCAAAAAATCTTATATATATATATATATTTATATAATATGTTTTATATCCTTATAATGAAGTAGATTCTCTTGAGATATATAATTTTTATAGATTATTATTTTTTTTATTAGTTTATTTAATTTATAAAGTTTTTCTAAACGTTGTAGCAGACCTGCTGCTGAAAAATAAATTAAAAACCGAGAATACAAACCTCCCCCTTGCAAAATATAACATTTCTTCTGAGAATTTTATCTTTGAGTATAATTTATTTTGGTAAAACGCCACAACTCATTACTTTCATTTCCCCGGTCTAGAAATGTCACGTCGTACCCAGGTTTTTCTGTTTGTCAACTGAATTTTGAAACATCTTTCGGGCGCAATTACAAGAATCTTTTGGCGTTTATTTGGAATCTGAAAAACAAAAACTATCTTGAATTTTTGATCGAGAAGTTTATTCGAAGAAAGAATTAATAAATTTCCGAAATATTCTGTACGGATTGTCAATCAATAGCTGAAATATCATAGTAGTCTGCGGTTTACTGTACAACATAACTTTATATTTCCACAACATATTTTTGAAAGTGACGTGCTATATCTCTATTAAAAGAGACGAAATTATAACATTAAATATTAATAATAACCAAGAAATAAGTGGAAGCAAGAAATAAAAATTTATAAAGGTATATTATAATGTCCCAAAATCAATGTTTACAAGAATTATTTATTATAGAATTGTTTAAGTATATACACATAATGAGTCAGGAAAATAAATAGAGAACAAAGAGTATCACTGTGCCATTTAATCTGAAGAAAATAAACAGAGATTTAAAAAAGTGAGTAATTTTAGAAGATTGTCAGCACCTCTTGCAAAGAGTAACGTATTAACCTCTTGAACGCCATGCGCGAGTTTACATGCTAAAGATTTCATATCATGCCAAGCCATAAACGTGCATGCGCGCACTTTTCAATCTTGCTGAGATAAGTTTATTTATATAATTATAATTTTCGTTTAATTGATTTCTAATTTTACGGCCTCATTAGAACGAAGAAGACTTGGAACAGTACCACAACGCTTGATGGATGTGATACATTTGTTTGTATGACGCTCTAGGGCGACTCGGGACTGAACTTTGTGGAGATACATTACAAGCCATGTACCAACTGTTTATAAAAATAAAGAAGAAAATGGTCTATGGATGATATTTCCCAAATATCGTGTCAAATATGATTGGCAGTTAAAAGGTTAAATTACGCCAAAATATGAAAACTACTAAAGTGTCAGAAGTTTGACACTCTCGAATGTAAAGGACTATTCAAAGATCCATGGGTGAAATGAAAATCATAGAACGACATTCATTCACGATACAGGTGCGTAACCCCCAAAATGAAGGTTTAGTCATAAACAGAACAGAAATTTGAAGGCACAGATCGAAGATCACTAACACGATTTCTTTTTTTTTGATTCCTAACGCACTAGGTGGACCAAATCAGTATTACTAGTAACAACACACTTCGAGACAGCTCCATAACAGGGTAGATAGATTTTCAAAACATATTTTCAGCATTTAGGAATTTTACAGGCTGTCAAATAAATCCAATTTGTAAATAATATTTTTACTATCAAATAATAAAACACTGAGCAGGGGCGTAACTACGCCAATGCGGTGCATTGGGGCCCACATTGTATGGGAGTTTAAAAGGTCCTTGCCTATCAATAATACATTTGACATAAATACTTCTCCTCGTGCTGATGTGGATCAATATTATTTTAAATCCACTCTAGCAAGAAATGACATTACGATAAATTAAAAAACGTTTACAACACGTTATACAATAGTACTCTGCAGTATGTAGTGTTAGGGACCAGACTATCGCCTCAAAGAAAAAATTGTGATGAGCGCTCATTAAATGGCATTAATAATTTTGATTTTTTCATGAAAGTGTGAATATTATAAGACACAAGAAATGAATTTTTCAATTTAATAAATAAAACTACGCAGTTAATATTTATATTTGTATATATATAATACATAAACAGGGGAGCATTCCATTTTGCGTCGGGGCCCAATACTGTTTTTCATTAAACTTTGCAATGGGGCCCATCTTTTTCAGATACTCCACCGACACTGATTTTACTGGATCTTTCGCATCACATCAATACACAATCACAACTCTATTTGAAAAAGTCAAAACGATCTATTTGATTAAAAATTAATGAAGACGTCCAAGTACCATATTATAGGAAGTTGGAGCTACCCTGTCATAATTATTTCCGTTCGAATTTAAATTCATTCGAGGTTTCCACGACTAAAGAAAAATGTGTATTAAAAAATAACGAATCAAGAGCCATATTTCAACGTCAGTTAATTTCGCTATTTCTGTAGATTTGATTTCAGTTCAATTTTGTCAAAAACAACCATTCAATTTTATAAAAAATTACCAATAGTTGAAAATAAAAATATAACAACGCACTTGCGTAAAAATATAATATAGTTATTTTAATTTGATAGTAATAATACGAACCATATGTAAATTGTACTTTATCTCTATCAAATATTAAAATATGTTATCATTTATATTAAAAGTTGACGGCGGTACGATTAACATATAACTCAATTAAGTATTTAATTTAAGCAAAAGAGAAAAAAAGGGTCTCTTTTAAACGTTTGGAGTGTTATACATACGACGGTTCTATCTCTAACGATTCAGCCGGCAGTTTGCATTTTGCTATAAAAGGTAGCGCACACGTGACATCACTGCTGGAATGGTAAATTACGCTTGCAACACTGACCGTGGGTACACAACTACCAGCATTGATAGCGAAGCGGCCATCCACAGGATCTAACAGCTACCGCAGATTGCTTTCAGCTAATTTTATAAAAAAATTATAATTTACTCGAACCCAAATATCTATATACGGATATTATTCATTATGTGAATTTTGATACTGAAATCATTCTCGAGTTTATTTATTTATATATAGAACTTGTGTCTCTTTTTGTGTCGTGTTTTTTGTATGTGGTTTTTTTGGAAAAACCTAGGCCGATGTTTCGGTACGGTAGCACGCGCCATTGTCAAAGCGTTGCCTATAAAAATTACAGTACAACCGTACTTTTTCGCAAGAGATATAAATCTCCCGCAGTGGAGTAGAGAAAAAATGCGTAACTCAACGTAATCTAACTAGTTCCATACACTAGTGCTCGCGTAAACCTTCAACTCTACATATATATATATATATGCCAATGGCGAAATGACGTTGGCTATGTGTGCGATGAATCTGTGTGCGTAGATTTTTTAAGCTGAAAAAAACATAAATGTTATTTTTATAAAAATAAATCTCCTAAAAGTCACTTTTTTACAGAGCTAAGTCCATTGTTAAGAAAGCAACTAAATGAGCATAAGCTTGGAGAAATCTCTCGTAATACGGACCTTAATCTTTTGTTTCTTTTTCGTGTACACTGTTATCTAATACGCACTACGTATGATGAAAGCTTATTATTGTTCTCTTATTCCTTTGGCGAGTCCGTCGGGTATCCCATTACTAGAATTAGGAAAGCCAAGACCTGTTCCCGCAAATCCCCTGTTGGCGCACAATGAGGAAACAAAGACTAGTATTATATTACTGCTTATGCTTTGTTTTTCTTCCCTCTCTCCGCCCCTTCGCTTGTCGCTGCCCGGCTGGACACTGCGGGCAAAATAAATTAGATTTACGCCCGTAATGAATAGTGCGAGTAAAGGTGATTGTTCGGCCGGTTTAACCCGAGACTCCGTAAACAAATTAGCCCCCAGGACAATTTTTATTAAAAACAACCTTATACGCCCTCTTTATTCAGACTCGCCACTTTGTTATCTCCCTCATATTATTTTTGACGTAAAACTTACCAGGTAAAGTAAGTCATCGAAAACTGTCAAATAAAACAAAATACTGTGTCGGAAGTGACATCACGTCTCTCACGTAGATGTACCGATCGCACGTTTGTCCGGCGGGGTAACTGCGTATGTATGTATGAACAAATGTATGTGGTCCGATTTGGATATAATTACATAAATTTATCTCGTCTAAGTTAACACTTCGAGATACGAAAAAAAACTGAAGTTTTTTTTTTCTTTGTAAAACGATTTCTTGAAACGTGAACTATTATTTTTATTTCTCATTTAGTCATCAAATATGCCATCCTAATTTCTCAGTATTTACACAGCCTTCAAAAGGGATCAACTTGAGTTCACCGCCGGCTGCTCATTTCCCTGTGTTTCCCGTACTGTAAATCTGATAGCAGGATGTTTTACGTCAGTCTATCATGGGACACGAGGCCTCTCACAATTTTTGTTAATAATATATATTTGAAGAAATATTTAATAAAACCAGTACATTTAAGCACATCAGCTACCAGTGGCTGGTTGCTAAGCAAACGCTTGTATTAAATATACATTGTGCAAAATGAATACAGTGGAACCTTTATATTCGTCATTAATGAAACAGTTTTTCCCGTAATAAATAACTGAAATTCAATTAATCCATTCCGAGCCCTCAAATATAGTACATATACGTATGAATAATTTTTCTGTCAAAACTTTACATTTATAGTACTGAGGAGATATGATGGTAGAAGCGGAAGAGGAGGAAAGTTATCGTTGTTTGGAAGGAGAGTCGTCATCAATTAAAACATCACGCAGCTCTAATTCTGATGATGATTTTCGTTTCGCCGATAATTCGCTCGATTTAACACAGAACTTGTCCCATGTTGCCCGTTTCTGTCTGTTTTTTAAAATTTTCCTGAAGCACTTAATCGCATTATCATTGAATCCATGAATGATTTGGTTGACTACGGCAATATTTGGGTGGCACTTTTTGATCATATTCTGCGTATTGGTCCAGTTAGACGGCATTGCCGGGCGGTGGAAGTAGACTATAGAAACGTTTATCTGTTATCAAAATGTGACGAATATCGAATCGGACAAATATAGAGGCTGATGAATACATAGGTACTACTATAAAATAAATGTATCAATCCAGAGCATATTTTAAGTCAATTCCGGAATGAATTTATTTTTATTGAGTCTTAATTTTTAAGAAAATCACAAAACATAATTTTGTAATGAAGAGTATGTATACATGTTCAAACATATGCAAAATCATTTAGAATTGATAAGATTTAAAGACATTTTATATATTTATTGTATCACCGCAAAAAAAAATATTTTTAAATAATAAAGTTGCATGGGTTAGCCAAATGATATATTCGAATCAAATGAGATGTTATTATATCCTTTCAAATCTTCTTGAATCCTTCCAAATCCTCTTCGTAGCGTCGCAGCAGATTAAATAGATGGGCAACTGATTGATATGGCGTCTCATATACGGGTTAACACAAAAATATTACACTTTAGGAATTTATGAAAATACTGGAAAAATATTTACCAAATTTAGCATAAAATGTATTATATTTTAAAACTAAGCAATTTTATAAAATTCTTATTACAAAATGATTATATTCTGAGTTGTTTTCTTTTAATTAAGACGTATTTATAATAATAAAACAATAATCCACTATATAACTATATCCAGTCACAGATAAAACGTTCATCACTAAACAGTTGTAGAAACAGATATTGGCAGTTATTTATATTGTTAAATTATACATTTATATATGTATGCTAACAAAAATATTTTATCATTTAGTTCAGTTGTAAAGCAGTGAGGTTTGTTCAGATTTGTGTGATTTTATTCCAATCATATTTGAAATCTTTGTTAATTATGCAGTTGATTATTTAACATAGCGGTATATTATTTTTCCAATTAACTCCAACATTTAATTATCTGTTATTATATTATCATTATAGGCCTGTCTTCTGCTGTAATAGTTTTTATACCCGCCATTACGAACATCATCGACATACATGGAGAAAATGAAGCGACTATTGGAAATTTAGAATACCAGGTTTTCACGTCATCACATTGTTTTAATAGCTGTATAAACAGCCACGTAAAAGGATACTGGTTATTAGCCGAACTCAAATTAATATCTACCTGCCTTAATATAATATGAAGCGTCCCACCCACTCCTGAACTGATAATCGATACGAATGAGCTAAGAAACGTGGGGTAGGCGAATATGGATTATTGAGTGTCGCGTCATCTTTACTGATAAGTTTGAGGCTAGAGGGATTACAACACAGATATTAAATTATAATAAATGGTTAACATTAGTTAACAAGTTAAATAAATACTATACAACATTTTACATACAAAAAGTGAGTAATTTACTTAAATATGAATTAAATATATTAATTAGAAAGATATACATATAAAATCAATTTAATCTAAAAATATTATTGTTGTGCCACCGGGATTCGAACCTGGATCTCTTTCCTAACCAGGGAAGGTGCATTATCCAACTATGCTACAGCGACAATATTTTTAGCGACAATTTTCGAACCTATATGTTACTTTTTTGATATTAATTATTTTAATCTTTCCATTATTTGACACCTTCCCCGGTTAGGAAAGAGATCCAGGTTCGAATCCCGGTGGCGCAACAATAATATTTTTAGATTAAATTGATTTTATATGTATATCTTTCTAATTAATATATTTAATTCATATTTAAAATATCACAGACCTATGTTCTGAATAATTACAACTTCACAATAAGAATGTGTTCTCCTAAAAAATTTACTTTAATTTAATAAAGGAGGTTTTAATTTATATATAATTACTAATAATAATTTAAAATCTATTTTATTTTTATAGATCAGGTTATAAACAGGTCGTCCATGATCCTGATAAAAATTTCTAGTATGACATTAAGAAACAATTAGAGGAATAACAAAATTAGAATACACTTTTTAATGCTTAAAATTAGAAAAAATGTTTTTATTTTTTTATTGATAATTTACCTCTAATTAAAATGAACAGTGTATTGAAACTACGTACAGAAGTGCGTGTATTTCAAGGTCGACGAAATCTAATCACATGACGTGACTCGGTGTTGTGAATTTGGCTTATAGTAAGCATTTGTAACACGTTTATTTTTTAATCTGAGCCTGTGTCATGAAGAATATATTCAGGTTAGGTTAGGTTAGGTAAGTAGGTAAGGTGAGGTTAGGTTAGGTAAAGGTTAGGTATAGTAAGCATTTGTTAAACGTTTATTTTTTAATTTGAGCGTGTGTCATGAAGAATATATTCAGGTTAGGTTAGGTTAGGTAAGTAGGTAAGGTTAGGTTAGGTTAGGTAAAGGTTAGGTATGGTAAGCATTTGTTACACGTTTCTTTTTTAATCTGAGCCTGTGTCATGAAGAATATATTCAGGTTAGGTTAGGTAAGTAGGTAAGGTTAGGTTAGGTTAGGTAAAGGTTAGGTTTAGTAAGCATTTGTTACACGTTTATTTTTTAATCTGAGCCTGTGTCATGAAGAATATATTCAGGTTAGGTTAGGTTAGGTTAGGTTAGGTAAGTAGGTAAGGTTAGGTTAGGTTAGGTAAAGGTTCGGTATAGTAAGCATTTGTTACACGTTTATTTTTTAATCTGAGCCTGTGTCATGAAGAATATATTCAGGTTAGGTTAGGTTAGGTTAGGTAAGTAGGTAAGGTTAGGTTAGGTTAGGTAAGTAGGTAAGGTTAGGTTAGGTTAGGTAAAGGTTAGGTATAGTAAGCATTTGTTACACGTTTATTTTTTAATCTGAGCCTGTGTCATGAAGAATATATTCAGGTTAGGTTAGGTTAGGTTAGGTTAGGTAAGTAGGTAAGGTTAGGTTAGGTTAGGTAAAGGTTCGGTATAGTAAGCATTTGTTACACGTTTATTTTTTAATCTGAGCCTGTGTCATGAAGAATATATTCAGGTTAGGTTAGGTTAGGTTAGGTAAGTAGGTAAGGTTAGGTTAGGTTAGGTAAGTAGGTAAGGTTAGGTTAGGTTAGGTAAAGGTTAGGTATAGTAAGCATTTGTTACACGTTTATTTTTTAATCCGAGCCTGTGTCATGAAGAATATATTCAGGTTAGGTTAGGTTAGGTTAGGTTAGGTTAGGTTAGGTAAGTAGGTAAGGTTAGGTTAAGTAAAGGTTAGGTATAGTAAGCATTTGTTACACGTTTATTTTTTAATCCGAGCCTGTGTCATGAAGAATATATTCAGGTTAGCGTTAATGGATTAGATCTTCTTGTAGCAATTAAACATGTTAGGTACAGGGGAGAGAAATGGCCGAGATGGTATTATAAAACTCGGTGTGAAATTGGATAGAAGATTTCATAGATCAGACAGGACATTAACCACATTATTTTTTAAAGAGAACACATTATTATTGTGATATTGCAGTTTTTCAGAATATAGTTCCATAAAATTCGTAATACAAATTAAATGTATCAATTAGAAAGTATATAAAGACAAAATCAATTTGACGAAAAAATATTTTGTTGCCACAGGGATTGCGCTGATTATTACACCGTGCCAACATAATAACAGGATAAATTTTCGATCACTTTCAAATCGATACATCTGTTATTCCATTTTTTAAAAGCAATCTACTTCATATTTCGGAGAATCTCAAACCCAATAGGAAACGTCAGAATTAAATTATTTAATCCATTTTTATTGAATTTTGATAACATTAATACAACTTATATATTTTTAAGGAGAACACATTATTATTGTGAAGTTGTAATCCCGGTGGCAATTTTTTTTTTCAATAAATTGATTTTATCTTTTTAATTGATACATTTAATTTGTATTAAGTATATTATATTTTAAAAGTATTAGAGGGTGTCAAATTTGTTATCAAGTATTTTGTAAAGTATCATTAGGTTAGTCATTTTTTAACTATTTTCCAAAGAGATTATGTGAAAACTTTTGAGTATCTTGTGTTTATCAAGCGAATCACTTAGGCATTGTCGATATGTTAACGATTTAAGGAACTCTCTTTGGAATTTTTTTTACTATATGGTTGTGGATTGTGACTAGATGATGAGAATTCCAGGAAGCTTCTAATGAGGAATTTTTTAATTGTAATTGGTGTTGATGCATCGTGAAAATCTTTCATTTTTCTGACTCCAGTTTCAATAACGCACCTATGGCATTTTACAATCCCCGTTCTTTTTCTAATATATAAAAATATTTTAATCGATATAAAATTATGATATTAAGCTATGTTTCAATCAAAATGTAATAAGTATTTTATACTGATGTCAAATACTATTTATAAATATCCTAACTACTAAAATACTAACCACATATCCTATCGCGGTTTGGGAAAGCCTGATTTATTTACCCTATAGAAGTTAAATGGAGTGATTTTGAAGGGAAACAGATTTAGTTATATACATATATCTTAAGGAAATGTAGGTCAAAAAAATGAAAAAAATATTAAATCTAACAATTCATTTCATATATCATGGCAGCCTTACAATATAGAAGCAAACGCTAATACGAGCATGTGTTCGAAAATAATAAATAGAGCAAAATTAATTTTAAAAGCGTGTCAACCTTTACTTAAAACATTTCTGTGATTGATGAAAAAAAAATCAATTCACTTGAGCGCCCTTAATGAATACCGGAAGTTGTAGGGCAATTTAAAATAAGCTTTTACCGGAAGTAAAAATAACGTTTTGTGAATAAATTATCCGAAACTCAAGTATTTGTAATTATATTTAAAAAAATATTTATACAAAAATATTTAAAAAATCTGTTTCATGTTTTTATTATTTTTTCAAAATTCAATATATATTTTAGTACAGTTTATTCATATATTTTCTTCATGTTTCTAAATCTAAATCTTTATTTTATCTCTTTCATACACGTTTTAGCTACAATAATCTCATTTTTATAATATAATTATCTATTGTGAAAAAAATAGTAGATTTTCCGTGGTTCGTACAGTACGTATACCAGTATAGATAAATATGGAAAACCTATAATTTCCACAGTTAATGTTTGACTATTGTTTCACAAAATTTACACTTATTTTAAGGAAATAAACAGTCAGACAAACTGACAATAAACTGACAGATTCGTTTCAAATTCATCTTATTTATTGTTCGTACTTAATTCATTGTAAGTAACTAAATAAATTTAAATGTTGTTTATAACTTCAGAATATTCATTATTATCCTCACTAATAGGTTGTTATAATTATTCATAGTAATAGGGTGCTATATTTATTAAACCATTTATTGCTCTTGTATCCAGGAATATGTAAATATTAAATAAATATTTCTGATTCATAAAACGTGAAAAAAAAAATATATTTCCTGATGTATTAGGTTCAGGCTCGGAAAAGTTAATTAATTGAGTTTCCAATAAAAAAAACTTACTTAAGCAAAAACTGTAAATTACTAGAAATTCTAGGACTCTAGTCAGATTTAAGTATCAATTAACAATTATTTTAATTTATTTAAAACATCATTTGCTTGTACAATAATATTTGCGTTGGACTTTTTAGCTAATTCTCCACATTTTTTTGTTTTTGAAATTTAATAGTTGATTTGTAATGTTTTACTATCTGATGCTTTTACCTTATTAGTCCCGGTGTACTGAATAAATCGACAAAAATTTAATCACGCTGTATTATCGAAATGTTTTTACCGTTGAGAAATGCCAGCGATGAAACTTGTTATGTTACCAATTCTCGAATTTGTCAACTTACTAAATGTCGTTTCTATTGTACGTCTATTGTATGCCGTTGGTCCCAGTAGATAAGTAGGTGACTAGACATGAAGTTGATCATTGTTCAAAATGAGTTTGCATAAACTTTCTAAAATTATTTTTTTAATTTATTAAAATGCAAATTGATATAATATATTTATATGTATTGCTAACACACTATGTTAGAAGGTATGAATATCAATTAACGTTTATAATTAATAATCGAATCCTAAATTAGAATTCGGGTTCACGCATATGAAAACGCAAACGTTGCTATCACAGCACATAGCGAAGGTTATGTACTTGGTATGGTGCGTTGGAAACAAAAGCGCATAATTAACATCTCAAAGTGTTAATACAGATTGAAATTTGCGAAGCAATTCCACTGTGTCGTAATGTTCTCTATTTTATGCCGCTTTTCCCAGGAAAAATAATCATCATATCTAACATCTCAAATCTGTTAAAGTTATTTATAATCGAGTTCCAAAGAGTCTAATTTAGTTTTCCTTGTAAGCGGCGAAGGTGGGATAAACTTGCACGAGAAGAGATTCATTGTCGGTCTCACAGCCAGCCTCTAGAGAAGGAGAGAAGAATTCCCAACCGTCGCGCGTCGTCGAGTAATGAAAGAGGCTGGTGCTTTTTTGTGTTTGTGTTTTGTGATTGTGTTTGCGCTTGTGTATATGAAGTATTGTATGTGTGTGTGTGCGAAATATACATAATTAATTCAAGGATCTTCGAAAACGTATGAAATTTGGCACATCTAAGATTATTTCAATTCATTCTTAAATATTCATGTACCGTAAAAAGATATAAATTATATCCTATACGAAAAATCTGAAATATAATTGAAGACAGGTTACGTATCGGATTTGCGAGCGAGGGATGTAAGATTTTCCGTATGTTTCTGTAGAATATACGAATTTTAATCTCAGAATCCGATACTCATATTAATAAAAATGACAAAAATAACATTTGTAATAATCAATAACCCGTGAGACACGATTCGAGATGCCGATCATTGACGTCAAATATTGTCACTCAGATCACTCGACCACATAAGCCAGTCAAAATATATTTTTTTGATTTAACAAAACGTTATTATAATATCTCTGGGTTTTCCTGGAACCGTTTCCTGGAACTCATAATTTTTCGTGTAGATAGTACGATTGTGGGGTTCTCGCGGGTTTCATATCTTTATTTGCGTACGTTTCTTGATATTTTTCCAATAAGTACTCACCCGACATGAACCAATAAGTACAAACTCAAACACAGACCAATGCTGTAAGTGTTAAACACATTTCCCAGTTTTGCAATCTGAATTTCCCCCGGGCTTAGCGGAGCTTTATTATTTTTCAAATTTAATGTGAAGCGGAGGATTTTTTCCTCGTAACCAATGTAAAATGAATCCGGTCCTCGACTTAACCGGAATTCTCTTGGGAAATCTAATTGAAGATTGACTGGCGTCCCTTATAAATGGTCTCCAAAGGAAAATACGTAGCCATTTAAAAAAAGGCTAACGTCTCACCCCACGTGTATTTAATTGCTTTTGGGTGTAAAAGTTGTAGTTTACCGTAAATTATGTGACAATTTGTAATACCGTATTAAAATTTGTATAGATCCATTTGTTTTTATATTAAGCCTATGGTTTTATTCTTCAAATTTTACCAGTTAATCTAGTAATGTTTTGAATGAAATTTTATCTTAAATAATTTATTTTATTTTTTGCACTTTTTTAACACATACTCTGCGGTGGTGGGTCATATTTGACCCGGGTGTTTATAATAATATGAATTATGCTACAAATATTCGTTTGATGCTGTTTTCCTTCTAGCTAATATTTTATTAAATATTTCCAAATAATTTGAGATACAAATAAATGTTATCGGACGAGATTCAAATGAGTTATTGATAAAAATGAGAAAAAACGCTCAAAAATCAGTCGCTTTTACGGGATTAAAACTCAGCGCTTACACCGAAATATATATTGTCAATATTTTGAGCGGGTAGACAAAGGAAACCAGGTATGCATCCATGTATTTGTTTTGACATATTTTCGTCTGGCGGCCCCTAGACTATACCAGTAATATAACTATTTATTTATGACACTACCTATTCGGGTTTCGACAAGAAGATTTCATGCTCAGTAGATGTTTGTATTTTGGCTGTGTAGGGCGTCTGTTGATGCGTGAGAATATGTACATTATTCGTAATATTTTTAAATTTTTATCTTTAATTTTTTAGCAAAAACATTACAGCACATCATACCATTTCATTAAATCATATTTAAAATTAAATATCTATAAATAATCTTTCACAAAACGATTGAAAAACTGAATAATTGACGTAGGTTAAAAATGACCCACCACCGCCGGACGTGTTTTGTTTTGACCCACGGGCAGTAAGTGTTAATATAATATACGAATATAAGAACAATTGCTATGGTTCAAAAGTCAAGCTTGTATTGTCTGTGATTGTTTTCAATACATATTAATTAATTAATATTTGTAGTTTACTCATCATCATACAAAAATAAAAAAGCTAAATTAGCTGACATTTTTTAATTGAATGATTTTGAAAAATTATTGCATAGGCTTTTAATTTAAATTCACACGAGTATTGTTAATACGCGATACATTGAAGAAGAAAACAGAAGAGATGAAAGGATAGACCAGTGGCGTTAATAAAAAAAATGGGGCCCAATGGCTTATATATCTACGTACGTATTGGCCTTGCAGAAAAAACGACAAAGAATTTTTAATTTCTGCAGTTGCGCAGTGGTCATTTACTAATTACCTAAATAATTTTACTTTTTGTAATAGCTCTACGTGATAGCGTACTCAATATAAGCTAGGGCAAGTGTATTCTTGGGGGTTTATGAGCACTTGCAATTGAAAGAAAGCCTTGTTTCGCTTTACGGCGATCTGCGCTTTTTGCGGCTATAGTGTTGTCACAAATGTGGTGTTTAATAATAAATTAAAGTAGCAATTTATTAAAATAATTAATTGAAATAACAATAATGAAAAATTATTATTTTAAAATTATTATTCCGTTTTTTACGATGATGGATTAAAATGTAACAATCCAAATTAGTGGTAGAAAAAGTATTAATACCAAAAGTTTTGTAAGATGCGAACCTTTCGGGCCCCTATATAATGTAGTTCACATTGGCATAGTCACGTCACTGAGATGGAGAAATGTTATATAAAGAACTTGGGTATTAAAACAAAAATATATACATTAATTTACATAGATATCTTTAACTGTAATTGCCCCCAATATTAGAAAGATAAATATAAATTATTTTATCAGTTAGCTTGCATATTTTTTTTAAAAGAGTTCTAAATTACTTGTGTTAAAATGAATTGTCTAATTCATTTTAAAACAAATTAAATTAATTATATAAAAAATATTTGATTGCTACTGGGATTCGAACCTGCACCTTTTCCTATACGGGGAAACGCGTTACTAGTTTCTTTATATTAACCGAACACGTTTTCGATCAATTTTGTACTAATATTCTTTGTCTAATCAATTGATACTTTATATTGCGATAAATCCTTAAACTAACTAAATAACTTACCATGACGCTGTTTTCCCGCGGGGGTAGGCAAAGTGGGTAGAGCGCCACACTTCTCAGTCCTGACACACAATTCTCGCCTCATCCATATTCAGGCTTCTAACAGAGCCATCCTCCAATATCTGGTTTACCTGGTCGTGCCAAGTATTCCGCGGACGTCCTCTATATCTGGTGCCATCAACACTTGCGTCATATATCTTTCTGACCATTCTCTCCTCATTCATCCTACAACCAAACTACCTAAATGATCCTTTCTTAATTTTATTCATTAAACTGTTATTTTCTAAAATATTATTATAGTATTATAGGTATTACTCATTATACTAACATCAACTTTATATTTTTTCCTTATTTCTTCATTACTGCTCTGTCATAAATAGATTTGCCACATATTCGCCTAAATGATCTCATATCCACTGCTTTCAGTCTACTTTCGTTCCTCTTCTGCCAGTTCCAGGCCTCACTTCCATATATCAGTGTCGGTACTAGGATTCCATTATGTAGCGCTAGTCTTGTCTCGGTTGAAAAGTTCCCGTTAGATATAACCCCATTCAAAGCGCTGTTATTTCGATATCATTCTCAGCCTTTCCGTTTCTATCAAACATACTTCCCAAATACACAAACTTATCTATTTGTTCCAAACATTCATAAATATAATACAAAACTCTGATACAGGTGTAATAATAATCATTATTAAGTAGAACACATTTTTACAATCACATTCAGAACATATAACATAGGCCTGTGATATTTTAAATTCTAAAAAATTTGTCGTTAAAAGTATTGTCGCTGTAGCATAGTAGGTAATGCACCTTTCCCGGATTACCGGATTAGAAAAGAAATCCAGGTTCGAATCCCGGTAGAGCAACAATATTTTTCGATAAAATTTATCTTTCTATTTAATACATTTAATAAGTAATAATAATCGTTTTCGTAAGAAAATCTGTAAAAGTGATTGTTAAGCGTTTAAAAATTAATCCAATTATAATCATAATACCTAATATTGCGCTTCCCCTTCTTTTATCTATGACTTACTGGACTGTATTGGACTCGTACGTAGTGTCAGTATCATTGCGCCAAAGTAGCGATGGCTGTAAAGTGCTTGGTTAAACGGCCAGGTCTGTGAGGCGCGAGCAGGGCAAAAATGAACGTGCTTTTAATATCTCTAGGTTAAGATTACTTAAATATTTTATTTTTTATATACTCAATAATAGTACGTAAATATATATTCATTTTGAAATGAAGTGTACATTGTCTTTATTAGAAGTAAGAAAAAATATGGGCGACAGCCGATTGCTTTTTGCTGCTAGAACCTGCGAGTGATTATTGTGGCCGCGATGCAGTCTATAGTGGCTGTGATGATCTTCCTTAGAATCTATATGTCATCTAAAGCAATATAATAGATTCTATGAAAACCCTGGCCGCCCAGCGGCGACTGTCGTCCGCGAGGCGTCCAAAATAGCCTAGCTTTCTTGCTAATTTCAATATGGTTTCAACTAATTAATTTTAAAACTTTTAAAATGTGTTTTTGAAATAATAGTTATATTTGAACACAACATTATGTATCTATAATATATTCTCATAGGTAAGATAACTGTAAAACTACCTTCGTGACTTATATTCGATATCGAATTTGTATTTTTTAACCAAGAAAACGATTCATTTTTCTGGTTACTAAATGTGCTAAATTGAAGATAACTAACTATGCGGTTTGTTGTTCTGACTGTTAAGCCATGTTTTTCCAATATTTTTGAAAAAATATTACTTTAAAAGTTTGCCCTAGTGTAACCGTCCCACTCGCAACCAACTATGCTCATTCCCGTATGATACCCCACTCGGAATCCACAATCATTCTCGCAAACCCTGAAGTTATAAAAAATTCGATAAATAAATAATACATCATTGTAAAGTGGAGAAAAATATAAATATTAAAGACAATTCTTTGAAATACTGGTAAAATATGGTAATCGACCAAATGCTTTTGTTGAGCGAACATGTTTGAATACTTAAGACAAGAAAAAATGACGAATAAATGAATTAAAAATTGTAACTTAATGAAAATGAAAAGTTTATTTGGTCGATCATTTGAACTTTTGCTTTCTATTGTCGTTGTCAACTTAGTAAGTTGTTATTAACTTTTAGCAGAAACTCCACAATATAGTGATGGCTCAATAAGTCGACACCAGAGATAGTTGAAAAGCCCAGCGTCGTGAACTTGAGGGAATCCATCCCCCCTGTAGTCGCGGTTTCTGGTGTTTCTCTTCACAATCCAACTTTCCATTCAAACGGCGCACAATGGGACCAATACAGAGGGAACTTTTATGACCCTAGCATTGGAAAAGTTTTTTTCGATTTTATTCGTTGGCATCGGTTTTACAACATAAATTACTGGGGCGACTCTGTGCTCGGTGGAAAGTTCTTTATTTGCATAAGAATAAAATAAAATAAGCAACATGTAGTACGTATGTAGACTATTTTGAAGGTGCATTAAACGATGAAAGTTTTAACAATGGACTATTGATATTTATTTAACAAAGGCCTTATTTGTTACTTAACGAGTTCTATCTCTGAAATCATCAATAATGAATAGGCCGTTTCAACTCATTATTTATGTTAGGAGAACACATTCTTATTATGAAGTTGTAATTATTCAGAACATAGGTCTGTGATATTTTAAATATGAATTAAATATATCAATTAGAAAGATATACATATAAAATCAATTTTATCGAAAAATATTGTTGTTGCGCCACCGGGATTCAAACCTGGATCTCTTTCCTGGCGTCTACTATCAGTTTACTCAAAGGTATTTGAGATTCTGTAAAAATAAGGTAGATGGCTCTTTCAAATAATGGAACGATTAAATGTATAATATTAAAAAGGTAACATATAGGTTCGAAAATTGTCGCTAAAAATATTGTCGCTGTAGCATAGTTGGATAATGCACCTTCCCCGGTTAGGAAAGAGATCCAGGTTCGAATCCCGGTGGCGCAAGAAGAATATTTTTCGATAAAATTGATTTTATATGTATATCTTTCTAATTAATATATATAATTCATATTTAATTCATTATTTATGTCTATAAACAAACAGTTTGCACGATTTTCTGATTTCAATAATATTAATATATTATGTGTTAAATATTTATATCAATGTTGGTTCAAAATCAATAATCATATTGTATTAACCAGTAGCGTACAGTAGTTATAGATTTAGGTTATGCTGTTACCAATGATATTATACAATCATATATAATATATGTTGTACATAGGATTATGAACTTTTGTTTATCGTGATCAAATATTGTTTACCTTGGAACCCATACTCTTCTAAACTTGTGCGATAGTTTTAAAATCTTATTCATTCCCCTCAATCAATGCCAATACGTAACATAACATTGCAAAATATTTTTACAATGTATTCTTTCATTTTAGAACTATCTTTCAGGATTATTGGTCACCGGTCGATAGTCTGTATATTAAAAATAAAATAAACAATAAATAAACAAATGCCCCGAAATATACTATAAAATACTTTAGCGATGGATCGATCTACATACAAATTATCTAAACTTCTAGTCATAACATCTAGAAGTTGAAATCTCATAGAAATTAATGACATTGTCGAGATTTCTAGTGCAAGGCTATTAAAAAGTTCCTTAAAGCCGCTAGCGCAGGCATTCAAACGCTCTAATAGTGATTGAACAAATCACTCAAGAAAAGTTAGAACAGGTACAAATAGTAATGCGATTGTTATCGACATACTATTATCTTGTTGGTTTATTAGTATATAGGGATCATTATTTTTTCTTAAATAGATTATTTATAGTGTTATCATTAACAGTGTCAATTATTTACAAACAAATAATAGATATCTCATAGAGACGAAGTTATTTTTTATTAATAGAAAAATATAGAAGTATTTGTAATTACGAGGCTTACGACCTGTCTTCGGCTGGCTTAAGTGATCACTTTACACAATGTAACGTTCACCATTTCATCCAATCATCCTCCATATCTATCAAATTTTTGAAAGTTGTATATATGTTAATATGTGGAATCACTTCGAATACCACTAGACTATCGCCATCTATGGACTAAATTTGATATTAATTTTCCCTGAAACAGCATACATGTCACAATGAGAATCTAAATTTTTTTCTAATTATTTAAAACAATATTCTTTATCTGTAAAACGATTTTAACACATTATATATGTTTAATACACCTAAACATCTTTTTTTTTTAATTTTTTATATATTTTATTATTTTGGCCAGTATGTTATTAGGAATATTTGAATATGTCCAAGAACATACAATTACTGGATTTTCACCTACAAAGGTACTGTTATTAAACAAATAGTAGATATCTCAAAATAAGAAAGTATATGAAATTTTTTGATTAGATCTAACATGAGCTCCAATGCACTGTATTAGCATAGTTACAGCACTGCCAATATAATTGGTAACGAACCGCAGAATACTGAATATCGCGATTGAAGAGACTAAGGGTTTTTTGTGCCAAGATGAAGAAGTGTAATAAGAATAAGTGAATTTTATGTATCACCATAATTTATAAAAATATAAAACACAAAAAAACATTAAAACAGGTATGATAAAAAAACGTTACATAATATACATATCACGGCCTTTTGGTTTAATTTTGGTACACTATACTAGAAAACTGTATTATTAAATTTGGCATGTATTGAATTATATATTAAATTATATATTGAATTCCGTTACTTTTAAATAAATAAATAGTACGTGGTATGAAATCGAATATTAGACATAACCAATTTATATAAATTTGTTTTTGTTATAAACGAGGTTCCATGTCTCCTCGTCGGGCCATAAATCATATGATTAAAGAGTCCTAGCGGTTCAAGGTGGGGCCGGTGGACATTTCGTTTAACGGGTGTACAATTTCAAACCTCGGATTAAATGTGATTACTGTTCGGAATATTACTGTGTGTACACCGATACCCGCTACGGGCGGGGGACCAGCTAAACTCGTATTTGTTTTAAATTACATGGTTACAAATAAATTACTATAGCATTTATATTATACAATCAATTTTTCAATGTACACATTCGATGCATCAAAAAACACATTACAAAATAAATTCATAATCACCGTTAATAAATATATATATAATAGTATGTTTTTTTTTTTTGTGGGTCCAATATTAGCAGAGTTACGAAATTGTAATTTAAAAATTATTTTTTTTCATTTTTGTAAAAATAAAAATTCGACTAGGTACGAGAAGAAGAATGGGGAACGCTTAAACTATTTCTCCAAATTTTCAATATTAACGGAGATACAAATATTTAAAAAATTTGAAGTCTTCATTTTGAAATAAGCGATAGCGAACCAGGCTAGGTAGTTAACAGAACGTAGCTGAGATATCAATCGGATCAATTTTTCTTTAAGTTTGGTTGAAATTAGATAACATATGTCCACAAAATATGTTATATCCCATATACATACACATAAAATACAGATTGGCTAAAACCACTTAATCATTTATAAATTAAACAACATTTTAAATATTATTTTTCTAATACTTTACATGATATTCTACATAGCACGGAAATTTCTTTCACCTAACCAATGATAAGCTATTTTAATAATATAAAACTATTCGAATTTATTATTTATCATTTACATAGTACGGAGATATTTTTACCTGTATTTGAAGTCAATAAAATATATTTTGGAGGTTTGTGAATTTGAAATAAATAAAAATTCGCCAAAAAATAATTATAAGTATGCACTTCAAATAGACTTATTATTAATAGCATTTTTTTGTACTAAGCCTATGCTATGAAAATCTGAATAAACTGGTAAGTTCTTCAGAATGAGGATTGAACCCATGACCACTTAACCAAACAAGTACGATGAACTAATACGATTATATATGCTTTTAATACAAGTTAAATTAATTAACCAGAAAAATTAACAGAAAAAAATTTATCTATCGAAAAAACATTGTATGCTACCGGGATTTAAACTATTTTGTATATCTATTCTTGATTAATTTAATTTGTATTAAAATACCACAAAACTATGTTCTGAAAATGCAACATCACAAAACAAAAATGTGTTCTCCGTAATATATGCTTTTGTTTAACATGTTATATTATGCGTAGTAATCACTGGAGAAGAAGGTGACAGCAAATACGATGTAAATTCGCTAACTAAATCGAAAGACTATGTAGGATATGGAAGTAAATGTTAGTTTTTTGAATGTGTGAAAAAAGGTTAAATGTTACCTTTAACATATAATTTTGTGTTCTCTTTTTGGGTCTCTCCCAATGGGACACTTCCGTATTACATAGAGAAAGATAAACTTACAGTTTTATCTAACTATTTCAAAGGTTAACATTATCCAAAGAGTGTAAAACAAATTATATAAATAAAATCTAAATCACATGTCCTTAATCATTGTTATTTCCCAATCTGTCATACTTTTTATCTTAAGGGATGGTTTCCTTGTCACTGCAGTCTTTTCATTCAGCCTGTATCTCCGCTGTGATTTTCGGCTTCCTGTAGCTTTCGCACCCGGTCCATTCCATCAACTGGTATATAAAACTCTTCCCAGCCTATTCTTTTTCCTCTCTCTTTTCCATGTTTCTCTCTTCTGAATTAATTTTTCGGAGTACATTACCGTTTTTAATTTGTTTTTTAAATAAGAGATTATGAAACGGTTACAACAAATTTTAATTGAGGGCTTTTGTGCGTATCTATGTGAAAGATACTTAATATATATGTATGTATACATGGTTTCATGTATTATTTTTTGTATACTACTACATGTATCACTATCAAAATACAGAGCGATAGTGTGAATGTATTATTTGTTGATCATATCATAATATGTTGGGAAAAAATGTATTAGAATTATTAATTTATAATTATTTGATTAAACTGTACTGATCGTGGACATGCAGTGCCATCTTGCGGCGAGTAGCAAGCCAGCAGCGACCGGTCGAGCAGAGACTAGAGAAGCAAACGTCAGAAGGACATTGGAGTGAGAAACGGGCAACGAAAAGTCCGGCAAAAGGCTGCGACGCTCTCTTCCAGAGTCCAAACGTTCTGGAATACTTAAACGTATTTTAACAGTATTTAATAAAGTTCTAAATGTATTTTGCTTTATTTGTCTTGATTCACAGATTTTCCCAGCCTTACCGCTAGTAGTAATAATGAATTGTATTGAAATAGTTATGATCGTTAATCATTGTAATCCTTTTAGAATATATCCCTAATCATGTTTCATTTCTCTTCCCATTATTTCTTCTTGAGTATTTATTTTTAAACTACTTTACTAAATATTACATCTAAATAACGTCTTCAAAATACTTAAAAACTTGTAAAATGAGAATTTATCTCATTGTTTAAAATGATTTAAATGAGGACTTAGTTTTATCGAAGTTGTTTTCTTACATTGTTACTTTTCCTTTATACCATCTGGGGTAGTTTTTATAATAAACAAATAAACTAATAGTATGGTAAAATATAGAAACTGACAAAATTCTCTTAAATTTTAAATAAACTTAACCACCACTTCTACAACTTTCAGATCTTTGCGGGCTATTTTTTTGATTTAAAATATAATATTTTTTATCTATTTAACTTTGTAACAGGTAACGTAAAATATAGAGCATTTCTAAAATGACGTTTTATAAATAACAATTCACAACAATAATTTTTAAATTACAATTCAAATATAATAAAATTTTATAATTCTATTACATACACAATGACACTAATTAACAAAAAACAAGAAAATGCAAATACAAAATACTTTTATACATGGTGAGAATAAACCACACGAAAGACTTTTGAAATGTAGGTACCATATTCTATATCACACCTACGCTCATTTATCAGTATTATCATAGTATTGAAATTGTCATCACTGTTAGATTAATTATTTTCGTTCATTTTCTTGATTTGATTGTTGATAACAGCGTAGTAAACGTAAGTAAATGTTAATCTGCTACGATTAATGTCATAACTCTTTTGTATAAATATTTTCAATTATATATATATAAATATAATGATAATTAAATATTGTTAACTATATTTTTTAACAAGCTCCCCATCACAATTAGAAAAATTACGGACTATCATAAATTTATAACTGAAGTAAAAAAAATATGTACACAGACTAAGTGAAACATTAATTAACTCATATGTACTCCTTCTCTATACACGAGTCTTACTCTCATAGAGAAGAAACAAATATATGTTTATATATATATATATATATATTTACTGATTATTCAAATTGTATTATATTTTTAATTATAATAAAAAAAAAAAATTAAAAAAGGTAATAAAAAAAAATAATATATATATTGGTATTATTAAGGAGAACACATTCTTATTGTGAAGTTGTAATTATTCAGAACATATGTCTGTGATGTTTTAAATATTAATTGTATCCCAGTAGCGCAAAAACAATATTTTTCGACAAAATTGATTTTATATGAATGTATTTATAATTAATACATTAAATTAGTATATTGATATTCATATATTTTTTATTCTCGTATACATAATAAAATACGACAATATTATTTCACATAAATTATTTAGACGAGGCAACGAGATAATTCTTGAGTATTGTGTATTCAGTTTCTAGCACTGAAACGGGTCATTTTTCCAATATTGAGTATTGCGTATTCAGTTTCTAGCACTGAAACGGGTCATTTTTCCAATATTGAGTATTGCGTATTCAGTTTCTAGCACTGAAACAGGTCGTTTTTCCAATATCCTGTCAATATTTCACCGGATTCTGATCTTCACGTATCTACAATCCACATAGATCAATATCACCACCGTAGACTACAACCTCTACTTGAATCTATACATAAAATTGTAATATTTACCTATATCTAAATAAAATATTGTCAAGAACCAATGACATGTTTTAAATTTGTAATGAAAAAAACATTTTTCTAAAACTTCCAGCACGTGTGTCAGATAATTTCTGGCCATTTGGGATGTAATGCGGGTCCTCGTGGAGTACCTCCTTCGAAGAGTTCTGTCCGAAATAACAAACAGGCCTTGTCACAAGCTCGATCGTTTAAACCGTTTTCAACGGTTTTATTCCTGAACATGTAGTACGTAATTAACTAATCAAGTCAACACCACGTAGGCCCGCTTATGTAAGCGTAATATAAATATTGATATCGTATACTAACTAACCTAATCTTGATTTTAACAATTAATTTTTAGAAATTTTGTTATTTGCAGAATTTGAATTTGAATCATAAAGTAACACATTCAACTGCTTGAAGCAAAACTCACGGACTCACGAATCTATTAATTTTTAATACAAACGCATACTATTCTCAAAATTGTGTCAGATCTGTATTATTTACATATATACATACCTACTAAAATATTCCTGAGCTTACATGACGGTTCGAATAATGTATGGAGCTGGTTTAGCGGGGGGGAGCGTGTGATGTTTCAAGTCCAATAATTCAGATATGTACTTATTTTCCAATGATTTCCAAATGTTTGCTGTTAAACTTTACCACATTTTATTAATGAATTACCATAATGAAATATTATAATTAAAAGAAATTCTGTTACAATGGACGTTTTGCGCCCAATGGTGGCTACTACGTGGCAACAGCGAGCATTCCCATAAAACATACTTTTCAATGTATAAAACTGGATGTATTTTATCACTGTATAACCTTATTTAATCAATGCAAACAAATATAGAATCAGACATGTTATAAAAATGATTTTAGAGAGTACATAATGTCCGTTTTATTATATATTATAAACTATTATATTTGGGCAACAGTATATAGTAGGTACCTAACTATACATCCGTAGGATTAGTTGTAAAATATATCAATTATATTCTTGGGATATACGACAAGTCCGGCATCCAACATAATATATTCCAAGCCGTTCTACTTCGAAGGCCCATATAATCTGTCACCAAACGGCGGCTGCCGTGCGACAAAATCGATCCAGCGTATTGTACATTTCGGTGGTAAAAAAATGGGATTTCTAGAGCGGTTTATGTAACTCTATAGGTCCAATAACCGATCTCAACCTAACTTAATCTAACCGATGAACATCAAGCATTGAGATTTTGAAGTGGACGCCTTAAATGTAACCTAACGACATCTATGGAGCCCCTTGCGAAACCACTTACCGACTGAAGCGCGGTCAGTTACGCGCTTTGTAACATTAAACTCGGACCCGATGAGTGCAGATCAAGGGACGGCAGCGACCATTACTTCTCTGCTCACTTTTGCTAGGTGTGATCACGCCATCGGACGATCACCAGATTCAGATCTAGACGGATCATCGGCGCCGCAAAGTGTATATTTTAAATAATTCAATTTTTATAACATTACTGAGTAAACGCTTATAAAGACAAAGTAAGAACTCGACTTGTTTAACTAGTTTTTCCTATTCATCATCCATGCCTAAACCCATTGTATTTATCAGAAGCGTGCAGTGCATACAAGCAAAAAAGCTATGCATAACTAAAAATTCTGGGAAACAAATATAAATTAAAAAATTGGATTAAAATTAACGAAAACATTATTTTGCAATCAGCGTCATCTGGGTACCAGTGGAGACTTTAATTGCTTAGTTCTAAAAAGTCATCGCAACTCACCGCTGTACTCTTGGCGCTCTTTTTTTGTTCGCCGCATCGTGCTATTTACATTTCTCAGTTCCGTCTTTAAGCTAATGAATTACTCGAGTCATATAAATGGGTATTTACCGAATTGAAAATTTCTTTCGGTTGATCCGTTTTGTATAGAGTCGTTACCTATTCTGTTTATTAACAGATTAATATTAGAAAGGGTTACAACTGCGTCCAAATCATTGAAGTGTCTACTTCCTCTTTTACTAATTTGCGAATTTTACTATCTTACCGTTGTTAACCTGTTGATTTCGTTATTGTTCTTTAAATTTGGTGCATGGATTGGTTTTTGATTTGAGAAAAACAAAAAGCAATCGGCATAACTATTTCCTACGTTAAACTTTATTAAAAATAATTATTTCCTTTAAATATTACGTGAAGTATTTTCAAACAATAAATTAATCATGTTCAGTCTTAGAAAGTGTTCTTAAAAACGTTCATACATTTTTTATATGGGTAAAAAAGTATTATTTTACGTTAAAACTTTAACTTTAAAAAACTATTAACACTATTAAAAGACTCTAAAATTATAAATAAATACATGATAGGGTCGTATAAACTACAGATTTATTTTGTCCAAAGACGTTGGTTGAACGAAATTAGATATATTGTATTACATATATTATATATGATTGTATAATAGCATTGGTAACAGCATAACCTAAATCTATACCTACTGCATCCTCTTGAATTTAAATAAGGTCTATATGGCATGTATTATTTTGATGCGGCTATTCTAGCATATCTTCACTATTCACAGCAAATTCGTAAGTGTCTGAGATTAGGTTCCTGAGAGAAATGCCAGGAATAAGTGAGCCCGAATGAGAATTCTAACATTTATAAAGAATCTTAGTACGGAACACTTCAATTTTTTCATAAAGAACCCAGGTAAGTAAGCTGATTAAGATGTGTAATCAAAATACTATTGGAAAAAATACCCAAACGGATTATCTCAACAATTCCAAAAGGATGGCACTCAATAAGACAAATATGGGTAAAATAGACTGAGAATCTGTGTGAAGGGAGGTTTAGCCTATAGTTGATTGGTCATCGAAACAGCGGAGGACATGGACACCTGGAATGCCTTGTTCAGGCAATGGGCCCCCAAATTTTGTAGTTTAAAGGGTAAAAGATGAGATGAAATAAAATCTACATGTTATTAAAGTTATATATTATATATTTATTTAAACCTTGTCAAAATTTCAAAATCACTACTCTCACTATACTTTAGAGTACCATCAGCTTTATCTAGTCATATATCTTACTATGGTGTCAATTCTTTGACAATACTACTAAGTCTACGTAAATAATAGGTCACTCGATTTATTTAGAATACTAACATTAGTTATTTTTTATTATGTTAACCCTGCGGCAGGTGAAATATCAGTTGCGCATTGTTTCACGGTTGGGTTTTTTGACACGCTTGTATTATTTGTGATTATTAATAGTTATGTTGACCCAATTTTGTTCTTCTTAAATTTTCAACTATTCTTTTAATGTTTTAGAATATTTATTTTCTATATTTTGTACTATGCTATATGTTATTATTTCTTGTGTGCATATTTAGGAGCACCACAAATTATAATTAATAATATTAACATAACATAACATTGCTTATGTTATGTTTGAAGTATACTACAAAAATATACAGTTGCTAGACAATAATTAGGGGTAGAAAAAGTTTTAAAAAAACAGTGTATTTAACCAACGAAAATTAGATACGTACTTCAAAATATACCTTCTGACCTTTGAACTATTTATTCCCCGAACATTGTACTTTTTTTTAAATCAGACAAAAAGACGTATTTAAATTTCGATCTCGCATATCTTACCGTTATTATTATCTCGGCCCACTTCTTGTCTTATTAAAAGCGATATTGCGAAATATAATAAATTTTCCGTAATATATCGAAGAAGTTTTCCTTTTTAAGCAGCTTTGTCTACCTGGCACGAGCATCATTTATCATCCTGACAGGCAAATCTGTATTCGGAGGTCATAAACGATATTTGAATAAGTTTCCACGAGTAAATAAATAATATCCGCCAACGTTTTGTTCGGGCCCGGTGATTAATTCTACCCCTTATATTAGGGCCAACAAATTGCTGGATTGGATGGGAGTTATTCAGGTCTAATGACGAACTGTGAAGGCCGAGGAATTTAAATCCAACGTTTGACAAGCGAATCACCTATATATTTGTTACGGTTTAATTACGAGCCATTTAATTACGGGCCATATTTTTAAGTATCTTTAACCTTTTAAATACCATGATCACGTTAGTACGCCAAACTTTGCATGTTACACCAAGCCATTAGCGTGATTATACGCACTTTTTAACCTTGTTGATACTAAAGACCCTTGCAGGAAATAAAGTGATATTTTTAATAATTTTTCCATTTATGGATGACGGTTCCCAGCTTTTGATACATACTTTTAAGTCAAGACCCTTTACCCTATGTGGTGTCTTTCATTTTCAATACGGTTAACAGTTAAAAGGTTAATATATCCACTACGAACGAAACTCTGAAATTTTTGCTCTACTAGATAACGTTAATAAAAGTGCCTTTAATATTGATTCATTCAAAATATTCAGTCGATTGAAGGTTACAAATAGATATTGCGGTTTGATGCTGTGGAGGGTTACAGCCTCCACTCTCATCAGCCATACTCAGAATAAGGATGCTAAACGCAGCCGGCAAAGCAGTATCCTACTACCTGCCGTAAAAATTCAAGTACCGGCTGCGTACAACAAAAACACGCATCAGCTCCGGACGGGCCAAACCACTCATCTCTTCACTTCAAGTACTAACTTCTTCCATAGCAATAGATTGAGAGTCGTCTTCAATCTGCGATACATAGCAATTATGTTATTTATGAGTATACCAATACATGCAACCAGAACAAAAACGTGGTGATTAGACATTTATACGTATTACCAAGAAACACCAACACTGAAATAAATGTACCTATATTTTATTCGGTATCTACCCTAAAAATGTGACATGTAGTATAATATTTTTTTTAAGAATAAAACAGTTTAGTAGCATTTTATAAAAATATGTAAGGATCACTTTCGTGGTTTGGTCATATGGAACGAATGAATAAAAATATATTGGTAAGAAAGATATATAACGCAAGTTTTGATGGCCCCAGAAATAGGGGACGTCCATAGAAGACATTGCACAACCAGATAAACCAGATACTGGAGTATGGTCGTGTTAGAAGCCTCAATAATCGGCGAACTTGTATGAGAAGACATATGAATATGAATGAGGCGAGAATTGTGTGTCAGAACAGAAGAGTGTGGCACTCTATTCTCTATGCCTACCCCCGCGGAGAAACGGCGCGATGGTAAGTTAGTTAAAAATCTATCTGAAATAGTGAATGACATTAATTATTTAATAGATTGATAGTTTAATAATGTACAAGTCATAAAAAAAATATTTTACCAATACAAATGTTTCTAAAAGGTATTTCTTCTTTGTAAATAAATAGGAGAGAACGACCTTCCGTCTATAAGAAACCGAGTGACTTAAGCATTAATCCTCGCAAAACACCGCTGCTCATGGAAACATTTCTTAGCAGCAGATGTAAAAAGGAAATTACTTATCTTTAGGGACGTTCGATCCGCCCCTGGCACTTCTCAACCTCGCAGCACAGCACAGCACAGTAACCAGAGGCGTTGATCACAATGTGTATGTTGATCGAGAAAATTTATGCGAATCTTATCACCATACGTAATATTTAATAGTCACTAGTGGTAAATAGGTGTATACATGTGTTAAACTTTAATACAAGATTTTTTTTTTTAAATTTTCTTATTTGCTCTGAGCACGGTAAAGAAGGCATTGTTTTATTTTTTAAAACTGATAACTAGGAATATAACCAAATCATTTACACCAAATATCACTACAAGCCATATTATATTACTATTCGAATATGAAGTAGATAAGTATATAAAAAAAATGTCATCCAAATAGACATGAATTTTACGACATATTTTGTAAAGGTGATAAATTGAATTTTTTAACATATTTTGGTACAGTAGTCATTAAAATAATGTATATATATTCTAACAGAGGCTTTTTTTATGAAGTTAGTTTAGGCGAAAGATGTCAAAGCATTTTCTATTTTTACATCCATCAAAAACTTTATACACACAATAATTTAATTTTAATGATACAGAAGAGATTTGTATATATTTGTGTTAAAATAAGATTGGTCATTATTGATTAACAATATTGATTTAAAAAAAAATCGGATTATTCGAAGATCTCAAAGAATTAATTTATAATATATTAAATACTTTTATGAAGTAGTTTTTAATAATGCAGCAAAGTCAACCATAGTAACTAGCAGGTTGTATTGTGTATTTTAGTGTTTGTAACAGATAAATATAAATTTAAGCCTACAACTTTCACCTAGTTTTTCTAACAAAATTTTCCAATAAAGTACTTTTACATTTATTTAATTATATTATAAAATAGTGCACACATTGCAAAATTCACAAATTAATATTAGTTTATTTATAAGAATAATGGTAATGACACGAAGATGAGGTATACATAGTTGAAATTTTTAAAAAATATTTCCTGTACTTATGAAATGAAGTCTTTTATAATGTTTGTTTATGTCCACAAAACCCTTTTTAACGGATAAATTCTCAAATTTATCACACAAGTATAATTATTTTTTTAATATAATCATACAATAAACTTTGTATTTAACCAAGTGAGTTTTATATGAAAAACCAAGCAGTTTAGGAAAAATTATCTTCCTACAGGGTGTTAAATTTTTTCTTTTTAATTAACATTTTTATCGTTTGTTTCAAAAAATTTAATATAAAAAATAATTCTAGTACCTATCTGAATGAATATTAAAAATGTAACTATTTTTTTATATTGATCCACAACGAACAAATGTAAGTTTAAAGATTTTATTTCATTTTGTTTCTTTCATTCAACTTCTTTTTTTGTCGTAGTATTAGGATGCAAGTAATTAAAATTTTGTCCAAGAATTAAAATGTAAATAATTGCATGGTTTTTAAATCATCACCACGTAATTTTAAATACTAGTACATATTTACATCTCAATTTTTTAAAGAAAAGAAATAAAAACACTAATTTTTAATATCGTTTTGCCCACTTCGTTTTACGCCCCTGAAAGCCAAGCTGCTTTCTTGGGTTGTTAATGTCCCGGGCTTTCGACAATTTATATCTTACTCCATCAGATAACCTTTAATCTGGAGCATGGCCGAAGGGAAGAATCAGGGAGAAGAATTGAGACAGAAGAGACTTAATGTCGCTAAATGAAAGATAAATTTTACGAAAAATTAGCAAACATTTTCGTTAATTCCGGATCAGATAACGTAGACGTTTCTTATTTTCAATTTCAATATTATTTAATTAATTTCAAAAAATTTAATGTAATAAAAAAACAATTTCATACATGGGTACATTTATTTTCTAGTGTAAAATGTGTGTTTTGTGTTGAAAATAATTATTTGTATTTTATGAAAATTACACTAATAAAATCACCACATGATAAAGAATTTTTTTATACATAATATAATTGCACAAAGAAATTCCTAATCAATAGAATTTAATACGTAGATTCATAATAGTTCCGTTAATCGGAAAATTGCACAGAAAAAATCCCATACAAGAAAATTATGTGCATCTTTCTAAGCGATTTATCTAAATTTGTTTTAATTATCGCGGAACTGTATTCTGAAATCTCGTAACTTTACAAATAAAATGTATACGCCAGCTTTCTCACTTTAAGAATCATGATTTTATAATGGTATTATTTAGTATGCATTATATTTTTCTGTTAAAAAATAAGCTGAAAACACGAAGTTATTTTTTCTACACTTTCTCTTGTTTTTATAATATAATATATATGAAAAATAATCAACAACCGCCTTCCTGTAGTTCCACAGTGTGTTTTGGTTCTCAGCGTTTGAAAGTGTTTCAAATATATTTTACAAAATATAAAATATTTTCAAGTATGTATAAAATGTTAATTTAGATGGAAAAAACAAGCTTTCAATCATGCCATTATAATTCATAAGAATAAGTGTTTTTTTAAATAATATTTGAAAGGTGGGTTATCAAATATATACTGACTGAATTCATTTATACTTAAAAAAATTATACCTTTTTCAATAATGCAAGGTAACGAATTAAAAAACATACCGAAATCAATAAAAATTATATAATAGTGACAAAATATTATATGATGTAAACCAGAAATACATATATGATATTTAAAATCTGCGTATCGTAGGCTTCAGTAATGTTTGTAAAACTGAAAGAAAATCACAGATCGAATGACGCATTACAAAATTAATAACAATACACCCAAACATGACAGATCTTCAATTCTACTTCACACTAAGATTTACAATACCAAGCTATTTCTGTTCCCTATCTAAAATGTTCAACTACTACAATAAAGCCCTATTTATTAACACAACCTGAATAGGTTTTTCAGTCCTAGTTTAAAAACGATGTTATATTGTACATGTTTGATATTCACTCGAACGTGTAATAAATCGTAAATACCCGCCTTCGAACACCGATCACTGTTGAACGTCACATGTTCCGATATTGTTGACCTTAGAATTAACGTACTTTATAACCGCACGATAAAATTAAATATCTTATTCAGTTTCATCAATTTTCAATATTTTTCTCTTCAATTTTCATAATTTAATAAGTTTTTAATTTTTAATCACAAATAGTGTATTTTTTTTCAACATTTGTAAATTGAAATTTGTGGTTTATTGTATTCATTTTTTTAATAGATTATTTAATTTTTTTAACCAACTAATTAGTCATTTTAAAACACCAACCGGTTTCAGAAAATATCTTTTCTTTTTTCGGGGTGATAAATTAACTAACAAAAAAATGTTACATTATTCTAATGTTTTTAAAAAAATCTTTTTATTGTTTAAATTGAAAACGATTTAAGTTAAGTACTAAATTTATTTTTTTAATTATTATTTTTTTAATATTAATAATTTTTAATTTTTTTTAAACATTAGAATAACTTGTTTTGATTAGTTAATTTATCATCCTGAAGAAGGAAATGATATTATCCGAAATCGGTTGGTGTTTTAAAATTACTCATTAAGTGGTTATTTATTATAAACGAAGTTAAATAATCTATAAATATATTGTCGATTAATTAATTAATTAATGTATTTTTGTAGGACTCTTAGGGTTTTTAATGACTTGCTAATCTTATTAAAAAAAATTTTTTTTCTATATTTGCTTACATACAATGCACATTGCATTAATTATAAACACAACTACCTTTTTAATTATTGTTAATTGAAATCGCAATCTCAATGTACAATACCTAATCTATTAGCCTCCTAAAGCAGTATTGCATGGTTCTGGGTCCCCGATACTAATCAGTGAAATTTAGTCTCGATAGTGTAGTTTTTCAGGTATTTAGAGGATGTTAGATGACAAATCAAGATAACTATCAATCCACAAATTAGTTTTTTTTAATGATTTAAACAGGTGGAGTATTCACTTGTGCTGATTTCAAACTCTCCAAATGAACTATATAAATATCTAATGTATCGATTATCTGTGATACTAAATTAATTTTTAAGCATTTTACTGAGTTAATGCGTTAATTTTGTAAATGTAAAAATATTTATTTAATGATTTAAAAGATTTTTTTTTAATATAAATTAAATATATTAATTAAAAAGATATACATATAAAATCAATTTTATGGAAAAATATTGTTGTTGCGCCACCAGGATTCGATCCTGGATCTAACTTAACCTAACCGGGGAAGGTGCATTATCCAACAATGCTACAGCGACAATATTTTTGGCGACAATTTTTCGAACCTATATGTTACCTTTTTGATATTAATACATTTAATCGTTCCATTATTTGAAAGAGCCATCTACCTTATTTTTACATAATCTCAAATACCTTTAAGTAATCTGATAGCAGACGTATTTATGTATTCGAGATAAAATTAAAATACACGTATGAACCTTTTTATAAATACAGTTGATTTCTGTGTTTATATCTACCTTACTTTTATGTTATATGTATAACATGTATTATCAAATTTCAAATATTGTTTAAATCTAAATAAAAATATCTTAATTTATTACAAAACATCATAACATTGAGATTGATGCATAAAAACTTATATAACTTACAACGCAATACGAAAATTATTAAAATATTGATTAAAATGTATTAAGTAGCTAGATATTTAAACTTGCGATTTTTCTTAATACCAAAACATCCTAAGTATCATTGAAATCTTCAAGCGACGCTTTAACGCCGAGTAAACTTATATCTCCCAAACCATATCTGAATATTAATGGCGCCCCGGGCTATTTTGATCACGGCCTCTTTATATTTCCGTCGATAATAAGTATCAAGGTTGCGAAACAGGCCGTGTCGCGCACCCCGAGCGGCGGAAGTTTCAGGAAAAAGCGAGCCCGATATTGTTTCTGGAAAAGTGGGTTCAATATTGTCGCCTGGAGTGTTTAAGCCCGGATTTGGCTGGAACCTCATTGAGTGGAAACTTTGGCGTAACACGTGTTGAATAGGCGCGAGGAAATGCGGTGATTTATTTGCACCACCTGGGGTTTAATCAAAAAACAAATAAGAACTCATGATCATAAATACTTCAAAAAATGCCGCCTTCAAGCCAAAAGTTATTTTTTTCTAATAACACATAAGATAAAAGATAAAATGTTTTTTCTGGATCCAGGCACTATTTTTATGGTACATTATTAAACATAAATACATAGACATTATATACACATATTTGTTATACATAATATATTGGTACCTATAATAAATGTGTATATAACATACATAAATATTGTAACGTATTTAGCCGCGATACTGTATTGTCCTTTATATCGTCTGTGCCACGGCAATAATCTTACAGATTTCCCGAAGGTTTGCTGAGATGTCGGGAGTAGAAATAAGAGTCCAACTTCGAGATAGTTAACAATTTATTATACTATAGTACACCGTGAACAATATAATATATACTCAATAAGATATGTCATCATGAGAACCGAAGAGTATTAAAAGAGAGCACAACTGCGCTTCCAGCGTCTTTTAACGCCTCCCCGGCAACTTGGCACTGGTCAACCTTTTCACATCTGTCACCAAGCGGCCACACATACAACTTTTATGAATGATAAATATCTCACATATATTAAAGTATTTTAATATACATAATATATAATCAAATCTCTATTTCCGACATAAGCCTATTATGTAACCATATTTTTAATCACTTATTTAGAATTTTATTACTTAGAATTTTAAAACTCATATAAGTACGGTTATTTTATTTTATTCAATCCAACGTTGCCCGGGATTCGGATTTAGTTATAATTTTAAAAATATGCTTATTTAATATGAGTTTATATCACCTGAGGAAAAGGGTGGTTACAAGGAGGAGAAACGGTGCTTTTGCAACTTTAGAATGGATGACATTCAATATAATATACATTTAACTTATATCGCAGAGATGGAGTGGAGTAGGGAAGGTTTATGCCTATATTTCACGCAGAGTTCTAACGAGTAGCTATACAATGTTTGATTTCGATCAGTCAAATGGTATAGGATTGTAAAGAAGTAGACAGACAAACATTCAGTTTTATATTTACAGATATTTCTGAAATTTTACAGCGATATTTTCATGAACGATAGCAATGCGAAAAAATCAAAATTTGATTGAGTAGGTATCCATATAAATTATTATTATTATGTTCGTATTAAACCAAAATTTTTACGGTTTTATTTAATATACCCCCTAAACAATAAAGATCTTGATTTATGAGCACGGCTTTGACATTGACATGGATAATTATTCTTATATTAAGATGTATAAAAAAATTAATCATCCTTGAACAAACTTGAATAAAAAATAAATTATTAAGCGTTTTTATTAAGCAGTAAAAAAATCAATGTGTACAGCACTAAATTAACATATTTCTTTATAATTGACCTTTAATCTATTTAATATTGTCTCCATGCCTCAATTAGAAATAAATGTGAAGCTACGACTTCCTTAGGATTCTTTGGTTTTCTCAGCAGAATGTTGGATAATTAAAGAGCCCTTGGACTTCTGCGTACTCTGGAACATCGATAAGGCTGTTAAATTCTCCGACTCGCAAGCAGCTCTAGAATCCCTCTCTACTAATATGAAAGTTTGGCTAGACAATGAGATAATCTGTTCCATCAGAAGATGTCTATTTAATTTGTACAGCAACAATAAACAGGTATCATTCGTTTGAATTCCTGCACATAAGAGAATTTATGGAAATGAATGTTCTGATAAATTGGCCAAAAAGGCTACTGTTTCAGGAATTTTCTCCCATCAATTCTATATCTGGTAAAATGTACGAATTCTATCTGGACTGCACAGTAGATGAATCCAAATAATCATAAGGGTAATCGGCTTAAAATAATTTAAAGATCTATTCCCCGCACCCCCTGGTTTACCAAAAGGAAAGACTCCAAAAGAACAATATCAAATATCTCTAGAATTGAGCATTGCCAGGTAGCCTCCCATTTATTCAGATAATTGATTCCCCAATATGTGAGTGTGGTGCCGAGGAGGAAACCCTTAACCATATTTTTTTTGCCTGTCCATTGCGGATCACAGGTTTTATTTACAGTAATCTGGTCAATGGTAATTTTCAACTCTCGGTTAACTTGTGTCACCTTCTTAACTCGCCATATTTAATCTATGTAATAGCATATTTTTTGAACGACAATTGTATTGACTTGCAATGTAATATTTCTTATTCTAAAATATTATTGTACTTTTTTCTATAAAATAAAGTTTTAACTTGATTAATGGCACAAATCACTCTTGAAGGGTGGATTGCCTATTTAAAAGAAAAAGAAGAAGAATCTACTTAATAACATTTTTTTTATAAGATTTTTTTTTCTAATTTTAATCTTTCGAGAAGTTTATTAATGTACATGAGATATTTTTAGCTATATTTGAGTTTTAGTTCATTATTTTTTTTAAGTCTCATAATTATGGATAATTTTAATCTTCCCTTGCGTAAAAAATTATAAAACATATTTTATATAATGAATTTCAATTTAGTACCGCTAAATTACTGAAAAAAGACAAGTTGCTTTTTTAACATTATTTTTTATGATTAAGAAGTGTGAGAAAAGTCTCTTTCCAATATAATGAACGAAAGTAGACTGAATGTGATGGAAATACGGCGTACGTGTGGAAAATGTATGTACGATAGAGCAAAGAATGAACAAATTAGAAGCGAATATAAAACTGCTTGTAGCAGAGTAGATAGAATAAATAAAGAGCCGCTGATATGGCTTGGTCATGTGGATCTCATGGACGAAGAGAAATTGGTAAAGAAAGTATATGACGCGAATGCTGAAGGCAACATGATCAGAAAGCGTTCACAAAAGACCTGGTATGATCACATAAACCACATATTGGAGGGCAGCCCGGTTAAAAGCTTCAACAACCAGAGCATGCATGAGAAATTGTATAAAAGTGGACAGAATACCAGGGCAGAAAAGTGTGGCGTAAGTATAGAACCTACCCCTGGGGTGAAAAGTGCGATGGTAAATCAGTAAGATTAACTCCACTTTATCCATTTATTATTTCACGACCTGGCAACGGTTTATCATTTTTAGTGTAAATAATGTACAGTATTTTTTTTTCACTATTTTCAAACTAAGCTAAACGCTTATGCTATGAAAATAGGACTAACTTGCTGGTGTCCTGGAACGAGGCGCGAACCCCCGACCGCTAGATCACTAAGCCAACGTCTTGACCACTACACCATCTGTCTAAGAGCAAAACAGTATTATGAGATTAATTAATGTTTTAGAAATATTATATATTCTTTCGTTTCGATATTTTATGCAGAATCTATTTTTTAAAAAAATTGGTCTAGTAACAAAAAACCATTTATGTCACAGACACATGTATTATACCACCCCTGCATAGCTTATGATTTTATTCGCTCTGCTCCCACCTTTTATTCAAAGGATTTTATTTTCTTTTGGTATTTTCAAATATCGTTTAAATTTAATTTCAACTTCTGATAGTGTTACTTTTTATAATTCAGTTTGGTTAAACATTTTATCCGCAAAACCTTATTAAATACATTTTTTTTTTAAATATGTTCATGTAGTTGTCCATCTGACATTTACGAGTATTTGAATGGAAGTGTATATTCATTAATTTTAGTTTATTCAATACTTTGCTTCAAACATTGAAATTCTTATGGGAATGAAATTTCAGTTTATGCATGAAACAACTCGACAATATTTTAACCGATTCAATTCTTCACTGAAGTAATTGAAAGTAAAAAATATATTGTATAACGGTAGATGTCTAAGAATGTACTAAGGGTGTAAAATATGCTGAAGTTTCTTAAGACTGTTTTATTAGTATGGAAGGTAACACCGATATCTAAAAAGAATTTCCTTTATTTCAAAAATAGTAGAAATAGATAAAAGAGTAGTAATTTTTATTGTACGTGTCAAACAAGAGGCTCATTGCGAAAAAGAAGAAGTAGAACACATAGTTAGTGCTCCAATTGGGGACATGGCGGAGGAAATAAGTTCTATTGAATGCGAACGAACATTGAATATTAAATATGATATAAAATCATCTATCATATTCGTTGTAAATTATTTTGTGGGGTCTGTTTTAGTAATCCTATTTTCAAGCGCGATCACTTTATTATATTTTACAGGTTCTGTATTAAAAGAAAAATAATGTAATTTTAAATTTTGTAAATTTTTGCTTTAATTAAATTTATTTTTCACTAAACTACACTAAAATAGCGATCAATTGTATGGAAAGTCAAAAAAGCAGGCCAAGTCGAAACGAATATTTTGTATTTTTGTCTTGAACCTAGTACTTATTTACTTACCATTACGCCGTTTCTCCGCGGGAGTAGGTGGAGAGGATAGAGCGCCACACTCCTCTGTCCTGACACACAATTCTCGCCTCATTTACATTTATACATCTTCTCATACAAACTCGCTGGTTATTGTGGCTTCTAACAAGACCATCTTCCAGTATCTAGTTTACCTGGTCATGTCAAGTTTTTGGCGAATGTCCTCTATTTCTGGTGCCATCAACACTCGCGTCATATATCTTTCTTACCATTCTCACCTCATTCATCCGTTCCGTATGACAAAACCACCTAATCTGCACTTATGATAAGACTTTAAGCTCAATCTATATCTATGAATGTTTGTTTGTTTGTTTGTCCCGTATGGATTCATATACCGTTCATCCGATTGCGATGAAACTTTGGTGCGTTATTGTGCACACGCCCGAGAATGTTTCTGAATTAGTACAACCATTTTACAATAGGTGGCGCGCGAGTTGTTTCAACAAATATGTATATTTCATATACTTTATTGCCATGAAACTTTGGTGAGTTGCTGTAAGCACGCCCGCGAAGGTTTCTGAATTATTATAACCATTTTACAATGAGAAAATAATGAACTATATCATCGAAGCTACAATTTTAAATGGAAAATTTAAAGGAGAAGATGTACTGTTGCCACGCATTCAATGATTTCGACAGATATGCCATTTGAATTTAAACGTCTGCAGTTTCCGGTGCGACTCGCATTTGCAATGACTATCAACAAAGCACAGAGACAATCGCTACAAGTGTGTGGACTAAATTTGGAAAATCCAAGCTTCTCACATGAACAGCTGTAAGTGGCCTTCTGATTTATTCGTATACGCACCAGACGAAAAACAAAAAATATTGTGTATCCAAAAGCACTTCAATAATCAGAATTAAAATACAAACATTATCTTTCTTTGAGTGGAATTGCAACGCATGCCGGGCACTCGCTAGTATAATATAAATAAATAATTGTTAGATTACTTTTTTATATTCAATCGTTAATGAAATTTAATATTAAAATATTAACATAAGAATACAGCATTTTACATGAGATTAGAATTTTATTTGAGGATCGAGGTCCTCTAAACCTCTCATTTCCGAGCTTATTTGTAATCGATATATTGCTCTTTATGCTTCTACACACCCAGTGACCATTAGTCAAACAAGACTATCTTTGTCTCTTCTAATATACTAAAAGAATGGACGAATTATTTCTCAGCATGTTATTGATTACCTTTCTTTAAAACACAGTTCATGAAGAATTATTAAGACATTCGTACCGGTCGCCAATACCATGTACAGCGAGCATATTTCGTTCTTTCATTCTCAGAATCCATGTTTCAACTCCGTACAGTCCTTTGAAGTATACAAAAGATTTAAGTAATGAGGTTTTGCGATAATTGAATCAATAAAATTCTTCTAAATTTTAATACATGTCTGCATAGCAATCTTTTTAATTAACTTTGGCTTCCAATCTTTACTTTATTAAAATGAGAGCATCTTGAAAGACAAAATCTTTGACCTCTTTATAGTCATTGTACAGGGTGAATATTATGTTCCAGGCCAATTTTCTTCAGCCGCCATTTTAGTTTGGAAAATATTTGTTAGTTCGCATTTGGTAGTCATAGAGAGTAGTTGATTACAATTTATAATAAGGCATCTAACGCCTCACCGACGTGTTAAAGTCATTAAGACATTTTATCTAAATAATAATCGTAATACTGTAACCATTAATGCTGATCACTATCGTCAAATGTTGAAAAACTTATTGGTGGCCGAATTAGTTCGATTAGGCCTGCAACGCGTGTGGTTTCAACACGACGGTGCCATCTCACACACAGCCCGAGCTACACTTGAAACTTTGCGAGAAATTTTTCCCGGCCGCATAACGTTTAAAAGTGGTGATATCAACTGGCCTCCTCGATCACATAATTTGACGGCTAACGAGTATTTTCTGTGAAGGTACTTAAAAAGAAAAGATTACGCTACAGGTTACGCTACAGATTACGCTACTTATGCTACAGGACAGTATTCGAAATGAAATTGCTGAAATAACACGCGAAATGCGCGAGAATATTGTTAAAAATATTATTAAAAGAGCCACATTTGTGCCGATTTCATATAGCATACATAATTAATAAACAAAATAATTGATAAATAAAAATCAAATTAAAAAAATGTGTTTCATTTTTAAGTTATTCCAAAACAACATCGGCCTGGAACATAATATTCATGCCGTATCGAGTGGGTATATTGAAAAGCAATTCTAAATAATTAATTGAAATTTAGATTTTGAATAAGCCTTTAACTATCTGACATAGAGGCGGTGTGGCGTAGCGCGTTAATTATTTTTAATATCCTCACATTTTAGGAATTTTCGTAACTAAACTGAAAAGACGATTAATAGTTAAAAAGTTTTTTCTTCAACAAGTTTTAATAACTCGTAATAAGGAGTCATCGGTGTTTCTTCACTTCAATCGCGTTCATATTCTACTCCGCAAATCTTTTGATAACTCTTTTATTAGTTAATGTACATTATTTAAATAGTATTATTTAAATATTTTACTTTTCGTGCGTGCATCCACATGTACATCGTTTTTATTACCATAATAATGATAAAATAAATAAATATTGTGCCATTCTCCTAATATCTTACTTTATTTCATTATTTCTATTCATGCTTAACTAAGGAGAATTCAAATATATAAGTATTTTTAAGGACATTTTATAAATAATAAGAAAGAAAACACTTTAATTAAAACCATTATTATATTATTACATCAAGATATTCTACCTATCGTATCTTCTAGTAGTTACTAATTATTAATTTTTGAAAGTTGTATATATGTTAATATTGGAATTCGAAGCGATTCCTCATATAACTTTCAAAAATTTGATAGAGACATGGAGGTTGATTGGGTGGAATTATGAACATTACATTGTGTAAAGTGATAACTTAAGTCAGCCGAAGACAGGCCGTGAGTTTTATACCCATTCTTCCATATGTTTCCATTAATTAAAAAAAAGCTTCGTCTCTATGAGATATCTATTATTTGTAGGTGAAAATTCAGTAACTGTGTGTTCTTAGACATATTCAAATATTGCTAATGTATGTTCCTTAATATGAAACGAAATATCAATTATATAATAATACTTCAACTAATGTTCCCTCGAAGGTATGCTTCTTCTTCATGTGCTGCTTTCTATCAAAAATTGGCGATCATGTTGATTTATCCTGTATAAGATTACCAATATTTTGAACGTTAAACCACTTTCTGTGGTTTCACAGCCAAGATAATCTTTTTTCTATCGACGCTTTTGTTCTGTATAATGAGTTGTAAAATATCACATTTTTCACTGTGGAGAATGAATGTGTCCGAAGTATACAACTTTCCTTGATATGTTTTACTTGGTATCTTGACTTATTTGTTCGTCTTAATACATCGCCATTAGTATTGTGGTCAACCCAGGCTCTACTAATAGGTATGGCAATCTTTTTTTTATTTTCTCCCCCAGCGCATAAATGACAGGATTGCTACTTAACCCTTCCCTAGCCATGCAGTAACATAAGTCTACCGAGCCAATTAAATCGTATTTCTATAAATATACACAATTTAAAACGTACATTTTACCTTGTCCTAAAAATGTCATTTGCACTTAGAAATGAGTAGTGGAAAACCAATTATGTAAAGCGAATCATAATAAAACAAATCATTTTTTAATTCAATGCTATATATAATTGATACGTTACATGCTATCTGCGTTAAAAATACAACTTGTACCACGTGAAAAAGATCACACATTAATTTTAATGATGAGAGATATAGATAAAGATCATGACAGATGGATCTTTTGACGAATACGTTATAAGAATAACATTTGAGAATAAAATGAACCAATTAAATTTATCATTCCTTATTATATTTATAATAACTATAACATTAACTATTTTAAAGTCATATTAGCTTGTAAAAGCATGTTTTTCTCATTTTAAAGTGTTTAAAAAACTCAAATTTCTTGCAGTAACACGAGTTGCCAGCATGGCTGCGTATGGTATTTTTAGCATGGCATGGTAAAGGTTAAAATAGCACAAAATATTTTTTATGCGCACACCGTAATCCAAAATTAGAGAAAACATTGCTTCTAATTATTACTTGTTTCTCAAAATTTCACATCTGCTGGGAATCCTGTAACTAACTAACTAACAAATCATCATCGTCATCATTATCATAGCTTTATTGCTGCGGTAGCAGTTTCTCTGTTTAAGTATATATACAAAGCTCTGTTTAAGTACATATAATGTTTTTTTTTCGGTATGGGGTTATTAGCTTCACGCCTATCCCTCAACCATGAAGAATGGGATTTTTCCGTAAGGAACTTTCTTCTCTATATAAATACGTTAGCAGTTAAATTATTTAAATAATTCGTTTGGAATTAAATTTTTGAATGATGGCAACACTCTCGCGCGTGCGCAATTGTCTGCGGTCAGGGGCCGGATCGGAAACGCATCGCGCGACACCCAGAGCGCTATCGGTAGCATTTACTTGTTAACGGGCACAGAGAATGGCCAGAGTTTTTGGCGGCTGGCGACAACATGGCGGCGGCTCTACCGGCCGTCGAACGAGTTAATTTAAACTCGTAATTTAATTAATCCATAATGGGATACTGTGTAAGAAAAATAGTCACAATTACTAGTGCATCAATTTCTACTAATCTTGTGATAAATCCTAATTTGCATTCTGCAGAAATATTTTATTTCCTCTTGGGTGCGGGATGAAGAACTTCGGAACTAATGGACGATGTCCCAAACGGATTGTGGATGGGTGTCCGATCGCTGGCCATAATTTACCCGACCCGATCTAATGATCCGGGCCTATAAGCCAATTAATTCAAAATTTCAAAAGTGGAAAAAGCGCGTCCCAAACGCAAGGTCATGTATTATTATAATTGTTCAATTTTTTCTGTCTGCGCTGGATTGTAAGTCTACCGTGATGGTGGTTCTACATCTTCAACTTTGGAAATTCAGCACAGACTATATTTGTTTAGGATTACTCTAGTTTGCATTTGTAATGATTACTATGTTCCTTGTAATAAACCACTGTGATTAACAGTAACTTCTTTGAATAATGTAGAGTAAATTCCTGTCCATCCGAATTACAATTAAGTTTCTATAAATTTATCACAAGTGAAAAGAAAAGTCATCGGCAAGGTGAGTTCCGAGTGCTGTGCCTACATTTCGTGTTTTATCTGCTGATCTAACCGATGGAGGATAGACCGCCAAGCTACACCTCAACAATATATATGTGTTTGTATTATGAGATCAGAAAGATCAGTTGTAAATGATGAGCCGCCTTCCAGTCGACTTACCATTCGTATTCATATATGTCGCAGTATTCACCTTGGTTTATTATGAGGATGAGGTAAGTTTTAGTGACAGTGGTGGAGCGATTAATACTGAGTGAAGAGACTGAATGTATTATAGTATAGTTTTCTATGATTACTATACTACACTAGTAGAAGCGGTGGAATCTAGTATGGAGTGTACAATGTTGTCAGTTTAGAATGCGGAAGAAGAGTGAAGACTTGACGCTGTGAGAAAAGCGCGCGGCAGCAAGTCGGTAGACGCATTTATCCTGTTTGTGGCTGACTTCACACCGTGTCGATAGGTACTGCTCCGGCAGGTGAGTTCTGGACTATGTCCCGATCATAACACAAGTTAATTCTATTAAAACTTATCCCTTAAAAATATCTAACTAATATTAATAATGAAACTAAACAGTGCATCACAGAAGTACATCTGAGATGTATTGCTTTTGAACGGCGACAGAACCACTGCATACGAATAAATAATATACAAAATATTGTATAGCCCATCTATTGACTCCTGTCGGCTGTATTGTAAAAGTTTTGAAGAGTCTTTCGTAGAGAAACTGCGAAATACAAAACTCGAATTGACCGAGCGGAAGTCGGTCACAGCGGACAAAACGCGGTCGCGCGGTAAGCCGTTCTAGAATTCGTTACGTTCGCACGGAACATTTGAACATTTCGGATACATAACGTTGTCTGTGTTCCGCGGACAGTCATCGCGAAAACAAGTCCCATAACATCCAATGGAACGGAAGCCACCTTGTTCATTCCAAACCGCAAGCTCCGGCCACCTTGCCAAAGGGTTCCATAAAGCTTTATGCAGGCAAGAATGCGCGTAAGAAATACTACTCGTTTTTATACAAATTAAGTCTGGTAAACTTGAGCTGTGCGGATTGGACTTACTCGCCAGGCGCTAGTTCCGGAAACGAGATTGCCGCTGAAGTAGAGTAGTACGATTTTGTTCCTCTTTCATTTTGGCGCACGACATGCATATACGGTTGAGTTGATGTGTGCATATATATATGTATATGTGTTGAAATTTTCTTAGAACATTTTATCAAGAAAATTACAAAGATTTACTTATTCTAGGCCGAAAAAACAACCTCGAGAGATTGTCAGGAGGTTTTCAACTCGAGATAATCTCTGAGACGCGGATTTTGCTTCCACGAGATTTAAATTTTCGTCTCTTTCTAACAATCTCAAGCTGATATTTTAGTTTATCTCCAAAACAAAATCTCATTACAGGCTTTAATATATAAGAATATTAAAATATGGATCACACGTTAGAAAATATGTGTCTTGGCCCATGATGATGTATCGAGTAGAAAGTCAAGCAGATATCACCGCATCTAACTAAACTACTTTAAGATCATCAGAAATACTCCATCAATGAAACGAGTTGAGGATATTGTGAGATGGGGCAGAAACAGACGACGGCACAGAAGAGATCATTTGGTCATGATGGCGAGGACCAGATGACACAACCATTGATCTTTCAAAAAAAAACAGATCCCCAGATCAACTGTAAGATAACATACACATGATATATTTAATAATGCGTCTTGTGTATTCTGGTTTATCAATTAATACACAAGACACAAGATCTTTTTAATACATATTACATTAGAGTTTTAAAACCGGACCAGCAAAGTTTATCTACAGCATTATAACATCATTCCGGCAATAGACTATATAAAAAACTAAACAAAAGGAAATTTTACGTTGTATTATCAGTTAGAATGTTCAACAACAGTAATATAATATTTAAACAAACATTTTACATTAATGGATGTTAATGCGAAATAAACATAAACACACAATTATAATTTGAGTAGCTTATTAGTCTAGTGCTTAAGACGTTCGCCTAGTGATCTAGTGGACGGGGGTTCGAGCCTCATTGCCGGAGACCACCAAGTTAGTTATATTTACACAGCTCAATCGTTTAGCTGAGTTTTAAATAGTATAAATATTGATGTGACACGTATTCCGTGTACGCATTTCTATTTATAATATATATATTATATTTAAGATTTTCACAGGTAAAATATAACGGATTATTTTCTAGGAGAACCCGCGTCAATCACCCGAATCAATGTGTCCAAAATTTAATAAAAATAAATAGATAATTCTGGCGTCTGCTATCAGATTACTCAAAGGTATTTGAGATTCCGTAAAAATAAGGTAGATGGGTCTTTCAAATAATGTAACGATTAAATGTATTAATATCAAAAAGGTAACATATAGGTTCGAAAATTTGTCGCTAAAAATATTATCGCTGTTGCATAGTTGGATAATGCACCTTCCCCGGTTTGGAAAGAGATCCAGGTTCGAATCCCGGTGGCGCAACAACAATATTTTTCGATAAAATTGATTTATATATATATCTTTCTAATTAATATATTTAATTCATATTTAAAATATCACAAACCTATGTTCTGAATAATTACAACTTCACAATAAGAATGGGTTCTAATAAAAAATATTATTTGACGTCGGGATTAACTGTATCTAATGATAACGAAAGGTGACTTATAATTTAGTTATTTATTTAATACATATGAGTATAAAAGTTCTTCTCAGGACTATTTTATGCGGGTTCCCCTAGAAAATAATCCGTTATGTGGGTATATATATATTTTATTTATTTATATATATATACATTCAACAGCATAATACAACACCAGAGTTATGCACCCTCAAATGAGAATAATCTTGAATTATAATCTTAAATTTAATATGTATATATACATATTAAATAAACGAGCTAACTTATGTACCCCACGTGTCTATAGATTTAATTGTTTTAAAAAATATCTTCAATAACAATAAAAATTTCATCAGCAATATCTAAAAAAGTAAACTTATATCTAAATTATTATAACGTTTGATATTTAAAAAAATGTTTAAGTCAACATAAAAAATCAAGAAGACAGATAAAATCTATTATTTTCATTTCCATGGTTACGTGATCTTCAGCAAAATTAGTCCACATTAATTCAATATACATAGTTTATTATTATATAAATATCCTATGTCTATTGTTATTTATATCTGCAATCTACAGAACACTTGCGTGAGTAATATTGTCTTCCACGGGCATAGAAAGTGTTAATTATTATGATATTAATTAATAACAGATAAAAAAAAATTAAATTGCTTAACATAAAAATATTTTTAGAAATATAACTTTTGGAATGGTAATTTTTCCATTTTTTTCTATTCCTTAGAATAATAATAGTAGACTGTCAAGTATTCGAAGAGTGAAAGATTCCGTTAAATAAAAATGCCATTTGAAATAAACCGAACAAATAGCCCTGATTACAGGACCGACCCGGGAGACCTAATCAATGCCACATGCACCAACTGTGTACATTCAATAGAGCCAAATCATCTATTTACCGATGCATTTCGCGGTAGAAACAACAAATTACTGCCAACCCTGTTCGCTCACGCAAGGCTTTTTCCGGAGACAAATTGCCAAGCTTGATATTCAAGATGTGATTGTGTTACGCTAGGCTAATTAATCACATTGGTTGAGGTTGCGATGATAATCCTTTATAATGGTGTAACATTAGATTTATATGTAGTAAACTACATACAAACATAAATCTTAGTTTAACTGATGGTAAGTGCATTAGATTAATTTAAGACAATAGTGATGGTTTTCGAGAGTAATAAAGTATCACTAATGTGATGTAATAGTGAATAATGAATGCTTAATAATAGTTGCTGAGATTCTCTGAGGTAACCACTAGAAATAAATTTTTGACGTTTGTTGTAGTTGATCTTGATTCAAAATGCATCGCGTCTTGCATATTTATTTATAATATATATTGCATAGCTAAAAAAAAGTTTGTTACATAAATTATTTGAAAAATGCATTTCATAACTAGGCAAGCCTGTTTTAGGGCAAATTGGCAAATAAATAATGTTCCACAAATCAAATTAACTCATTGAGTACTAGGCAAAACACAATTTAAATACAAAATGAATGTACATACAGGGCAAAAGAAAAAGTGAAAATATCTAAAATCAGAAAATGAAAATACCAATGTGCAATACTATATGTATAAATAAAATGTAACCATATACAAGGTAAAGCTAAGTGAAAATATACAATATTTAAAAATATAATGCAGTATAAGAGTACGCATAATGCAGTTATAAGAATCATTTTATAATATACTCATAGTTTACTCTCAGTGTCTGCTCTACCTAATTTTAATAACCAATTTAAAACATTATTTTCCAAAATGTCACTTAAAAGTTTTTAAATTATTTCCAATTTTAGAACATATTTTGGGAGCTTGAAAAGTGAATAATCTTCGACCAAAAGTAGTTTTCAGTCTACTCACGATTGTCATAGTTAATCTTGACTAAACGCATCCAGTCATGATTGTTGTTAATCTTGACTAAACGCATCCAGTCATGATTGTTGTTAATCTTGACTAAACGCATCCAGTCATGATTGTTGTTAATCTTGACTAAACGCATCCAGTCATGATTGTTGTTAATCTTGACTAAACGCATCCAGTCATGATTGTTGTTAATCTTGACTAAACGCATCCAGTCATGATTGTTGTTAATCTTGACTTCATGAACAGATAAATAATGGGGGATGGGTGAAGTGGAAATACCTACGATTATATACAACTTTGAACATTAAGATTTTTGCTATTATAAATTGCGAGATAGAAATTTTCACAGCGCACTTGTTAACAGAATAAATATTTTGTAAATTGAGTTAAAACTCTATCTTATTCCTCTATATTTTTTATTGTGTTAAACGATATAACGTTTTCGGGAACATCTTTCCATTATCAATATTATAATTCAACTTATTTAGTTCATTTAGTTGAATTATGAAGATGTGTTTTAACTCAATTTACAAAATAATCATGGAATTTTACAACGATTCACCAAAAATCTTTGAGCAGTTAGAATAAATATATTTTTTGTGTTAATACTAAATAAAAATTTATTTTAATAAAAAACGGTATTTGATACGAGGTTTTAAGTGCACCTAAAAGGAGCTAAAATCATCAAAAAGATTATTTTATGGTAGATTTATTAACCAGTAACAAAAATACAAAACAAAAATATATTTACCTCTGATTATTTTTTTTATATTCTTTGAATTGCAAGGTTTCCGGAGCTTCATCGGTTTACCCAATCTTCAATACGCTCGGGGGAGCGGAGCATCAGAGGGAGTTCCCAAGATGCTCTTGATGAATCAGACAGGTAAGCAGAGGCAAACAAATCAGTTAACAGAGATCGCTTCATCAAAAGGATGTGAACTCTGGGACCTCGTGATTGTATGTGCATTCAAAGACAGAAGAGGAATTGTTAGTGGATGTTTGCGCGAGAAGCCTGTGATTAATTCTGTTGATGCATAATAATACAGCAAATTTATCATCCATAGGATCTTGATTTGTCAAAAATTATATATATATTATATACTGACTAATATTTGTGTAATATTTTAACGTTATTGAATCAGTTTCTGGCGTTCTAGGCACACTCCTGTGTTTCAATAAAGTGATCAAAATAAACGTCGTGTATGTATTATGTATTCGTCGGAGAGGAAATAAATTTTATTATAAATACTAATTAAATGTATTAATTAGAAAGATATACATATCAAATCTATTTTATCGAAAAATATTGTTGTTGCTACCAGGATTCTAACCTGGATCCGGCGTCTCCTATCGGACTACTCAAGGTATTTGAGATTCCGTAAAAATAAAGTAAATGACAATATTTTTGTATGTGCAAATCTTTGTAGGAACCAATTACTGGGATTTTCTCCTGAGGGATTGTCATCAAGATATAGATGTCTCACAGAGACGAAGTTATTATTTTTACATGGGAAGTATAGAATTATATATGATATCATGTTGGAACATAATTTAAATGTTCCAACATGATATCATATATACAACTTCCTAAATTTGGTAGATATGGTAGCATGGGTAAATAAGTGAACGTTACATTGTGTAAAATGATCACTTAAGCCAACCGATGACAGGTCGTAAGCCCTGTAATACCCAAGACTTCCATACTTCCCATGTAAAAATAATATCGTCGTCTTTATGAGACATCTATATAAAGTAAATGGCTTTCAAGTAATGGAACGATAGGTGTATTAATTTGAAAAGTGTAACATGCAGGTTTGAAAACTTGTCGTCAAAAGTACTGTGTGTTGTAGCATAGTCAGTTAATACACGTTCCCCGGATTGGAAAGAGATCCAGGTTCGAATCCCGATAGCAACAACAATATTTCTTTCTAATTAATAAATTAAATTAGTATTTAAAACATCACAGACCTATGTACTGAATAATTACAACTTCACAATAAGAATGCGTTCTCCTTAATAATGAATTTTATTATATTTATTTTTTAATTTAATGTTAGGCATGTCTTATTTTTTCAAATTAAAGTTATTAGGAATGTCCCGCGTGTGTACTTAATTCGGAAAGTTTTTTACCTACATACCTACAGGAATGTGAACGAACATATTTTAATTTTTTATCGTGCTAGTGTTGTGGCATTTCGAAAATGTGAATTTAATAATAGAATATATAAAAGTACAAGAGCATTGAACATATAAAAAAAGTGGCAAATCACTTACATCCTAACATGGGTAAGAAAACGACATGAAAGAAACATAATATGAAATAAAAAGTTATCAACACAGATACACAAAAAAATCAAGTTATTTGAATTCTATTAGCAAAGTAGAAGTAGATATGTCACAGTAACAGAATCAATACTCGGCCCCTACCTATTGATTTATAAAAAGTTTTTTGCGGGCAAGATTAATTCTGGTATAACAAATTTAATGTTAAAAGCATTATGCATTCGGCTAGTTCCAATATTTCCACTCGATGCCTTCGTAGGCCAACAGTAGGTAGGAACCTTGCACATAAAATAACTACAATATATACACGTATTCAATGTTGCTCAATTCTATGGCCCCGTCGTGTGGATCCGTAATGAGTTTACTTGTGATGAGTAAACATCGGAACCAAACTTGTGGAAACTTAGCCCTTCTTGGCGATGGGCAGCGTCTCGCGGAACTCAGCCGCTATACACCGAAGCCGCGTATATTGAATTATCTATGGTTGGCTTATATTCAGTAGCGTAACTAAAAAATTGGGCCCCAATTCAAAAGGGAAAAAAGGGCCTTTGAATTTTTAATATACTTATATTCTACATAAGATAATAGCGGTCCCTACAGATACAGATATAGTTATGTAAAAGGGGATAGGGGTGCCGGGATGTTGTTTTACGCAGGTCCTAAATAGAAACGATATAATATTATAAATTTGGTGCAGGTAGAGGGGTAAAACATCGGAGGGGAGTAGGGTATGTCGACTATGTCAGGATCCTAGAAGGCAACTAAACAAAATTTAGATGACGGATGGCATTTATTATAAAATACATATTATGTAGGGAAGGGGCGGGGTGGTCAGGAGGAGGGGTTGCTTTACTTACAATGATTTATTAGCTGGCATATGTTAGTGCGGTACCACTGTATTAGTGACGGTAAATCGTTATTGTGATTGTGACGAAGATTGAGAACGAAGATTAACGATAATAGGAAACTAAGATTTAATTGTTACAGGTTTACTTTTTAGTGTACTAGTCATTGCTCGATTGTTAATCAGTTACCAATCATCGTTACAATCGAACACAATCACAGTCACAGTCACAATAACGGTTTAAATAACTATGTAAATAACCATCACTACACTGTATTCATAGACAATATTTTCAGGTGTTAAAGTGTTTTTTTGTTATAATGGATTTCAAAAATTATTAGTTTATATTAATGCTGGGAAATACTTAAAAAAGAATAGTAAAACACAGATTTTTGGGCCCCTATTCTAAAATGGGCATCGCATTGATTGCTTCGGCGTGATTACGCCACTACGTGTGTCAAATAAAAATATATATATCGTACATTTATTTCAATTCCGAAAAATATTTTTTCGATAAATTAATTCTATCTGTATATCTCTCCAATTAATACATTTAATTTGTATTAAAAAATATCACAGAGCTATGTTCTAAAAAACTACAAGTTCACAATAATAATGTGTCCCTCTAATTTAGTATGATCACAAAATACAGTTTCATTTGCCCGTGTCTTACTTTTCGTCCTTTCTTTGTACCACATTCTTAATTCTACCGCACCACATATTCACAATCTATAATTCTCGTCCTCCATCACTTAAACCTTCTACCTCTACCTGGTTCCACTTTTCGTATTACATTTCACGATTAATTTAATTTCTCTAGATGTCGTGAATTTAGAGATATAGCGTATTGATTGATTTGAAATATTTTTGAGATACACCGTTATTTAAAAAATTGTAAATTTGTTTAAATTATTTATTTATTATGTTTCTATGTCACAAGCGGCACTCCAAAAAAAAGTTACGTTTGTTTTGTATGGAACAAAGGATTGAAAATAAAAATATTTCAATACAGCAATATTTCAGAAAAAAAAACATATTAATTTAATTTAAGGCCAATAATGATGATAACGTATAGTAATATATATATATTCAATCCAGAAAGATATACATACTCGTAGTAGTAATAACAAATGTCTAATTTGCTTGAATTAATAATTATATATTATTAGCTTAATTAAAATATAGTTGTATTATATCGATAAAGCTATTTTTCAAAAATAATCCTCGTTGATTCTCTATGAATGAAAAGTTATATCCCGACTTGTAGTTAGTATAAATATGCAGAGGTCGTTGCTAGATAACAAGCCTAGGAATTGTTTTTAATTAATAAATACCTATCTCTCTCTCCCTCTGTCTTTCTCACTCACTCGGACAATTATATTAAATTCATATGTTTCATAAAGAACTTGTAATTAAGGATACTAGTGCAAAATCAGCAATCTTCATTATTTATTTTTAACAGACTTTAATGCAATTGTCTTCTCGTGTAGTTTTTATACTTTGTGTTAATTTATTAACAATCACATTTAGCTATTTTTGGTAATAAATAGATCATTCCAAATCACTGTTAGTTGCAAAATCAATTGCTTTTGCCCGCCGTCATTTATATTAAGATCCGTCCAATGTCAGTCTTCGCTACTCTAAAATTTAAATGGCCCCCAGTATGAGAACGAGCTTGTTTTTAAAAAAAGGTATTTTAAACCAGATTAATTTAATATCATTCATTATAAGAAGTGCATTAATATTTATATATCTATAATATATTATTTTCTTCATAGAATAAAATATATTCTTTAAACTTCAATAGAATTTTTTCCAAATAAAAAATATGGAGGTTGCTGATTTTGCAACTAGTACCCTCAATTAATACATTAAATAGTTATATGAAATTTTCTGGTGATGAATCTAAGGAATTTGTGTTTAAAGTATTTAATTAAATTTTTTGAGTTATTGCGAAGATATTCACAAGCTGCCTTTTATTAATTACGTAAAAATATACGTATTGTGGTCCCGGCTCATTTGACGCTACGCAAAACAATAAGCGTACGATGCTCATGTGGATATTATATTGTGTGTTAATAACACTGAAACCTTCACCGTAATAATTCTTATGTAGGCTTTCCTCTATAGTGTTATTAATATCAGGCTCTTCATTGAAGGCATTGTTAGGCTGCGAATAAAACCGTTACGGCAAACAAGAAAAGGCTCCGCACAATAAGGTGGAAGCTTTGGGGGTTTTAAAATAGATAAGTTGATAGCGAAAGTGTTTTTGTTCAGCGAAGCTTTTGTGTTACAAGCATGAGGTCTCTCGAAAATATTTATACACATTTCATAAGGGAGTTTCTTATTTATAATAATGTAATGAACCGGGTATAATTAAAATAGAGGGTCGTTCTCGCGAGCCTTGCAACCGGCGACCCTCTATTTGGACCAAATGCCGTGTAAATCATTCCTGTTGTAGCGAAATTTTCTGAATAATGATTTATTTTTCTTTTAACTTTAGCCTGATTGAAGAGAAAATTATTATTTTATCTCGAAAAAACGTTACACGAAACATGTTTCCAAAATTCCAAAATGGAAACATGTTTCGTGTAACGTTTTTCGAGATAAAATAATAATTTTCTCTTCAATCAGGCTAAAGTTAAAAGAAAAATAAATCATTATACATTCGTATTCACGACGCACAGACAATAATTAAAAAAATATTTTGTATCAGGATTTGAGTGAAATATTAAAAGGTGAAAATCGTGTATTTAGATATTAATTAATTCAGGCCATAAAATGATTTAGATAATTGACGATTATGAACAATTGCTTCTAGGACCTGCTTATGGTTATTGTGGCCGATTCGAGTTTCCGTAGAATCTACATTTCAATGTGGAAATATCAAATATTGCTTTAACAGTACGCCGTGTAATGTAAAACAAAATATTACTAAAATTATACATGCGATATACATACGTATTTACACCTAGAGCTATCTTAAATTGATATGATTATCTTCAGATATAATATGGACAGGTAAAAAAATTAACTTATAATCTTAAATGAATACGATATCTTCATCAGTGACATCTATTGCAAAATACCTAAAGATTGAAAATGAATATAAATATTCATATTTATGTTTGTTAATCTGTGCTGAAAAAAAATTTATATTAATATTCATTATATTTTTTTGCTAGCGAATTTTTAAAGACAATTTTGGTATTTTTAAAGACTACTTTGGTATTTTTTTCTTACACTTACATATCCAGATACAATAGCGACGAAGCCCAATTATAATATAGATGTTAAAAACGTTCTTATAACCAACTGTTTATTTAATAAAGTGGAACATATGTTGGTATACGTATCATATCTATGCGCATGTACGAAAATTACTCAATAATCAATCATCGTTAATTTGGTTTTACTTTATAAAATTTTTCAGCTCACGATGTACCTACTGCAGTATAGTGTGATATTATTTTAATTATTTAAACCATATCACCGTTTCGTTTTAACTGATTTCCACTACACTTGAATCAAACGCATTACGATACCGATTGTAAACAAACACAGTAATAAAATGGGTATCAAGATAAAATTAAAGTATAACACATACAAAAACTGTAAATATCATAATTAATGCAAGCGAACTATAGCAAATATCGCTATATTTGTGGGAGAAGCTTCTGACGCTGTTGTCTATTACATACCTCGACATGCTCAAGTTATATAGTATATAGATACAGGTTGCAACCTCGCCATGCATGAATCATCAATCATCTATGCATCTACATATCATCCAACTGGCTCTCTAGCCGGGAGACCGCACAGCTTCAAATTCGGTTAAATATAAACACATAATATATAAATTATTATCGTTTTTAATATTTAATTATAAAAATACACATAATTGTATATATTTATTTATTTACAGTAAAAAGACCTTTTACTTACTTACTTACTTACCTACTAACTTACCATCATGCCGTTTTAACGCGAGGGTAGGCAAAGAGGATAGAGTGCCACACTCTTCTATCCTGACACACAATTATCGCCTCATACATATTCTCATACAATCTCGACGATTATTGAGGCTTCTAACAGGAACATCCTCTAGTATCTGATTTACCTGGTCGTGCCAAGTCTTCCGCGGACGTCGCCTATTTCTGGTGCTTGCGTCATATATCTTTCTTACCATTCTCTACTCATTTATCTGCTTCATGTGACCAAACCACGTAAGTGATTCTTACATATTTTTATAAAAGGCTACTAAACTGTTATATTCTAAAAAAATATTATAGTGCATGTCTCATTTTAAAAAATAAACAAAATATTAAAAATAATATACATAACGTAATTAACAATCTTGTCTTCAATTTATATTTCATACAACAAATGTATCGCAACCATACTTTAAATGTGTTTTTAAAAATTGCGTTTGTACTATTCGAACCATATTAAGTAGCAGATTCGAATGTTAGATTCCAAATTTTAAAACTTAAATGAATTTCGGAGTATCATTAATAATAATGTATTAAAACAATAATAGCTTTAATCTAAAAGAAAAAAAATAATAATATAGTAGACATTATACAAAAATATTTTTGAAAAAATTACAATGAGTACAACTTATGTTGGTCTCAAATTAGTTCATTGAATTCTGTATAATGGAGGATTAAACTGAGAAACCATACCAGTATTGTTATACATTTATAATCGTACTACTCACTGTGCTTTTGATCTCTAGCCAACCGATGATTTGGGAGAGAGATTGCCTTCTGACACCGAACTGTTAAGATCTGTGTTATTTTTCTACCGTCCGAAAGCAGAGCCGTGCGTGACGCTAGGACAACGAAGAAGCGGTGTTCTCAACAGCTCCGAAAGTGCAGTGATCTATCGGTTCTTCACAAAAAACGTGCTAGTCAACTGGAGGTGAAAACGACGTTCAACCCAGGACTTTAAAGCAAGGTAGACCAGATCCATCTGCCATTATTTTTCTTCCTGAATCCATTTCGGGTTGCGTCAACTAATCGTTATTATAATCGATACTGTCCACGGGATCTTATCCCACCACGTACATATTTGTATATTTATACATAAATATGTACGATTAGATAATAATCACTAACAGAAGCAGCAGCAGTGTTACATCCAAGGTGATTTTTTTCTAATCTCATCTCTCATCCAGTTCATTTCTCCCAGAGCACGACAGTCCACTTCCACCATCAGGTTATCTCAGCTTCGGCCTTCCTACTCTTATACGCTTTTGCGGATCACTGAACAAAACTTTATTTGAAGTTTCTTATTCTCACATGCGATGCAAGTGGGTGGGTGCCTCAACCAGTTTAGTCTTAATTAATTTGATGACCACAATGGCATTTCCATACATATCGTAGCGTTCCATATTATATATTTATCTTGAGATACCACCACAATTTGACAAAGACGTCTAAGATCCTTTGACAGTATTTTGTCATTTTAAACTTCCGACGCGTACATGAGCGCAGGTGTGTTACATCAGTAGACTTGATTCATTTAGAATTAAAAAATAGCAATAAATAATAATTATATTGAAAAACAGATAGTAAAAACAATTATTTATTCATATAAAAATTATATTTTATAAAAATGAGAAGGAAATTGATAAAATAATAGGCTCAGCTAGCAGCGTTCTACGGTCATTGTATAGCTCAGTAATAAGGAAAGCGGAGCTCAACATTAAGACAAAACTACCCATTTTCGATTCAGTTTACGACCCCACCCTGAGCTATGGCCATCAACTTTATATACTGACGGAGAGGAATCGCTCGAGAATCCAGGGAAATCTCAGCTTATTTAGCTTACACATATCTTCCGCATTGAAAACGAAAGACTACCTAAAAGCTAGAGGAAAGAAGACCTGTAGGACTACCCAGCAATAGAAAAGGCAAATGGAGAGACTGTCAGTGTCTCCAAGTAATGGACACAGCGCAAGACAGAGCGGTGGAAGAGTGCTATAAGATGAAGAATCTTTTAAAATATCATCTTAAAGAAGAGTCTTCTCGACATCAGGATCAGTCATGACCACACGAATGTTAATATATCATTGTATAAAAGTGAGGATGTGATCCACGCAGGTTATACAGGGCACAAATCACTCTGCACTTGCAATTTGCTTAATTGAACTTGTAAATTCTCTAAATATCCTGTCATCTTTCGCAGTTCACTAAGAAGTGTTAGGCCGGGATAATGGCCACACTTAGTGAATTTCCACTTTGTGGAGAGCAATTATTATCCATTCAGTTCCTCGAGCATAGCTCTTACGGCCGTACCGTTCTCATTGATTGCACAGTTGAGTTGATGAAAGTTTACAGCGATGATGTTGTTCGTGAACACTACCATCGCCGTTTATCTACCGAAATGTTATTATAAATATGTGTGTATGAACGGAGTAAATTGGTAAATTTATAATTAAAACAAATTAGATGATACAAAAAAAATCTATCTATCAAAAAAATAAGTACCACCAGAACTTTCTCTTGCCGGAATAATAAATTACCAACTATAACGCGTTAGCCTTTTTTTCCACGCTTAAGTGGTTTATTTAATTTATTTTAATTTAACTAAAACAATATTTTTAAGAATATTTTATTTTTTTTAAAGAGAACACATTTTTTTTAGAACACAGTTCTGTGATATTTAATACAAATTAAATGTCCTGCTTTCCTCCTTCGCGAACACCATCACTTTCGACCTGTTGACATTCATAATAAGGTCGCTTTCCTTGCATACATCGTACATTCTACTCACTAGACTGTAGTTCTATTTATTTTAAAGAGAACACATTATTATCTGTGATGTTGTAATTTTTTTATAACATAGTTCTGTGATATTTAATACAAATTAAATGCATCTATTAGAAAGATATACATACAGATAAACTCAATTTACCCAAAAAATATTTTAGCTGCCACTGGGATTTGAACCAGGATATTTTCCAATCCGGAGAAGTGCGTTATCCAATTACACTATGTCACGTCACGTTATCCAATTACTTACGTTATCCAATTACTTACGTAGTATAATTGGATAATGCACTTCTCCGGACAGGAAGAGATCCTGGTTCAAATCCCGGTGGCTGCTATAATATTTTTTCGATAAATTGAGTTTATCTGTATGTATAATATATCTTTCTGCATGCATTTAATTTATATTAATAAATACTTTATTTTAATTTTATAAGACATAATAAAATGATGTTATTTATACAGTTATAATTTCTCAGCAGCTTAATAAGCTTGTCTCAACAGCTCTTAGCTAAAGTCAATTTATACATAGTTAATGAAAAAAAAAGTATAACAAAAATAAAACCTTTTAAGTATGTAAACATCCTTATTATAATATTTATTATTATAAAAAAAAAGATTCGTAAAGAAATACGATACATTTAAAAGATCTTTTGATCTACTCAAAATATATTTTGATATATTAATAAGTTTATTTTGTTAGTTCTAACCCGTTAAAAATAATGACCAGTTGACGTGTTGGCTGATCGTTACAACAGGTCATTTTATTTATGTTTATGTACAATTTCATAAACATTGTTTCTTTAATGTGTATTCTTATTCATAAAAACCAATACGGCGACTCATGCACTTCATATATCATACACACACACACACATTCTTAAATATATATATTCATGTGTGTATGGGTTTATATATATAGTTTATATTTGTTTATACCACAACAAATATTAATATTAGAAGCGAATTCCGATTAAATTTTAGAAGCGAATTCCGATCTACAAGATATAGAGATCAAATTGATATCCCAAAACTAAAATATACCGCAACTCAAAATCAATATATTTATCAAGGTATCAAATTTTTTAACAATCTCTCCATCACAATTAGAAAAATTACGGACTATCATAAATTTGTAACTGAAGTAAAAAAAATATGTACCATAGACTAACTGAAACATAAATTAACTCGTATATACTCCTTCTCTATACACGAGTCTTACTCTCATAGAGAAGAAACAAATGTTAATATATAGATATATATATATATATACACTGATTATTCAAATTGTATTATATTTTTAATATTAATAAAAAAATTATAAAAATATATATATGTATTTTTATATCTACCCTAAAAACATTATAACTTGCCTCTGTCAACGTATAAAAATATTATAAATAAATTAACATAAAATCTTCGCGATCTCACACATTCGAGGCGATTGCGCAATTTACAATTTTTCTAGTAGGGATTTAGCATATCTGTAAATATTTATCGATATTATATTTACGATATTTATAAGATATCCCCCAAACTATTAAAAATATGTACGGAAACTTTCTTTAAATGTTTTTTGTTTCTTAGATTTTACTTTACTTCTGTTTCTATTGTATTCTTCTCTGTTTGTAATAAATTTATTTTTTAGTTGTAATTCGATATTTATAAATAATGATTAATGTATTATTCATTTTGGTTTACTTGGAAAAAACATTATATATTAACTCTTATTTTATTTACAATCAATAAATTATGAACAGTTTTATTATGGGCTGTTTGATTTGAAAATATTAATATTATTTGAAATTGAATTATATTGCCACACGGTCGTATTCCTGCGGATAGGAATTAAACACAATAGCGATAAAGTGCAGTGCAGAATAAGGTCTGTCGTTTGAACATTTTAAAATTATTTGAAAAAGTGCAAGTCTTTCCTAACTTTTACCGTTAATCTCCCTGTCTCGAACTGTAAATATTTCAAACATTTACACATACTTTAAAAAAATCATATGTATTCTAAAAGTAATAGCAATGCACCAATGAGTTCACAAAAAAATTCAAAACGTCCAAATCGTCAAAAACCGACAAATAAAATTATATAAAATTCCAATTTCAGAACAAATTTCTATAATATTTTTTTATACAAATTAAATTAATCAAATGGTAACGCGTTTTCCCAAGTAGGAAAAGTTCCTGTTTCATACCCCGGTAGCAACCAAAATATTTTTTCGATAGATAATTTTTTTCTTTGTCTTTCTAATTGATTAATTTAATTCGTATTAAAAAATAAAAAAACCGCCAACCACGCTACACAGTACACACTGCACTCACGACACTACGCCACATGGCAGTATGCGCATGTTGCTAGCGCATATAAGTGTAACGCCTAAACGTTTCATCATCAATAACTTCGCTGTTTGTGGTTCGATTTGCATAAAATAAACTTCTTTCAACTCATCTAACCACTACTCTACGAAATACAAAAAGAAATATCAAAAAAAAAATGTAGCAAATCATTTTTATAAAACATGCACTAGTTTCCTTATTTTTCTTTTCATCGTCACTAACGAGACAAAGATGCCGTCTCAATTTCTCAGTTTTATACGCATCAACCTCGACAACGCCTAGTTCTCTACCAGCTGCTCATCTCCCTCTTTTGTATTCCTAGACAACATTGTCCTACGTGCTTCGTATGTCAATGTATCATGAGAATCGCAGTCTCTCATAATTATCAAGATTTTAGACTTTTCGTATCTTTAATAATATTAGCATTTTTATAATGGAGAAATTAATACCATTGTTTATTTTACACAAGTTAATTGACGTCTTTATTTTAATGACAGGTTATTAAGAAAACACGCCACAGTCTTGATAAACAATTTAATCTTACCTCACCATTCCTTACTCGAAATATTAAATTTGATAAATCCTTCAGATGTCTGACGCAGGTTCTTATTACTCCCATCCAGCCTACCGGACTGACCGCATCATTTCACTTTACCTCTTCTCAATTCATTTTCCCGGCAAATTCAAATTTGAAAAAGGAATCGGCAGAATGGCGGGAAATCGATGGATTTATCGCGGGCAGGGCATTTGAAACTTTGTGCGACCCGGCAATAAGGCTCAAGGGTCGAGCGTCGTATTACTTACGGTCAATGGATAGGGCGGTGCGGGTTAAACGATTTTCGACTTAACGGTCATCGTAAATACTGCTCACAGGTGTGCCTGCTCACCTTTTTAGAAAGTGAATAAGACCCGAAGAAAAAGTAGATTCGCACAGAGCATTTCACGACAATTTTCTTACAAAGGTATAATACAAAGTACTGTAAGAATTTATAGTGTTTTTCGTGATTTTAATTTATTTAAAAAAATTAATTGATGCATTCCAGTACTTATTAAAATCGTGCAATTCAGTGCATATACAATGAGTGTTCTACAAGTTTTGACTCTTGATGCCAGAGTTTACTGCAAAGTTCATTTAGAATTTAATTTTGAAGAATATCTTACGCATAAATTTTTTTACGGATCTGTCAGGACTGTTAAGTCTACGTAATATTTTTTTAAAGAATTAATAATAAACTAAATTCAGACTCGTATCATTTGAATTTTGTTTTGACTAAAAATGAATTAATGTAATTCCTAAAATAGTCGAAAACAAACTTATCTGTGTATTTTGTTTAACTATGATAAACAGCACAATTTTCCGCAGATTACTAACTGTTTTTTTTTTTGATGCAGTTTATCTTTACTTTGTCTTTTAAACTAGTATTAATATATAATAATTGTATTATTATTATTATACTTAATTAAAGTATAATTAAGTTATATAAAGTACACAGGAATTCAATTAAAATTTGATAAATTTATTAGAATATTTGTTAATAGGAAGCGTCGACATTAAATTATTATTGACGTAGTGTTGTTTGTCTTTATTGTAACGCCATCATTGGATCAAGAACACCGTCATAAAGTTAAGTTATGGTAACTTTGCTGCCGAAGTGGAAACAGATGAATTAATGCTTTTCTTCCGACAAGAATTTGATATAAATATCCCTCTCGGAATTGCTTAAGCACGAGAAAATTAAAAGGTAAATCTCCTAAGATTAACGAATTAATAAAACTTCTAATCCAAAGATTCTCCCCCCTGAACTACTATTCAATTAAAATTTCAGAGAAAGATAAGAAGAGAAAAGCGAAGAGTCTGTTTCCAAGTAATGAAAGACTTTGCCGAAAGGTACGGCTAAGCCATTTAAGACTTGGAAACCTCATTTTCCCTTTACGTAGGAAGTCCTCATAGAAAATGTCTCTTAAGTGTTATTAAGAAAGGCATTTTGGTTAATATTTACGGATGCCTTTTTGAATAAATTTAGTGCCTACTTTTGTTGAAACTCGTGTTCCTTATATTCATTACCCTTGCATTGTCCTGCTGTAGCAACCACTTTCACCGCTGGTTTCAGACAATTACTTTTATTCAGAAAATCCGCCACTTCCAAATTTTGGATTTGTGACCTCGGTGTTCCACTGAGCATTCCTACATATAATATTTATGTCAAATATATTTTAACAATTCTAGTGTTATTTTTTAATTTCTATCTTTTACATTAAATATTTATAGTAACATTGTCTATTTATATTCTTTGTATTGTGTAATATCGCGAAATATGTTTGTACAAATTAAAATGTTAATTTATTAGCGTTTGAATAGACCTGTTTATTAGAATTTATGAAATATTACATATATGGACAATTTTTTTATAAATACAAATTCCTTTTACACATTTCAGTAAATAAATAAATAATTTATAAATTCTTTTGCCTACTCAATTCATTTCATGTGCCTACTCAATTATGAATATTCAATTCGCGCAATATGGTAGAAAAATGCGTAAATATCTTTGAAAAAATTGTAAACCTCTCAAAATTCAGTCCGGACTCGCTCAATAAGATAGCTGCCGTTACTGGTCTGTTTTTTCTCCGAACCAGGAACACAAACCATACGGTTTTTTATATATTTTATGTACTTGGCCCCTTTTTATTTTATGGACCCCTGCTGATATTAACTAAAGTCTAGCAGGGAGAAAATGTTAATTTATTTTTCTGTTTCCATACAGGATTTTATGTAGGGAAAGTATTTTTCGCTGGAAAATCTCATAATCAAGATCTTGCGTAATTCGAAATGTCGGAAGTCTGCCGAACAAAATATGACTATTGCCTCAGGCCGTACAGAAAAACCATTTCGACATTCTCCAGTTTCCAAATTCTCATGCCTTTGACGAGACTGATTACATCTTTTAAGCTTTATTTCCAGGCACCAAGGCGACAAACTCCTTAATTCTTGAGAAGTTTATATGTACACAGAAACGTATCATCTAACAAAATGCTTTTAATGAGACAAAACTACAGAGCGTCCCAACAATTGAATTCTGACAGTTCAAAAGTTGCGTATAAAATTATTAAATAACTGTTTTTTTATTTTTGTTTTATTACGTGTATATATTTACAATATTTTTTAAATAATTTTACTCTTAGAATAGAGGTAGGAATAATATTTATAAAAAAAACTCCACTTTATACTCAACTAAATAAAAAAATATATATTTCACAATAAATTTCAAAGAGTCCAAGAGAAATAAAATTACTTTATCATGAGATGTTAACAAAAAGTGACTTTTTAATATCAGCCTTACTACACTAAAAGTTATAAAAATTATAAACGATTTCAATTTAAACCAATCATTCTACCTACAAAGACATCTTGCTCTCCCTTTACCACTACAACAGTTTCTATCTCCCTGCCATTCCTCCCATCAGTTTTTATTGTTTTTTACTAATATTATATTACCTTTTATTGTAAGCTGCTATATTACCTTATGGTATAAACTTCATTACTACTTTGCCTGAACATATTTGTGGATTTTTATAATTAGTTTCATATGCTATATATTATGTTAGTTGCAGGGGCGTGCAGAGCACACAAATAAAAGATATGTACATTACTAAAAATTCTGCCAAACAAATATAAATCAAATAATCTATAATATAGACCGTGAACGTATATTTACGGATTTATTACAATCAGCGCCATCTGCATACCTGTAGAAACTTTAATGGCTTAGTTCTAAAAAACTACCATGACAACCCACCGTTGTAGCCGTAGCGCTAGTAGTTACAATCGACGCATTGTAGCTATTCACATTATTATCGTTATATTTTTAAGCTAGTGAATTACTTAAGTCATACAATTGGATATTTACTGAATTAAAAACTCCTTTCGGTTGATCCGTATGGTATGAGGTCGTTTCTTATGCTGTTTTTTAACAGAATAACATTAGAAAGGCTTACAACTGCGTGCAAATCATTGAAATGTCTACTTCCACTTTTACTAATTCGCGAATTTTACTATCTTACTGTTTTTAACGTGTTGCTTTCATGGTCATTCTTTGAGTTCGAGGTGCATTTGGTGCAAGAATTTGTTTTTGATTTGGGAAAAACAAAAATCAATTGGCAAAACTATTTTCTACGTTAACTTTTAATAAAAATAATTATTTCGTTTAGTTATTATGTGAAAAATTTTCAAACAATAAAAGAATGATGTTCAGTCATAAAAAGTGTTCTTAAAAACGTCCATACATTTTTTATATCGGTAACAAGGTATTATTTTACAATAAAACTTAGTACTCTAAAATTACAAATAAATACATGGTAGGGTCTTATAAACAACGAATTAATTTTGTCTAAAGACGTTGGTTAAACGAAAGTTCATAATCCTTTGTACAACATATATTATATAATATCATTGGTAACAGCATAACCTAAATAGTTGTATTATGATTATTTATTTTGTTAAAATGCCCTTAATTAATTAAATAAATACATCTGAAAATATAATAATAATTAAGTGGCTTTGAACTCTTAATCATTGTCATTTTTTTTTATTGAGAATGTAGATTTATATATATATATATATGAAATAACAAGTGGATAATACATTATAAACTAGATTTTTGGACATAGGCGTGTTGAAAAGTCACCCTTCAATTATATTCTGATTTTATTAACACCTACCCTAGAATAAGAACAAGATAAGTATCGGAATAAATTTGAATCAATTCAATAGTTATCTACTTTCGAAACTCACAAACATTCTAAATTGCTAGCACATGCCGATAATGCTTTGTCGACAACACGACCAACAACGGTGCGATACCAATTTTGTACAGGTGCCAGTGTTTATCAAATTTCAATTTACCGTCTCTGAACTTGCAATGTATTTCATTTGGTGATGTGTGATAATTTCACAGTACCGTATGAAGAGTACGATTATTAATATATTTACTAGTATGGAAATTGTTTGAAGCTCTACTAATGTTTCCCCTAAGGTGTGCGGGTATGCTCGCGCATACGGTTTGGCATCATTGCCCACACAAAAAAATATAATACGTGCACAATTTTTATCATAACTTCTTATGTGCCGCCTTATATCGAAGGTTGGCGACCATCTTGTACTGTTTTGATTTATCCTGTATAAGAAGATCATCAAAAGTTTGGACATTGTTACACAGCCAAGATAATCTCTTTCTACGTACGCGTCTGCTGCCTTCTATCTTTCTCTAAATAATGAGTTGTAAAAGATTACATTTTTCATTGCGGAGAATGTGACCAGAGTATGTGGCTTTCATTTATAGACGTTATTAGTTTTCTTGACATATTTATGCGTCTTAATACATAATATTTAGTATTGTGGTCAACCCAGACTAGCCTTATACTGGTATGGTAATGTTTTTCTTATTTTATCCGCCAGCGTACAAATAATAACAATGGTTCCTAAAATTACACTACAGTATTTTTATGCACACATCGTGATCCAAAATTAGATGAAACATGAACGCTACAATATTCATCTCTCCTTTCCAGTTAAAAGTCTTAGTATTTCAGATAGTCGCTGGTTTGCGTTTTACACCTTTCTATAGTATATATCATGTATCTGACCAGTGACTACGCATGAAATTTTGATGAGATTTTCGACTCGAGACAGGGATTATACTCCCAGGAGACAACTTTCGCCCTTCGTAGTCCACCGGGCATACATCGAATCTAAGAGATCATGATCCGGGTACGCACCAAGTATCGTGTCTCATTTTACATGTTGTACATCAAATGTAAATCTATGCACGATGTTCCGATGTCAGTTGGGTGAATTTGAATCTCCCCAGCAACAGTTAAAACGAAATAAATGTGTTTGCAATTTAATGTCGTTTGCTTGTCTAACTTTCAGAATAAATAGGTATATCTATGGTTTCAGGTGACGTTTGTGCGCACGAATTTCGCTGTCAAATTGAACATCGTTTACATGGGTGTGAGTTTTTTTTATCTTTCTACGAGTCTGAGTTCTATATTCGAGTTTATCGTTAGTTTAAAATATCAACATTCGTACATGGTATTGAGATATATCTCAACTAAATCTTTGAAATTTATTTCATTGTATTTCATGAGCACGGGCCAATATAATTGTAATTGTGGTGCTACAAATTCATATTGCAAATTGTCTGAAATAAATTTCAAAAATCTTTAGGGTTGAATTATTTAAATTCTCCATTTTGTGTTCGTATTCATCAAGCCTTCGTAGTTACACCATATTACTCTAATGTTTCATCTAACGGCCAAGGCTCTAACACCGTTGATAATTGTAATAATATACCACAATAAATTGCTGATACTCTGTCTCCGTTAATACCAATATCCGAAATGGGCATATATTTAAAAAAAAAATTGAACACACGACATTTGGATAATTAGTCCAGTTGCATGATTTTTGAAGTTAGTCAGATTGTCTTGTGAACCGTGTAAATACTAATTGTGTCTACTTATACAAAAAAACAATTTGGGATGATAATGCGTTAGAAAAAAAAAATTATTATATAAATAGAACAATATACGACACTTTTGAATATTTAAAGAACTGGACTATAAAAAAGACTCTGTAGCAGTATTTAGCGCGAATTTATCAACAAGAACAAAAAATAGTAGTTTTTATTTTTAAAAAAATATTATGATAAATCGTCTTAAGACATTGTAAAAGAGTGATGTGAAATTACCATAATGTAGGTAAAACAAATAAATTAATGCAGTTAAATAAAGGTATATTGAAATAGTTATTGAGTTTAATTTCATAAAATTCGTGTTGTCATAATGGCAATCCGTAACAGTTGCCTATATCGTCGTCGGTTAACAGCGAAATGTTGCAAACTGACATTTTTGCCAAATTGAGAGTATATATTTTCCAACATCTTTTATCATTGAAAAAATAAATAAATAATAAATTGATATTTGATTTTCAAAGATTGTTAAACATCTTGGCTAACTAAAGAGTATAATTGAATTGTTAGAATAGTGGCATAATTATAAAATAAATAGTGGAGATTTCTTATAAAAAAAAAAATATTGTACTTTTAAATGGTAAAAAAAATGGTATGAGTATATTTAATCCGCGTATAATAAATACGCATTAAGCGCAAAATTGAAGTGAGCAAAAAAAAATCTAAGAATGATGAAATTGTAGATGGCGACTTTTCGCTCTTAACCAATGACGTATTATTTATATATTATATACCTTTTACCTTAAATTAGTATAATTTTTTTATTTTAGGTATTCGAAATATTCGTCTCATCATAATACATAGATATTTGTTCTAAATAAAAAATTTAATACAAATTAAATGTATTAATTAGAAAGATACACATATAAAATCGATTTTATCGAAAAATATTGTTATTGCTACCGGGATTCGAACCTGGATCTCTTCCAATCCGAAAAACATACATTAACCGATTATGCTATAGTACCACAGTGCATTGACGACAAATTTTCAATATTTCAATAGCAACAATAACATTTTTCGATAAAATTAATTTTATGTGTATATCTCTTTAATTAATATATTTAAAATGTATTAAAAACATCACAAACTTATGTTTTGAATAATTACAATTTCTGTGTTCTCTTAATACTAAATAAAGTTTATGAAAAAAAAATATATATTAAAAATACATGATTTTTTTATGATGAAATTAAAATTTGTTTTGGTGTGGACATCGTTAATAAATATAATAAATACTCGCGCTGCATTACGCGACTGTTTCGGAGAAATTCACGTATTGGACACAGCACATTTTTTATTTACACTTTTTTCGCCCAGTAATTCACGGGGAGATATGCAAATCAATAACCACTCGGAATGATAATCTTCAGCTTTTGCGGAATTTACCCGAATAAACTTTCTGAGAAATTTGCTGTTTGATATATTGCGAATAACCGTAGTCATATTTCACCTTCTTTTAAGATATTTCAACCTAAAGAGTTAATAAATTTTGGGCGAAAATGGGCGCAAGTGGGTTTAAATGCCGTGCCGTAAAGATTTTTTGTATATCAATTTCAAGTGTATTAGCATAATGTTTATTCGTATTTAGACCCAGATTCTAAGATAATAAAATAGTTGTATTCATTCCGTTGGTATTTGAAAGAGAGCAAGAAAATACGAATATTATTATTTCACCTCCGCCATTACAGAGTCTAGAGTTCTTTAATTTTTACAACGAATCAGACGGCGAAACAATGTATTTGTTTTTACTTTAAAAGCCAAAATGCCTATAAAAAAAATATAAAACCTATAGTAAACATTATATAATAATCAAGTATTATTGTACGCCGATGATTCAGTACTAATGGCGAATAATGAACAAGAACTACAGAATCTGGTGAGTAGAATGTACGATGTATGCAAGGAAAAAGACCTCATGATGAATGTTAACAAGTCGAAAATGATGGTATTCGAGAAGGAGGAAAGCAAGACACCGTGCAAAATACTTGTAGGTAATCAATGTTTGGAACAAGTAGATGAGTTTGTGTATTTGGGAAGTACGTTTAATAGAAACAGAAAGGCTGAGAGTGATATCAAAAGAAGGGTAACTGCAGGAAATGAAGTGAGCGGCGCTTTGAATGTAATTATATCTAACGGGAATTTGTCAACTGAGGCAAGACTAGCGGTTCACAATGGAATCCTGGTACCGACACTGATGTATGGAAGTGAGGCCTGAAGCTGGCAGAAGAGGAACGAAAGTAGACTGAATGCAATGGAAATGAGATCACTTAGGCGTATATGTGGCAAATCTATTTATGATAGAGTAAAGAATGAAGAAATAAGGAAAGAATGTAAAGCTGATGTTAGTTTAGTAAGTAAGATTAAGGATTAAAGGATCACTTAGGTGGTTTGGTCATATGGAACGGATGAATGAGGAGAGAATGGTAAGAAAGATATATGACGTAAGTGTTGATGGCACTAGAAATAGAGGACGTCCGCGGAAGACTTGACATAATCAGGTAAACCAGATAATGGAGAATGGTTCTGTTAGATGCCTCATCAATCGGCGAGCATGTATAAGAAGATGTATGAATGTGAACAAGGCGAAAATTGTGTGTCAGGACAGAGGAGTGTGGTGCTATATCCTCTCTGCCTACCCGCGCGGAGAAACGGCGTGATGGTAAGTAAGTAAGCGATTACATTTATATTGATGCATTTATGTACGATACTGAATTATTTTACTATTAAAAAATATTTTCAGAAAATACAACTCCCTTACATCGTTATATCGTATTTTTCTTTTGTGCTGCACATTGTTAACCATTGTACAATATACAGCACGAAAGTATTGTAAATATTTAATATAAGAAATGAAATCCGTATGCAGTGTAAATGAATAGGTAGAAGGGAAATACGTATTGTAATCCGATATGAATTTAACCATGGAAATAGTACGGCGGCCGCAACTCGCTACATATGGTGAGGCTACCATAACGTACAAACTGTACAACGTGTGTCATTTTAGTTCTTGGAGTTTTGGAAGCACTTTCAAGAACATGCTTCAAAGCTTCCATTTCGTTTACGGAAAATTCTGATGACAGTTTGGTGTTTTGATATTCTATAATTCTAAACGGGGTTATAAATTATTATTTCTAAAATGAAAACGTAATGGCGGATAGGTACTGTCAGGGGCCTATTACGTTACATGATAATACAACACCCCATATGTCGCGAATAGCATCATAATTATTTCAATATGAGATCCTCCAGCATCCACCATATATCTGGTCATCTTTTTAACCAACTAACTAATTTAGCATCACGCCGGGGGTAGACAGAGAGGAGAGAGCGCCACGCTTTTCTCTCCTGACACACAATTCTCGCATCATCCACTCATACATCTTTTCATACAAGCTTGCCGATTCATCAATTTACCTGGTATTCATCAATTTATCCGGTTTACCTGGCCGTGCCAAGTCTTTTGCGGACGTCCTCTATTTCTGGTGCCATCAACACTTGCGTCATATATCTTTCTTACCATTCTCTCCTCATTCATCCGTTCCATATGACCAAACCACTTAAGTGATCATTTCTTAAATTTACTCATTTTACTAACGTCAGCTTCACATTATTTCATTATTTCTTCATTCTTTACTCTATCATAAATAGATTTGCCACATATACGCCTAAGTGATCTCATTTCCACTGTATTCCATTACTTTCGTTTCATTTCTGCTAGCTCCATGCTTCACTTCCACACATCAGTGTCGGTACCAGGACTCCATTGTGAACAGCTAGTCTTGCCTCGGTTGATAAATTCTCGTTAGATATAATTCCATTCAATGCGCCGTTCACTTTATTCAATGCAGTCACCCTCCTTTCGACATCATTCTCAGCCTTTCCGTTTCTATCAAACATACTTCTCAAATACACAAACTCATCTACTTGTTCCAAACATTCATTACCTACAAGTATTTAGCACGGTGTCTTGCTTTCCTTCTTCTCAAATACCATCACATTCGACTGGTTGATATTCATAATAAGGTCGCTTTCCTTGCGTGCATCGTACATTCTACTCACAAGACTCTGTAGTTCTTGTTCATTATTCGCCATTAGTACTGCATCATCGGCGTACAATAAACAGCATACAATCAAATTTGCTCATTTTTGCTCTTACATTCATACATTCCAGTTCTTTCACACAATCATCCATATACAAGTTGAACAGCCATGGAGACATTACACAACCCTACTTGACACTCTTTATAATGTCAAACCATGGTGTGAATGTTCCATTGATTCTTACACACGGAGAACTTCCTTCATGTAGGGATGCGATTGCGTGTATAAGTATAAATTAATGTAGAAGAGGTTAATAATGTGACAACATTAAAATGTAGAAGGACTTACCAACTTATACATCTTTGAGGTGATGTTTAAGTAATTAATGAGGTGTATAGCGATGTCAAAAGGATTTGCTTTAAGGTGAGACTGAGGGCTTCAAATCTCCTCAGATCTCACTGCACGTATTTGATGTCGCAGTGCTTGTGTTTATGCGTTGTGGCTAGAGCAGGTGTATTAAATAAAACGTTGATTTACAACTGATGGTGTATATTGTAGATTGCTGCACAAATGAAAGTATACAGATCGAAGATAAATGACAGATAATGTTGATGACTAGAAGTGCTCACTAGAGATCCTGCCGAGAAGGCAACTAAGAGAGAAGTGGTTTCTTAAGGCGGACTTCTCGAAGTTGTTACCTTGCGATGTACTGTTACTAAATTTAGTTCGGTACTAGGCGGAATGGAATCTTTGGTCTAATATATAAAACACTCACCTATGATCAAGAAATCAGGTTTTCACAGGATGCCAGCCATTAAACATAGTCTATGTTAAAAATATTAAATTGTCCAGGTTCGAATGCCGGTAGCATTCAAATCATTTTTCATTAAAGAGAACATATTTTGATTGTGAAGTTGTAATTATGCAGAACATAGGTCTGTGATATTTTAAATACTAATTAAATGTATTATTTAAAAAGATATACACATAAAATCAATTTTATCGAAAAATATTGTTGTTGCTACCGGGATTCGAACCTGGATCTCTTTCAATCCGGGGAACGTGCATTATCCGATTTTGCTACACCAACACAGTGGATTGATGACAAATTTTCGAACCTATTGCACTTTTCAAATTAATACATCTATAGACTTTTATTGATGATAAACAAATTATTATTGTAAAGTTGCAATTTTTCTGTATATAATTTTAATTGATTAATTTATTTTGTATTATAAACGTCTATTACGTCTTTGAATCTGTATAAAACTGATTATCTATATATAATGTAAAAGCCTTTAAATGTATTTCTTTAATATTTATATAAATTCCTACACTTTCACTTTAACCGATCTATACCAAATATTGCATGATTACTCTTTAGGACCCTGGTAAAAACAAACCCATTCTCCATTCTTAACCTGACCACCCATAACCTGACCATCCCTTATTCTATTGAACACTATCTAAATTTTGTTCAAAGTTGCACTAAGATCCTGAGAAAAATATAGTCATCTCACCCCGCTCCCCTGAATATCTCACCTTATCCATGCCTGGATCAAATTTTGTTTACATCGTAATAAGATAGATAATTAAGGCCTACGTAAAACAAAGATACACTCCTACCTCTTAATGTATATTTTTAATCACAACTGAATCTGAATCCCGGGCAATGCTGGGTACTGATCCCTAGTATAAATTAAAACACATCAGTATACAAAGAGCCATTTTGATTTAGAACAATGGCCAATATAGTTAATGAACCAAATATGTATCGTATATTTACTGAATAAGGATCTAAATCGAATATAAATTATAGTCCGTTCAGTTCTATAGATGTGCGGTCAGACATCTGTAATTTAATTAAACTCAATGATTGAACAAATTTAAATTCAAAACTACGATCAACAATGTGGCTGGACGGATTTGTGGTAAACTGAATTAACAACGTCTTACCATAGTTGGCAAAATCCTGATGATTCATTGATGTTCTGATTATTAACTTTTAATTAATGCTCTTTGTAAACAACAAAAATAAAGATGACTGTTTGGTATTTTAATTACTTAGTAAACCAACGTGCCTAGTGTTGGTTTATATATCACAATAATCGCTTCCAAGTTTTTGGTAATGTAATGTAAGGTATTGCAGGTAAGCATTGCTGTTATGACAAAACCATTTATCTGAATTCTTTAATGTTTTTGATGTGTTGGCAAATGTTGGTAGATATTTAGACGATAAAAGCTTAGCCATTATTAAAAGACTGGAGGCATTTGAGATACGGTTGCTGAAAATCTCCTGGGTTGACCACATTACCAATGAAGAGGTACTAAGACGCATGAATAAGTCAAGAGTCAACTATGTACTTTTGACACATTTTCCGCAATTAGAAATATGATGTCTTACATTTCATTATACAGGGGAAGATAGGAAGCAGCAAAGGTGTAGGTAGAAAGATGTTATTGCGTAGGGTTATTCGAATGCTATATCGAAATTGGAGAACGCGCTTCCCCGGATAGGAAGAGGTCCTGATTCGAATTCCGGTACCAACTAAATATTTTTTTGATAGATTTTTTCTGTATATATTAATAATTGATTAATTTAATTTTTATTAAAAATACCACAGAACTATGTTCTGAAAATGCAACATCGCAGTAAAAATATGTTATCTATTTGCTCGGTGTATTTTTCACTATGCGCCACAAACAAGCTATTAACAGAATTGTTTGCACAATGGAAAACAGCTTTTAACGCTGTGTTTCCAATACTTAAACTGAGACTACTTTGTAATATTATACTTCCACCTTGCGCCACAAGTTTAAAGCTCGCTTTTCATTGCATAGACGTTTCATAAACTCTTTGAATAATTGTGGACTAATGATTTAGTACATAAAGCCGCCGTACACTCTTTAGGAGAAATTTATAAAATTGTCTTAATGATATTCGACTACGAATTAGGCTTATAAAATTGAAATAAATTTAGAACACTTGACTTGTCTGGGCATCTTTGATTTATATATTTGAAAAGCGGAGAGAGATATTATAATTTAAAAGTTCGTTAACGCTTGTAACGTTATAAATACGTTAGTATAATTTAATTATTTAAAATCATTTAAATGATTCGGTTGATAATATTTTTTTTAATATAGCAATACTCTCGCACATGCGCGGTAGGTTGTCGTAATCAGGGACCGGGCGATAGGTCCGCGCGCCGCGGAGAGATTCCATTCGCATAGAGACAAGTCTGGCGTTTGGCCACGCTAATCGCGGGTGGTTTTAATCGGCCGCCAGGACGGCAGCGCTGCCGGCCATAGAACGAGTTAATTTAAACTCGTAAATTAATAAATCCATAATGTGATACCGGGTAAGAAAAATATTCATAATTACTAGTGCATCAATTTTCTACTAATCTTGTGATAAATCCTAATTTGCATTATATTCACCTCTTTTGCAGAAATAGTTTATTTTCTCTTGGTCGCGGGATGAAGAACTCTAGAACTAATGTTGGACGATGTCACAAACGAGATGTGGATGAATGTCCGATCGCTGGCCACAATGTACCGATAAGGGTAACGGATGACCCAGGCCTATAAGCCAATTCATTCCAAACCAGTACGCGGCGACAAGGTGTTATAAGAACGAGTTCAAAACGTGGAGGAAGCGCGTCCCGAGTCCAAAGTCGCAAGCCTACCGTGATGGCGGTTCTCTTCTTCAACTTTGGACATTCTGTGCAGACTATTTTTTAGGATTACACTATGATGTACTTATAATGATCGGTCTGTTTCTTTTAATAAACTAATGTAGTAAATTGTAACTTCTTTCAATAATGTGGATTAGATTCCTGTCCATCCGAATTACACAAGTTATTATAAATGTATCACAAGTGATGAGAAAAGTCGTCAGCAAGATGTGTTCTGAGTTTCGTACTCACATTTTATGTTTCTCCACTGATCTAGCCGGTGAGTGTGGACGAGACTCAGGTCTCGTACGTCACACACTTCAAAACACAAGTGTGAATTATTTTAATGATTTGTGTACACACTGTGAGGGCATATTGTAAGTGTACTGTGATAAATATTGTATATATGTATATTATACGGTGAGTGTACTGACTATGATTTGGGAAAACTAAAAATTGTATTTTCACGGATAAAACATTCAATGGATAATCTGCAAAATGCAAACAAAATCGCAATACTTTCCGAAATATTCTACTTCTCCATTAATCTCCATGGAATCGATAAGATACGTTTACGATAAAATATGTTTACGAGACACCACTGTCACACCATCACGAACTTTGGGGTAAAGGTGTGAATTAATAAGGTAGATCCGCTAACGTGATCAATTCGACCTTCTTTGAAACGTTATTTAAAGAAATGAAGAATTAAAATATTAAATTTAAAAAAGTTAAGTTTAAAATTATTCAAAGCCTGATAAACAGGATCATCAAACACCATCTTATTCGCACCTTCTTGCTCCTCACAACGAAGTAACTAATTGATACGTGAAATAAAAGGGTCAAAAAATGTTCAAAAAACTTTACCTTTTCGTGAGCGTTGTTCGCTTCATCATTATTATTTCAGAAAAAATCTATTTTCATGTAGACCCTGCACGTGTCGGCCTACAACTTACACTACCTACAAACAATTGGAAATTCTTCAGTTTTTTCCACGGTGAAATATCGTCATCCTCTTCTTCATTCTATTCGATACGGGAAGTTATAAAATATTAGGCGTCACTGTATGAATTTAGAGTCTCTCTATTGTACTCATCGAGTTATTTATCAAAGTTTTGTCGAATTCAAGGCATTTTATTTGTGAATTTCTGATCTTTTCTGATGTTCGTTTTCTCATTTATAAATGTCGCACCGGGGCGTTCAAAGGAGTAACCAAAAACTACAAATTTGCTCCACGCAGAAAACACTACAAATCATTTTTATAGGAAGTATAAATTAAAACGGAATCCATATATTTATTTTAAAATGACTTATTTCAGCAATAGTCTACTTGCGCACATCTCCGGTAAATTATTGTTTGTATCATACGGTCGTAAAAATATAACTCAATATTTTTTCACCTAAAATATCACAAAATATCTACCTCGAAATATTTAGAATTCAACCGAGAAAGAAGAATACAGTAACGTGGTCCATCCAGCCTCCTTCTACGAAACAATTTTTTTTTTTATAATGTTGTCCAATGCAAATTTATACAAATATAAAATTATTTAATTAAATTATCGAGATAACTATTTCAGTACTCTGAGGCCAGACTCTCTACACGTAATAACTTATGCTAAATAATTATGAGGTTACTATTTATATTTCCTGGGCTCTTAAGATATAACTGACGAGGATTAATTAGGTCTCCGGATATAAACTTTTTATACATACATATACCTGTAATTACATATTTTTTTAATTATCTTTAAAAAAAAATGCACAAAATTATCGGCATCAATAACGGAGGTTTTTAAAAAAAAAAATAACTGATTACAAATTAATAACGACGAAATGTATTTTTCTGATTAACGAGATTTATTTATTAATGTATTCATTACATACCTATATGTTGTATTAAAGATATTCCAGATTAAATAAAATGTATTGGTTTATACTAACGTAACCTAGCGTGTCACTTAGTGCGTAGCCTACTCAAAGGTTTTTGGAATTCATTCCATTATAAAGATGATTATTAGAAAATAGAATAATAATTGTACCATTTACATACGACTGCATTTACAAGGTCCATTTTTTGGAATCTTATATGGTTAACGAAATTGGTATCGCTGTTTCCCGGCAAAGAAAAGTTCCGAGTTCGTATATTTAAATCGTTCTTCACCACAGCATGTATACCTTCGAGGCCCGGTCGAACTACAAGCAAGTGACGTACAACGTACAACCGGCTAAGTATTAAATATAACAACTTACACAGAATACTGTTCGGATTGGTGCGTTATTGTAACGCATCTACAATGTTTGCCGGGTATGGATTCGGACAGCTCTTGAGACAGTTCCTGCGGTTGGAGCTCAGCACCAATTCAAGCGGCGCTCTCGCGGAGGGCTATTTTCCCGACCAGAGAATAGCATCTACTACAGCTACGTAACCGTAACAGAACTAAATATAACTAATTATTAGTACAAACTGATAATGATCGAGGTTCTAAACCGAAGAATGACATCGATTTAATGACTATATAAATTATCTTAATCATATATGTGCGCCCGTTAGTGATTTAAGTCAAGAAATTTAAAAAAATTAGATTATCAAATATTTCGCGTTACATTGTTTTAAATTAATATAATATGATGCAAATTGTAAAAATAATAATTTGAAGCGTTATATTCAATGTATTGTTACGACATTCAACGGTATTTCGCCAGTATTTATTTTGATAATAGAGTAAATCATTCCAACCTTAAATTTTTTATTTCCTCATAAGCTACATGCAAAATTTATATGTCGAAATAAATTATAAATCTAGTAGACTAAATAAATTTTGAAACATTGTGTTTTATATTATAAAAATATATTTTAATTAATTCAAACGCAAATATGATTTAGATCACTTTCATAATAATAGACACATATGCATCACTATAATTCTTATTAATTACATATTTTTATATTTAAATTTTGTATTTACTATCTAAATCGTATGTAGTTCATCTTTTTTGTTATAACGTTATTATTGTTTTGTAACTTTATTGTGATTTGTATTATTTGTAACCCGATTACTCTGGTATAGACACGGTGACAACCAAATCTTTTTTCGATAGATAGATTTTGTTTATATATATTTGTTTTGATTTATTTATTATTTTATTATTCTACCAAAATAATTGTTTAATTATTTATTGTATATTTAATTTATTATCTTACCAATGATTGTATTGTGGGACAATAATTGAATTATTTTTTCATTGTTTGCGTCATTTGACCACAGCGTCTCCAGCATAATAGTGTCACTACAGACAATTTCTGTTATTTATATATATATATATATGTACAATAATAATAATTATTATTATAAGGCTTTCTATCGACTCATCTCACTTGTATTTTTTTTATTTGAATATGTACCCCTCAGCTGATCTGAAGGCAGTGCCGCTTCTCCCAGGCCGTGATCGAGTCGAGCAGTCAGCCGGATCTAATCGGTTGAGGGGTGAAAAATGGACCCATTATTGAAAACACCTGGCGTGTTTATGTAGGCTGTGTTAAAACACTTCACATGAACCCTTCTCCCTTACGGCGACTATAAATCAACCTTTTTATAAATTGCCCCCGAAGAAAGGCGATAATAAGACACCCGTGGTACGCTGTCTAATGTATGTAGCTACTTAAATAATTTCAGAGATAAGTGCTTCTAAATAGTTTTCTTAGCTCGATTTATTTACGAATTTTCTCTCGCAAAATAAACCATTGACTTTCTACATGATATAAGTGCACAAGAGGAAAAAAGTTATATTACTTCACTTAATCATTTTTGTATGTTATATTACTCTTTGACTGATTTATCATTTTAGTTATGTTGTTTTGCTCATATATTATTATCCTTGAATGGTTAAGTAAGGGATATTCATTATGTATTGTTGTATGACATGACACGTGGACATAATGCATTACTTTTGTAAAAAAAAATGTAAATACAATTGAGATCTCTTGCAATAACACTGTATATCGTTTTATACAAATGTTGCTGTTAAGACGGATCGTTGGCTATCTTGGATGATATACATTGTTGTTGCGGGAGAGCTCACTTAGAAATTGTATTTACTAGTGTTTTTATTTATTTTATACGGTTGTTTAAAATACCATTCGATGCCCAAAAAGATATACAACGTTACTGTATTCGTAAGTCAGATCTACCCAGAACCGATATGCAGTATTGTTGCAGGGGTAGTCTCAATTTCGTATAATGTTTCTTCAGTTGAGAGATGGTTATGCTATTATGATCCACGATAATCTCTCAATATCTCTCATGGTCTAGTGGTTAAGACAGTCGTCTAGTTATCCAGTGGTCTGTGGTTTGAGCCTCATTTTAGGAGGTCACCAATTTAGTCGTATTTTCTAAGCACATGTTTTTAGCTTAGTTTTAAAATAGTTAGAATATTTTTAATAGAAATACATTGTTATTGTGAAATTGCAATTTCAGAACATGGTCCTGGGGAATTTTTAATACAAATTAAATTTATCAATTAGAAAGATATATCTACATAAAAAATCCATCGGTTGCTGCAGTAAAGTGGTAAAACATTTCCCAGGATAGGAAGTGGTCCAGATTCGAATCCCGATAGTAGTCAAATATGTTTTCGATTAACGGATTTCTTCTGTATATCTTTATAATTGATTAATTTAATTTGTATTAATAATATTGATGTGACATGTAATCCAATATCTGACAGTTACTAAAGGTATTTATGTACTGGATGCATCATTTTAATTTGCGCGCAAAACATATGGGCTGATTATTCATAAATCACTTCGCGCTGAAAAATAAACCGTTCTTTATATTGAGTCGAATCTCTGAGAGAAATTTCATCCGTGGACACGGGATATTAAAAGGAATCGAGCTAAACATAAGGATTTTAATTAAAGTAAATTAAATCATTTTTATCGATTTCTTAATAATAAAAAGTTTAAATGAATCAATTCTCCATTTTTTAATATCATCAGTTTTTTTCACATTTTTACATCAAACAAGAATTTTTTTAAACGAAAATAATATTAGCAATATTTGAATACGTCCAAAAACACACAATTACTGAATATTCACCTACAAAGGCACTGTTATTAAACAAATAATAGATATCTCATAGTAAAAAATATGGAAATATGGGTAATTACGGGGCTAACGACCTTAATAATTAATAATTTCAAAAAAAAAAATTAGATTCTCGTTGTGACATATGCTGTTTCAGGGAAAAGAATTATCAAATTTAGTCCACATACGGCGATAGTGTAGTGGTACTCGAAGTAAGTCCACATATTAACATATATACAACTTTTTTTTTAAATTTGATAGATATGGAGATTGATGGGTGAGAATGGTGAACGTTATATTTATATAAAGTGATCACTTAAGCCAGCCGAAGACAGGTCATAAGCCCTGTAATTACTCATATTTTCATTCAATATAATAAAAAATAGCTTCATCTCTATGACTTATCTATTATTTATTATTTATTTGAAAATATTATAAACTTTAAGTATTTACTACAATCGCACAAATCACTTTTAAAGGGTGGATTGCCTGTGTAAAAGTACTTTTTATCTATAATTTCTTACATATAAAATCTCATTGTCTTTCTGTATATCACACGTAGGGAATGTAGTATAGTTAGTACATTAGATAATAGTAAATTTCCTTTGTGTTATGGCTGTGTGTATTTGAACTTTTTCTTGAATTCTTATATGAACAAATCTATTTTCAGAAATTTGAAAATTGGAACACCGTGATGCTACGTAATTATTTAAATTATTACATTTTTTAACAGAAATCGTCCTACATAAGTCTTAACTAGTAAACTGTTATAATGCTGCTTTTAAAGTTAGCAAGATTCTGTACGTGAATAAAATATCAAAGTTAAAGAAAATTCTATGTTTGAATCTAGACAATTTTGTATTCTTCATTTATCATTCTTTAATTTTCCTGTAAATTTAATATAACTCTTTAAAATTACATTTTTAGTGGAGATTGCCCCAAAAAAATGAAATGTTAATGAGATGTATCTATGTTGATGAATGCGTAGACGCGCGCGAGGTTGGTAAGATGAGCATGTGAAAGAGATAAATGACGTTGCGCTGTCGGCGCTTTCTCTTTGCTCCGGACCGTGACACCGTAAACATCTAATATTGAGCTTTATAATATTGTATAGAAGCATCGGGAATAAATACTTTTGTTATCACGAACTGGGTATTATTCCGAGACATTATCCCGCACACGACGACACAGCATCTTCGGCATGATCCAAGATATTACAGTTAAAAATATCGCGATTGAAAGAGAAAAAAAAGGTTAAAAGATTGTCTGCATAAGAATGTTTTTACAGGTATTTAGTATTTGTAAACAGCAACGACAAAGAAACGTTAAGAAAAAAGGATGTACGATATACGTGTATAAGACGTACGCGTTATTTTCTTATTTTATTTATTCACTATCATTCTTAACTACAATTACTATCATATGACTTATTGCGTGAGTTACCGTAACAAATAAATAACTAACATTAATATACATAGTATATAATTCAGTCATATGGTCTCCACATTTCATTGTACACTCGACGGCGAATCCAGAGAAAGTTTTTAAGATTTATTAATTTTAAATTAAATATACGCTTTGAGGATATTAATTATGACTATCTCCTTAGCCGTCTGAAATTGTTAAACTTATCAGTGAGACGTACGAAGACCGACCTTATATTTCAATATAGAATCATCAATGGTATGATAGACTGCCCCCAGATTGTTAGTCTGCTTGACTTTTAGGCACCATTGAGGTCATCGAGACACAATTCATTGTTTTATTACAGTGGTAATGTTAGAACTCATGCACTAGCTAACTCCGCAGACCCCAGAATGCATTCTTTGAGGAATAAATATGTCGAAATTTTTGCTGTTAATTTAATTCTTTATAGGACTTCACTATTACAATTTTTTGTGTCTTAACTCAATGGTGATGGATAAATAGCTACTTTACATTTTATATTTATTTTAAATTATGTAAAAACACGCTGACACTATGTAATTTTTTTCTTTGTGTATTACACTTCTGTTGTAAATTTCTGTTATTTAATAAATTATGTTAATGCCTGAATAGGGCGTGTATAATAATAAATATCATAGTTTTATTTGAATTTTCTAAAACACTTCATAGGTAATAATTTACATTATATCTTTAAAATAAATAATGATTCAATGATGACCATACTTACTTACTTACTTACTATCACGCCGATTCCCCGCGGGGGTAGGCAGAGAGGATAGAGCGCCGCACTTTTCTGTCCTGACACACAATTCTCGCCTCATCCACATTCATACATCTTCTCATACAAGCTCGCCGATTGTTGAGGCTTCTAACAGAACCATCCTCCATTAACTGGTTTTCCTGGTCGTGCCAATTTTTCCGCAAACGTCCTCTATTTCTGGTGCCATCAAAATTTGCGTCATATATCTTTCTTACCATTCTCTCCTCATTCATCCGTTCCATATGACCAAACCACCTAAGTGATCCTTTAATCCTTAATCTTACTCACTATACTAACATCAGCTTTACATTCATTCCTTATTTCTTCATTCTTTACTCTATAATAAATAGATTTGCCACATATACGCCTAAGTGATCTCATTTCCACTGCATTCAGTCTACTTTCGTTCCTTTTCTGCCAGCTCCAGGCCTCACTTCCATACATCAGTGTCGGTACCAGGATTCCATTGTGCACCGCTAGTCTTGCCTCAGTTGACAAACTCCCGTTAGATATAATTCTATTTAAAGCGCCGTTCACTTTATTTCCTGCAGTCACCCTCCTTTCGATATCATTCTTAGCCTTTCCGTTTCTATCAAACATACTTCCCAAATACACAAACTCATCTACTTGTTCCAAACATTCATTACCTACAAGTATTTTGCACGGTGTCTTGCTTTCCTCCTTCTCGAATACCATCACTTTCGACTGGTTGATATTCATAATAAGGTCGCTTTCCTTGCATACATCGTACATTCTACTCACCAGGTTCTGTAGTTCTTGTTCATTATTCGTCATTAGTACTGCATCATCGGCGTACAATAATACCTGATTATTATATCATATTTACTATAGGTTTTATATTTATTTAAAGGTATTTTGGCTTTTAAAGTATAAACAAATAAATTGTTTCGCCGTCTGATTCGTTGTAAAAATTAAAGAATAATATTTTACCGGAGCGGATCCGCCGCGTGCCGGCTGACACCCCTCGGGAATGCGAGATGCTGAATTGACGAACAGCACGTGTTCGAAGCTGAATTAAATATTACATAAAATACAAAAATAAAAACGCTCAATCCTCCGTATTTAATTATACGAAAATAGAACGCGACCATCAATCATTATATTTCTCTAGCTGTACCGGCCCCCGAAGTAGTGAACTATAAGTCTTTATTGCCAGTAAGAAAGAACACCAAAGTATATTTTATTTCTATCAAACCTAATGCAATCATGTGTCTTATACGTAGATTATTTTTACGTACTGTCAAGTATATTAACCATCTCTTATTTCCAGTGTCGATACAGAACATAGATAATCGAAATAATATATAAAAACAGAAATAGGTGAGAAGCTTGAAACAATTTATCAGCGAAACAGCATAGTTGTGGTTTTTTGTGAACTAAGCTGACTTATTTTTATAAACAATTTATATTATTGATGACAAAAACAATAATATTATTATGCACAATTTATTATATCGTTTGGATTAATTTATGTTTGTCTGATATTTCAAGTTTTATATATTAGCGAATTTAAACATTCTAAATTATATTTTCTTACTTTAAAATGATAATTTTTAATCAATTGCAGAGAAAAATTTAAAAACTGTATCCACTTATCACCATGAAAGTACTACGCACCATGGAGACCAAAATTATTATTATTATTATTATTCTATGGAACAGTGCTGCAGTCTTCTAAAAGATTTCAAATGGCCATTTTTCTTCTCATTTTTGTATGGAGCGCACTAGCTATGTACAGAAACAATTAGGTTAAAACTATAAAAACATATGACATTATAATCATATTACGAGAAATGCTTTAATCGTATGAATCCAGGAAAAGAGAATGTAATTGTCATTATTTAACAATACAAAAAATGTATAATGTACATTTAAGTAAAAAATTAATCATACGGATGAGGTTTCTTTCTGCTAGTCTTTTTTGATTGATCCATTTTTCCGAAAATTCTCGTTATTCAATAGTCAGTATATTGGATAAAATAATAATAATATGCACCCAAAATTAATAATAATTATACTTATAATTTATATTTCTCTCATTCTCCCGAGTCCAAAACATTTCCACGCAAATTTTTCACCTGACGAAACGCGATATTGCTGTGTCTCTGTCTAGCAGATTGATTGTCTGCTTCGCCCTGTCTAAAACAAACCTACCCTCTCCCTTTGACAAATGGAGTTCACGAAACCTCAAATGAAAATTACATCCATACGATTCTTTTTATACATAAGTACATATGTATTTAGAATTTTTTTAGGCACTTCCGAATTTCTCTTTATTAAAAAATTATGATTAAAACACAATTTTGGTAGGATATTTTTTTGGTGTTATTATATTTAGAGAATAACGTTTTTACAAATACACAAAATAACATTAAGATTATCATTTTTACAGTTGGGTGTGTAACAACGAACGACCCTATAACAAAAAATGTTAGGTTAACAAAAATAGTTTAACAAATGTTATTAATAAAATATGGATGCTATAAAGAACACATCGTTTGGGATTAACGTGTCGACGTTTCTGGAGACTTACCGCTTGATTTTATGTGAATATTGGTAGATTTTTTTGAAATTAATTTTGTATTATTTTAACAGTTTTATTTTTATTTTTTTATTATATTTTCCTCTTAAAATAGTTATTGAATGGTGACTTTGCTCTAGACTGTAATCCTAAAATGGATTACCACTAAATACACATATATACAGTTATCTCAATTATCCGGGGTTGCAGATAAAAAATTAACCCAGCCTTTTTTGAACGATGACAAGTTTATATATTTTTGACAAATTTGATTAAAATTTCATTCAATCGGTAAAATAATCACTATCTTAGCCCAACTATATTAGATAATTTCAAAAAACTTTACTACAATTTACAACTGATCACAATTTGTCGCAAATGATATGAAGAAAGTTGTTAACTCGTGAACGCGCCCGGAATATCGCAATTTATATCTTCAAATCTGGTAAGTACCCACTCAGCCACTAGTCTCTCTAATTCTTGGCTCTAGATCGTCCGGTAGGTTCCAACTTTGCCCATAACTTTCGATGACATTCTGGACCAGTCCCTCGGCCTATTCAATTATACTGACAATGCGAATACTATGTTATTTTTAGTTACTAAATTAATCCTAATTCAATTACATTTTTCAACTATTTGCGGTGGTAGCGGCAGCATGGTGACTGGTGCACGTCGCTAAATACACGTATACCCGTTTTGACAAAAAGTGCCTAATTCTCAATAGATGAAGACCTGAAAAAGGAAAATAGTTCAATCACGATCAGGTGTCGCTTTACCGAGTTTCAAAATGGCCAACATTTATTATACCATTGAGAGGCATCCATTCCAGGACTAACTTTTCCATCTGTCATCTTTCCGACAAATAAGTCCGGAACATTGTCACATTTTTTGGGCAAAATCAGGTTGAACCTTGGTTCTTTGTCGAAGTTGTGCATATAATTTGTCAAACTCTCAGAATATTCCAAGATCAGCCATTTCCTCTTCGAATAACTTTAATTTGTCTATGACATTGACTCACTCGATGAATAACGAAAAATAAATATTTAAAACAATAAAAATCCGAAAACTTCTGACATTCAGAACATTATCAGATCTTGCACCTCATAAGGCAGGGAAAATCGGGGCCCTGGAAGGAGACAATGGTTTGTCCAGTGCACTACAGAGCTTTTCCGGGCCGCAGTAAAAAAAATGATGATAGTCATTGAACAGATAAGATTCGAGAAGAAAGATAAGCAAAATTTAAAGGTTTTTTGACAGATACCATTGGTCAAATTTATAGAAGACAAAATTTCTTCACGGGTGCATGGTTCTGCTAATGATTTTTCTATTTACTGCTTTATTAAGATGTAGTCGGGGTTGTAAATAGTTAAAAAAGAAAAAGGAAAAACGGGATATATCAAAAAAGTATGCAAACTGCAGACGCAGTCGGTTTACTCAAAGGTATTTGTGATTGAGATGTATTAATTTGAAAAAGTGTAACATATAGGTTCGAAAATTTGTAATGAAAAATACTGGCGCTATAACACAATTGGTGTACTTCCCTGGATTGGAAATAGAGATCCAGGTACGAATCCCGGTAGCGCAAAAACAATATTTTTCGATAAAATTGATTTTATATGTATATATTTATAATTAATACATTAAATTAATATTTAAAACATCACAGACCTATGTTCTGAATAATTACTTCACAATAAGAATCTGTTCTCCTTAACAAAAAATTATTTTCAATAAATATAAATAAAGTTTGATCTCGTGGAAAAGCGCAGTAAATATAATTTTTAATATGAATATTATTATTATTACTCTGTTGACTAATTTAGTAATTACTACATTCATCAGACCTGACACAGTTCCTCTGCCGCGTAAAAATCTCATGTTGTTATGCAAACACTACCGAGGGAATAGAATTATATAGAAGTCAGCGGACCTGGACGCGGAAGCGACACATTTAATGTATTTTTATTTTTAGGAAAGTAATTAGCAGTGAATTCGCCGTAAATTTATTATAATATCGCGCAGCTTTAGCGCCAAAACTTTAATGTGAAAATATTATGAAATTTCTACGCATTGTAATATTACCAAATAACTCACGATAATTAGTTAAATAAACGTAGGCCCAGTGAAGCTAACATTGAATTAAATTAATGAAGAGCGAGTTAAACACTTCAAACATCGAGAATGCTAAAGAAATGAAGTTACGGATCCTAATGAAGATCAATCATATGTCCGCGTTTTTTACGAAAATATGGGTTTATATTATTAATATATTTGACTGTTTTTAAAACAATTACTTAGATAAAATCTTTACACTATTGTAAATTTAATGTTATTTGCCATAATTAAGAAAATACTAGCATTATAAGAAAGACCGCGACCATTGAATTTATTTTCCGCGTCCCACAAAATTGCCTTAATATATAAAATTTGTGCATACACACTCGGGTCTCTTTTTATGCAGTTTATATTTCAAGAAGCTTTTTTTTTAAATAACTATTTTAGACCAATTTGACATGTTGAAAGGGTCAAAAATTGCAAAATATGCAAACGCAGACTACGCTAGTACAATTCAGCCGAAACCAAGTGAAATTGGGCACGTCTGGACGCTTTTCTCCCCTCCATTATTTTCAGAAATTATCAGTGAGCATAATGCAGAGGATAATGTCATGAATGACAATGATATCATTGGTATAACTCTTGATACCGTCGATGATAATTCTGAACGAGCATTCAAGTGTCAACGCGAGCAAATTGCATTTATGGATATCAGGAATTGTACAAAAAATTAGCAAAGTCATCGCAAAGTTTAATCACTGATTATATTGTCAAAAAGGAAAAATCAACATGCGAAGTTGAGGCTAATTTTATTTGTGAAAAATCATTATCTTCAGGACATAGATCTGATGCGCTGACTATCTCTTCTAGTGATGAAATTGATTTCGAACCAGTTCGCAAATTATGCCAAACATTGTCATATAGCGATTACAATTCTAAAGAAAAAAATATGCAAAAAAGATAAACTTTTTTTTATAAAATTTTTATACATAAATTTGGAAGGAACATGTTAATATTATATTTTTCTGAAATTTAATAAACTTTTTTTATGCGTTTTTCGGTATATTTTAACTTTTAGAAAATTTATTTTTATTCGTATATCTAGTCTTTTTTTATGCGTTTTCCTGTGGAACGTATCTACCGCATAAAAAGAGACCGGAGTGTACGAAATATATTTTATTAAAATCTTGAAGCTACATATATATCCAGAACGATAAATACAGAAAAAAATTACAATGTAGATTTGTCTCTTTAAAAAATGCTAATGTAAAAACAAACATTTGCTTTCAAAATATCCATAACTCAAAAACATTAAGCCGTTTTAGGGGGTTTTGGAATTAGGCGCTATAAATATAAAATTATTTATTTTATTAAAATTAATATTTGTGTATTTGATCTTTAACTTCAGTTAAGATGAGTTTAATAATGTACTGTAATTTTTTCAGATACTAAAATGTATAACTAATTACTTGAAATAATACGCGTAAAAAGCAAATTCCCAAAAACATTTATATTCAGAAAGGACAGAAAATTTTTAAACAAAAATGTTCAATGTAGTTTTTATCCAATTGTCACACAAAAAAAGGTCAACTGGAATGAACAGTTGTTTATGATAAGTGCTGTTCCTTGTACTTTTGGAGATTACTCAACGATTAAGCGTAACGAAAGCAAACACTCAATTTTAAGCAATATGAAGCGAGCACACTGACAAACACACTTAAACATAATTAGTTAAACAAAAATATTGCACCGTCGGCCATATCGAATCTTCAGGGCCCAAACTAGAACTACAATTACATTCAATGAAAACTGTGTAACGAAAAGTTTTGATCTTAATTAACCACATTATGGATAGAAAAACATCACACGATCGTCTCAAAACTACTACATAAATCAACACTTATTTACACAGAATAAATTTTTACAAAATCATGTTAAACTTTAAGTCTACGAACTTCGAAATAAATATTTTAGACATTTATCCATTATTAATTTGCATATTATTCTTTGCACCAGGCCCTAGATCATCTAACAAAAAACAGTCTGACCGCTCGAAATTCAATGATCTTTAATTTTTTGTATTCAATATATAATTTGGAATCAGTAAAATATTTTAATTACCTAATCGAATTAATCGCATAATTACGATTTTTTTTAATACATATCTCTGACATGGTTGAGATTAGGCACATATTTATATAAACATTTTCAACTGTCATACTAATTTAGTTATGTATCCACCCATAAAATATTATGGACTAGGTCTATTACACCCTATATATGTATATATACAACTTACACTGTTTGCGCGTTTTCACATCCTTCAATTGGTAGCTCTGGATTTTTCTGTTGAAGGACTGATTGGAAGTAGGTAAGACTGTGTACTTTTGGTATTAGCGGGTACGCCGCTTGACTTGGACAGAAATACTACAGCCGTTATCAGGGTCGGTCCACTACTAGAAACGCTATAGAAACATTGTCGGCGTGCGAGACCCAGTTCGTGTATCAACGGTGGCGCGCGAGGAACTTTCGGAGACCGACCAGCGAACATACATACATGTGCAATCTCCGGATTGCACGTCCTGTGGATAAATTGCGATGATTCCTGTTGGAAATCAAAATTACCGCAGGATGGGGAAGGAGTATCGGGAGATGGATATAGGAAGAGGTTGGTGAAGGAAAAGGAATTTCAATCCAAGGACCAATGATCTCGGAAAACCGAGATTAAGAATGAATGCTCACCTTACCTCAAATATGACGGCTCCGAAGCACCTGCAGTAGCCGCCGAAATCACACACTGCATACACGAGGATGGTCGACGATCTCCGCTTCCAAATAAAGACGGTGATTTTACATTTTACCCACGGCACACACAAACAATAAAAAATATGATCACAAAAAAAATAGTGCTCCACCGCATTGGAGATGATTGGTCCACAACGCAAATTGTATCACCGTTATCGAGATCAAACAATATCCAACATTGATTCAGTGATACCTCAATAGCGCCAGACTCCAATTCAAACTAAGGGCAAGCATTAGAATATGGGTCGAGGATAGGAAATTGGACGCGGACATGTGGCAATAACATTATTCGCGGCTGATATTAAAAGCGCGCCAAAAGTGTGCTTTATGAATACAGAACAATACAACATCAGAAGAATCTAGCAGAGGCTTCAACAGAGCAGCTAGCAAAACCAGCAGTCCGGATTGCTTCTGGGAGATCGGTCAACTGTCCAGGTTAGTGGCTATCTGACTGTACTAGAATAACACATTTTATATTATCAATAGAAAACCCAGGACCTAGGAATTGCGCTATCGAAGGGTGTTTTATCACGACATATACAAAAAAGACAGTTAAGTATTGACAGATTTAAAAATGAAGCGATATTTTTTAATCTAAGACGTACACAAACGTAACAAACACAAATAACTGTAAGTTTAAGTGTTATGCTGAAAATTCAGGATATTCATTAATTATTTTACTCTGTATAATATTAGCAATTGAAGTAGTGCTAGAATCCATTTCACGTTGAATTTAAAAAGTTCGTGAATAATGCCCTTCTGTATCAAGCGATCACAATGTGTTACACGTATTTCTAATAAATACTCTTTTTTTAAGTGACGTCGTCTAACTCACATCGTGATTAAGGTAGCATTGAACGATCACCCATTCACACGTTTCAAAATAGCTTTTCCATTCCAGCAACCGATCAAGCAACGGAATAAAATTCTAATTTGAAGAAATGCGACTTGATCATGGAAAATAAAATGACCATAATTGTGAAAACAGGATTGTTACATATTTCATATTAAGAATTTGGAATAATATCACATTCCCGCGCTTTCGGTTTTGTCTTATTTTGTTGACTAAGATAATAACTGTAAAAAATGACAGCGGACTCTAAATTCAAAAAAAGTTCAAATACCGTGGTCATATCTCCAATGAAGATAGACTAGACGATGATGACATAGAACGACAGAGGAGACTGTTAAGCGTTCGTGCGAATATGCTGTCACGGCATTTCTACCGATGCAGTAAGGAGGTGAAGAGCATCCTTTTTAAATAGTTCTTCACCAACATGTATACCTGCAATCTCTTGTCGAAATACAAGCAAGTGACGTACAACCGTCTAAGAATTCAATATAACAACACATGCAGAATACTGTTCGGGTTGGCGCGTTATTATAACGCATCTACAATGTTTGCCGATGGCCGTGTGCATGGATTCGTTCCACTACTGCGACTGGAGCTCAGCACCAACTCTAAACCATTATTAATAATATTATTATTAAATCCCATCTCCATATCATCAACACCATCACCAGGTTGCTAGCAAAAAAATACCTACGTGAATACGAAAGAAGGTCAACCGTCATCTTCGCGCTAATGAAAGAGATATACTTGGTAGAAAACTTTTTTTTACGGTTCGTACTGGGGGTGAATGACTTGCGCACCAAACACAAAGGCGGATTTATGAAAGGGTTGGTTATTTTGAAATACTCATTTTTAATCTCACAAACGCACGGGGGCTAATCTTTTATGCTGTGAACCTGAGCCTAACCTCTCTGCAGAGTTTCCAGTCAAAAGTTTATTATGAAAAATATCACAATTAAAACCATAAACATTACTTTTTTATTCAAGTATCTAATAGGTAGGTGTTAATAAAAACTCTTTTCGGGAGATTAAAAATAAAGTATTCACCACATTTTATTTGTGTAAATGTAGTTTTGTATTACGGTTAAGCTTTTGTGAAATACTAAGGCGACTGGAAAAAACCTTACATGACTCGATAGAACATATTCTGCAAAAGCGTAATATCAGATTAGCTATGATTAAATTTAAAAAATAAATAAAGTCTAGTACCAACCTACAGGCGTGTTAAAAATAATAGTCGATTGTATGTGTACTACAAAGATTGATTTATTTATAAATTAAAATAATTATTTCTTTGCCTCAACAAATCCCAGTGAGGTAAACATTAAAATACTTAAATGTGCATATAACATTTCAAATGTATAAATAAAATATCTAGTATGGAAATATCTTATTGAAGAAATACTTTAAACACCCCTTATATCCAACAAATCTTATATTCAGGCGAACTTTCATATTTCACACATAATTATTTTGGTCTATCTAAACGGGTTCAGAAAAAAATATATGTACGAGAAATAAAATGCTTTAAAAACTTTAAATGGAGATGTGTACATAAAGGAATACATCATTAATATTATAATAATGTTTCAAATTAAGATTATTTATTTATTTTTATAGTGTGTAACAGGCCTAGTCCACAATATGTTATTCAAGGAATATGGCAAAGTGAGTAATAATCAAAAATCCGAGAATGACGTCAAATTTGATTTATCTTAAATATTCACTATTGGCGATACATACAATTTTATGATTTACCTACAGCTTTTTTCACCTTTAAGTTCAAAATCTGTCGCTTTGCTGCCGAAAAAACTTCGGTAATATAAATTAAAGAGCAAGATCATCACCGGACGAACTATCATCATTAAAATAGCGGAATAATAAATAATTCACTGTCGTATACTGCAATTTTCAAAGTAATTATGTGACTGATGACTTTTAAAATAGCTGTGAAGATTCCGCAATTTCTAACTAACGATTGACAGTTTTACCATTGAATGAGAGTAAAATTAATTTACTATTAAATGTGCACTCGACGAGTAAATATTTTTTTAGCAGCGACCGAATAACCCGTTTTCGCAAAAAAAATACTAAAGTAACTTTTTTACTACAGTAAAAATTTATTACTGGTCACCAAGCATTACTCTTTAAGATCCTGCGGTAAACATAGGCATCATCCCCGTCTCCCTGGCCATACCATTCCCTTCCCCACGATCTTAATGTGTTTTATACTGAATGCTACCCACTCTTAATTTTACATAGTTACTCTTTAGGATCCTGTGCAAAACGTAGACACCATCTCCCCTTCCTTCGGTCACTCCATCCATTTCCACCGATATAGATGATTACTATATTGTATGGAACGGTATTCATTCCAAGTTTTGCATAGTTACTCTTTAAGATCCTGAACAAACCATAGGCACAATCCCCCTTCTTCCTGACTAACCCATTTCTTCCTAGCGATATAAATATGTTCCAACCGTTCCAAAAGGGAGTAACTCCAACCCACGGACTGGACCAAATTGTATACATTGTTATTATTTAGACCTCGCATAAAACAAAGGCCACTGTTTCCTATAAACCTTTGTTTCACATTAAAATTACCGTATTTCCTCGATTGTAAGATGCATGTTTTTTTCCTATGCTGATGTCTCTGAATTCGGGGCGCGTCTTACAATCACAGCTTATTAGTTTAGTGGACAAGACGCTGGCCTAGTAATCCATTGGTCCGTGGATCGAGCCTCATTTCAGAAGACCAGCAGGTTAGTCCTATTTTCATAGCACATGCATTTAGCTTAGTTTGAAAATACTAAGAATATTGATGTGACATGTATTCCATGCAAGCATCTCTATTTTTATTTATTTAAAAAAAAATCGCTGTAATATTCCGCAGTCGTGATGAATCATCACTGATCACTGATAGAACTGAGTCAAAAAGTGATTCAGAAAAATCGGATACTGAATCTAAAGAAATTTCTGACACCGATAGTGATAGTATATAAATAATATGCTTATTTTTAAATCCGTGATTTAGAATTACCGTAAATAAATAAAATAAAGTTTACATGTTTTTATTTTTTATTATTGGTATATAAAAATAAGAGAGCGTAATCTATTGCGTCGTAAAATCGAGGAAATACGGTAATTCTAAATCTCGGACCATTTGTATGACATTGTATTGTGATTGTATGACATTTTCTGTTATAATAAAGTTTACACGTTTTTATTTATTATTATTGGTATATAAAAATAAGAGAGCATAATCTATTGCGTCGTAAAATCGAGGAAATACGGTAATTCTAAATCTCGGACCATGCCGAGTAAGTAGAGCTAGTTGTATATAAGACACGATGTAAGATAAAGGTTATTTTATGAAAGTAGAAAGATCACATTTCCCGACAGAAAGAATTGACTTTATTTGCCGCGCATCCACTCCCGCGTAACAAAATGATGGATTGCCATGTCGGCAGATTTTAGCATTTCATCGTGGTTTTCTCGCTTCTCTTTACCCTTCCCCTACACACACACTTTTTCCTATTCCATCTGTCCTGGGAGGGCGTCTCCCCCGGGACGAGGCCTTTGTTCTTACATCCATCGCAACTGTAGCAGAATTATTAACGAGGAAATGAGAATCTTAAGATGAATTCGCTTAATTTTTCTTTTTTCTTGCCGTTGCGGTACTTTAATTTTTCATCTTAATACATCGTCTAATGTCAACAAAATATCTTATTTTCGTGCTTACGCTCATATACGGCCGACCGTTTGCGGTATCTTAACAATCAGGTTTTAAGTGCTATAATATAATATTTAACGTTTCGTCAACTGTTACGTACGTATGTACTCGGATTTAGAAATATTAGAAACAATAAAAATTACTCCAACACAAAGAATCCAATATATGTGATGTAGTGATGAATCAAACCGTTATCTTGACAGTGATTGTTTGGTAAGTATTCAATTATAATGACGATTGGTAACCGAGATTTATCTGTTGGAAAGTTAGTTGCTAGTGAACCACTGACGGCTCGCTGAATTACAAATAATCAGTTACCGATCAACATTACAATCAATTACAAACCCCTTAGAATCTTTCACATTACTAGGCATATATATACAGATATATGGACAGATTTCGGAACACCTTAAAATGCATACTTCTATATTTGAGAAGAAAAGTTTGGCATGCAACTGCTGCATTAAGTCTTTGAATGCTACCCAGATCGTTAAATTTGTTTAATAGGTAGCCAGGATTCTTCACATCCGTCTCTCTCTTTCTGTTCTCTCTCTTCCATCCGGTTGCATTTACGATACAATATAAAAGATCCACTTTATTAAAGGCTTCTATGTATTTTGTAAATAAAATAATAAATATTCTGTTTTAAAAAAATACAAATAAAAATTGTTTATTTCATCGTCAATTTCACATTCAATGGGCCCGAAATTTGTCCGACTTCTTTCTAACAAATGGGCTATAAAATAACGATTTTAAATTAAATTAATAAGAATACCCCAATTAAACTAATTTCCAAGATGGAACACAGAGCCGCTTCGGATGTTTTCCAAGAATTTGTCCTTATAAGAGCGAGCCGAAAGCAATTTGTCCCAAATGCAAATTAGCGGCTGAAAGGTGTGGGATCGCCCCATTTAGTGGAAACTGTGTTCAAATTTGCAATTATCGCGTATTTTGGCCTTTGCATATTTATTCTCCTAATTTCAAACGCAAACATTTATGTATAATTTCTTCTTATACCTTTAATTTTATAATTATAATTATTAATCCATTCGCGCTTCCGTAGTCACGATACGAATCGTTTTAATAAGATTTCAAAGTCTCCAGCCGCCTAGAATGAAAACCTCATTAGCAAAACACACCAAACTCGCAATATTCACGGAATAATTAAGAGTGACACTTTGTACTTTCAGTTGGTAACACATATCAATTTTTTTGTTCCATTACATACATCTTTGAAGAGTTGTAATAATTAAAACTGAAATTTATTTAGACTTAAAGATTTTTGTTTATATATAAAGTAGAAAGCATTAATGCTCTTCCATTGAATTTATCACAATTATTTTTCCAAGCGTAATATTAATACACATTAGATAATTAACTGATAACTCAGTGTCAAAGAATTTTTAATGACGATATTATACTATATTATATATATATAAAGGATGTCCAGCTGAAAATTTTCAAGTTTAATATTAAATAAAATAAAAAACTATTATATTTTATTTACACAAATTGGAGTTTAACGATGCGAATTTTACGTTTCACAAATAATATCGTCTGCCATCCATTTCTCTCAAGACACTCTTGCAATCGGACTCTTAAATTTGCAAACACGTGAGAGTAAAGCGTTGGTTCAATGACAGCAACTTCACGGTGGATATTTTCTTGTAGGGCCTGAATTGTTCAAGGATTGTTGCTGTAAACTCTCGACTTAAGGTATCTCCACAAAAAAAAGTCTCACGGTGTAAGGTCCAGTGACCGAGATGCCCAGGGTATGTCTCCGTACTTGCTGATTAATTTATTGTGAAAAATTCCCCTCAGCTTCTCCATTGAAACTCTAGCTGTGTGCGGAGTGGCCCCGTCTTACTGAAATTGTATTCTGTTGTTGAACCCGGGAAACAGCTGTAGTTACGGTATCAAAAACTCGTCAGTATCTTTTTCAAAATAACGTACACTGTTGATTTTTTTATTCCAGTATAGACTGCAATCTTCCATATCGATTTACGCGGATTGCGCATAATTTCACGTCGAACTTGAGCCACATGTTCAGGCATCGCTGCTGACATCGATGGCCCCGGAGGAGTTTGGTTAACCATTGTCCCTTCTTGTCTGAATTTTTGAATCCATCACCAGATAAGTTGCGTGCTCGACCCATCACTTACTCGTCGAATATTAAAGCGAGTACAAAAAGCACGACGCGCACGAACCAATGAATCGCCGCACTTTAAATATTGCTCAACCGTGAACGCGCGGTGCGCTCCCGACCAGTGACTCATAGCGACTGGCAAATCTGCAAATCATGCGCGTCGAACAATACCCTTCCCATTTACCTCATCCTGATGGTTTACGAGCAATTACAATTTAATCTTGATTTTTTTCCACTGGACACCCTTTATATATTATATATATTAGTATTACAATAAAATATTGGATACTTATCAATGTTGATGTGTTTTAAAAGAAAACATCAACATAAGTATTGAAATTTTCTTAATATATATATATATATATATACTATAGATATATTTTTAATTAATATTTTTTTAGCGCATTCTTGGTGTATAAAAATGTTATTAACTACTTTTAATACGCGAATTAAGACTGATAATTACTAATGAAAAATCGTTAAACTTCAATTTATTGTGTATGACCAACGCAAAGTCACCGATCACAGTAGTGGGTGATAATGGAATGGGACGGGATAGAATAGGAGTAGGAAATGAGGAAAATGATGAGAGGAGGATAAGGGAATCCTTCGATAGCGGACCACGGTGGCGGGATAAAGAGGACAGCTCGACTCACCTGATGATGACGCCGTCACCGGCTTTATCCTGAAGATCACCCAAATTGAAACGCAACTACGGCGTCACTGGTGAATCCACCGTCCGACGTTCAATAACTACACACACAAATACGCTGTTGCGTACGTCCAAATGATCGCCAATAACACAGATCATAATGAGGAAAATTTCACTCCGAATCTCGGCGTATTTCCATACAACGAAACACCAAACCGACTTGAGGACAAACATGTGCTTTAGAAGTAATCCAACACGATTGATTACAGCGAGGACGACTCTTCCTCTCGTAACGGTCGAATTTTATGAATTCAGTAACGGCCAGTCGACCCAAAGGAACAATATGTACCGAGTAGGAACAAAACTAAAACTGGTGACAATAACACTACATTTTACACTAACATGTTTCAAGTTATGGAAGTATATGTGTTTACCTTTTAAAAAAATATATATTTACGAATACAAAACACTATGTGATTATCTTGTGCACTGTTGCCAACCAAACAAAAAGTGGTCGCCTCAAGTCAGTTCGCTAGGGCACGAGCGGATTTGCCCGACCGAAGTCGAGATCCTCACACTCGCTCCAAACCGTCGGTGGACACGGATACGAAAGCCGGTACCGGACCGAGGGGTCGGGGCAGAAGGCTGCTGGACGGCGAGGTTCCAAGGGATGAGGCGGGATGCAAAATGAAACACTTGCTAAAGGTGTATTCAGTGCACCGCAGTATGTAGTTTGTTGTGTAGAGACGAGACGTTTGACGAGAAGTGACCTCCATACTGCGGTGCGCTTGTATTTATTCAAGATGAGTGGACGTGCGCCGTTACCAGCGCACGCCACCCCAAAACCACCCACCGTGCCAATCAGGGCGCGTTTACAGGCCTAACCGCGCCCCAAGCGACACGGCGTTCGGCGCCGCCTGTCGGCCGGATAGCGCAACATCGCGCCATTTTTCGGTCGCGAGCTGACAGGCGGCAGAAGCCGTTTTCCGGAGACAAATAATTAAATATTATACTTAAAATTAACAATTGGGGATATCACGGGTAGTGAATTCTGTAGTAAATATCGCGACCCGTGATATCCCGTAACAAGAATTATCCGGCCAGTGTTTTCTTTCGAGTTATTTCGTTTTTTGTGACTTCGTTATCTCGGAATGTTCGTTAAGCGGGTTTCTTGCCAGGGGCGGGCGCTGCTAAGGGCCTTTTGATAGGAAATGTAACACTGGCGGGATAATTTTGTATGGGTGCCGCGGACTACGACATTTGTTTATTTCTACTGTTGTCCGCGGCACTAAATACACTAAATTTAAACAACAGTGGCGGCGTACCGGCGGGTGGGCAAAGGTTTATTGTGTTCCCAATCCCGCGGCACGCCGCGTAAAACAAATAATAATTATTTATACGTAAATAATAACATTTCAAATTTAAATAACAAATATGTAATATTTTATTTCATGGCACTAGTCTCTGTGTGCAACATGCACTATATAATAGTATACTTTAAATAGCATTTTATTCATCGTCAGACGTGATTGTCACGCAAGTTGTTGGATATGTAAATAGAAAAAGAAGAATATGCGGCAGAAAATTATTTATATAAAATATTAAACATATGTGATATATGTTAAATTTAAAATTTCCGCGAGCACTAGTGTATGGAACTGGCATCGCTTCTGGATGGTTTCTAGAATTACAATGAATTTATTTAATATTATACACGCTCTATTCAGGCATTAACAGAATTTGTAAAATAACAGAAATTTATAACAGAAGTGCAATACACAAAGAAAAAAATTACATAGTGTCAGCGTGTTTTTACATAATTTAAAATAAATATAAAATGTGAAGTAGCTATTTATCCATCACCATTGAGTTGAGACACAAAAAATTGTAATAGTGAAGTCCTATAAAGAATTAAATTAACAGCAAAAATGTCGACATATTCATTACTCAAAGAATGCATTCTGGGGTCTGCGGAGTTAGCTACTGCATGAGTTCTGGCATTACCACTGTAATAAAACAATGAATTATGTCTCGATGACCTCAATGGTGCGTGAAAGTCAAGCAGACCAACAATCTGGGGACAGTCTATCATACCATTGATGATCCTGTATAGAAATATAAGGTCGGTCACCGTACGTCTCACTGATAAGTTTAACCATTTCAGACGGCTAAGGAGAAAATCATAATTGACATCCTCAGATCGTATATTTAATTTAAAATTAATAAATCTTAGAAACTTTCTCTAGATCCTTTCAACCGCCGTCGAGTGTACAATGAAGTGTGGAGATCATATGACTGATATAAATATATTTGATTTGAATTTGATGGGCCTTGTAATGGGATCTAAAACGTCGACCAAAAAGCTCAGATATACACGGCAGATTAGCCCAAAAAAATGTACACAGAAGATTCTGAACCTAAGGACATTTTTGACGAAAAAGATGATGACAGTAAATTATCCTTTACTACGTAATTAATATGCTCATTATTTTAACATCAAGATATACATTTTCTTTTCAAAACGAATTTCCAAGTATAATAAGCATTTCTATTTTAAATACTTTGTTAAATTTTTCGAAATCAGTTAAATTCTATTGTATTTTTGGATTATTTGAGTTTTTATTATTTATATACATTAATTTCATTCACAATAATATCGGTAATTATGATTGTAGTTATATTGAACTTGTAAACCCTCATAAAATATCTATGATTAATTGATTGAATGGGACATACATTTTTTTAATCTGTTCCGATTTTAAATCAACAGTAGGTAGATTTTATTCAATTAAAAGAATAACCCCGAAGTGACTAGTAATATTTTAATATTGCATTAGTGGTTATGGTATCAAATAATGGGGTCGTTCATGCAAATCTAATATTGAAAAATACAAAGCCTTCAAACAGCTATTGTTAAAATTATTGAACCCGCGGGGCTTTTGAATTGAGGAATAATCTGACATACGCGTAGGTACATACGCGCTTTCATTCATCTATAAAGAAAATATGAGGGGCTTAAAAGCAAAACTGCCACTTTGCAACAATTGACGAAAATAGAGTGACGCGTTTGAAAAAGATAATCTGGCAGTGGAGTCAATTTTACAATCGATAACTGCTTTTGATGGTGTTATAGAATCATTTTATCAAAAGTATATAACTTTTATAATCTCCGCTACCAATACGTTTATCACAATTAAAGTGGCGGTTTTTCTTTCACAAATACATTCATATATAAAATTCTCCCCGTCCGTCGAATATTATTTAATGTATTAATTAAAATTAATGTCAAGACCGTGATGTAATACATGAAATCAATACGTTTCTACACTTATACAATTACTATTTGGTTTAGAACATTGATAATTAATTGTTCAGGTCATTGTGTGCGTACGGATGATATGCGGCTTTCCACACAAGTTATTTTTGCACAGCTATCGCAAAAGAAGACAGGATGGGCCGAGCAAAAGATTCAAAGACACCTTGAAGGCGAATCTGGGCAGACGCGGCATAGATCCTCAACACTGGGAAACCGCGGCCCATGATCGAGGACGATGGTGTCAAAAAGTACATTGCGCTGGAAAAGAGGGCAGAGGAAATAAAACGAGGAAGATCCGTCCCTCAAAACCCCCCTGCCCAGCGGATGCACGTGCAGCACACGTGGAAGGGTGTGCTGATCGAGAATAAGGCTCTTCAGCTAGACGGACTCGATAGCTAAACCACGGCAGACGTTATCCTCATAAAGAGGGACTGCCGAAGAAGGATAATAATTTACTTTTCCCAGGTTTTTTAACAATAAAGTGCAGCGTCCTTCGAGATAAATTAATTTTGAAAAACAATTTGTTAGAAGCTCAATAATCAAAAAGCGCACACCAGAAAATGTATGAATATGAACGTGAAAAGAGTGTGTCAAGATAGAAGAGTGTGGCACTCTACCTTCGCTGCCTACACCTACGGAAAAACGGCGTGATGGTAAATTAGTTCGTTTTATAAGATTTTAAAAAATTGCTTATTATTTGAGATTGTATATTTATAAAATTAAATAATCGAATATGTCGAATTGTGCAATAACTATATTATATTATATATGCATAATATGTAAAGTGTAGTATACTATTACTACATACTAAGTCTGCTACATATAAGCATTTAGAAAGTAGCTTTGCAAGTCTGACATTTTAAAAGTATTATTTTATAAATGATGTAATAAAAATAACATTCTACGAGAGTAAATGAATCGTTGGGTAAGGTACGCACCTATTTTTTTTTAACGCCTGTAAAGGTAAACCAATTAGCTTAGTTAGCCAAATTTACAAAACAATGTTATTATAAAAGCTAATTGGCTAAATTTTTGTTATTTTTCACACACCGTCGCGCACTTCTTTTATTTTATTCTAATGAACAGATTATCAATAGGTCATCAAAGTCATATAAAATTATAATGTAAAGATAAAACAGACAAAAAGCTAATGTGAAGGAGAAGTCTTCTTCTTCTTCTTTTAAATAGACAATCCACCCTTCAAGAATGATTTGTGCCATTAATCAAGTTAAAACTTTATTTTATAGAAAAATTACAATAATACCAGTGTCGTTCAAAAATTTGCTATTATATAGATTAAATGTGGCGAGTTAAGGGAAAGAAGATGACACGAGTTAACCAGGAGTTGAAAATTACCATTGACGAGATTACTGTAAAAAAAACCTGTGATCCGCAATGGACAGGCAAAAAAGATATAGTCAAGGTTTTCCTCCTCGGCACCACACTCACACATTGTGTAATTTCTTAAGTTCAATTTGAATAAATGTGAGGCTACCTGGTAATGCCCAATTCTTATTCTAGAGATATTTGATATTGTTATTTTGGAAATTTTCCTTTTGGAGTACCAGGGAGTGCAGGGAATAGATCTTTGAATTATTTTAAGCCGATTACCCTTATGATTATTTGGATCCATCCATTGTGCAGTCCGTGATAGAATTCGTACGTTTTTTTACCATATTAAGACTGTCATACATCGGGATATGGAATTGACAAAGTAAAACTCCGGAAAGAGCGGCCTCCTTGTCCAGTTTATCAGCACATTCAAAGGAGATGTCATTAGTATAAAAAATCCTAGCGCTACAATTGAGAAAAAATAACAAATAATCTTAAATATAATTCGTGTAATGTAAAACGCGTGACTTCCAACGTCAACGATATCGAAACACATGACGCGCGACTAAGTGTAATGAAGTATTTTAGGCAGAGGAAGGAATTAAGGTTAGTGTTGTAAATGGCGACCCTCGTAGTCCAGTGGCTTCTCATAAATTCCGGGTTCAACTTCCGATACGGACACAATACATCTATATCATTTTTCAAGGGTGGATGTTTTTGTAATGTGTTTCACTACAGTAATACGGCCTCGTGACCAATTGTAGTTTTTAAAAATTTTAAAAAAAAAAGTTTCAATAGAAACAATGTCGGATAGTTTAATAATAAATCATTTTAAAGGAGTGTTTAGGTCTACTGTTATAGAATTGACGAAGTGTTCTTTATTCTTTGAAAGAGATTATATGTAAATGTATGTTGTAAGCGAATAATTATAATCGCGTACATATGTAAAAATGTAAAACATTATTAGTATGAAAGTAGCTAGATGTTGCGATTTTCCATCCACGTAGTATCGTAGGTGTGTGTGTGTGTGTGTATACCTTTATTAAAGTTCCAGGGCGCTCCGGTTAGAGCTGTCGCGGCCCCGCATAACCGTACATCATATGGAGTTTATTGAATTGCGATTGCTTCTAGTCGGAATTTTATTCCCTCTTGTATATTTTATAACTTTATCCGGCGGGTTTATGGTGAGGGGCGAACGTGTTTTGCTTGCCGGAATGGTGTACACACAAATCTCCGGCGGGTCCCGCACTCAGACGGTGCTCAGCATCAAAATGATATTTTACAAAATGCACTAAAATATTCATAAAAATGAATGAATCGTATAAATGTTTATATTGTTAAATTTTACTTATTACAAAATGAGGAACAGAAATTTACATTTTCTCGTAATTTCCTTCAAAGTCAAAAATATGAATCTTTAATTTCATTAAAATATTAATATGAGACTAACCTTGCTGTGGTGTTCTTGCGTATCAACTTTGAATTATATATATATATATTTCTAATTAATTATTCATCGTCGTTCCGACTAAAGACATTCTTGAAAAAACTGAGATCACGTTTAGATAAATAATTATTGAACAAACGTAAACATTACCATCTGTCGCACTGTCAAATGCGACGCGAGATGACAGATGGTCAATACACTTGAATGTTTTTTTTCTTACTACTAATAAAGACAATGTACACTTAATTTCAAATTGAATATATATTTACGTACCGTTATTGAATACATAAATATAAAAGAGAAAACATTTAAGTAATCTTAACCTAGGATATTAAAAACACGTTGGGCATATTCGCTATTTTGGCGAATATGTGGATTTTTTTCTTACTGACAATGACACTTACATATCCAAAGACGGATCATGTACAGATCAACAGCGACGATGAAGCGCAATCATATAAAATAATATGCAGTTTTAATGTTGTAAATCTTTTCGCTACGATTTTCCAGCAAAGGATAAAACTCCTATAAAGCAGATGCATTCAATACTCCATTCAAAATAATCTAGGCATGTCAGCCACATAGCAATAATGACCACATTAGCAGTGTTATAGAAGTGGACAACATAATATCATGTTGGCCCAGAGTTCCTATTTTTTGTTGCCTTACTGAACTCGGTAAGTTCATGACCGCAGTCATTACCGAGTGCCATCTGGACCCTGGACCCCGTTTCAATTGCGGTAGAACGATGTAAGTTAGAAACTAGTCGAAGAACACTGCTTTCAGAAAATACCTATATTTAGTAATCAGGGCCAATTTCATTGCGAGGATACCAAAATGAAAGAGTAAAATTTAGTTACTTAGTTTCAGGCCAATGTAGTGTGAATACCCATTCAGTATTTCAGGAGTGGTTTATTAACATGTTCGCAACACTAATCGATCATGTCAAATGAATATCGCAGGTAGAGTGGATCTGAACTCGGGATTAAACATTCAAAGGGAGAAATAATAATATTACTAGAAATAACTAATTATTTTAAATATATATGACGTATATATATAACGAGGGGGTCCGTACCCGGCGTTTCCCTGGATTTAGATGATTTAGTTATCATTTAAGATAGGGGGGGGTTCCTCTGTTTTGCGCAGGCCCTAACATGTACACAAAATTTGAATCAGTCAGGGAAAGGGTGATATATCCGGGAGGTGGAGAAGGGTTATTATATTTTCATCAGACTCCTAAACTATACAAAATTTGGATCGAACCATATTCAATATAATACATATTTATTTTAAGGGGTAGCAGGTAGGATAATCAAAGAGTGGGGGGGATGCCTATATTTTTCTCCGAGTCCAGAAATGTATAGATAACAAACAATACATAGATTATTCATTTTTAATTTAGAAATTAATAAATTTTAAATCATAATACCTATTTAAAAATGTTATTTAAAAAATAAAGCAAAATACAATAGCGAACATCATTCAAGAGTAATAATTTCTACAACCGCACGTTGTACAATTGACAGCAGATTTACTTTACTTAACTATAGCTATTATCTGCTCTGATCAGATCGTTATAAAAAAAATCATTGTATTGTAAACGTATGTACCTACCTATATAACATTTAAAATAAACATAAATGTAGTAATGATTTTCAAGATAAAGTACACGACAGTCGAAAAGCATCGTAGCCGAAAAATTTAATTTCATAAATAAATTAAAATAAGAATGATCAAGAGAATATATTTTTAGATATAATTTAGCTCTATTACAACTATAGCCAAATATATTTTATGCCATTCATGCATACCTATGTTTTTAATCGATTTCTTTTTAAATACATATTATTTCCTTCCGTTTATGAATTTTTTATTTCAGTTATTATTATACTTACATATTTATTAAGTGTGATCGACGATGTTGCACATTCAAAATTACTTTGACATATTCGATGTCCGTGTTTCTTTAACCTTTCCTATACGGTGCTAAAATAATAACGCGCGCTCCGGTACTGTAAACTCAGTGTACATGAAGACTTTTGCAATTTTTAAGTCTGATAAATATAAATATTTTACATTTATTATTTATATTCATCATTAAAATAATAGTTGATGTATATATCAATTATTGTGAAAAAGTGCTAAGAATGAGATAAAACATTGGTCATACGGAACGACAGGACAAATACGGATAAAACACATCTAACTCGGCCAGCGTACGCTCTGCCACTGACTAAAGTGACGATCGGCGTCCGGCACCCAGCGTACAACGCCTTCCGCACCTCTCCACACGTACACATACATGTATGTATTGACAAATTCACGTCAGGTTCTTCGAGAAAACATTTTTTATTGTCGCGTATGGTAAATGCTTATATATTGTAATTATTTTATCCTATACATAAATACATTACGGAGGAATACCTAAAATGTGAACTCTGTATTTAGTATATGTCAATATCAACTCAGTTTACATCACCGGAGAGGAAAGGTTAAAATAATTTATTGTATACAACGCTGCCGCTTTTTGATTTTTTTGCTTCATAATTACACTGTATTTTACCCTTTTTAAGACAAACTTGTGTATTTTATGCTATGCATCACATAAGAACAACGGACGGACATGAGGAAATTATATATATGTATGTGAATAATAATATGTATGTATACCATTCGGCAAACTGAAATAATATTTGGATTGCGGGACATTTCGTGCTGATGCCGTCAAATGGCATTCCGCCAGCTCGGAGACAACAAAGGATTCCCAGACGAATGTTTGACAGTTAGGACGCGGCATTTATGTCTACTGTACTCGTATAATATATTTACTTCAAGTGAATAATATTTACATATTCAGAATTGGTAAACATATAAAAAAAATTAAATAGGTACCTTCCTTTTATTAAAAGATTAACAAAATGTATGTACCTACTGGCTCTGAACCAGGATCGCTAGGTGTCTGATTTTGGAAGTGCCTACATGTCCGAATTCCAAACAATTAACTAATTAAATAAAACCGTCGATTTTCATCTCACATTGTCTATTTGGCAACCCAATGTTCAGAACGCAATATAAACCTATTTTATATAAAATTCTCAGGTCAGCCGCTGGAAGGGTTGTAGAACCGACCAACCGTTGTCAGAAGTCTAAATTTAGTGAACGGCCATTTGCGGTGGCAGGCCCAAAAGCTTGGAACTCTTTGCCCTCCATCATAAGAAACAGTGCATCAGAGACTTCATTTAAGAAGAAACTAAAAACGCACCTTTTCAAAAAGTCTTATCCATAAGTGAAAATAACAATTTTTAATTCAAAAAACAAAGATAATTGTTGGACTACAGTTTGTGTGTAAAACACCTTTGAGGTGAAAGTTTTTACGAAAATGGCGCTAAACAAATTATCAATTATTATTATTATTATTATTAGTAAAGGTAAACTATATGTCAAAGGTCTTTTATCAATCTCTGATAACTATAAAATTGTCATTTGACAAGTAACGGTTTTATTTTTAAAATACTATAAATTGATATGCCACTAGCTATAATTACATTAGCAACAAGTTACAGAAATAAACTAAATAATTATTTTAAATACTTTTAATGGAGGTATAATATATTTTGCTGAATTGACATCACTTGCACGAAATTCCATTTTGCAGCTATCAGTAAATAATTAACAAATATATGGATCTGAATAATTTCAAACAAATTATTCCAAATCTACATCAATTAGTTATTACAAATTGACCTTATATAAATGATATAATGCTTATTTTACACCCACACTGCCTTATGCATTATGTAAAAATTTGTACTAATCCTAATAGCTACTTATATAATATTAAATGTATTAATTCAAAACTTGGATTACCTCTCCCCCTCCACCCTCCTTTCAACTTAAGAATATTTACAAATATACATTCTCACTTAAAAAATCATTATTGAGAATCAACTATATTTCATTGGCGGCCCTCATAGTGGCTTCTCATACTGAGGGTTCTGGGTACAATTCCCGGTGAAGACATAATACACCTATGTGATTTTCTAAAGTCTGGGTGTGTTTAAAGGTAAACACACCCAGACTTGAGTAGTACTGGTAGGTGGTGTAGTGTTAAAAATAAAGTCTGGAGCAGACGAAAGAAAATGAAACTCTGGCTTGCATGTAGCAAATCAATGTACGGTAGGTTGTGAGAGACAGCGGTTCAAATTTATTACCGTTTCCAACCGGCATCGATGCTAGCAACAGTGCTGCCACCAGTCTGGCCCGATCGCTCAACGACGACTTCTGTTCCACCGCTCCGCCATGGCGGGTCTCGCCCGGCGCGCGATGACCTATATTTTATCGTTTGTAATTCTGTATTCTCTATTCTATATCCATATTCTTCCTTCTGTATTTGTCATCAAGAGGCTTTTTAATAGACTGGACATATTGTAGAGATGATGAACGATGGGGAGGAAGGCCTCACACTGGTAAAAAAAGTGTTAGCCGTCTTCAAGCTTGATGAAGTGACAACATCAGAAAAGTGGCAGAATACACATGGATGAAAAGGGTTGGAGACTGGGAGAATTGGCGATCGTTGAGAGGAGCCTAAATTCAGCAGCAGAGAGTCTGTAAGGCTGATGATAATGATAATGAATGATGTGACTAAATACATTAGATGTGAAAGAAATATGTATATTTGAGAGCGCTGTGAATTATTATTTTTTAATAAAGCTTTTTTAAATCTAAACATTACATTAGACACAAGTTTGAATGTTTTATTTTGTTTGATTTAGTATTGTGAAGGGGAGATTTATGACAAAGTAAAGAATAAAGAAATTAGAAATAATGTACAGCTGATTAAAAAAAAGGATCGCTTAGGTGATATGGAACGGATGAATGAGGAGAAAATAGTAAGAAAGATATATTACAAAAATATTGATGGCACCAGAAATAAAAGGATGTTCACGGAAGACTTAGAAAAGGACCAAGTGGAAAAGGCAACAGGCGCTTCTCTGGTCATAGCCCTACGATCTCCTGGATGCCGAGAAAAGTGAAGGAGCATAGTCAAGAGGGCAGGGGCTCATGGAAATAGCGATCCAAATAAGTTTATCAAATGAAACTAGTTAATTTTATTTGAAATCAAAAAAAAAAATATATAGGTTTATTTCTTACATTTTTTATAAATGATTTCCATTTTGAATGTACATTTTCCGCACACATACTTATTACACTTAACATAAATATTATTAGATCTTTTTTTCTACAATTCTGATTTGGCAGGACTTCCATATATTGGAAGACAGCGTACTGGAACTAGTTTCGGGTTCATCTCTGTGGTCACTTCCTAGTTCTTCAGCCAATTGAAAAATAAAGGTTTTCTCAATATATTTACTCCAGTGGTCTCTTTATACAAAATCCATCCATTGATAGCTGCTAAATCCAAGATGTTATAAAAGACTTGAAGGGGCCATCCTACTTTCACACTATATTTTTGCACCATTTGTTCAATCACATCCACTTCAAACTTGGTATTATTGTAAAATCTAACTGTCTCCAGGATAAGTTAATTATTGTTTTCATTTTTACAGATTAGAGTTTTGAACTGAGTAATAGTACTTTTTTTTGGTTTACTTTTGTAAACTGTGAGAATGTAATTCTCTGATTTATAAAGTCGAGTTGAAAACCAGATCATAATATCTTTCTTGGCTTTTGCAAATTTTGAGAATTCTCTTTTGTCTCCACGTATAGTCCCAACTAAAGTTTTGCAAGTTTTTGCAAGTAACTTTTCTGTTAGTGAAAGGCTGGTAAAAAAATTGCCAATAGTTATATTTCGTCCACAATCTAAATATGGCTCAACAAGTTTACATACAACGAATTCGCTCAAAAGTATGTTCTGTATTAGAGTTTTATCTTTACACAAAATAGGAAATCATTTATGACATATTTGCTTTTGACATCTGATGCTAACCAAAATTTTATGCCATATTTGTCTGGTTTATTTGGCATGTACTGAGTAAATCGGCATCTAGCCTTTGTTAGAAACAATTGCTCATCAACTGTAATGTTTGCATCAGGTTTATAACAATTTGGAGAATTTTCAATAAATTTATTCTACATTTTAGAAATCAAAGCAAATTTGTCTGTTTTCAAACATTTCAAAAGTTGACAAAAACGTTCCAAAGGCGGGCAAGGGGCGGGGGATGCTGTTTTGAACAAAGAAAATGACAAGCAAAAATGTTTATTATATGATTTACTTGTTTTATTTTTTAAAAAACTACTGTAAAATTAGTTAACCCGTCAGTTTGACGGGTGTCTGAAAAAATAGATATATATCATATCTTCTAAATTAGAAGACCAACAAAGAAAATGAATTGAGATATATATTCATACCATTATATCAATAATAATCAACATATTATTATTTTAAAAAAACTTTATTCATATTTTTTAATCTTATAAGTTGAATGCGTCAAATTTACAGGTTCCGTAAATCTAGTGTTAATTATGAAATAATAAAAATTTTCAAATAATTTTGTATCATAGAGTCAATATTCACATCTTTCACCATTGTAATAATTTAGTTAGATACTAGATTTATTTTTAAATAATAGTTATTTTTTAAAAACTTTAATTTCATAATATATATGGTTTTAGTTAGTTAAATTGACATCCTGATGAATGAAATGGTATTTTCTGAAACCAGTTGGAATATTAAAATAACTAATTAAGTGGTTAAAAACAAAGTTAAATAATATATATAAAAACATTAAAATAAATGCATATACTGTTCATTACACCTCCATCTGGTTATCATTAGATATTTTAAAAACAGGTTTGGTGCACTGCAATTAAAATATTTCAAATTCATTGTCATTACTCACATATGGAAAATTTCTGAGTTAACCCATATAATATAGATGGCTTTCAAATAATGTAACAATAGATGTATTCATTTGAAAAGTGTAACATATGGGTACGAAAATCAAAAGTACTGTCGCTGTAGCATAGTTGGATAACGCACCTTCCCCGGTTTGGAAAGAGATCCCGGTAGCGCAGCAACAATATTTTTTGATTTTATATATATATCTTTCTAATTAATACATTTAATTAGTATTTAAAATGAAGTTTTTAACTAACTTACCATCACACCGTTTCTCCATGGGGATAGGCGGGGAGGAAATAGCAGTACACTTATCAATCCTGTCATACAAGTCTCGCCTCATCCACGTTCATACGTCTTCTCAACCGTGCTTGTCAACTGTTGAGTCTATTAATAGGACAATCTTTCATTATTTGGTTTGTCTGGACATTAACTTTTTAATTCATAGTAAATTATCAAACCCATAGACCACTAAAGAATTCGGCTTCGTTAGAATCCTTTTCTTAAATTTATTTGAGACTCATTAGAAGACACTTTTTAACGAGAGAGTTAGGATTTCATGCTAAGGAGAGGAAATATAAGAACTTGGATTTGAAAAAAATCAAATAGAAAAATGGCAATGCTGTTCATTAAATTACAAAACCAACTTATACAACTACGTGAGGAGACCAGGTCTTTCATAAGAGATCCTGAACATGATCCTAAAATGGAATAAATGTACCTACATATATTATTACTTTTAATAATAATTTTATTTGTATCAAAAATACCACAGAACTGTTCTGAAAAACTGCAACATCACAACAAAAATGTGTTCTCCGTAAAAAAAAATATTACTTCCATCTAAAGCTGGAAATTGTCTGGACTGTAGGTAAAAAGTGTTGATGAATTATATTGTTATAATACAATTCTAATAATGTAATAAATACTTTCGATCGGTATTACGCATCATTACTTGATGCGTAGTACTTCCCCGTTATTGTTTTGCCTTTTTTAAAATAGTTGAAAAACAACATTCCACATTTATCAATGTAAGTACATAATGCATGTAAAAAGTGAACCTAATAAATGTATTATTTTTTTTTTTAAATATATATATATATTGAAATTTTCTAAAAATATATGTAAAATAAAATCTAAAAATTATATATAGTTAATTTCTATTTAAATGCGCTTAACCCTGTCCCTATTAAAAAATATGCATTTTCCCGGGATCATAACAATAAAATTAAGATGACCTATTGAAGATTTTTAAATAATTTATTAAATTAAAGTACAATTTACATATTTTATAATATATTAGGTAATCCCGGAATTAATGTTGTTTTTTCAATAGGCAACTTTCGCTCAGTATTTATGTGTCCGTTAACCAGTAAAGACGTGTGTTGTAATTTTTTCTTCTTTGTGATCATTTGCCTTTCTTTTAAACAAAAAAACTCTCTTCCACCCCATCTACAAACAATGGCAGAGACGTGTCCTTCGGAAACACATTTAAAAAGCTATATCCTGTTTTTGTTTCATTAAAAAAAACTGCGACAGAAGCAACGGAATCCATTTGTGACATTTACGGTGATATACTGGACAAAAAAAAGTGCCAACGTTGGTTAAAAAAATTTCAAATGGACAATCTCGATTTGAAGGACGAGCCTCGAAGTGGACGGCGCAATCTAGTGGATGAAGCAGCTCTAAAGGCGGAAATCGAAGCAAATGACCATTGATGAATTATCGAAGAAGGTCGGCACATCACGATCGAACACCCATCGCTATCTTGAGAAACTGGGAAAAGTTAAAAAATAAGGTATTTGGGTTCCTCACGCGCTAACCGATCGCAACACAGCGCAACGCCTCAGTATATGCAAAATACTGCAAGAAAAGCAACAGTCTATCCCGTATCTCTATGACCTTATCACCGGAGACGAAAAATGGGTCCTTTATCATGATATTAAAAAAAAGAAACAATGGTTAAATCGGGGTCAAAACCCAATTCCAACACCAAAACCAGGACTACATCTTCGGAAAGCATTATTGTGTGTCTGGTGGGATTCGAAAGGTGTAATTTATTATGAAGTTTTAAAACAAGGCCAAACTGTTACCTCAGCCCTCTATTGTGAACAGATGGACAGGTTAAATGCAACGTTACAAGAAATTAGACCTACTCTTGTGAATAGAAGGAATGTTAATCTTCAATGTGATAACGCCCGGCCGCACGTTGCCGATATTACCCGGAAAAAATCCAGGACCTTTGCTGGGATGTTTTATTGCATCCACCCTATTCTCCGGAATTGACACCGAACGACATTCACTTATTTTGCTTTTTAGAAACGTAATTAAGAAACAAAAAATTCTCTCGAAGTTCTTCGAATCTAAACCAAAAGCTTTTTATGAGAGAGGAATTTTAGATCTAGTAAATAGATGACAAAGAGTCGTAGACAACACTGTAAATTACTTTGTAAAAAAAAAAAAAATTGAAATAATCAAGTTTGAGTTTTACTATAAAAAAACAACACTAATTCCGGGATTACCTCATACCTCGGAGTAGTTTTCTACTGCCATCTACTAGCAAAACTTCTGATGATTTTAGATATTTTTCAGTTTCTGGCGTTACAACTATGAAAGACTTAAGAGGATAGACTTCCAAATCGAGACTTGTCTTGAGCTATTTTAAGATTTTTTTTAAAAAATCACTAATTTTTAGGCAAATATTAAAATAGGACTACACTTTGAAATAATAAAAAATTGTTACTAAAAAAGGAAAAATAAATATCTTTACAAGCCCCCGATCAAAACAAAAGTGTAGATACTAGCTGTATTTATAAATGCTGTGGCGGAGGAATATGTTATTTTTTATTGTCTCGCCTATTGCATACAATTTTAATACGCTACAAATGAGTCACAAATGCCCTACTTTTGTTCTCGGCATTTCGATTTATCGTTTTATTATTATTATATTTAAAAAAATAAACAATTATATATTGTTATTGAGATATTGTTTATTCACTTCCATAAGATAAATATTAACAGGTTTCAACAAATGATGAGATAAAAATGCTGGTAGTTGTAAAATGTGTCTGATTTAGTATATTTCAACAGTACAAAAAAAAAATTTAATTCAATAAATATTCCAACAATTACTTCACATCAAAATTTTAAATAGTCTAATTAATTCACTAAACTTGTTAAAACAACTTTAAGTGTCCTGTCACACTATCTATTGCACTCTTGCTAGCTGGACCAATTCCTAAAACAGTCTTTGTATTCGGAGCTATTTGAGTTCTACCCGCATCACGAATTAAAGATGTCACTAGTCCAGCATTCTTGGCACTGTCATATATTTCCATTAACTCTTGTTCTGATTCAACCTTTAAAGCGATTTTAGCTTGGCCGGTATATGACCACTTTTCCAATGCAACTTTGTCCTTCTTTACCGCCTTCATGTAAGCGCCGACAGCGGCGTGACCGCACTGCGCTGCTACTTTGCCTTTCCCCATCTTCAGATCATTCCTGACAACAAGGACCATCTTGTATTCGCCTCCATCATCAACGAAAGTCTAATGGAAACAAAAACAATACATATATTTGAAAAATGTTTTCTATCAATATATGAAAATCACATGATATAAAAGTAAATTATCGATCCCACTCACAGACCACTAACGAAGTACTTCAAGTATTTATTTGTAATTTGATATGCACACGATGCGTATAAGCATTTTCTTATAGCATGCGTTCGATGCTTGAGACCAGATAACTCATCTTGGACATTGACAGCACAGAATGGATATTAAAAATTAAGCAAATGAACACGTTGAGAATTGGGCAAAATATTTTGATAAAAATTAGTTAAAAATCAACCACCAATTAAATTAGCAATGTCCCACACAAATGTTAAATTTTCAAATAGCAATTGTTAATAAAAAGAATGTATATTATGTAGTGTACACACAATTGTATTATGCAGCATGTGAAAACAGCACTAGTTGGATCAAACCTTTAAACATCATGAGTTAGGTTAGCCTTCTTCCATCTAAGTTATTCAAACAAATCTTAAACTGTTACTCATTCTTAACTCATTGGTGCCAGACCCAATAGTTTACATTAGTGTCACAGGTGTCCATATGGACACAAAATTGTTGTTGACAATTTTGGACTAATATTGCGTCATTTCTACGAATGTGTTAATGTCCTTTGCATGATTCAGTCGAGTATTAGTCGAGACGTTATTTTAGCACTCTGTGCGATTTAGTGAAAACAATATCAATTGTCAAAGTGGACACTAATACAATGAACAAAAAAACTGTGATCCGATTTCGGAGTAAGTATTTTTTATTATCAAGATTGATTTAAAAATTATATTTCTTTTATGGAATGAATCATAAGCATGTAGAATTTACATTTAAATAATCAGAACAAATGTTTGTGTATTTTTATGGTGCAATAAATGACCTTGAACCCAAGCGTGTCCATATGGACACGCTTGACAGTAAACACAACAAAATACATATGATTTTCAATAAAAAAATTGATCTATATTTAAAGTTTATTAAATTGCTTATTTTTAGAGATAGGTCTAACATGAAAGGAAGAGGGTTGTCAGTAAATAGTATATTGGACGTAATTGAAGCTGAGGATAGGGATGAAGTTACTTAGTATGACATATATATATATATCACCACCAGATCCTGTCATTTTTACTAATAAAGATTCGGGTGATGAAGATGAAGGAGGCAATATAGAAAACTTAAATTACAGGCAATTATCAGCAAATGCTGTAATTAAACGTACAGGAAAAATTGACCAACCTGATATTGATGATACCACAGAAGATATTTCAACACAATGAAAATTCGACTATTTCATTGGAAAAGATAAAAGAACTTGGGTCAAATGTGAAATGGGGTCATTTTTACCAACGTTTCCAGAACCGAATTATAGTCAATTTAAAAATAAATCTGCAACTCAGTTGTTCGAATAATTTTTTCGATGATGCTATTATAAATTTGCTTGTTGATGAGTCTAATTCAATAATAAATCAAAATTCAAAAATAAATCAACCTCAAACATCACTCCAGATGAAATAAGATGTTTTGTTGGAATTTTGATTTTGACTGGCTATAATGTGGTTCCAAGTAAAAGGTTACTTTGGAGTTCTAAGTTGGATACAAGAAATGAACTCGTCTGCCAAGCAATGCGTCGACACCGATTTGGCGAAATATTATGTTTTATTCACTGCGTTGATAATACAACAAACAAAACAGAGGACAAAATATGGAAACTTAGACCACTTATAAAATTAGTACAGAAAAATTTGATGAAATGCTTTATACCAGAACGAAATTTGTCATTTGATGAACCGATGATAAAATATTAGGGAAAACATTAGTGTAAGCAATTTATTCAAGGGAAGCCAATAAGATTTGGGTATAAAGCATGGTGCCTCTGTACTACCAGTGGATATCTTATAAATTTTGATATAGGTATATCAAGGCCCTTTTAAAAATTCAGTTTATGACAAATACTTTAGTAAATCAACTGCACCTCTGATAAAAATGATTGATGAATTTGACGATAGTGTAAAAAAAATGCCATATCATTTCACTTTTGATCATTTATTCACAAGATTTAATCTTTTGAATTTTCTTAGGAATGAAGGATATGGTGGAACAGGAACTATCAGAGAAAACCCGCATTCCAAAGAATGATATATTTACACCCAATAAAATGCTAAAAAAAGAAAGTAGATATTATGAATCCGCAATTAGTAAGGAGAATGGAGTGATAGTCTGTAAATAGGTCGATAATTATTATTGTATCTTTAGCCTCCAATATAAATGGGACTCCATTGGACCTGTAAAACGGTTTTCTCGAAAAGAAAGAAAGAGCATTCGAGCTTAGCAACCATTTATTGTGAAAGAATATAATAATACAATGTTTGGAGTTGACCGAATGGATGAGAATATCGGTTCATATAAAACAAACGCAAGAAATAAAAAATGGTATTGGCTAATATTTTCCTGGATAATAGACGTTTGTGTACAAAATGCATAACAGCTCTAACGAAAAAGTGCTAATAAAATAACACATCTCGATTTTCGCCGGGAAATTGTTGATGTATATCTAAATAAATATAAGGACCATAGGATTGGAGGATATTCAAAGCCATCTTCGTCAAAATCAAAAATTCTAAATGATATAAGGTTTCACGGATTGAAATATTATGTGCAAAAAATCGAAAAGAAGTGACGCTGCGCTGGTTTTTAATGTAAAGAGAAAAGTTCTGCAGTTCGAACTCAATGTGGAACATGTAATGTTGGTTTGTGCATCATTTGTTTCTAACATTATCATACCATTTTATAAATAAAAGTTTTTAAAATAAAACTCTTTCATTACAATCCAATTATTTTGATTTTGAAAAGTGAAAAAAAAAACACTTTAGTGTCACCAGTGTCCATATGGACACAGTTATTTTCTAAGAACTCATAGAGGATATTTTATTTTTTCTTTCATTTACTAGACCTCTGGAATATAGTTATGCTTGGAAAATGTAAAAAAAAAAAATTAAAAAGAAATAAAAATCTGTCACTAAAAGAACAAAATTTGTGTGTCCATATGGACACCTGTGCCGCTTAACATCATAATTTTACTTCCTCTTGGTCCACTATAACACTTCTTTCACAATTTGTAGTTAACATCAGAGAGACTAAGAGAAGAAAGTTTATTTGATGTAAACAATTTTGCCAAACTGTCGTAAATTGATCATTATCGTGTTACAAATTCACAAGCGAAAAGTTAAAAATGATTACAATGTCGAATCAGCATTCAAAAGGCTTGTATTTTTTTACAAGACATACCTCCTAAATTATTATTAAACATGCAGCATATATTAGACACAAGCTGGTATATCAAATTATGCAATATCAACCTTCCCCAACCAGATGTCTAATGACATTCTAGATAAATCTATTATTAGCTTGTAACATATGAAATGTTGTATTTCGTTAATACATTTTTGTTCTTCGTGGTGTATGGTTGTGTGTTGAGCGCATAATTTGTATTTACTATTGTTAAATAGTTAAGTGTTTGGTGATTTAAAATTGACAATAATCCTAGCAGTTATATATTATCTATTGGGTTTTACCCCCAACCTAAATAAAGGTATTGTCTAGTGAAACGTGGATTATTTATTAGTATGAATTCAAGTACAAGTATAAATATAAATAAAGCGCTCGGAGAAGGGGCTGCCAATGCTAGGATAGCTAGCGTTGGTTTTGAAAAATTCCATTCAGGATTGATTTTGAAAAATGAATCCCAAGGAAGACTCGATAATAAGATAAATGAAGAAGAATTGAAGGCAATGGTAGAAGCTACTCCAAAATTTACTGTTCAAAATTTGGCAACGCAGCTATGACATTATCAAGACATTTAGCTGAAAAGGCAAAAAAAAAAAATTGAAAAGTGTGAACCTTGTGAAATAACAGAATAATAATTATAATAAGAAATAAAAAAAAACATATTTTTTACTGAATTACTTGTGATGAAAAATTTACAATAATTGAAAAAGATCTGGTCAATGGTTGGACGCCACTAAATCTTCAAAACACTTTCCGAAGCCAACAATGACCCAAAATGGTGAATACCTAATGGACTGCTAAAAGAATTGTTTATTATTCATTGATTTTTAACTGCAATAATCATACTGTCGCAAAATTTATAAAATGCATAAAAAACTAAAGAAAAAACATTTATCATTAATAAACAGGCATGGATCCATACTGCTTTGTGATAATGCTAGGCCACATGCTTCACAACTATCAATAAATTAACACAGTTAGGATATGAAGTCTTGCTGCAACCACCATACTACAGTCTGGACTAATCACCAATGGATTATTATCTTTTTTACCATTTATAACTAAGCAACAAAGTTCATAAAAATCAAGATGTTTTAAAAGACTGAAAAGTGTTTAGCCTCTAGAAATGAAGATTCTTATTTTAAAAAAATGCATATTTGAGTTGATCAGACGTTGGAAAAAAATTTCAATTAAATAAATCAAAAATTTTAACGGCAATATTTTTTCATTTATTCTTATAGAAAAACAACAATTCATATATTATAACCAAATATGTATATGGTCTAGTCTAAGTATATTAAAACATAGACTTATATTTTTACATAATATGAAGAAATGTACGTACATATTGAGAATAAATTCTTATATATTAGGTCATCCCATAAATAATGTGGTTTTTTTATACTTCTTTTATTTTTCAAAATTAAGATAAACAAAGTTATTTTTTAATCTAAAATATACTCTCCTTCATTTTCTACAATCCTCTATTTCCATAGACTTGCAAGGTCCCTCTTCCAAAATTCACTTGTCCGTGATGAAAAATACTGTTCTGAACTCGTCTACAGAATTCATATTTTTATCGTCCAAATGATTTTGAAGACTGCGGAATAAATGATATTCAGATGGGGCAATGTCCGGCGAATATGGTGGGTGGGGCATCGTTTCCCATTCAAAATGCTCCAGCCTTTATAATGTCATCCTCGCTGTATGTGGCCGAGCTCTGCATGCAATTAGACTCTGAAAGTTTAAGACGAACCCATTGACCCAATTCAGTGACTTCCGATGGCACGATGTCCATGAATAGTCGATTAACCAAATACTAGTTCCCCAACAGTTATGATGGGATTTTGTTCCACTAGAGTTTGCAGAATGTCCTCATCAAACTCTACAGATCTTCCAGGACACTTATTGTCCAATCCCCATACACTACATTAATATTCCTCGTATTTTCTATTGCGTTGTTATCTTTGTTGAACTCATAAATACTCCAAATATGCTATTTTGTCACTTCCATTATAGTTTTAAAAAAATAACTGTTAAAATCGAACAGCACTCTTCAAAACACGCACTAAGAATAAGTCACGATTTTATATCGGGTAGTACTTTTACCTAATGCAGGTGGTTTATCTCGCCCCCCTTCAACTTTTAGTACATATAATTGAAAAAACCACATTATTTATGGTATGACCCAATACATTACATCAAAAAAGCTGATCTAAAATGTTGTACTTTGATCATTTCGAATGGATACTTCATCTGCCTATCTGCTTTTATCATACAATCACCTGGATTTTTGTAATTTAGAGTCCCCAGCATGTTAATTAAATTTTAAATAAACCAAAAAAAAGATTTCTAATAATTCAATATATGAGCTGATCGGGTGTAGACTACGTTAACTGACATTTTTGCAAAACTAATATTTTTCATGCAAATAGTGTTATCCGATGTCCTCTTTCGCTGGAGATCATTTTTATAGTGGTAGCACTATTTTAACGGACAATTTTAGCTGGATAATCAATGGTATCTAACATGCCGTTACATGTAAAAAACGGTAGGTGGCCTAAGATGGCGGACGGCCGACACATAACACGTTTTGTATCATCACAATTAACGGATGAAGTGATTGCACACATTGTCAATTCTGTGGATTCTTTGGACAATGATGACAGTGAAGCAGATCCTACATTTTCTGTTGAAAACAATGACGCAAACTCTTTAAGTAGTGAAGATATGACCACGGTAAGATAGTGATGAATTTCTAATCTGTTTCACGTAAAGCATATTTTCATTTAACATGTTTTACACACTACTACTTTATTTGATTTAACCTTTTAACTTATAACTTTATTTGAAATGGAAGACACCACATACGGTAAGACTAGGCTTTAAGGGTCTTGGACTTATATATCAAAAGCTGAGACCTGTCGTTCACAGATGACAAAATGATTTAAAAATATGACTTTAATCCCTGCAAATTTGCAAGGTCCAAAAATGTGTGTTAACATGCTTATAACTTGGCGTGACATACAAAGTTTGGCGTGTTAACGCGCTCATGACATTTAAAAGGCTTTTAGTGGTATCTACATACGCATGCCATTGTTTAACTGAAAATGTTGTAATAAAAAATGTTATTCATACAATGTCAAATGCATTTGATTTTTTAATGTTTTAAAAAACTCATTTTATATTTTTCTAGACTTTAATGTAAGATACAGTATTTTAAATAGTTTGAGGGTGATGCTGGAGCATCACTAGCTAGTATGCAAACTTCAACTAGAACCGGAAAGAGACCAAGGTGAAATCTGCATATTCAGAAGAATACAAAGAAGCTACACTATTGAAAAAGGGCAAAACTGTTGAGGAAGTCATGACAAATCTAACTTTGCCAAGGCAAAAGTACGACTCACCACTAGGCTGCCATGCTGTAAAACTAAGAGATGTATTGTCATGCCTGCGATGGATACCCCACCCCCCATACACCATCAGTTTTATCACTCAATTACATATTCTGTGATTCACGAGGATCCAGATGATGATTAATCGTAGATGAAAAATTATATTATATTAATGTTAATTTCACTTCCAATATAATATTTTGCATTGATAATTATTTTGTACTTATTAGATTAGGAACAAAATATCCTAATCAGTTTTTAGTTCAAAATATGTTATGTACCATAAATTGGTTCTTATATCTAAAAATTTGTTTTTGTCAGTTAACATGGTCTACACCCGGAGCAACTCACATATGCCTTAAAAAATTCTCACTTATTCCAATATATTTTCCTTATGTCAAAAATTCCACTGATGTTAAAATATACAGAATGATTGCATGGTACAAAAAAAAACTATACGTGCCGAATCATTTAAACAATTTCTGGTGGTAATGATTGAATGACTGTTTTAAAAAATATAATAGAATTAAGATCATCTAATCAAAATTAGTATGTAAAAGATGAGTTACAAAGAATTATAAGCTTTATGTAAAATGTAAACAATTATACAAATGCAACGTTTGAATAAAATTTCTCTAAAAAAGCGAGGAAGTAACACAATGAATGGTATGTTTGGGCTACAACCCGACTACTAAATATAAAGGTGAAATATAATTATGAAAATGATTACTCTGCAACATGTACACAAATGTGGAGTAGTCGGGTTGACAATAACATTAACACATAAATGACCGTTAGGTGGATTTATATAAGAGTAAACATATTATTTTTGAGGGCACTTACCTGCATTTCTTTCTTCGAGCTTTTACCATTCTTTTGAGTATTTTGAACTGGAAGGCGGTAAAACCTTCTAAAAGCGAAAAATGATATACCCAGACAAACCCCACAGGCCAAACCAGCGATAAATGACGTATTTACCTCCATTTTATTTTTCATACAACGTTTTTCTATTTACAATAAAGTGCACAATTGTTCAAAGTAACTTTAACCTGTACAATAAAACGACAAAATTGACAGACGAACACGCTGATTTGCAAACGCGTTGGTGTAGTGTCAAAAATGTCGATAAAACCGTAAACTGTTTTGTCCACTTCCCAGCAAGATGTGCGTGCGCAATTACATATTTTAAAACGAGCTATTTTCACAAGAGATTAAAGTAGATTATAGATATGTATATTATCGATGCGCAAAATATATCGCGATATATTATAATAGTAAATCTATTAGGGCAAACGCCATAACATGTTAGATTTAATGTTAAATAACTGCCATCAGTAAAGTTCACAGATAATTTAATGTAAAATGATAAACCACGTTTGAAATGTATTCGTTGGCCATAAAATGTTTTACAAGAACGAGATTGGCATGGTAACGAACAATATTAAATCCATTGTAGTTTAGTAAACTGTCAATTACAATCGAATGGGTAAATAAGCCATTCATATTTATTTTCGACACTTCTGATAAAGCTAACAAAAATGATAAACACTTCAAAAAATCAAGATCTTGCCCCGATAGCAAGACTTCCGCAGGGAAACCCTGTAGAAGCTATTGGGGATTATTTTCAGTCGTTAATGGAAGACAACATTGTAAGGTAAGCCTGTTGTCAATTTACCAAAATAATTTTTGTTTTTACAATTTACGTGTAACAGTTTTTAAAATGCTAATGCTACATAATAAGATTTGCTAAGATTATTACCAAGTAAGTGACTACAAGTAAGTACAGAATATTCGACCACGCACCCCTGAAAATTAATTACAGGTACATATATCATTTAGTATAATACTACAGGGGCACAGCTCTTAGTTTCAAATCATTAAATACTTTTTTTAAAATTCAGCACATACCTAAAGATTACAAAATATATTAATTGTTCATCTCATTGGATGTTATAGCAATTTTACATTTCTTATCAATATTTGAATAAGTGAACGAGTATATGTGTTAATTTTAAAAATACGTGTTATGATTTATTAGAATAATTTGTTTTATTGTTGAAAAATAATTAATAAATATTTTACCTAACATTGAGGAAAGTGCATCGATACAAGGACATTAATGTGAATTGAATTGCAACATGAAAATAAAAATTATAAAATTTTTCTATTACACGATAAATGTTTGTATATGGTATTATGTGTATTAATTTTCCATTTTTTTATGTATGTACGACTGTCGATTTTTTTTAACCCGCTGCTCGACAAGGACGGATCCATGAAGGGGGGGGGGGGATAATTTTTATATAGATTTAAAATATGTATGTCATGGCTAAAAGAGATCTAATGGCGTAAGAGGCGTGTAGGTAGAAAGAGATTATCTTGATTGCGTAATCTCAGAAAGTGGCCCAGTTTCCAAAATGCCGGTTTTTGCAAGGAATAAATGTGCACACTCTGACTTGATCTTTCTAGTCTTGGATTTCTGCATTGTAAAACATTCTTATAAATTTCATTGTTTTTTCTAATGTTACACTTTCTTTTTAATTCGCTAATTCTTCTATTATTAAAGCTCCACCCTTGATGAGTGATTTGTTTACTAATTGTTCATTGTATTTATTTTTGGGATAACATACTACCAATGTCTATATATTTAAAATATTTTTTTTCTTATTTTCTATGGGACATGGATAGTTGCGATGGAGGTTTCTACCACACAATTAAAATTGATTGTTAATATTCGATAGCTATGGCCACGCCAGCGACCGCTAGATCGTAGCTCTATTCTATATTCTTCTTCATTTTTGGTTTTTCTTCGAGTAAAGAGTAAAAAATTAATAAAGAAAGATCTTGGCTTCATTTTAAATGCATTTTCAGTTTGCATTTTGCATTTTGGTAATATCGACTTCGGTTTTATTATTTATTTTGCTCCAAATTGAACTATTGAATTGAAATTGGAAAAGAAGCAAGCAACGGCACTTTTTTGTGTGACTTAATAACGAGTGGTAAACATTTCGTAACCTAAGCGATGCTTTTGATGTGGTCACTGTTTAGGAACGTACTGTGCAATGGTAGATCCAAAAATGTGTACAGGGTACAAGATCCTAGAAGATGAAGAAGATTGTGGGCGGTTTTCTTCTGTTGATAACGACCAACTGAAGGCGTTAGTTGAATCAGAACCACGCAAAACAATTCGAAAACTTGCAGAAAAGTTATGCGTTAGTCATCCAATAATTCTGGACCACCAGGTTAAAGATTATAAAAGTTTGATAAATGGATGCCTCGGGTACTAAACAAGTTTGTTTTAAGCTGTGGGCGCTTGTTGGGCCGTGAAACATTGCCTTATCCACCGTACTCACCAGGCATCTCGCCAACAGATTTCTGATGCTTATTTAAGCATTTCAACTACTTACAGGATAAGGTCTCTGTCTGAATACAAGTATGGGGAAATAAGGGATGCAGAAAGGGTAGAAGTAATTCGGGAAATGAACAGGAATAGATGACACGGGGCGGCTGAAGGACCACCCAGAACCAGAAAGCACGACCCACCGGTGAAATACTCCTTTCGGTATCTAGATCTTCTTCCACTGGATCCACAGATCTTCTGGCACCAGAACACGTACTCCGTTGGTCCACACGAAGTACTCGTGTACATACTCTTTGGTGATAGCGCTATGTATCATACAACAAGCACTATAGCAATATGAAAGCACTAAATCGGTACGCACGGTAGCGAGAAACCGATTACACACAAACAAGTATATCTTTGTTTTGGCACACATAGCGAGAAACCGAAACACATAGGATTTACAGCCTACCGGTACCACTAGCATACGATACTGTCAGTTTAAAGGTTCAACTTCAACTACAAAACCATAAAAAACACACCATAGAAAAAGATCGTATTTTGATATAGGGGGGAGGAGGTAATGGATAGGTAATAGACAGGAACCATTCTAGGCCGCGTTCATATAACGCGCACACGGCGACCGGCGATCGTTGGATATTAATAAAGATCGAACAGTCTCAAAGAACCGAGCGGCTGCCGGAAGTACATTTCGAAATTTTGTCAACTTTAGAATAAATAAACTTGTAATTAATTAACAAAAATGTGATGATTGTATTTGTGCTTATTTCAGCTAATTAATATCAGAAAATAATTTATTTTTATTTGAAAGTCATAAACCGCAATTATTTACCGACCAACCTAAAGTTCTAAAATATAACCAAATATAAATAATTAATACACTCAAACGTTGATATCAGTGTCTGTAGGGATTTGGACGCGTGGTGATATTAAAACGAAAAAGTGCTCTCTATCGTATGAAAGTGCATGAATAATATTTAATCTCTCGTATGTGTAAACAAATATTATTAAAATAAATTATTTTTACCTTAGGTACTTTGATCAATATTTATATACATGTCAATATTGTTAAGGTACTTTTTAACATATAATGTTTTCCCGGAACTCCCCCAGAACGTTAAAAATAGAACTATAGAAATAGTGTCAGAAAATTTTATTTCTGTAATATATAAGAACATCGTTAGATACCAATGTTTCCTCTAAATTTTTTTTGCTCACTGCGCTGAATAAAACATTTAATTTAATAGTTTATTTTTGCGCGCTACAAGTTTTAAATGAAGTGGGTATTTTGGAGGGCGGTTTTCACACCTTATTAATAAAATAAACAATAGACCTTTTTAGGTGCCGACAGTTAAAATATTTTTAAACAAAGTTCACATAGTAATATAAGTAGCTATTATTTTGGCCTAGGATATTCGAAATTAAAGTTCTTGGAAACAATTCGCTTACTTTTTGCCGGAAGTATCAAATCGTTTTTATCGAAATATTATGCGGAAAAATCTGTGCAGTGCGCGGCAACGTTTCAAGAGCTACCTCGCAGCTTAGATGCATCACTAGTTGTTGCTGTATTAAGTAGGTACCTACTTTTACAGACACTAATGAATAAGAAATACGAGTATATAGGAAAAAACGTATTCTATTCAAAAATGGTGAAATGCATGTGACGCGTTTTATCTTCAGTAAGTAAATCAAGTGAAATAAACAAAAATAAAATCCAAATTAATCGTATCAAGTTCAAATATTATATTCACCATTATAGAAGGTTTATTAATTAAGATTTTTTCCCATTTATATAATTTTTTAAATGTCTTCTTTATACGTATGAAAATATTTTAAAAATTGTGTCGCAGGAAACCACCGCTATGGGATTTCGCTGGACGTATGGGTAACCAAGAAAAGGAGAGGGCTAGACTAGCAGCCGAGATAGCTGAAGAGAAACTGGCCGAATGCAGGACCAATCAGATCGCTCGCCGGCGACTGCTCAACACGAGATGGGAGTCGCTCAACGAGCGACAGCTCAAGCTGAGGCAGTCCTTTATCAAGTTCAACAAAGTGGGTATTTTTTATTCAAGTCTATATACTTTCGGTGTGTTTCCAAAGCGTATTTAGAAAAAGGGGGAAAATATTATTTAGAATAGGCACTCAGACGCTAAAAGATAACCACAAAGGTGATGTATTCAAAATACCAAATTTTTCAGGTGAGTATTTTTAAACTTACCATTATTCGCAGAAACTATATATAAATTTTAATTTTAGACATAGTCTGCTTATTTATCTTCTTTTTTTTTTGTTTGACAAGTCCACAAGTTTTACCATTGATACTTTCATATTTTGCACAGCCAGAAAAAAAAAATTAGACGTCATTTTTTCGGATTTGTAACTTGTGTGATGTGAAAGAATGTTTAAAAATTTGAAAAGTTTCACTCATTTTAACAAAATCGTGGACGTGTCACTACTATGCTATATATAATCGATAACATGCATAAAAAATGGATATATAGAACTTTGGATGTATAATTTATTATTTATATCAATATATATTTTTATTTATAGTAATTTATTTACTTTACCGTGATCCGTGCAAGATCCGAAACGCTTCAAAATGAACTTCAGAAAATATTTTACATAATGTTTGAATAAATTAAAATCAATCAATTCAATAACATAATATGAGCTTTATTAAGTAAATTATTAATGCTTACATTTGTACTTTACATTTACATTTACACTGCTTTCTTCTAGTCATAATTTACCACCATCTCAAGATGAGTCGTTTATTTCCAAACCCCTCTATAATCAATTTTTTTTTTAAATATAATTGAATGCAATTTTAATAAGAAAAAATTATATCAGCTATTGGTTCAAATACTTTACCACAAATAATAATGTAAGTTATAGAAAAAAGAAAAACAAATTTTTGTTTCGGTTCAAAACCATATATAATTGAGTACTTAACTTCCAAACGGCTCAATGATGAAACTGATCAATAGTTTTTAGTGGTATGCCACTGGTTTGTACCTAAGAAGAAGAAATAATCCGAGTGACAAACACCTCTGAAGTACGCATGTTGAGTTTCAAACACCTCTGTAAATGGTGTAGAGCGGAAAATTCATGTATAATAATTATAAATAATTAATAATAACGTAATTTCTCAAAATCGACAAAATGTTTGCGATTTTTTCTACATTTCCTGTAGTATTGATGCATACATCGTATCTTCAAAATATCTATTGAAGCATTTAGATGAAAATTCAATTTTTAAACGTTTCGATACAAATCCGTTATAGAGGGGTTTGGAAATAAATAACTCACATCTACTATACTCTAATACATCTACTATACTTTAATAAATGTGTGTGTTTCATGAGTTCTAAAACTTTTGTTTCTTGTTGTTTATCTACTGCATCCAAAGAATTCAACAGATAAATCGCATCGCCCTGACGATTGGATAATCGCTAGCGAAAGATCCAAGCTGAAGAAAATATTTATCAACGTAACAAAAATCACCCGTATTGTTCCCTGAGCTAGTAAAGAATGCAGTCTTGTATCGGTTATGTTCTATGCCGCAGTTTGTCCGCGAGAACCAAGACAAGAGGGTACGCGCCGCCGACAAGATGGCCGACGACTCCAAGGCCCTGGAGGCCAAGAGCGAGGATACGGAGGCCATCAGGAAAGACCTGCAAGAGATGACGGAGGTATGCGAGGATATGGAGGACTATCTGAACAAACACACTATGTACGAGGTACGTGAAACTGTCGACACAATTACCAATGAAAATGTGTGCATCTGTCAATGGCGTAACTACAAAAGTTAGACCCCAATGCAAAATGGAAAAGGGGGCCCCCTGTATATGGGTTGCATACTGAATGTAACATACCTAGTACACAATATTTTAGGAATAGATAAATTAAAATTACGAATCGAAGATGTTTTAGCTAGTATTATTTTTAAAATATAGTTATGCAATAATTTCGATTAATTGAAATTTCTCATGAATAAAATCATTTTCTACATAGGTATTGAACTAGTATCACGCCTCTATTTTACAATTCAAAATGATACGGATAACATAATATATTTTTTTATAAAAATAAACAATATTTTCTTGAAATAATTCCAAAGAAAAATATTTGTACATGAATCTTGAAATAATTCCAAAGAAAAATATTTGTATATGAACACTTGTGCTTTTATACGAAACAGTATTGCCAAAGACTATCATAAACGTTTATGGGGTGGATTATCTCTCTATCTATGGTCCAATTTACATTCGTTCATACAATATTTCTGCGTTTGGTGACCGTTTGAACCATATAACACAGTCCCCGCGTATATACCCTACAATTTGGTCCGGTGGTATTAACTTCCATTCCCATTCAACTGGCACACCCATTACATTGTATTCCCAAACATAACGTGCGATTTACAACTATTTCATACAATTATTGTATCCATTTTCAGGACTACCTCATGTCTGTAGTGGCCCTGAAGCATTACTTTCATCAGCCGACGGACATTTTGAACAGATTCGAAACGCTAAGTAACTATTTTAAAATATTTATTATCACATACATAGATATTTAACCACCAATAGTGGCATAAGACTTTGCTTAAACTGCTGATTCTCATGTTTATTTTATATATATTTCATTTTGAAGACAGTAAGTAGGAGTGTGCGTGTGTATTTAAGACTGTCTCTAGACCAACACTAGTTCGCAGGTATAAACAACTGATCAGGGCCCGCTCTAGGGGCGGAAATCTAAAGGGCGACATTTTGACTGTAAATGTGACAAAATATTGTTACGTTCAAGTTAAATACCCGATTAATCAAAATTTAGACCTGTCGATTTTTTTCTTAGGCTATAATTTTGCCTAAAAGCTAAAAAAATATTTGTAATCCTTAATTCTGAAGAAAACAAACATAAAAGAGCTGCATGTTTAAATAACAAGAAAGGCTAGGTATCTATGTCGGGCACCGCATAGAACAGAACGCAGAGCGCTAAGTTTAAACAAGAATAGGAAGGAATATCATGCATTAATAATAATAATAATAATAATGCATTTATTCCAGCGTGATCGGGTTTTTTTTATGAAGACCCGATTCGCCATAAAGATAATTCATGTTATATAATACATTTAAGTTATGAAATATAGCTATTCTGTAGTCGTTGCCATTCTTTGTCAGGGAACTAGCTTTCCATGAGAATGCCGCTTGCACTAGAGAGTTGGTGCTGAGCTTCAGCCGTAGCTTGACGCCAAGCAACTCGATGTCTCAGAAGCGGAATGAACCCATGTATACGGCCTTCGGCATACATTGTAGATGCGCAGCAATAACGCGCCAATCCGAACAGTCTTCTGTATGAGTTGTTGTACTGAATTCGGAAACGGTTGTATGTCACTTGTATTTTGATCAGAGCTCGCAGGTATACATGTTGGTGAAGAACGATTTAAACAGGATCCTCTTCACCTCCTTACTGCATCGGTAGATACGCCGTGACAACATATTTGCACGAACGCTCAATTATCTCCTCTGTCGTTCTATGTCATCATCGTCTTAACCATCTCCATTGAATATATGGTCAAAGTATTTGACCTTATTTTGAACGCTCAATTTCGTCCCGTCCAGCCACACGGGAGGGATATTATCTGGCCCTTTTCCATTTTTGAACGCCATTTTTCATGTCTAATGAAATTGACGTCTGCTGTTTGGTAATTAAAGGATGGTTAGAAAAAGCAAACCTAAATTGTCATCATACCACCATATTGACAGCAAAATTCTTAAAATTCAGAATACACATGCTAGCGTTGCCAGACCGCAATTTCGTTAAATTTTCAAATTTAATGAAATTGTGATTTGGCAACGCAAAAGTGAGCGCCAACTATAAATTTTGTATGGAGAAAAAATGACGATTTTTACACTCGATTTCAGACGTAATTCGTTGTTTTTGAGTTGAAACAAATTTCTATGGAGCACCGTACGATATCACTATTGGAAAAAAAAATTGGTTGAAGATCCGATCCGCGGCGCCAGTGACATTATGCATTACTTGATGGTTATTTTCCGTGAGAAATAGACGCCGTGTGCTGTCACGTGTGTGTCCGCTAAATTTGGTTTATTTGATTGTGCAGTAATAAATTTTTGTCTAATAGCATTAAAAATACATTTGTTTAACAATTTGTAACTAGGAACAGATACATTTTTATTTTTACTGTTTTGTAGTACTTGACTTAATTTTATGTTACATGTTTTTAAATTTTTGTTATAATTTAAAACCATTTGATTTTTATTTAAAATAAAAGATATGTATTTTTTTAAAGTATATGTTCAATGGGGCGGTAATTTATATTTTTGTCAGGAGCGACGTAAAAGCTAGAGCGGGTCCTGCAATGGACAGTGTTAGATCAAAGAGGACTGATTGATTCAAAGTGAAACCGAAGAACGATTGTGCAAATCAGTGAGTCCTTATAAATGACCGCTATTTATTGGGTCAGTAACTTTTAATGTTTTTTATCAGTATTTTAAAGAGATGGTCAGTATTTACAATATCCAACTTGACATAACCAAACCAATGAAATATACTGACCAAAAGAATATTCCTTTTTTAATTACTTACTTACCATCACGACAACTACTGAGGCTTTTAACAGGACCGTCTTCCAGTATCTGGTTTACCTGGTCGTGTCAAGTCTTCTACGGACGTCCTCTACTTCTGGTGCCATCAACACTTGCGTCATATATCTTTCTTACCATTCTCTCCTCATTCATCCGTTCCATATGACCAAACCACCTCAGTGATCCTTTCTTAATCTTACTCACTATGCTAAGATTAACTTTACACTCTTTCCTTATTTTTTTCATTATTTGCTGTCATAAATGGATCTGCCACATATACGCCTAAGTGATCTCATTTTCACTGCATTCAGTCTACTTTCGTTCCTCTTCTCCCAGCTCCAGGCTTCACTTCCATACATCAGTGTCTGTACCAGAACTCCATTGTGAACCGCTAATCTTGCCTCATTTGACAAGTTCCCATTAGCTATAATTCCATTCAAAGCGCCGTTCACTTTATTCCCTGCAGTCACCTTCCTTTCGATATTTTTCTCTGTCTTTCCGTTTCTATCGAACATACTTCTCAAATACACAAACTCGTCTACTTGTTCCGAACATCCATTACCTACAAGTATTTTGCACGTTGTCTTGCTTTCCTCTTTCTCGAATACCATCACTTTTGGCTTGTTGACATTCATAATAAGGTTGCTTTCCTTGCATACATCGTACATTCTACTCACTAGCCTCCGTAATTCTTGTTCATTATTCGCCATTAATACTGCATCATTGGCGTACAATAAACAGCATACAATCAAATTTGTTCATTTTTGCTCCTACATTCATGCATTCCAGTTCTTTCACACAACTATCCATATACAAGTTGAACAGCCATGGAGACATTACACAAACCTGCTTGATACTCTTTGTAATGTCAAACCATGGTATGAATGATCCATTGATCCTTACACACGCAGAACTTCCTTTATATAGAGATGCGATTGCGTGTATAAGTTCGTTTTTTTATTATATTATTTTTAGCGACCAAAAATCTACATTCTGCTGACCAAAAATTCGATTTGATACTGATACTACTCGTAAATGTTTAAAGTTTACAAACGCTGACCAAATACTTAATTACATTTATTATTAAAAAGACTGACCAAATAAATAGAAGTGCTTATATATTGACACCCTTCTGCTTTACGTAAAAAAATCTCTATTAACTGTCTATATTAAGGACTATTTACATATATTAAGGATTCTGCTAGGAAGTCTGCCTAACCGTTTATTATTAGAATCACCTTCAGAGAAAACACGAGTTGGATATCCACGCCATGTTCCTATAGATTAAAGAAGTTTTTGCGGGAAGACAGGATTAGGATTAACGGGGCAGCAGAAGATCGTCGTGGATGGAGAAACCGCATATCGACTATAAATTGTCTAATCGTTCAAGAATAGAATGAATAAATAATTTATACAGAAACTTTAAGCGTACCCAAATTCAAGTAATTAAAAAATATGTAGAGGACAGAAATTTAATTGAATGAAAGAAAATATGGAATCATATGACGTAATCTTTTATCATAGATTTGCATGATTGCCTTTCTCTTACAAAGATGTCCAACTTGTCGGGGTAGGGTTTTTCTTTGATGTATGATTTTAGGTTTCTAATTCGTGGTAAGTGAGAGAAATGACGAGCGTTTATTTTATATGTTTTACAAGGACACTCGGCTAGTTATTTTCACTGAAAAGAAAGCAGAAAAAAACCGCATCGGTTTACGAAAATAATGTAAAAAAAAATGTTTAAAACGATGTGAAATTATGGAACGTTGTTTGAAAAGTTTCTTATTTTATTTATTTGTTAAAAAATCTAAAATGGTTATGTTATGTTTCAAAACTGAACAAGACAAAAAATAGTTTATTTATTTAGATACACTGATCGTGAAATCTGTGAAAATAAGGTTTGACGAATGATATTTTTTATCAACTACTGGAAGCACTCTTATTCTGGTATCATACATCTGTGGTAAATGTAGTTTAGTCATTACCTATTAAATACCCCATGTTTGGTTCCACTCGGGTGCTTCAGATGGAATCTTTTTCGGGTGACAAAAGTTTGACTAAATTAAAAAAGTCACCTACACTTTGATAATGATTTAATTTCAGTTTATTAGCAATATTTGAATATGTCCAAGAACACACAATTATTGTATTTTTACCTACAAAAGCACTGTTATGAAACAAATATCAGTTATCTCATAGAGAAAAAGTTTTTTTTTTTTTAAATTATATTTAATGGAAAATATATGAAAGTATGGGGTAATTACAGGGCTTACGACCTGTCTTCGGTTGGCTTATGGTGTAGTGGTACTCGAAGCGTGTCCACATACTAACATATATACAACTTTCAAAAATTTGATAAATGTGGAGATTGAGGGGTGGGAATTGGTGAACGTTATATTTATATATATATATATATATAAAGTGATCACTTAAGCCTGCCGAAGACAGGTCGTAAGCCCTGTAATTATCCCATACTTCAATATATTTTTAATTTAATATATATTTTTTTTAAATAGCTTTGTCACTATGATATATCTGATATTTGTTTAATCTCAGTTTCTTTATGATTAATAAAAAGTTAAGTAAAAGTAAAGAAAATGTTATGGTAGTGAATACTTCGCGCGGGTTAATGAGGTTGGTGAACGCACTCCCAGAATATAACGCTGAAACTCCAGGCTGCTGCTGTTTGGTCGAGGATTGGAAACGATCTTCGCATCATTGAGATATCTGCTGCACGTTGCTGGTCGGTAGATGGCGGCCTGTATCCATAGTCACATTATTAATTATATTTCGGTCTAACCTGAAAAGCGCCTCATAATTTGCCAATAGGTTGAAGAAAATTTTTATCTACTGTTCTAACTGTGGATTAAAAAATGCATCATTTCTTTTTGGATCAAAAAATGATTATCCCGGGCGGGTCTGAAATCCGCCCCTGCAATATTGTATATATCGGACGTTGTGTCCGAGAAGTTCCTGAAATTTGAAATCACTTTATCTAATCAATGTGTTGATTCGAACTTGAATTATTTCAGCGTCCGCCAAAAAAACCCTGGCCGACCGTCAGGAGAAAGACCTGGCCTACATGGTCGCCATCCACTCGGAGATGAACGTGCTAATGGAAAATACAACTCTGCAGATGATGGGTCTGAACAATACTCTGGCCGGGCTGAGGGTAAGTGAGAATAATCTTCCGAGCAGGGCCGGACCGTCAGGCGGACCGAGACGAGAGACCGCCTCTGGCTCGTTATTTATCATTTTTGTAGCCGACAAATGTAAGTATCCCATAGAATACCGCTACGTGTCTGCAATGGACGAAGAACGCCGTTTATTTCCCATCATAATGCCGGTCCGCTTTCTCATTTCCTACTCTTGTGCCAGAAGATTTTTTTAAATCTCTTAATACTCTTTATTTAGCAAGATCTCCTAACGAGTTTGCGCTATGATAGAAACTATCAAAATGTGTACTATTTTTATAATCCTTTTTAAATCATGTACTTACTAACGATAAGTAATACGTGAATGGTGGATTTAAAGACACTCAAAGTTTACATTCTAACAATCATACTATAAAATATAATTTGGTTGCGATGCCGAAATGAATTAAGAAATAAGCCGATGTACTGCATACATTGATTTTGAAATAAAATATGTTGTCAAAGTAAAAACTCAGTGGAAACTAGTTAGGCACTTAGCAGATACCCACTTACATTTTTTAAATAATCTGTGTTTTTCAATTCAATCATTCATCAATTCAAATTCAATCTGTGTTAATAATTAATTAAACAAAAAAAAATAGCATTCAGAGTATACATTAGTGATGATTAAATCACATTAACATCACTAGTATCGCACTAAAAATTTGATTTAAAAAATGGGTTAAATTGTTGGAAATATATACGAACGAAGAGCGAACTACATTAAAATATTTATCTATTTTTGTTTTCGCTCATTTAAGCCTTTCAAATGGCAAAATGCCTAAATGGAGGAAATTGTCTGAATAACAGCAGCTAGCTGCAAAATAAAGAAAACTTGAACGTCAGCAATTATGACAGCGGAATGTCGGATGAGCAAACGGCCCAATTAAGGGAGCAAGCAAACGATAGTCAAAGATTTCGAAGGCAGAAAATGACTGATAGTTCAATTACGAAAACAATCTGACATAAATCATAAAGATAGTATACGTGACGACCAGAGAGCTAGTAGAGCTAAATAAACTATTTGAACGAGTATTTAGTTATTGTTTTCGCATATCTTTGGACCAGTTTCCTAATAGTGTGTTATGAAGTTATAAGACATATATACGAAATGTAACCAATAAGATTATATTCATAAGGAATCTTGGAAAGGCCCTAAAGTATTACGTTATTAATTTTATGAATAAATATAATAGAACGATGTCGAAAAAGAAGACGGCTTTGATAGAAATATATATAATGACAATAGCAAATGTGATGTCTCACCAGGATGCTTAACCGTGAACTGGAGACAGAAAGAAATAATACATCCACAAAAACATTATTGTTAAATATGAAGAGGGAATTCTGCAATAGAATATCATCAATTTTTTTAAATATATTTCAATTCACAAACGATCAATTCTACCTTAAATTAATGTGGTTCTCCTCGCCTTTGTTTTTTTGGTTATTGTTATTTTAATTTTCACAACTAAACACGCACGTTGGGTTACCGTCACAACTAGTTTCGAGAGGTGCATCACCTGATGATGAGAGGGACTGCACCTTTCGAAACCAGCATTGACAATAATCCAACGTATATATAGTACAAAATTTAGTTGTAAAAATTAAATTAATCATGTTACACCACAAAGTAACCGCCATGTCATTTATTATTATATTGAAGATTCATTGTATTTTAACAGATTAAGGCTAACTGATTAAATAATTATATTACGTAGATTTTTAACTGCTTGTATCGTATCACATATTTCTTTCTTAATTCATTCACTTTCCAATAATAAGGAGAAATCTGTTTCGAAGTGTTTCGCAAAGATAAAATGATAGATCCTATCCACGAGATTGAAGAAAAAAACTTGATAGTTTTTTTTTTGGTCTTGAAATAAATATAACAAAGACGACAAGGTACTGAGTAGATCACTTTAACAAAATGCGGAAAACCAATGTTCTCGGTGACAACGAAGAGTCGATGACTTTATCTACCTGGGAATTCTCATCTCAAGAAATGGAGGGTGCGAAGTCGAGGTGCGAAAGAGAATTGATATAGCCAAGTCTGCTATTTCGATACTTCAAAATTTACAACAACCGCTCCACCCCAAGAAACATCAAGACTGATTAGTTATAGCTTTGTATAGAGTTGCAACATGAACCACGATGATCAGACATTAGCACATCGACTGGGCAGATGCCTGAACTTCGCCAGCTTCCAAAGTATTGATTTAATGTTAACATACTAATACATTTTGCCTTTGTACAGAAAATAATAATATATAAATACATTTTTACACTATCGTAACTTAATAATAAAAAAATAATAAAAATGTAATGTTGGTGACACTAACTTGTTCTTGCCACTTTCCTTCGGATCATGTCACATTTCTTAAACTTTTGTTTCTGCCGTACTCAGAGAAGGGAATTATTTTGTGAAATAGTTGGTTTTCACGGCCATACAATTATAATGTGACTTCTGACTTGGTGACCAATCAGCCAAACACGTCAGCCCTGATGATGGTCACTGAAACGTCGACTGTGACAAAAATATACCTACACCAGAATAACCTATACGAATTTCTGTAATCAAATTTATTGTTATTATGGAGAACATATTCTTATTGTGAAGTTATAATTATTTAAAACATAGATCTGTAATGTTTTAAATACTAATTAAATGTATTAATTAAAAAAGATTTACATGTAAAATCAAAAAATATTGTTGTTGGCTTTCAAATAATGGAACGATAGATGTATTAATTTGAAAAAGTGTAACATATAGATTCAAAAATTTGTCGTCAAAAGTACTGTCTACTGTAGCATAGTTGGTTAATACACCTTTCACGGATTGAAAGAGATCCAGGTTCGAATCCCGGTAGCAACAACAATATTTTTCGATAAAATAGATTTTATATGTATATCTTTCCAATTAATACATTTAATTAGTATTTATAATTTATTGTTACCCGAGTGCAATAATTTCCGCGCCCGACCCTGACTGTAAAATAATTAAATAAGATTAATGACAGCGGCCGCGGGGCGCGCCTCTGCGCCCCTGACAAGGACCTATAAAGAATGTATCTCCGCTCCATTTTCCTTTGCGAATGATAAACATAAATTTATAAGATAATGGATCATATTCATTTCACTTCCGTTCTTTGACGGTTCATTATTTTTTATTTTGAAGAACAAAGAAATCATCATGGCGTGATGACTTTTCTCGTTTTCATTTTCTCCGCTCCGACTCCTCTCCGCTCACTTTATTTTGTTCTATTTTATTTGGACATTTAATAATTTCTAAATAATAAATCATTTAATATTCGGATAAAACGGTAATATGAGTATAAACTCTATAAAGGTGGCTTCATCAATAAGTAGTATGATAGTTTTCATTTAAAAAAGAACAATTGTATTACTGTGAGTGATACCATACATAATATGCACATTTTAACAGTGTATTGACAAATGCAAATAACCTACAAACCCCGAGAGCGCATACAACATATGGCCAAAGGAACTACAAATATTTTGGACCGAAACTATTTAATAGAATTCTAAAAGATTTAAACCAATTGAACTGTCCCAAGAACATGAAACTATATATTAAAACTTGGATTCGTAATATGGGTAGAGTCAGTATTGGTGCACTCACCCAAACATATAAACTCATACGTATATTAATTATTGCTACAAAGTGATCCAAAATTAATTTATTAAGACCACTTTAAAATTGTTCTTCATATACACCTATTATATAGTAATAAATGTAATTCTATCTACTACTTGTAATTCTAATTAATTGTACAATTGCTTATAAACTATGCCCGTCTCGACACAGAATTTCTCTAGTGAGACGGGCATAAACAAATAGATTTTTAACATTGTATTATATAGCTACAAATAAATAAATTGATGCCGCTCAGCGTTTTATTTGGTCAGTGAGCGGGGTTGTCGTTTGAAATTAGTTATAAACACGGTATCCACAAATAATTTGTACGGAATGTTTGAATTTTGTATATTAGGAAAGTTTATATTTTTTTAATGTATTAGTTGTTTTTTTTTTGTATTTTCATATTATTACCAACATTTGTATTAGTCGAACGCATTTGTTGTTTTTTCCCTTGTTATAAATATATAAGTGCGTACTGACACTGTTTACACACATTGTTACTCCGATTGGCACCACTGGGTTGCCTGGTTTATAGTATTGTGCGTGTGTGTATGTGAGTATTGCCGCCTTTTTTTCTGAGAATGCAAGGACGGTAAACGATAGGCGGATCAATTACATCACGTGCTTCGACCAGTACAGAGGTCCAAATAAACCGATCGTCAGGAGTGCGCACTTCAGTCGGTCGAAATCTACCCAGCCAAAAGAACCACAACATCGGACCAGCTAGTACAACCAAAAGGTTAGTGCAGTGTTCATATATCGTATGTGCCCTTATTGTCAATCGTAAACCTGGGAACGGCTATCAAAGGCATTTACGTAAACATACACTATAAAAGCCATATATTAAAAATAAATATTCCTAAAAGCATTATATGTTTAAATAAATCATTTAACTGTGTATATAAATATACTTAACCTCATTTCTATCACAAATATACACGGGTGGAAAACATAAAAAATATATTATACTATATCGCAAAAAAAACTGAAAATTTGAACTATGTGTTGTGTATTTTATTTACTAGAAGGTTTCCGGAACCGTGTATTTATTTAATATTTTAAAAATTAATATTAAAAATTAAAAAGTATTACATGTTTTTAAAACGAACTGTTACACACACTAATACAATTGTTCTATCTAAATGAAAAGTAGTTTATAACTATTGAAATCTGGTCTTGTGATGAACTAAACTATTATTATGTCTATGATTATGAGTTCGGTATTAGGTGTTAACGATGATTTGTAACTGAGAATTAACTGTTGATGGTTTAATCTCTAGTATACCAGTGATTTCTCACCGAATTATGAGTCCAATCGTCGATACAATCTCAAATCTCACAATCAAAGTTAAAATAATAATTTAGCTCATCACTAAAATTTCTGATCTCTATACGGGTCGAACATACGATCACTTTTAATACAAACATAATGGTGTCAGTGATACTGACTGAAATTAGAATTAAATAATATCAAATAAAGAGGAACATATAATTTTTAAACCTAAAATTAAAATATAATTTATAAATATATTTGGGTTCTTAATGCAGATATAAATTATAACAAAGAAAATAGCACAAATGCTCTGAAATTGTGTTTTCTACGATAGTTCGACGAATCCTAATTAGCAAGCCATACACGCACAGTTTTAACTGCCAGTACGTCCACCCTCTGTATTTCCCAGTTCGAAACCATTGCGAAAACTCTAAATGAGAGACATTATGTCTTTCTATATAAAACTATGGAGGTACAAATGTGTTTATTATGTGCTGGTCCCAAAATAGTTGCTCAAGTAATACAAATTGACGATAATTTAATACAACATACAGTGACGCATAAAGTGGTAAATTAAAAAATGACTATTTGAAATGCTATTATCCTTTTTTGTGTTTTTTTTTTGTTTTACTTGTATTAAAGTTATATTTCAACGCTTATTTTGCTCAGATCAAAGATGAATTACCCACCCGTTGAATTTTACATATTTATTGATAACATTTTGATCCACAGTAAAAAACATCAAATACCTAAACACGACAAAAAATTCTAGAAAAGTTTTTATCATCGCAGTATATGCAAAATACATGTCATCGCAATGTACGAAACACAAAATGTATGTCATCGCAATGTCCAATATACAAAGTTTATGTCATCACAATGTGTATGATATCGCTACATCCAACATGTAAAATATTTGTCGTTGCAGTCAGGGGCGTGCACTGCATACAAACAAAAAAGCTGTGCATTACTAAAGATTCTGGACAATAAAAATAAATCTTTTTTTTATGAAAAGACCCTATAAAATTCTAGCCGTTATTACCCGGATTAACGTAACCCATGGCAATATTTTTGTCTAGTCGTCAATTAAATGAAAAATTGCGACTCGTTTATATTCAACTTCATTGCCGTTCGTCTCAGCATTTTGCTAGAACGCACACGTCGGTCGCGTCTAACTTGTTTGTTCAATCCGTATAAGAAACGCACTAAACTATATATTTTTTTACTCAACCTATTGGGCATCTTAAGGCTGCCAAAATTTATATTTTATTCAAACAATTTGTGCATAATTCGAAATGGATTAACCCATACTGAAAACTCCGAGTTAGAACACTTTTACATATTTGCTTCGCCAACTAAACTCTTTTCCACAATGTATTTCAACTGACAATTTGTTTTCTGTCAATTTGCAAAGTGTGAGAGTTCAGAGAATTCGTAGATAATATTTAAACCGAATTCAGATAACGGTATGGAGCAATAAAAGAACTTATGTTTTTTGAATGAATGAATTCTTAATTATTTTCTACATTTAAGATTTATTCATTTAACAACAGTTATAATTTGTATATTTTTTACTTTCCAATATAAATGATTTTCTTCTTACTATGTTATGTAATGTATAAAAAAAAGAAGAAAAAAAAAGTCAATGTATGTTAATGTGTTCATTAAATTTCAAAAATCAAATACTTTTACTAATATTAAATAATAATATTCCCATTGTTATTTATTTATGTTAATTGTTTATATATTTAAAAAATTATATTATTTCATTTGTATATACTTGTAATGGCTAGTTACGCCTAATTGGCGTAGGCCATAATAAAGAAAAAAAAATCCAGTACAATTGTTTTCAAAATTAGAATCATTTTATTCACATTTTTTCAATTTCGATCGCCTTAAGAATTAATTAAAAATTGTATATAGTTCATTAGAATTTCAAGAAAAAAATGTTTTAGAAATTTTAGAATATAGCCTTGAAAAAATTTACAATAAGTTTTTCCACAATTAATTAAATTAGCCCTTTTAATTAGCACAATTCTTGCCAGCAGCGCATCACCTGAACGGTCGTTTTCGGCACTAAAACGAATTCATACTTATTTATGGAATACTCAAAATCAGACATGAATTGAAGACATGATTGCTATTGTAAAAGAATTGCTTTTAAAATTAAAAAGATCTGGAACTTTTTATAACGATGTTATCGGTGAATTTACGATAAAACGGAGATGGATTGAATTGGAATACATTGCAGTTGATCATTAACCCCGGATATTCATTCATATAGCTGGATGCCATTTATATTATTCACTTTTGAGATATCTGGGGCGGTTAAGAAAGTTCTCTTCTGCTCTAAAAACTCATGTATATAAATATATATATGCAGCTGAGACAACCGCATCCGGTTTCCGTATAGTTACGTAAACGTCGTCGGTAACAGCATAACCTAAGTTTAACCCAACTGTACGCCACTGGTTGCAGTGTCCAACATGCATAATGTATGTCATCACAATATCCGATATGCGAAGTATATGCCATCGCAATGTCCAACAAAATATATATCCTTGCAACACAATAGCGCAATATTATAGTTAGGAGAACACATTCTTATTGTGAAGTTGTAATTATTCAGAATATAGGTCTGTGATATAGAAAAGAGATCCAGGTTCGAATCCCGGTGGCGCATCAACAATATTTTTCGATAAAATTGATTTTATATGTATATCTTTCTAATTAATATATTTAACAATATTATAGTATTAATCTCGAGCAATCGAGTTATTTTAAATTTTAGGATGCAGCCAACACAATCCTCTGTTCTTGTTGCAGTCGCGTCTCGACACTGCCCGAAACGAATGTCGAAAATGGGAGCTCGTATTGAACCGAGTCAAAGAGACCACTGCTGATAAGCAAGTGGAACTTTCGAGGGTACGGGACAGCCTTTGGGACTTTTATTGCACTATATGCAAACAAAAAGGTATATTGTCTGTTTGACCATTTATCTTAAAATTTGAAGAGCGGATATATGCGATAACCTTAAAAAATATAACACTCTTGTATTTCCTTTATTTCTAAATTATTTATCTTACCCCATTGGTTACGTTTACAAATATAAGAGCGGTAGGAAAATTAATTATTTTTGCAACCGCATGTTTGACTACGCCACCATTTTAATAATGTTGATTCTCAGTTGACTAATTTTGCGCTTTCAGTTTTCTAATATTATTGTGAACCCCAATATGATACGTATTTTAGATTTTCTTTATTAAAAATACTTATACTTTTATCAAATCGAAAGTGAAAATAGTTTTGAAAGAACCTATTTGGATTTTTTAAATAATAATTTTCATTACGCATTTCATCATTTCGAAATCCAAAAAATCGAGTAGAATAATTTTGATAATTTTATAACATTGATTAATTAACCGTACAGGCATCAATTTACATTTTCTCATACACATATCGAGGCATATGTTAATTTATAGGAATTGTCTATTTTTAACATAATATTAATTATTTGAATTACTATTCTCAATTACGTATTCCCAAGTAACGTTATAAATCTGAGGCAATGAAACAATAATGAAAGGAAAAATTTTATGCTATATTTAAAAATATCAGAAACCAATATTTATTGCTGGCGTAACCAAAGTAAAAAAGCCATTCTTTGATTTCTTAATAATGACTTTTCTAAATGTAACATATAATATTTTTACACTAAATCGACGTTTCAAAAAAAAATCTGTTTTTGGCAAATAAAGTTTCCCGTTTTAAGAGTTTACAAAAACAATTTTATTTCGCATCAAAGGATAACGGAATACATTACTAAAATGAACGATATGATTTTTAATGTAATTCTTGGATGGTTTTAAAATTCCCAAGAAGTAACCTAACATGTTTTATTTATTTTAAAATAATCCTGTACACATCGTACTGGATGTTTACTAAAAATAAAATGAAAATATTCAAAGGGATTGCTTAATGAGTAAATAAATATTTTTACAGGAATGGAACCGATCGCCGAGTGTGACGATTTCGACACGCAGCTGATTTATGTCTTCAAAGGCATAAAGGAGTTGCGGAATATTGTGATAAACTCTCAGAAAAAGATGGATAAGAATGTTGCTTCCAATGTTGTTCATAGTCCACGCATGCTTAATAAAAAATAATTTTACATATCAATAGTTATTGTAAACACTAAATATCGAGTCAGTCCATACGTCCTTAGTATCAGTTCATGCGTATTTTTTCCATAAGCCTATTAGAAACACTGCTCTGTTAATGTCTTGTGGACTAACCTATTACGTTGAAAATAAATTTTCTAAGAATTTATGTACCTACCTACATATGTTTTATATGAAATTCCTCGATACAGCCTTCATCCCTTTTAAAGTAAAACTGGTACCGAGTTTTTCCATTAAGAGACCCACTCAAATATAGGCCCATCTGGGCCTTTATTAGGATTCTGTTTTCCAAATAGAACCCCATGGGCTTTTATTGGGGACAAATAATAACGCGCTTTCTCGTAACGTGTATCGGCGCTCTGCGCATGCCCGAAATATTATTGCAATAGATGTGAACTGCGCGTGCGTGACTTTACTCGTTGTCAGAATATTTAACCCTAAAAATGGAAAATAAAAAGTCTAGTAAACAAAAATCGTATACGATTCAAGAAAAACTACAATTTGTGACACGTTTAAAGGGGGGGAAAGTCAAAATTCGATATCATAACAAACAGGCATTGACAGGAAAAATCTTCGTCATTGATTGCAACAAGAATCATAATTATTGAAGCTGGTTAAAAAACGTAAACACAAATGTTATAATTATCATAACTTTAATTTCATACTGTTCTATTGTTGCAATATTTAAAATAAAAACAACCTTTCATTAATCAAATAAATATTATTTCGAAATAAACCTGTTTCCGTTAAAAAAAACCCATAACCTTCTATTTAGGAACAACATGAGAACCTTAAAAATGCAAAAACCAAATACAAACCCATAGGGTTCTTAACGGAAAAACCAGGTACTGTAAAGATCATCATAAAAAAATATAATTAGTACTCGATATATAAATAATGCTGCGCCCGTTACGCTGACGTTAGGTATCTACCGCTTACCCGGCCCAATCTTCAGTAGAAAATTATATGAAAAAAAAAAGGATATGTAACAAGTTTCTTAATAGAATACTTTTTGGTCAACAAAATTATTTGTGTTGTTTGTACATTTATGTGACAATAAATTAACAACTTACAAAACAAGTATCAATTTACCTTATTTATGAGTAATAATCATGTAGGAATTATTTGAATGTATCTTATAATGAACGAATAATATAGCAGGATAATGTGTACGTGTGTATGGCACACTTTTGCCACGCTATGTAATTCTACCGCAGATTGTCAAAGTTTAAGTGCATATTTTACGATTGTCTGTGCATCGCGATTCGTGTGATTTTTGACGTTTTGAACATACAACGAGTATGTACGTCGAGATGTAATGTAATGAAAAAATAGTTTTGTATAATTTGTGTATTAAATGCGTATATAAAATGGTTATGACTTGTAAGAAGTAATTAAAAAGATCTATGTAACTGAAAATGGAGATAAATGTACATTCTTCTTTGTGTCGAACAACTATACGGCAATGTCACGGCTATACCTTTGACTTTATAAATAAACATTTTGTTATTTGAGGTTAGGTGCTCGTTTGCGAAGATTTGCGCTGTTGCTCTGGTAAGTTGATGTCATTAGTGATATTATCTGTTGTGTTTTTCTTGATTAATGAGATGATTTTATCATTTTTATGATATTGAATTTTATTCTGAATTGTTTTAAAACAATGACTTGCACCTTCATTTTGCAGTACCTAGGTATTAGTGATAATATATTTTAGTTTTTAGTGCGCATATTTGATATCTTTAATTCCATCGAGTCTCTTTTTTAATTCTCCCTTCACAAGAACACATTTTGTTATGCACTTCTTCAAATTTCTTGTTAAGAAATTGCATGACTGTGTTTAAAGCTGAAAACTCGGTACAAAATTTAGTTATGTCGCTTTTAAAATTTTTGAATTGTTTGATTTCCTCACGAATTGTTTGACATGATAAATACGTAAGATAATTTCGTCATTTGAAAGAGTATTTGATAAGGCTTGTCGCTTTTTAGTTATTTAATCGATACGCCAATTCGTTGTAATGCACGTGTGATTATATTCAGCATTTTAATTGATGCGATAAATGATACAATCGACATTTGTTATTACCAGTTTGTATTTGGAGCACTTTATTTGATTTATCCAATCCATTTGTCGAGAATAAGAAATTGAAAAATGTTAACTGATTCGTCTTTGTCAGCTTTAATGATTTTGTAAGACTTCTGAAAAGTTTTAAATGACTGTTGGTGATTTATTAGTCGTGATTCTCTATGTATCTCTGTTAATGTAAAGAAAGGTAACAATGAAATAAAGAGCAAAACAGTTTGACAAAACTGAATATTTTGACAACTGTAAAACAAATATATAATGATACAGGTACCGACTAGGGACCCAAATTCGAATTGGTACTGAATTATTCGCCCATTTTAAAATTATTTGATATTCGAATATTTGTCTAACTTTCATATTTGTAGGGAAATATTATGAAAATATATGTGAATATTTTACTCGAATCGTATTTCAATAACATATATAGTCCAGATTATCCGCCAAAATATTTATGACATATTCCAGACAATATTTTGAGAACGCATTTCATGACGGAATTTCTGTCTCGATGTTTCGGCGAAATCAGTGCACATTTTACTGTTGCGAAATGAAGGTTCCCTATTGGTACGAGGTTTTAAATCATTTACCGAGGAAGGGTTGATTCGTTCGCGTCTGTAAAAAAGGTTTTTAATTGTACATTCTCTACGCGAATATTATATTTTTTGATTAAACTGCAACCGGTTATATTTTTTTATATATATATGTTCTACTAGTTCTGGTATATCAGTTATATATGTATTAAAAGAAAAAAAATTGCCATAGCAAAGGTGTATGAACTTGTTCTTTTATATTATAGAAATATGTAAGAGTATTTACCTGTGGTCATTATTCAGATTGTTAATTTAGATTAGAATATATTCGATATATTAGATTTAGATAGAATATATTCGAATATTTTATCTTTTACTATTCGATATTCGAATAATTGAAAGTAACGAATATTTTTAAACTCTGTACCAACCAATAAAATTAATTGTGCAAACATTATCGTATTTTATAGTTTATTTATAAATTTTTAATGTATGTATGAAGTAATGATGATGTCAGAAGGATTAGAGGATGTGAGACATAAAGCTGCCTCTATATTCATCATTATCTTTATGTTCGTTTATGTATGTCGCGAAATATATCCTGGTTACTGTACGTGCGAGTGTAGGCAGGCAGGAAGGTTAATTAAATTGAAATTTTACACAGAATTTATTAAGTTAAATTATAAAGGTCGAAATATATTACAAATTGTGTGGTGGAAACGGAGAAAAAACGTCATTGGCGAGGCTGGAGCCGGAGAAAAAGTGACGCGAGAACCACGCGCGGCAAGCGCAGCGGCACTCAGGTGTATGCGCTGCGCTGCCATTTGCTCGGGACCATGCTCACCACAATTATTTAAGTACTCTTTTCTTGATTGACCGAGGAAGTCTTTCTCATACATGAAACCTTGCACCAGTCCTTAGTAATTTTTAGACGATTTTTCGACAAAGTTGGTCCTGGTTCGAGATTTTTTCTGATCTTTTCCGGCCCCTTTTATTTTCACTGGACCGTGCAGTGTGGTCACCGCCTTTAGCTTGTTACGACTCTCCTCGATTTTTCTAACCCTCTCCTGAAAAAATATTCAAAAAATTAAAGCAAGTTAATAAAATCATTATTCATTTAACAAATAGCTATTTATTATCTTACAAAGTATAAATACCTACATTAAAATAATCTTCTCAGATTTAATAAATCGGCAGATGGAGTAAATATTTATTTAAAAGTGTCACGTTATTTTCCACAGAAATCATAAGAACAAATAATTTTAAATACAAATTAAATGTATTAATTAGAAAGATATACATATAAAATCAATTTTATCGAAAAATATTGTTGCTACTGGGATTCGAACTTGGATCTCTTTCAAATCCGGAGAACGTACATTATCCGATTATGCTAGATCAACACAGTGGATTGACGACAAATTTTCTAACCTATATATTACACTTTTCAAATTAATACATCTATCGTTCCATTGTAAGCCTTTAATAGCATATCACACAAGAAACTACATAATAAACTTTAAAATATTGGCCTTGATGGTAATGTTTTATCATGACTTATACGTTATTTAGCATACCGAAAATAAAATGTAAAAATAAATGGACACAGTAGCACATCTAAAACCACTGACTTTGGCATACCACCAGGTACGGTACTGAGATCGTTGTTATTTATTGTATACTCTAATGATATATTTAAATTCAAATTACATGGTAAAATAATATTTTATGCAGACGATACAGTACTAATAGTTAATGAAAAAAATTAGATTGACGCTAATGTATCTGCAAATGAGGATGTTAATACCATAAAAAGTGGACGAATGATAACCTACTATCAATTAATACTGATAAAATATACTTTCTACGATTTGCTATTCAACAGAAAGATAACACTGAAATTAATATTAAAATTCACACCAAAGCCTGTACTCAAAAAGTCTCTTGTGACCAATGTTCATCAATTGAAGAAAAATACTCTATCAAGTACCTAGGAATCATAATAAATAATAAACTACAATGGAAAGAACATATCACTAATCTTACAAACAAAATAACTGCTTTCATATTTTTAAGACTCAGAAACATCTTATCACTTACAGATCTGAAAATAACATATTACGCGTTTGTACAGTCACATTTGCAATACGGTATTATTGTATAGGGAGGAGCATATAAGACTTCAATGTCACAATTAGAAATCATTTAAAAAATGATAATAAAAAGTATTCAAAAAATAAAAGACTATCCAAGTATACAACTTTTCACAGATTTCAAAGTACCAAAAATAATAGATATATACAAAAAAATTCAATAATCCAAATTTTCTAAATTATACACCAATTAAACTTAAGAAGCGAATTTCGATCTACATAATTTAGAGACCAAATTGATATTCCAAAACTAAAATATACCGCAACCCAAAATCACTATATTTATTAAAGCATCAAATTTTTTAACAATCTCCCCATCGCAATTATAACAATTACAGACTACTATCAATTTGTATCTGAAGTAAATAAATATATACACAGATTAACTGAAACATAATTTATCTCGTATATACTCCTTCTCTTTATACGAATCTTACTCTCATAGAGAATAAATAAATGTGAAATGAAATATATATGTATCCTACTGATAATTCTAAATTGTATTATATTTTCTAACATTAAAATAAAAAATAAAAATTATTTGAAAGCCATCTACTTTGCTTTATATTTTTCGATAGAATTGATTTTATACGTGTATCTTTCTAATTAATACATTTAATTAGTATTTAAAATATCGCAGACCGTCTGTTCTGAATAAACACAACTTTACAATAAGAATGTGTTCTCCTTAATAAAAATAATTTTATTGTGAAGTCAAAATGTAGATCATTCTAACTTTGAGTAAGCAAATTTCCATACCGTGTAGTGTGCACAGTTGACAACGTCCAAAGTTTTCCTCTCAATTGTCTTGAGATATAACATCACATTGTTGATGTCTACTTGAGTATTAGTTCCCAAGAGTTGGAGTATTGGCGCGGCATCGCACTTCATCATTCTGTAGGAAAATTACAGAGAAACTATATTCATTACCCTACCTCAGGGACATGCCGAATGAGCTCATTTATGTACGTGACATTTGCTTTCAATTATAAATTTGCCGTTTATAATTTGTAATATGTTATCACATTTTTTTAAATGATATAGAAATATTTTATAACTATATATTATGTTTTAAATGTTAAAATACAATACAGCTTTAACAACCTGATTAATTATACTAGTATTTCAACATAGCATCAAAAATATTAATTAATTTAATTAATTAATTAAACTAAAAGTTAATTAAAATACCGACAAAACTGAACTGTGATGTCTTTGTATAGAGTTAATATAATAATTTATTATTGAAACATTCACACTGTACTTCGAGTATGAACATGGTACAAAATCAAATCAGTTAATTCAAGGATGCCCAGCTTGACATTTACTATATTCGAAGTACTTGTATTCAATAAGTTAGTTAAATTCAGAAAGCTTGTTAAAAAGTCATTGATTTGTTGATTTTACATTATATAATAAATATCTACTTAAGATCTCGGCAAAATCATTGGCAGACGATCATCGGGAAATGACAAATGTTTAAGCAAAGCAATAAATCGCTAGGATTGCAATGGACCAGTCTACCGGAGATGGTGCAAAATAAGGCCACTTGACGTTTATTGAAGCATTGGATCCCGACCCTCATACGGACTGGGGTTGGAAAACAACTTTTATTAAAATGTACCTACATACCTTTGCCGTATCCTAGTATCTAGCTCCAAGGAAGACAGATTTACTGGATCAATACGATTCTACTCGATACTAGATCCGCGATTCTACACTGGTTTATTTTTCATTTGAACCCACACAATAATTTTTAATTAACTATTTTGTTGGTTTCAGTACGATTTTCTATATACGAATAATATCAAAGTCTTTGTTTAACCGAACATAACAACTGTTTAGGTAATTAATTAATTTGAACTTTTTTTAAAATAATCGTTTAAATAAAACTATTACAAAAATGGCTATTATAGTATAGTCCGTAATTGGAAGTATGTCGGTGTGATCCTGGCGCGTTGGTCAAGTATTACAATGTAATTGCGGAAGTACTAACGTAGATTAGTCATTGTATCTTGCATTTAATTTGATCCGTGATAAGACATTCAACAATTTTTTTAATTATGTTGTGGATACATTACACCGTGATGCTTAAATATTATTTCTTATATTTAGTTGAATTTTGGTTTCTTCTACTTGTGGAACTACAATTTTTTCTGAAACTACACTATCATACCAATACCAGATTGAATAAGGTAAGTCGGGGTAAATGCATCTATGGGGGAAGTGCATCTAAGACTCCTAATTACGTTAATTATGTTATAAATCAATATTTGAAGAGACGGTTAAGAGATGGTATAAATCTTAAAATTTGTTGTTTGCTTGTAATACCATTTCAAATTATGATAATTATTTTGTCAACTTGCGAGTTGTGTATGCTTTTTCAATCGTTCGTATAACTCGATAATCTTTTGTGCCAAGACGCTGATATCAGGCAGTTTAGTAGTTTGTGATGTATGGTTGAGTAGTTTGTGATGTATATATTAATTTTGTGATTATTTCCGCGGATTACGATTTATAAGACCAGATACACTAACCCATAAATTTTATACCGTAGGGGAAGTGCATCTACTCAGTGGTTGGTATGGTAGCCTATATATTTTTGTATAGAAACTTTCTCAGTGATGTGAAGACAGTTCCATTATTTTTTTAAATAATCAATCAATTTCAAAAACAATCACTATGTGTTGCACATTTCCTGTGTACGCAATTTTACTAGATTTTTTTGGAACTCAGCACGTTTTACCCGTCATTAAGGACCAAAATAATTCATTCATATTGTCATTAAGTAGATCAGAAAATACATTTTTATTATTTTGACAATTTGTCAGAAATAATACAACTAGATGCTCTTACCCTATAATTGGGGTAAGTGCATTTCATAAAATGCTCTTACCCCAATTATAACTATCCAATAAGGTTAGATTCCGACTTTTAAAGACTTAAATTAGGAAATGGTTAATGATCCTTATATCAAAGTTCTAACAAAAGCATAGCATCATCTTATGAAGTTTGAGAACAGTTCAAAGTTTATGTCGATGATTTATTTTGTTGCATTTACCCCGATTCATCTTGCTTTAAAATAAATAAATTTCCTTACTTGAATAGACTTTGTATATCAGCCATTGACTTATCAAGTTTATTTTGGGCCCCGACTGTTTCATCTTTAGATGCCGCAGTTTCTTCTTTTTGGATATTCAGTTGATTTTTTAAAGTATCTTGGGTCTCTTGTTCCACAGCTTCCCTCTCGCTTTTCTCCGTTCGCATATTTTCTGATAGATAAATACAACATTCTTGTAATTAACTTTGTCACTCGAAAGTTTTTTTAAAAATATTTACCTACAGAGTTTCGCAAAAATGAATATATTATAAAACTAATATTAAATCTTTACGAAACGTGTCAAAAAGACACAAAGCTTTGTTCGAATTTCATTTCTATGGTTAGATTCCAGAAAATGTGACTGTAATAAAGTTAGCAATACGTAGTTAAAAACACGTCAAGTACAGCCTTTGTTTATTTCTACAGTCGTTGGTACACATTCTTGAAGTTTCGTAATTGAAAATTCGTTAACATTCAAGTTTCTGAAAGTTTGGTGTATTTTGAAAGGGGTTTTATTTTAATTTTAACATTCAATCTTCAGGAGCCCTTCATGTAGCCTGATATGTATATAAATTATTTTACCACCAGAATAATTTTTGCCGCGTATCCATTAGTCAAATGTTCACACAGGTAAATAATATATAAAATGAATTACATAATGAAAGTGGAGAACGCGCTTCCCCGGATAGGAAGAGGTCCAGGTTCGACTCCCGGTAGCAAATAAATATTTTTTCAATAGATAAATTTTTTCTGATTATCTTTCTAGTTGAATCATTTAATTTGAATTGAATACCACAAAACTATGTTCTGAAAATGCAACTTCACGATAAAAATGTGTTTTCCTTAATATGTTTTTTATTATTTTATACTTACCTAAATTAATATTTAGTTCTGCGACGTTGCTCGCCAACGCCTCCAGTTCCTGGTTAACTTCATTCACATAGTTAAAAAGAGCGTAATTTTCTTCATCTTGTTTCGTAAATTGATTTATCAGCTTTTCTAAATCTGTTTCTCCGGTATAATCCTGAAATTTTAATAGTACCAATCATGCAACTAGTTTTAGTGTTGTTTCACGCAGAAAACTTGCTTTTTATGACCAGTAGAATTGAAAACGAATAAGCAATAGTTTCGCACTACTGTAGTGAAACCTTTTTTCAAAATACAGTAGGCTCTCAATTATCCGGGAACGCATTAACCGGGTTATAAAATAACGGAAGCAGTAAATAACACCGAAAAGTTTTTTAATACTTTTTACTTTAACTGTAAAAATCATTTCTCATTCGACTACATTATATGTTCTAGAAAATTATACTGGTAACATTTATTATTTGTAACGGAAAATAAATTTGGGAAATGGCAAACACGATTTATTATATTTGACCGCGCTTAGTGTTTGTTTTTTTTAATTGTTTATTTGAATTAGGTGTCAGTACGCGGTTGGTTATTACTGCCATTATCAGCTGTCAATGCTTATATTTTATTTTCACAATTATGTATTTAACCTTGTTGTTTGGTTTTTGTGTGAATATTTTTACAGTTTTTTGGCAAATATTTAATTATCCGGGTCAATTTTTTTCTCTATCCGGATAATCATGAGTGTACTATACAGCAATGACATGTTTCTAGCCTTTAAATTACTTAGTTATTTCTGGCGACTTGAACCTGAATCTGTTTGTATATATCTCTGTGTCTCTCCTGCGTAGCGATATCCATGTCTCGTTGCGCCCTTTTTTTAGCAGCTTCCTTAGCCTCCAGTTCTGCCATTACCCTCTTCGAACCCTTCACGGATAAGAATTGTTGGAGTTTCGAGTCGTGATCTAATTGACGCTGTAATTCACCCATTTCCTGTGGACGAAATCATACAGTAAGTTTTGAAAAATGTCTGAGCTTTTATCAATTTAGAAAGGAAAAATAGTATTGAAAAATTAATGATGTTTATCAAAGATTTTGGAAAGAAATCCAAAATAATACATACAAAAAAAAAATTGTACGCAAAAAACTAAAACACATAGATGTATCGTATGAAATTAACAATAACAATAATCAATTGAATTTTAAATATCCTTACACGAACGTGCTCGATCTGATCCATTTGTGCCCTCTCCCTGATAGTTTGCAGTTTTCTACACCATTCCTCCCTTTGATCATAGAGTAGTGTGGATTGTTCTACTAGTTCCATCATCATGTTCTTTCCGCTAGCCAGAGTATTCAATGTCTTGGCCCATACCATATTAAAATTAGCCCTGTTTGAAAAATAATCATAAATTGTTCATGCAATGGCGATCTAGTGTTATTACTATTTTGATTTACAAAAACCTATTTCAATATTTATAGGATCATATGTGTGTCTGCACCAGCTTGATTAAGAATATAGCTGCTTTTAATACGTACCATTACATTTCCATATTTTGTTACATTACATTTTCACATTAAAGAAATATTCCTAACCTTAATTCTACATTTTTCAAAATTCCACGATTCGAATACCCTTGACGTTAAAGTGACACCGCACATCTGACCTAATGAACGATCTTGCTAGTAAATACAGGTGAATATTATGTTCCTGGCCGATTTTGTTGATTTGACAAAAATTAGACAGTTTTTATATGATCGTCATGAAGAGTAGTTAATTACAATTTATTATAAAGTATCTAACGCTTCAACAACAATGTATTAAAGTTATTAAAATATTTGATGCTGTAACCATTAATGGTGATCGCTATTGTCAGATGTTGGAAAACTTTTTGATAGCTAAATTGGGTCGATTAAGCCTGCAACGCATATGGTTTCAACATGACAGTACCACCTCACACATAGCCCGAGCTACGCTTGAAATTTTTCCCGGCCGCATAATGTTAAAAAGTGGTGATATCGATTGGTCTCCTCGCATTACGAGTAAGATTCGGGGACGAATTATGCTCGTTAAGCGAGGTTCCACTGTATCGTATTTAGTTCCTTCTGGGAACACTTTAAAACGTGGTTTATAAATCTTTAAATCCAATTAATTTCAATCACCTCTCTTGAAGAAGATGGTCTATCTCTTGTCTCATCTTGAAATTGTTGGTGTTGACTGTGTTGAAACGTTTCTTAGCCACCTCCAGGCGATTCTCCAACTGGGAAACTCTTTGTTGGTTTTGCGCAACACGTTCTGTCACCTAAAACAAATATTTTGTTTATATAATATTAGCTGAGACACAAACATCAAAGATTTCAACATTTCCGTTATCGGCACCAAGACAATCTCACACGAACAACACTCCATCATTGTGATGAAAATGCGTCACAGATCTTAATACGTCACCCATGTCTGCCTCTAGCTAGCTGTTTACACCTTTATATCAACCAGTATGTGCGAGACGTTGTCCCGAGCTAGCTAGACGCATCTTCGTCACGAGTTTTAAGTAAACCGATTTAGAGAAATCAAACGTCCTTTTTGTGAATTATAGAATAATGGAATAAAAATATATTTCAGTACATAAACTAATGAGAAAATCGAAAAAAGTTTTACTGAGAACGCTCGTACTCTGCACATTTCACTAAAATGTATGTAGATGTTTATCTAATCATAGCAGCGAGAGTGTCATCTTACTTTTTATCAACTTTAACAAACAAATTTAAGAAAAAGACGCCTCTCTGCTTTCCTACTGCTACCTTTCAAGCGTCTATACCATAGATGAAAAATTTCCTCCGTTTTTATTTAGGAGAACGATTGTTCTCGACGGTTTATGCGATTTAAATGGAAATTACATTTCAAACTTGTCTTTGAAGCGACTCGTATTTAAATTTTCCTTTTAAAAATTTAATTATTATTCTTAAACAGATACGACGCCAGTTGGTAACAGGTATTGTATCACGTATTTTTAAGGAAATTTACAGGAGTATTTAGATAATTTAAATGTAGGAAACATATCTAGTATGCGGGCGACATCATTATATGAAAATATCAATAGACGATTAACCCGTGCTATGTACTGTCACAGAGTTTTTTTTATAACGTTTGTGAATTGTTATAAAATAAAACCGTTATAAAATATTTATTACAGCGTGCGCCTTATTTTATTTACAAAAGTGAAAATAATGCGACATTTTTTATTATCACAAATTATAACTATCTCAATTATTATCAACAATGATGCGCCTATCTTTTTCTATTATTTTTCAATATTTTTTTTCAGTTTGCGTGTCAGGTGACGTCAGAGATTCTGGACAGATCTATATTAAAATTTAAGCATGGTTTCACGTAAACACATTTAATTTAAACATTTTTATACGTAAATTAGTGATACGATCACGATTGCGGGATTAGAAGGAATACGTCATCGGATCCCTCGGAACGATGACCCATTAAAAAATTAAAGGAATCTCGGACATTTCCGGGAATTCATTAGGGTGTGGGTCTCTCGCTGGGAGTTTCTGGTATGGACGATGTCGGAAAGAGCAGTAGCTAGAGAGACCTAACGGAGCATTCTACTGGCTCTCTCTCGCACCTCTTGCGACCTGGACAGGGTGAATTTCTACCCGTCTGTGACAGAGTTCTGAGATTGCAACACATAAATGTGACGTCTACCCTCCCCTTCTGAGGGTGCATAATTTCTATAGCTTCTCTCTGGCGCTGCCTTCTGAATTTAATGTGATAACGAGTCTCACGTCAAATTGTACAGGTATAGCTCTGGTGCGATGGTACCGGAGCCAACCGATGATGGTATTATAATGTTAATAACTGAATTTGATAAGATAAAATAAAAATGTAATTATGACAAATCGAAACGAGAGTAAACAACTCTCAAAACGATTCGGGATAGGGTGTAAAAAATAAAAATGGTGATATATTTACGATTTGACATATTTTTTATATAAATCCAGTAAGGCATTTCACATATTCAGCTTTGCGATTTAAAAAACAAGTACCTAATCATTCCTCCTAAATTCAAGAAATCTTCTACATACCTCTTTTTCCGTCGATTGTTTTGACTTCAAAGCGCATATCTCCTTTTCCAATTGTTTTAAAAGAAAATTCATTTCCTCAATCTGAAATTTCTCAGATGCAATCTCTTTGGCAAGATTTTCTTGGTCCACAAGAAGTTCTGACATTTCATTACTAATGCAGATGTCTTTTTTCAAGTTTGATTCCGACTTGGAAACCTGGAAATGAGAAATTTATGTATTTTTAATATTACAAAAAAATGGTTAGAAAATCTGTATAAATACACAAATATTAGATTTTTATACCACATTAAAAAATAGATATACTCGAATCAGTGCAGTGCTGAAAGATTTAAATATGATGACCTTTAAGCAGAAAATATATTTCAATGTAATTATATTAATTTATAAAATCCTCACCAGGAAAACATCGACGAGTACGAAAAATTTATGCAAATCAACATAAACACGAACAGCATACGAGAGGAAAAGATGGACTGAGACTGCTATTCAGGAAGAAGGCTAAATTTTAGAAATCTATGATATATAGTGCGATGAAGATTTTTAATGAAATGCCACTAGACATGAGAAAATAGGAGAAACTGCATGAATTTAATGTGAAACTAAACAGATATGTGAAAGATAAGTTATAGTAAAAGAAACGATTTTGATTTTAAACAAATCATAGATATCTTATAGAGACGAAGCTATTTTTTATATTAAATGGAAAATATATGGAAGTATTGGGTAATTACAGGGCTACTACTTCTATATATTTTCCATTTAATATAAAAAACAGCTTTGTCTCTATGAGATATCTATTATTTGTTTAATAACATTGCCTTTGTAGGTGAAAATTCACTAAATGTGTGTTCTTTAACATATTCAAATATTGATTTTGATTTTGTTTATATTAGAGCACATATAAATACTTTTTATATGCACTATATTAAAAATAAATAATAAATTATCGAATCTTTTACAGTAAAAATAACATAATCACCTTCAAATCTAACACCAGCTGCTCATACTCTCTCGTTAGAGAGTTGAGCAATTGTCTTTGCTTCCGTATCTTGGGTTTAGATGCGCTGCTGGTATTAGCCCTCTCTGTCTCCATCAGTCGGTACTACAAAGCCAGTGACAATTTTCCATTACTTATAAATAGATTCTTTGTTTGACATGACTTCAGTCAGTTTTTGTACTTCTAAAAAAGTTGAGTCCTTCGCACGTCTGTCAAATAAAATTTATTCTTTCGTTTATCATCTAGACCGTTTTTTTCCAACCATATTTCACTGTTATCTGACAGTGATACATATAAATATTCTGAAAATAATCGCGCGATATTGTACTCTACCAGGCATCAAAAGATTTTTTTAATAATATGGTGTTCATAAAATAAAGTATTATTGCAAGTTATATTAGACAATTACCTACTCGTTGAAAGTCCATGAAAATCATATTTTCAAATTTAGGTACCTACCTAACTTGTATCGAATTTAATTATAATTGCACACGCGAGAAGTACATGCGTACTTAATTTGGATATAAGCACAATTTAGAAGATTCGTTTTAAAATATGTAACATCCAGAGAGTTATATTTTTTCATATCTAGTCAAATGACAAAAAGCCAAACGATCATAGAATTTTTGTACAATATTTGAAATATGCGTGCATGTAAATTGCATTGTTAAAAGAAAAGTGTGAGAATTATTGAGAATTACATTCATTTATTTAGATCCTTCACAAGGTGGTTGCAGAGAGTAGAATGCAACGGCATTGTATCATCATATATATTCATTTTTACCGTATATAACACAAGTCATTTTCTAATAACACACTACACTTATGTGTGGGCGAGCGCCTTGTCATAATAGCTAGAATTTTAAATATTAGTAAATAATTACAGACATTAAAGTAATATTTTACAAGAAAAACATAACAATGTTTAAATAAGTTTTCAAAATAAACATGTAATCCCATTATTATATTTTATTGTAACTTTACACTTGTGAAAGAATTACTCTTTTTTTCATGTGTTTTTTTTTTGTATTGCATATACAAGCACAGAATAGTTAATATCGTTTACACCATCGGTAAATTGACATAAGTACAGTATTAAAATATGCCTCGATGGATATTATTTTAAATTTATGCAAGATAGAGTTTATTTCAGATATCGATTACTTCATTCATTTCACATTTTTACAGCAAACAATGAATAAATTACAGAAAAGTAACTTGTTTTGTATAACCATCGTTTCACTTTCCGGTACGTAAATAATCATAAAATCCTAAAAACGTATTAAAATAATCATTTTTTAAATGCATTATAGTGCTAAGCAAAAAAAAACGATTCAAAATATAGAATAATGAATTTAAAAATGCTGCATTGATAACCTTAAAATGTTCGTCATGTGATTGACGAATGGATATCTATATTGAATAAGGCAGTTGTCGTACTAAGACAGTCATCAAAAAATTATAAACATAAATTAAATTTATCATTTAAAGCGATGCATCGAAACGCGATGAAGCCAGCCGTAATAATAATATTTGTATCATTGGATATAGTATATATTATGACATTATTTCGGCGCACATGATATTATTCAATCAATGCAGTTTGATTAAATAATATCATATATGCACTCTTAATTTTTTCATATATCGAAAGTCACATTGTGAGGTTAGTAAAAATGATTTATTACTCGCCTGCCTCTGAAGCCTTGCCAATTCATCTTCTGCTATTTTTTCCAAATCTGTTTCTTCTGCTCCAACATTGGCGGCCATTCTTCTGCTATAGTTTGCTTTGTAAACTTTTTTCAAAAGGATTCACTGTTGTGTTATCACAAGTGCCTATAAGTGTTGAGTTGCTACTAATCAATGAACAGATTGAATTCAAAACATTGTTACTATGGAGTTGCTACTATCAAAGAATTTATAGCTTTGTTACCATGGTATCGAAAATAATTGTTTATTCAATATTTTAGCTAACAATGGAGCACCATTTTTCGGGAGCTTTAATTTTTAGAATTAGACTGAAAACATTAATTTATTTCCCTAGTTTCTTGTAGTCAATGTGAACGCCTGAGCGTTTTTGAGACCTCTGAATCTCTTGAGACTCTGAATCTTTAAGATTTTAAAAATAAACGTCTCTTATTTCTAAATATGCGTTAAATAACTGTATTTATTTTTGTAATGAATCTCATTTTGTAATGAACCTATTTTGTTTAATTCTTTCGACGTAAATAAAGATGCCATACTTGTACATTCATTTATGGAACTAATAAAAAAATTATAGAAATTTATTAAATGTAGTCTGAAAGCGTAATAGATAGAACTTTTCCTTTCAAGCTTCTACTATAGCTACGATACTCAAAAATTTAATATATTTATAAAAATAAAACGATCTTCGTTTCGAAAGGTTCAGGTTAAAATGGGCTCTACGTGTGTTGTGTGTTATAAAATTCCTAAAACATTTAAAATGAGCCATGTTTTTTTGCTTTATTGTTAGTTACATAATAACCTGGCTCAGGTTCAGCTATTTGGTATTATGAAATATTTCAGATGGAACGTGCGTAATTTTTTATAAAATACTAGTAAAATTTTTTTTAAATATATTTTTATTTTTACTTTGTACTACACGCACATAATTTTTAATGTTATATCTGTCCTTCCCATCAACAGGTGTAAATTGATTTAAGTAAAATTAATCAATGATACTAGTAATAAGGCTTACAAAAAATAACAATATTTTCAAAATTGGCAAAATGAACTAAATTTAACTACAAGTCCCATTCTAAAAATTTTTCCTAAAATTTATTCTAATAGTTTTGTATTAAGTAACAATTTGAGTTGGGCGCTTAGTTTATTTTTTAAATAATTATTGTTTTTTTAATAATAGATTCTGTTAAAGAAACAATAACACATGTTTTTGATTAATTATTGACATCCTGAAGAAGAAAATGATATTTTTCGAAACCGGTAGATGTATTTAATTCACTAAGTGGTTAATAAAACAAAGTTAACAAATAAAAATAACAATATTTTCGTTAATTTTTAATAACTGTGAAGAAAACTTTTTTTGAAAATAAATTAATCTACAAATAGCAGCGTGTTAAGACATGTTAACTATTATGATTAATAAATATTAAAATATATTATGTAAAACTTATCTTTTGTCATTTTCTGTATATTCTAAAATTCTCAATTCTTTTCATAGTTTTTAACAAATAGGACATGTTGTTGATCGCTATTGGATCTGGTCTGAATCCTTTGCATCTATTTTATGCAAATAAAGGAGGATACTTCTTCTTTTCACAGAGGTCAGAAGGTTAAAGGAATGAGAAAAGATGCCTCTCCTTCGAACATTTTATTGCTTTGTTTTAACAGTATATCTTATAAAACTGTTAAGAATATATATTTAACATACAGGCCACATGTTTGTTTCTATATCCGAACAATCTTGACTCACCAACTAGAAAAAGCACTGTTTCATTTTCAAAACAGTAGGTAGCTAGTGTAACAGACAGGTGATGAATGAAGTGTGTGATGAGTAGACAGCGACATCGGTGTGCCAAGCGGCGAAGCTGATATAGTCACCAGCAGCATACAACCAACGGGTCGTAGAGGTCACCTACCGTGGTGGCCTCAACCGGTCGGAGGGAGAGGGAATAAGGTCACGGAGTGGGAGAAAATAATTCTCTCTCGTACGCATGCTCAGTCTGGCTTATTATTTTGTGAAATCTCTCACTATACTATCGTTATTTAGATATTTTTTAATGTGACATATTCATCTAAACTAGTGAATTCACTACTTCAACATGTATAGATAATCATCGAGACTGAACTGAGGTAAGACTTCATTCAGACAACATTCAAGATGCTCGTATCCCTTCTGTAAACTGGCGTCATTTTTATCAAATTAAAAGAGTAAATTTACCTGGGCATTCACCAAACTAGTAATCATTTAACTGGAACCCTGACATTCCAGGCATCGATATAGAAATCAACAAAAGTATTTACTTTACCAACTTTCAATTATATCGCTTTTTCGGGTAAACTCGAACTCCGAGTATGCAGATATATATTACATATTGTGACGTGCACGACAGAACGTCAGCGCGTCCACTGGTTTCACCCAAGATAGAACATGAGACTTGTGGGTATTACGAAGAGAATTAACTATTCTGTTTCTCACCTGCTTCCGACAGTCATTCTCAAGGAAATAGAAATAAAATTTAGTAACAGATTTTACAACATTATAATTAACAAAAATTATTACATAATTAAAATAAATGAGAAAAGAACGTCAACGTTAACAAAAGATTTACAAAGAATCGCTTCGTTAAAACTACATTATAAAGTACAAAATAGCTCCATGCAGAAGTATAAATGGAATCATTTATCAACTTCGATCTCAATGAAATGGGTCAACTTTGACTCATTTTAACACCAAATAGAAATGACTTGCATTCGAGGAGCAACCACAATTTAATAAAAGTTTAATTTTTTGTAGGTCACCAGGTCGAATACAAAATTTTTATTACTTGTGTCAATTGACGCTGTCCACGGTAAGATATTGAAGTACTGTTTTTTCCTTCCATGTGGAGATAATATTGAGCGGATCGGATCCAAATCGTGATCTTATATCCAACCTTGGTCTTTCTTACTAACTATCACATAACTAGACGACGTGATGACATTCGTACAAAAATGGCGCCTCCCTAGCGTGGAGGCCCATCGTCAGGAAGGGATTTACATCCTGTAAAAAACAAATACAATAACAAACACACTTGCATAACACGGATGCCTAATATTAGATACAATTATAATATAGATATAATTATATATTATAATTATGTTTGTGAAGAATTCGTTACACGAGATGCAGACAGCGCTTCTCTTGTTCGTCTCCGGAAATGCATAAAAATAGACACTGTCACGGAGCAGTGTTGCCATTACTACTACACGGAAATCAAAGATAGTTCGGGGGGTAGGAACTATAACGTAATGTTATAATATGTATGTGATTCCATATTCCAAATTTTTAGATACTCCAAACCTTTACATTGTAATCACATTCCACAGCTATATGCAAAAATGAGGCCGACGGTTGCCTCCGCTCTTAATATCCATACAAAGGTGCAAGGAAAGATGCAATGACCTGGCGACCCAACTGAGACGGAGATCAATAAAATCAAACAAAGAGTTCAATTTATTTCCTTACCCCCTGCGACGACAGTACGAGGTTAATAATATGGACCACTTTCCCAATTTTATCGCACCGCATTAGTGTGCAAACTAATCAAATCGTCATTAATCGACATAGCACAGTTTCTTTGTGGCCATGGCACGATTAATTGAATTTTTCACTAAATTATTCGCTCCGACGTCCGTCGACATTATTCTGTATCTAGATTAGTTATCATTGCACCTGATGAAAGAGAGAGACATAGAGATGAGAGGAACTGCACCAGTATGTACTACAAAGATTAGTTTAGTGAAAAAATAAATAAATGAGTTCATCCCCGGGCAAGCCTGAAGTATAAAATGTTTTTTTTTTTTAATTCCAACCACCCAAAAATTGTATTTTAAAATGATGTTCTATTTTTTGTATTAGCGCGATAAAAAATTTACTCTCAATAATTTTAAACTGTATGAAATGTATCAGACCTTAGTCCACAATATTTCATGGGTGGATACCTGACTAAATTACGAGTCGAACATGTTCGAGGAATATGCGTCTAATCTCAATCGTGTCAGAAATATAAGCATTTCAAAAAAATCGTATTTAGGCGATTATTTCGATTAATTAAAATATTTTTTTTATTTTCAGATTATACATTGAATACAAAAAAATAAAGGTCATCGAATCTCGAGCAGCTGGAATATTTATAGTTAGATTACGACGAAGGCCTGAAACAAAAAAAATATGAATAATGGATAAATTTCGCAGTTATTAGTTAGTATGTAGACATAAAGCTTTACATAATTTTGGAAAAATTTCAAAAAATATTTTTTTCCATAACGGTACCTACAGCATTTGCACATATTCCTTTAACATTTTCAACTCATAATTTAGTCAGCTATCCACCCTTAAAATATTGTGGACTAGGTCTGTTACACCTTTTATATGCTTTTCTGTTGATTTTATTAGACATATCAGCTTCGAATAAACTTCACTGGTCGTATTTAAAAAAATATATTATAGATAAAAGTAATTATATATTTTGTACCGTTTGTTTTTCTGAAATAAATAAATAATATCATACGTAACTAATACATTAAATTATTGAAATAATATACATAACAAGATCCCATTTATTCAAGAATGACTATCAGTGGGCTTACATTAATAAAAAAATGTACTTAATAGCATTAAAATAATAATAATGTAATCTCTGTATTGGACACGTAATCTTTAATATAATTACTTATAATATTACAAGTTTCTGATTCTATTAAGCATAGTTGTTTTTAAACGTTTGCATGTTTACTTTATTAATTGTTTAACAATTGACTAGTATTGATAACATCAACAAATCTAAATATCTGTGTTTCAACCTCGTGTATAATTCTTGAATATTATTGCAAATTTTTTGATAATTTTTAAATCAATTTGTTTCATATTCATTAAAAGTGTTGAGTGTTTACCTCAGTCGAAGCCCAATAAGGCCGACAATAACAATACTACCAGAAAAATGACATAGAAATATTAAATAAATAAAAATAATATTATTATATTTACCTCATTACGTAATAGTATAAGTGCTAATGACCAATACATGTCATAAATAAAACAATGTTCCACATTCAAAAAAATTTTGACAGATTCGAAATAATGTGTAAAATGGTTGTTTGAAATATACAATATTATTGTTTACTGTTTGTTATATTCATATCATAATAACAAAGTGTTATACTATTTTTCAAGGTCAATGATATATATAGTTTGTTTTGATGGACGGACACGAGCAAATTATGATTATAGAATGTAAGATTTCACGATTTTATTGTAAAAAACTTAGCGTTTTAAAAGTTTATTGGAAACTTGGCAAATCCGCGGGCAAAGGGTTTAAACACTACCAGAACAAAGGTACGTTTTACCTCCAGAAATACTTTAAAGGAATTCCAACAGGACGCAAACATTTTAGGAGTTTGTTACGTAATTAAAATTGTTCTATCAACATTTTTCCGTTTCTCGGGGGTTCTCGAGCTCAACATTACTAGGCAGAATCTGATAGAAATGTGGCACATTTCTAGCAAACAACAAATGAAATGTATTGTGCCACGAATATTTTATAAAATCAATAAAAACCTATTAAATATTATAAAAAATAATAAGACCCCAGTCACCGCCCTAAAATATAAAGTGAAAGAACACATTCTTATCTAACTTTTGTTTCCTTTTGTTATGCAGTTTTGCAAATATAAAAAATTATAATGTATATGTAATGTATGTAATAAAATAGAAATAATATAAATTTAAAAAATACATTAATCTCAACACACTTGTATAAATAATATCCAAATATTTTTAATAGCATTCGTTATCTCAATATTTCCAATGGATTCACCGCTTTACAAGGGGTCTCTAACGTAACATTACTAGGCAGAATCTGATACATTGTATATACATTTATTAATTTATTTATACATTTTCTTTTACTAGCTTGGATATTTTCAATTGGTATTCAAGTATCAAGTAGATACGTGATCAGTTGAATGGGAACAGTTCTGGAACTCTACATCTAATACTATAGACATTTTTGACATCGATTAAAATCATGTCTTAAACTTTAGCCGGTAGGTATCCGCCGGAATATTGTAATACTTTAATATCTACACTCGTAAATCTATAGAAATTTACAGTAATAATTAATGTAAATAAAAAATATATTTTGTAATTCGTACACCGATATAACAATTTTTCAAATGTATTCCAAAAGTGTAACTTTTACCTATAATAACTTTTTATTCAAAATTACTTTTATGCAATAGAAACAGTACGCAGAGAACAAATAATATCGTAAATATTTTTCTTTAAACTATTTTTCACAAGGATTTTTTATTGCTTACTGCTCTCTTTAAAAATACAGCCTCTCCAAAGTACAGCCTCTCCAAAGTACAGCCTTCCAAAGTACAGCCTGACTATTTTTTTATTTTATTAATATGTGACGACAAACTCGTTCAATCCTTACGGTAGTGACCCTCAGCTACATAGTTAATTAGCCATATTTTCAATAACAATTCAGTATACATTGTTACCAGCCTTATAAATGAAATTTTCTAACCCAGTTTTCGTGACAAATTTTACTTGGACCCGCTGAAGAAACACTCTAGGTTAAAAAACATATTAATATTAATTATCAAACTGAAATCATTATTGGGAACAAAAAATTTTTTTTCCAATTTTTTCCGTTTTTGTTCCGTGTATCTATTTGCTCGCTGTACTCTATTTTACGGTGTGATTCTGTGGTTGGCAGCGGATTTCATTTCGAGTTCCGGAACTAAAACCAGAAACATTTTCAACTATTTACAGTGATGTCTAACGTGTATGTGTGTCATCTATGGTCCAATTGGTGAACCATGTACAGACGAGATTCCAGTCAATAGGTAATCCAATGTGTGAACTTTGTAACCGGCCTTTTTAGTATCAACACCTTCGAAAATTATATTTAATTCGACAATATTTGCTTTCGGAAATGTGAAATATATCTCACTCGCGTATTGGTCTAGTATTACGTCTAACAACGTGTCACATTAATTCTCTGTGTACCATAATTAATTCGGATCAACGGCTGAGTCAACATTTGTAATCGGATTGATTCATTGTTGGTTTAGGCCAAGAATACCACGGACGTTCTACATACATCAAGGATACCAACCACTCTCTGAAGGATTTGCATTCACGCTTCCTGCACATTGTCATCCATGAATATAGCCGTCTGGTATATTATGAGAGGCGTCATGATACGGGGATGGCACAAAGCTTTTCTTTAGGTTTTTTTGTTGGACCCGCCGCCCATAAGCTTCTATATGGTCTTACTCATTCGCCGCCTGGTTGGCATTTTTTTAGTGCTAATAGACATCTGTTCAACTTCGTCTCGCACGTGTGACGAGACGGAGCCGAACAGCTGCCATCTCAAAAACCTTCACAGTCCCCGACCTTTATTTTTTAAGATTTACATTACAATTGATTACATTATGAAATAAAATAAACAAATAAATGGAAAGGAACGATATATAAATATTTAAGAAATAAACATGAGTCTAAACAAACACAAAGTAAGCAACCTAATAATATGAAATTGCAAAGGATTATACAATTTCAAGTGTCAGTATTTTACTTCGGACAAAAACATACAACTGAGTAAAAATGGGATGAACTCACTATATTTTGATCATCCATGTCCCTCATGACTGAAGATCGTGATGTCCATAAACCCCCGCTCTCTTAATAATGCTCCTCCACTTTTCTCGGCATCCCGTAAATCTCAGGGCTTTCACCAGAGAAGTGCATGTAGTCTTCTCTACTTGATCGTTCTAACGGATGGAAGATCTGTCTTCTCCGTCCTTCGACATGGTCGTCCACAACAATCTTCTCAAGCTCTCTTCTCTTCTCGCAAGATACCAAAAAAAAAACAAATTGGAGGATTGGTCTTAGGCAAATGGTTAAGAATAATATCTATCACAGTACCACATCTCAAAGGCATCCATCTATCGTTTTTTTTCTTGCCTTCAAAGTCCATAATTTTACATCATATTGAAATATAGAATGAATCAGACTGTACTAGGCTGTCTTTGATAATTTTGGATATACCACTATATTTTGATAATAACAGTAATTAGAGATTTAAATGATCCGTTCAGTTTTTTGTAATAGTTTGTAGCAGGGCTATAGCGTTTAAAAATCTACCGACTAATCTTCGACTTTATCTTACAGTCCAACTTCACTTAAAATACTATAAATCAACAACTTCGACTTCGACTCCACAGTCCTGGTTGATAGGTAGTTGTGGTAAAAATTAAAAATAATTTAATGTTGAATTATTGTTCTAACTTTCCTCCTCCTTGTCTCAAAATTTGATTTAAGCCAGTTAATCAGCCCGTCCGCTGCTCATGTTTGATCAAGTGTGCCTGAATGCCAAATATTTGTGGTTGATCCATCTTTTTTAACCTGATTCGTATACATTGTGCGTTGTGTTGTGAGTAATGTGCAGATCAGCCTTCAACCCCTGACATTCTAAGTGCGAGTCCAATTGACTAGTGGTACCTGACGCGATGTCTCGAGACTTTCGGATAATAAATCCTTTCCAATTCCCTCCTTCTTTCTAATATATTTCATGATTAATAATATTATATTATTATTTGTAACAGGAAATAAAAACAATACATGATATGGCTACGTCATGAGCATTAATGTTAATAATAACAGCAATTATTTTACCCAGTGCGAGATAATGTATTAGTATGTTTCATCATAAATACATAAGTATGTGTTAAACATTTATTTTATTATTCATGACTACAGAAACAAGGTTGCGATGTGTATAAGTGTAAAGGGGTTGCGGTGTTTTGTGGCTTCTCTTGGGGAATGTGAAAACAAATTTCATCGAATAAAATGAATGCAAAGAAATGTTATTTTGACCCCGAGTCCCAGTTGACACCGCTCATCGAAACGATTCACACAAGTTTGCCATTTCTCTATTTTTGATAGTCTGTCGCGGTTCCATCCCTACATTGAAACAGTTTGTTCCTCGCTCGGTGCTTTGGAAAATATTAAATCCACTCCCTTGCCAAGAGCGATCTTTGTTGGCGGGAAACTTTTATAGCCGCCATTCTTTGTCGCTTCCGGAAATGTGTTTGTACGGGGGTGGGTACCTACCATTCCATGGAAACACGGAGAACGATTTTCGATTTACGAATACCCCCGCACCCATATCAGCGAGCGGTTTAATTTTCTGCGAATGTTTTTCGACACGTGCATATTAAACGGAAATCCGACTCTTGGCTTAAGATTTTAGTCGGGAATTTATTCAAATTGAGAATGGAAGTGTTTTTTGATTTTACACAGTATTTTTATAAGGAAAATGTGCTATGAATATTATAACTATTAAACAAAAATAGGTGTTTTGAACTAACTTAACGCTATACGTAATACCTGAAATGAAAGATCTCAGTTAGAAAGGTATTTTGTTCTATGAGAATGAACTTTAAAACAATTTGGGAAATATTTTTTATTGTATTTTGTATTGTAAAAGTATCTATTTTATATATTACACTATATTATTTTCAATTATTACACTATATTATTAGTGTGAGTAATACCATACATGTATTGATGCCGTTGTACGTTTTAATTGGTCAGTGGGCGGAGTTATCATTTTAAATTAGTTAAAAACACGGTACCATAAAAATTTGTACGGAATGTTTAGATTTTGTGTATTAAGAAAGTTTATATTTATATTGAAATCTATTGTATTTTTATATTATTACCAACATTTGTGTGAATTCATGTTCCCAAAACACCATTTTTATCTATACATAATTATACTAGTTTTGATCATACGCAAAAAAATGGTATACATGAAAATTTGAGCTCTGTATGTGTTGCGTGTTCTATTTCCTACAAGTTTTCCGGCATCATGTATTTATTTCTTTTTTTTTTTAAACACTAATACAATTGTTATTAAACAAATTATAGATATCTCTTAGAGCCGAAGCTATTATATTATATTATATGGGAAGTATGAGTATTACAGGTCTTACGACCTGTCTTCGGCTGGCTTAAGTGATCACTTTATACAATGTAACGTTCACCATTTCACTCAATCAACCTCCAAATCTATGAAATTATATTATTAATATTTATTATAATATTATCCAGCCGAAGACAAGTCGAAAGCCCTGTAATACACATACTTCCATACTTCCCATATAACATAATATAAATAGCTTTGTCTCTATAAGATATTTTTTTAATGTCAGTGCCTTTGGAGGTAAAAATCTAGTAATTGTGTATTTTGAACATATTCAAATATTTTTAATACGATTGTTCTTTCTAAATTGTTCACTTATATCTTCTTTTTTAATTAGTAAGTTCAGAGTTATAAATATATATAATAATGTAATATAAAATGAATATATGTATACGCATACATTTTATTTCAATAAAAGTCGTATGCATTCATTAAAGATGGAAGAAATAAATTACAACATTAAATTTTGATAAAATAATATAACTAAAATAACTTTTTTTTTAGTTTTTTATGGGGACTGCAAACGTACTGTTTTACATAAATATTATGCGTTCGCTATTTTGGACCTATATTGGAATGGTTTTTATTATTAATACAATTCTACACACATTAACATTCGTCATAGTTCTCAAATAGTCGGTTATAAATAAGTTCATTAAAATTAATTTAATGTTTTAAATTAAATTAATTTATTAAATTTTGGCAGGGTAACGTGCTCACTTAGGATACAGTATTCGGAGAATTTCAGAAGAGCAATCAACAACAGAGATCAAAGCATTAAATACTTATATACATTAAAAATATATAAGCTCAATATAAACATTTTAGACGGAATTAGTTATTTGTGTCTTGCTCAAGAAACCTATGTGTTAATGAAGGAGATATCGTATATCAGACAAGTCACGAGCACTGTAGAATTTTAAAAGAACGTAACATAGTTAGTAACAAGGAGAAGAAAATATTTCAAACTTACTTTGAAGTTATTTAGGAGAACACATTCTTATTGTGAAGTTGTAATTATTCAGAACATAGGTATGTGATATTTTAAATGAATTGATAATTCTGGCGTCTGCTATCAGAGTACTCAAAGGTATTTGAGATTCCGTAAAAATAAGGTAGATGGCTCTTTCAAATAATGGAACGATTAAATGTATTAATATCACAAAGGTAACATATAGGTTCGAAAATTTGTCGCTAAAAATATCGTCGCTGTAGCATAGTTGGATAATGCACCTTCCTCGGTTTGGAAAGAGAACCAGCTTCGAACCCTGGTGACACGATAACAATATTTTTCGATAAAATTGATTTTATATGTATATCTTTCTGATTAATATATTTAATTTAAAGTATTTTTAAGATAATTGCACAGACCACCAAAGGTATAAATATGAACTAACGCAAATTTCTTGTCCCAATATTTTCACTTTGGTACCACTTACGCAACCAAATAGCTTCGCGAGTTTTTTTAAATATATGACTCGACTAGAACGAAAATTTAAACGCTGACAATATAATATGCATTAATGTAAAATATACGTCTTGTGTACAACAAAGATTTTATTTTTATAAATGTGTTTTTTTATGATATATTGTCTTCATTGATTTTTTAAATAGTGTATATACACGGTTGTAAGAGAATAAACTACGCTTTATATTATGTTGTATTGAAAGATTTTAATAAAAATATTAAAGGGGCGGTTCCTCTCCTCCTCCCTCCACCTTCCTTCTCTGACTGTTGTCAAAATTCTTCAGAACATGACGCAACATCCGCTATGACGTCATGTATAATATTTCTTCATTCAAAATTTAAATGCGGACGTCTAACTTTTGGCTTCGGTTTCTTTACAAAATGTGTTTCATCAAAAAAACTCATACATACATATACATCGCCAGACTAAAATATGATATAAAAATTTCATTGAAGGTGCTTTGTAATATTTTATATATAGTTCCATTTTTATTGATACGCTTTTAGTAAGAGTTAAACAAACTTTAGTAACACCTAAATAAATTACATAAAAAATTCAACGCTATTTCAAGCATTTATTGTATATTATTCCGGTGTATTTATTATTTTTATTTCCGGATTATGGCCTAAGGCTTCCTCCCACCTAGTATCCGAGTGTCACTAAGGGTCGTGCCAGACATAACTGTTTAATTTATCATTCAATCTTTTTTTTTCAATTAGGTACGTACCTTGCTTTAACAATTGCCAGTTCAATTGTCATTATATAACCGATATATTACTTTCATAATAACTAAATTGATTAATATATTTAATTCAACTAACATAGAAAAACATACAGGGTGTCCTGTAAATAGTGGTCGAAACGAAAACCATCGATAGCTGAGACCATGTCCTATCAGAATAACCCATCATGAGTCTGATGAATGTTACACGGTTTTCGAGATATTTGAACTTTTATAATTTTTTGAATAATTGGTACACTTTGATACTTTTTTAATATCATTTCCAAAACTTAAGAAAATATCACTTTCTGCTTATTGATTATAATTTCTGATAAGTTTTTCTATGAAATGTGTGTCACTGTTTTTTAAAAACAGAAACAGTTGTGCCAGAAAAAATCTTTAAAAATGTGAATTAGGACCATTTAATATTTTTCAACAAAGTTTAAGCACTTTGGTGTGAAAAAAAAGTACCATAACCTAAGCTCCCATTAATTTGAAAACTGCTACGTTTATTGCCAATTTAGGAAGAGGAAAAAAAGGAATATTTCTATTTTTAAAAAAGTTGTTGCTATTTTAATGCCGAAGTATAAATATTTTTTTATTTAAATTGCAGGCCTTGCTTCTGGTCCAAACTTGCAAAATGTTAAAAGTACAGTAATTTAATAAGTGGCCATTGTTTTAATATTCCAAAAAAAAAAATTCCAATAAAAATAACAATTTCAAGAATTCAATTATCAATTTCCTGTTCCTACATTGGCATTAAACCTAGAAGTTTTCAAACTAATGAGCACTTCGATCATGATACTTTTTTTTTACCTCACAATGCTTTAAACTTTGTTGTTAAATGGTACAAAATCACATTTATAAAGATTTTTCCTGGCAAAACTGTTCCAGTTTTTAAATAACAGTGACACACATTTCATAGTAAAATTTATCAGAAATAATAATCAATAAACTGAAAGTGATTTTTTTTACGTTTTAGAAATGCCATTTAAAAAAGTAACAAAATGTACCAATTATTAAAAAATTTATAAAAGTTTAAATTTCTCGAAAACCGTGTGACATATTTTAGATCTATGATGGAATATTCTGATTGGGCATGATCTCAGCTATCGATGGTTTTCGTTTGGACCACTCTTTACAGGATATTTGTATATTAAGTTAACGAAGTCTAATGTCATATAACTATGATTTTTTGATTGTTACTTGATCAGCCGTATTGAATAATAAACATGATAATTATTTTCCTTCTTATGATAGTATAATAAAGGTTTTTATGTTTATTCCAATACTTGCAATCGTATTGCGCATATACATTTTTCATACCACTCTAATACACAACAGTTAGTTCCCAATATTAATCCACAAATAAATACTCATACCAACATACCTTAAATGTAACCGGTTGACTGCCCAAGAACGTAAGTATACCTATGTGCCAAAAAGTTATATTTTCAAAGTTACCATGTGTTATGTGAATTTATTTTGAATTATTATAAGGTATTAGATTTTTTTATCGGTTTGTTTCGAAAGGGGCGAATAAAGAAGATTTGTACCAGGCAGGCAACAAATTAGACTGAATATTATGTTATAGTCTGTTACGTTAGAATTTAATCCCTCAAGTTGTAATTTTTACAACTCGCCACGTTTATATGAGGTAAACAATTAATCGCAGATAGATAGTTGTACTTGTGCCGGGCGCGAGACAGCTCACCTCACAGCGCCACTTAAGCTCTACAAGACGCGCGGTGCGGTCGGCGTTGCGCAGCCGCGGTCGTAAGTCACAGGTAGCTGGGATTTGGGATGGAGGAATCTTCGGCACATCCAGCGTGACGGCCACGATCCCATACGATGGAGAATCAAGTATGTGCAGTAGTTACGGCCCACGGATTTCGAGGTCACGTGACCATCATTTTAACTTAGTTGTAATATTATAATATCAAGAAAGAACGTCAGTTCACCACCGTGGAGGTGGGATCAATCTTACTGTGATAAATTCCCTTTGCGTCATATCCGAGAGGCTTACAATTGATTCAACGATGCTTCGGGATGATTATTGTTCCACTTCCTTGTCGAGAGTTGTGTACAGATACCAGAATGGAGAGATCGATTACTTGATATTTATTTTGTATTGTTATAAATTAACCTCTTTCATTAATTTACTTTGAGTCCGAATTATACAACACTGAAATAAATTTACTACAGGTGAAACAAAGGTCGTCAAGTGAAGGTAAGTGTTCACATAGCCGCATTTTCATGTCAAACACTGTCTAGCCGGCGGCATTACCCTGGCGTTCTATCCGCAGCCAGAACGCATCGTAACAAGTCTCAGAAAATACTACGAGAAATTTTAATAGATATAAGATAATATACCTATAAATCGAAAAAAATATTTTAAAATTTTCCGAGTTCGGACGTAAGTTCTTGCTTAGGGTCCCGATTTCCTAAAACTGACCCTAACGCTTGCGTAGCTTTCTGTTTTAGCGAGTCAGTAAATTTGACGGCGGATTTGGTTACTTGATTAGTACGCGCGCTCAATTATATTTCAAGTCATGTATGCATAGCTGGCCGCCTGTATTATCTAACCATTATCTCGATTGCAAAATAGGTATCAATATATACATATGTATATATATACTGTAACGTCGAGAAAGTTTCACCCGAGGGGTGGCACCGCCTCGACGCCCACTGTGCTAGCTGTCCCGCGGTTTCGCAATGAGACTAAAAGATGAACTTAGGAAACCCAGGGGTTGTTCGGCAACGCTGGCCCGACGTGACTTCAAATACCTTAAACGCAAGTAAAAAAAAAACAGGGCTATAACTGTGTGCGTATAAAAATAAACTCAGGTGATTTTAACAGCAACATCATATATTATTCCAAAACAATAATGAAATTGAAACTCGTACAAATTAATAGGAAATTATTCAATGGCAGAAAAAAATTGAATACTTGTACAATTTAACAAGATGATATTCAATAAAACAATTAAATTTAAACCTTTAATTTACTTGAGGTTATTCGACAAAGAAATGAAAAATTTACTTATACAAGAAACCAGGTAAGTGACCAATTAACTTAAGCAATGCTTGTGCATGCATATTATAACAAAAGAAGAAGAAAAAAATTGTACAAACAGAACCGGAGAGCATTCACGGAATAATTCTAGATGATTCTGAGCTTTTTATTTAATCAATGGCAAGACATTTTCTTGTTCCAGATTAGACACATCCAGTAGGCATCTATGTCTATACCGTAAAGTTTCCCAATCGATAATCCACTAGTCGGTAATCTTCCAAGGCCAGAACTCCTATCCAGCCCTGGATGACATCTCAGATGCGGGTAGGCAGATCGGATGCGCCATTGGTGACAAAAGCTTTCCCATTAGGAATTCATCTAATCGCACAAAAGGAATCCAAGCAGTTCGCCAATTGCAAGCGATTTTTGAAGCAAATTTTTTCTTTGAAATATTACCTAATCGGCGAGATACAATTATAATGCAAGTGATTTAATCATTTTAAACATCAAAGCATTCAAATGGACGCTACAGGGAATTTTAAGTAGCAGAATATCGTTCTGTAATAAAGTAACGCCTCAATAACATGCAACAGCACATGTGTTGCAGCTCAATATTGATGACCCCGACTTTTGAAAAAAAATCACTTGGCGGACTTTGTTAATAAACCAAACAGCCCTTATCGCGACAATGGAATATAATAATAAAAATAGTGCCTATTTCTTTCAGGATGCAAGAGGCAATGCTGTAAGCATTAATGGTGATCGCTATTGTCACATGTTGGAAAACTTATTGGTGGCCGAATTAAGTCGATTAAGCCTGCAACACGTATGGTTTTAACTGGACGGTGCCACCTCGCACACCACCCGAGCTACGCTTAAAATTTTGCGAGAAATGTCAAAAAGTAATATCGACTGGCCTTCTCGATCACCTGATTTGACGGCTCTCGACTATTTTTGTAGAGTACTCGAAAAGAAAGGTCTAAGCTAATAAGCCAAGAACAATTTCGATGCTACGGGACAATATTCGAAATGAAATTTCTGAAATAACACGCCAAGTGTGCGAGAATGTTATGAAAAATATGATAAAATATGAGACGGCCACTTGGCCGATGTCATATTTCATACATAATTGTAATAATCCAAATGATCGATAACTAAAAACCAAAATAAAAAATTGTTTTTCATTTCTTAGTTATTCATTCATTCAACAACATTGGCCTGGAATATAATATTCACCTGTATGTTACAAATAATAAGGATACCCGCAATTGACGTTATTTTTTCAGTTTTTTTTACCAGTTCTGGGAATAATGAAAGAGACTTGTATTTCAGAAGAACATTAGCGGAGCTGCAGGTTGAACCAGTTATACATGAAAATAAATACAAGAGCTGTTACAAAAAATATTTGTGATATTTAGAGCGATGTACGATGTGTCAGAAAATGCGAAAAATGATTTTTAAAAAAGTATCTAGTCATACTAATTTGAATTGTGAGTCTTGAAGTGAACGACTGATGTAACGTGGTGGATGAAGCAGTCTTAGGAGCTGAAATTGAAACAGATCTGGAATCAAGGAAATATTTAGCAAAATCGGTTCTTCTTGGTCTGATACCCAGAGATGAATGAAATAAATATCATTAAGTTTAAAAAGACCGATACTAGTAAAGAGACAGAATAGATGACATTACTCTCCAACATGACAACGCCCGCTCAAAATCTACTAAGTTTTCTCGGGAAAAAATCTGTAATTTTGGTTGGGAAGGTTTATTGTTGTATATTCACCAGACATGGCCGCTTCTAACTACCATTTGTTTCAGTTGGTGGCATATTTTTTGAAAGAAAAAAAATCAGCTAAACAATCGGCTCTTTCAAAATATTTAAATTCCAAACCAGAGAAATTTCACAAAAAAAGAATTACTAATTTCGTCGACAAATGAAATAAGGTTTGTGGAAAATTATGGAAATTTTATTTTCTTTTTCTTTTTAAATAGGCAATCCACACTTCAAGATAATTTGTTATGATGGAAATTACACTAATTCAAAAAAATAAATAAACCATTAAACTAAGCGTGGGTGAAGCCCAGTGGGGCAGACATTGAAACTTTAATGTATAGGATGTCCAGCAGAAAATTTTCATGTTTAATATTAAATTTTTTTAAAAACTGCAATGTTATTCTCATATTTTATTTATACAAAATGGAGTTTAACGATGCGGATTTTACGTTTTATAAACAATATCGTCTAAATGCCGTCCATTTCTCTCAAGACACTCTTTCAATCGAACTCTTAAATTTGCGAACACGCGAGAGCAAAGCGTTGGTTCAATGGCAGCAACTTTACGGCGAATATTTTCTTGTAGGACCTGAATTGTTCAAGGATTGTTGCTGTAAACTCTCTACTTAAAAGTCGCAAGATGTAAGACCGAGGTGCCCAGAGTATGTCTCCGTACTTGCTGATTAATTCATTGGGAAAAATTCCCCTCAGCTTCTCCATTGATACTCTAGCTATGTATGGAGTGGCCCCCGTCTTGCTTAAATTGTGTTTTGTTGTTGAACCTGGGAAATGGCTTCAGTTGCGGTACCAAAAACTCGTCGATCATTCGGCAATACACGTCAGCAGAGACTGTCTCTCGCTAGTTAAAAAAATAAGGGCCGATTATCCCTAGGGCAGAAATTGCACAACACACTGCCGTTTTTGGACAATGCAAACATTTTTGATGGCGTTCCCTTGGGTTGTCGGGGCACCAGTATCTCATGTTCTATTTATTAACATAGCCATCGATATGAAAATGTGCTTGGTCAGTAAACAATATGTTTCCAAGCGTTTGTGCTATTCCAAAACATTCCAGCATCGTTCTCGCTAAGGTTTCACGGAAACAATAGTCATTTTCGTTGAGAAACTACACGATTTGCAGATTGTATGGGTGAAACTGTAGTTTCTTTTTGAAAATAACGCGCACTGTTGATTTAGGTAATTGTCGATGAGAAGCAAATAATAATGAACAATAAAGTTACACAAACAATGTACAAAATGCATTGCTTAAAAGCTTTCCGACCTTTATTCTCCACCTAGACGGGAGGGTCGTCTTTTCCTTTGTGCATTAGCTCACGAGTCATTTCCCTTCGGCATTCTATCATACAATTGAAAGTACACATAACAAAAAGTTTCGCAGAAATAGCGCTCCGTATTCTCTAAATCAAAATAATAAAACAACGTCCGAAATATAAGAGATTCGCAGGCTTAGTCTTACTTGTCTACGTTCCTTCGATTTGAAATAAATAAATCATATTCGGAAAAGGCTTTCAACCCAAAGTAATTTTAGAATGTGTGTGTTTACAATATTGTGCAGTGTAACGAAAGAACAATGACTGTATTTCCATTTTTCTTAATTCTTTTTAAGATGATATGATTTTGTAGACTTGACAAATAATAAACGCAGTAGAGAGGTGCATGTATATATATATATGCACCTGATATATGTATATATATATTGCTTCATAATGTACTCGGTCAATGAACAAAAACTCAAGTCGCTTTTTCGCAGTTTCATTAGGGTGTGGATCTCGTGATGGGAAATATTGGGAAGACCAGCATTCTAAAATGAGATAGAGGACAGCGTCATATGTGTATTGGCCTTTCTTAACTCTTCCGTATCCGTATATATGAAGTGAGTGTAGGGATCGAAATGACAAGTGCGTTCACAAAAATGTCCATGTCCAGTGAGACTAATCTCTGAGTCAGTAAAGGTACATGTGTACTGAATGCGTGTGTACATTCTAATTCGCACGCAAAACATAAGACTGATGATTTATCGCTTCACGCGAACTCTGCACTGTGCATTTTGCGCACTCCAGTCGAATCTCCGTGAGAAATCTCATTCGTGGATACGGGCCATTAGCTGACGAAAACTCGCTCTGCTGTTCTACATATGCTCTCGATATCATGTTTGGTCCATATGCCTATAAAGCTGTAAAATGGGTAAACGATTTGAGCATTCGCAGTGACAATAAAATAAATAATTGTTTCAATTATTAATCCACTTATTTTAAACAGAAACGCATACACGGTATGAGTCACATCAATATATTTTCTATTATCAAACTAAGTATTTATGCTATAAAAATAGTACTAACTTGGTGGTTTTCCGAGTTTATTTTCAGATTTAATTCAGCACAGTGTCGTTTTTGAATACATAAATTATGTCCGTGATATTTAATTCCATTAATTACATTGATTTAATAAAATAACTAACTTTTTATTCACCACATTCATTACTTTGACGTCTACCGGTTTCGATATATTCGTTGGTTAATACAAACTTAGTTATTCATTTAAATTAATAATTGTATACTGATAATAAAATATGACAGCATATTTACATCTGAGGTAACTGTGTAACCTACACCATAACGAAAATGGTAACACGGATCATCAACCCTCTTTGTATCGACTGGCTTCAATTAGTTGAACCGTAAATTGCTTCAGGGTACTTGCCGACAACAACTGTCTGTTAAATTCGATATCAACTATTTGAATATACCTTTGCGAAGCTGTGGTAGATAAGTACTATTTAAAAATCTGTGAGCTCTGTGTAAAGTTGAATTCAATGCAATAAATAGACAAAATGGAACATAAAATTAAGGTATTTTTTTAAAACTCGAATGACGCGATCAGATTGATTCTAAAGTTTTAACCTGCGCTTGAAAATGAATTTAAAATGAGCTCATGGCAAGACTTCTCGTGACGCACGCTTGAGTTGACTTTTCCAAGTAGCCGAAGTCTAGATTTCCTTGTAACCGGATGTCCAAAGAATCTATCTCGCATAGAATGTCGTTTATCATACGGCCATCATATTTCCGGAGTAAAAAGGTTAAAAGCTTCTCTGGGAATGACATTCGCGTCGTTTTGAGTAATTGTATTTAGTTGCATATTTTGGCAATTTCAGTTGTTACGCGTTTGGTCGTTTATTAATGGAAAACCGGATTTCACCTTTGTCTGTAATATATATAATATAATACATAAGAAGTATAATTATTAGACTTCATCCCCAAGCACTTAAGCAACGGTTTCTACAGATGAATGAAAAGTACAATTAATTAATTAAAAGAACAACAAATGTTGTTTCAATTCTAGCGATTTTCATTCATTACCTATATTTTTTTAATAAGGTATAGAGAGGAGTGGGGGGATTTACGGACACTTAAAATGAAATTAAAATAAAAACGAAAAGAAATAATCAGTCATTATAATTTGAATAGCAGTGTTTACTTATTAAACTTTAGGAACAAAGTAACATATTATAAAAATTATCGTAGAACAAAATTAAATTAAAAAAACAAAACTTTTGCTGTCCGTATTTATCCAACGAAACGGCTTAATTATCGCTACAACTATCATGTATGTATCCTTTTGAAGAATCGCCACTAGTACAGTTCTCGTGTGCCCATTTCAGGCATATAATACACATTATCCAGTCTTCCGTAGGAGGAGAAACAAACTTTTCACTGCAAAATTAGAAAAAGTTTTTTTTCCGAATTGTTCTCATTCTCTTTCTTATTCTGTCGATTAAGTCCTTTTTTTACTTAATATATTTTCGAGGCATCTAAAATAAAGAAAAATCATGTACCTTTCATTCTATTGGAAAGAGAGTCAAAACCACACGTCCGTTAATACGTAATACCCCAATGGAACTATCTGAATTACCCCACCATAACCCAAGCCAGAAAAAGATGGATGAAGTAAATATAATCTTAGAAACGTCAGAATTATACACACATTATTTTTAAATAGCTATAGATTACGTAAAAAATAAATTTCAATATCATTATTAATCAGGTAAAGAGCAATCAGAAGTATGGCTGTACAACATTCTTACATAAACATTATACAGTGCCTACACTCACTAGTTCTACAACAATCCCACTACATTTTTATTTTTAAAAAAAACTTTTTTTTAGCTCTATTTTTATTTCTGTCGAATCTTTATTAAATAACACCACAACAGCACGAAAAAACTGGCTACTTTAACACAGACTTCAGTCTAGCAACGTAGCCAGGACAGCGCTGTATATATCAGAGGTGGAGTCTACTCCATCCCATACAATAAACTACGAGTATTTAATTGCAATATAATTGTATCTTATGTATATCATGTTATATTATAATATATTCACCTCTGTTACAACAAAAATATGTATCTCAATAAAGTCTAAACCAATAAATTAAATAAATTTTTATAGCCAAAATACAGAAAATCAATTAGCGAGATATTATAAGAAATTGACTAACAAAATATTTAGTGACTTACCTTGAAAACACGCGCGATCTGCAGCTTTGAAGACTTCTCGTCAACTGATCGGGTCGAGTTTGTGCACGCGACATAGCACAGAAGGGGGTGTGGGGCTAAGGAATGGTTTTATAAAGTGTCCGTAATTACCCCCTCTCTGTAATTATCCCACTGTCCCCTACACCAAACACATGCATTTACATAAGAAAAACTTTTACGTTTTATTTTTTTTTACTAGATATAACCATCAATATTGAAGAAAAATTAAATATTATCCCCGTTAAAAACAATATTAAATCTACAATATACAGCGAAAATATATAAAAAATGTAAAGAAGTTGAAAAATAATATTTATTTTACCGAGCCATATTATTATTTAACATTTCCAATTTTATACATGTATGTATAAAAATTATACTTACCCCCTGTTAATAAAGTTTTAGTTCAATTGTGGGATCGTTTTAATTTTTATATAATACAAAACTGATTTAACATTTTAAAATATTTTCATTTACAATTTCAGGTCCTTGTATATGGATTTTTATTTTTCTTTAAATCGGAAAAAACTATTTTCTATAGAGGCTTATTTTATTTATCTTTTATAGATGTCGTCAATTCTCGGCTCATTGAATTCATTATATAGTACGTAAGTAAGTCAAATAGGCTGTAATATAAGCCTACGGGCAATTTCAAGAAGCAATAGATTTGCTTTATACGACCATCCTCCCCGCTTCGATAATGTAGTATTATATTACGGAGTGATATTGATAAACAGATCATTTAATATTTCAAATGTAGGTACATGTATTATATATTGATATATCAGCGACAAAGGGGGTTTCTACCTAGTACATACTTAGTCGGCCTCCGTCAGTCAGTCTACTTGAGTTGTATCCTATCAAACTATCTGTCGGTAAGGTTATATGTTATCCTGTTAGACTACCTGTCGGTGCTTCAGTCCGGATCGTCTTTCAGGGTTGTCTCCCTTACGGCCCGTGTCCACGGATGAGGTATATATTTTCAACTCGAGACAATCTCTGAGACGTGGAATGTGCTTTCATGACATTATTTGGAAACACACGCCTAACCTCGGAGATTCGCCATCTCGCGCCTCACTTCATGCTTGTTATGTATACGGGCTTAATTTGTTTCTCTTTATACCAATCTCAAGTTGATCTGAGTTATCAAAATCTGAATACTCGTACATGGTACTGTATACGGATTTAATTTGTTTGTCACTTTTTACCAATCTCATGTTGATCTCTGACTTATCAAAATACTGTACTGAGATTTATCTCATAATGTCTCATTCCAGGATTTTTACTCTCCTGAATGTGTAACTGCAATCTCGCAGTAGCTGTCCTTTTTATCTAGTTTTTTTGTGTCTATTTGCACGAAGTACTTCAATGGAGTAATACTTCGTTATACTCACACGCCGTTTCTGGTTCATGACTGCTTATTCAATATATGAATTTCCTAATAATATCATAGATATATATATAGATTTATAAATCTATATGCAATGAATATATATGTATATATATTTGAGTGTTCATCCAACAGAGGTGCGCACCCTCTAACTGTAGTATGAACGAGAAAATTATATTTATTACAATGAATACTCGAAAGTTTTGTGTTAAACTTTATTTTAATTTTTCAATTAATTCTTACTACATATATAAATATGGTTTGCTTAATTTTTAATAAAAAGGCGTGATATAATAAAATATATTTGATATTGACCAATGTTATCCGATCTATCTACCGTCGATATATATTAAATAAAAATAAATATTCGCAGAGTACTTAAAAGTCATTAAACATAGACATAAATAGAATACAAACCCATTTTCACAAAATAATGTCATTTAAATAACATTATGAAAAAAAACGTTTTAATATTTCCTATTTCTATTTTATTATAATTGATTAACAATGAAACCGGTATTAAAATTCTTGCACGTAAATATAGAATAACTAAAAAAATATAGCTCATTGAAAAAGTTTTCATATTTACTAGTCATCTCCGCGTCCACATTATTAAAAACACCATCGCTTCATGATTCCGAATACATTTCATAAATCAGGTTACATTTTATTTTTATGGGAGATAAGGTAAAGTTTTGGGAGCGCCGCGCCGGATCCCGTACAAGAAGGTAAAACTGTAGGACATAGTATATGGACGGTATGGATTGTAATGTTTATGGTGTTTCCAAACCATAATTCAGGAACGTCTCTCCCAGATATTACAGAATGGTTCCTATGCCCCGTATCGCAATACTTACTGTTGATTTATGTTGGGAACTGGAAGCTACCCTGTAACATAGATATTCACTTAAATATTTTCCATTTTCTGGTCGAGTTTTGTTCATCTTTGCTATGACAAGATACGCGCTTTGTTTCGAAGAAGAAGAAGAAATTCTCTGATATGATTTAATATTGAAAATTTAAAAACATTAAATGTACATATATATAGAATCGTATAAACTCATATATATTTATAAAAGAGAGATTTGTTTGTCACTTATGTAATACTTTAGGTGTCCGTCTAGTTTGTATTATATAAAGAAAGAAAATTTCTTTAAGACTGACATCAAGGCTAAATCTTCTACTCGTGTAACAAGAAATAAAGTATATGGTATTCCACAAACGTTCAGAAAACCACATTAATATTCAAAATACAATGAAACCACTTCCATTAGCGTAATTCACAATATCCTGAAGCCAACTGGAGAGAGACGCCAACGCAATAAAAGAGAACTTAACAAAATGTAATAAAAGTATGTATTTTTACCTATATGTAGTACGTAAGTTATGGTGAATTTTATAAAAAAAAAAAAACAATTATCCTACAAGGTGCGATACGTCACCACTCTTAACTGTGCTTATAAGAATGGTACTTGCATTGTGTCTGCGGTGTACGCCACAGAACTTATAAATGTTGCACGTACAGAAAAAGTACGCGCGCGTTGCACCGTGAGTTGGGAGGCACAGGCGCGCAGGCCACGGAAAAATAGTCGACGGAGATTGCCTCTCATAGCTCCACCCGGTCCATACACAGTGTACTACCAGCCAACTGAGTAAATTTATGCTACTTTGTTTCTTGTCTTGTATATTCCTCTCTTCAGATCGAATTAAACCTATTTGTAATTTTAAACACAAGAGCTCATACGGCTTATGCTGAGTACACTTTTCAGGCTATATATGTATATGGATTCGAACTGTAAATCCGAAACGATAGAATTTAAATGAATTGCGCAAACTCTGGGTCGCACGTCCCGCAGAATGGAATACGACAATTCTGGTGGTAAATCGGAATCACCGCAAGGTAAGGGAGGGAAGTAGGAAAACGTGGTACAATACGTGGTACAAACGTGGTCGGTGAGGGGATAAAGGTTCTAGTCGAAGGACCAGTGATCTCGGGGATTGGGATTCGAAAAGACTGCTCACCTTACCTTATATAAGACGCCTCCGTAATCCCTGCAGTCATCGCTGAGATCACACAAAATGGCACGCGGATGAGCTGATCTTCGATCTCAGTTGAATACGGCGATGTCACAAGTTCAACAACGGCACACACACAACAAATAATAGGTGATTAAAACACAATATCACAAAATAGAGTGCTGGTGCACTGAAGCTGAAAGGTCCACACCGCGAATGCTATCACGATGTCGGGATCGTACAAAAATCGCTCAAGTTGACGTCTGCTGGCATCAAGATCACAATTCACACTAACAAGACGAGCATGAGAAAATGTGTGGATGGGTATTTGGATGCGGAATTGTATCAATAACAGCGGTTGCGACTGATTCAAAAAGACGCGCGAAAAGTGTGTTTACGAATTTTGAACAATATATATCTCCAATAAATAATGATTCCTCTGCCCAACATATCTTTTAGACCTATCTTCTATGTTCACGAGAAATATTATATTTCTTAGAAAATTTGAAGATTAACAAATTTGATGCTTTGATATATGTTACTAATTCCTTCATACTAATTTAACTATATCTTTTCATTATCAAATTCATACAAAATTGACCCATTTATTTCTTTAATATGCATTACATTCGAACAAATAAAACGCCATCCAAATAACTTTCAGGTTGCAAGAAAAATATTTGAATAGACTTTGCAGCATTCAAATATGTTGGCACACTTCTTACCGAACATAATGAGATAGCTTCCGAAATTGATGTTAAGATAAAGAGTGGAAATGGCACCTTCTTCACCATGCAAAAGCTGTTGAGATCCAAATGGCTATCATGGGAGTCCAAATTCCGCATATACAACGTGACCATTAAAGCAAAAGTATTATATTTTATGGGTGTGTGGCGTGAAGCTTAACGGGGAAACGGGGGTAGGCTCTCCAAGTATTTGAAAACAAGATTCTCAGACAAATACTTAGACCAATGAAAAACGATAACCGGTGGAGAAATGAAAATAATATGGAACGGAACAGCATATAAAAATAGCTAAATATTTTTATTATACTGTTAACAAATTTTTAACTGATAATAATACCGTGAAGACTCATTGTGTATGAAATACTACATATATCAAGGGACGCTCTAAAGAATATGAATTATAAAATGATCAAAAGAGCCAACAGAGTACAGAGAGTGTAGAGAAATTATAAAGTGTAATAATGTGAATCATTATAAAGAACAATAACCTATCAATTTTCTTAAAATAAAAATGTTTCTCATTATTTTTTCGATTAAAAAATATTTGTATGTTTTTTAAATACAAATAAATGTATTAATTAGAAAGATATACACATAAAATCAATTTTATCGAAAAATATTGTTGTTGCTGCCGGTATGTTATATATTTATGGCATTTAAGTTCGCTAATAAGTATCTTTCTAATTATTACATTTAATTTGTATTTAAAAAAATATCTGAATTACAACAACTTCACAATAAGAATGTGTTCTCCTTAATAATATTTGTATGTTTTTGGAGTTACTCTAAGTTAGCTTATTAAGTCACTTTAGTTACTAAGGACCGGTTGTTTTCAGCAGTAGTAAAATTTTAACATTATACATTTTTACTTTGGTAATTTTTTACCATCGCTCTTGGTAAAAAACGTTTGCGGGTTGTTCGAACATCAAGTTTACTACTGTCAAAATTGATTCAGCCTAATAATGCGGCAAGTTAAATAATCATCAAAAATCTGAGAATGACGTCAACTTTGATTTATTTATTTCAAATATTCGCCATTGGCAATACATACAATTTTATGCTTTTTCTTTGATTTATTCACCCCTGCATTCCAAATCTATCACTTTGCTGGTGAAAAATCTTCGATTTATGTGCTAATATAAATTCAACATCGAGATCATTATCGGACGAAGTCTCTTCACTAAAATAGTGGGATGCGTAAGATGACTTTTGAAACAGCTGTGAAGAGTCCGCCATTTTTAACAATTTACGATTTCTGCCATCCGATATTGGATGGTAAAATTCATTTAGGTAATATTGAATGTATTTTTTACCAATGATCGAACAATCTGTTTTCAATAAAAATACTGAAGTAACTTTTTTGACTCTGCTAAAAATTTACCACTGATCACACAACCGACCCTTACTTATTTGCTTTCGAATTGACTCTAAGCATTCGATATGAAGACAGAATAATTAAAAATTAAAGTATATTAATAAAACTAATAATGAATTATCATATGTAAAATAAATATATAATGTTAGAATACGCAAACGAGACATCATATGAAGATTTTTCAAGAAATACTCGGGAGTGTGAACGATACAAGAATTACCTTTTATGACGCAATAGAAGGAGGGTGGAAATCTGTTGATGTGGAAGACGTTAGACATGTCAACAAATGGTGATCTCTGCTTGCCCCTACGGAATACTGCACGATGGTGAGTGAGATTGTGAATCAGGCCCCACTAAGATAGACAGAACGGTTTTCGGAGACTTTCAACTTATCTATCGGAAAACAGAGGTAGAGAATCGCCGATAATGGTAATAGCCTACTATTCCATAAGAATGTATGGCGTGCTATTGGGCTAGGATAGCACATCAACTGTGTCTCTTGCTTCTGTATTCATTTTTCCTAAAAGGCTCCGAACTCGGGTAATATAATAATATATGAATTCTGTTCTTTTGGTACAGAGTACATAAAATCGATTTCGTGGAAAATGTCTTCATTCCAATTTTGTTTGTGAATCATTTACTTCGGTAAAGGCGACTTCTATGTACACACATATATTAAATTATAATATAATGTCTTGCGATTTCTTATAAAGTATGTTGACAATGAACAAAATAAAACTCAACATGTCTCATAATACGGTTCAACGAGAAATTTTCATGTATATTATTATGATGTTACATAAAACATGCTTAATATATTATTTACTTTGCTTGCGAATATTAGTTTAGTTTCCTTCATATATAATATATTATATTTACTCAACGCATGTCTTATAAGTTAAATAAATTTCTGCAGAGATTATCTCTAAATACGTTTGGTCAAATGTCACAGGAATACGATGAGATCCATTTACAGCACTCGAATGAATTGCGAACAACGTAGATACAATTTTATGTTGTCCCTTTGCAAGTTCATGAATAAAATTAAAATAACCAGAAGCACAAATATAAATGTTACGCAATACAATATACTTATATCACAATTAATATTACTTACAGGAACATAGTATGTATCTATGTTTATTTCATCGTCATGTGTTATATCGGATGTTAGCAACCAGGTTGCAGTATGCTAATTTATTCTACGTAAGATATACGGGATCACCGGCACATCGGACATTAAGCCACATTCTGAGGTTAGTATATTCTCAATATACAATAATATACAAATATAGGCAATTTTAATACTCCTCATTTTCATGTATCTTCTTGTGCATCAAACACTGTATCGTTTCTTTAATTCTGTGTTTAAAAACAAATAAATTAATTTAATTTTGCTACAATAACATTTCAAATATACCCATGTTTTTTTAACTTATTAAAATCGTGATTGTGACAATAATTAAACATTCGTACAATAGAACTTTATCGTTAAATCACACTCACCAATCATCGTTACAACTGAATATCAATTACAAAACAGTCATATTGTATTAACAATCACAAATCACTAATTTATTAACATTATATGTATAAATATTATTAAAGTATATATTTAAATGTTTATTTTAAATAAATAAAAAAAAATCATTATTGCATAACGCGTGGTGCCGTCACTGAATTATCATTCGGAACAAGATTTCAAGCTCACATCGCACTTCGTTTATTTCATTTACTACTGTTTGACGATATATAACACGATGTATGTATGAAATACTATATATACAGTATTAATATTAGGACTCGCTCCGTTCGGAGATTTTCCGTACACAAGGACCATAATACTAAAATCTTCAGGAAAGCTTTTATTACCATTTTCCCGATACAATGGAATGACAAATAAGACGAACAACTCAATATTAATGTTTTAGGGAAGTATTGGAAGTATCTGAATGTTGTTTACCCGTAAATATCTCAATAAATAAAACAAATAGATTTAAAGATTTGTGCGTATCAAAAAAAGGTGGTGGGGGACTTAACTAATAATACATTACGGAGACAAATGGAACATTTTGCAGACGTGAAGTATGTCATTTGTTTTATGGAAATGTTTCCCAAATTCTCTTGGATTGTAAAAGTTAATTTCTATGTATTTATAGATTTTACTAAAAACAAATTTTAACTACATTCACAATCATTACTACGTATCACTCTATATCCCGAGCGGTTACACTGACGCGTACCCAAAATTTGAATTTATTTTAAACTTCAATATTTATATAATATAATATAAATATTGAAATATATATATAATTTATACAATAAATATTTCATGTGTTTCCTCCCTCCCCACCACTCATGATCAGAGTCCGTATCGAAATGGATAGTGTTTTCTCTATATCAATTACATTTTCTCTTTTTTATCATTTGCAATAGGTTGATTACATTGGCCCAAGCAATAGATATAGAAATATATACACTATTAAATATAGTAAATAAAAATATTTTAAAATTATAAAAATAGATTTAATACTACAGTTACAAAAATTATACCATTATGTCTGTAAATACATAATATTGAACGTGATATATTAAAACAATAGAATTCAAAGTAGAGTAAATTCATGGATACATTAGATACATGGTGTTAAAACTTATCCATCAGTCACCTCGTAATATGGGTCTAGAGTAGCTCCGAACGTTCTCGACCCACCTCTATTAGCCATTTGGCTCTTGATCATTTGTGAGCAGTCGTGAGATATTTCATACCATTCATTTTTGGTTGCATTGTAGAGCCTAGGAGCCAGGAACGCATTTACGAATTACTAAAATTGTGTTATTAATTCGTAATATTCTCGTGTAATATACATTGTAAAGATAAATATATATTCAATATCATACAAAAAGTAATTATAACTAAATATTTTACCAAACTATCAAACCCAAACATTATAATAGTTTTCTTTTTCTAAAATTATTTTGTAACTCCTTGTGTATTTTTTGACATTTTAATCATCATCATATTTGACTTTACAAGGTATCTGCATTGAGTTGCTTCCCGCCAATTACTCACGCCAAAAATGGATAGGTCTTTATTTACATTAGTATTGACACATCATTTTAGGTCTACGTCACCAGCTTCGACTATTCGTCCTATTTCTGGTTTATTATTGAGCAGCCATTTCGGGGATTCCGATCATTCGCACACTGAAATTTAATGTAGATGTCCCTAAATAGCAATGCAACGTATTCATCTGTTAACATGCTAAGAATGTCTTCTTCGACGGGCCCTCCTTACGAGAATAACATCTTCCATGGTTATCGATTATGAGTCCGTGTGTGGCTGACGAGTCCTATTCTCAAACCGCCCACCCTTCCACATGTTGTGCACGTGTATCCGCTGGACAAGAGGTTCTGAGTGACAGATCTTCCCCGTTTTCTTTCCTTTTTCTCATTTTATCGGTAATTGCCACATCTATGCCACATCTACTCAGATTCACCTTCAGGGTGTCTTTAAACCTTTCCCTCGGTCCACCTTATCTTCTTTGCCGTGAAATAGTTGCGCAAACGTAACTTGTTTGAGTAGCCGTGTATCATCCTTACGCACAATGACCTGCTTATTGTAGTTGGTGCTTCAGGATCGTAACTTCGATACTGGGAATGTTTGCCTCTTCCAGGACGCTCAAGTTTTTTCTGCACTCTTCCCATTTTATACTTAAGATCTTTCTCAAGCTTTTGTTGGGATATTTCTCGAAGGACATGATTCTCATTCATATAGTAGTGTGGGCAATATACGATAGACTACACTATATTTTTTTTGATTCCTTCGTCTATGTTTGCCTTTTGAAATATGCAACTACCTCTGTATGGGAAGTATTCTTATCTTAAGAAAGAGTGTGTCCCATCACACTAATATTTTGGTGGGTCCTTTGTGTTCTAGCTGCTTGTATTTTGTTCTTAGCTGTTTTTTATATTAAGACCAAATTTTTTTAAAGCATCTAAAAAAACCTGTTGAAGGTCTTCCTCAGTTTCAGCCAAAATCACCCAGTTGTCAGCGTGAAAAAATGTAGAAGTGTAGAAAAATGAGTATCATCCTAGTTATTCAGATCTAGTCACTTAACAAAAAAAAACCATTATAATATGTACTCCTACAACCGTTCCATTCATAATTAAACATTTTTTAAAACGAGAGTATAAACAATGTGACCAAATTCAAATTAAATTCGTCCATTCTGTGTTTAATATATTTTATGTGATATTTCTGATAATGTGATAAAGTAACATTTTTTATGTGTTAAGGCATGACAATAAACAAATTAAATGAATCACTTATAAATTGAAAAATTTATCTGTTTGAAGAGTATCGATACCACCAGAAACAGAAACATTGAACCAGAATAATGAGTTTCCAATTTTACACTACGGTAATAATTAACTTATTTTTTTTAAATACTCATTAAATGTATTAATTAGAAAGATATACAAACATAAACATATAAACAATTTTATTGAAAAATATATTGTTATCGCTACCGGAATTCGAACCTGGATCTCGTTCCAATCCGGGGAATGTGCATTATCCAACTATGCTACAGCAGACAGTACATCTGTCGACAAATTTTCGAACCCATATGTTACATTTTTCAAATTAATACATTATTTGAAAGCCATCTACTTTGTTTTTCATAGTTGGATAATGCACCTTCCCCGGATTGGAAAGAGATCCAGGTTCGAATCCCGATAGCAACAACAATATATTTTTCGATAAAATTGATTATATATGTATATCTTTCTAATTAATACATTTAATTAATATTTGAAATATCACAGGCCGTCTGTTCTGAATTATTACAACTTCACAATAAGAATGCGTTCTCTTTAATAACAATTTACTTTGTCGTCAAAAGTTTGAACTTATTCCCAATCACACAAAACAAATAGCATTAATTCAAATATTAAAAATTAATAAATGTTATCATTTTGCGGAAACGACAATGTTAATGATTATTTTACAACAGCTATTTTCCGTTACTGAATATTATTCCACAATGGAAAAAAAATATTTCACTCGTGTACAACATCCATCTTTATTCCCACAATCCCCTTCACAAAAATAGTACAGCTTTGATATGCCTGTACGTTCGTCATACGTCATGTGATATGATTGAGGGTTTTAATCCATCTTATATTTTTATCCTCTTTCCCGTACGCTGTAATATAATATTTACTCGCGTCGTGTTTTCGTAAAAATGGAGCTATTAAAACTCGCGGCTTTCATCGCAAGATTAAACGATGTATTTTTTCCTTACATCAAACGGTAATATTGCACTTAATCTAAGTGAGTCTGTGAATTTAACATAAAGCAAATTTCTAGCATACTAATTTATAAAATATCGCACTTTATCAAAGTGAATCTGTGAATTTAATTCAAGTGAATATATAGCATATTGTAGAAATTTGTAATATTTCAAAAATTATTTAAATAATTGATAATAAATCTGTATCAGGGGAGATTTATTACAGATAATCACTTCATACTTTTCAAGATGTTCGTTGGAAATAAAGCGGTGAAATTATTAATCATTTTTTACCTCGCATTACAGCTGAGATACGTTTCGAGAAAGTTGACCGTAAAGCGAAATACCGTATAACGATTCATTAACCTCATAAATACCTACCTTAGAACAGGTACTTTATATGTATCGATCGAGGTAGGAAGCGGCCAACAGGCTAGCATGTAAATGGAATGTAGTATTAATACTTGTACTTTCTGATGTATCGGTTACTTTAAGGATTATTATATTGATACAAGCTTTAAAGGAATGTTGTTTTAAAAATAAATTCCGATAATCAGCATTGAAAAATAAAATATAAACCCAAACAAATTCCGTAAATTTTTTTCAATTTCACAGAAATATTACGAAAATAAAGTTTTTATAAGAAATGTATTTTTTGTATTTAATTTTTATTCAACAATTCCATTACATATTAAATAAAAACATTTTTATATAAAACGCAAATCAAAATATTATAAAACGGTTCTAATCCGCGACAGAACATGAATAATTGACATTTACATAGAAGAGTAATACGAAACGTGACACTATTTTATCATCACAGCTGTTATGGAAGGACCAGGTTTAATAATTTACGCTTTAGATTTTCCATTTTTAATCGGAAACTGAGCCATAATTAAAGAGCGGCCGTGTACAATTTATATTTTAAAGCTTTTTACCAATGCACAGGTGTGAAACATGGAAACTTACAAATGCCATGATTACAATTCTTAACGTGGTCAGATTTAACCTTTCCATATCATTTTCTTCTTCAATTAACGGGGATGATGTATTATACCCATTTGTAGTGTGCGTTGATTCCTGTGTGTGTGAATTTGCACCAGATTTTTCAGTTCTCGGAGGGAGGCTGCTATTTGATTGCTCAGCAGTCGCTTCAATTTGAACAGGAAACAACTGATGCAATGTAATTATTGCCAATACGGCAGACAGCAAATAGTTGAGACGGAACAAGGCTGTCGGTGTTACCATAATCACGGCTACGGCCACGACGTACAACATTTTATTTATGATGTCATAGAACTTTCTGAAACACATTAAAAACATTCTGCATTATGTCTATTTTAAGGATGGACTTTAAATAATAATTCATCTTTATGCATTTTTCTTACTATAATGTGGGTTTTTATATCAGAAGTTGTACACTAGATTAGATTTTTTAAATCATAACTTAGATATCATAAATATGTACGGTCTTTGCACTAATATAAAATTAAAAAATTGAATATTATCATAATTAAGGCAATATACGCATTATTAAATTCATAATTAGTGTGCCAGAAAAGAGCCATATTATGGAAAACTGATCCATTCATTATGGATTTGCTACGTGAACTAAGGACAAATGGGTAAGTGGCCAAACTGAACTCGAAAAAGGGTGACAGTGAGAGGACGCGAACAACAGATAAACGAAATAGGTGGCAGTGAAGTCCTCGAAATGGATGGCGATCAGTGGCGAGCAGTAGATATAGATTTAGGTTATGATATTACCAATGATATTATACAATCATATATAATATATGAACTACAATATATGTTATACATAGGATTATGAACTTTCGTTTAACCAACGTCTTTAGACAAAATAAATCCGTCGTTTATACGAACCTACCATGTATTTTTTTGCAATTTTAGAGTACTATTAATAGTATTATTAAGGGAACACATTCTTTTTATGAAGTTGTAATTATTCAGAACATAGCTCTGTGATGTTTTAAATACTAATTTAACGCAGTAGCGCGCGCGTCTCTTTTATCTGCGGTTCATTGGCTTAATAGTTTGACCTATACTAGTGTACTAAATTGTTACTTATTGTAATAAAAGAATAATTGTTACAAAGTCTATTTCTTGAACCTTCACATAACGAAGTGTACATTAAAGACTACTAAGTCAAGTACGTAACAGTTATTAAAAATATTTTATTTGTAGAAACTTAATATAATTTTAATATTTAATAGTAATAAATATTACATAATTAGTCAAAATTCTCAATATGTGTACACTATGTTAGTTAAATAAAAATTTAATACAATGCTATCTTAATCTTAACAATATATGACGCATGATTAACATATACTAGAATACGCCTGAAAAGTCAATTTTATATATTTTCTCATTTAGACCAGTATATTATACTAACAATATTTGAGTATGTCCATATGCATATATACATAAATAATATAGCTTTCATATTTCTAAAAAAATAAGATTCTGCTGTTTCAAGGGAATGAATATCAAATTTGTAACTATAGATCGCGACAGCGAAGTTGTAGTAAAATACTTGAAATGTTTCGACACGGTAACATATATATATATAACTTCCAAAAAATTTATAGATATGGAGGTTGATTGTGGGTAGTATTGGTGAACGTTATATTGTGTAAAGTGATCACTTAAGCCAGCCGAAGACAGGTCGTGAGCCCTGCAATACCCATACTTCCATACTTCCCGTGTAATATAATAGCTTCGTCTCTACGAGATATCTATAATTTGTCTTAATCTTAATCTGATTTGAAATAAATGCAGACATAGCTGATAGAACAAATGCAAACTAATGGAAACAGGGCGCAATTGATTCTTGTGGAAGTATTAATACGTCTCTGATGCTATATCAGTATTTAATATAAACATTGTACTTGACATTGATTACTGATCAAATCTAAATGAGATTTTCTTTATTCCAATATTGCTGTTTTCTTATACGCTTTTTTTTTACAATGTTTTGATAAATTATTTCATTCATACTGACGTATTCTATGAATTTATGTGTAATAAATAATGTGAAATTTACAAAAAAAATATATTTACATCATTAACAACTAGTATTATATTTATTTTACATAACATCTTACCTTCTTTCTTCTTCTTTTTTTAATAAGTCAAGTATAAAATATGTAAAATTCATTTTTAATAGTATTATTAAAATTAATGATAACTAACACACGACAGTATAGTTTTCCATTATGTTTAATTTTTATAATCCTCACTCGTGCATACACTAATACAACCGTTAGTACGTTTGTCAATAATTTTACTAGCTACTTATTTTATACTTTTTATTTCGAAAATTGATTCGTTTTGATCTCAGACGTTCCACGCAACATACAATTTTATCTACTAACGTAAAATTTTCCCAACCGTTAAATCAAATTATCTAACTACAGAACATTGTTGAAACTAGAATGTGAAATTTCATTTCTCACTTTGTATATATAATTATAATTAAGAAAAACGTTAAATCTTATTAAAAATTCGACCAATGATAAAATCGTATTTTAAAACAATGATTAATATAAGATCTACCCTATAAAAATAATATTAATACAACGAAATTATTTTTCGTAAGTTTTTGCTTTACTACTTGATATTTTTTATAGTTCGGATTAGGGTTTCTGACCCGGATCGACCCAGGAATGGATTCCCGGGAATACATGAGGTTTTCGATGCATCGAGTCCGGGAAATGCTTATGTCGAGTCCCGGGATTCGTAATAATTTTGGAAGAGTGTAAATAAAATAATTTAGTACAAATGTTTTATCTTACATACACAGTTAAAAAGGAATGTTCGGGTCAAAACAAAAAAAGCATAATTTTTCGAATGGGTTCCAAAAAACAATAACAATGGATTCAGGAAACATAAATTATTTAGTCGCAAAAGAGTTACAAATTCTTGGAAATTTACTAGCAATGACGACTGTAGGTGAAGTGCAATAAAATACAAGTACATACATGAGTGAGTGCTTTCGCTGAAACTATTTTTTTTTTTTCCGAATTATGCCCTGGCTTGTGACGGTTTCGAAGTCATTCGGTTATAGTAATTCTTTGCAGTCGTACTGTCGTGGCACAAATTTGTTAGTTCATCAAACTAACATTGTATTTCTGCGAGAACTTTTAACATTTATAAGTATTTTTTTACGATTATACTATTATCAATTAAGTGTTTTTAATTTTATTCTTAACGGCACAATGTCAAATATGTACATACAATATATTTCATTCAAATTAGATTAACAATGTTTATAAAAAACAAACAAAATCTTTTATTTTAAAAAAAATATATTAACGTATATCACGAGACCCGGGATCCCGGGAATTATCCAGAGCTGCGAATCGGGTCCCGGGAATGAAAAAAGTCCAGGAGTAGAGAAACTCTAGTTTGGATGCGTCTCTACGGAGCGCGAGACATGCTGAAAGTAGCAGTTAAGATCAATACACGTCAATTGTTTAAATGTTCTCTCAATATTAAATGTAATAGACAGCATATTAATTAAATACTCACACACACTTAGGGTTAGTTCGTATTTGAATGTATTTTATCTAATCTGTATCACATTCAAATTTAATCAATACCTATCTGATTTTGGGATTTTATGTAGGTACTATGAAGCTAAGTATTTGTATTGTTATATACTATGCTTGCCTCGCTAGAGTGATCTGTGTTAACCTTTACCATACCATGTTATAAAATATCCGAACGCAGCCATGCTGTCAACTAGTGTTACCATAAATAACAGTTAGGAAAAATGTTTTTATTAACTTAAATGGCTTTAATGGCATGAATTTACTCTAAATATTGAGTATTTAATTTTTAAAAAATGATTAATAACATAATTTAGAGCATTCATTAAGTCTTATACAATGTGACCTTATCTTCTTATCTCTCTTCATTTAATTAATGAGAAAGAGACAATTATATTTGTATGTTTGTTGTTCTTTTCACTGTGGAAATAGTGTGTAATCTCTGTCTTTCATATCACAAATTGTATGTTTACCAACGAATTAATTTTGTAATTAATAATAATAATTGTTTTTGTACGATTCCCTTTTCATAATTGGTTTTTCACTAGTCATTCCTAAGCGCTAATATTTTCTTTAAGATTATCTAAAATATGAATTTTATGTTGCATGTTGCATCGAACAGGTTTAATTAATTAAAGACAAGCAAAGTTTACAAACATTCATCACAATTCATTTACTAAGAAGTATGAACAAATTATAACTTTTATATTTTATTTATTAAATATTCAATCTTTACAAAATATATCGTAACTATATTTCTCTTCAATACCTGCCTCGCTGGAGCAATTTAAGTTTATCAGAAACATAACATTTATTTTACAAATAAAAATGTTGGGTTTACGAGTAAAAAATAAGCTATACATGGAGCAAAGACGCAAAAAAATTCAAATATTTTTTTCGAATTGTCTATTTGTGGCTGGGCTAGATTCAAAGCCTATAAATCTCTGTCATTTCATGGAATTGAATTCCATAGCCTGGTAGACCAGTGGCTATCCTTGAAAAACTTATAATGTAACAAAACTTCCGACTTCGGTTAAACAGCTAGATACTGGGTGAACCAAGCAAGTTGAATAATATCTTCGTCGGATATTTTAAATTATATTACAAATAATATTCAAGGATTTACAATCATTGATTAAGTCAAAGTAAATGTTTCATTGTAAAAAATGTGTTCGATTTTGAACGTACTGAAATTAAAATAATGTCACGTATTTAAATTTAAAATATCTTAATTATTGTTCCACTTTTCCTCCACCCCATTTCTCACTCCGAAATAGTTCACATTTTATTTGGGTGTACTGGAACGCCAAATAAATTTTATGTACATATTGTGTGTTGTCACCCATCTCTTGTTAACCTAATTCGTATATTGTGCTTTGTTGTATGAACCAGCCCACAACTTACCTACATCCAAGGCTGAGAGCACTGATATTCTTACGATGAGTTCAAAACTTCCGTGGAAGCCGAAGCTACGTCTCAACGAGTTAATTAGGTAAGTCGTGCGTTCCTCAAATCCGATTTCCTAAGATTAAGGTTTCTTTAGACTTTCTAATACTTACCGCTTCCAATCCTACCCATCTTCCAAAATCGTTTCTGCTTCCTTTCATTCTAATGCAAGTCTATAAATCAACCCTTCCTTTTGTGGAGGTCTAAAACCATCATCACCGCTGGCTCCTAACAGCCACAAAAACACGCCCGGTACCAACGCCACAATAATGCGGCATGCGCCAATAGCATGCGCCCGCCACCATCTGGAAAACCCAATCGTGAGCTCCACTCTTCTCGCTGCCGTTTTCCAGATAAGATCTCCAGGAAACGCTACTCTGTGTAGACTTTTCATTGTACGGATATCGTAGCTGTTTTTTATTACTAGAATTGATCAAACAATAATATTAAAAAATTTGAAATTCAACCTTATTTTTTTTTTTGTCAAAATTTGCAATCCACCATAATGTAAATAATTGGCATGGCATCATTTTTTAACCCAACCCGTACGCTAAGTCCTCCGCGGGTCCGTACTATATTAGTAGGCAGCCAGCAAACTTACCAGCGCCGAAATCCGTGTTAAGTTCATGTTTCGCTGAGTTCACTTTTAGTATCGGAAGCCAAGTTTGATACGAAAACTACGCCAGGCCGTTCCAGAAACAACCCCCGCTGCCAGATAACTTTGTGAGTTATCATCATACACAAAATTTCACAATTCTATCGCTTCATTTTGACACAGCACGCTTTAAGTTAGATCAGGTTAAGTTAGATAGGTTCTGTATTACAATATACACACGCAATGATATTAACATTTATTAAGAAAAATACCAACATTCAATAATATCTACTTATTTTATGAAGCGCTAAAATTACATGTAGGTATATTTATACGTTCCCATTATTATGAAAGTGGTCTAATTAATACATTTAATTAGTATTTATATTATATGCTGACTAAGTCTTATGTGATCATGCAAAGGTCTCTATGTCATGTCCATGGGCATAGTTAATATACCTGTTCATATAAATGTTTCCTAATTCATTTTTGTTGTATTAAATATATTTTTATAAAAATCTACCTAAAAATATAAATATTCTAATTTCATATTTGTCAGTGATGGCTTTTTTGATTACATTGTTTCTTAATTAGTTTGAACTTTATGGCACCTTTCAAAATAGTGTTTTGTCTGCAGATTAAATGCTCGCGTAAAAGACAATCCAGAAATAGTGTGGAGTGTAGTGAACATTTATTATCTATTGAATTTTGTATTGAGAGCAGACTAATCAACTGGTAGATACCAATATTTACCACCAAATCTTTGAGTTTTGTTGGCTAAATTGCAGCAATGATTTGATTATGATCTTTTTTTGACGTTCACTTAAAAAAATCTTGAAAAATAATTTTTATTAAATCTTTTTATGACCCGTGTCTACGGTAATCTCTCAATGATACTTTGACCTCTTAGAATCAGTAAAGGTACGAATTTACTTGATGCATCATTTTAATCAGGTGATTAATAGAACTCTTCGCGCTAAACATTGACCTTTACCCGCTTTCGAAACGAATCTCCGAGAGAAATCTCATCCGGCCATTCATGCTTTACTTTTAACCATTTTTTAATTTATGTTACTACAAATATCAGTATCTTTAAAAGTTGGCAACAAATATTTAAATCTACATAATGATATCTATAATATAATAATTATGGAATATCTAGCATTGCTATTTGGTTGTTTTTTCTAGCCAAGTACTCTACAACTACCGCGATTACACTGTCATGTCTAATATTAAATTACGTTATGAAAGACAGCTGTCAAATAATACCACCGAGCAGACAGCAGACAGATTAGTCTATGTTAACGTAATGGACGACACGTTGACTAATGCATCCTTCCATCACAATCAAGCGGCTGATCTGCGGATTTTTTAACGGAAATAATGTAAAGATTATTTTTTGACATACCATAATTTTAATAACAATTTTTCAACGTTCTTAAGAGTATTATTTCTTGAACATAAAGTGCTTTTGGAGTGCTTCCACGATTTCTAGCGTATGTTTTGAAGCATAGCGGTAATGCGTATGTTGAAAATAACATTAAAATCATATATTTATAAAGATTTTTTATGATTTACTTTAGTGAACGATTTTCGGAGTAAATGTTATAAAAAATAATTAATTTAACAGTTAGAGCTAGGTTATAAATATATTAAAAGGGGGCTTGTATTGTTCTATTAGTTCATGACATTTGGAAGGACAAAAGGGGAGGAGGGGTGATTCTGTATCATTTTCCCAATATCTGAAAGTAATTTATATCAAACATCAACCCTTTAAAGCATTGTAAATGTAAAAATCTTTTTTTTTATCTGTTTGTTTAAATTTACTATTCTTTAGTTTATTTTTTTAGCTTGTTTAATTCCGAAGAAACTTAACTGGTATTATATTTATATATCATATTATTATCAGTTATTATAATTATACTGTTTGTTTCTCGCAAAAATAAAAAATAATACAATAATAAAAAATAAAAATTGTTATATTATAATTATGACTTTTATTATGTGCACCGGCAAATTCAAAAGATGAAATCTTTTCTTTCGTAATTCTTTTAAAATGTTTATTTTTGTTAATGAAGATTTATTTTTTTACGGTACAAAGACCTTTTACATATAACTTTTTAGTACATACTACTATAATAAGATAATTTTTTTTTTAAATCAAGTAAACATTGCAAACAAATCAAATTAACAATGGGAAAATAAACAAGAAATGAAAAATAATAATATACCTACATAGCATAATTAACAATCTAGTCTTCAATTTATATTTAATGCAGACGAATATATCTCAACCTTATTTTTTAAATGACGTTTGTATTATTCGAATCATATTAGTCAGCAGGTTCGAATGCTACGCAACAAATTTTTAAACTTTAACGAATTTCAATGGATTCGACTCTCATAATAGATACGTAAACGGAATAAGCGTCACGCCAATAGTGCCGTGAGAATAGGACTAACTTGCTAGTCTCCTGTTATGTGTTTCGATCCCATGACCACTGAATCACTAAGCAAGTGCCTTAATCACTACACCAACAAGCACATCAATGAACAAATATATGAAATAGTACTGATGTGATCTGAGAATATTAAAATTTTATTGATTTAATTTAACAACAATATTTATATTTTGACTGAAGTACTCGTCTAAAAATATTTTGACAGAAATATCTTTCAATTTTTTTGTGAGTACTTCTTTAGATCTCTCCCCTTTTAGATGTTCACTGCTGTGCTGCTTTTTATAGTCGATCTTTAAAAAGGAATCGTCCCTTTTCGAAGTGGTTTTATGCTCTCTTTGTATACATAGTCAATGTTTGTTTCTTTTGTGTTAATGTAGCTGGAATTTTATTCAAACGCATTTAATTTCAGTTTTTTGGTTGCGATAAGTCTGCTTGAACGGCTTAATATATTCACCGAATATTTGTCATTCTTCTGGGGTGTCTTTTCCTTTCGATAAAATCTCCTTAAGTTTTACATTAGTAATGGAAGAATATAATATTGAAATTTAGTTTTGAATTTGCTCTCTGAGTTTTGTCTAACGCAAATACTCCCTTTACCTGTATTCCCCGAGGATTAATATTGTTGAGACGTGAGAATCCTTGTATTTGACAAGAGGCACCGCAAGCAAGAGTCTTGCCAACTCATCTAATGATTGGTCCAACTAAACGGGCAGAACCGCACTCGGCTATTAATTAATTTGAGGTGACGTTAAATTTTTATAATATTCATTAAAATTTAGCAGTATGCTAAAATTTGAAAAAATCTACCTTGATATTAAAGACGTAATGAAAAGTTGAACGTTATCTGACTCCACATTTACACATATTCGTACTTTAAAATAAGCTGTACTTAATTAGAATTTCTGCGAAATAAGTCGAAATAAAGTATACATCTCGTAATATTTCTATCACAATTCTTATCGTACTATTCAGATTTGAAAAAATCATAATATTCTGTCAGATAAATCTTTAATTTCGCCTTATTTTACAATATATATATTTACGTACAGCTTATTCCATTGTACTGACTGCACGCGCCTGGTTACAAGGTCAGCATTTTTTTTCTCACTTTGAATGCAGTCTTCTTCTCATATAGTTTCTACGTATTGTATTAATTTATTCATATTCAAACTTAGCTCTTTTTAATGTAAATTTGTCATTCAAAATAAGTTGAACAGTTGGTTTTGCTCGCCGCCATTTATATTTGAATTCGATCAATAGGTGTCTTCGCTACTCTGAAATTTAAATTAACGTAAATGTGGGAACTAGTTTGTTTTTGGAAAAAGGTTTTCAACTTATTTTGGGATTATCATTCATAAATATATTGTTTTTCAAGCTTCCATCAATTTTTCGTGTTTATTTTCAAATAAAAAAATATGGAGGTTGTAATTTGTACCATCATATATTGTATCCTGTGATGATGATGCGTTTCAAAAAATAAAGGTGCAAAAAGTACTCGCCTCTAAGTCAGGTTCCCATTCGGTGTTCGATATGTAGGTATGTCGCGTGAATGTACCAAGGTGTATGACAAACAGTATATCATCAAGTAATATAGAATGAAATGAAAATCTTCACGATATAGAATTTATTCAATGCAAGGTTACACAGGTTTGATATATTTGGCTAACTCGATGATGCAGAGTGCGCCGCGGTAGCCGTTGGCGTAGTAGACACCGATGAGAGGATGAACTAGGAGACGTGCGCGCGCGGACACGACCGGCTTTTTTCGCTTGCGCCCGTGGTGTTGAGTACATTTAGCGCGTGACGAAAGGCGTTATGTCCCTCCACGTCCGCGATTTCACTTGTCCGCGTTTGCGCGCGTCGTAAAGCAGAAATTATACAGCAATAATATTTCAAATTCAATAAATAATTTTAGACAAAAGCAGACTTGAATCCGTTATAATAATTTTGAATGTGGAACGTCGTTGGTCGACACAATGAATGAGTAGGTACTTTGCATACTTTTCAACTATCAAAACTCATCAAATTCAAGAGAAAATATGTAATTTGTATAGACATTGAAAAAATTGAAAATCATGATTCGTAAGATTCGTAACTATGAAAACTTTTCTACCTTACAAAATTCACCTAATCTATCTCAATTAAATTTATTTCGTAATAATTTTATTTATTAATAAAATGAATTAATGTAATAAAAATTTCTTTTTCAAACACTTATTTCGTTAATTTATTTATAATCCGTTATATTGTTATATTTTGAGAATAATTTGCTTTGAGCTCAGGTACAGCGTCACGTGACACATTTTTGGGTTTTTATTAATAAGTGATTAATTTCCCATCCGAAGCATAATTAATTAATGTCTGGATAGATGGCCCGAATAAAGTGAGAAAAAACAGTATTATCATATCATATCAGATATTATCAAGCTTAGGTGTGGCAGAGAATTGTTCAGCCAGGAATTCGGCATTACGGCCCGCTGATGGCGCTAGCTGCGTCTGTTGTGTCATACATACTGTGGCCTTTCGGCGCATGGTGACTTCATGGTGCTACAATTACGACCTGATCCGCTAGATGGCGCCCTGTTTTGGTTAAGTAGAAAAATAAATATTGCTAACAAGTGCTTATACCGAATTCAAATTGTTTAAATTTCTATGCTCTAAAAATATTCACTATTATTACTTTACATATTTATACCGACTATTAAAAAAGTGAATTGTTTATATTACTATTGTGAATTGTTTTATTTTTGAGACAACGACAATGTTATTTTTTTCTCATATTTAGGTTTCTTGCACTTTGTGTATTTTTTCTCACAATCTTCACAAGTTATTTCAAAGGTCCCATTTTTTACAGGTCATATCTGTTTTTCTTTTAAAACTAAGGGAAATTTTGCCAACATTATTATTATTTGCATAAAACGCGAGTTTCGTGGAACATCAAAGTATTTCAATAAAATAAAAAAAATTGTAAATGAAACCAGCGTATATTTTTCACTAAAATGTACTTTCAGTGGACTAAATGTTATTTATGAACTGAGTATATGTAAATATGTTACCGTTTCCTTATTTAAATTAGCAATTATTAAGAAAGATTATGATTCATAAATAGTTTATCAATAATTTTATTTATCAATGAAATAATGAAATATACTTTGTTTTTTAAATACATTCAAGTATGTACAATAATTCCTAAGTTGTTTATGGAATACATCTGGTAATTTTGAAGTGAATATCAAAGTAAATTAAAATTAGCGTTGATGAATTTCTTTACACTTCTCTTCCGAAGGATTTAGCATAAATGGATGTAAATTCACAGAATGATATAAATTTCATGATTTCTGTTCAATTCTTCAAACACAACAACAAATATAACAAAACTTTTACCTTTTAAAACCTTTTAAACGCTAGTATAAATCTAAAGGAATCTAATTAATGCGATTTTAATCAAATGGGCCTTTGATCTCCTAGTTCGCACCAGTTTCAGTATCTTGTGATTAATTAACGTACGATCTATTAATATTTCAAAGCATTGTTACCTAACATTTGCCATAGTGTAACTCTTTAACACAGACAGATAGGGCTGTATATATCTTAGTTATTAATTTATATTTTATGATCGATGCTAACCTTAACACCGAATGTGCCATAGGCTCATCCTATCAAATCTGTGTACATATAAATGCTATTATTGAATGTGTTCTCAGTTTACTAATAATTTCTCAGTTCTTATTATAAGATTAAATAAAACACAATCACTTCGTATAAAATCACGAATTTTATTACATGCCAACTGGTTTCGCTTAGCTCAAGCTTCGTCAGGGCGCATTCAAAACTAACAATAAATACATAAGGAGCGCATTTATATATACTTAAAGAGGAAGACAGAATATAAAATGATTTGCGCAAGAGAGAGACAGAATACATATACACTAATATGTCAAACCACGAAGTGGTTGCTTTCTATGAAAATACAATATTATTAACTAAACAAAAAATACTTTAATCTATCACAATCAATTGATGGGCAACCCAGTATTATATAGTACACGTTAAAGTGAACCCCACTGGTTCAAACACCATTTATGTAGCTAACGTGGCATGAGTAGCTAATTTTAACGTCAAGAGTCTTTGGGGAAGATGTTATGTCACCAATGTGGGAAATGTAGGTCAACAATTTGTAGGTTATTAATGATGGGGTAGATGTTTATGTGGGAGCATGTTAATGTATGTTGACTCCATATCAGAAAAATTTGAAGAATGATGCGATTTGTGTGAGAGTGCCCCAATAATCACACAAACACCCTCGTATTCGTTTGATGTCGCAGAGTATGGTATATGTATTCGTGTCTAAATCTGAGGATGTATGTGGATATGAATGTGTAACAAGAAGCAGGTTACAAGAAGAGAATTTACAAATTATACAAAGATACTTACTGCTAGATGCGCAAACTGAAATTGAAGGTGGCTTTGGAGCTGTTATTTGGGAGATGTCGATAGGTAGAGTGATGCTCACGAGTCGGAAGTACATTCCTTCGATACTCAACGTCTCTATGACTGGTGGATGTTGCATTTCCAGTACCGCCTTGCTACGTGCATTCAGTTTTGCTGTGCGGTCTCTAAATGACGAGAATAGAGGCGATTTTTAAATGGAACTAACGTTCAAAAGAAGACTACAAGTGTTTTTTAACATATTATACCTAATATCTTCGTCAATGATCAAAATCCATATCGAATCCTTTGTATTTCAATCCCGTATTTCTCGAACTCTAGCAAAAATTTGACTGAAATAAATCTGTGTTTCGATTCGCTCTGTGCGCGCGCCACGCCATAGTATGTAATATGACTGGTCTCTAAAGGACATAACGAATTCATTTGCAGCAGTGCTGTTTTAGATAGTAACAAAAAGTCCAAAGCTTTTTGACTCTAGAACACAAGGGGTACAGAGCATCCAAAGCACATATGAAACGATCGCGCCTGATAAGTACCCGCAACATATTTTTTATATTTGGACAAATTTTCAAAAAATTATGGTTATAAATAGTTGTATACTTTTTTATGTTTGAATAATATAATTATGTAAATTTTTTTTTAAATTCTGTAATCTCTAAGCCTTAAAAGCAAAGAATATGGGTTTAGTAAGTTAAGAAGATCTCAAACTTTTAACAACAAAAATTATGGAAATCCATATATTCTAAGGTGGCAATGAAATCTATCTATTTTAACGAGATTTGCATTTCCTAAAACAATTTGTCTAAATTTTCTAAATAAGTCTTTGTAATATAACAAAATACCATTATCGTAAAATAACTTACGTAGGTTTAGGTTTTAGATATTATTTTCGGATATGATCGGGTAAATTTCCCATTTTAATCATATTATTAATTTTACTGTTATAACATGTCAAATTTATCAGCAAATAAGATTTTTTTAAGGTACTTGCGACCAGTAAGATGATTGTTTTGCTGAAAATTAAGCCACGTTGACAGAAGATGTATTTATATTCAAACGAAATAAAACATTCAGGTCAAGAAGATGCTAAATCCATTATTACTAAGAGTATTTCCTAGGGTTTTAATGTGTTATTATGGTAATAGAAAAAATAGAAGTTAAAAAATAAGCAATACAAACTATAAAAAATAAATATTATCGTTGTATCCAAATTTTAATATATGATCAAATAAATATTTAATTTTGTTTTATTTCCCAAAATATATAGTCACATACAACTTATTTCATTATACTGACTGCACACGTCTGGGAATTGTATAATATTATTTTATACATCCCTGCAATGAATATATAATTAATACAAATACACCTTTTGAGCCGATGTCGTTCCAAAAATATTCACCACATTCTTATTGTGGCCTCAGATCCGGAATGTCAGCGACAATAGATAATGCCATTTACGCAGTCCGCTCTTGCATTTACTCACCGAGATTAGCCGGGGTGGCCGTCTGCAGCCCTGGTTGCAGCCTCCTTTGCGCTGAAGGGTCCTGCGGCGCCCCCGACATGCCTGTGTCAACGCGGACTGACCGACAATCTTTTGTATTCATATTGTGGCCCGGGGCCATGAAATAATGCTGCCGCAGCGGTTTCCAACATTCAGCTAACCTTATATTACGATCATTTAATATTCTGATTGTTTTGGAGTTTTGCAATGAATATTTAAGCTCGTTTAAAGAATTCTGAAAGCTTCTTACATGTTGGCATCGTCGCATGCCAACTGAACCTGTATTTTTTAAAAATTGAATATCGATTATACATCTTGACTGATTTATAGCAACCGGATTTTTATATATTTTAAATAATATTTTATAAATGTTCTACATTCATATCAAAATTCATATTTATTGCAATCTCCGCCTGTGTTTTACAATTTTTTACTACACCTTCAATTTCTCTGTAATTTTTTGGAATTTACACTACATTCAGTGCTTCGTCTCTACTCAATTTATTTCAAGTATTAGTATTAACAGGCGTTTCTGTTATCAATCGTCATCAAAATTATTGAATAATGTTTGTACGCTTTTAGCTCAGGGTTATTCACACATTAATTGATTACAAAATAGAAAATTACTTTCATTTTTATTATTTATCTTACAATGAGTATAATTAATACGTCAATCTACGAAAAAAATTACTGAATAGTTATTTTATGTTCCATAATTTTAAATATATATTTTAGTATAATTCTAGTGGTGTTTAGTGCATTTATTGTCATAATCATCTTCATAACTAACGAAAAATCATATAGAAATATGCAATAGATTCACGAACAACTCCATGGTAGACTACTTTAGCTATTTTAATATTTGTATTTAAACACTAAATTTTTATTAATAAAATATACATGTACTTCACGTATATTTTTCAGTGTAAGTATATTATTTTTATTTTCTTTATTCTCATTTTAGTTGACTATTAAAATGTACACCAAAATATTTCAAGTTGTCATTTCTGCACAATTACTGCTTAGATAATTTAATAGTGCATCAAAGTTAATTTATTTCTACATTTTGAAAACACAATTAAAGTATAATGAATACAATACATTTTGAAAGGCATTCTTAGACTACCCCTTAAGTCCGTATTGTAGCCGTTTCCCAACCCCTTCAACTAGGGTGACCGGAATTTCCGTTCGCTACTTTTGTTTTATATTTCTTTCTCCTCAAACAGAAGTCAGTGCGAGTTTTCTTAGTTCAGTGCTGAGTTTCTTTGTGAGTTTGTAATTAATATTACAGTATACAAACTTGGGTTCAACTGTACAACAGTTTTCCCAGAGAAATTTTCTTGAAAAGGAAAACACTATATCCTACATGAGAATCCAATCTTGTCTTTGACGCTGCACTATTGTCTATTATTCTTACACGAGTGCTTTTTTGAGTCCCTTTGACGTTATTTGAAAATATTAAATATAAAAATTATAAATTAAATACTTTTGAAGAATTATAAAAATATTCTATGGTTTCTATAATTTTCATGTATTATATAATTTTATTACTAGTGTTAAGAACAAAGATTAAGCATTGCTTTTTTTGAACTGGTTCCATGTTTATTAACCACGAACAACAGACTTAACGTCACTTTTTAATAACCAATGTCTTGAAAGTCAAAAAATTGTTAGATGTTTTGTTTTTAAAAAACGATCGTTATGAATTAATAATTATATTTTTATTTATTATCTTTGTTTTATTAACCACTTAATTGAGTTTAAATACATCTACCGGTTTCGAAAAATACAATTTTTTTCTTCAGGATGTCATAACTAACTAAAACATATATTATTGTTTCTTTACCAGATTCTATTTTTAAAAAAAAAAAAAAAAATTATTTAAAAAAAAAAATTTAGTACCCAACTCAAATTGATACTTAATACAAATTTACTCGAATAATTTTTAGGAAAAAAATTTAGAATGGGACTCGTAGTTAAATTTAGTTGGTTTCTTATAATATTTTGATTAGTTTTACACGCTTTATTTATCTCCAATGATTCCAAATTATTTAATTTGTGACCAACACCGTTTATATGCAAAATTGACAATCCCAATTTTTTATCAAAACCATGACCATTTTCTATCAAATGATTAGAAAATTCTGAAAACCCACTATTGTTCAAACATCTCAAATGCTCCCTTACTTTTATATTAAAATTTCTACCTTGAAGAAGAAAATGGTATTTTTCGAAACCGGTAGATGTATTTAAACTCAATTAAGTGGTTAATAAAACAAAGATAATAAATAAAAATATGAATTTTAACCACAACGTTAATATTGCTAATTTTAAAAGAATTAATAATTACTTACATTATATCCGTTATATTTACTACTTCGTTGAAGCAATCGAAAAAGGTGTCGTGAGCTTCCCGAGGGACAGTTGATCCTGTTTCGTCACATTTGTTTCTTTTAGCAGTCGTGGGAGATGGCAATGAACTTTTACTGTTGGAAGATTCATCGCAAGACATTTTTATATGTTTCAACAAGATTTTCTGTCGGACTCTTTCAGTTTCCACAGCCCCCAAATAGTTTGTTTTGAACCTTGGCGTCTAGGAAGGTTGCAATCAGGTAGTTTGAATCTTGTCCTAAGATGCTGAAATGACTTTCTAATTCAGCTTTCAACGAGCCTCTCATATATGGTTAGTCAAATGTTCTTTACGCTTTTTCATTCTTGTCTAAATACTTTTTTTAATGCAGCAACATGTGGTATAACCTCGGATATGCAGGAGAGGCAAAAACTTATTATTTTTGTTATTTCTTCAAAAGGCTTCAAAAGCTTAACGCACTGCTACATCAAACACCATTGTTGAGGCGTGTGTCGTGATCACCCACATAAAGAGAAATAGCCAATTATTGATCCAATAAGCGCTCTGTCATATAGAAGGTAAAATTCCACCTCGTGCAAATATCTTGAATCACTTGATGCTCCGGTAAGTTTAACTCCTTTTGAATCGCCAGCAGTTTTCCTTGAGCTAATTTATTATTTAATTTTATAGAAATACTGACGAAAATGATACTTATGTCCAAAATAAGCTAAGTACTTAAACGTGTTTTAAATAAAATACTGCACAGCTTGCATTGTGAAAATGTTTAACAACAGCGTCACTAAAACAAAAGCCATTGTAGCACTGTTATAGTATAATTATTATACTGAGAAACTTGTTTCCATTAGAGCAAAATTTAATTAAACTCGTCTGAAAATAAGCTTTGAAATCATTGACAATATACCAATATAAACGGACCATTGTGAATAGCTCCTAACCACCGCATACTCCCGTTCCGAAGATCCGATTACCTGATAGTGTTAATTTCCGCTGGCCTGCGAGCTCACACCTCTCTGGATCCCTGGCGCGATATCTGGCCAACATTAATACACATACACATCATAAATACACATGTCAGTAAATGCATAATATTATGTATGTAATATTTGTATCTACATTTGTGAGAATACTGGATGGTCCGTTAATGGAATGTCAATAATAATCGATACAATTACGATCGACGATACAACTCATTGACTCACGTCATAATGAAGTGCCTATTTATTGTATCATGTGAGTAGCAGTAAATGTATTACATATATTTTTTTTAATGAAATCACATTATTATTATAAAGTTGCAATTTTTTCAGAACATAGATCTGCGGTATTTAATACAAATTAAATTCAGAAAAAATTTACTATATTTTTCTAGTTGTTTTATTTAATTAGTGGTAATAATTTTATTTTTTATTTTCTGTGTGTTCACCATCATCAGCATCATCATTTTCATCTTCTTTGGGAGCTCAAAATCTCAATAGGTCCATCTTCCTTTATCCAAAATCTATATTTCTCTGTCTTACGCTATATCAGTGTTTGATGACCAATCAATGCCCACTCTGCCACGTCATAATAAGGTACCTATTTATTGTTTCTTTTGAGTAAGAGCAAGAGTATCAATTTTATTTTAAATTTTGTGAATCCACCAACATTACCACCATCATTTTTATTCCTTTTCGAGGCTCAAAATCTTAAATCAAGCTCAATTTGTCTTCATATTATCTTTGTTACTATTTATCAATGTAGTACGTCTTAGTTATCATTTCTCTGTAAATCGCAAGACGTGTCCAAACAATCTCAATTTGAATATATATAAAAGTAGGAGCTCCTCGGTACTTCTCCCTATAAATACTAACGTTACTCCTGCTACTACACTTAGATATCTCATTTCAGAAGTCTGAATTCTTAATCTCATTCTCTTCGTGAAAATTCATATTTAATGATCGTATATTAAAGTAAGCCGTACACAGCTTTAAAAGAGTCAGTTTGGTCTAGACAGTTAATTCCAATTTCTTTATCACTGTTCTATATAAAACGGTTTATCGGCAATTAGTTTCTTTATAACATAAATTCATGTCAGAATTTTCGTATAGAGGATTAGAGAAGGTTATTTATTTTATAAATTCATTTTTCAATTAATTTCTCAAATACAATAAATAACAGTTTTAATATATTAAGAGTAAGTAAGAGTATTTTTATATGTTATAAGTAATATTTATTACAGAAAGAATTTACATAATGTTCTTAAGAATTAAAAAGTATATGTATGTATAAAATACATACTTAATATTCGTATACTTCCCATAATATTTTATCAGTCCTAAAACGTGATGGGCTAGTTTGTATTAAAATATATTTTATTATAATAACGCTATTAGGAAAACTGGAAAAATCTTGAGTAATCCTTCAAAGTATTTTCACTACATAGCTGATAATTATGATGACATTCCCGCATCTTTCAAATAATATATGTCAATCTGAAAATAATAACACTGCTTACTTAGCGCTAAGGATTTCTAATTCCGATGACTGACAAATCCTTTTCAGGTCCAAACAGCTTTTCTTATTTGACTAGAGTCAACCGACTCTACAGTGTAGTCGTGAAGCTGATAATGGTAAAACTGGGACCTTACTAAGAAACAAGAAAAGGTTATCCTAGGTCTATTTTTAGTGTACATCCTAAACTATTTTTTTATTTTCAAAATAGACTGGAATACTCACACTGTAATGCGCTAGTGTTCCAATGGACAAAGAGAGGTGCGTTCGGAGGAATGTCTCAGAATAAATCCTGAACCAGCAAATTGTACCTGGCCTTACCCCATACACACTTATATCCTATTCGGTAAACGTATATAAGTACGAACTCACTTCAACAAAAATCCGTGGAGCCAGTGTTGTTCAGCATTTTAAAGTTTAAATTAAAAATATTTATTTTAATTATTATATCCCGGTAGCAACAAATATATTGTTTGTGTATATCTGTCTAGATGACTAATTTAATTTGTATTAAAAATACTACAGAATTATGTTCTGAAAAACTGAAATATCAGAATAATAATGTGTTCCCCTTGATAAAAATTATTGTTTATAGAAAAACACAACTAGTTGTAACTATGATAAGTCTTGATATTAAAAATCCCAAAGCATCAAAAAAAATATAAGAAACTGAGTATAAATCTGGGCTTATAATAAAATTAAATATACACTATTTTGTTGGTTGAAATATAGCAAAGATTTTTCTTATTAAATGTATTAATTAGAAAGATATACATATAAAATTAGTTTTATCAAAAAATATTGTTGTTGCGCTACCGTTATATAATATATATATTTCTAATTAATATATTTAATTAGTATTTAAAATATCACAGACCTATGTTCTGAATAATTACAACTTCACAATAAGAATGTGTTCTCCTTAATAAAGATTTATTATTAGAATATTTATTATACGATATTCATCATCGTAAAATATGTTGATATTAAATATTTTCAATATAAAACACTTGCCCATATAATTACAATTTATTGCGAATTCATGATACGAATTCTTTAATAAAACACATTAATAAAACCTTGAAAATTAAAAAAATAAGAATGAACTAAAACCTTAAAATTATCTGCGATATATGCACATTAAAATATTGCCAAGTTTTACTCATCATACATTACGTAATATTTTCACATTTTTTTATTTGGATCCATAGGGATTTATTTGGATCCGTAGAAAATAATCTTCAAATTGCTCAATCAATCTCAATTTCAAATTATGTCATAGGTTTTTTCATTTTAGACAGAGTTTGTATATAATTTCTATATTGTTAGGTTATTTCTTCTTTCTGCCTCGGCTTCATGTTCAGGGGGGAGGCATCTAGCTTAACTGATTCTTTTTTAAATATTGACAAGTCAAATGGAAAATGAAAATGAAAGAATATTTTTTCATAAGGAAGTTTATTATCTATATCTTATGATACTTGCATGTGCTAAAAGTGGAAAAATGAGCATTTTACTTTAATACTTATAAATAAGGCTATTCAAAAATAATTACAATTATTAAATTAACATTAAATATTTGTGTTCATCATGCCAGCATAAAGTTCACTACCAAATTGCCTATGTTGACGCTTGTCTGATGTAGATTATGCAGGTCCCTCACGTAATGGATTACCTCTTAGGATGGTCCTAGATCCTGGACGTGAAGTGTGGTCAGCTCCTTGTGGTACCAGCGTAGGGTGACGGAGTTCAGGCTTGTAGTTGATGACAAGACGATGCCCAACTATCCAGGCAAATCGGTACTCTGGACGCGATATTCTTATGCAATAGCGACAATCTGTTCTCGCTACACCAATTATATTTATCAACTTTTTATAGATCCAGCGGGACCCTTTTTGATACTTTCACATCAACGATTAAACGCAGAGTACATCACAGTCTAAGCTTAAACTCGAGGCGCACAGTTTAAATTTTCTCCGGAATTACAATCTATAAAGCGCTTGCTTGATACTTCAGAGACGATATAGATTTCAGTTTTTAATTGAAAATAAAATCTCGTCTTTTGTGGAGCCACTTATCTCGGCGGAGAATATGGAAAGACTGGTCGCCTATGGTGATGCATCTCTTAAGGTGCATTTGCCTACGTGACTTTAGTCACGTATGCCGCTTTCTTTATTGCTGTACCCACGCTGCGTCTGTCCACCTGTGTCTAACAATTACCCTCCGTCCCTTACTTCGACTTAGTGCTTTCATATCCTTGAACAAAATATTGTTTTGGGTAATTTCGCATTCTAATAATATATAACGGAAGTTTAATAAAAAATGTTAGCCTTAATTTATCTTAAAAATCAACGAACATTCAATAGCAAAATGAATAATTTAAATTGATATACACATATCAATTTCTCTAAAAAGTACGTATTACTCATGCGTGCATGAAATTTGATAATTAAAAATCTATATATTATAAATGTATTTTTCATTTTTTTCAATTATCAATTTGCGGCGTAACTTTATTTTCATTTTTAAACGTGTTTTTAATTTCTTATGCATAAAAATAGTATATTCTGTAACATATTAATCCCACAATTGTTTAAAAAGTTTTTACATTATACCTTACTGTGACTATATTAGCATCATTAGTCATTAGCGACCCGTTGAAAATCTGTACGTGAAAAATAACTAAGCAATTTTTTATTAAGGGAAAAATATGGAAGTATGAGAAATTACAGGGTTTACGACCTATATTCGGTTGGTTTAAGTGAAAACTTGACACAATGTAATGTTCTTGAACATATTCAAATATTGCTAAATATGTTATCGATTGTTGTATAATTTCATTGAAATGCGACACTCGTGGATGCGGGTGCGTGCAATCACGGACGCGGAGGAATGCAAGTCTTTTAAATATAATATAATATTTCAAAATTTTCATGATTAACTTTGTGGAAGTCCAAAATTAACTTTGAAAAAGTTTATTATTGAAGAAGATGCAGTAAACATCGAAAATATTATAATTTTAATTAAAGTGTTAACAACGTTGTGTTTTATTTAATTAGTTAATTAATTTTTTTAAGTTAATTAATATAACATGATCTATATCCAATTATATGTAAATTTAAATAGTATTTTATTTTCTTTATTTATTTATTTCATAAACATGTGTATTCCGCCGTCATTACATAATTAGATTTATTAACACTCTTCTATATGTATTTCTTTACTTAAGTTTACTATACAGAAGCTTTCGAAAACGTATTCAAAATATAATCATGTTTATAGGAGTATTTCTATTTTAGACCCTATTGTAGACACTGCTATATTTCATCGTTTGTACCTATAACATAACATAACATAACATAACATAACATAACATAACATAACATAACATATAAATAATATAATAAAATTAACAAAAATTTAAAATTTTATATTTCAAAATTATCTTATCACTGTGCCTTTTTTGTTCAATAAACTCACTTGACATGATGAAATGATTTTGATGTTTCAGATTTTCGGTTCGATTCAGTCAAGGAGAAATTTAAACAGTGAAATTGTGGAATTGTTGAATTCACAGGACTCGAAATGAAATTGGTGGCTAGTAAGAAACGTTCCTTAATTTTCTTTAGCTTATCGAAATGGTTAAAACGAGCGAGAAGACGTGCTTGTTTGCTAGAGGGATAAAACGCTATAGTAAAATATTTGGAGTTCGGTCTTCCCGAGAAGCCAATAATTAATAATTTTTTTCGTAGCAAGCTGCGCTTAATTTGTTAAATAGTAATAATATTAATGAGACGTGCATTCTGTGTACGCATCTCAATTAGTGTTTTTAATTAATAAAAAAACCTCAGAATAACTCTCACTCAACACTCAACACCAGTGCAGAACGTACCGTATATTTTTTAAACTTATAATATAATTGCGCTGTCCATTTACACCCTATCTACTATTATAGAGACCTAGTTTAAGCTTAGTACACATACAATAAAATTACAATAGCAGACACATCGCTCAGTGAACGGACAATCGTTGAATGTACCCAGTCATCCAATGGCACCCGAGGGGAATCAAGAGACCGACATGGGAGACACTTGGGGAGGCTTTCATCCAGCAGTGGATATAAAACGACTGATGATGATGATAATAACGATGAAACATAATAAAATATATTAATGGTGTCAGTGATTGGTCAGACGCAACATATTATTTCATGGTTTGCTTTAGAACTTGTCTTTTAATGTGTGGTTTCAAATATCACTGAATCATTCATTTGAATATTGTCAGTTGCATTTTTTTTAAACCGGTTTGTTTACCTTTACCATTACTTTCTACGCACCCTATTAATCATTTTCTGTTTTTCTGGCTTGCATTTTTTTTATTTCTTCGAGCTACCTACCTACATTAAATATACATTCTAATTATTCTTGATAATTAATAATATAGTATTATGATTTTGTAAATATACTGTAAAATTGTAGATATCCTTCAAAAAGTTATATATTCAATCGACTTAAACAATCGTCTTCAAAATTCAAAATTCTATAGGACCCTACCACATCACTGATCAAAAGAATAAATACGCCAATAAGAAATAAAAAGATATCCCAAATTCGACGTATTTTACCCTGGTAAATTAATAAGATTCCTTCCCCGCACCGGGCTTGACTACTCCTTTCGGGGGGTCACCGTCAAGAGCCCTCGCTCCCCCGAGTCCGGGTCGCACATTATTTTCCATACAACTTCTATTTAATCTTGCGAAACCACATACAAATGACGCTCAACCCTCGGCCCGCGAGCTCTTGATTTTGCTCTTTTCGCAATAATTCCAGGGAATAAACTACCCAGTCTCTCGAGCGCTAGGAGGTAAAGTTTTTCCGCATTAAAACCACAATGGTTCATAACAGCAGCATTATTATTTGGAGTTGCTACATTTCCGAAGTGTGTTGCATTTCAACTTACCTACAGTTTCCGACTGCAGAAAAATTATTCAAATGTGAAATTATGTTTTATTTTACAAAGATCGTATTTAATATCGACTGTTAGGCATCAATTCGGTGTACCTACAAATATGAAAAAATCGTTTACACAGTGTCAAAACATTCTTTTTTTATTAATTCGTACAAATAATACAAGCCAGGTATATTAATTTGTAGTTGTGTACCTATATATAAATCATAATGTTTATTTATCTACACCCTTATAGGTTTTTACAACATGAGTAACGACATATAAGTGTATTTTTTATATAACCATTCCAGCCGAACCCACACTTTCATGCTCTCCGATTGATCTGTCGGTGACGGATAAAACGATGCGGTGGCGAATAGAGTGCCACCCGCTCCCTTCCACCTGTAACAATATATAAGAAGAACAATGTAGTAGATATACATAAAATTTAAAAAAAAAATTATAACCTAATAAAATTTAAATAGGCTACACACAGAAATGTTTGAATACCTTGATCAGTTATACCATTCTCTCAATACAGCATCATAAACCTTACTCTGATATTTAAGTATTGAACATTGGAAAACATCGACAAGAAAAATAAAAATGTATCTTTTGAATGTGTATTTTTTCTGCAATGCCCAAATATTTGTGTATTTTTGTAGTTATATCAAATTGACTTCAAGCAGTCGGGATGATAGTCTTTGAAAGAAATACCTATTTGTGATATATCTTTCTTTTCGACAAGTTTGACTCATAAAAAATCCCTTCCGGCACTGACCACACAAGTTATCTAGATTTCGTATGTATGTGAAACCATGTTTTTACTATTTTGTGTACATTTTTTAAATACTTATATTTTATTTATTTATTTTTGGACCAGACAAAGCATGAGAATGAGGAACGGTTTTACTTTTAAAAGGGTGTATCAGGGTGTAACTTCGATGTCTCCTGATCAGGATCGTGAAAAGTTTATTGAAACATTTTAGACCATTTTTAGGTAGTATTTTTATAGAAATCTACCTGAAAATGGTAGTGTTAAAAACTTATGAAGCCTATTTTCTTCATTCAAGTGAATAAAGCTAATTTACACTGTTTCAAGAATGAAAATAAAGATATTTCATTCGCCTTCTTGAAACTTTATATTTGATTTTATAAGAACCATAGGGACTACAACAGTCAATTCCCTACCTTCGAGCATACCTACACAGAGTTTAAGTGCAAAGTCTCGTTACGAGTTCGCGAAGCGAACAAACCTAGCGAAATATGTAGTAAACGCGCAGTTACAAGAGCGTAACTGAGACAGTAATGCGAGTGTAATTGAATCGTTAGCAATCCAATCTATGTAACTAAACAGAAGTGCGTAATAATTTTTATAATGTTTGTCAGTGCCTAATGTTAATGAAAATATTTTATAGTATCTGATTACAATTATATTTAATTTATTTTACCATGGTTATGGACTACGCATAATCTTACGACTAAAGGATTTTACGTGTGTCACGCGTAGGGAAACTTGTCAGGATATATTGCATCGGAGTAAGGTGTCAATTTTGGATTTGTGAACTTTTTATTATGATGGTATATTTTTTAAATTCTACTGTGTTGTGTTTATGAAAACAAGAATGTTATGCAGGCAGTTAATATTATTTAACAATTACCCACGTACATGATCTCTCGCTTCTTATTTTAGATATATTGTTATTATATTATTCATACGTTGCTCAAAGTTAAAATGTCAAACTATTTTTTTTAACCTTTCAAGACGATGACTTAAGCTACAAAGATGATATGTTTTTGAAACAACAAAAATTGCTGCTCAAATACGGTACGCACATCGAGGAAAATTTCTGCGCACCACAGACCAGTAAATGAATAGACATGAAATAAAGTATAAATAAGGTGAGGGGTTTGGAGGATGAGATGGAGATGAGGAGCATTCTACTCACATTCTTGGTGGAAACATAAATCCGATAATTTATGACACATTTATGCAACAGTATACTCTTCGAAAATTAAATCTTTGAGTAAAGAAGACGTATTTTTTACAATAATGCATATTATATTTAAATTTTCGTTCCAATAGAATCATATTTTCTTTTAAAGATGCGGAGTTATTTGATTGCGTAAGTGGTACCAAAGTAATGACGCGGGTGACAAAAAAAAAAATTGCGACAAGAAACTTGCGTTAGTTCATGTCTATATATTTGGTGGTCTGTACTGCGTACTGTCATTATGGAAGCATTTAGATATTATATCCGCGAATTTTTCAAATAATTTAATTATGTAAACAATTTTTTTAGATTTTTTAATACGAAATTGTACTATCTACAGTCCGTCGTAGAAATGGTTTTAAATTGTAGTACTGTAATAATTCTCACCCAGACGATACGATACATAAAAAATAACTAAATGGTCTAAGACGTGCGTACTTGATCTGGCGTTATTACATTCGCCTAGTAATCAAATGGTCGAGGGTTTAAGGGTTTAAAATACGACGAGCTCTCTTAAAATTCTTAGTTAAAAATGAACTAAAGAACATAAAAACATGAGAACAGAAATATTTAGTTCTCTGTCTTCTATTTTTTGCCGTAAGGAAATGTGGCAAGATGTCTATTTTCATATTACACTATAAATAAAACTCTAATGTAGAATGTTCGTAACAAGTGAAAATTGAATGATAAATTCAAGCATTTCATTGAAGATTGTGTCAAATTCATTTAATGAGATCTATTTTTCTGAAGGTATACATTTTTAAAAATTAAAGCTAATAAATATATTGTCAGATATTTGAAAAGAATTGAACTAAAAATAAGAAATAAAACAAAATAAAGGTATTAATTATTATTATTATTAAGGAGAACACATTCTTATTGTGAAGTTATAATTATTCAGAATATAGGTCTGTGATATTTTAAATACTAATTAAATGTATTAATTAGAATTATATATATATGATCGGTTTACTCAAAGGTATTTGAGATTCCGTAAAAAAAAAAGTAGATGGCTTTCAAATAATGGAACGTTAGATGTATTAATTTGAAAAGTGTTAACATATGGGTTCGAAAATTTGACGTCAAAAGTACTGTCGCTGTAGCATAGTTGGATAATCACCTTCCCCGGTTTGGAAAGAAATCCCGGTAGCGCAACAACAATATTTTTCGATAAAATTGATTTTATATGTATATCTTTACATTTAATTGGTAATAATTATACCTAATTGTTTCATTATGATCGATTTTTAAAGTTATTTTTCTTGATGTTTCATTTGATAATGGATATTTTAAAAAAAAATTGTGGTGTTTTGTTTGTAATTTATCATCAATATGAAAGACGATTCAGTTCAGAAAAAGCGACGCTTAGATAGAGAAATACAGCAAAAGCGGTGAAATCGATAAAGTAACGAGATTAAACAGACTGCCTAGGAAAAATGTTGAAAGAAGGGTCAATCGTCACCCACAAACCCAAACTAGATGTGCACCTGATATTCTCTACCACGCTAACTATCCTGTGTACGCTTTAGACGTGCTTCGTCGGATGGGATTTTAACTCTAATATACATATACCTATATATATATACTACATATACCTACCTACGCACTAAGTCTTTTTGAACCGGTATATTTAATAATTTATATTCTAATTATTATGTAGTTGAGATGATACCTATAATATATCAATAAAATACCATTAATAAAGAGCTTTCAGAAACCACATTCAGTAAGAGTTTCCTTAGAAACAACTTTAACAAAAATATTCAGTTCCATACCCTTCACAATCGTATTATTATTAAATATTTCAGAAATATTACCACTAATAAATTTAATATTTAGAACATGAAATTTCTAATTATTTTCATTTAAATCAAACGCAATTCCTAATTTAGAAGAGTTTCTTCTGTTTCTAAGAAATATGTAATTCAGTAAATACATAACTCTATACTTGCTTTTATTTCCACATTACTCGAAAATCTTTAGTAGATCTTCTCTCTTATATGTTTATAATATTGTTTGTATAGTTATCTAATCTACCGTGTATATCTGACCTTTCTGGTGATGTATAACTGAAGAAGCAATTGAAATATACAAATACCCAGTGAACATTAACAGGGATGACGGCCTAAAATCAAAAACCTCGTGATATTTGTCGCTTCAAAACCATAGGAGTCGAAGAGACATCACAGATAGTGATTTGACAGTAGATGGAACTTAAAATAACACAACACCACTCACTTCACACAACACCTGTTTTCGACACGGCAGTGCAAGCCAGTAGCTAATAAACGGCAGACCCTGCTTTTGAAACGGTACTGCAAACCAATACTTAACCACAACACATACGTCATACATCACATCAGCCCTGATGATGGACCCTGCAATGGGATCCGAAACGTCAGATGTACACGGCAGATAAGCCCAGAAAACTATACACAGAAGATTCTGAATGGCTGTGAAAACCTAAGAACATATTTATAATATTGTGTTTTAACATAGCTAACTTTCAAATACGTCAAAAACTTTCAACAGTTAATAATTTTTGCTAATGTAAAGTCGTTCATCATAATCAAAATTAAGGTATTTTGATGTTTTTGGAACTAGTTTTAATTTGTTATAATGTATTTCACCTTTTTCAAGCGATACGCCAATGATTAATAAATACTGATCAATGAAAAAGAACATTATTAGGAGAACACATTATTATTGTGAAGTTGTAATTATTCAAAACATAGGTCTGTGATATTTTAAAAATTAATTAAGTGTTTTAATTAGAAAGATATACATATGAAATCAATTTTATCGAAAAATATTGTTGTTATGCTACCGGGATTCGAACTTGGATCTCTTTACAAACCGGGTAAGGTGCATTATCCAACTATGCTACAGCGACATTATTTTTGACGACAAATTTTCGAACCTATATGTTACCTTTTTCAAATGAATACATTTATCGTTCCATTATTTGAAATAACCATCTACTTTATTAAAATTAAAAATTCATTTTTAATAAATTTTGGACACATTGATATAACTTATATATTATTAGGGGGACACATTCTTATTGTGAAGTTGTAATTATTCAGAACATAGGGCTGCTAAATTATAAAATTGATTTTATATGTATATCTTTTTAATTATTACATTTAATTAATTTTGAAAAGAACATTGATTAACTACGTATGTTCTCGTATATATACTCGCACGTACGTATGTACATACTTACACTGCGTCGTATAAAAATATTAGTTTGAGAAAAAAAAATAACCTTCAGTGCACCGCAGTCAATTCTCTGAAAATTTGTTTTATTATTACAAATTAAATATTCTGACAAAATGAAATATGGTACGCGACATTTTCTTAAATTTATATTCTAACTGTGCCTGCGAAGAAGTTAAGACGCCTCGCCGGAGGCGATATCAGGAAATGAGATGTTTATTTACTTTAGAATATTCTCTTCGCTTTACAACACTCTTTCTCACAATAATTTAATACTTTTGACCTTTCAAATACGTCAAACCAAAATGTAGATTTATTTTGAACTGAAAAAATCCGAATGAATTTGATTCACAGTTTCTTTAAAAACACATATAAGAAAACCTCTCTTGATTAGGTTATTGTTTAATTAATATTGTTATTTATTCAGTGTCAGAGGCGAGGAAGTCACACGAATCATGGGCTAATACATTACTTTGATTAATAACATTGGATTATTTTTATTAGGAGAACACATTCTTATTGTGAAGTTGTAATTATTCAGAACATAGGTCTGTGATATTTTAAATATGAATTAAATATATTAATTAGAAAGATATTTTAAGATTATTTTTATAGCGTCATTTGTAAAAAAATTCACCTCATGGGCGCTTTACGCGTAAACTGTTTATAGTCCTGCATTATATTTGCATTTGAAATAAAAATTGTTATTCAAACTTATGTAAATGATTATTTGAAAAGGTACGTTTTAGTCTCTTCTTAAATAAAGTCTCCGATGCACCGTTTCTTATGACGGGTGGCAAAGAGTTCCACGCTTTTGAGTCTGCCACTGCAAATGCCTGTTCTCTAAACTTAGACTTCTGGCAACGGCTGGTCGGTTCTACAACCCTTCCTGCAGCTGAAGTAGAGGCTGATCTGAGAGTTGAACGTCTACTGTTCAAATTGTCTGGGATACAAAGCTCTTGAAGATACAGAGGCGTCATGTTATGTGTCGCTTTGTACATCAACCAGCACAATTTAAATTTAACTCTTCCAGGAAATCGGAGCCAATATTTTTTGGATGGATTCGTCATGAAAAATCATATTTTTTTTATCTATGATAAGTATGAAACATCTACAGTTTACTTAGACTACGTAATATGCAATTTTAAACATCATAAATGTACACAATTTATGTGTACTTCATAATTTTATAAATTAACTCAATTAATATAGTGGTACGCACACCAATAACCCAAAAGTTTGCCGCAAAATGCCCCTTTTTATTCGTGGGCATTCTAAACCTGCGGTTTTAAGGTTTCGTTTGCGTATAACGATACCACAGCTGTTTTATACGGTTAACCAGCTGACATTTGCCCATCATCCTTGAAAATGTAAAGGACCGTAGACGAGAAGATATAGATGTATATTGCGCTGAATTTAAAATAGATGTTGTAATCTTCTTTAATCTTTTTTTTCTACTGATTTTATTTATTTGGTATTGCTGTGTTAACAATTGATTTATGTATGAGAAAATAAATTTAGGTTTCAACAATAATTATTATAATAACTGTTTTCATAATTAGACCCTACTCTATTTTGTATTATTTTAATATTGAATATGTTTTATCTGGGCACAAAACTACGTTAAAACTATAGCGTTAGAAATAGCGCGCTAGAAAATTCGGTAGCATTTTGTAATTAGTTCACGGGTGGGTTTGCAACATAATATAATATATAGAAGGAGGAAGAAATACAAATTCTATGCAGAGATAGTATGAGACATCTTTCTGAGACATTCTTTAAATTTAACTGAATTATAAATGCACTGTATGCAACGTTCTCTCTATGACGAGAGGGTTTCTGCGCGGAAAACCAAAAGGCTGATCAGGACAAATCACCAAATGCGCGAGCTCACATTATTTTTACACTTATACAAACGTCAATGTCATATTTAAATATATATTTTAAAATTCAGTATTTTAATTATTCTATGAAAATAAAACAACCATTATTTAATCAATTTTATTATTAGATCCATATATAGAAAAAAAACAATGGTATAAGAAAAATAGATGTGCAATCATTTTTAATCCAATACATGTCGAAAATTTAACAATAGTGATAATTGGTAATATTGACAACTGAAACGAAAAGAAGCAAGCAAGGGTTCTTGTCCTTAGGACGAATGCGTTCCAGAAATCGATATTTACATACTGGTAATTTACCAGTCCGAGAAATTTTATCTATCCCCATCGCACATCATTACTTAAGTGCATGCGAGTAGGATGCAAGGGCATGCAATTGTCTCACTCACTCTCGACATCTTTATGCAAATAACCAAAACTAAATGGTGAGTCAGCATAGTGACTCAACATTCGAATTTAGAATTTAAATTTTTTATGTTTTTTTTTAAATTCAAATAGTAAAATTTTTAAATATTAATTAAATGTATAAATTAGAAATATATATATAATCAATTTATCGAAAAATATTGTTGTTGTACCACCGGGATTCAAACCTGGATCTCTTTCCAAACCGGGAAAGGTGCGCTTTGCAACTATGCTACAGTGACATTATTTTTGACGACAAATTTTTGAACCTATATGTTACCTTTTTCAAATTAATACATTTATCGTACCATTATTTGAAAGAGCCATTTACCTAAGTTCTGATTAATTACAATTTCACAATAAGAATGTGTTGTCCTAATAGTAAAAAATTAGTTTAGTCTGATGATTTTTGGAGTGCACACTAGGTTGTGATCACTGCGCAGGACTGCGGGCGCACGCGCGCAGCTTAGAGGAAACGTTGACCGTATGTATTGTCATTATCTAAAAGTTTTTAGTAAATAATAATTGTGTAATTGTACACTCCCCTGGCAAAAGAACTCTGTAATAAAAGACTATAGTACTGGTGTCTGTATTAATTATCGCGTCAAATCATTCCTTAACATAATTAAATTATTTTTAATTTCCTACAAAATTTAGAAAATATGATGTTGGCTTATTAGGCTGCGTTGATTCTATAAAAGAGTAGATAAGTAGACAAGTAAGAAAAAACGTCTTTGGTTCCGAATCTGATCATTTTCTATTGAATAATTCTATAGAATAAGACGAATAATACCGTACAATTTCAGTAATTAGTTTCGATGTGCTTACCGTATTCCATTTTCTGACAACATCATTGATATTTGTGATCAATGGAAGTCTATCAATGATGCTCTATAGAAATGCGGAGAGGCCCTTCAGGGAGCCAATCTACCGTATTGGAGTGTAGCGCCAGCCCCCGTGAGCCTTGTTAGATTGCGTGTGATGGGTCGTCAATCATCGAGAATATATAACCAAAGTTATTCATGGAAAAAGTTTTGAAAAAGGCACAAAAGTTGAGCTTTATCAAAACTAAATGGTGTGTTATTAATTCGGCGTTAATCGATTGCGGATATTTTTGTCAGATATTAACGCTTTCCTAAACACCCCGTGACGCGAGAAGCCGTATCATCTGTTACAAGTCCACGTAACTTTGTAATGGCCGTGTCAAGTGGATTCAAAAGGCTATCAAATTTAAGTGATGAAAATAAAGTTTACGATTACGATTAAGAAACGATTGAATGAATTTTTTATCATCATTTCTTTTATTTTTTTGTACCTTAACTGTATAAACTTTTTACTATTAAATTATTTCATTTTATTTACATATTATAAAAAATGTATTAAAGAAAATGAATTCGTGCTCGGAAAAGTGTCATAATTTATTGAAAAATTATTTAAACTGAACAAAATATATATCTCGGCTGGTTGAGCTAGCTCGTAATACTAAAATAATTAATTTTATAATATATATTTAAATATGACATTGACGTTTGTATAAGTGTAAAAATAATGTGCGCTTGCGCATTTGGTGATTTGTCCTGATCAGCCTTTTGGTTTTCCGCGCAGAAACCCTCTCGTCATAGAGAGAACGTTGCATACGGTGCATTTATAATTCAGTTAAATTTAAAGAATGTCTCAGAAAGATGTCTCATACTATCTCTGCATAGAATTTGTATTTCTTCCTCCTTCTATATATTATATTATGTTGCAGCCCACCCGTGAACTTATTACAAAATGCTACCGAATTTTCTAGCGCGCTATTTCTAACGTTATAGTTTTAACGTAGTTTTGTGCCCCGATAAAACATATTCAATATTAAAATAATACAAAATAGAATAGGGTCTAATTATGAAAACAGTTATTATAATAATTATTGTTGGAACCTAAATTTATTTTCTCATACATAAATCAATTGTTAACACAGCAATACCAAATAAATAAAATCAGTAGAAAAAAAAGATTAAAGACTTGCAGAAGTATTTCTAATCAATATATATATGTACAAATTAATATTATTTTTAATAATATTTACATATTATAAAATCCATCTGGGGTACTTTTTTTCAAATATTATATTATATTCTCCATAAATCTGTAAGTGGAGTAATAACTTACTCGCGGATTGTCAGAGTTGTATAGTTCTTGGATTTTCTGTCTTTTCCAAAGTCCTCCGATTATGTATTCAAATATAAACTTTTCCGTATATACAAGGATGTGTGATATTCTCTTAAAATTATTTACGTGAATTAATTTGGTCCACTTCTTGTTGAAATACCATTTACCATGGTTTAACCTTTTTTACTCATTCTCTCTTCTCGAATATATACATATAAGCCTGACTTTGGCGGATTTTCTCGATAACGAAAGCGTGTGATTATAAAACACGGAACGCTGTAAATATTTTATTTACTGTACGATTTTTATGAATTATTGTATGTCAATTTTATTTGTTTGTTTCTTAATTACTAACGGTACACAATACCACAATTATACAAGTATAAAAAATAACAGTGCAATCATAAATAATAAAATAGATATGAAGACAAAACATATTTAGACATAAATATTGAAAATAAACAATACATTTTGTGTACCAAAAAAATAAAAGATAAGTTATAAATAAAATATATATTTGGTTGTACCACATGAAATTGCGTTAGTTTAATAAGATCGACCGCGATTGAAAAAGGCTCTGCGCAGTATTTGGCCCGTCCGACTATTTGTAATTGACAAAGGTACTGTGTCCTTTATGTATCTTAGAAAGTGAAGTTATTTTTGTTATTGTGTATTTTTATTACGACCATAAACAGAATGGTGTCGTCTAAAGAATTAAGGATCATTTTTTGTATGAATTCAACTTAGGACACAATGCAGCTGAGGCAGGGATAAATATCAACTATGCGTTCGGTGAAAAGTCTTCTAGTCAGAAAACAATACGATTATGCTTTGAATAATTTCATTTCTGCAATATGAATCTCAAAAATGAGCCTCGAAGAAGACCAAGAAGCGTTCAAAACGATAATGGAAGCTAATCCACAAACGACAACTCACGCTCGCGTGTGATCTAAGAGTTAGCATTATGACTATTTCTTGCCATCTCGCTGCGATAGAAAAGGTGAAAAGCTAGACAAATGGGTACCACACAAATTGACCTAAAGTCAGAAACTTTGACGTTTAGAGGTGTTTTTAGAAAAATTGCTTACAGAAATTGTTTGTTATTATTTTTTACAACAAATATGGATCAATTATACAGCATTTCAACGCTCGACCGATATATCACAAATCACCATTAACAAATCTAATTCTTTAAGTTTCTAAATTGTTTCGCATCCTCCGTGTTCACCCAATCTCTCGCTGACAGATTTTCACCTATTTTGTTACTTGGAATTATATTTAACCTTTACCATACCATGATATAAAATATCCGAATGCAGCCATGCTGTCAACTCGTGTTACCGTAAAAGTTGGAGTTACAGTACCGTTATTGTTGGAAAAAATATTTTTATTAGCTTAAATGGCTTTAATGGCAAGAATTTACTCTAAATATTGAGCATTCAATTTTGAAAAAATGATTAATAACATAATTTAGAGCATTCATTATGTCCTATACAATGTGTCCTTATCTTCTTATTTCTCTTCATTTAATTAGTGAGAAAAAGATAATTATATTTGTATGTCTGTTGTTCTTTTTACTGTGGAAAATAGTGTGTGATCTCTGTCTTTCATTTCACAAATAGTATTTTTACCAAGGTATTAATTTTACAACGGATTGAATGAAAAAAATAATTGCTTTTGTATGATTCTCTTTTCATAATTGGTTTTTCACTAGTCATTCCAAAGCACTAATATTTTTTTTAGATTATCCAAAATATGAATTTTGTGTTGCATGTATTTGCCGAAATATTACAGGTTTAATTATGATGGTAGACCTGTGTTACTGCATGGTTTGGGAAGGGTTAAGTAATAAAACGTTTCTAATCCAGACAGTAAAAATTAGGGAGTTCAAAGAATTTATAATGTCCAAAAAAAAGATTTATTTAAAAATTGTATTTTTAGCATAGTTTCTCGTTGGAAGAAGAGGCGGGTGGAGCTTATTTTGATGAAACATATTTTTTAATATTAAAATATCGAATTTTTATTTTACCTACAAATTCCGCAATTTCATATGGTACAACCTAATACAACATTACAAATATTTATACCTACAAGTATATACTCGTACATTTTTATTGAGTTAATTTCTATTAAGTAACAATTAAATCCAAATAGAGCGTGATATATTTTTTATTTATTTAAAAACAAAAATATATTATTAAAATTTAAATAAATCTTAATCTTCTTCTTCTTAGTATCCCATGACTGGTCTCATCGACATCACCCTGGTGTATGCCAACCAAATTCGCTTTAGATATAACAGTTCCTCTATCTTTCTGATTCCGGTTTTGCAATAAAAATTTGACTAACTTGATGGTCTCCTGGAACGAGGCTTGAACACCCGACGACTAATTAAATTACTGTAGGCTTCTTATTCTTAACCACTGTGATGTTAGATTTGAAATTGATCATTTGTTAATCTCCCGTCATTTATGAGTTATCTCTTTTAATTGAATTTTGGAAATCTCAAAATTTCAAAATAATCTGTCAGTAATACAAATTAAATATAATAATTAGAAAGTTATACATATCAAATCAATTTTATCGAAAAATATTGTTGTTGCTACAGAGATTCGAACCTGGTTCTCTTCCAATCCGAGGAACGTGCATTAACCGATTATACTATAGCATCACAGGTTCGAATATACAATATATAGCAACAACAATATTTTTCAATAAAATTGATTTTATTTGTATATCTTTCTAATTAATACATTTAATTAGTATTAAAAACATCACAGACCGTCTGTTCTGAATAATTTCAACATCACAATAAGAATGTGTACTTAATAATCTATAAGTTATAATTATTGTTAATAACAATAAATAATCTAATTATTAATAATATCGCATGACATTTCAAATATTCACCATTTGCGCCAGTTTACCTGAACTCCCGTTGTACAAATATACGCTCATCGTATACGACCAACATGTTTAGACTGTAGTTACAGATTCGGCAATTTCTCTTTTAGCTCTTACGTCGAAGTCACTTTCAAGGGTATTCTTTATCTTTTACCCCTTTGGAAAGAAATCTTAGGATATCATTTCAAGGGTTGTTTAGGCCAAGAGAACGATCGTGCTCTACCAATCCGTTTATTCGGAAAAGGGACATCAAAATTGATGATCGAAAATCCAATATAACCAAAATGCTGTAACTACGCGCACATGGCAAAGATGGTTTTCTGGTGAATGTCTGCCGATCTACAAATGAATCCTAAATAAAACTTGTGTATTTTAGAACTAGTCGTAAAATGAAGCCTTTGAATATTTTGCGTCAGAATAAATTTGTGCGTAAATAGTGCTTACAGCAGCGTAATGCATTTAAAACCATGTTTTAAACCATAAAAAACCTTCCTTGGAATATATTTTCATTTCCGAAAGAAACTATGATCATTTTTTAAGGAGTATGCTTTTATTTATTATAATTATCGCTATCTAAGACTATATACTATATAGTAGGTACTATAATTTTAGACCATATATTTCTTTTTTATATTTGCAACTATATATATTTATTTTTTTATGTGTACACGGAATACGTGTCGCATCAATATTCTTATTACTTTCAAACTAATCTAAATGCTTGTGCTATGAAAATAGGACTAACTTGCTGGTCTCCTGGAACGAGGCATGAACCATCGACCACTAGGTCGGCGTCTTGACCACTTGACCAACAAGCTACTTAAATTCGTTAAATTATTAATCGTTAATCATTTTAAAATAACATTATTAATAAATTCCTTAATCAAATTAAACTAGTTAAAAAACAGTTTAACGTTCGTTTGCTTATATTATTATTATTTTTTTATATATGTTCATATATTTCTAAATTCAATCAATAGATAAAGCTTTTTCTTAATTGTATTTAATAAAATTGTCATTAGTAAATGTCTTAAAGATCTACTTATAAGTAGATCTTTATTTATTTATCTACGTATCTAATCACATATTATATAACACAAATATTACCTCATTTATAGCAGAAGTGTATACCTAAATGGGTTTGTTAATTAATGCCACCCTTGTTTGTTTATACAGCGTCTATATATTATATCGGGCTTGTATTTCACAGCCGTACGACCGAACCGATTATGGTCTAGATCATTTGGCAATCCATACACGGTCATTAAATGGACACAGGGCATTGTAATAGAACCAAATCAGAATTAATTACACAAAGATGGTTCTCCAGGAAGCTGTACTAGAACTTGTATTAAACAACCTAACAAATTCATTCAAGCATTAGCAAGTTTTTCACCATCATCCAAGATTTATTGTTCCGAGTTTTCTAAGTTCTCGTGTCCTTCAAATCTGGTGTCATGGAGACACGTTGCAGCAATTTATAAGGGCGACTTCAGGCTAGACGTCGCTTGTGTGACACGTCCTAAAAAACTTAAAACTTGGAATGATGTACGCTTGTTACCGTGCATATCTGTTTTTATTAGAATAAGAAAATAAACATTTAATAAAAATTATCATATTTAAATTTTATGTCTTATTTATTCTTAATTTTATTTCACGTACATTCGTATACATCATTTATATTTTTATTTTGTATACTTAATTTAACAAACAAATTTGACGACGTTTCTTTTCAAAACACGAAATTTTTTATTTTTGAAATTAGTTCTTGAGATAAAATACAGTAGATTACACACATACATTTATTACAATATATTTATACTGTAAATACTTTTCACTGATAATATTATATCGCCCTCTTGCACAAAATTTACAATTCAATTCTTTTAAATACTAATTAAATGTATTAATTATAAAGATATAAATATAAAATTAATTTTATCGAAAAATATTATTGTTGCGCTACCGGGATACGAACCTGGATCTCTTCTCCGATCCGGGGTAGGTGCAAAATACTGTCGATGTAGCATAGTTGGTAATGCACCTTCCCCGGATTGAAAGAGATCCAGGTTCGAATCCCGGTAGCGCAACAACCTATATTTTTCGATGAAATTAATTTTATATGTATATCTTTATAATTAATGCATTTAATTAGTATTTTTTTAAACATCATAGATCCATGTTCTGAATAATTACAACTTAACTATAAGAATGTGTTCTCCTTAATAATACAATTAATTCAAGAACACAATAGAAAAATAGTGATGCAAAAAATATTTATTCAGAAAGTTCAATATCTTGAAGATTAATATTTATATTTGTATTTATTATCTTTGTTTTATTAACCACTAAATTGAGTTTAAATACATCTACCGGTTTCAAAAAATACCATTTTCCTCTTCAGTATGTCATAACTAACTAAGACATATATTATTGTTTATTTGCCAGAATCTATTTTTAAAAAAAAAAAATTTTTTTTAGTACCTAACTCAAATCATCACTTAATACAAATTTACTCGAATAATTTTTAGGAAAAAAATTTAGAATGGGACTCGTAGTTGAGTTTAGTTGGTTGTTTATAATTTTTTGATTAGTTTTATACGCTTTATTTATCAGATTTAGTGGTTAATAAAACAAAGATAATAAATAAAAATATGAATTTTAACCACAAAGTAAATATTGCTAATTTTAAAAGATTAATATTTAATAGTCTAAAATTTCATAGTTTTCTAAAATATTATATGGGAACTCTGATAGAACTTAACCATTTTTGTTTATAAAAATAACAATTTTTAACATTTCATTAGCCTAACTTAGCCTTGACGATAGCTATTACAATGCCACGAAGAATTATCCAGAACTTATTAATAATCTAAAAAAAGTATGCGATATGAATGTAAAAATATTACCTTATATTTTGCACCCTTCGATATTTCTTGTGTAAATAACAAGCATGTAAAAAATATGATATCCTTTACAAACGGGCTACCGGTAAGAAGTTACAATAAAAATCACCTACCGTAGGTTATGAACTCTTTGTATTATATTAAGGTGTGGTGTATGTGTGAGTATGCGTCTCTGTGTGGGTGTACCCGTATTACCCCTACTTAACGTCAGCCGCGATAATGGTCATCGAACTTTATGCGACATTCGCATTGAGCAAATTGAGAAATTACGACGCCGAATTTCGTTGTTATAAATTCGTTATTAATCCATTATACTGATGAAGATTAATGGCTCCGAATGCCGACATTGTAGAATTAGACAAAATATAGCAAACCGTACCCACACGGCCGAAATGAAAGTAAGCTCGCGTGTTACTTGCTCTTATCAGCCGAATTCCCTGGAATAATCGCGACAAGCTTGTCTACAATAACAACAACGTACACAGCGAAAGGAAATTATAACAATTGTCAATGAGTGCGTTAACAACATTCAGTCACATTATATTTTCTCTATTATATTTCAGTAAGTAACATCTAAACTAAGTCATTCCAAAACTGTCGATTAAGTTTATAATGTTTTTTGTTTTTACGCCGCTCGGGCTGCTGCGCCATTGATATTTCATATTTGTATGACTTGTGTTTAACCAAGCACCAAATGAATAGTGATTTAAATCCCAATTATTTTACTTTTGCCACTAAAAATTGTTCAGCAATATTTATATACAGTTTTTTTGTTTAAAACATAGAGATGCGTGTAATACGTGTCACATTAATAATGCTATTTATTTATTTATATATTGACATACATATTTTTGCTATAACAGAGGTGAATATATTATAATATAACATGATAATATGTTTATTGTGTGGGATGGAGTAGACTCCACCTCTGATATATACAGCGTTGTCCTGGCTACTTTGCTAGACTGAAGTCTGTGTTAAAGTAGCCAAAAATATGAAAATATAACTTACTTGCTGGTCTCTTGGAATGAGGATCGAATCTCAGACCACTACTAAATCACTAGGCAATTGTCTTAAATACTCGTACCATACCAACAAGATTTTTGATGAGATTTTTTGGAGCCTAATTAAGATTCTGGTGATTATTAATAGGTAAAAAAATTGTATTTGAAAATTATTTTTGATAACCATTAAATATGTTTAAAGTATTTATCCTCACATAAACTACTGCAGCAGCATTTTATTTTAACTAATGAAGAAGAAACGCAACAATTATCAGTACTTACTGCAAAATAAAGCTGTGAGAATAATACTAAAAAAAATAGATACAGGTACTCGGATCAGTACAATTCTGTAAGACCTTAATGTGATGATGACCTGTAAGTAGAAAATATATATATATGTTATTGTATTTACTTTTAAAATCTACACTAAAAAATATCAATAAAATTTATAGGAAAAATTGATGCAAATCAACATGAGCACGAACATCATACAAGAGGAAGAGATTGAGATGAGAGACTGAGACTCCCATTCATGAAGAAGACTAAATCTCAGAAGTCGGTATCCATAGATATAGGCAGAAAGAACAGAACACTATATTTTTCCATCTGAACGTACATCTTTAACATTGTTCACATATATAATAATATATATATTTTAAACACACTTCTGTTTCCTTGTTTCAAAATTTATTATATTTATTTATGTCATATTTAGTGCATGATCCAAATGTAATTGTTAGAGGAACGGCATCTGCGATTGTTAAATAATATTTATACCTAGGGCAAGTTCTGAAGTTGGGGAAGGAGAACCAGACCAGTGAATTTGAGCAAACAGCCAGGACCGGGGCCGGTTTAGAAGCTAGGGCTTCCTTGTCGGTCCCACTGATCAAAGCTAATAAAAATACGCGACTTTAATTCAATTACATTTTTACAATTACAAAACGAAAAAGGAGAAGAAATTCAATATGGTTATTAGCTATTAAGATTTAAAATGTAGACCCTCCAGCGTCCCTTAAGTGCTATCTTTATTCATAAAAAATCATATAACATAAATCCATAAAATATAGTTTTACATATAGATGGAAAATTAAGGTGTAGTAATTCAAAGTAGACACTCAGACATTCATCAAAAACACTACGAAAAGAGGGACAGTGGACGAGACACAAAATGGATTGAGCCACACTGACACGGACAGACTAACGGAGTTGCAAAACGCGAGGCATGGTGAGTGAGAGGGAGGCTCGTAGGTGAAGTCTCACCACGCAGGCCGGCCTAACTACCCACCTAAGGAGCTCCAACGAGTCACCCATACCCAAATAAATTCCATATGTACAAAAAGATTCGTCCCATTACTAATTAGGTCTGCATTCCTGGGCGGACGGTGTCCAGTCAAAATACCAATCATACGTTCACGTGCATCTCTAAGTATCTCACAAGTCCACAAAATATGGGCAGGCGTCTGTTTCACTCTCCCACATGTACACCGCGGGGCATCCACAAGTCTAAACTCAAACAGTTTACTCCAAAATTGTCCATGCCCTGTCATTCTGCCATTCAAAATGATTTAGGTCTGGAGGACCAATAAGATAAAAACAAATTTGTTGACATTATCTGAACAAATGTATAACTTCGTACTATTTTGGTCATATAGCGAGGCTTACGGACGACAGACGGACCTAGAGAATCCTGCAGTGGCATCCATTGCTAGACAATATAAACTGAGATTGACCACAAATTTATTGGTGTATTGTTATGTTATAAATAGGCACCATAGGGAAATATAATATGGAATAAATTTTTCTGCATATGGGATCACTAAATACTACATTTTAGTATATGCCTGTAAGGCGAGTATATGAGATGAGTATATGACAAGAATTAGAAGTCCAGCTGATCGGCTACGTTTACGCCGACCACTCAGAACTCGAACTCGAACCAGAATATGTAACTGTTGCCATATCAGTCTTGGGCGAGATTATTTGATGGTGCCACATTGAATTAGTGGACTATCGGATCCTGGCAGATGGGGGAATGCCTGTGAGATATTTTACGCATTTGGTTGGGTATGGAGACCCACGATAGATATTTTCTGGCTGGCAGAGGGTTTGGTCGTACACTTATGTTAACTACCATGTATCACAGAGAATCGGGCTGAGTTCTGTATCTCAGCGCGACATTTGATGATGAGGTGACCACCAGTCTCTGGGAAGGAAGATCTACCTCCATGATGTACAAAATGGAATGACGAAGAGTAATTTGATATGCAAATAATGTCTGTATTTGATTGATGTATACTATTTTACTGTATGAAATTCTCTTCAAATTTCACCACGTTAGTTAAGTTGTATTTCATTGTATTTAAACTTGTTCATTTAATTATGATATTATTTTATTATAAACAACCTACCTTCATATTTTGTTACTATTAATTATTATTTCTCCTCAAGTGCCGAATGCAGATTTGGTGAACCGCTGGTAGGTAAGAAATTCTGATACGTTTTTATCTGACTAAGACTCACATTTCTCATGCTTACTACTATGCTAACCGGTGAAGATGGGCACCGGCTCCACAGCTCATAGTATATTTACTGCAGAGAGCAATGCAGGATGCTTGCATGAATAAGAGTTTCACAAGATAGCGACCGGAGGCAGAGTATGAGGGAGGCCTATACTCAAAGGTGGGTATGCCTGTGGGTATACTATGCCTGGTGAAGAAGAAGAATCCAAGTGTTTTGTAGTGGCCTTTGTCTTCTTGTACCACCCTCTGTATATTATGATGTTATTTTCTTGTAAAAAGTACGTGAGTATAAACGAAGCGCCAAATTTTCAATTTACTCTGGGCTTGCTTGCTTAGCCAAACTGTTTAAGCCGAGTTCAGCAGAGTTTCTGCTGGTTGAGCTTTGACCTACAGTTCATTCAGAGCAATCCCGACTTGAATCCACTATTCTGCACACAAAATTACTAAGCTTTTTCTCCGAGTACATCCCCGACAGTATCGTGTCTGGCATAAACAAGTCAATAAAATCTAAACAAAACAATGATTCTCTAGTACAGTTGTTGAAACATTCGTCAAATACTTCTTATTTTAAATGAGTAATAGTAAAAAATGTCTCTGTTCCTGAAAATAACATTTATGCACAACCCTTAAAAATGTGAAATTTTGGTTTCAAACGACTATCACTACTATAAACTGTAACTGAAGTTCCATGAACAATTAACTTTCAAGAACCATTTATTTGCTGAGTTATTTAAAATGCTAAATGGTTTATTCGCTAACGATCGTGATGGTTTCGGCGTCTTAACTGATATATTTTTTATGGCGTCCTCTCCCTATGCGAGAGTATGGACACGTGCCACAACCGTTTCCCGGTGCCTTGTTGCTATAATATGATTTTGACTAAATTTATGTACATTATTATATAGTATTTTTTTATTGCTTTGCATATATACTCGTATTATATATTTGGGTTATTTGTCCAAGTGTTTCTGTACCAAAAATTGTTATTTTTATTTACATACTGTGTATACTGTATTCCATTGTAAACTGCTAGTCTTGCCTCAGTTGGCATGTTCTCCTTACTGCATTATTCTCCCATTGTTCCCATGCTCTCCATATTTGAGATATACATACCATAGCACCTTTGAGAAAGATAGGGATAATGTTAGTAATCTGACTAATTTTATTTTTATTCTTCTTGCATAAATAATGTACGTTCAAATCAATTAAAATTTATGCGTCCGTATTTCATTTTGTCATGTATTTAAACTCAATAGTATTATAGTACTATGTTAATTTAATTTAAACTCAAGTTAACAAATAAAAATAATGAATTTTAACCACAAAGTTAATTTTGCTAATTTCAAAAGTATTAATATTTTCAAAAAAGAAGCGTCACACTTCCATCAAAAGTTTTCCCGGGAATGGCCGAATATCAAAGAGAAACATTTATTACGCGACAACTGACCGATATTGTTGGTATCATCTATGTAAAAAATAAACTTCTTTTGATACTCATTAAGTCCTGACAGAATCCATGATTCTATGTAAAAAAAATAAGCTTCTTTTGATACGCATTAGGTTCTGACAGGATCCATGATTCTTTTCGTTGCATTTTTCGTTTCCGGGACTTAAGAGCCCCGTTAACCATTTTATCTTTGGCTATGTTATGTCTAATGAACAAGTGCACTTAATTGTATGTAGCATGATGCCGGATCCGAATAGTAAATCTGGCTAAAATTATAATACAGTCAACAATCCACTACATCATGAAAGCATTTATTAACATAACTATGTATGGGTTCGAAAATTTCTCGTTAAAAGTATTGTCGCTGTAGCATAGTTGATAATGCACCTTCCCCGGATTGGAAAAGAGATCCAGGTTCGAATCCCGGTAGCGCAACACCAATATTTTTCGTTAAAATTGATTTTATATGTATATCTTTCTAATTAATACATTTAAATAGTATTTAAATTTCACAGTTCTGAATAATTACAACTTCATAATAAGAATGTGTTCTACTTAATAATAGAACATATTTTCATATACCTATTTTAAAATGTCTCTATGTCTAAGAAGAGCCCAGATCTAGCGATTTTGTTTTAAAAAATTCCGAAGTCTGTTACATTTTTATTAATACAGTGTGGGTCTTCCTTCTTGCAATATTAAATTATTTTTAAATCTCACTGTTTTTTATATTTCTCATACTTTTGTTATTTGTTCATGCCGATATAATTTAATTATTATACCTGACTGTAAGTGCAAATAATATCAGAAACAAAAATTAAAATATTAACCTGGGAAAATAAAGGTCGTCTAACATATAATATTTTACTTTTGTCACTAAAATGAATGACATTACTATACTGAAAAACTTAAATTAAATGAATTTGATGTACGAGTTTTTGTAAAATATATAATTTCTTTGTTTTATTCTAATCTTTTTTCTCCACTAAAAACCAAATCTCTAAAATATACCCACATTTTAATTTATTTAAAATTAATTATATTATTTTATCTCGGTTTGTATTTTTTTTTATATATAATAAAGAGAAATAAAAATTCTATTAAAATATTATTTTTTTTATATTCGAAATGAAATATTAAAATGCTAAATATCTCGGTTATGGAAATATGAACTCAAGATTTTTTTTAAATAGCCATCCAATTGAAATATTGTACCTCGACGAGTTAGTTTAGAAATGATAATTTAGTTATTAAAGGATTTTAACGAAATCAATCAATCTTCCCGAATAATATGTAAATAACTAAATGATTTAAAGTCGGCCAAGTTATCATAAAAAATCGTGAGGTATCTCATTATCTTCTTTGGTACCTGACGCAATATTTTCAATGTTAATGCGTCTAATGAAAATATATCTCGGTCTCTACTATTTCGTGTTAAATAATTTTTGCGAAACAAATAGTAAATTCATTTGCAGCGATATTAAAAATAGTGCGGACGATTTCAGTAGAAGCGATTAAAAATTGAAGAAATGTTTAATATAATGACCGGCATTATACATCTAAATAAATTCTCAAAGGTAAATTATTTAAAGGTTTTTTTTACCGAGAAAAATAATGTATCAATTATAACAAAGAAACTTAAATAAATAAACTCCATTATATATAATATATAAAAAATTTAATTCATTAAAGATTTTAGCACAGATCATAATAATATAAAGGTATAAAATCATCAATATAAAGTAGTTTTTTTCTCTATTTGATCCTTAAGTACAAAAAAGTCACAAACTCATCTTATTTGTATTTCAAAGGAATTTGATACTTCACTATAGTGTAATCAAATAGTTTCCTTGTAAACTGTTCTATGCACTAGACAGCGTTGGACATAAAGCGAGGATTTTATTTAAATAGAATGTTTATTCTTAATTACAATTAATTTACTTTTTAGCGCTAATACTGCCCTACCTAGTATTATGCATTAGACCAATTTGGTCAATAATTATCAGAACTGGGTTACGTGTCTCAAGGTTTCAGAACTCTTCCAATGAAGAAATCAATTACTGAGAACCATCCCCAAAAAGCACACGTGACGTCACCATCACCCATCGCGGCGTAATTCCAGCTGTATAATTGTAACTCGTTTAATCCCGAATATCCCGAAGCAACCGAGAGTTACGTCTTTGAAAAGAAAATTTATTTAAGTAACTACCTATTCGCCATAAACTTAGGCAAAAGTTCTTTCGTAAATTAAGTAGTAAAGTTAAATAAAAAAGTTTCCTGTTCCCGTCTTGTTATGAGGCTCGATTGATTACTCAAAGTCCGAGAGACGAAAAGTAGCGCCATCTTTTAGCATTCGCTTTAATTAAAAACGTTAACGCCAAAGTTGCGTTTTTTGTAAAAGGTTTATTAATACTTTCATTTCTTTACACAAAACACAACATTTCTAGTTGGAATAATAAACAAATAATTATCGTTCCTCTTTTGTCATACCTCGGAAAATGTTAAAGCATTTCGAATAACTCCAAAAGGCATCTTACAAAAGATATCATTTAAGGCATAAACAGAACAAATAAAATAACACGAAATAAACATTATATTACAATGGATATATCATAATTTATGTATAATATAATATAAACCAATATGAATAATTTATATATATAAATAATAAGGCATCATGCATAGTGCACGAGCATTATTCATAATGCCCTGAGAAGTCGGGCAGAGTAATTAATGTGTGTTAATTTATCAGTCTGACCGGCAATTATGCAAAATTCTAGATACTATTCGGGTAATGTAAATTTATTATGAATTTTCTCATAATATTTGTCATAACAAAATCTGTTCTAACTAGGGCTTGCATTACCGGTTTACCGGTAAACCGGTAAATCAACCAAAACGCATCATAGGTAATTACTGGAAATTATTTTACCGCGAATCAAAGATAGATACAGGTATATTATAATATTTATTGTAAATATATTTTTTAAATTTTTATTCCACTATATATACATATACACCATATAAAAATAAAAATAAATAAATAAACATACATACAGTTTTAATATTATTTTATTTTAATTACGAATTTAAATTAGGTGTATACAAAGTATATATGTATTCATACACCTAATATATGTTTTACATACATCAATAAGTTAATAATATTAACTCCTCACAAACAGGTAAACCAAATATTATACAGTCGTAATTCAAAATAACCAAGCTCGATGTGGCATATACACAAGTGATTATCTGATCTCAAACAAAAAGGACATCATATATATATATATATATGTATGTATGTATGTATTTATATGACATTTTTCACCTGAAACGTATTTGAAATTATTTAGGTTTTAATCTAGGATACCGTTTTTAGTATAGGTAGCCACATACAGTTATACTTTAATTATCTAATCTTCGTCTATTTTTTTTTTCATTTACCGGTAATGGAAGAATTATTTACCGTTTACCGGTAATTGCAATTTGACGGTAAATTGCAAGCCCTAGTTCTAACATAACCTGACCTAACATAACCTTAGCCTCCAGAAATCGACGACATTCTTGCATATTGTCTTAACGAAATTTCTATATTGGGTATTTGGGGAATCGGAATGCAGTTGTAAAAGAGTGTTTTAAAATTTAATGATTATTGTGTGTGAACGTATGGCAGATGAATCAGAAGGATATGTTCAAGTGTGATAGATGAATGTCCCAATTGATTACCCATCACTCACATGTTCGTTTGAAGATGATCACGAAGTGTTACAGTTTAGAGATATATAATAGCCGTACAATGAAAAGTCTACATAGGAAAGCGTTTCTTGGAGATGCATTTTGCTATGTTATTGCCGCATGGTTATTGTGGCGTCGGTACCGGGCGTGTTTATACTGCTGTTAGGAGCTCTGGTTTTATGCACCGGCAAATACGAGGTACGTTCAGGTGATGACAACTGTGGAGATGATATGAGTAGCGACTGAGTAGCTTCATCATTATTATTTGGGTTTTTTTTCTACCTTCTGCCCAAATATGATCTACGACGTACTGTTCTTGTGGGTTAAATCTGCCGGCAGTGGTTCGTGGAGCAGTGGTGCGCTTTTAGTAATTGATAATTGTATGATTGTATTTTTTTATATTATCTTTATGTTATGTATTGTAAATATATTTGATTTATTTACTAATAAAGTGAGTCAACCGGGGACAATGATGGCAAATCTTGTTTTGGCATCGGTTCTGGGTAAGCGGTGAGTCCGCCCTCATTGTGAAGATAATAGACTTCTACAGATACATCAGCAGCAATATAATTTTCTTTACAATAAGTAATTTTAAATAATTGTAAATTGTAAATAATGGTAAATTGGTTTTTGAATATTAGCTTTTCAATTTGTAACTTGCTTAATGGTTGTTAACTTGGTTAATTAAAATATTAAAACCAATTTTTCATAAATCACATAGAACGATATATCTATCCAAAAAGTATAGTTATCACTGGAACTCGAACCCAGAACTTTCTATTACCTAATGGTAGATTGCTTTACTAATTCTAAATTGTTGTCAAATTTCATCCACCTATGTTTCCAAGTGAGGGATATATTTTTACCGTTAGAAGCGACTATCTTTTTAGTGTAATATACGGCTGCTTTTTTAATAACTAAAATTAGTTTTAATATAAATTAAATTAATCAATTAGAAAGATATAAAAAAATCAATTAATCGAAAAAATATTTTAGTTAAAATATTAGTCTATGTTCTATAAATCGTAACGTAAAAATTAAAAAATATATTTCTTAAAAGCCAAGCGTGTCGGAAACCTTTACAAACAAACAAAAGTTATGTTTTCTGCAGGGGATCTGCTAAGATTAAATAAGAGACAATTCCGGAGAGGTTTTTATTTGCATTCGGGCAGACGGCATTTACAAGTAACATTTTGCTTAGAACTGGAGCACCCGCGTTTGAGGTCTTGCAATTTCCATAAAATTAAAACAAAGTCGCTAACTTCTTGTGTAAATTGAAGCTGTGTGGAGAGTGTGTTGCTACAATTTGATTATAGAATGAATGCACAAACACACACATGTGCTCCAGACGTGTTTTTCGCGTGTGATGTTGTTAGACGAACACAGCTTCGGTCGTGCGAACTGAAAATTCAGTTACTACACTTAACTGCGTTTCTGAAAGTTTTGAATGACTTGGCATTTAGTATACGCGAATACTTTAGCGTTAATGAGAAATGAAATATAATTATGAACTACACTTACGAAGTGTGCACACCGCGTATCGTTAAATGAGAATATAATTTTGTTTCATTTTATTATAGCTCTGTAATGAGTTTTAAATATTAATAGATTTCTGTTTCTGCTACCCGATGAAGTCATAATTAATTTAATAACTAAATAATTTGCTTGTTATTAACTTTATAATCTGAATGAAGTTGAATTTATAATAAACGAACGGGAAAAATTTCTACGTTACTTGCAACACCATTAGCCTACCTGACTCGTGAATCGGGCACCAAAGTTTTTATTATGATAGCGCAAAATTATTGAGTATTTTTTTGTGATTTGGTATGTCTAAAGTTTTTTAAAGCGTTTGCAGTTCAAATTGGTTAAAACTGATTTAGTTTTATGACTCGCTTAACTTATGGTCAGTATCCATGAATGAGATTTTTAACTTGAGATAAAGATTATGGTCCCGCGAAATTATTCTGAGATAACTCTCGGCTTTCATAGTTCACCGTTTTTACATCAATTTCCAGGGATCCGAACATCTCCAGTTGCCTCGCATCTCACTTCACGCTGATTATATATCAAATGTTAAATGTCATTCCATTGACTTTTAATGTTCCGTTCGTTCGCTGGTGAAATTTAATTCTCTCCAGCAGCATTAAAACAAAATAAACATTTTTAATTCAATATCTTCTATGTTACTCATCATGGTTAATAGTTGTAGGTATCTATGGTCTTAGTTGACATTTGTTAGTTGTTGACTTAGTTGACAACATAATCGTACACGGCCAGGTCTTATCAATTTCAAATGGCGATCTTTAAGTTTATCTTTAGATCAAAACCTAAACGCATGTACCTACACGACACTGAGATTTATCTCTAAATCTCTGAGACTTATCTCATTCTCGTTCAGTGAACACAGACAATTAATTATTAAGAACAACTCAGAAATGTTATTATTAAGAACACTTTTTTTTGTGAAGTTGCGTTTTTCAGAATATAGTTCTGTGGTTCAATTAGAAAGGTATACAGAAAAAATCTATCTATTGAAAAAGTATTTATTTTATCCCGGTAGCAACCAAACATTTATCGATAGATAGATTTTTTCTATACATCTTTCCAATTGATTCATTTAATTTTATATGTTATTGGTTTGTTTTCCTTAAATATGTAATTGATTGTTAATGAACAATGGACAAATGTGGATTTAATATATGATCCAATTGGTTAGAGGTCAGTCGGAAGCGACTCTGTCAAACACTCCTTCTTAAACTCAATACAATACATTAATTACTCATGTTGTATTTGCAAGACATTTACCATATTTTTTATTATATATCTAACAATTTATTTTCTAACAAAATTATATCTCAACAGCGCGAAAAAAAACTGGCTACTCCAACACAGGCGGCAGGCTAGCGAAGTAGCCAGGACAAGGCTGTATATATCAGAGGTGGATACCCACTGCATCCTGCATAATAAACTAGTATACTTAATAACAATATATATTAAACATGTCTATTTAATTTTTGGAAGTTGTATATATGTTACCATGTAGAAACACTTCGAATACACTGCGACTTCGATTACTACAACTTCAATGTCGCCATCTAAGGTCTGAAATTTGATATTTATTTCCCTAAACAGCATTGTTTTCATATTTCTAATAAAAATTAGATTCTCTAAAATGTTTTTCTCTATCTTTTATTTTATTTTAGTCAACCTTATCCTTAGTTGACTTTTTTCAAAGAATGGCTGGCTTTAGATCAATCTATCTTCATTGTCACCATATAATGTGACATTTTTGTTTAAAAAATATTATATTCTATTTGTTATATAAGCAGCGGCCAAATAAATTTTGTTTTTGTTTATTTTGTTCAATATATTTTTTTATATATCTATATTTATTTTATGATTACTATGTGAATATGTTATTTTACGTACACTATTCATAAATAATTAACAGCACAACAGATTTTTTGTTTATTATTGCATATATTATATTTAAATGATAAATTCACAATAAAAATAACTTGGCTATAATCATCAACCAGTTCTGAATAGTTTATTTATTGTGAATGTTCTGACTTCCTTCCGCACTTAGCTAAGATGGCGGTATCTTCCAGAGCTCTATAAGTCACCGCTGCGCGAGACCAGCTACCCTAGCTTTAATATAGACACATTTCATTTTTGAACACAAAGACCAACAAGGTCATGAGATGTGAGATAAGGCGTACTGCACGTTTACGAACTGTTTACACTATAACACAACGCCCATACATTTCTACCATTATTTTTATTATTAATTTATCTTGGCGTCATCTGGCGTTTATTACTCAAAGATTTTTAGAATTCATTGCATAATCAAAAAACCCATTGTTTTTCATTACAGCATTAATAGCGTTACTCTTAAAACAGTATCTCAAATTAATGATCTTGGCATATGATTGGATGAAAAACTTTAATTTGTTCCACACATTAATGAAATTACGAATAAGTTATAAAATATGTTGGTTTTGAATTAAGAACCATGAAAGATATCAATTCACTTAAATTTCTTTAAATTTTTTACACAACTATAGTTCGTAGCAACTTTGAATATAACTTGATAATTTAGTATCCATTCTACAAAGTCCATCAATTAAAATAAAAAAATAAAGTTTATTAACTTCAATCTGTGCATACTCGTTGAATAAATGAATTATGTTATTTATGATTCTGGCGTCTGCAGTCGGTTTACTCAAAGGTATTTGTGATTCCATAAAAATAATGTAGATGGCTTTCAAACATAATGGAACGACAGATGTGATGTATTCATTTAAAAAGTGTAACATATAGGTTCGAAAATTTGTCATGAAAAATACTGGCGTTATAACACAATCGGTAGTGTACTTCCCCGGATTGAAAATAGAGATCCAGGTTCGAATCCCGGTAGCGCAAAAACAATATTTTTCGACAAAATTGATTTTATATGTATATATTTATAATTAATACATTAAATTAGTATTTAAAATGAATTATTATTTTCTAATGAACATCTTTAATTTAACTAACTTGTCATGTAGAAAAACTTTCAGTGGTGTATTATTTTTATTAAAAATAGTAAATAGCGTGCTAGCCAGGTTGCTGGCGTTATTTCATCTAAATTCTTCGAATACAATTTTTTATAGTGTCACACTCACACAAGACTTCACAGGTTTTGGTCTTATCAACGTATTCTGATTTTAAATCCTTAAATATTAGGAGATACCCAAAAAATGTGTTTTTTTACCTGAGTAACTTTGTCAATAGTTATGACTTGCTTGCCGGCTTGACTCTACATATTTCACTTATTAAACTTTACCAAAACAAGTGCATTTACAATGAAGGGATTTTTTGCTAAATAACGATTTTTACGCAATTGTATGTCATACAAGTATCGCCAAAAATAATTCGGCAATCACAGCAACTAGAAACATTTATTCAATTTACAGCGATGAATGAATGTTCGTCAATGCCAATAATGGTCTAGGAAATTTAAATCGGAAGATTTAGTACTAAATAAAAACCTAAAAGTGAAATACCTAAAATTGTCAATTGTGGTTAACGTAGCGAAATTAGTAGCGCAGATTTCAGGTAAAGAAAAGTTTCGTGTTTGTATTCTGGTGATAGCTAAATATTTTTTGGTTAATCGATATTTTTATGTATATCTTCCTAATTTATTCATCTTATTTGTTTCAAGTTTTTTAGTTATTTGATATTCTCTCTTCCACACAGCATCTTTAATAGTTTAGTTTATATCAAGCGTCAGCAATCTTGTTTGGCTGCGGGTCAAAATCATCCAAAATTTGACTATTAAGATAGACGATTCGAACCAATGGGTATTTTCATTCTAAAACAGTTCATTAGTAAATAATAAGATCAATTTTATTGAGGAAACTATTACAATATGCTTTTAAATTAAACATAAAAAATTTAATTCTAATTCCAACTATTATAAAAACAAATATAATTGTCAAGTTTTAGTTCATTAATAATTTATGAACTTTATTTATTAGCGTTCTATTGCGTCACAGGTTCTTCCTCATTGGCCCACACCTTACGGATGCACGCACGCCTTTTAAATAACATAAAGGATTCCCACAGGATGAGTAGCCCACGCTACTCATCTTTGTTTTATAATTTATTTTTATATATGTATTATACTTTATTTGCGGAACTCAAGTAGGTCACTTGAAATCATAGCGGGTCATAGGTTGCCAATGTCTGGTCTTTTATCTATATTATAGTATATTGTGCGAATTTCTGCATATATTCATCTCGATTTCAGTCACTGAAATAAAAATGGTTTCACTGAAATGTCACTAATTTTCATGATTTCCAACTGCAATCGTTAATTCAAACTATTATTTTGTATCACCAATAAAACTATAACACTGCATTGCCCGGTTTTCTCCGTTGATAAAACTGATCAGAGAAATATTCTGCCCCGGCCCAACATGTCAATGTCCGACCAGAGATAATTGCGCTTTTCCGTTCGCGCCAAAACGGATATAACGCTCTTTTGTTTCTGGATAATTTATCGCTGCCACTGCAGGCAAATCATTTATTTGATTTTATATTATTGTTGATGAATTTGTGCAGTTGTGTTATCCATAGCCTTATGATATGTCATTGTTTTAGATCCCCATTGTTTTTAAAGATTTCTCTCGCAAGCTGAACATGTGAATACAAAGGATGTTACGATATGTCATTCAGGTACGAGCTGACTGTTGTCACAGTCATTTGAACCTATAACATTGTGAATTTTATTAAATCATTTATATTTAAAACAACAATAAAATAAATATTTATTATTCTGTTTTACCATACCTCAATAAACTGCTATACAACTGACTATCCGATAATTGTATTCAATGGTTGAGCCATCTGTTAGTATTTGAACGCTCTGCTATATTTTTTGGTTTTGTCGATAGATTTTAAAATACCCCGTTAATTATTTTATCCGCGAAAGTGTTAAATGTCGGTCGTGAAATGCAATTTAAATTTTATCCGTTGAATAGTCAAATGTAATGTTCTAGATTAAATGAAACGTAAACGATTGAGTGCAATTGAATAGAATTTTACCATACACTTAAATAAATTCACCTAGTAATAAATCACAATACAACGAGTGACATATACATCTTTACACCAACACCAAGAATATAACTACTTTCTGTCGACACTTCTACTCTTTCTTAGCTCCGAAACTATATAATTTACTATTTAATAGTCGTTCACTTAAAAGATAATTCTAATTTGGATCCAATCAATAGATATAATATGTAACGCATGTGGGCAAAACTCAGTCAAAAGCAATGTTATCTAAAATTTCCAGTTAAATATAATACAATTCAAATACATATCACCTTTTGCACATGCCTACATATATGGTACTATTAAATGTATATAAAATTTATAATAATATAAGTTGATTATGTATTATATATTTTATTGATCCTTCAACACCACGAATAAACCGACTATTTTAACACAGATATAGAGAAAAAAATGTACTTAATCTAAAATGACTGTTTTTCGTAATAGATAATATTACTATTATTTTAAAACATGCTAAACATAAAATATTCGTCAATAATCTTCTACTTCATCTTATCTTAACCAGAGTTGGTGGAATAGCCCCTATATTTAATTACCATATTATTATGTTATCATCATCCCTGGCTCAACAATCTCCAATGGTCCCTGCACCGGGACCCGTTCCCGACAATTGATGACACCAAGAATGAATAGGTCTTTATTTATGTTGTCTTACCACCTCATTTCAGGCCAACCTATTCTTTGTCTTCCTTCAGCCTTTTCGGGAGTTACGCAGCCTAGCAGCCATTTCGGGGGCTACGCATCATAAGTTCTACATGGCCAAGCCATCGAAGCCTCACTAATTTTATCAATTTTTTGACTTTTACCAATAAGTCATAAAGTTCCTGATAATAACGCTTACACTCCATCTTATTTCACAGCTCTGAAAATAATAAGAATATTTCTTCCAAATACATTTAGTTATTTGCAGAGTTCTATGTTTTTCTGGATATCATGTTCGACTTCAGCTGTTTTTAGACCGAAATAGCATTAATTAGTACTCACTATAAAAGTTTTAATTTTTTGGATAGCTTTGTTTTTGTAATTATTATTTAATCATTTTTATTTTTGTCATCGATCAGTTAATCAATGTAGTAAATATTATATATTGTGGATATATTATGATATTATTTGTGGATTATGTTTACACAAGGGGTGGGGAAACAGGATATAGGAAGGGTGATAGGAATTGGGTATAGGGACAGGACAATAAAGACCCTAGGACCATCCAGGAAGAACACAACTTACCTGGATTTTCTCTCCTGTGGTTACAGCTCCCGAACTTCAGGAACCAGGCACTGTGATCCACAATAGCGGTTTCGGTACGCACACGCGAGGAACCAAATATACTAGCAATAAGAACTTTACAAAAACTTCAAGTTAGTGACAAGCATATAGCAGGACATCCACTCTCATTGACAGTTCAAAAGTCATAGAAAATACACATAAAAAGTCGTGCTCTGAGGTGTAAGATATAGGAGAGGGAGGGGGGATAAATAGGTTCAGTAAACTTGATGGAGCATCCACACGCGCACGGCCATCGGCGATCTGTGGATCTGTCATAAATACCGAACAGATTATATGTGAATAAAATTAACCCCATATAAAAACAGTTTGTTATTTTTATTCATTACCAATATTAATTATTTGTAAACTATTTCCTCGCAATGACATCGCTTATTACGGCGAAGCTAAGATGGGCCATCATTGTTTAAAAAATCCGTGCACGTGTTCTTAGAATGTTTTCGTAATTCTGTCTCAACTAGAATTGTAATTAACTATTGAGAAAGAATTCCATTCCTAGTCGATTGCTACGTGACGCTTTTAAGATTAATAATGTATATTACAGAGAAAGAGGAGGCATCTGCGTACCTGACCCCACTAAATACTGACCTACCCCCTCCACAGGACAAAAGGAAACCTTCGAACAAAACTTATTACTCTTCCTTAAATCGAGGTCGCAAGAATACACACAGAGATAATAATATTCTCTGAATATCACAACAGTTCAAAATGGTTTATGTTGAGTTTTTTTGGGTTATTGTGCTGTGTTTTATTTTGGAGCGGCAAAAGAGCCCAAAAAATTCTACATAAACGACATAGAGATATTCAGCAATATTAATGATATAATGTACCGATATAACTTTTTCATTCAGGCTCGTGAAATACATTTCCGAAAGTTGAACGGCGTCAACCCCTAAAATATAATTAATATGAAAGCTTTTCTTGTCATCAGATCATAAACTACTCGAGAGTAATCCGATTATCCTCGCCATACAAGATAATATAATTCATTTATGGACTATTTTTATAATTGGATTTTTTTTAATTGAAAAATATTGTGAAAAACAATTATTATCTTAACTAAATATTACTTTATATCATCATCATTTTTATAATTACATTCATTGCGTTGTAAAAATTTACCTGTCAAATATCATCATCGTTCATCGCAAACTGTATATGATAGAATTTTTCTCACTATCTACTTTATTTGGTTTTCCTAATTTACGTAATGCATCAATCTGTCAAATTTTGATGTTCATGGACAATTGCGTAACGAAACGATAGACATACAAAATGTATATTATACAGTACCACACTGTAAATGTATATTATACAGTACCACACTGTAAATGCTGAGGTTCTCAATTACAGTCGAGTTTAGCAGTCAGTTTATCGTCGCGTTTTTGGGATTCATCGCATTATAAAGCTGAATGCTTTTAAAAATATAGATCCATCATTTACTCGTATAAAAACGGCAGATTTTATGATATATTCGAATTTCTCGAAAACTTAGTTGCGAAATGGTAATACATTTCAATGCATATACGAAATGGTAATGCAAGTTCCGGATACGTATCTCGGTAGCAACCAAATATGTTTTCGATAAATAGATTTTTTCTGTATATCTTTCTAATTGATCAATTTGATTTATTGAAAATTATAATATGTGTTGCTTCGATATGTTTGTTTTATATATATATAAATTTTAATGTGTAATATTAAGTAACTCTTATATAACATAGACAAAAAACACTCCTTGGAGTATAACCAGATACGACAGACCTTAGTCAGATCTCATTATTACAAACATAATGACCGATGAGTGTCCGTAATCCATTCGACTTTATACATTAATTTGAAAGGAAACTGATACATTATAAATTTCTAGGAAAACATGTGTTGTAAAGGTACATTTTTCGAATAGAAAAACGAACGACTACATTTCCATTGTTATTTAAGTGCAAATTCATTTTAAAAATGTTATTTGTTTCTGAATTTACAGCTACATATTATAACTACTTCTATACCTACTGTGAACTGAAGTTTGTATGGTATGTATTTTTTTTAACTTAGTACTGTACCGAATAATTTTATCGATCATCGACTGGCGGTGCAAAATGAAGTTCTGGCGCCATCACCAACATACTAAGCCTGGAATTGGCATAAAAATACGAGTAAATATTTGTGAAAAATCTATGTATAATAGAGTGAAGAATGAATATAAAACTGTTTGTAGCATAGTCGATAGAATAAAAAAGGATTGCTGAACTGATCGTCTTGCCTGCCTGCTGCCTGTGCCCAGATGCTCTCTGTATGGGGGCTAGATTAATAATAATTAACATAAGATATTATCAGTCCATTAACCATTATTTGCTAAAAAAATTTCAATGCGTGAAAGTAACTTCCAAGTAAATATGTATGTGAATATATTAATTCCTGAAAGGTAGTATTTTGATTTATAATTTTAATTAATTGAATTCATGTTGTGATGGGAGTTTTATGATAAAATCACAATGACAAAATAAATTAACTAAAAAGCAACACCTAAATAGTATGTATTCAATTCACACAGCTTTCTAGCGGAAATACGTAAATACAAATCACAATATGTATAACAAAACTACCAACAAATGATTCTCTCTAATAAAATAAATTTATATTATAGTGGACAATATTTTCAGACGAGAATCACGAATCACAATATTTTCAAATACTCACATTTATTAGAGATATCAGTGATTGATTCACAGTTTATGATTTTTTGCTCTTCACTAACGTTTATGTTTAGATGCTGATTCATTTAATTTAACCAAAAGAGTTAAAGTGATGTGTGACATTTGTAATTAGTGTCCGGTAAATATGTGAGTCGAATGTTGAAGGCATCAGAAACAGAGGGCACCCGCACAACCGAAAACAATGCATGAGAAGATGCATGAAAGTGGACGAGGCAAGAGTGGTGTTCCAGGACAGAAGAGTATGGCGTTCTTTCTGCCTACCCGTGCGAGGAAACAGCATGATGATACAATAATTATAAACGCACTATTGCAGGTGATGTATACAGTATGCATTTAATGACTACAGATTGTGCATATAGTGTGCATGCATTATGCATACAGTAACTAGAAGTGGTGAATTTGTTTCTGATTATTGGAATGAATATCTACTTAACCCTTCCCAAACCATGCAGTAATATCGATATACTAATATATCGGTAAATACACACAATATATTCATATTTTAGTTAATCTTAAGGAAAGCATTTACGCTTAGAAATGAATAGTGAAAAACCAATTACGTAAAGCGAATCTAACAAAATAAATTATTTTTCTATTTTATCTATTGTAAAATTAATATGTAGGCAAAAATATCACTTGTGGTAAGACAAAAAGAGATCACACATTAATTTCACAGTGAAAAGAATAACGAGCATGCGAATTTAATTATGTTCCTTTTCACGGATTAAAGGAAGAGAGATAAGAAGAAAGGTTGTACAGGACTTGATGAATGCTCCGAATTATAATAATCCTTTTCTACATTTAATGCTCAATGTTTTATGACATTAACAATTTTAAAACCAATTAAGCTAATAAAAGCATTTTTTCACATATTAGAAACTAAAACAACTCTACATGTCTTACGGTAACACGAGTTGACAGCATGGCTGCGTACGGGTATTTTATATCACGGTATGGTAACGGTTCTCGTTGCCAAGGATTATCTCTGATTTGTTTTGATTTTTCGCAATTTTGTTCTCATTGCCATAGAACTACGTTCTGTAAAATCGTAACTTCACAAATAAAATGTCACAACTTTTTTTTTAAATATCTGTCGGTATCACTAAGAGCGTTTTGATTACATTACTTTTTTCCAGATGTCAAGGTTATTCCGTACGTGCTATTTCTTGAGATGAAATACACGTACACAATAAAAATATTATTTTTCCAGCAACTCAATGTTTACAGCGTTAAGTTTGTAGTTAGATATAAGAATTAACTTATAACTTTGTATTAACCTTGTTTATTACTTTAACGTCAATCGGTTTCGAAACCACTTTGTATTCACCATTTGGTATCTTTGTAAGGATAAACAAAGTGATTTCGATTCCATTGTATCTTACTCAGGATAAACAAATTTATTGTAGTTTTATCCTGATAAAGATACAGATCGACTTCAAAGTATTTTACATGATTACTAAAACGTTATTTGTTTAAATTAATAAATATCATAATACTGTATATACTCGTATAATATCGTATATGAATATATACGTGACCTAATTTAAATATCGATCCATGAATCCAAGAGAATGGCTGGCATTACCAGAAAGCTGTCACTGTTATGAATTTTCGACCAATAAACCAGTAACACGGTGCCTCAGCAGGGGTCAGAATCCCAGAATCCATGCACTCACCCTTGCATAAACATTTCTGAGGTACAGCAATACCATGAAGTCTAAAGAGCACTCGATAGAAGTTATTGCAATGCCCTTGCATGTGCTGCAGTGCGGCTAAAGTATAATTTGTCCCTGGTTGTGCACTATAGAAGTAACTCATTTATATTAAGAGTATATATGAATAATATCCAAGAAAGTTAGTTACATTAATACACTAAAAACATAAATTTAATCTAAAATTAAAATTAATATACAAAAAATCAAATCATTTCCTCAAACATAGACAAAAGATTTGCCATTTATTGTACGGAACCGGAAACTGAGAAAAAAAATTTCGTTTTTTAATATCCCTTCTACCTAACATGATGTTTTTAATATAAAAATATATAAAATATTTTTACTAATTATAGTTTTTAATCAATTCTATCTAACTGTGTTACACAAATTTAACATATATTTTTAACTCCAATAAGAGACTCTAGGGAAGACGATGTAGAAAGATCCAGGAATGTAGGATAGAGGATATAAACCAGATTTCCAGATCTAGTCATTGTTTACAGCCGCGATGGCGAACCTCTTTCCACAAATAAATATATGCCCGATTCTTAAAAATAACTTTAAAAATAGCAAGTGTTTTTTTTTAACTCATTATGATGAATGATTTGGAATATTGGTGTTGTGGAGCAAAATTTGGATTCTCAATGGGTGGCCACATCGCGATGGACAATGCAGACACCATTTAAACTTTCCCAATACTTTTCATACTAGACAAAGATGACGCAGAGTTCTCTTGAATTATTCGATATTTCTCCACCATGACATCAGCGTATATTCTCTACTCCACTTCATAGAAGAACAATTGGACGTGCAAGTGCAAATGGAAATAGAAATGAACTTGCGGTGGACCTTATAATAAAGCGGCGTGGTTTTAATCTTTCTCAGAAACATGGACATCATGAACGCATCAGCAAACATATCATAGACGCCGTGTTTTCTCGGAAGGCATCACCTCCAGAGAAGTCAATCGGGTGACCCCAGAATAACTGCCTGTTCCACTCTAACAATATTATCTATAAGATGATCTTACACTCGTATTGGTTTAGAGGATGCCTATCTGTGTACCCCAGATACCGCTTAACTTCGAATCCCTGAGCACCCGAAGACTGGGAGCATGTGACCCAAGATCGTGGTAGTTGTAGGATGCTCTCGGGCCGGCAGTGTCGCGGCAGCTAGACGAGCAAGAAATGAGCAGCGAGCCGCAACCGTGTACCAACGGGACCAGCCTTCGTAATTCGTCGCCTTCTGCGGGAGGGAGCGTGCCTCTCGAGTTAGGCTGTTTTCCCACTGGAGATCACGTGAGAGGCGGAGAAAGACAAACCACAACTAAGAGAAAATCGTGAGGGAATCCTCGAAAATTGCGAGGCTCGTCACCATCAAACACCGAATCTCAATTCGCAAACCATGTAACCAAATTTTATACCATGTTCAACTAACATTGTTTTAATACAATTCAGAAAAAAAAATGATATTAGATTTAAATCCATAAACTTATCTAATCTTTCTCTTTTTGAATAAAATAATTCTGAATTCTCAGTCTTCGGAGAGTAGCTATGTAATATGTATGCTTATGTTTTTAACGAAACAGTATTTTTGTATCTAATAGATATATTTTAAATTACCAAACCAATTGGCAGCTCGCGGACCGCATGCGGTCTCCAATTTTATGGCTCGTAAATAAAATCAGTTTTATCATAAAATTGTGGAATCATAAATCGATATTCAAATATAACCCTTAATATTTATTGTTCAACACTGGTAAAAATACAAGTGTATCCGGTATCAGGTTTTTAGTTCACTTATATCAACAGGGTCATAATAGTTTTTCTCACAAATACCCATCCAATATTTAATTAGGGCATAAAAGAGAAAATGTATCATAACTGTAAAGCATGTAAAAGTATAGTAGAAGAAGAATCATAAAACTTAGGATAATAATTGAAGTATAAAGAACAATTAAAATCATGGTTATTAGGATAAAAAAACTTATATATCTCTTTAATTTATTAACACATTTACCGTTTAAAAGACACGTTTTAATATTAGAATAAAAGAACACTTAAAGTACCTTATTTACAATAACTTTTCAGAATTTCCAACCACCTTTGGTGATATAATTGTCTCTTTTTTAACCCAAACAAAAGATTATATGAATTGTATGGAAGCAAAATGTAAAATGCATTTTCAGATATTCAAGTAAAAATGTTCGCTATTTCCATTACAGAAATAGCAGTTTATTTTGGTTTCACGATTTGATTAATAAAGAAACGTATTTGAAATAATTCAATATTGCAACTTCAAAAATTTTTAAACAACAGCTATATTTTTGTAAAATATCTTATGACGTATTTTTGATTATCTAAAACGATACTTTTTTAGTTTCAAATCCGAATCTAGGATTTTGTAGTATAGGATTTGGAAGCGGTAGGTATGAGATACGGGATAGGTAGGATCGCTTAACTTGCCCGATAGTGTCATCGGGATTTTTCACCGGACAAAGGACAGAATATTTAAAAAATACATTTACTTTACAATACTAATACATTTAATGTGTATTTAAAAAAATATCACAGACCTACGTTCTGAATAATTACAACTTTACAATAAGAATATGTTCTCCTTAATAACATAATATGCAACGTAGATTAAAATGTTTTTTTTTTTTTAAATAGGTAATTTTTAATAGACAAAGGTCCGGTGAAAAATGAGTGTAAAGACACTCATTACAAGATGCCTGGAGTTCCCAGTCCTGGTCATAGAAGTTGTGGGCTTGCCCACATATTCTTTCATTTGGTTAGAAGACGATGAGACATCCACGGATATGTTATTTAGCTCAGAAGTATACACGAACAAATGTGAGCAATTAACGGGGTCACCAAACTGATTGACCTGGGATGGCGGAAAATTGGAACAATAATTACACATGACATTATTTTTAATTACCAGTGTATTCAGTTACAAACAGAACCTACTGAACATTTTTAGATTTTACTTGTGTTTATGTAAGAATAAAATAAAATTGATCTGAAGATACTTTTTAGATCATCGTATAAGATTGATGATGTTTCGCCATTAACCTTTACTATACCATGAAATAAAATACCCGAATGCAGCCATGCTGTCAACTCGTGTTAACGTAAATAACTGTTAGAAAAAATGTTTTTATTAGCTTAAATGACCCTAATGGCACGAATTTACTCTAAATATTGAGCATTCAATTTTGAAGAAATGATTAATAACATAATTTAGAGCACTCATTAAGTCATAAACAATGTGTCCTTCCTTCTTATCTCTCTTCATTTAATTAGTAAAAAAGAGACAATTATATTTATATGTTTGTTGTTCTTTTCACTGTCAAAATAGTGTGTGATTTCTATCTTTCATATCACAAATGGTATTTTACCAATGTATTAATTTTACAACGGATTGAATGGATAAAATAATTGTTTTTGTACGATTCCCTTTTCATAATTGTTTTTTTACTAATCATCATCAAGTGCTAATATTTTCTTTAGGATTATCTAAAATATTAATTTAATATTGCATGTATTTACCGAAATATTATAGGTTTAATTATGATGGTAGACCAGTGTTACTGTATGGTTTGGGAAGGGTTAAAAAATTGATTTATTTTCTGAGTTTATTTTTCAAGTAATCAAATCAAAACCTCGGCCTTCGCATTCCGAATTTCAGTAACCATAAGAACGGTTGTCGATGATTCATGGTAATCACGGTATATAATATAACGCTTTTAAGCTGTAATGGAGTGCATTATTTTCAAACTTTCTTGTTAAAAAAGTTTTTTAAATTTAAGCCGAATTTCATGAGCTCTAATCGATTTTTAAAAATGAACTTTATTTACCATAATGAATGTTTAAAATCGAAGTCCTGGTGCAAGTAGACATGTAGCTTGGACCATTTTTTACGAATTTAAACTGGTAATAAACATATTCACCATTGAATAAATGTTTGTAATATTGATTTTTGATTTCATTGCCGATAAATCGGCGTTTATTTGCAAATTACCTTTTTTTTTAATGTTTATATCAATACAAACATTTTTTAAGTAATTGATACATTAGCGAGTACAGTGAGTATTAAATATTACATTATATTTATATGCAAGTCTGTTGGCCTCTTCCTACCTCGCTAGATACAATACTTATTCTGAGATAGGTTGTCAATAGGTTCAATTAGATATTTATTATTATTTTTAACATTCCTTAAAACTGATATGTGCATAAGTAAGAAGTAAGGTAGGACATAAACAAATAGTAAGAAACTGAAAAATCATAAAGTATTATGTTAATGTTAATGTTTAATAACGTGCTAACTTTCAGAATGGATCCGTATCTGTATGATGGTTTTAAGTGACGTCTATATGTACGTGTCAAATCTCTTACTGATCTCTAAGTTAATCTCCAGATCTAAATCTCAACGCGTGTACATGGTACTGAGATTAAACTCAAGTAAATGTCTGAGATTATCTCATCGTGTCTTCTTCCATGGATATGGGCCTTAAGATCTATCTAGAAAAGTCTATCTGATAGATACCTAAAATTTTTTGCCAAGAAATACCTTATTCTTTGCAGATACCAGCCGTGGATTTACGACTTTTATGATTTATGACTGATATAATATCGAACCGGGGGAAAATTCCGATCGAAACCAAGAGATTTAGACGTAGATATGGACCCATGTGCAGTGACGTACCTTAAAAAATTGGGCCACAATGCAAAATTGAAAAAGGCACTGAGCCCCATTTTAAAATAAAATAAATATTTATTGCATATAACATGTAAGAATATTAGGTACTGCGTGGTTTTATCTATTAAATAAACAAAATTAGTCTCATATCTTCTAAAATATTCACACTTTCGTGGAAAAAAAAAAGTGCTTTTAGATATTTATATTCACTCGCAAATTAATAAATTTTCGCTTCACTTTACGTGGATGATCCGGTCCTAACATGACGTATTACAGAGCACTACCATAATAATCCATATCATATAGTGGTAGATTTAAAACATTACTATACCATATCAACGCTGGAGTAAGTACTTATACCAATGTACTGTAAGGGGTTGACATTTGGGCCGTGTCTAGCGTGAGCCCCAATGTACCGCATTGGTTGCATTGGCGTAGTTACTCCATTACCCATGTGCGAGAATGTTTTAGATCTAGTATGACAATATATTAATATTTCAAATCGTGATTAACTTTGTGGAAGTCCATTGTAATTAAAATAAAAACACTACAACAAACACACTTTAATTTTATTTTAAGTAAATATTTATCTTACTAAGTTTTATGTTTTAGTTTATTACTGAAGATGATGCAGTAAGCGTCGAAAACGTTTTAATTTTAATTAAAGTGTAGTGTAAAATAAACTCTGGTAGACAAATGATTTATACAAGACGAATCGAATCGAATGGAAATTTTACTAATCTAATTATTTAATTTATTGGAAGCCTTGAAATATAACAAAGTAAGAACAAAAACGAGTAAGCATCCTTCTAGTTTACACACCACGGATCACAAAGGTATCATATTCATACCGTAACAATGCATTATCAATATATTCATTGTTTCCTACCATGCAGAAGACATCTACATCCGTAATAATGCCGTCGAGCGGACGTAAGACAAACAGATTCTCCACTGTCTCTACATGTCTCTTTCGTGTTATCTTAAGTATCAAACGAGGAAGTAATCTCAAGAGGCTCAACGAACAAACAGCCATCTTCTCAGAACATCCCCTCCATCGCGGTTCATCAGCACGCAACCCCTCATGTGGTGGTGAATTATGGCTCTATTCCGAATACGGTGGAAACTCCCTCGCTGAGAGTATTGTGATATTCCCAGCATCCGAGAACTTGCTGTTTCATCACGCCACAGTGTCTTACTAACGAGATTAATATTAAATAATAAACGGTAACATAACTTTCCACCTACATTTAGTGCCAAATGTTAAGTAAACGAAATTATTTTCTTTTATGTGCGTTTCTGAAATATTTATCTAGAAATATTAAGATGATCTCACATACTTATTATTTATGTATAAGCACTCGATGGATAGGCAGGTTTTATGGTGTTTTTTTTCAATTCAATTATACATAGATATATCTTACAATTACAGAATACTAAGGACCCCTACCCAGCGTTATCAGAATAACTTATAATTGAATATAGTGGCTAAGAGGGAGGAGGTAGCGGAGTGGATTTGTTTTGCTCTGAATAATAAAAATCTATTCAAAAATGTAAGATGTCCGACGTCATCTCTATGACAATATTTTTCTCAGGATCCTAGAGTGCAACTGAACAAAATTTAGATGGTGTTCAATATAATACACATTTATATCGGCGGGAGGGAGTGCGGTAGCTAGAGGAAAGAGTGAGGATGCCTATAATTTACGCAGTTCCAAATAGTAACCGTGTAACATTTGGAACGGATGGCATTCAATATGATACTCATATTTATTGGGGGGAAGAATATGATGGCAAGGGGAAGGATGGAAGGTGAGGGTTTTGCGCAGGGTCCTTATGAGTAACTTTGCAAAATTTAGTTTAGATCAGTCAAAGGTCTAGGATTATATAGAGAATAGACGGACAGATAGAACATTCACTTTATATATATATTATGTATAGGTATGGGACTCAAAATGGTGGCCTCTTTTGCACAGCATAAAAATACAATTTACTTTAAGGGGTTAAACCACCCTGGAAGCCTGAAATTTAGGTAGAAATTGGGTGACTTTTTACAAAGGGGATATTTATTTTTCATTGACACTTATTAATATGCATAACAAGATATTATTTTTTTCTAAATATTTTGAAAAAAAAAATTGCCCATTCCCATGGAGCTCCTCCGCCGTTGCGCGCGTGACTGGCCTGCAACTTTCTACGGTTCACGTTTATTTGAAATAGAAAAGAAGATCGTATACTCATTAAGACATGAAATATCTAAAATGTAGGATATCGAATTTGAAAAAAAAATCCCTTAAATTTTTTTTACTAGCTAACTCCTGGTGGTGTAACCCCTTAACTTATTTTACTTAATTTTTAACAATTCAGTAGCCTAGATGGTGTAATTAACCAACTTACCATCACGCCGTTTCCCCGCGGGGGTAGGTAAAGAGGATAGAGCGCCACACACACAATTCTCGCCTCATCCACATTCAAACATCTTCTCATACAAACTCGCCGATTGTTGAGGCATCTAGCAGAAGCATTTCTCGGGTATCTGACTTACGTGGTCATGTCAAGTATTCCGCGGACCTTCTCTATTTCTGGTGCCATCAACACTTGCGTCATATATCTTTCTTACCATTCTCTCCTCATTCATCCGTTCCTTATGACCAAACCACCTAAGTGATACTTTCTTAATCTTACACATTATACTTTAGCTTTACATTCGTAGATTTACTACATATACGTCTAAGTGATCTCATTTCCAGTGCATTCAGTCTACTTTCGTTGCTCTTCCGCCAGCTCCAGGCCTCACTTCCATACGTCAGTGTCGGTACCAGAACTCCATTGTGTACCACTAGTCTTGCCTCGATTGACAAGTTCTATGTAGATGGTCTACGTAGGCCCAATAAAAAATGTACTATCAACTTATACAGTACACTATATAATAATATATTAATTTTGTTAAATTTTAAAAAATTCATATTTCGTAGTCTGTTTAATAGATCCATTACGCACATTCTTTATAAATATAAATATATCTTATAAAAATACTTATTTTTATCTGTAATTCACTCGTCAGTATGAGTGGGTGTGCCAATGGCGTTGCCAACCAGGTTAATCACATCCCAATGACGTCATTGTTATAAAACGTTAGAAAATAGTTGTAGCATTAAATCGAAATAAAAATGTCACCTGTGGGATTAATTTATAACCAACGCCGTAAATATTTCGTACACAAGTTGACCTGCAATGTCACCAAAGAGCTCAACCCGCCCACTCCATGTTTTTCGAAGTGACGTATGGGCGACGCCATTTTGTGTCACCCTGTTTATGTCCGCCATTTGCAATTTATGGTAACCGTACACCATTGTGCAATTAGCCAAACAGTTGCATTGGACACACAATGCTTTAGATCATTGCTACGGTAGGTCCTGTGACGAGCTTAAATTGTTTAAAGTGTGTTCCCAATCTTGGCCGCTTTGACGCTAGCGTAAAGCCAGATAGTTACACGATGTGTTAGAACTTGGAAAGGCTTCTGTTAGGTTTCGCGCCAACCACATGACAGTCTAACTTAATGAATGTTGATGAGAAAACTTTAAGTCACGTTACATTATGACATTAACAAAAATTAATAAAGACGGTATTCTCTAACCCTGATTCAAATTAACAATTGTAATACAACCACAAACAAGGGTAAAAATATTTCATTAATTTATAAATCTTTTGGTAGCTTACCTGTTTCCCTTCATTTTAAATTGATTTATATTGTCTGCACTGTTACAAATGTTAGTGAGCGTTGATTTGGATTGTTGTTGGAACAAGGTAAACGAGCAGTTTGTAAATAATGTAGCACAATACTATTCGACATTGGCGACGTGTGGCCTATGACGTCGAGTGTCTTTGATGCTGAATTCGTGCAGAGATGTATAATACAAAACTGTTATTGCAGATGTATTTTTAAATCTATAGAAATTATTTATGTATCGCAATATTATCAAATTAAAATTTAATTAAAATCTTTAAAGGTCGACTTTCCACATTTAAATAATGTGTATTATCGTATTACTTTGTAAATCATTTATTTATAAATTAGCGATCCTCGTGAAACTTTTATACAATATATTTTAATATATTTATAATTAAAATCTATTATTAGAATGTTTTTCTCGTAAAGAATTAAGGTTAAAAAAAAGTTTAATGAAGTAATGCAAACAGTATACAAGTATTAAAGATGTTTAATTTATTCATGTTCTGTTTAATTAATTTTATTATTATATTATATTCATTAAATAAATTAATACTCAAGCAAATAACTACAAGACTTCCAGTTTCGGAAAAGTATCTATGGCATGTAATATACTGAGAATAAATTAACCGTTTGCAGTTCGGTTACTGAAGTCCAGTGACAGCCTTTTTAAAAGTATCCATGTATATATTATAAATTGTTGATAACGTAAGCTTAGTTTACTTAGTTTAATACTTGGTTAATAATCATTCAAACTTATACATATCGATGAATGCCGAGGTCGTGTGATTAGACTTCGTTGATAATGGAACACACGCACTTCTGTACTGACGCGGTTGTTTTAGTATCATGGCGAATATTATACTAGAACTATTTATCAAGGTCATTAACATTATCTTGGTAATCTGCATATTAAAATTAAAAAATAAATAAAAACATTGTCTCTGAAAATTATATTGCATTGGCAATATTTAAATATGTCCAAGAACACACAATTACTGGATTTTCACCTATAAAGGCCATTAAACAAATAATAGATATCACATTGATTTTAATTAATTTATTTATTTATTTTAATTTTAATAATAGATATTGATTTATCAGGCGTATTCTAGTATAATGTGTTAAAAAAAATTACAGATAAAGAATATTGCTTTAAATAATTTCAAAAAAAATAATTAGATTTTCATTATGACATATGCTGTTTCAGGAAAATGAATTATCAAATATAGTCCATAGATGGCGATAATGTAGTGGTACTCGAAGCGAGTCCACATATTAACATATATACAACTTTCAAAAATTGGATAAATGTGGAGATTGATGGATGAGAATAGTGAACGATATATTTATATAAAGTGATCACTCGAGCCAGCCGAAGACAGGTCGTAAGCCTCGTAATTAAGCATACTTCCATATATTTTTCATTAAATTAAAAAAATATCCTCATCTCTATGAGATATCTATTATTTGTTTTATGTTACATTATACACTTTTTAGATATTGGGTTATAAAATGTTAAATCTGTACTGTAGATTGGTAAATGGAATGTGAGCAAATTTCCTAGCGTACAAATCAGCACAGCTAAATTAATCTTCTGCAGGCATGCAAGAGAATCGATGCAATACTATGAATTGTATATATAATATATATGGAAATCCTCATAAATAATGTTGTCCCTTTTCATCTTACGCAAATAAAATTATATAGCTGTCCCGCATTATAGTTATAAATGCAAGTTGTTGAGTTCAATTTTTAGATTGATAATGTCCTTACAAGGCGAAACGCATCTCAAGTAAATGAAACAAGTAGAATAAAAAAACAAGTGTTTTATTTTCACATATGTGATTATGCAGTTCTTCAAACGTACCTCGGAAACAGTAAAATTTTGTATAATATATTTTTATGTAAACTACTTGTAAGCGATATTTTGTATTCGTTGTTCACGTTGTTTAGAATTTATTTAGCTTTCATTTGTTTATTCACCAAATACATTTTACGAAAAGTCGAAATGTAGAATTGGATTTCATTCTGATCAGATAGATGTCAGTAGTTTTAGCAAAGACAAATACGTTAGTTCCAAGCGGTATTTAGTGTCCTTACCCTGTAAGTATTAAACAACTTGAAACTCGGCGGCAAAACTCGATGACTCGAGGGAAAACCTCTAGAAACCAGATTGAGCTCGGGGTTCAGTAGAGCGTTCTAAATTAAAAATTAACCTAACAAGATCTCAACGCGAGAATGATGGACTAGCGACGTGATGAAACAAATACGCGGGAAAGATTTTCCGTGCCTAATTTGACCTGACTTATCCTGAATAATGGTGTTATTTAAGAATATTAATGGTCGTACGAGAATTTAAACAATTAATCACGTTGACCCTTTGGACCATACATTAGTTCATTAATTATTACCCTCATTAGCGGTCAATAACACTTGCTAATAAAAAGGCGCAATCCTGTTCAAACTAACGTGAAAGCCATTTTTGCGTGCATTATTTTTTCGAATCATTAGTTAGCTAGTACTTTGATTCGTATAAATATAATACATAATTCATTATTTTATTACACATCAATAAATTGTAGACAAATCTGAAACCAGATAAGAATTTTTTAAACTTATTCATTTTAATTTTACTTCAATTCGTTGCTCATGAGACGACAAATATGATATATATCGGATGCGACTTAGAACATTTTTTTATTAATTATGTTAATATATTTTTAATAATGACAAGGTTCTTATTGCGAAGTTGCAATTTTTCAGAACATAGGTCCGTGATATTTTTAATACAAATTAAATGTTAAATTAGAAAGATATACATATAAAATCAATTTATCGAAAAAATATTTTTGTTGCTACCGAGATTTGAACCTGGATCTCTTTCCAATCCGGGGAAGGTACATTATCCAACTATGCAAAACAAAGTAGATGTCTTTCAAATAATGGAACGGTGGATGTATTAATTTGAAAAATGTAACATATGGGTTCGAAACTTTGTCGACAAAGGTACTGTCTGCTTTTGTTTGCGGATTTTACTCAAAGGTATTTCAGATTCCATAAATATAAAAAAGAAGGCTTTCAAATAATGGAACGACAAATGTATCAGTTTAAAAGTGCAACATAAAAATTCGAAAATTTGTCGTCAACTTACTATGTTGGTGTAGTATAATCGATTAATGCATTTCCCCGGATAGGAAAAGATCCCGGTAACAACACAAATATTTTTGTAATATTATTTTATAATTTATAATTACAATCATCATTATAATTGTAAGCAAATCAAACTCACAATCATACTCACAACTATGGATACAATCAAAGTTTATTTCATCACTACTGCGTATGCTTTTGTCGAACGTAAGACGAGAAAAGGTACACTGGGCATAAAATATTAAGCCAACTCTATATGAATTGTAAAGGAAAAAAATTTGCAGGGTTATTGTATGCTAATCACATTTATATTAAGAATAACATTGAATATATTATTGTAAATCTTTTCACTCACTTCGATATTTATAAAAATCGCATACTTCATAATTTTTGTGTCCAATAATTAACTAATTATTGATGTTACCTAATTGTAAAATAGTTATCGGCTGTTTTACCACAGCTGGATAAAATGCCACAATATATTCAAGATAAATTTATTCGACGATTAAGTCATATGTCAATATTCCAACGCTGTGCTTGGTTTTTTGTATTTTATTTTTTTATATTTTCAAATATATATTCTAATATCCTCGGGATAGAATGATCATCATTTTATTCAGCGCTCCTCGCTAGCTAAACACATTAGAAACATCCTATATTAGAACCATGCTAGTCAAAACTAATCCAGAATAGTTTCTTAATGAGTCAATAGATAAACATGACTCCCGAATATTGAGGATGAAAATTTTATTTCCCCAACCATTTGCAATTAATGTATAAATTTCTTAAAATGAATTGCATCCCCCATTTGAAATCCACCCCGATGAGGATTCTATCCGCCGCGCCCCGCGACCTGCTCACTGCACCCCTTCAGCAACACAGGGCGGACCCGCTAGACCTACCCTACCAGACGCCTGACTGTGACGTAAGCACTGACTAATTACTATCGTTAAGCGTCGCCATAGTAGCGTCGCGACGCGACTCCACCGTTATGGAGTCGTTATCAACCCCTAATTCACACGTACGCGCACGAACCCAATTATTAATAACGTTTATTGAATATTCTACCCGACAATAATTGACAATATTGAAAGTAGACACGAATACTAGTTTTAAGAATTTTCGGAGAATTCTGTGAAACCAATAATAATATTAATAATTCATATCTGTTAACATTAAAGATGGGTACCAGAATCCTATGAATCATTTACCCTAAAGAAAAGCTAAAACTCATTTAAAAATATATCTCATACTCGCAAATTTATTTAGAGAAATACGAGTAGGGATTTCAAAATTAAGGAATACATAAAAATATTATTTATTATATCTTAGGAAGGATTAAGTCTTCTTAATAATTACCTAATAATAATACCTTTAAAAATATCATTTATATTCTGAGCTAAGCGCTTTAGTTATGAAAATTGGACTAACTCCTGAGACGAGGCTCAAACCTCCAACCACTAGGCTAGTCTTACCATGCAAAAAACATGTAAATTTAATTAATATTTATGTATATGTACTTTTTTAGTTGATATTTACAATAAAAATGTAATAATAACTCAATCTATGGGTTCACAAACAAAATAATATCACAAAATTCTAACATCTTACCGCTCACCTACAAAGGCATTTAAATTTGAGCTGTAATTATTGTTTACAGACACTCTATTTAATACTTTAATTGAAAATAATTGTTACTAACTTCATCAAGTTTTATTACACGAAATTATATCGTAAAACTGTAATTCATTACCTTATCTTCATCCATTAAAGGCAAAATGTCGATAACTCAAAAAAAAACTGTTTCGATGATTATTTTTAAATCAATTAGAAAAATGTATATTTTACGTAAGTTTCTTATTTTGAATAATAAATTTGACAATAAAACAAATCAAAATGTGATAAACATAATTCATTGAAAAAGTTGTTATCAATATTTTTAATATTCTATTTTTATTTGACTTTTCAACGGATAATAATGAATATATTTGCATTTTTAATTTTTTTATGTGTTCTTTTAAATAACTAATACCTAAATTCTTTACAATATTGTTCAGAAATAAGCTGAAAAACTTATTTTTGAAAAATATATATGTTTATAAAGTATTCTGAGCTACAGTAGTTCATTCAGAATTATTGTACATATCAAAAATCTCGTTTCATACTAATGCAAGTGGATGGATGCACCACACCGGGCTAGAACTATTATACATACTCGTAATTCATTTCATTTCGCTTGCTGGAAGAGTATACTAATAAAAATTTCAATTAATATTTACAGACAACAGTTTAAAAAGTATAAAAATGAAAAAAAAAACTTGTAATGGGTGGTAAGACTTATGTATTATATAATATTTAAAATAATATGAGGTTTAAAGTGTAGTCCAAAAGAGAACTTCCCAACTACCGTAATGAAGATAAATAAATGATATAGTACAATATAAATGTATATAATTAGGGGTAATAAAACGTAAATGGAGTAATGTGGGTGGGGTCGACTTTGGATCTCGTCCAGATGATGAACAATATTCGTGTTAACCTTTACCATACCATGACATAAAATACCCGAACGCAGCCATGCTGTTAACTCGTGTTACCGTAAATAACAGTTAGAAAAAATGTTTTTATTAGCTTAAATGGCCTTAATGGCACGAATTTACTCTAAATATTGAGCATTCAATTTTGAAAAAATGATGAATAACATAATTTAGAGCATTCATTAAGTCGTATACAACGTGTCCTTCATTCTTATCTCTCTTCATTTAATTAGTGAGAAAGAGGCAATTATATTTGTATATTTGTTGTTCTTTTTACTGTAAAAATAGTGTGTGATCTCTGTCTTTCATGACACAAATTGTATTTTACCAACGTATTAACTTTTCAACGGATTGAATGGAAAAAGTAATTGTTTTTGTATGATTCCCTTTTAAAAATTGATTTTTCACTAGTCATTCCTAAGTGCTAATATTTTCTTTAGGATTATCTAAAATATGAATTTTATGTTGCATGTATTTATCGAAATATTATTGGTTTAATTATGATGGTAGACCTGTGTTACAGCATGGTTTGGGAAGGGTTAAGAGAACGGGACCACTAGATAACGTGCCCCATCGTAGAGACATTGTTTATAGCGTGTTCGTATCCGTATCTACGTGTGTGCGTGTGTTCATGGTTTAATAGCAAAAGGCCAATATTAAAATGTTTAATTAATTTAACCTGGTGGACGTTCACATAAATATGACCCACGGTTAATTAAATACTAGCAGGAACGTTTAATTAAATACTAGCAGAAAGCAATTGACTATCGCTGATTGCTTTAGACCCTGAGCCGCTACATCGTTGTATCAATTTAAAATACACGATCTTTGGAATTAATAAATATTTATAATGATCGTGTATTTACGCCCAATAAAATTTTTTAAAAAACAATAGCTCAACTTCAGAAGATTTGATTTTTAAGATATGTAAAATATTGCTGCAATCTGACTAAGGTTAAGGGTGATTTTGATTTTAAAGATATACAAGTGATTTAATTATATATTTTGAAAGACTAAAAGCTATCTTACTAAATATTTATTTTATTAATGATTTTGATTACTATTTCTTCATTTTGATATTCATTTGATGAATGTTGGGACACAGATTTGCTTAAATCTTCGTTAAATAGAAGTAAAAATAAATTTAAGAAATATTACATAAAAATAATTATTATATTTCGTATCTTTCAGCAAGGAACGTACTTTACTAAGATGTCGAAACTAGAAATGAAAAATCAAATATCTTTTATAAACAATATTATAAAAAACATTATCTTTGTCATGATTAATCGAAATTCCGGAATTTAAAAGGGAAATTTAAACCACCTCATCCCCATTCACATGAATATCAACAAAAATTGTATTTAAATAAATCATACACATGGGTAATATTCCGCGAGAATTACATAAATTATAAATATTTAAAAAAAGGAAATTTACCCCATATTCTTACTAAAAACGTCATTCATTTTAAATTCAAATTCGGCCTATTAAAGATCTGTTTATTTATTTTTATTATAGTTTATTACATAATATTTATAAGAATGTAGTTTGCAGTTATTCGATAATGAAATCTTGCGCTTGTTATGATAGGAGAATGGAGGAAGTTAAAGAACTTCGGAGAAATGAGCGTTATGACGCTCGATATATCCTGAGGAAGGTGAATGCAAGGGATATGTAGTTGAGTCCGGTAACACGCATACAATCCAACAGAATTAAGTTGAAGGGATGACCTTGACATAGATGGGCAAAAAATATTAAAGTGATCAACAGATTGGACCACAACGGCGATGTCAAGAAATGAATGGAGCATTGTAGTAAAAGCGATCGTGGACCTTCGAATCCCGTGATGCCGTAATGAAGAAAAAGAAGAAAGAATACGTACGTACATATATGCCGTACATAGTAATATTAACTAAAAGGGAAATATTTTTTTAAATAATCTTAGTTAACGCCACAATTGTGACGTTAAGTATCAAAGTGTGACATCTCCATTATTAAACAAAATAAGTTATGAAATTAGTTTTGTAGAATATAAAACTTATGATAAGCCTATGAAATCATAAAATTATATATCCTTATGAATTTAAAGCTTTTTTAATTGTAAAAACATATATATTATCAAAACTTGACATATTTGGATATGTTTTTAACGATTATCCTAAAACTATGAAAATGGAGATGTCACACTTTGATACTTTACGTCACAATTAAGCCTTATTAAAGAAATCTAAGAAAGAACCATGATGGAAATAAAACATTATGTTAACATTTTATAAAAATTCAAATTAAGTGAAAACTATTATTAGAAGAACACATTCTTATGAAGTTGTAATTATTCAGAACATAGGTCTGTAAAATTTTAAATCTGATTATATGTAAAACAAATTAGATGGCTTTCAAATAATGGAATGATAGATGTATTAAATTGAAAAAGTGTAACATATAGATTCGAAAATTTGTCGCTAAAAATATCGTCGCTGTAGCATAGTTGGATAATGCACCTTCCCCGGTTTGGAAAGAGATCCAGGTTTGAATCCCGGTGGCGCACCAACAATATTTTTCGATAAAATTGCTTTTATATGTATATCTTTCTAATTAATACATTTAATTAGTATTTAAGTGAAAACTGTTTAAAAATAAATACATTAAAAATATTTTTTAAAACAGTGAATATTAAATTACTTTTTTAAATAATAAAGTACATTTTATCTAAAAAAAATACAACAATAAATGGTTACACAATAAAATATTGTGTGACTTCTGAAGATGTCACTCATAAAAAGCAATCATCACAAAAACCCGGCATGGGCACAATTTTCAATACCAGTGATCTAATTTTTTTAGGTATGTGAACTTCATCTCAACAGGAAATTGCACGATTCGAACCTTTTTACCTGGGGCCCGGCCACTTAAGCGCGGACGAGTCGCACTGACTCACAGGCGGAAACTCAAAACTTCAGGGCGTAATGGTCATTTCCGGTTACAAAGGAGACTATTTGTCGTGGCCATGATAAATTTACTCTTACCACCACAAAATTAGGGGCGTTCCTACGTTTTCTTTCATTTCTACATTTCTTCAAAGTTTTATAAGATTGCACAAATTTATTTGAATATTCTTCATTCAATCAATGAGCGTTTCGATCGAGGGCGGGCGCTAGTTTTTCTTTCGTAGATTTTCGTTTTTCTTAAATAAATTTCTATTGAAATACTCGGAGAGCAGAGAGTCTCATGATGCAACTTCGGGATAATTTTAAAGCACTTTCTTCGATCAAAACGTGGAGACTTAAAAGCCACGATCCGATAAAATAGTTTTACGTATAAATTACGTATATTATATTAATTATACGTAAAATATATACTCGAGATATTACAGATTTTGAAGATACGATAAATACTATTTTTCTTATTAAATTTCGAACATTTTTTTCTAAAAAATAGTCTTGGTAAATATTTCGACTAGTTTTGTTAACCAGTCTCATCCTCAAAATCTTGTTTTATCTTATTTTGTTTCCAAATAGTGGCTGTTCAAAAATTTATAAAATTTTTCAACACCGTTGTTAATATTGGACTTTTAAAAAAAATGTAAAATCACACTTTCACACACAGACGAAATCTACCTGATTCTTGTAAGCAGAATTGGAAGTAATGTTTTTTTATAATTGGACCCAATCATATTAATTACATTACAAATTAATTCATTCATATATACCTTATTAATCTTCTTTTTTTTTCAAAACAATCAATATTAGTTTTACCATTAATAAAGTTTTGACATCTTATCTCGCCACGGCCCGGCAATATACGAAAAAATAATTACTTATAATAGGATAACTTTAAATTATTTTTAATTTTTTAGACGTTAACTTTGTAGTTAGACGTAATTATTATTTATTTAAATAAACAAATTTGTACTAACCATGTTTATTTACATTGCAGTATCTTCGTGAAGATAAACATACATTTTGTCGGTCAACATCAGAGTTATTTATATATTAAGTTATTCGTTTAAAATAATAAATTAATAACTTTTCTTTTACTGTAAAAAATCGATTTTGTTATATGAGAGACAATTTTCAACTAATCAATTTTTATCGGTTCTAAAAAAATAACCCCATTATTTAAATTCAATGATTAAAAAAACATGTTTACAAAAAGTTACATCATTTTGAGACCGATGAATTTTTTTTTTGATTAATAATTTAGAACATTTAGGTCTCAACGAAGAATATTAGATCCAAGCATCGCGTTAATTGTGACATTTTTTGTCATTCCGTCACCACATTTTTCGAAAAGATAACACGATTGTAATTTCGTAATACCATAATTGTGTATCGTACGAATGGAATAATTACCGTATTGTGTGACCACATGTGATATAACATTTCCCAAAATACGCGCTACTGAGCATGTTGAATTAACCACAATTAAATTTAATGTAATAACCATTTTGTCCCAGATGTGCCCGAAAGTACAACTCGATAATGCCCTCCAACTTTCTGCCAGCCTGATATTTTCTTTACAGCGAGAAAAACATTTAGTTAACAATCAGTTCTCTAACACGAATTATATTGTTTTAATTATGATGTGCTAATCAGAATTAATAACTCAACTCTAAAGATATGAACCTTTGGAGGATATGGAGAGACGCCCTGATCCCCAATTATGTATTGTTACAATATTATTACAATATTAACTAAATATGAATTAAAAATATTAATTAGAAAGATATACCTGTAAAATCAATTTTATCGAAAAATATTATTGTTGCGCCACCGGGATTCGAACCTAGATTTCTTTCCTAACCAGGAGAAGGTGCATCATCCAACTATGCTACAGCGACTATATTTTTAGCGACAAATTTTCAAACCTACATGTTACCTTTTTGATATTAATACATCCAAAATTTAATAAAAATGAATTGTTAATTCTAGCGTCTGCTATCAGATTACTCAAAGATATTTGAGATTCTGTAAAAATAAGGTAGATAGCTCTTTCAAATAATGGAACGATTTAATGTATTAATATCAAAAAGGTAACATGTAGGTTCAAAAATTTCTCGCTAAAAATATTATCGCTGTAGCATAGTTGGATAATGCACCTTCCTCGGTTAGGAAAGAGATCCAGATTCGAATCTCGGTGGTGCAACAACAATATTTTTCAATAAAATTGATTTTATATGTATTTTTTTCTAATTAATATATTTAATTCATATTTAAAATGTCACAGAGCTATGTTCTGAATAATTACAACTTCACAATAAGAATGTGTTCTCCTAACAATATTAACTCTTCACTATACTTCACTTCACACTTTCGAGCTATGTCTACACTACCACTGGGACGGATTGAATTGAGAGTTTATTAAAACAACGTTTATCGCAAGATTCTGTCTGTTCTACCATGTTTATAGAAGAAAGTTTCACTCTATCATCTCATTTCCATCCAGAAGCTTCTGATGCAGGGTGCACAAGTCAATAAACTGAATCCTAGGAGAGCGATTCAATTCACCCTTTTTTAAGCACTGGTCCCAGATATTTCAGCGAGCGCCGTGAATTTTATTTTCTTTTCTTCATATACAGTTTACATTTTATTTACCTTTATATCCAGTCTTTAGTGTAATTTTTATTTTAAATATAGCCAACTCTTCACCTATAATGTATCATGATGTAGCGATTGTATGACGCGCGCAAGTTGTCAAGAATGACAGCGTGAAAGGGATAAAAGATGGTCGCACTCAGGCTCGACTCCCTCTCTCTCCGGAATCGTAGATCTGTACACATCTCTTATATTATATTAATACATGTGTGATCAATTATAAACTGTACATCGAGTTCTTGACTACCTAAATTCCCGCACACAAGACGACAGCATTGTTTGCAGCCGTATAATCGGGTTAACGATATAACAAACACATTATTTATATAATTTTTAATAATTATAATATTAAACAATAGTCACAATAAACAATAATTTACAGAATCTCAACATAGATTTGACAGAGTAATAATAATAATATTAAACTATTAACGTTAAATGAAATCATATTAAGTAAACAATAAGAGATGGTAAGATTAAATTGTGTTTCAGGATAAATTTGATAAAAACGAATAAAAAAGTAAGATATAATGTTTTTTCATCCAATTTTCAACAAGAAATTCGATTTGCATTGAAAGTGCGCCAGTGTTACGCAAATTGCCTAAGAACAAGGCGCCGGCTGTGAGCCGTGTGGTGTTATTTACACACTGGTAGAAACATCTAGTTCTTTAAATAGTCAGAAAATTTGAACAATTTAAAAAATGAATTACTTTGAAATCATCATCATATTAATTTTATATTTAATGCAGTCAGTTACTAGAATTTACATATATTTTTTTTTATTGAATTCTTGATATAGAAGACAATAATTTGATACAGTTTTTGTTTTAGATCGCGCTGAGAAATAAAATTGATTTTTCCGAAACTAATTGATTTTTCATCTAAAATTTTTCAGATGGTTTAATCAAAAGATTTTTATTTTATTTAAACACGTACAACGTATAAGCATTGTACAACTAAAAAAAAGACAGTTTGTTACATATATTTTACACAGATTTTAAAATACATTGCCCAACTAGGCAAACCCGGTTTAGGATAAATTATCAAACAAATTACATTTCATAAAACCGAATAACTCATTGTAGTCAAAACACAATCAAATAGAAAACGAAACATACAAGGCAAGTAAGTAAACGTGTAAATATATAGAATGAGAAAAAAAAAATCATTAAAAATGACGAACCACAATGTTTTTTGTAGTAAATATTCAAAATCAGTACACATTATCGTGTTGTACATATAAAACCAAATATTGTTGTGGTGTAATTAAATTCATTTTTCTGAATATCTGATATATCTGTTTTTGGCTTCACGCATAAAAAAAACTCCTGAAAGTCAACGTTTTTATTTTTTTTAAAGTGAATGGGCTTTGCCGTCATTTATATAAAATTCCAACACAACTAAAACATTAATTAATCTCTATAAAATTATGTTACGGAAGTTTTTGTGTCATCCGTATCCGCCGCTGGTTCTATTCATGCCCTCGTCCAGCCTATGCCAATGTTGCTTGACAATTTATTGCTTCCAGTGACATAAAATAATATTATCGAACGTACAGGACAAACATTAATTTTCTAATAACGAAGACAAACGCTTGAAAGAATTGTAAACAGAAATTCAATCAAAATTAAAATACAAATTGAGAAAACGCGAAAAAGTTACACATAGATTGTGCATGCTAATCATACACGATTTGAGGAGTCCGAAATATTTTTTAATAAATACGAGTGTTTCAAAAAGTATTCAGCTTAAAATTTTCTTGAGATAGCGAGAAGCGATTAATTCGAATATATTAAAATAATTTAATAAATAAAGTCGAATGATTAAATACTTAATATTAATAATTAAAATGTCTAACTACAAAATAATAACTTATATTATCTGCGATATAAATTATAATTATGATTAAAATTTAATATTATTTAATATCAATCAAGAAACCCGCTAGTGCCTTTATTTTGAAGATCATCCGATATATATTCCAATACACCTATAAAAGTAAATAGTAACGAGCTCAAACTCACGAAGTCACTTACGGTGATTGAGTATCTAAAAATATCGTAATTTATGATTATTATCTTAAAACATTGTAAACAAAAATACTTACATATTTATTATATTACAGAAATTAATCTGTTCGTGGTTTATAATATTTCGTTTTGATTTTTATTTACTTATTTATACTAAAAATCTGTGAAATTTTTTCATGTAATAATGCAATCGATTTCACTATTTAGTAGTATTTTAGTGCTTTTTTCACTCATAAAACATATCACTCACTTTTCATAAAACTGTTATCACTTTCACATTATCATTGAATACTAATCACACTCGCACCAATGAATCAAAAGTACCAATGTATATCTTCACTAAACAGTAAGTGCAAAGTGCAGTAGATTTTCAATGTCTTCAGTTACCTGAGCATAAAGATATCTAAAATAAAGTGCACAGTTTCTTGTTGAAGTCCGGTGTTGTTGCCAAAGGAAAACTATCCTGCTTTGTGTAAGGGAAATCACAAGAAACTGCATAAGTTTACCTGAATTCACATTATAACACTAGCTGGATGACGTGTTATTTAATATTTATCAGTTTTGTACGTCCAACATGTTTAATAGTGATGGTAAAATCTTATTTAAATCGTTATTGTTACTGTAATTTATGTTTGATTGTAACTATGGCTAAATCTCAATACAAATTAAATATATCAATTAGAAAGATATGCAGTAAAATTCAATTTATAGAAAAAATATTTTTGTTGCTCCCGTGATTCGAATCTGGATCTTTTCCTATTTGGGGAAATGCATTAACCGATTACACCACACCAACAGAGTCAATTTTTAAACTATGTGCTACAGTTCTTTCAAATTGATACATCTTTTATTCCAATTTTTAAAGCTATCACGTTTTTATTGCGAAAATCTCAAATACTTTTAAGTAATATTCGCTAGAAGACGCCAGAAATTAAATCAATTCATTTTTATTAAACTTGGGATTAACTTTGATACAACTAATATATTAGGGAGAGCACATTAATATTGTGAAATTGCAGTTTTTTAATACAAATTACATTTAATACAAATAATAATACGTTCTCCTTCATAATTAAATTAAATCTTAGTTACCAATCATCGTTAAATTTCAGATACCAATCATCGTCACAATCACTGTGATTTATCATCACTAATGTTTATACCTGCATATTGAGTGTATTATTAGAGGTCGTGGTTTGCCGGTTCACTGAATATCTCTTTAAGACAATACAAAAGACCCGTTCTGACTGACAAAGCGATGCTGCGCCATGTTTAAATCTAAGAGATGTATCTGAGACTATTGATTGATGTGATGCTGTATAGCGAGGGACACCATGTGTTGAACGGATAATTTTTAAATGTAATATTGATTACAAGAAGAAGTACGAACATCGTACAAGAAAAAAAATAGACTGAGGCTACCTTTCAGGAAGAAGGATATATTTCAGAAATCGATGATGTACAGTGCGATGCGAGAGAAGATGTGCGATGCGAGTGCGATGAAATGCCAGAAAACATAAGAAAGGAGGAGAAACTACATATATTCAAAATGAAACTAAGCAATGTGAAAGATAAGTTGTAGTAAAAAGGAACGATTTAGATAGTGCAGTGCAGTGCAGTTTTGATAGTGATATGATTAAAATCAGGAGAGAAATACTAACATGATTTTGCGAATAATATTATATACCTTACATTAGAGTAACAATTGTGAGGTCCAGAATCAAAAGCAAACATGTCCACTTTACTTGTTTTCGATTAAAATGCAAAAAACCACAACTGTTAAATTTGGGATCATATTGAACATAACCACAGGTCACATGACCAAATACTATAGTCTTATTGGCTGAAAACATATATGTCTGGATTTGCATTAATTGTTTATTGGACATATCTGCGATTGAAGTAACGAGCAAATTTTAAATACGTTTTTATACAAAATTCACCAATATCGGTCTGATAGGCTCTTGTTGACATTAATTTTTTTTATATTTGTAAATATTTAACTAAAAAACCATAAAAACTTGACATGTCTGATTTTGATTTTATACCTCACAATTATTGCATTACGACCTTATTGAAAAATTTCAATCAAAAAAATTTTTTTTTTATTAAACCACTTATATTTACTCTCAAAACATACATCTTAAATTCTATTAGATACTTCATTATAAAAAAATGTTTGATTAATCTATTTATATTTGTTATTTTACATTCGGTGACCGAGATATGGCAAAGTGAAAATTCAAGATAAAATGACGGTAATATTTCAAGAAGAACTGTCATCTTTTTTTTGGGCATGTAGTGTTATTTTTAATATATTATAGTCTTTAAAATACGAGAGCGGATATTAAAATAATTTGATCAATTAGAAAAACACTATCAGTACTACTAAACAGTAAAAACTAAAACTACATGGCAGAAATTCGTGGATGTACATTTTACAAATATAGATAGTATAGACTAAATTACACAAATTATGATAAGTATCTCATCATCCACGTCGATCCCTCATGACTGAGGTTCCATCAACTCCTGCTCTATTGACTATGCTCTTCCACTTTTTTAAGCATCCTTAAAATCTTAGGGGTGTCTCCCAAGTTGCCATTTCCACTCGGTCGGTCCAACGTGTGAGGAATTTTCCTCTTTCTCTCCACCAACAATCTTCTCCAAGCTATCTTCTCTTCTTGCAAGATGCCCAAAAATTTAAAATTCATCTTAAGTAAACGGTTTACAGTCTGTGCTTGATGTTCAGCTTTTGCAGAATGGAGACATTCGTGCGTCTCGCCGTTCACAGTATTTTTTTTTAAATAGCCGAAAGCACTGTGAACGGTAATAGATAAACAAAGAGTTCAATTTATCTCTTTAGCTACCCCTTGCAATGACAGCACGGGGTTAATAATGGAGCACTTTCACAATTTGATCACACCGCATTAGTGTGCAAACTAATCGAGGCTTCATTAATAGACGTGGCACAGTTTCTTTGTGGTAATTGAATTTTTTACTTAATTCTTCGCCTCGCCACCCATCGGCATCAATCTATATTTAGATTATTTATCTTTTTTTTTAATATAAAAATAGAAATGAGTACACGGAATACATGTCGCATCAATATTCTTACTATTTTCAAACTAAGCTAAACTCTTATACTATGAAAATAGGACTGACTTGCTGGTGTCCTGGAAAAAGATGTTAGATCACTAGGCCGACGTCTTAACCACCACACCAACATGTGTCTCCAGCACCACATCTCAGAGGCACTAAGTACCTGTACGAGTATTAAATATATAATCTGCTATATAGTTTTGCGTAAGTAAAAATTTTTAATCTCTAGAAACCTTGAAAACTATCTAAATATTAAACATATTTTTATTTATTATCTTTGTTTTATTAACCACTAAAATGAGTTTAAATACATCTACCGGTTTCGAAAAATACCATTTTCTTCTTCAGGATGTCATAACTAACTAAAACATATATTGTTTCTTTGACAGAATCTATTTTTAAAAAATCTATTTTTAAAAAAAAAAAAAAGTTTTAGTACCTAACTCAAATCATTACTTAATACAAATTTACTCGAATAATTTTTAGGAAAAAAATTTAGAATGAGACTCGTAGTTAAATTTAGTTGGTTGTTTATAATTTTTTGATTAGTTTTACACGCTTTATTTATCTCCAACGATTCCAAATTATTTAATTTGCGACCAACACCGTTTATATGCAAAATTGACAATCCCAATTTTTTATCAAAATCATGACCATTTTCTATCAAATGATTAGCAAATTCTGAAATTATAAACATTATAAACATCCAACTAAATTTAACTACGAGTCCCATTCTAAAAATTTTTCCTAAAAATTATTCGAGTAAATTTGTATTAAGTAATGATTTGAGTTAGGTACTAAAATTTTTTTTTTTTTTTAAATAGATTCTGTCAAAGAAACAATATATGTTTTAGTTAGTCATGACATCCTGAAGAAGAAAATGGTATTTTTCGAAACCGGTAGATGTATTTAAACTCATTTTAGTGGTTAATAAAACAAAGATAATAAATAAAAATATGAATCTTAACCACAAAGATAACATTGCTGATTTTAAAAGTATAAATATTAAACCCCCTCCTGTACCTTCTCCTCAATGTCGATAGGCCTATGTTATTCACCATGAAAAGATAAATCAGTCCTAGTAAGCTCTTTACTGTGTCCTATAAACACATACATAAAGATGAATTTGTTTGACGTACATATCATATAAGGAAATCAATACGCCTACCTGCATGGAGCGAATTTACATCATTGTTTAATAATGTCTCAGTTTGTACATAATAAATATCTCATTACCTGATCGAAGGAGTAGCTTGCGTCTCGCCGTATCACCACATCTGTTTTTCTTGTACACTTCTAACCGGCAACTGGAAACAATCATCCGATAACACATATTTAAACAACCTAACGTCGAGCAACTTCCAAAGATCCGGGCCCCGAAATGAAATTCGTTCAAAACTTATCTCGTGTTTTCACGCGAGTGCGTTCCAGTTTTACTCAGAGCCATAAATATTAAATTGAAGAAGCATTTTGTATAGGTAGGTACGAATTCTGAAAGATAAGCAGGGCCATAAATTATAGGTGACAGGATTCAGAATAAATAATGTCCTCCTTTGTTGCGGCCTATTACAGATAACCACTAATTTAAATGTTGCCACTGTTAAGATGTTTTGTTTTTATTGTGGTACAGGTAGGATTCAAATACAGGTTGTTCCATAAATGACAGCTTTTTCAGTGAATGATTGCAACTCTGATAACAATGGGTGGAACTTGTTAATATAAGGAATTTTTCACTTTAGATCTTCACGTTGCCCTTGAGGGCGTGCTTTTAAAAATAATTCACTATTCCGCGTTTTTTACAAAAATATGTGTTTTTATTATTCATTTATATCAAAAGTTAGATTTAACATTTTTTAAACCTATTACTTAGATAAGACTTTTACACTAATGTAAAATTAATAAACTGGATATTATTTACCATAATTAGGAAAATACAAGCATTATAAAAATGACCGCGACCATTAAATCAGTAATCTTTTTATAATTGCCGCCGAAGAAATTTGTTTTTATTAACTTTCTCAGTCAATTTGAGTGCTATATTTAAATTGAAGAAATCTGGTGATACATAAAAGTGTAACGCATGTAGATTTTTATCATTCTCTCTTTTTCTTCTATTTTTTTTCATCTCACATCACTTTTTATGGTTTTCTCAAAGAGCATTAGCGCAATTTTTATTATTTTAGTACTGCGTCTGACAAGTCTTATTTAAAACATCGTCTTTGTATTCTTTATCGAGAAAAACCGATTTCACGATTATTTTTTACTGGGTATAAATGGATTACGCCTACGTGATAGGCAATATACAAAATACTAACGTTGGTGATTTGTATTTCACAGGCGCATTGCTATTAATTTTAATTAAAAAACTGTACACGCGATGTCTGCAAGGTACGTTTGCTCCCGTGGGAGAGTAGCGGCAATCTAGTTTAATTTAAAATTATAGTACATATCAGGGCCAAATCTTCTGTCGAATTGACTAGATATTATTATTATTATTGCTGGGGCTCAAGATTAGGTTATAATATTAGATAGCGATTTAGGCGGACATAAGCGCCTTTGTGTTGCAAAGTGCCTAAATAATAACAATGTATGCAAAATTTGGTCCAGGCAGGGGGAGGGTGTGATGGGAGGGCGGAGAATACTATATTTTTGTCAGGGTCCCAAAGTGTAAATATACAAAAACTCTTTTATATCTATGAAAAGCGGTAGGGTGACCAGGGGGTAAAGGGAGAAGTTTTACGCAAGATCCTAAAGAGTAACTATGAAAAATTTGTAATGGAAGCCATTTAATTTAAAACACATTTAAATCATGGAGAAGGGGTGGGTTGGCCAGGAGAAGTGGGGATGATGCCTGTAGTGCGCGGGGTCCTAAGTATTAACTACTCGAAATTTGATTTAGATCGGTCAAAAGGTGTTGACTTTTATAGAGAGCAAATAGATATTCAGTTTTTAATATACAAAAAGATAGATATACATTAATTATATTATTTTTAATCAACCTAGAAGCAGATTAAATAACTTAGTACAGACCTATGTAAAGCTTGTAAATTATCATTACGGAACAGGTGCACCAACGTTGCGCCGCTAATAAACACAAAATTATTGCATTTGTCACTTAATTCAAAATCTATGTAGACAGGTGGGTTAGTCCTATTATACTATGGATACAGCCATAGCTGATTAATATTATCTACAAAATTCTTACAAGTAATACAAAACGTACCATTAGTTATTTCTTTTTCAAATAATGCGTTTCAAGTAGCTCAATATTCGTCTAATACTTTGATCCGATTTAATCAATTTCGTGAAAACTTTCACAATGTTTTCGATTGAATATTATTTTTCATCTAAATCGGGACGGTTTGTTCAAAATATCCAAAATGTCGGAGGAATTTAAAATATTTCCAAAAGAAGACAAGAGCCTGATCAATGGCTCGTAATAAATAAAAGTTGTCAAAATGATTGATATCGACTCGATACAAACGTTTTACGGCAACAGCGACGCTTTAAGCCATTTATTAGCGAGCACAACCCTGTGCCCAAATTCGCATGTATTTTCATGGTAGGCTCAATAAAAAGTTAAACCATAATTTACAACTGTAAGTGGAACTTCTTTAGCCGTGATGTAGTCAATTCAATTGGAATATTTTTATTTAAAATAAAATTACGTTGTCTTAACATTGTAAAATATTTCCAACCTGTGCCTGTGCGTGCGAAAGAGACGTCACCGGTTGCGGAGTCTCTTTTGCATGCACAGGTCACAAGCACGCTTATCTTCGCGGTCGCGGCGAACGAGACGCGGCGCATCTTTGTAATTAGTTGACCAAAACGTGCGAACGAAGCGCCTAAGTTGTATAAAATGGACGAACAATCCGCATTATTGCCATTTTAGTATCATATAATCGAAACATTTATAAAAAACTAGCGTCTAGAAGCTCTGCATACGCAGTATTTGTAACATATTTCGATTGCAGTAAAAAAAATTATATCATATTATTATTTTATATTTTGTCTATAATTTCATTTTTAGATTATGTAGAAATGGATATATCCGAATAAAGAAATATTGTTATCTTTTATTAACATTTTAAAGAAATAATATGTCTTTGTGCTTTATCAAAGAAATAATAATCTTTTTATATTCTGATGCTAAAAAAAATTATTTCAATAGTGCGTGAGCTTTACTCACTCAGATTTTTATTTTTACAGTGATCTCTCGTCTCATTATATTCCTACAAACATAGTAATATTAGAAAATTAACCTTTTACTTTTGCTAAATGAAGTTGTAACCGTTTTCTTTGAGCGGGCTTATTTTTCGAAATCCAATTTCACGATAACCCATTCCTAGCTCGGTACTGATGGTTCGATAGCAGATTTCTCTAATGATAACTTACTTGAATGCAAAAATACTTCTAATTGCAACTCGTTTGAATTTTATAACCACAATCAGAAATAGACTGAAAGATTTAATTCTCATTTCCAATCAACGACCGAAAAAATTACATTTTTCTCAACTGGGGTACGTATATAATGTGCAGGAAAAATTCGTTTAGTATGAGAATTTAATTCTAAATACTAACCGACCATTTGGTTGGAAAATAATTAAATAGTTAGCTACCATTCAAGCGTTGTAACTAATTAAACCGCAGGTTTAAATTGCAGGCAAAATTTAGATTTACTTAAATTTATTCTCGCATAAGAGCTAAATTTTAATACTACCTAATTCATATTTTTACCTTTTTTATGAAAGTATTATAATTTGATATTCATTTATATCAGAAGGTAAGTATAGGTATACTTACTGTTAACTTTTTTTTAACATAAATTAGATTAAACCTTTATACTGCTATAACATTAATAAACTCTACAAATTTGTAATAATTAGGATAATATCTAGATTTTTTAAAAGACCGCGACCATTCATTTCGACTACAATGTTTCTTAAATTTCCCTTAGCTATGGACAATTGAAGCAATTACAAAATATATTTGTTTATATATCCAATGTGAACATTCTAAAGATAAATTAATAAAAAATATATTTTTTAAATATTCAAAAATTGTTGAGTTATAAATTAGCATGATATTGGCCTCTCATAAAATAAATTTTAAAATGTTATTATATTAGCTCGAGAAATTAGAATTTTATAATTAAAACTTCGAGACTCAAATGTGAGAAAACCAAACATTTCACATTTACTTTGAAAATAACATTATTTTATATTTAGTTGATATTGTTAATTAATTAACCGTTAGTGTCGTTTTGAAAAGATATGAAAAATGTATAAACTGTCTCAAATTTCCAATTAGAAAAATAAAGAATGTCCTTTTCATTTTGATCAATAAATAAAATTCTGAAGGAATATTTTTATAAAAGGGAGGAAAACAAAAAGCAAAATCAAAAAAAATACCAAAAGGCATCACAGCGTAAGCGTCATTTCAGTTTCTACTGAAAATATATCTAAATATTAGATAACACAGACCTCTACTTACGAACCTTCAACTTGCGAGCTTTCAGATACAGAATGTGTAAAATTCAAAATTATACCAGAATTTCAAATTTGGCTGCAACGTAAGATTAATGCGTGTCTGCCGCTTCGCGACCCGCAGGATCCATTATTTTAATGTTCACAATATTTAGCTAAGTAGTCACATGGTAGTCACGTGCAGTCTTCGCTGCGGCGTGTGTGCTCTTCAGTCCAGCTACATTTTGTTCAATTATTGTGCGATAAGTTTTAACCCCTAGCAACGCGCGATGTCAGATGTAACAAGAACGCCGGCGACGGGGCTAGTAACGCTAAGAACCCTCAGGCCACACGATGGAAACTGAGGTGAAAATAATAGAGAGTGGCACGAGGCGTGAAAGTGATCGAGGTCGCCAGTTTGTACAACATAAACCGTCCCACCATTTGCATGATTCTCAAGAACAGAGATCAGATAACGGAACACGCGTAAAGTTATGGGCCAATGATTATTTTTGTTTATTACAGTAAATGCTGAATGCCAAGGTTAGACTTTCAGCTTTCCGAACAAGTTTTCGAAAAGTAACTCGTCTGTATGCAGAGGAATTACCGTATGTATAGTAAAACCTTGTCGATTCGTGTACGTTAAGTACAGGGTGGCCCAAAAAAAGTGAGAACATCTCGTAACACATGAATTATTTCAAAACGTAATATAATTAATTATAATTCTTAATATTAATTTTTTTCCTCAATATTTAGCTAATCAGAAATCATCAAAACACCCCATATTGCATCATAATCTACTGGGTTTAAATCTGGGCTGTTCGGTGGCCACATGCCTAGCTCGATGAAATTAACATTCTCACGACGAAGAAAGTTGATTGTATTTCTGGCTGTGTGAGATGGAACTCCATCCTGCTGTAATGTCCAGTTATACTCCAGGCTTTGTTTTGAAACTCTTTGATCATTTTCCTAGCACCCCAACGTTTTTCAATTCGCAAATTTTTGATCAGAATACGGTCTTCTGCAGTGATTTTTATCATTCGGAGCAACAATTTGAAAAAACCAAATATAAACAATGAGAAAATTAATAATCAAAGATGGCGACCGGAAATTGTCGAAATAAAACGTAATATAGGTAAGTAGGTAAATTAGTAAACTATTGTTGATATAGTTAAACTAATTTTGATGTAATTATATCACATTTTACGAAATGTCTTCACTTTTTTTGGGTCAACCTGTATATCTAGAAGAAAAAACATAAGTTGCTATATTTATCACAATTAAATAAGATACATTTTACACATGAAATACAGACTTGGAAGAAAAGTGTTCTTGGTGCTTTGATATTTTTAAAAATTTTTTTTAACGAGACTTCAGCTCACCTATTGACCTTACCAACGTGGAAATGTTTATTATCTGTAACTTGTTTAAAATACTACTACATCAGTGACAAAATTTCCACTACGAAAGTGTGGTTACAGAACACATAATGTTAACTAATTAAATATACTAATATATATGAAATATATTTAATACTATTCTGCCGTACCTATCTCGGTTTTAGTTATAAAACACTTACTGTTACTGAAAAAACACATTTTAAATAAAATTGCTTAAAATTCTAATATCTAACAAATAAAAAACATTTCAAATCACGTTTTTTATTATTAATTTTTGGGGGCTTCCCGGCTAAAACGTGTCGCGAAACTGCGTTAAAAAAAGCGCGTAACAAGAAATAAAATAAATTGATATCGTTATTTTCCACAAATTAAAAGAATAACATCTGAAATTAAAATAAAATCTAGACGATCTATGAAGAGATCAAAACAAAATACAATGATAAGTATATGAAATGGGACGGGGGGAATCAGAAAAACATCATTGACCATGTCGACTATGGTGAAATGTATCTATGTATACATTAAATCATACTTAAATTAATTATTTGTATTCCTATATCGGTTTAAATAGCAAGAAAATGCATTGAAAGAATTTACTGAATAATCAGCCATACCTAAATTCTTGAACGCAATTTACAAATATATCATTTATTTTGACACGGACACCAATGAATGCGTAAGGGCTCTGCTAATTTATATATTCAGATTATTTTTGTGAATTAATATTCGCCATGTTGTGCGCACGACGCACGTATTTTTCTCCGTGAATTCGGTGGTATCTAATTATTGTTTATCCCAAGGTCGAATTTCAAGTATTCGGTGGGTATTTCGAGTATTACTTCTTTCTTAGAGTTTTCAAGTAATTTTGATTCTGCTAGTGACATCTGTCAATATCTGATCTAATCTTATTTCTGAATGGCAAAATGTTTTGAAGTTTGCCTCACAGGTGTCTCTTTTTATTGTATAATTCGTTAGTGGTTCCGTGTTCCATAGAAATAGTATTATACTATACTACTATTATTATTATTAATATGATTATATTTCATATTAATATTGCATTATATTCATTATCGTCACCCCCATTGGCATCCTGTTTTAGTGCTAAAATTTAGCACTAACAAATTTCACAAACAAACATACTCTATTCCTTGATATGAATTCAAAAATTTACAACATAATTAATTATGTTGTATTAATACTTGATAACATATTCAACATTGATCCGCAATGTATATCGGTTGTCATCACACTCGGCAATCATGGCACGCATGAAGTGACGTATCTGAAACATAGATAAGAAAGTCTGAAATCCATAGCCCCCTAGGTCAGTGGTAGCGAACCTATGGCGCGCACATTATATTCCTGCAGATTTTTTATCAGGTAGCTTATCAAATTAAATTAATTGCACAAAATGCTTATACTCCTGAGACAAAGAAGTCCGATAGAACAATGGACGTGTGTGAATGTTTAGATTATTAGGCTCAGACGCATTGCGAGTCACTGTATTTTTATATTATTGAAAATTCTTTTAAAATAAATAAATTATTTATCTCGTTATGCTTTTTAATGAAGTAACTTAATTCACGTTGATGAGCGGGAGAATTTCATTGGCACGCGTCTATTTTTAAATGATAACTAATTTTATAAAAACATAATTTTTAAAATGATATTTTAACCATTTTAGTTTCACAGATTCTTGTGAAGCATTATTTTCGTTAATTAATTTTATTTAATCAAAGAAGCGAAATTAATGAACACATGAATGTATCAAATCTTGTATTTGCCATCGATATATTGCAAGTATATACCTAATGTAGTTATGTACGGCACGCAGCACCTTTAAAACATCATTTTGACTTTTTTGACACGTGATCTTAAAATGATTCGCCTTCATAATTCTCTCTGCTTCAAATGCCACTAACATTTTTACCATATATTCAATTAAAATAGCCCATCGTAATTTTCAAATGTCTGTGTAGGAAACAGTAACTGCAAGGAATAAAGCATTAAAAAAAACTTTTATGTTTTTGGATTGAAAATCTAATGATAAATTATAATAATACTTCCCTGTCGCTTGAAATGTGTGATAAAGAATTTATTTAGCAATAAATTATTATGGTCTAAAATTATTTTATTTTAAGTACCTAATGCCTTTTTTGGTAGAACTGTATCATCTCAGTAACGTTTGATGTTGAACACGAGATCTCAATTGTTTAATTATTGATTTACATTACTAGACACATACTAATCTTCCATATTATTGGTTGCCAACAATCGACATTAGATTTTCAGTTACGCGGAAAAAAGCCATGGCCTTTGTGCAGTGGCGTAACTAAATTAATGCAGCCAATGTGGTGCATTGAGGCCCGCGTTAGGTAGGGGGCCCAAAAAGTTCACGCTCTACAATCCATTTGACATCGATATTTCTACGAGTATCAATACCTTATCCATTATTAATATTGACTGATAATGTCTGAAATCAACAAGAGCAAAAAATTGAATTATATATTTTTTCAACTCATTATCCACGAAAACACGCGAAAATATTATCAATGTATACCGTAGTAGTATCCCGCTAACGTATAGAATTAAGGGCCAGATCATCGCTGTTAAGCAAAAATCCCCGAAACGAGTGTTTTTTAAATTGCAAGTGCATATATATGCCTAAAAACGCTTGTTTTTTTTCATGAAAATGTGAATATTATAGAAGATAAGATATTTACTTTGTTCTTATTATTTAATAGATAAAGTACGCAGTACAAATATTCGTATAATCTTATACCTATACAATACTTCTTTAGTGACCCTTTTTTCTGTCCATTTTTGTAGTTACGCCACTGCCTTTGTGATTGCAATAGACGGCGACGGCATTTCGTTATTCACCGGTTTTTAAGGGCATCGGCTTAATGTCATGTATTTATTTATTTAATGTTAATATAATATTTTTATGGCAATCTTCATTAATGATAATATTTTTTCATATAACTATCATTTTAGAGAGTTATTTAACATACCGGTTCTTTCTGTTATCGCCCACAACTATTGTTATCTCTTCACCACTGCCCACTGATTAAATTTATCTATTTTTTGTTTTTGTTCTAATACAAATGTTTATATATTTACTTGAGATCAATGTTTATATATTCACTTGAGTTCAGTAGGTTTGGTTAGGTAATGTTATCATTTTTTTCATATTTCTCTTAAACAATTTCAAAATGTATTAAAGATAAATTATTTTATCTGATTTGTACAATTCTTCGAGCTTTATTCTACATTAAATTTTGATGAAACCTTTTCCCAGCATTTGTATTTTGTAATATTGTTTTTAGTATAATACATTTATAATAATTTGATGCCGTGAATGCTCACCTTTGAACATTATAAACTAAATTCCTGTGTATAGCCTCCACATTCTAAGAATTTCTTGAGTATGTATGTATATTTTATAATTAAAATTAAAACTGAAATCACCATTCTTTACCAACTCAAATATGTATTCAGTTTTTAAAACTATACGTAGGTACTCTTTCTGGAATGTTTGCGGTTTGGAATGTGACTCATTAATTTTAGATACTAGCCACACTTAGTTCTTCAGCCATCGCCCAGCTAACGGTGTCATGGCGGTTTGACTTATAGAAGCTTTTTTGCAATAACTCACTAGTTAATGTGCTTGTTAGCTATATAATATATAAATAATTTTAATCATAATTTTGTTAAATTAAATATAATAATATGCGTGAGTACAAGATAGTCGTATTGGGCAGTGGGGGTGTCGGAAAGTCGGCTCTGACAGTGCAATTTGTACAAGGCATCTTCGTCGAAAAATATGATCCTACCATCGAAGATAGTTACAGAAAACAAGTAGAAGTAGATGGACAACAATGCATGCTAGAGATCTTGGACACCGCGGGAACGGAGCAGTTCACCGCCATGCGGGATCTTTACATGAAGAATGGCCAGGGGTTCGTGTTAGTGTACTCCATCACCGCCCAGTCGACGTTCAACGATCTGCAGGACCTGCGCGAGCAGATCTTGCGGGTGAAGGACACGGACGACGTGCCCATGGTGTTGGTGGGCAACAAGTGCGACCTGGAGGGCGAGAGGGTGGTCGGCAAGGAGCAGGGAGCAAGCCTGGCGCGGCAGTTCAACTGCGCCTTCATGGAGACTTCAGCCAAAGCCAAAATTAACGTTAACGACACTTTTTATGATCTAGTACGACAAATCAACAAAAAATCTCCAGAGAAGAAACAAAACAAGAAAAAGAAATCCATTTGCGTTCTCCTCTAAAACTATTGTATGCAGTGACCGTTACATTTACACAAAGATACCTAGGTATATATTTAAGTAATAAGTTGAAAAGACTCTCTTTAAGACTTGTTCCCTTCGAGCCCAAACTTCTACAAGAACATGTTTACTTTTTATATTTTATCTATACTCTTTTCATATCATACTGGAACAAACGTTCGCAGCTTATGTTAAGTCGTGGTGAGTGCTATTTCATTTCCGATAAAATATTGACGATGCTCGGGAAGAGAGATTACAGATGCGAAATCCTCTCAGCTCTGTTGGTGAACTTCACCAAGAGCCAATTTAGTGTTGAGGTTCAAACTGATGGATGCAAAAGAAATATTATGAATTTTATGGATAATTTGTCAAATATATTAAAATTGTTAAATAATTCAATTATATTTAATAATAATGTGATAACTGAGACTCCATAGCTTAGCCCTTTAATTCAAGGTTGTAAGACAATCGTCAATTCTGTTATTACTACAGCTGTGGTACTTGCGATGCGAGCGCGGCTACCGCGCCAGCGCCGCACCGGCAAGTACGAGGGACCCTGTAATGATCGTTGATGTTTGTAGTGTAGAATGTTGAGTTACTTGCCTTACGGTCTCCGCACCCCATGATCGTACCTTGGTTTAAAGGACATTCCTCGTGTAGGATGGAGTTTCAGTTGATCGGACTGTCATGAGATGTCCGCTCATCTTTCTGTACGGTTATCGGATGTATTGAAAGATTTTTTTCCATATGAATGGGTCATTTAATGTAATTTTAAATGTTTTTCGCTTTTACTATAGTATGTTAATAAATTTTTAGAAATTCAATAATGTTAAAAATGATTACCCGTTATAATTTTTGTTACATGTACCATGTACAATAGGGTTAACATCAATCTGATTTACTTACTAATTATATTTTTACATATGTGCAAAGTTTACCTGTATATTTTTATCTTATCATCCAAACTTATATGTGAATATATCCCATTTCATCATTTTGCAATTCTTATCAATAAAAAATCTGTTATAAACCAGTAACTCCTTGGTTTCATCTCATTTGTGGTTGTTGTGGAATCACTTCTTCATTTTACTTTCTGGCCGGTGATAATACTTGAAATAGTAATTAGTGACACAGAAAGCCAAGTTCAATTGGTTTCCCCCTCCACTCGCATACCACATGACTCACTCCCCCACAATACATTACTCATTTGTATGAGTGGGTACCGCACACATATGCACACACCACCTCCACATCTAGGGTCAAATAAAACATGGACTTGTTGTTCATTTATTTAATGTTGTGATTACATTCATTCTCCATAAATTCCTACTGACAATATCTAAAAGGTGACACATCTTACTGTTACTACTGACATTTATAAATAGCTACATTTTATTCAAAACAAATTACATACTCCCCTTTTGCTGATCTTTCAGCATCATTTCAAGATTAATTTAAGAGTTAAAAATCATTATCATTCCCCTCCGACTGCATATGTCAACATTCTAGACACACAAGAATAGACACAGTCGTCAGAAAAAAGGTAGCAAAATAAGTTTTCCTCTAACAGTTAAGTAATTTTAACAAATTTGTGTCAAGAAAGAGTGAATGGTTAATGCGTGTCACTCGACTACCAGCATAGCCAACGATTAGTTTAATGATCCTCGGTGATTGCTCATAAAACTGTTGCATGATCTTTGTCTAGGGTGAAGCTAGGGTTGCCACCTCCAGAAAGTTATCAGAATCTTTGTTCAGAATTTAAAACCATTTTTTTATATTTAGTTTACGAATTAAGACAATTTTTATTTTTAAAAATGTAATGGACTGGTTTTTTCAAATTTTTAAAATTATGCTTAAAATATTTTGTAAAATTGATATAAATAATTTATGTAAATACATTTCTTCATTATTTTTCTACTGAATAAGTTTTATTTGGTCCACCCTTAGTCCCAGTGATATGTTTTGCTGTTACCGTAATCACGCGAAGGTGGCAACCTTAGATATGATTGTTTTAATTTCAATTAACTGTTCAATGAAAAGGCTGGCTATTGAGTTTGCTAAATGTATTTCCTTGAGGTGAAACGAGATCTTCTTTGAAGATCGAGTCCAGCAATAGGATTTCTACTAAATTATCAATAAATTTGTTTTCCAAGTCAAATGTTAATAATGAAGCTGAAAGAAGAGCCAGAATTTCTCACGCGGAGAATATCATATACTAAATGTTAATTATTTTTTACTATTCAAAGCAATCATATTTCTGATAACAGTTGTTTTGTGTCAACTTCTAGCTTCATACATACATGTACTGTTCCCCAAATCAGTGTTGTTTAAACATATTTTCCCGTAAATTAGTACACCTTTGATTGGAACTACCTTAGCTGTTTAAATAATTAATAATTAAATTAATATGCCAAGTATTTTATTTATAATCCAAAAGTTAATTATATTGTGTAACTTGGTATCAAACTTTAGTAATAATATAAATATATGTATTTTTGTGTGGAAATCATAAGCAGAAATATGATTGCCTTTTCCCACCCCAGATATAAACATGCATTTTTAAAACACTGCCAAGTAACTTAGGTAATAAAGAAAATATTTAAATAAACTCCTTTATGATAAAATTATTTTTATTTGTATAATTTCTTAATTTTCACCTTTAGTACTACATATATATCTAACGGAATCGTACACTTAATGATGAATTGATATAAATTGACCTTAGTGTGAACACAGCTGGAGATCCTTGCTTAGTTGCATAATCTACAATCTGTCTATAACAAAGCAATGTTGACTGCTTCATCAACATACAATGGTTTATCTACATAAGTATGTCTATCAAGAAAGTGTAAGTACATAAGGTACTTGATATAGGATAGAAGGTAAACAAACAGGAAACTACAGTGGCTAACCACAATAAAATTAATTCATTTTCAAGTGTGCTAATGAGATTTCGTATCAAAATTCATTAATTTTATTCATAATGTAAGTTTGGAAAGGATGTCAAATATGATTTTATAATATATGATGTTTATTAATAGCCCGGTGGGTGCCTTGGAGTAAACACTACACATACATGATTTTACATTTAATGATTTTGAAATGAGACGTGAACTGTATAAAATTTAGAGATCAACTTTAGAAAATATTACAAAAATGTACTTCGACAATAAATTTCATAATATAATAGTGGCAGTGGTTGCTTTATGTAGGTTTTAATGTCTAATCGGTGAAAATACAAATCAAAGAAACAAGTTTTTACAGCCATTGTGTATCTCCATGCTACAACTGTTTGCCATGTTTTTCTCTATTTACCAAAGCTTCGTGTCAAGTGTCTCATCACTACGACTCGGTCACTCCATTCACAAAGTGGCAAAGTCAGTGAGTAATCTGTCACGGGGACAATCACAATACGTATGTGGTACATAGCAATACTGATTTCCTGAAAAATCCCACTGATCCATCATACCTCCCGCAAGGTGAAATGAACAATATTCTCCAAATCCTGGAATACTGTATTTACATCGTCAATGAAATTCATTTTACTATATAGATATTGTTTCGATCAATGGGAAAATCATTTAATTGTACATAAGTGTTTTGTTGCCATTCATATAATATTTTCTTATAACATAAAAACTGACTTATTAAAATAAGTATTTCATATATTCTTTTTAATGATTTCAAATAAAATTTTACCTGTATAAATATCAAAGGTATTTTATTACTTATTCTGATTTCTTTTACAGTCGTAACACACATACAAACTGCTTGCGCTTCTTGATCAACGAGCTCGGGACTGGAGACTTGGCCTTTAAAAACTTAGCTCTCTATGTATAATATTAACCTAACACTTTCGCCTTCAGGTTAACACCATATACAGATCTAACAACATTTATCATGTTGCAACATTAAATATTTCATTGGTAATACCAATACTAAACATATATTTTTTATATCTAAGACTAGAAGATTTGACTAACTTTTTAGAGTTGGGCTACATTTTAACTTAACTCCCTAACTAATAGATTCTTCATTAGTATCCCCGCTGACTAGGATGGTTGTCTTCGACTTTGAATTCTTGTTTTAAATCTTTTTCCTATCAGTTATGGAGCTAATTCATTTTGACTCGTAGTCATCATTGAAATGTGGTAAACTGTGGGCCAGAGTGTTATCGAGCTTCCTCGCTTCGTGTTCCAATAACAGTGAATCCAATGCTGGTTCCTGGAAAGTCAAAATAACATTATGCTTCAAGCAATACAATTAATCAATATGTACTTAATTTCTACTTGTAAATAGTTTGAATTCATATTACTTGAATTTTTTATTTCATTAAAACAATATAAAAAATTATTACAATGTCAAGTTTGTACAACAAATGAGAGAATTATTTACTTTCTGATTATGCAATTGAAAGCTACATGCACTACACTTCAACAGTTATTTAAAGATTGAATCCTAAGACAACATGTGAGCGTGAAGGTGTTGGCTAAAACTGGACTGATTGTTCAAATGTTGATTTTAGTGTTTAAAATTAAACTGTTCTCTGTTTACTGAAATGCCTCATCAAGGGTGTAAAGGATAATAATCTGTCACTTAAAGACTAGAAAATAGTTATGCTAGTCCAGTAGGCATAATTATCCAAAGGAAAATAATTGGAATAAAATCACGCTGCTTATAGATTATCAAACCTAATGTTAAAGACAGATTTTACAACTCCTATGAAATAATATTATTTTGGGTTGATTGGTGATCCCTACTCTGTAGTCTTCAGCGTATATACATATTTTTAAATTAATATAGCGTGTGTTTCTACAAACTGTTTCCTGCAGTAATAAGCAAACATTTTAAATGTAAAATACTGTGGCAATGCTCATTTAACTGCTATAAGATATAAATAAATTGTGTAATTTCACATGGCTAACGTAACTACATATGTATTACCTTTTCCTATGAATAACAAGATATTTTAAAATCTATTGATAAAATTAATTAACAGGTGACATAAACATCTAATAAATGTATCTTCAGTTATCAGTTTATCCAGGGGCGTTGAAATAGCCTCTAAGAATGTTATTGTAATCCAACTTGTACCTTTAAAATTCAAACTTAATAAATCCTAACTAGGTGTGATCATATTTTATCATTTTCTCTACCAAAAGTTATAATATTTGTATATTAACATATTTTAATCCAAGGACATATCTCTTAAATATTTTAAAACTATTGTATAATTGCTTTCCATTCATTTAGAGAATATTCTGTCAAAACCTAATTTTGCATATTCTGGTATTATGTATTTTCTTCAATTAGGAAGCATATAAAGATTAGAACAAGATACATTTAAAACATATTTTCACATCGACAAAATTGTGGTGTTTTATCCACCACAATAATTATGTTGTTTACGGTCATCTTGAAACTCACCTGTGACACAGTACGAAGAGAATCTCCAAGAGCTGATCGAAGGCGTGACACCTCGCGGCCGTGACGGCCTGACCTTAATACAAACAGTTGGCGGCGTCGTGCTTCCTGGCTCAACTGATTGCGTAGAGTGTGAATCTAAGAAGTATTATTTGTAAGTATGCAAATATACAGGTGTATCACTTCATTTTAGATGAGATAATGCACTAGGGAAAATGTTTTCATGGTATCAAACAAGACAAATTTAAAAATATATATTTTACTGCAATATTGTTCATTAATTTATTATATTTATGTCAAATATTATGCAAACAACTCAACAATAACAATTTTGATCTAACTTGGTAGAAATGATCACCAATTTCATTACCATCTAAATAACTTTTATTTTTAGTAACTTTGCTGTTAGTGATAAATCTCTTCATTAATCTGATTTAAAAATTTTATTGTACCTGACTCTCCAATCTGGCTATTTGCTGTCTGTAGCTCGTTTCCCGAGCTTCTAGCAACCTTTCTGATTGTAGCGCCGCTGCTCTTAGACGATCAGTCTCCTCCCTGGATGTTCCGCCTCCTCTCACATTTCCAGTTTCTTTAGAACGAGAGATTGCCAACTCTGCTTCCTATTGTTTAAAAAGAAATGTAATGTAAAGATTTTATTTGCTTCAAGTCAAATTTTATGGGTACAACAATAATGGGGTAGTATTCAGGTGTAAGCTGTATTCCTATCTGGTTCAAAATACAGCCCTACTTACTGCTGTTCCTAACTTTGCATTACTGCTGTTTTAAAGCTTCACATTTTGTAAATCTTTTATTATTAAATACAGTACACATATCTATATTGTTCACAACTTTGATAAAGAATGGAAATGAATAAATTTATAAAAATTGTGTCTATCTTCATATTAAAAGTAAAACTTACAAGGCATGAGATAATTTTCTATAAATTTACTTCTTGGTAATTGCTTGTAATCCAATTGCTTCATATATACATATAATAATAACATTTCTCTATTCGTGGAACTCATTATATGCCCTTACTGCATCTCAGTACCGAGTCCATCCTACCCAAACATATTCAATAGGCGCCATTGTCTGATAATGCCGCAGGCTATTTTACTATACTATATACTTATAATAATGACAAGTCTACTCTGATCCTTTGTAAGTAATCTTAAATAAAAAAATTATATTCAAATTAAAAATATAGCATTACCTTCTCTGCGAGAAGACTTTCCAACCTTCTGATTTTCATCTTCAAATCTCTATTCTCATGTTCATACATAGCTGTTAAAGGATCAGACAGATCTGCCCCGAGGGAGTGTAGCGCTATATTAGAGTCACGCAATACATTTGAATCTCTACCACTCAATTTCATATCACGAACTGAAAGTCCACCAATAACTGAATCATTATCCGAATAAATAGATTTCTCAGGTCTTTCGTAACTTTTGCTTCTTATGGTTTTGGCAGCTCTTTTTTCAGCCTCAAGTTGACGAATCTTGTCCTGCAACGCTTCTACTTTAGCTCGGAGCTCCGATCTGTCCCGCTGAGTGGCGTGCAGTTCTCGTTCTGTTTCACTATCAATTTCTTTTCCGTCCCAGTTAGTGAGGCGCAATTGTGATTCCAACGTTGATCTAAAGTAAATATCAAGCTTTTAATTGATCATTTACATTTCTTTTCATGCACAAACTAGTTATTATTTCAAAGAATTCTAATAATGATGATATAATGAGAGATACAAAACCTTATAACTAAAATACAAACCTTTGCACTTCCATATTTGCCATCTGGTTATTCAGTCTGTGGACTTGATCCTGAAGTTGCTGCTTATCTCTCTTCACCTCTGCCAGGGAATTTTTGATGACTTCCATTTTCTCATTCAATATTCTTTTCTCGGTATCACAATTGCCAAGTGATTTTTGCAATTGCTTTAGTTTGTCTGATGATGAGTGTTCGTGGTTCTTTACGTCTGTCATCTGTCGCTGGATTTTTCCAAGTTCACTCTTCAACTCACTCTCAGATGTAGCTGCCTTCTGCAGCGAGGCACTTAATTGGTCTACTGTTGCTTTCAGAGAGGTACATCTTTCCTCCAATGTCAAGATTGTTCTGCCTTGGGATTCACAATGTTCTTGCAGTTTCTATATAAATATAAAATTTATTTACATATATTTTTTTGTAGCATAAATAGTACATATGAAAAAATAAAGGTAATTGCTTTACTAGACGTAGTCTGTTCTAATGCAATTACCTGTACAATTTTTAAAAGTTGTAAATGTTAAGAGGTAAGTAAGTATAATGTTAAGTACGTTATGAAAAGTTATGTGAAAAAATTATAATCAAAAGTTATAAAAATATTATTGTCAGTAATATACAATAGTGGGAGACAAAAATGTGTGGGTAGTTAGGTTAGCACAAATGACAAATTAGTTTTATTTTGCTTTCTACCCACATCAAGCAACCACTTTGTTATTTTTGGTTTAAAGTAGTTAATCACTTTAGACCCTTTAAGGTCTAGTGGCAATTAGTTAAATATTCTCGGAGCACAAAATAAAAATGTTTATTGAGCGAATTTGATATTAAATTTTGGCACTGAATAGTATCCTAAGGCTTTGCTCCTGGTTTCCTTTGGATCGGATCATGGAAGTAAAGTTAAATTTTTTTTTAATTAGTTTTAAGATTGTCTTATATCCAAAACTTGAAAGGATTTAAAGAGTATATTTAATAACCTCTTGTTTATTACTCTGATTATTTTATTATTACATTTCTGAGCCTTAATTAGAAGTAAGAGCTGCACTACCCCATGCACATATTACATAACTGATGAGACTGACAAAGTAAATAGTATACCATAATAAAGTAATTTTCATGAAGCTGCGTAAAATTTTAAAAATATAAATTAATATTAATAATTATTTCAATTATATTAATTCATTATTATATTCATATGTACATAGATTATTTTTTGAGACCTAATAAAAATAAGTGTACTAAAACTAAATACATATGTAAGTACTTAATAAAAATAAATAACAATGTTATACCTGTATCTGCACATCCTTGTCCTGCCTAGCTAACTGCAGCCTCCTGGTGTCACCTTCTAGAGCCGCCCGCTGCAATTCTGCGCGGGCTGCTCTCTGTTCAGCCCTTCCAGCTTCTTCAGCTAGCGCTCGCCTCTCTGCCTCGCATCGGGAAAGTGACACCCGCAACTTTTCAGATTTCTCCTACAGTAAAAGATACAGCCATTATTATAAATTACTTGCCAAATGTTTACAACATGAGAATGACATTTTTCTAACTTGCCTCCAACTGTCCCTTTTCATCATTTCCACTATTAAGTGTAAGCTCCATGGTAGTTATTTTTTCCTTCAGTGAACTTACTTCATCACTTTTTTGTTGCAATGCTTCAGTCTGGAAAGTGAAATCATTTCAATGTATTTGATATGTATGTATATTGTTAACCCAGTGTGTTTGGATAGTGAGCAACTGAGATATGAAAATAAATATATTGTAATTTATTTAGAATAATGCATATTTAATTTGCTATCCACGTACAATAGTGTACATAGCCAGGAAATGGAGACCAGAATCAATCTAAGCTTTGAAAAAATGTTACATATATTATGTATAAATTTTCCTCAAAACGTCCTCGTACAAATATAAGTGTGCTTTCTCGAGTTAGATGAGTTGAATATTCCATACGCTTATAGATGGTGGTGGCGACAGACTAAAGATAAGAAGTTCAGTTGTGAGGGCATATATCTCGTAAATAATACTGTTTTTTTTAATTTTATTTATTGTTATCATAAAAATATTTATGTTATTTCTCCATATGGTTAATATTTTTACCACAGAAAAAAGAATTTAGAACAAGTATTTTTTAAAGCAAAGGGGTGTTATTTTTATTTCATTTAAAATGTATTTGAAAGTCTAATTAAATTTCCTTCAACTTATTGGAAAAGATTTTTTTTATATATTATATCTTTATATTTTATATATTATATTATGTATTCACTAACTTTTTATCTAAAAATATATTTAGAAACATATCAAATTACAAAAAATATTCTTGTCAACTTACTATCTTTACGTGCATTTAGAAAATGTGTAGTGTATGAACCATAATATTAATCTTTGCCAATTATTAAACCTCAAACTTGGTAAAAATGTAAAGTTTTATTGTTATTCTCAATTATTAGGATTAAATAATTGAGAATAACATATTTTTTTGTAATAGTACCTGGGATTGTAATTGAGCCTGCTTTTGTGCAAGAGTTGCTTGGAACTGATTTTTTTTGTCTTCAACAGATCTTAAATTGTTTATTGCAGCTGTCAATTCTCCATCACCTTTGCTCTTCAGCTCTGTTGATTCTTTAAGCTGCTTACGTAATCCACAAATTTGGGTTTTCAAATCATCCTAAAATGATGCTAAATTTCATTAGAAATGTAAATTATTTTTTATATGTACAACCCAAAAAATTCTTTAGGAAGGTTTAAATGAAAACTTGAATAAAATCTTTCATACATACCCTTTCTCTCTCAACTTGACCAACTTGTTGCATGAGATTTCTAATTCCTTTTCTTACAATATCGGGATCCACGTCAGTTATAACCTCGACAGTTTTCTCTCGTTCCGTATGATCTTGACCTGTAAATGTTTTTTTTATTTTTGTTTACATTATTCCTTTGCCCATCTTTACATTTATGACATCAGTTGTTTATCACAAAGGTTTTGTGCAAACATTTAACAAGCGTGTGTATCGACAAAGCGTATATTGTTGGACAGACATTTTCTCAATATATTTTTTCCATGTAATTAGGCATTTTGTTGCTGAAGAAGTGCTTTTCTTTAATTCATCTTATATTCTAGTTATCTTTGTTCTCTTTAATTTGTTTAATGTTAATTTGTTTATTATTTTGATTATTTACGTTTTTTTCACATTGATTTTTATCCTTAGATCTTTCAATTATTATACATAATGCTTTTTTCTTAGCAGATGGTAATATGATTTTCTTTTTATACTAGAATTCCAAGATGGCCATGTTGTTGAAAGTGCAAGTCTATTTCGGTTTAAGGTTTCTCTGGTTCTTATAAAGTACTTATTTCGTCTTTCGTGAGATGCTGTCTCTTGTAAAGTTGGTGATAGGTCAGCCACTACAGTGCAATAATATGAACAGTGCATAAGTACATATTTACAAAATAAATAAATTAATTACTATCAATATAAGTTGCAATCAATCTACATGGAAACCATAAACTACCTATACTTATTATTAAACTTAAAATATCAATAAATAAGCGCTGTTGAGACAAATATTTTATAGCCTACAAAATATCTAAGAAATGAATCATGATTTCTACCAAAACAAAAAACCTTTTAATTTTGTAATATTATGGAATGTGAAATATCTACATGGACTATAAATAATTTAATATTTTCCATTACGCTTATCATAAATGCATTGATAAGTAAAACATTTTTAAAGATATCTGTATTATCAGAAATTATTTTATCAAAATTTGTTGAATTTCATTTAAAAATCACAATTGTAATAGATTTAAAGATCAATTTAGATAATGTTAGTAATTAATTCAGTGACTAGGTGATAAATTCAATTAAATATTTTACATTAGATGTGATGTGAAAAATAGTTAAATTCATCAAACTAACAATGGTAGTCCATACGTTGAGGTGACATTAGTTAACATTCTATTTTTCACACAAATAAACATTAAATTTCTTTCTGATCTTATTGAATATTACCTTTATTGTACATTACTTTATATTTTAATTGTTACCAAGTGACCCTTTTTATATACTTTTCTCTTTTATCTCAGATTTCATAATCATTCAGATTATGTTTCATAAAATTCAAAATACCTGTATATCTATCCATCTTATCTCATATTTGCAAAACACCCCTATCCTTAAACAGCACATAAGGCACACATGAGATGAAAGAGCAAGGGATCCTTACGGATCCGGTACTCTGTAGACAGTAGACCAATGTCATATTTGTATATGTACTTAATATTTTTAAAAATCCATCAATAATACAACAAAATTATTTTAATGGCACTTCTTGAAGAACTGTGACATTAATTTATACATATTCAGTATATTTTAACATTGTGAACAATCTAAAACCATGTTTATAATGAATTCCCAATAAACGAAACATATGGATCGAGGTGAGGAAATTCATGCAGTAATCCACATTTTTTCAATTTTCACCACCTGCAATACTTTTTTTCCCTATTCAGTTAGATAAAATATATTCCACATTCTTATACACAAATTCATAAAATAGTCAATACAAGTCAAAACTTGCATTACAATTTTTAAAAATAATCAAAATGGACTTAACAACCTCTGTGAGGACTCCATCTCCTTGTTGGACTTGTCAGTCTTGTTCCTGGAGCCACTGTTCCGGAAGAATCAATCGGAATCCCAGCAATCCTTCTCAAGGCTGCTCCCACTGCCCCTAACTTCTGCTCTGCTGACCTTCTATTTGATTCTGCGTTGACTGTCTGTGATTCCAGAGCACGCACACGTCCCTCTGCCCCCCCAAGACGGGCCTGTAATATTTCATAAATAATAAGAAAGACCACTATTTATTAATAAATCAACATGTTTCGATACCTATGGTATCTTCTTCAGAAAACAATGTATACTAAAATTTAAAAATGCAAACATAGATAAAAACAAAAGTATATTTGGTTTATAAACAAAGCGTTTTTTCTTATTATTTATATTTGTAATATGTTGCCACAAAGTAATTGTGCTAATATTGAAGAACTGTAATATATCATATATATATATATATATATATACCTTTAGTTAGCAGGCAACAAAATAACTTAATTTTCTGTCTCAAAGAAACACATTATATGTGTACATAGAATATAAAATATGACAAAATAATTTCTGTCAAATGAAGAAATAATAATCACTGTCTAGTATAGTATAGTATAGTAAACCTTCATAAAAATTCACAAAACTCTAGTATTGATTTATTCTTATTACTTATAACTTACCTTTAATTCCTGAATCTGTTGAGTTGCATCTGCGAGGCAAACCTCCAGATTGTGTTTCAAATCTTCCAATCTTCTTTCTTTCACCCGCGAGTCTTCTAATCTCAATAAAAGTTCCTGTAATTTTTATCACAAACGTGTTAATTCGTTCCACCGGAAAAAGATTTTTTCTTTATATTATTCCAAAATACTAAATCTATATACTAATTACTATCAGACTAAAGACTAACGACTATCAGAACTAAAGACTATCAGAATATTATCCTAAAAATGGCAAAATAAATTTTGATGTACCCCAAATAAAATGTTATTAGAATAGGTACCTATTTAGTTTGAGAATAGCTTGCACAAAATCGTCTTATTAAATCAAGAATAGTAGTCCTTTAGCCACAGATATATTATTAATAAGAGCAACTTTGTTCTAAAATAATCAATGATGCAATTATGTTTGCAATGATGTTTTGGTTTATCCTATATTGATTTGGCTTAGAAACTAGCTACATGTCTTGCAAAAAATGACATACTTGGTCCCTGGTGTGACACCTCTCTTCTAATTCTGCCCCCCTTGCCCTAAGCCTCCCAATCTCTTGTCGAGCAGTCACCAGATGGTTCTCTAAATCTGCCCCCTGTCTCTTCATCTGACCCAACTCCTGTTGGACACGTTCACGCTCCTCAATCTCATTCTGAAGTCTAGAAAAAAAAAGTAATTTGTATGTTTTATGTAGGTTTATGCCTGATTGCTAATTTTATTGTGTAATGTTAAAGAATAATTAACATTATTTTAACCAATGATCAACCAGAAGTATTATCCTGCGTGTGTTTTCCCTTTGTTTCAATAAAAGAATGCCATGTAAGTACACAAAGACATGAGACATAAATATATATTTTTATTTTTTCATTATTTTAGCCACAAACTCTCAATTTTTTTTTTGCACTTATGATTACAAAATCATAAATATTGAATAATACAATACATTACATATAATATTGTCTCTACGTGCCAAATTCATATAATTTCTGCTTAGAACTTACTGTGAACCATATTTTTACTAACGAATTCTGCAAATGCAAATGTAAGTTTAGTGAAACATTGTTTAACTATTTGTAAATATTAATTGCGAAATTTAGAGATTATAAAATTAAGATAATGACAATTTTTCTTCAATCACAATATGTAAATATATCATTATTATTAAGTTATTTTTCATGAATAATGATACCTAGCTTACTTTACAATCGATCCAGTATGTTGTGATATTTTAATAAGCCTGTATCAGTTGTATCAAAATATATATAGCAAAAGTTGAAATAAATAAGTGTTAGAATACAAAGTCTGTCATGAATAACAATAATAATGCTAGATACCAATATTTAAATCTATTTATTGTCATCACCTTGCATGCAGTTCCTTTTCTTCATGCTGCTTGGCATCCAATCCCCCCTGTGCCTTTTGTAGCTGATCCCTAGTAGCAGCTGCCTGTCTGGCTAGGGCTGCCTGCTGTCTACCTGCCTCTCCTGCCGCCGCCGATAAGCGAGTCCTCTCTGCTTCTAATGCATTTCTTTGTTCCTCCAATCCTTAAGATAATATTAATGTGATATTGATATACCATAATTTCTTTGGTTTAAGTTTTTATCTATTAACAAATCTATACCTCTCTTCTTCATAGCTTCTGTTCTAATGAATGTCGTTTTTGTTTGATATTTGATTAATGTATTATTGGTCAACCATTATTAAAGAACTAGATCAGTTTATTTATATATTTTAAATACAATTTTTTACTATTTGTAATCATATTATTTACTTTTAAAATATATTATCGTAATCAATATTTTCACTGTAACCCCTTGATTATTTTGCTTATATTACAGCAATATTTATTAATATAATTGGACATGGAATGCCATTGCTGAAAAACTGTGCAATATGTATTGCTAATTAAATTTCGGTATTTCCAACAATGATAAAAAATAATAATGTGAAGTATAAAGAAATGTCATTCAGTAAGTCTTCTTGTACATTAATGTGAATTATGAAAATCATGTAATGTACCAAGTACGTGCTTTGACCGATAGGTTTACTCAAAGGTATTTGAGATTCTGTAAAAACAAAGTATATGGCTTTCAAATAATGGAACGATAGATGTATTAATTTGAAAAGTATAACATATAGATTCGAAAATTTGCCATCAATCCACTGTGTTAGTATAGCATAATCGGATAGTGCATGTTCCCCGGATTGGAAGAGATCCAGGTTCGAATCTCGGTAACAACAACAATAAAAAAAAATTAAATTAATTTTATATATATATATCTTTCTAATCAATACGTTTAATTTGTATTTAAAACATCACAGACCTATGTACTGAATAATTACTTCACAATAAGAATGTGTTTTTAATAATAATAATTATGTCCAAAGTTTTATTTTGATTTTCTTCAATGTTTTTACATATTTTTTACAATAGATGTTGATCAAACCCGGATTTTGTAAACCAAATTTTATTTTTCTATCATTCCAAATAATCGAGTCTATTGAATTTTCAAACTAATCCAAATCTAACATGCTACGAAATTGGACAATTGATGATCACTAGTGGGATTTTTTAATTTATCCTAATTGAACATGTTTATGAAAAAAATTCCATAAAAAAATTATATTCATCTGTTTTATTTAATTTAAATGTATGAAATTTTAAATGTTATACCAGCAATTTTATGGAATGCCTCTTCCAAGGATCTTGCATGTTCTCTTCTCTCTTGTTCTGATCTCTTTACTTGATCTCGAAGTTCTTTATTTGTACTGTTGTACTTATCGCGCTCCACATTACTATTTGATAGTTGTCGCCGAGTATCTGTCAAATCCTTTCTGAGACTTTCAGATTCATTTTCATCTATAATTTAATGCATTTTCTTAAATATTTCAATTTACAATAAAATACTTATACTTAAGTCAAAAAATTTGATAGGCTTACTTTCTTTAAGCTTTCTCAAAGTGTCATTGAGTTGAGCATTCAAGTTGTCAGATTTATCTTCTGCAAGTTGAAGCTGTAATCTTATATCTTGACATTCCTTCAAGCAGTTTTCTTTTTCCAAAGATAATTCTTGAAGTCGAGTTCCAGAACGAACCAAATCTTCTTCAGATTTTATTCTGTCAAAAAAAAAATAAGCATTTAAAAAAATAAACAGTTTTACAGGTATTTTAAATTATATTTATATTTAACTTTGTTTAAACCACTGTGTTAATTACGACGATATGTTAGTATCAAAACTGGTTAACGTAAAAATAACACAGTGGTTTATACAAAGTTAAATATAAATACAATTTTAAATTATGTCTAACCACAAAGTTAACGCTACAAACATCAACAATAGTTTTACAGGTACCCAAGGTAGGAGATAATTCCATTTCAAATACATTATTGTTTAAGTTTGCGCTAATCAGTAGATTATCTTTTATCATATAACTTACTTTGTTTCTTCTAATTTACTCTTCATATTCGTAATTTCATCTTTGAGTTGATTAATGATATTTCTATCCTGTTCACAACGAGACTGTGATTCTCTTCTCAATCTTTCAATTGAACTTAGTTCACTATCCAAAGCACGCTTTGTTTCTTCAAGCCTTTCCAATAAAGCTTGTTGATCATGATGAGCTTCAAACAAATTATATATCAATTACTTTTAAATAAACCCACTATATACAGAAAAAAAATATTTAAAAAATGGAGTAATAGATGTATTAATTTTAAAAAGCTACAGAATATAAGTTCAAAAATTAATTGTAAATGTAATTGTTTGATATAATGAATTTGGTTAACGCATTTCCCCAGATAGCAATAGCAACTAAAATATTTTTTTGATAAATATACTTTTTCTATATATTTATCTAGTCGATTTGTTTAATTTGAATAAAAATATCACAGAACTATGTTCAAAAATTACAAATACACAAGAAAAATGCGTTCTCCTTAAAAATTATTTTTTGTCCACTTTAGTCCAAAAAAATAGTAATTTTTTATAAATAATAAACTAGAATGAAAGTGCGCTTACCTATCAAGAGAACCTGCTGCTTATCATTCTCAGCTCTCAATAAAGCTTCTTCATGTTGTTGGCATAGATTGTCAATGGCTGCTTGTAATTGTTGCTCGCGGTCTTGAAGCTCTGCTATTTCAGCATCTTTTTCTCCGCTCAAACCCTGTACAGTCTGCTGTAAACGCTTTTCCAATGATATACGAACTTGCTCCTAAAATTAAAAATGAATATGAAGTATACATTAGTAGGTAATGTATGTACTTATAGGAATTGCAGCTTCTTGTTTTAATTCTTTATTACCTTTTCTTCTGTTAATTTCTTAATATTTTCTGTGCTAGTTTTATTCAAATTTGTGATTGTTTGCTGATATTCCGCTTCTTTCTTAGCTGATTGCTGCATCATTGAATTTTTGGTTTCCCTGAATTTCTTTTCTGAGGCCTGAAGATCTTTTGTCAGACGATTTACTTGACCTGAGGAAATAAAATATTAGTTTTAAAAGATTTTTCTTAAAATTATTGAAGAGATATTTGTCTTTAAAAATTTGTGTTTCTTACCTTTAAGGTTTTCTTCGCTCAACAATGTATTTTGTAATTCTTTGTCAAGTTTTTGTCGCTTACATTCGACAGCTTCTAAATTACTTGAAGTATCAAAAAGAATACCCTCCAAAGCCTCTTTTTCACTTCTCAGTGAAGCCAACTGTTCTTGGAGATGTTGCAAATCTTTTTCATTACCATCCAACATCACCTGTAAGAAAATGATTTTGTTTTTTCTGTAAAAATTTATTTGTGGCTTATAATTATTTGCTTGCAATTCAGAAAATTTTCCATTGTTTCATATAAATCCAAATATTTGCAAATACAGTGGTACCTTGGTATACGTCTACTTTTGTATAAGTCCAACTTGGAATACGTCCTATTTGTGTGCAAATTTTTTTGTTTTGGTATACGACCATTGTTTGATATATGACCATTGTTTGGTATATGACCATTGTTTGGTATTCGACCATTGTTTGGTGACGACTCGCGTGCGTCAAATGATGTGCGCTTACATATTCGGTCTCGTTTGACTGAATTGGGTTTTTGGAGAGGGAGCATCTCTACCACGACTGCCCACGAACGCCAACACAACTGTTTCTACCATTTGGTGAACAACGCGTGCTATATTGTTTTTGTAAATTAATAAATTTACAAAATAAATTGCGAACCATGAGTTCTAAAAAAGTTAATGAGAAGCCAGCAAAGCCCAAACAAGTCGTTCTAGAATTGTCTGGAATAACCAGACAATGTCACATTTCCGAAACATCCTGAGGAGAAGGCAGAAGCAAATTTCTTTGGACAGATTTGGACAGATCTGACCCGGGTGTTGGTAAAAATATGAATTTCGCGACAAATATTCGTTTAATGTTGTTTTCTTTCTATGTAATCTTTTATTAAGCAATTCCAAATAATTTGAGACACAAATTAATATTATCGGAAGAGATTCAAATGTGTTATAGGTAAAAATATAAAAAAACACATAAAAACTGATCTAAGACAGATGCTTTTATGGGATTGCCTCTCACTGCCCATGCTAAATCATATATTATCAACCTTTAGAGCATTTTTTTTACTGCCTTTACTACTCTCTTTTCTAATGTTCCGTGGAGAAGGTACACAAAGGTATGTTTCCGTATATTGTGATCCAGTTCAATTATTGTACACATATTTATAACGTTATTTGTTTTGACTTATTTTCATCTAGCGGTAATATACGTATCTGAGGCGTCTTGCGCTTACCTGGGTCCCCCAAAACAGGTCAATAATAAAATATGAAGTTTTATGACAATACCTGATGACCATAGGGTCATCATTCCAATATTGTTGTTGCTTTTGAATTATAATTATAAATGTTGTTTAAAAATACGTTGTGGTTGAAAAATATTTAAATGACAAAAGGCGGCTTTGACACAGTTTAGAAGCGGGCCGGCAATGGCCATTCTAAATACATTGTTATGGATGGCTAAAAACCTTACCTGCAAAGAAAAAGACAGCTGTCGCAGGAAGAGATTTGATAATCGATAAAGTGAGCGATTATCAAATCTCTATCAAAGCGGAATTTATTTTCATTGTGAGCAACTAAACAGTTTCACTGTGTTTAATAAATCAAAAAGTATATGTTATAACACCCCAGAAATAAATGTGAATGATGATAATCAATCATTAAAAAGAAAAAGGTGCAAGTTTTGTGTTTGTAAAAATGACAAAAAACTCAATTCTCCTGTGCAGTGTGTCACAAAGCAATTTACAAATCTCTCAAGCATGTAACAATTTACTGCCCGGACTGTAAATATAATTAATTTTAATTTGTTATATATATTTAGTGTATATTATTTACTTGTTTTACTTATTTTTTAAACATTGTTGATTGCATTTCCTATTGAAAATTATGTGTATATTTATATTTTATTTCTACATATAGGTACCTGTATTAACTTTTTTAATTATTTTCATTCTGACAATGATAAACAATTTACTATCTGAATTGTCTTCATAGAAGGCAATCATTAATATCAGCAATATCGCGGCAATATCAGCTATATAGTCGACTCAATTTGAGGCTTCTAGTAGTGTACCTCAAGGCTCACACTTAGGACCAGTTTTTTAAAATTATTTATTAACGATATTGTTGCTACATTTGACAAAGTTAACATATTATTATTTGCTGATGACCTTAAGGTATCCAGAACAACAATTAAGTCGATAAATGACTGTATTATTCTTCAATCTAACCTTAACAAATTACATGAATGGGTGTACACACAACAAACTTTTTTTAAATATTAATAAATGCCAATCTATAACATTTTACAGAATCAAAAAATCCATTGTTTTTCAATACAGCATAAACAGTGTTACTATTAAAAAAGTATCTCAAATTAAAGATCTTGACATATTATTTGATGAAAAACTATCATTCGTTCCACACATTAACGAAATCACAAATAAAGCTATGAAATGTCTCAGTTTTGTATTAAGAACGGTGAAAGATATCAATTCACTTAAATCGCTTAAAGTTTTATACACAGCTGTGGTTCGTAGCAATTTAGAATTTAACTCAACTATTTGATCTCCATCATCCTATCAAGTGCACGAATTAAAATTAGAAAGGGTTCAGCATACATTTTTAAGGTTTATTTACTTCAAACTGTGTATACCTACTGAACAATTGAATTATGATTTTCTATTGAGCACTCTTAATATAATTAACTTGTCGTGTAGAAGAACTTTAAGTGATTTATTATTTTTATTTAAAATAGTAAATGGCATATTGGACACCCCTAATTTAACTGAACTGATTGTATACCACGTTCCTGCATGAAGTATCAGGTCGTCGGTGCTGTTCCATGTAAATTCACCATATATTAATATTTATAGGAATGCACCCACACAAAAACTTCACAGGTTCAGGAACAATTATGGTCTTGTAGATGTATTCCGATACTCAATGTTTAAATATAAGAGTGATGTTTTTGATGCTGTTCTGAGTCAAAGATACAACTAATTTAGATACTCGACCATTCTGTGTCAAACCTAAATTTGTATCGTCTTTTCTGTCTTGAATCTTTATTTTTATAGTTTGTTTTGCTTATTTTTAAATTTCTATTTTTATATATGTATTTCATGCTAGTTGTGTAACTGCTCATGTGTTTTTTTATTTTTTTATACCAAACCTATTTTATAAAAGCCCGCAAGGGCGTTAATAAATTAATAAATAAATTATTCGTAATATTTTTTTATAAAAACTTTATATTTTTAGTAGAAATATTATGGCACATCATACCCTTTCATTAAATCATATTTAAAATGATATATCCATAATAAATTTCCCAAAATACGGTTAAAAAACTGAAAATATGTTTTGTTTTGACCCACCGAATAGTAAGTGTTAAACGTCAAGGCTGATGATCTTCAATCTGTTAAATTTTTATTTATTTAATTTATTTGCTTTTGTATTTATATATTTTAGTATTAAACAGCGTTTAATATATTTTATACAACCTCATCAATGTATAATATGCCAATAACAATATAATTTTTTTTCATGGGAATGAATTAATCATTTTCCCTTTATTTCTTATGGGAAAAATTTGTTTGGTGTGCGTCCTGTTTGGTATAAATCCAAAGATCTGAAACGGATTAAGGACATATGCCGAGGTACCACTGTATACTTTGCTTAATCAGAATCTAGGTGAGATTTAATAAATACAAATTATTCACAATTTGAGCAAAACCATAAAAGGTGCTACTTAAAATGTTAGTTACCAAGTAACTGTTGTCTAATTCTTACCTGCTTTTCTTCACATTCTTTTACTAATTCTTCTAGTGTTCTATTCAAGCGACTATTGGTTTCATTAGCCTGCTCTAAGCGCTGTTGCAATCTCATGTTCTCTTCACAGACAGAATCCTTCTTCCTTCCGAGAGCACAAAGTTGTGAACTGAGATCACTTCTCTCACGACAAACTTGGGCTAATTCAAGCTCAACCTAATCAAGAAAGTTAATTATTTTCAGATTTTGAATTAGTACTAGCATAAATAATTTTGCAGGGATGTACGAAAAGTCTTACTTTTTCTTTTTCACCTTCTAAGAATTTTATTCTTTCAGCATAAGAATTCTTGTCAGCTTCTAAGTCAAGTCTAGTTTGCTCAGCTGCCAAAAGTTCTTTGCGTAAGGAATTCAAGTCACCTTGAGCATCACTATTTTGATTTTGTAGGTTTGACTTGTTTTCTTCGAGCTAAACATAAAAAAAATTTCATTAATTTGCTATTTTCTAAAATAAGTCCTATTTAAAATATAATACATAAATAGTAAAACAAGAAAACTTATACTTTTTTCAAATCAGCCATTAATTGTTTTTTCTCTTGTTCCAATTGGTGTACTGCTGAATCCATTTTCTCCAAAGAATCTTGTAAATCTGCTCTATCTAGAACACTTCTTTCTAATTCTATTTCAAGATCACCTAAAAAGTTTATTTTAATTAGTTATAGTTTGTTTTCAAGCATACATACTTGTATTTAGGTTTCTTTTTAATAATTAATTTTAAAAAATAAAATAAACATAAAAATAAAAAATTATATTGGTTTTGCCTCTATTTTTCTCCATCTGTGATAAAAGATTATCAGCCTCCAGTTTATTTTGTTCCAAAAGATCCCGGGATAAATAGCTTTTGCTCAATTCTTCTCGTAAATTCAACAGTTCTTCTCTTATTCGACTTGATCGGTCTTCCTCAGTTCTGAAATGATTGTTAATTTAATTATTATAATTTGTAATATATACATAGTATTTATTATTTATCCCACTAATTATAAAACAAATTTTCAAAGTATTTATTTTACATCTAGACGAAGTAATAAAAAAGCGAGTATTCGCTTTTTTATAATACAATAGTACCTTGGTATATGTCCTTAATTCGTTCCAGATTCTTATACCAAACAGAACGTATACCAAACGATTTTTTCCCATAAGAAATAAAGGTAAAATGATTAATCCATTCCCATGAAAAAAATTCCTATTGTTATTGGCATATTATACATTGATGGGGGTGTATAAAATATATTAAACACTGCTCAATACTAAAATATATAAATACAAAAGCAATAAAATAAAATATATGAAAATTTAACATGCTGAAGATTATCAGGTTTGACGTTTAAGTACTAAAAATCTATCCAAAGAAAATTGTTTCTGCCTCCTCCTCAGGATGTTTCAGAAATGTGATATTGTCTGGTCATTCGAGACAATACTATAACGGCTTGTTTGGGCATTGTTGGCTACTCATTAACTTTCTTAGAACTCATGGTTAATGAATTTACCAAAAAAATTGTGAAAAAACACTGAATCTCGCAGAATTCACAGAGAGCTATAATGCGCATTGTTCACCGATGGTAGAAACAGTCGTATTGACGCTCCTGGGTAGTCGTGGCAGAGATGCCTTCTCTCCAAAAAACGATTTCGAGGATGTAAGTGCGCACCATTTGAAGCACGCGAGTCGTCGCCAAACAATGGTTGTATACCAAACAACAAAGTTCCCGTCCAAATAGGACATATACCAAGTTGAACTTATACCAAAGCAGACGTATACCGAGGTACCACTGTATTTTCAAAATATTCAAAATTTTTAATGAGTTGTGTAATATTATTTATTTTGCTTTAGATTTTTTTTATACATATTTCAGAGGGCAACGTAATAGAGTTTTTTGTCTATTCCCAACATCCTTTTATTATAATAATTGTTCCAACGAAAAATTTAAAGATCAGTTTTGACTATTTGATGTGAATTAAAGATATTAGATATGGATATTTGGAACATATCTGCATTTGGACATTCTGGACGTTAGCTCTTCAATGTAAACATTTTGGTGCTATTAATATTATATTTCTCATTTGAAGAGATTCTATCTGATCTACATTAGTTTTCAAAATATTACCACATACTAGAATTTCATATAAAAGTACAGATTCCATTCAAAATTGATATTAGTATAGCCTTAACAATAGGAATTAAAAAGTTAATATGATATTAAAAAGCACAAAAGAAGATTTATATATATTTTCAAGTACTATATTTGATATCATACATATTAAATAAACTAGGTAAATGATTGAATTTATTAATACATTACATTACCTTAATATAGATTCCCTATTGGAAGCTTCTCTCTGTAACCTATCAATTTCATCCTGTGCTGATCGTTTTTCGTTTTCTAGTGTTTCTACTTGTTTTTGTGCCTTGGAATTAGATTTTTGAAGTTTCTCATAATCTAACGTCAATGAATCAATCTAAATCAAATAACAAAGATCAGTGTAAACTCAAAAAATTATTTGATATATTTTACTATTATAAAGCAATTCTTTCCTTACCATTGCATTTATTTCTATTCGATTTTTTTCTAAGGCCGCTTTATCATTACGTAATGAATCAAGTGTTTTTTGCATCAGTTCTTTCTCTTGATCCATTTTATTAATTTGTCCCTTTGCTTGATCCAATTGTCCTTGTAACTCTTGCACCTTTCTGTCCAAGTTCGCTATACTCGCTTCAGCCGCTTCACACTGCTTACGACTACCGGCCAACTGTTCACGATTTCCTTGAAGTTTCACCTGTCAAAAAATTATTAACATTTGTATAAATAAATATATTATACATGCAGCCCAGTCGTTTATATCAATAGTTAATATTGTGCTTTAGGTACTTATTTATAACTCAAAATGAAAACTATTAAGAACATTTTTAAATTCTCTATTGCATTAGTATATTGACCATATAGCAGGAGTGATAGCAAAAACTTTATATTATTTTGTTTATCTATACGATCAGACTACAATAAGAAATTTGTAATGATACCTGTAGTTCATGAATATGAGTTTGATGTCTTCGAAGAGCAGCCTGGACAGCGGATACAGTGCTCTCTGCCAGAGCTGTACCAGTTATTCCCGCAATAGCAGTGCGAGTATCAGCAGATCTGATAGAACATCATGATTAATTAAAAATTTGCTTAACAAAAATAAATTTTACTTTATTTATTAACTTATTACATGTACTTATTTTATTTATAGTTATATATTACATTTCTATAATTCATAAATTGGGCTGAAAATCTGTAATAATCCATTTGAATTGACATTTATATATTTTGGATATTAACACATTCAACAGTAAAAAAAATTCATATTAAACCATGCGACAAACAATCCAAACGACGATTCTTACCGACTAGTATCTCTGTTTTGAGGATTAAAAAGATCCACTCTTATGGCGCTTTGCTGTGTTGTAATATAAGCAAATAAATACATATAAACATAAAACAAGCCGGATGCGTTGTGCGCAAGTGGAACATTTTTTTGAGAATTTGCAATTTGCATTGTTAGTACGGAATGCGGTTATGGATATTACTCATTATTAAAAGTCATAGGATTATAGAAATCAATGCCTAATTTGCATTTGTGTAACCATAATTGCGTATATGTATCAAACATTATTAATTTGACACTCCAATAACTAATCTTTAGATATAGTCAAGTCTCTATAAAAATCTGTCACTATTGCATGAAACTGAAAATGCTTTGTCATGATTCATGTTTTTATAATGTATAATAAATAAGTACTGTATGAGTAATACGTGCTGTAGGAAATAAAAAATAATTTGTTGACATTAATGTTATTATAGTTGTTACATGAATATTATCACCTGTGTGTGGGTGGTGGAGAGGGTGGCGGGGCATGACTGAGATGAAGATGTGGTGCTGGAGCCTGTGCAGCCGCCCTGTCACTATCTCTGAGTACAGCTCGAGCCACAGCTGCCAATGCTCCTCTCAGAGTACCAGCTTCGGAACGTAAAGCATTCAATTCTCCAAGAGCACCCTCAGCACGAATACTACGCTCCTCCTTAAAATTAATTCATTAATTACTCATGTGAATAACGCCAATACGAAGTACATATTTATCAACAATAAAAATAAAGGTAAGATAATTGTTTATAAGTACATAGTATATTTTTATTTTATTTATTAGGAAAACATACAGTTAAAGACGGTTAAAATAGTAACAAAAATAATAGTAAATTCAACCAATTATGTACATGTTTTCTATGAATTATTAAATACAATAACACAATACGATGCGGGTTTGGTAATAAAAAATAAAAATATTATGTTGAAGGAAAAGATAAAACAATTTTTTTCCAGAGGGAACGGAAGGGAGAAGTTGATAAATTGTACTTTATATCTTCTATCTGAGAGCAAGATATGTTTGTAAGTAGAATAATTGGTTCAAATTGTCAATGTAATGGTTTATGAAAAAAAATCTTTTAGCATAGTGAGGAAAATGTTGAAGAAGTCAATTTATGTTAACTTCTCATTATGATATTTAGATCGTAATCACATGTAGTCATACATAATCAAATTATCATAGTTAGTATATTTATTGATTGACTCAGTTTATATTATGCACTGGCAGAAAGCAAGTTATCTATTGATTTAGTTGATTTGGTTCATTTGCCAGTGCAGTACCAGTGCCTATGGAATTGATAAAATAGTAAATCAGTCTACGATGTACCCTGAAACTGCAAAAAATTTGTGAAAAAACAAATAATACTAAGAAGTTGTTGCAAAAAAGATTAGCTTTATTAAATCACCATGGTGTAACTCCAATCTTAGAGTTAAAATCTCCCATGATGACAGTAATATATGTTATGGGTTTGGAAATACCAACAAGTCTGAAATAGACACCTTCAAAATGTATTGCTAGAGAAGGATGTTACATATCCCGTGTATAACATGACGCACAAATGCCTCAAGTGCCGCAGCAATACCTAACATCTAGCTGGATGGACTCTGGAGTCAGCTGTGAGGGTGACCCAGAACTGGGACTTCAGAGTCTCATCTGATTGAGGCCACTAAATGTCACTGATACGATAGAGAAAAGAATAAGAAATATCTTTTGAAACATCTTTATTCAAGCATGACCATTATTACTTTGTTCTATATGGATTTGAATTCCTGTATCTTTTCAGATATCAGTGGTGCAATTCCACCTAGGGACGCTAGTACAGAGTACAAACCAGACTTTAGGGATTGCCATTCATTATCACCATTGACCAAGCGCATGTGAATAGCATGCCTATCAAAATCTTTGACCAATATCAAAACTCTTATTTTATTACTTATCATATTTATCAAGTATTTCCAATCAAAGTGTAAATGTGGGGGATCATTTTTAGAAGACATATTTCTTCATAAAAATATGATTGTAATGATGAGATATGGAAGATGTCACCCATACAAATGAAGGCAGGAGGGATTTTTTCACTACATATTTTGTCGCTTCATGTCCATAGTTGAGGATAATTTATATAATATTATTTTTTTCAAAAATAAGTTTTACCAGAGCTCTCAGTTCACCCATTAGCTGCTGCATCTTTAAATCTCTCTGCTGGAGTTCTATTAAGTCTATCTCTTTCTGCTTTTCTAATTGAGAAATTTTAGATATTAGTTCAGTCGTTTCGCGGTTAGACGTCACCTGAAATAATTTGAACACTACATTAAAATATTGTTCATACTTATTCTGTTTTATTAAACGTAAGTATCCTGAGCAATCAGTCACTTATTAGAAACTATAATTAAGTGAGCAATTAAAATATCATTAATAAATTATTTTTAATTATTTCATTTCGGCCAAGTTTTCAATAATGTCTGATTGGTATTCTGGTGTACTTCATTTAATTTTTAGCATTGTCTAAAAATTTTAATATGTATATGGATATGAGATGTATAAATGAATTGATTCCATGTACATAAGACAAATGCACTCATCAACTGCACACAAGACAGATACACTCATGGCAACTACGTATATGACAGTAACACACACTCAGCTTTTTACTCTGCTGCTGTGACTTTGTATTAAATTACTTAACCTAACTTAACGTAACTCAACGTAACCTATCTTAAAGGAATGTAAGCTATCATGAAATAACTACCTAATCTACCTAATTTTCTATTACTTTATATGCAGTTGCCGTGTGTGCAGTTGTCATATGTGCCTTATTTTGTTATCTGGTTACCAAATGAATTTGGTGTATATTTTCAATCCAGATGTTTAAAGCCATTGCATTAAAGTTGTGAAATATTTATTGTCACTGACAAATTGAAGTATTTATTATAAATGTGAATTGCTAAAATAGTAAGTATAGTTGCTCCCAGTTGCTCACAAAGTGATGAGTTAATTATAATATAATAATAAAATAGCAAATACAGCATCCAAGATAATTTAAGACAAAAGTAAAATAAGATAAGAATAAATCTTCACTAACGTTGGTATTAGCGGTGGCTGTAAAGTTTACAGAAACCGATGTGAGATCTCTGCAGGTGGATTCCATCTCGTTCTTGATCTTTGTGAGATCCCTGTCAGTAGCTGACTGCATCTCAGTGAAGAGTCGCTTGACGGAGACCACATCTCTCCAGAGACTTAGAAGACGATTGTGTTCAGTTGTGTAATAGTCGTTGAAAGCCTGAAAATCAACCAATTCTTATTTAATATGATAAAATAAGGTTTTGCGCAATTTATGTGAAAAGATTTATTTCTAATATAAGTACCTGTTCTTCATCTTTCCACTCATCTTCTTTAATAATCATCTCTTCTCGCAGACCCTCCCAATCATTGGTCAGTTTCTGTAGGTCATTAGTGAGTGCCTCGTTTATTTGATGTGATTCTTCCAGTTGTTCACGAAGTGAAGAGTTAATATGTACCAATTTTTCACATCTGAAATAATATTTTTACCAACTATTTGAGATTTATCTAAATAAAAGATAATTATAACAATCTAAACATTTTTACAGAAATTCAAATAAAATATGTTGTACACATAGGTTAATTTTATTTATTTACTATGTTAAAAAATTTTCTTTACATAGTTATTTTATATCCAACTATCGTTATTCATCTCCTAACGATTATGTTATAGTGCAGCCATAGGATCGAGTTTCTCTATCTTGTCATATGATCCTCGGCTATTAGTAAAATCAATAGTATCTTATGGCACATGCCCGCATGTGAGATTTTTCTTGGAGATTTGACTCCGCATGTGAGTGCGTGTAAAGAACAGTACAGTTTTCAGTGGAAAGAGATCTGTGAACATCACCGCATGTGTTTTGCTCACAGATTAGAATGACGCATCCAGTACATACATACGTATATTTACAAACTATCAAAGAACAAAGTCTCATTGAGAGATTATCATGGACTCAGGGCATTAGGATATTGTAAGATATTGCGGTAAAACTTTATTTGTTTTATAAGTATTGTGTATTAGTGAAGGATTCATCAGTTTGTCAAATTATTAAACTATGTATTTGGGATTGAATGAGATTCTGTATGATTTTTGTAATTTTTATCTATAATTTATTTTCAATTTGAATTCTGTATCGCAGAGTTTTATACATTTTAATTTTTTTTTCACAACTTACGTAAAAGCTGACACAAGGTTTAGGATGTTTCTAATTTATTTAAGAAGTAAGTAAACTTGCTTGAAAGTAATAAATTATTATCTATGTTATAAAAATAATTGTATAAATAATGACTACTCACTTTCTCCGTTCTTCATCCAGTCTTCTGAGTGCCGTTTCCAGATCACTTATCCTCTCCTCCCGTGCCTCTCTGAGATGTTGCTGAGCCTGCTCCAGCGCCGAAGAGACCTGTGATGGGATGGTGCTTCCAGAAGATGGTGGAAGAGGAATCGCTCCTGGGGATTTCTGGCCCCTGTAGGTGTCAGATGATGGAGTTGTCTCCAACATATGGTTTTCCAGGTCCGAGCAGCGCTGTTTATACTGCAACACCTAGATACAAACAAATTTTATTTATCTCTTATTATTTTGTTTACATTACAAAATATGTTTTCACATTAATTTTCTCTGTCAATCATTATTCAAAATATTTCTAGGATTTTATTATTTACGCAATTGAGGTGGCTTGGACATGTCTTGTGAATACCAGAGGAATTATTACCAAGACTAACTATTACTAAGAATCGTCTTGGCAACTCCAGAGGAAAGCCGGTGAATCACCTGAGACTAATTTTAAATAAACAACAACAAAGACTTTATGAAGATTAATTGGCCGTGATTGGTCATCAAGTACTGAAACAGCACAAGACAAAGGAAGATGTAACCAAGACAAGGGGATGACAATGATGATTATGATAGAAGTTTATCTGTTAAGAAACATCACAATTGTGAGAGAGGAAAAAGTAAAAGAATGTAGAAAAGAAAAAAAAATCTATTTGAGCTGAGAACAATGCTGTGCACTACTTACTACTGATGGTTGAATCGTTATTTAAAACGTTATTGTGACGGTGATTGGTAACCGATTATTCATAATTCTTCGACCAATGACTGGTACATTAGAGAGTAAACATTCAACAGTTAAATCTTAATTACCAATCATCGTTAAATCTCAGTTATCAATCATCATCAAATCTCAGTTACCATTCATCGTCACTACTTCATACATTCAAAAATATTATAATTACTAGAATATTTGGGAAATTAAATATTTATCTGATAATACTCCTTGAGAAATTATTACCACGCTACATGGTTACCCTATGCCCATAATTTTATTTGTTTTGAAAATTTTCTTTAAAATGAATAAAACTCAACCATGGAAACGTGGACAGATGTATGACAATGTACTATTTTACTATAATGTGCGGTAATGAAAATAATACAATGTGGAGCACACCTTAGCTTGAAGCCTGGCCACCAGAGCTGCCTGGTCATGGTGGGCACGCCTATAAGCATCCAGACGTCTCTTGTACCCCGCCTCCCGTACCCTGCCCTGTGTCCCATCAGGAGATTCCGGAGGACTGTCCTCAGAGCGCAGGTAATCCATTTTGTTCACTGGGATCTGGAAAAATAAGTTTTTTATATCCAATGTAAAAAACACTGTTTACTTCTACTGTTCTGGTCCATGGCCAACTGCACAACATCTCTACGAGCTGGCTTGAGTATATTTAGTTGCAGTTTGCAGCCACATCTCATAGTTGGACATTCCAGAATTTCCCTCACCGGATTTCCTTCGAAGATCTTTTGGAGGGAAAGTTCTTTGTTTGGACCAAGGATACTAGGAGTATCCTCTTAAGAATATTATTTTTGCGTATATTGCTAAACTAATAAAATTCTAAATAAATTGTTTAAGAAAGGCAACAGAATAAAAGTCCGACTAGGTGTGTGATATTTTCATGGGTTAATTGTTTTAATACCTACTGTATTTTTCAATAGTTTTTTTGTACTGTATGTAGATACAAAGATGACCTTGTACCCCTTTCTTGTACCCTTTGTAGGTATTTTATGCAATGGTAAAATTTTCCAAAGCTGTTTTCTGAACATTTCCACATTTTTATTATTTTTATTTTATGTTTTATTTTTTTATTTTTAGAGAAACAAACAGTGTAATAATGTAATTTAAACCTGCGTGAAATATTATTTAAAACATGTTTATTTCAGTTTTGCTGTACAAAATATATCAAAGAGTAAACCAAGACATTTTATTTCATCAATACAATATTTAAATAAGTGAGTATTAGTTAACCATAGCATTCAAACAAAAATCTTAATACAAATTAAATTAATCAACTAGAAAGATATATAGAAATAATCTATTTATTGAAAAAATATTTAGTTTATCCCGGTAGCAACTAAATATTTTATATACAACTATAGATTTTTTGTTGATTAATTTAATTTATATTAAAATAGCACATAACTATGTTCTGAAAATGCAACTTCACAACAAACATGTGTTCTCCTTAAAAAATCAGAATATATAATACCTACATTAAATTACTACTTTTCTACTAATATTTAATACACATTTTGAACTTTCAGAGTTTTCTGAACTATGTATGAGTTCTTCATGGCTAGCCATGATATCAAATAAGAATCGTGATCTGGGGATTTACCTGAGGCAAAGGAGGTTTGGTGTCAGGCCTTCCCTTGGCGAGGGTCCCAGGCCTCCTTCGCTCTGCCGCAGTGCCCCGGGCGCTGCGGGGCGTCAGAACAGGTTCCCTAGATCCGGGAATCTTGAACAATACCAATGTAGATTTTTATTCTATTATAATACTGCGATGACAGTCGATGCTTTGAAATTATTCTAATTACTATTTTACGCGCTCGAAATACAAAAAAAAAAAAATGAAAACTTTTACTAATATTTTTCCTGTTTTCAAAAGTAAATGTTAAGACATCTCAAATATCACTTAAAAGATATTGAATATTTCCAACAAGAATTAAATTGCTTCCTTTCTTTAATTTGTTTCATGTTCTGATCTGAATTATCATTGACTAATATTAATTTATATATTTTATCCTTTAATTAGAGTCAGTTTTCATTGATGAATTTACGCTTAAAGGACTTCGTCAAGGGTATTTTATATTATTTCTACTTACCCAGCAGCAATGAATATTTAATGAAAAGTATTAAAAAACCTGAAAAACGACTTTCTTTTTGACTTTTCGCCGACATGTTCCACGTGTTCCGTCATGAGTGAATGAACTGCTGCCACTAAACTTGATTATAGAAATCATTAGTTTTATTCCGTACTATTTATATTATTTATAAATTAATCTTATATAATATAATATAAAACGTCTTGAAATGGCAAATCGTAAAGTTACCACACGCACAAATCCGAAAAAAAAACACACCGTTGTTTTGTTTCTAAAAGAGATTTCAATGACTTTTACATTCTTTTTTAATTATTTATATCTTAGGCACAAAATTCCACGGAATGTTTAATTTAATTATTCAATAAAAATACGTTATACGGTTAGGATTATTAAATACTCTTAAATACATAACGTAGGAAATACAGCAGTTTTCAATGCAACACAATATGAAAGCTCCGTTCCTAGAGATTCGCGCTTAACGGGCAAAAGCAAAATCGCTCTAAGCTAACTAACTATAATACAAAGCGAAAAACTGTATCCAGGCAACACAATCTCAAATCAGCGACCCGCTCAAATGCCAGCATTTCCGAGACCTCGCGATAATCAGAAGCAATTATCATGATGTATAAATATGACCATAATATTTGGATCAATATGTAAATAAAAATACACAGCGTGTAGTAACACTTATCTAAAATGTGTATCGTCAAACATTTTTTCTGATTGGTTTAACCTTTACCATACCATGCTAAAAATACCCTACGCAGTCATGCTGTCAACTCGTATTTTAAGCACTGTTAGAATGTGAAATTACCCAAAACAATATTTTGTTCAAGGATACAAAAGCACTTAGTCGAAGTAAGGGACGGACGGTAATAAAAACTCGGTATTGTTAGACGCAGGTGTACCGACGCAGCGAGGGTACAGCAATAAAAAATGCGGCGAACGTGACTAAAGTCACGTCCGCAAAGTGCACCTTAAGGGATGCATCATCATAGTCGAGCAGTCTTCTCATATTCTCCGCCGGGAGAAGTGGCTCCACCTAAGACGAGATTTTATTTTCAATTAGAAAATAAAATAAATATCGTCTCTAAAAGTATCAAGTAAGCGCTTCATAGATTGTAACTCCAGGAAAAATTTTAACTGTGCGCCTCGAGTTTAAGCTTAGACTATGATGTACTCTGCGTTTAATCGTTGATGTGAAAGTATCAAAAAGGGTCCCGCTGGATCTATAAAAATTTGATAAATATAATTGGTGTAGCGAGAACAGACTGTCGCTATTGCATAAGAATATCGCATCCAGAGTCCCGGTTTGCCTGGATAATTGGTCATCGTTTTGTCATCAACTACAAGCCTGAACTCCGTCACCCTACGCTGGCACCACAAGGAGCTGACCGCACTTCACGTCCAGGATCCAGAACCATCCTAAAAGATAATCCCTTACGTGAGGGACCTGAATAATCTACATCAGACAAGCGTCAACATATACAATTTGGTTGAGAACTTTATGCTGAAATGATGAACACAAATATTTAATGTTAATTTTATTGTAATTATTTTTGAATTTATTATTTATAAGTATTAAAGTAAATCGCTCATTTTCCACTTTTAACACGTGCAAGTATCTTAAAATATAGATTATAAATTTTCTTATATAAAAATATTCTTTCATTTCATAACCATTTGACTTGTCAATATTTAAAAAAGAACCAGTTAGGCTAGATGCCTCCCCCCTGAACATGAAGCCGAGGTAGAAAGAAGAAATAACCTAACAGCACTTTAAATGGGGAAGCAATGCTTTTACAAGCTTAAATTACTTTAAAATAGTTAATGTCATAGTTACTATAAATATAATATAAGAAATGATAAATTTAATACGTTCATTTAATTCTCAAGCATTATTCTTATAACACATTCATCAAAAGACCCATCTAACGTGATCATTTTCATCTCTCTTCATTTAAATTAATGTGTGATTTTTTTAACAAGTGGTATTTTTAACGCAGATAGCAACGCATCAATTTTATAAAGCATTTAGTTTCATCAAAATTATTTTTTTATTATGATTCGCTTTACATAATAGATTTTTCACTTGTCATTTCTAAGCGCATATGATTTTTTTAGAACTACGTAAAATGTAGGTTTTACATTGTGCATATTTATAGAAATACGAACGATTTAATTGGCTCGGTAGACCTATGTTAAGGGTTAAGAAAATAATACAAACATGACGTCAGTAACGACACACCTGCACTAGTAGATAGGTAACTTATTATTATTTATTACATTGAATTTGATAAATAAATTGTATAAAAGAGGCCATTGTATAATCCTATAATATAATATAATTATATAATCCCAAGGCCAGCAGATATCCGGCTAATCAAAACCTCGCGGTACAAGGCAGCGACCCTGCTAGTTCTGAAATGCAAAATTTATACGATTTGAATGGATATAAATGAAACAATGTTATTACTCTACTTGAGTTTATTAGCACTACTCGAGTTTCGAGAGAACAGTAACTCTTTCACTTAAAATAAATAATCATAAACTAGAATTTAACATTTATCGTAAACCTACAACACAGGCACAGTGATCCCTGCATATTCTTCCCACCCTCTCGCACACAAATTTGCCAGTTTTCATTCAATGCTTAATAGATTAATAAATATAATAAATATCCCTCTCAATAATACTGATTATAACCATGAATTAAATAGTATAAAGCAAATTGCCAAAAATAACGGTTACAACAGCGCGTTAATAGAAAAAAATGTTAAATAATAAAATCCATATAAAATTGAGTAATCACTTTTTATATTCCGGATATAATATTAGTAATAACATTGATAACATTTCATAGAGTAAAATACTGTATACTGGCTTAATATCCATTAAAATAACAAAATGTTTCCCTCCTCATATTAGACCCGCGTATTACACCAACAACAACTTAGGCGCATTACTTCTCAATACAAAATCAAAAATAGATAACTTAGAAAAAAGCGGGGCTTACGAAATTTCATGCGGAAATTGCAATAGTAAATATATCGAACAAACCTATAGAAATCTCAATATAAGATTAAAAGAGCATCGTCGTTGTCTAACTAGTAACAACTTTTTCGAATTCGCGAACCACATCATGGATAATAATCATTCCTTTCATTCGTGTACCATTAAACTTCTCCATCCCGTCACGCGTAAAGGTAATAAAATGAATAATTTTTAAAGTTTAGAAATAAAAAAGGATTTGAACTCGGGTATTAATCTGTTAAACAATATTTTATTTTCTAACTCATCTCCACTCCTCTCAATACTCCCGTTACAACCACCCCTCCACTGTCCACCAGTAACTCCGCCCTCTTCCCCTCTATCTGTCAGTACCTAATTACTTGTATGTCTACCACCTAAGTCTTGTTTCCTATATTTATATGTAGTCAGTTTAATACTTCACCTGTCGGTGAGAGTTACTGTTTCTCTCGAGACTCGAGTAGTGCTAATAAACTCAAGTCGAGTAATAACATTGTTTCATTTTCATATCTATCCATTATGATGAAACTCTACAAAGTTAACGCCGATTCTATTAATAATATTATATGATTTGTTTTATATCATCATCTTCTATCTGCCCGTCTCTCTGCTGCTGGATATAGACCTCCCCTAATTTCCATTGCTCTTTGGGAAACTTTTAATTTGTGTATGACATTAATATGAGGGTCTACATCTCGACTCTTATCTACTGTGAGCATTCTTTATTATTTTATTTTTTTTAGTTATTATTGTATTTTGGCTTTGAAAATATGGTCTAGCTTGCCCAAACCAGCTAAATACATCTCTTTATTTTATATACACTTTAAATTAAAACGTAATTATATTATATAACACAAATGTGTTCTGTTTTTACATAATCTTGCACGATTAGAAGAGGATTAACATTTCCTCGAACATACCAAGAATTGAATTTTTTTTTTTTAACGGAATTTATTAAATAAAATTAATATGTTTTGTTTAAAATACAAATAAAATTCATTTTAAATATTTAAGAAATGAGTGCTATTAATATAATCGAATGTTAAAAGTTTAATAAATACATGTAAATACATAAAAAAAATTACCCGTGACACTGTACAGTCAGTCGAATCTGTTGCTAGTATAATTTATTTTTTTATTACAATATATTAATACATAGATTTGTTTAATTATTTTATGGATAGGGAATTAAATAATAATAATCACATCTTAATAATAATTACTGTAAGAAAAAAATTTTTTTTTGTTAAAAGTGAACAGTATGAACTGCGCGCGGTGTACGCAACCAACAACATGCGTTGTCGCATTACTGTCTAGCGTGAAGCGGTCATATAACTTTGTCTCTTTCTCGCTTAGATAGCGCTCACTAATATAATGGATGACCGCCAAGAAATTATGTAAAGTTTAAAAAATGATTTAATTATAATTATTATCAATGTGTTAAATTTACTTTTATTCTGGATATATTAAAACAACAACACACTGCGCACGGTATGCACACCCAAGAGCAGTAGAGCTTGTAGATCAAATTAACAAATTTCAAAGAACAAAGCAATAGATTTTATCCTGTTGGTATTTATTTATTCATTGTTTCTTGTCACAATTATTGTTAGATATTTATACTCCATATAGTAGTATGTTAAACGAATTAAAACACGCAGTGAAATAAACCTATATATTTTTAATGCCAATTCTAATGTGGTTTTGCCAAATAATTCGCTCGACTGCCATAATATTCCATTGTTGATGTAATGTAAATAATAAATATATAAATAAAGATATTGAATTGTTATCACCCTGAAAGCAGATTACCGTCTCGGTATCGTCCGTTAACCTTCCGACATTAATTTATCACTAAAAGTTTAAAATAAACAACTGTTTTAAATACCACAGACACCACTCACTCGTGCGAGATTGTGTTTGTGGTATTTATTATACTAGTGATAGCCTTTTAAAAAAGTTTACATTAAACAATGTTAAATGTGACAACCGTATATGTATCTGTGTTATATTGTACTAGAATGATTAGACTAGTATTTAAGATAAATAAATATATTTATTGACCTTGAATATTACTTGAAATTATATATTTAGGTATATGAATATCTTTTAACTATTATGAAATAATTTTATATAAGGCTGTTCGTAATTAAATTTTTGAATCAAAAAGACTACAAAGAAAATGTGGTGGGATAGGTATAGATTATTGGATGGACGAAAGGGGACAGGGACTGAGTATTCGACTCGCATCAACAATAGACTTGATTTCACGTACATTTTATAATTCATTTTTTTTATTATTTGATTAAAGGATGTAGAATTGATAATAATTTTGCGATTATCTTAATCGATCGCGCACTTTTTACAATGTGACATTGTTATTTTTAATTCTTGATTTATTATTTTATATAATTATCATTTATTAATCTTTTCATTTTATTTTAAATTTACTTGATAACTTAAATGTTCTTATTAGGAGTACACATTCTTATTGTGAAGTTGTAATTATTCAGAGACATGGGTCTGTGATATTTTAAATATGAATTAAATATATTAATTAGAAAGATAAACGAATAAATTCAATTTTATCGAAAAATATTGTTGTTGCGCCACCGGGATTCGAACCTGGATCTCTTTCCAAACCGGGAAAAGTGCATTATCCAACTATGCTACAGCGACGATATTTTTAGCGACAAATTTTCGAACCTATATGTTACCTTTTTTGATATTAATACATTTAATTGTTAGACTATTTGAAAGAGCCAGGAACGATTAAATGTATTAATATCAAAAAGGTAACATATAGGTTCGAAAATTTGTTACTAAAAATATCGTCGCTGTAGCATAGTTGGATAATGCACTTTTCCCGGTTTGGAAAGAGATCCAGGTTCGAATCCCGGTGGCGCAACAACAATATTTTTAGATAAAATTGATTTTATACGTTTATCTTTCTAATTAATATATTTAATTCATATTTTAAATGTTTTTATTTAGGAATAGCAATTGGAACATACCTCTGGGAATATCCAATACAATAATAGGTCCTGTATAATATGATGGGAATTAGGAATTCTAAATAAATCTTCGAACATGGTTCCATCTCCGGGTTAACTAGCTCTAAAATTTATAGACATGTGTGAATGTAAATGTATGCATAGGTCCATGATACTATCTACATGGCTGTGGAATTCTTTCTCTCATTACAATAGTTCCTTATAGGTATAATAATTATTTAAAAAATATCAATGAAAGAAAAGCGTCAAACATTATCAAGTACCGAAGCATTATCATTTTAACCTCAATGTAAAAAATAAAGGATACGTTTATTATTTATTACAGATTACAGAATATGTCTCATAAATCAGAGCGATTGTTTATATTGACGTCATAAGCAGAGGCGGAACTGGGGGATTTAGCGCCCGGGACGATAAAAAAAATGTGAGCCTTAGTTGATACACAACTTGTATTTTAGATTGCGATTTGTTTCATTTAACATGTTTTCAGATAGGTGTGTGTAAATGTACTTATAATACTTAAAAGTTTAAAATCTTAATTTTCAAATGTATGCACATTTTTAGCATTTATTTTAAATAGCAACTAGCGTCGAATGCATTAGGACATATAAAGTAATCGATTTCTTGAAGTTTTCAATGACACAGGATTTCATTTGTCCCGTGTACGTGTTTCTAACCAATTTGTTCAAACCGAGAACGTATTCAACGAGGTTAATCTTTAATATTTTCGAAAGTTAAAAATTTTTCATACATTAGATTATTAACATTCTTTCGTTTTACAAAATAACGTTTACGAACCAGCGGTTTTTAACACTAAATTGTCACTGATTCCCAACATAAGAATTTTTTTTGCACATCCAACGAAACTCCTGTTCAGCGCCCTAATCTAGGCTGCTGTATCTCTCGCTCACCCGTTGTTGCGCCCCTGGTCATAAAGCGTTCACGCGTTTATCAAAGTACAGATTGCATCAGTGGCGTGACAATTGCTCAAACAACTTTTCACTCAAAACTTTTTTATTTTTTAATCACTTTTTTCGTATTTCTCTTGTCCTCTTTTATATTTCATCCACTTGTTTATTAAACTTTGTGTCAAAATTATACTTTGTCATTACGTGTTTAAAATTAGTTAATCATTTTTTCACTTACTGTTATGGCACGTGTACACGGATGAAATTTGTCTTGGGGACACGTCTCGAAAGTAGCTTAATCTTTTAAATGCCACGAACGCATTAACACGCCAAACTTTGCATGTTTCGCCAAGCCATCAGCGTGATAACACGCACTTTTTGACCTTGTAAATACTTAAGTCCCTTGCAGGGATTAAAGTCATATTTTAAAAATCATTTTGCCATCTGTGGACTACAGTTACCAGTTTTTTATAGATACTTTTAAGTCAAGACTCTTAAAGCCTACCTTTACCCTACGTGGTGTCTTCCGTTTCAAATACGGTGGGCAGTTAAAAGGTTAAGGACAGTAGATACAGAGTTCAGCGTGTAATTCATAATCGTGTTATGATTCATCGTTTATTGTATTTTATTTGCATAGTAGGATGACGCAACTACATAATACGTACCGACCTTTACCAACAAATCTCTGAGGCGAGAGATCAAAGTCTCATTTGTGTACACGCTCCATTAATGTTTGATGTTTGTGTTCAGATATTTGTTGTTTTATATAATTTTTAATTTAAAAAATCAATTGACGTATTATATTTTGATCATCTAAAGTAATGTTTGTTCTTAATACTTGCAACATTGTACATTATTATATACAGAGTGGGCCATAAGTTTTTGCACTTTTTAAATCGCTTGTGCGCGGGAGCCGCGCGAAGGAGGAGAACGTGGGCGACAGCGCGAGGGAGTTTGGTCTTTGAAAATTTAATCGCAACAGATCGCTTCACAGAGGAACAACGTGCGTTCTGCGTTAAACAGTTTTACAAAAACAACTATTCATATGTGATTGTTCGGCGCCTGTTTCGCGCTCACTACCGATTACACAGTATGAATCAATGTCCGAGTATACATTTAATAAAATGGTGGCTCAGGAAGTTCGAGGAGACCGGACAGCAACGGAGCAAGAGAAGCGAAGAGAATGTCGCGCGAGCTAACAAGTCTGTACGAGAAGATCCAGGCTTGTCGACTCGCAAACGTTCTGCTGTTATTTAGTTATTTAATTCTTAACATAGTGCATACATAAGCACTCCTTATATATGCTCTAATATAAACAAGATTAAAGTGTTTTCTTTTACTAAAACGTATCTTTTATATATTTAGTCAGTTTCATTTTAAATCAATTTCTCTTCCTTTGTTATGTTTTCTGGCATTTCATTAAAAAAATTCATCGCACTATATATCATCGATTTCTGAGATTTGGCCTTCTTCCCGAATGGCAGTCTCAGTCTATCCTTTCCCCTTGTACGATGCTCGTGCTCATGTTGATTTGCATCAATTTTTCGTGTGAATTCCGCTGATATTTTCTTATTGATGATTTTATAAATAAATACCATTGTATTAAAATATATTTTTTGCTTAAAGGTCATCATATTCAGATCTTTCAGCATTGCACTGATCCGAGTATATCTATTTTTTCTGAGCATTATTCTCATAGCTTTATTTTGCAACACTGACAATTGTTGCATTTCTTCTTCGTTAGCCAAAAACAAAATGCTTGTTTATTTATTAACGCCCTTATGGGCTTTTACAAAGTTGATTTGATATAAAAAAAAAACGAAATCATGAGCAGCTACACAAGTAGCATGGAAAGTATAATGAAAATTAATAGAATAAAAATAGAAATTGATAAAATATACATATATAGCTTTAAAAAAAATTAAAAGTTATCACAACAAATAATAAAAATTTAGGTTTGACACAGAATGGCTGAGTATCATAATCAGTTGTATCTTTGACTCAGAACAGTATCAAAAACATCACTCTTATATTTAAACTATCGGAATATATCTACAAGACCAAAATCATTCCCAAGCCCTTGTGTGGGTGCATTCCTATAAAAAAAATTGTATGATGAATTTACATGGAACAACACCGACGACCTGGTACTCCGCGTAGGAACGCAATATACAATCAGTTCAGTTAAATTAGGAGCGTCCAGTATACCATTTATTATAATAAATCACTTACGAGTGCTTCTACACGACAATAAATGATAAACCAGCCACGATAACCCAACATACGGCGAGTATTCGTCAAAATATAGCCAACATCCCACGCGCTTTGTGTCATAGTGTGTTTCAAAACCTAGGTGCCAGATTCGAGGAATGCCAACGGCGGGATGGTGGCCATTTAGACGACAATATTTTTAAGATATGATTTTCCCAATTGTGCTCTTTCAGTGAAAAATAAAAACTTATCATACGACGTGTAGTTTTTTTTTTATTGATTTTTCTAAAGTGCACAAACTTATGGCCCACTCATGCCGAACAATCACGTGACAACGCGCATCGTTCTCCCTTCAAGCGATCCATTGCGACTAAATTGCCAGGGACCAGGCTCTCGCGCGCTGTCGCCCGCGTGCCCCTCCTTCGGGCGGTTGCCGCGCAGGAGCGATTTAAAAAGTGCAAAAAATTGTGACCCACTCTGTATAAAAATAACTATTTCAGGACAGGCGGTGTCTAGCGATGAATAAATAGGAATAAACAAACTTCTTTAAAACTTTCAAACTTATTTCCATTAAAACTTTTAACAATAAATGAGATTCAGGATTGTTAAACTTATCAACCGGTGATTCAGTGCTGTCCGTGATTGACAACAAAGCTTCAGCCATGAAAATGAATATTTTGAAATCCCATAATGCAAAAAAAAAAGTATTTTCTTCGTTCATAAATGATACCTCTCAAATAATTGTAATACCAAAGATCGACATGCTTGATACTTCAACGTAATCAATTTCCTAACAAAAATTTTTAAAAAAATAGTTCATAATGCGCTAATAAAAATGTACGGTGAGTGCACACGCATGAGACTTTGCCGTCGCGTCTTGGAGATTTGGCGATATAGGTCGGTATACAACGGCCAATCATTCTGTTCTACGTATAAATTGCAAAATTGCAATAGATAACGAATAACAGCTCGCTCCACGCTCAACTCTTGTATTATCATTTACAATTTAAGTTTCTAGACAAGTTTCACCTGTGTACTCTTGTCGTTAGATAATTTTGTAAGAAAACTAGTCACTTTGAAGCATCTACATTTACAAATTATCTTTAAAAGATATGTGGCGCCTAATTCCAAATCCCCCTAAATCGGATTTGGGATAATTATGCAGTTTTGCAGATTTTATTGTCAGCTACATGTAGAACACATTGTTTCTCGCAAAAGCCACTTAAATCCATTGATATTGCATGTTTAAAATCAATGTTAGTTCCAAAATACCTCAAAGCAGACAGAATAGAGTATAAGTTGCTATTTCCCCTAAAAATGAAATCAGCCAATCACAACACTTGTTTATGATCACGTGATCTAAAATGCAATATGACTATCAGAACGATATATTACAGAATTGTCTCTTTAAAAAATGCTGATGTAAAAACAAACGTTTTGTATATTTGCTTTCAAAATATACGTTTTCATCCATAATTCAAAAACACAAAGTCGTCTTAGAGGGTTTTAGAATTAGGCGCTACATATATCTTGTGATCAACTTCAAATGACGATACCTCACTTAAACCAGATATCAGTATGCCTAGCATCTTTAACTGAGATTACAATTTTGTTTGAATGTGGTTCATGTTAAATTTTAAATATTTTTTAATGATAGTTTAATTCAGACTGAATTCTCATTTTAGTGTGGCAATTTCTCTCTACGTTAGTAGATGTATGTACTAGTGACTTAATTCTTGTTGTAAAAATACAATTTACTTTTTTAACCAACTTCAGATCGAATCGGGAGTCCGGTCATTTCCCAATTATATTACCTAATTAGAAAATAAATGTAGCAATGTTACATTTGAGATTTTCTTTTTTTTTGAAAATTATTATTTTATTTATTGTCGTTGTGTTTTTAAAAAAATTACAAAAAAATATCTATAAGTAATCGACATAGAACACAGCAGTCTACAAAATTAGCGTCACGACGCAACACAAACATTTAATGTACAAATTTACTAATTTTTACATAGATATTTTAAATGTTTAGAAAACACTGAGATTGTTAAAAATACTTTTTAAAGAAAATGCTTAGTTAACATGTTTTCATTATTACTTAGGTATTTATTGTTGTTTTTCCCTAATTTAATTATACATGTCTTACATGTCTGTCTAATCCATTATTCTTTACTTATTTCATATTTTTTTACAAACATTTTTACATTTTACTTCATTCTCATTTAAAACTTTTGCATCCTCTTCTTCTTCTTTTAAATAGACAATCAACACTTAAAGAGTGATTTGTGCCATTAATCAAGTTAAAACTTTATTTTATAGAAAAAAGTACAATAATATTATAGAATAGGAAATATTACATTATAAGTCAATACCATTGTCGTTCAAAAAATTTGCTATTATATAGATTAAATGTGACGAGTTAAAGGAAAAAAGATGACACAAGTTAACCGGGAGTTGAAAATTACCATTGACGAAATTACTGTAAAAAAACCTGTGATCCGCAATGGACAGGCAAAATAGATATGGTCAAGGGTTTCCTCTTCGGCACCACAATCACACATTGGGGAGTCTATTAAGTTCAATCTGAATAAATGTGAGGCTACCTGGCAATGCCCAATTCTCATTCTAGAGATATTTGATATTGTTCTTTTGGGTGGGGGTACGGGGAATAGATCTTTGAATTATTTTAATCCGATTACCCTTATGATTTATTGGATGCCTCCATTGTGCAGTCCAGATAGAATTCGTACGTTTTTTTACCGTATTGAGTCTGTCATACACCGGGATATAAAATTAATGAAGGAAAACTCCGGAAAGAGTGGCCTCCTTGGAACATTCATTACCATGAAAACTTTTGAATCTATAATTTCCTTATATCCATCCGGCCGTCCGTATCGCATTGCAACATAAAACGAACATACGTAGCTGTGGCTACATAAAACAAACAAAATAGAGTGTTAAAGTATTCAAAATATATTAAAACTAATCAATTTAATTTTAACTTCACACGAATGTGTGCGGTTATCGCATCAATGTAGTAGTAGGTTATAAATTATTACTTTTTCGTTATTATTGACGGATTATGTCTAGTCATAAAATATTTCAGTTTTATTTTATTTTATATACTACACTAGACGATTAACCAGTCCCGTGCACGGTTTCCGAGTTATTTTATGACGATCTCCAGTTTTTTTTTTACTCCATCTTTATTAAATACCTACATATATAATATATTATAATTTTTAATATTTGCCAAACTGCAGAATAGTTTTACAGCAATTCATCAACGTTACCGTACGCGCTTCATTTTATTTACAAAACTAATGCGGCACCTGTTATTATTGGAAATCATAACTATCCAAATTATTATCGACTATTGGGGCGACATCTGTTTTTAGATTTTCAAGATTTTGCAATATTAATTTTAATTTCGGACAAAGTTCAGAGTGTTCCGGACAGATATGCTTATATTATATGCATTAATCAGTCTCCAAAATCTACACTTAAATAGATTTTGTATTTTTAAAATTGTAATGTAATCATAAAATTATTATGAAATTATTTTGCAAAAAAAAAAAAAAATCTTTTTATTTTTAAAACCTCTAGTACTTACTCAATATTCATGGTTGCGAAAAAGAATGCCTTTTTATAATACTATACTTAGTTTTGTTTATTTTATTATATTTATATTTATTTTCAGAAGTAGAAGAAATCATTATAAATCATAATTTTCTTCCTACATATTGGTACTGTACGTAAAGATTATTATAATTTGATAAATAAATATAATTTTGGAATCACATTGAAACACGGTTCGGACTATAAATAAATACATGTGTTGACAACATGTTATTTTTAAAATACGTGAGATCGCAACGAAGTAATCATTTTCACATTTATAACAAAGAAAAAACAGTACACTTATCGCAATGCTTTTGTTATATATTTAAAAAAATATTATGCCATCGAAATGTCAACAAAATGAAATCTTATATTTTTCTGAGAAATAATAATAATTGTTAATAGCTGGAATAAAATATACAAACGTATCCTGGAGGTGTGCGATCTGATCGTTATGATATCGTACCTGACTATAACAAACGGAATTTGTATGTATAATATTTAAATTAATTAAAATCATAATATTTTTATTTTATAAACATATAAAAATGTTATAACATCTGTGTAATATATTATTACTATAATTAATTTTTGCTTATTTTTTAAAATTACTAATTACTAAAAAAAAAAGTAAAAATAATATTTATTATGTACTTTCATGTGTACAGTTCATTTCATCATCTTTCTAACCGGGTGGATACAATTTGCTATCGAGATTGAAGTGTGCAAAACATATATATAATACATAAATGGACTTTGAAACCGGATAAATTATAAAATAAGATATATCTCTTAATAGTAATAAAATAAAAAAGTATATACTGCTCATTATTTTCCGCACATCTTAATCGGGGTTCGGGGTTAAATTTAAAGGCAAACAATTTTTTCAGTTGTGCTTAAATATCCGCGAGTAGATCTTTATATATAAATAAAATTAAATGTTATTCTAACCAAAAATAAAGGTTTCATACTCATTAAATTAGTAATGACCCGTGTCCACTGACGAGATTATAGAGACAATCTCTGAGACAGCCATTACGCTTTATGAGATTCTTTGTAGACAACTTTCGGCATTTTTAGATCAAAATTTTCTTGTGAGCATTTAAATAATTAGTTCACCACTCTGTTGATTTGCCAATATCAACTTTAATTACTGACGTGTTAAATTGTACATTTTGCTCGCACTACGTACATAGGTATTTTTAATTTACGCTTGAAAGATGAACATATAATAAGGTTTATAACAACATACTGATCGTTAAAGTGTTACGTAAAAGTATTATAATTTTTACCGAAACACGGCGAAAATATTTATAAACTTCACTTTTCTCATAGCTTTATTTTTACACTATCAGAAAATTATATTTCACAATGGACGATTGCAATTGTCAGGCTCTACGGGCAGCTACAGTGGGCGCTGCTCAATGTTGTACGTCAAACGTCCAAATTTAACTCAGCAGTAGTTAAATAAATATCTTTAATTGCATACCTTTGTTTATCTAACTTTCCAGAATAAATAGTTGTAGGTATATTATATGGTTATAGGTAACGTTTGTGCGCGGTGTATGTCGTGGTCGAATCAAAGCTAATCTGAACTAATCTCAAGCGGTGTTTAGCGAATTTAGTTTTAGATCAACATCTCGGTGCTGTGATTTATCTCGACTCTGAAACGTATCTCAGCGTACCGTTTTCCGTCAATGAAAATTTCAACATATCGTAACTTTGGAACAACAAGGCGTCAACTGCCCCTTACACCAAACTGAGATACCGAGCGACAAAGTTTTTAACACTAATAAAACAATTATATACTATACAGTAAAGAGAAGTGGTTGCAAATGACAATCCATAATAACATCTTTGACTATGTATTGTTATTGTGGCTGTAAAGTGTTTGGTTAAACGGACAGGTATGTGAGACTGTGAATATGGTCGCACTGTCAAACGATGCGACGCGAATGACAGATGAATATTTGCTTTTGTGCGTAATTCATTCAATAATCATTTATGTAAACATGATCTCTGTTTTTTCAAGAATGTCTTTATGTATATTTCAAATTTAATGCAAAATCAATCGACGATGGCGATAGCTGCGCGACCAGGACTTTTGTAGAATCTATATTCTCGCTACCAACATCTTTTCTCTATTCCTTCAACTCACAAATATCATATCTATCATTTTTTGGTAAGTAAATCTAAATAAAGAAGTGAAAATCTAAATTAGGTCAGTGACAAACACATGTTCATCGTAAATTTTACAGCAATACTTTTAGATTTGACGCATTCCTGTTCATACAATTGATACATTTATTTATATTCAAATTCTAACTCAAGTAATCCAATAATCTAAAATCTTGTTCATGTTCATTTTTCTATTAAGTTTTGCAAAATTGCGATATCGAAGAACCGTTAGACAGCTCATCAGTGTAACTGGTAACGGTACAAATGGAACCTTGTTGCTCCGTGACAGATGATACCCATTAACTTACAAAAGGTACCGGAACTCACATCTTGTTAATTTTATTTAAAAAGTCATATATTCAGTTCTTAACATAAATTTTATTTATTGTATTTAAGGCAAAGTTTTGTCCAATTCGACAGAGCAATTCGAGTCCACGTGGACCAAACATAATTTTAAAGGTTACTTTTATAACTTAGAAAATCCATCGAAGAAAGGTGCCAAAAGACGTTAAAAAAACACTGCCCTCAAATATCACATAGAATCATGTTGTTCCATGAAATATTAATAGTGTGACTCAAATAGAAGTTTGTTGTCTTGTTATCTCCTAAACTATAGAGAAATTTGACTTATTTGAAACACAATTTTAAATAGAAAATAATCGTAATAATTAAGTCAGTTTCGAAACAATTTCAATTTTCAGAATAAAAGTCAATTTTGAAATAATTTCAATTTTCAGAAGAAAAATCAATTTTGAAATAATTTCAATTTTCAGAATAAAAGTCAATTTTGAAATAATTTCAATTTTCAGAATAAATGTCAATTTTGGCCAAAATATCAATTGATACCTTATTGTTCCAAAGTCACGATATGCGCACGGTACGGAGATTCATTTCAACTAAATCTCTGAAACTTATCTCAGCGTGGCCCATCCCGTGGACACGGACTATAGTAGATGTACATAGAAGGGGCACCCAGAACGTAGATCTATGGATAATCCCGCTAATTTTGACCAAATTCGATAACTAGGCATTCAAGAGCAGCAGTTGAGGACTGATTCATGGAATATAAAGAGGAATTCCATAGTTGTATATTTCCCAGAAATAAATTAGTATTCTCCCTCCATCACAATTTTTGGAATTTTAAAATATATCTTACAACATTTGTCATAATCAATATTAATAAAATAATAAGCACGCTATTCTATAGAAGTGTCATTCACTACTGGACAGGCAATTCGATGCATTTGACGACCTTCTTTCAATCGTAAACAGAGGTACCAAAGTTCGTAAAGCTGCATGAATTGCCGCACGTTCGCTTAAAGGACATTCACGTATTTACTAAGAAACTTTATCGATTAAAATATAAAAACTTGTAAAAATTACACTACAGTATTTTTAAAGTAATTCAAATGCAAATTAAATTAACAGCGATAAAAAAAGGTTGGCTATTTTTCAAATTTATTTGTAATAACTATTAAAATATTTTAATGTTACCTGAAAGATTACAACATAATACACATTTCAATCGGACAATCGCTGTGTTTAATTACGTATTTTAATTTTGAATTTCGAAGAAAAATATAGCGATACAATAACATGATACTTACATAATTACAGATGATAAACATTGTAGGTGATGGTCGTCAAGCCAGGACGCCCGCCTTCGAGATATTTGGACTCGATTTTCGAACAGCAGGTGAAGTTAGACATATTTTAACAAGCAAAGTGCTTTGGCTTAGTTTTAAAATATGTACAAAAATATTTATGTGACTTATTTAATCGTCACATTTTTTTTTACGAATCGTGAATATATATACAATACACAATACAGTAGAACCTCGATATAACGAACTAATGCAAATGAGGGAGTGTCCATTAAAGCCAAAAGTCCGTTATATAATGAGATGGTTTTCAGGATGCTTTTTTTTTCGTGATGTTTCTATAAATGGATTTAAATATTATGTGATTTTAAAAAAACTGATGAGGGATATATGAAAATTTAATTTCACAGTAAAAAGTGTCTAAATATAAATAAGAACACTTTTTACAAAAATATACTTGAATTATAAATAGGTAGGTATAAGGTTAAAAATATATGAAAACACATACAAGTCCTATTTATTATTCATTGGATGATATATTATATCCAAACACTTCCGTTGTGGAGTGACGATAATGTTCGGTGTCGAGGCGCTCGAGGTGCTTGCTTTCGGTAATCCTATTTTGAAAAACCCATGAAGTTTTGTTTGAACTTTTGAAATCTGCTGTTTTTTTTTATAATTAATTCTCTAAAATTACGAAAATGGGTGAGGAAATTTTTTCCAGTGTATCCGAACTTCGTTATATCAAGGTAAATCTGCATTATTCTTAGAAATTTATGACTTCTATCTTCGGGCCAGAATTGAACCCCCGACCACTGGACCAAACACATTCTACGTTTACGTTCTGTGGAATTAAAAATAGTGCGTCTTAACAATGGACGAGCACGCACGAGAAGATGTACGAATGTGCATGAAGCAATATGTATCAAAACAGTAGAGTATGGCGTTCTATGCTCTCTACATGTACTCGCAAATAACCAACATAATAGTTAGTAAGGTTGGTAGTCAGTGAGCATTCTGTGCGATTTTGTACTTATTGTAGTATGATTCTTGGTTTAAAAGTTTATAAAAGTAATGGTCATTTCATTTTAAATTCTTATCTACTCGTATATAACCATTCAATTATTTCAAAATCCAAATAAGAGATACAAAAAGGAATAATACATCGAGAATTGGGAAGATAACTGGTGCCATGGAGATGATTCGTATTACTATGTCGTAATCAATTTATACGGCTTGTGGAAAAAATACATAATATTATAAGAAATAGATATAATATTATTGTCAAATATGCATTAATAATATGCTTTGCCGAATAGAGCACACATATTTGTCTTTAGAGATCACCAACACACGTGTACATAAATATGTAATCAATTACTTATAATCCAAAAGGTCCTTTGGTTTTCCAAAATATCAAAAATGAATCATTAATCTTAGGGCTTTTTTTTATTTTTATAGGTGATAGGGGCCCGAAAGGACCAACCTTTTCCCCGAGCCGTTTTATGAGTTTGAACTCATGCATCAGTTCCACTCAGTGAACAAATATATATGCTCCCCAGAATTTAAAAAAAAGTTATTTGAGGTACAAAAACAAACGAGATGTTAACATAAAAACAATTTATAATTACACGTTTCGACGCTTCTATGTGTAATCTTTATTATCCATAAACAAATTACATAAAAAGGTATACAAAAAGAGACAGTAAATATATTAAGAAAGCAGAAAAACAATTTATAATTGAGAGAAAAATAAAATGCCAATTTACATATGAAATTATACAACAGAGACTATATATCAAAAATTATGGAACAATCATCGTGTGTATGTAATACATAAATTATTAAATTATACTGCATAAATAATTAATAACAAGGTGGCGTTGTAAAAAAAATACACTTCCTAAGCGGGAGAACAACATATGTATGTTTGGTCACGCTAACTTTTATCTCGCATCGTCAGGTGGTCTACCCAGCATTTCCCATCTTCAGACCCACACCCTAATGAAACTGCGGAAAAGTCCAAGGTTTCATTCATTCCGTAGCAAGTCGTCGTTCCGAGGTGAACGACTTCTAATACCTATCAAACCTCCAGTCATATTTTCTCGCACGTCCGTCAATATAGGGCACCCACAAAATATGCGCAGGCGTCTGCACTTACTAATCTCAGGACTGACTGGTTTTTTGGATTTATGCGCACGACTAGAAGAATTTAGAAACTAAGTAAATGGCGCACTTTTGAGTAAACATTATATTTGTTTCAATATAAAATACTACATGGTATCACATAGAGTAGCGTATGTTGTACATAAGTACCAAGTTTATATATATAACTATTTCCAATCTAATCGTGATTGCAAAACTCACTTCAATAATCTATTATGATCTCTAAACGAGATTGACAAATATTTAGAAATTATAATAGATTTATGTAAATATTTAATATTACCTCCCTTCTTCTAACATCTGAAATATTTCTTATATCTGAAAATAACCACACCACGTTTATCGGGAATCACGATATACTGACAATTAAGTTCATAGAATATTTTACGTACGCTATTAATACCTGTAAACTATTAATATAGCATTCTATTTAGAGGTAAATAAACAGGGAATAGCGCAAGTGAGGCGAGTCCGGCCTAAATTGATGTTGCATCAGGACAATGCCATTATTTTGAAAGAGTTTTTCGCCAAAAATCAAATAACCGTACTGAAACCTTCGCCTTTCTCATCCGATATGACCACTCTGACTTTTTTCTATATCCCAAAATCGTTATTAGGAGACCACGAACGGAGGTGAAACGGATAATGACACGTGTTCTGAACAGCCTCATAACTTTGTACATTGCTTCCTCCAATGAAAAGAATCGTTGGACCAAGAGCATTGCTCTTGAAGGGGATTATTTTAAACCAGATAACGAATAAGTTTATATGTTCTGTAATTGTAAATTATTTCGACGATATTTATACTTAGTAAGTGATGAATCTTGGGAACAAAAAAACCTTCAAATAATAATGCAAGATTGACACATAACAAAAACAATTTTATTTTTTTGTACATCTTTCTAGTTAATTCATTTAATTAGTATTAAATACCACAGAACTATATTCTGCAACATCACAACTATAATGTGTTCTCCTTAAAAATAAAATAATTTTAATATTATGTATAGAATGCTCAAACTATCAGCAAAACATAGTATTTCATTATTTAGTCTTAATCTAATTTCGATGCTTCGAAATTGATCTAAAATATTAATGCCGAAAGTTTCGGGATTATGTGTTCAAATCCCGGGATTTATAAATACTGTAAACTGTGCCGGGATCACACAACCAATAAATTAGCATTCCCGTAAATATATTATATCCCAATGATCATCATTTTCTATTCTAGCAACAGAGTACGCAAAAATCTTTTCCTGCATGTATAGTATAGGTACGACGCCAATATTGTATCTGAAAGTTTCAAACGTCCAGGCATTCAGTTTTATTTTCTTTTACACGTTTATTTTTGTTGGCCCGTACGGGCCACCGGACAGTAACATCCTAGAATTTAAGGCGAGCCTTTAAATATAATGTTAAAATTATATTAAATAATATTTAAATACCGCCCGATCAACGCGACCCCGAATAATTGAGATTACATTGTAATACGATGAAGCCAAGATAGCGGCAGCACAAGTAACGAGACGCTCGACACGACCTACACGCCGATTACTCACTTACTAAATAGTAACCAATGGCCGATAATAAGTCTCTCGTGAATTTGATATTACGTAACATCACGAGGTATTTCAATGGAGAATTGGCGGAATGAACACATAACATGTGTGTGCAGTACATTGTATATGTGCGAGGTACAGACGTCCAAGGATTTTTCGTCTGGTCTGAAATAATCATATCTCGTGTATTATGCGTGTTAATATTTTTATACGCGTATTTGATATATTTCAAGGCTCGATTTATAAAAAGTGTGATGACAGTCCATAATGGGATTTCTGTCAATCATTAAACGGATTCTTGTGAAAGATACATGTGCGAGTATAAAATGCGTCAATGTAAATAATTATTGTTAGTGTACATTTATACGTTTACATATTATTAACGCCAACGTATCGAGGAACTACATTAATGTCTAGTGACCGGTTACACATGCAGGTGCAGTATCACCTCTCCGGAGAATATGTTTAATGGCTGTCTTTATAGCATTTCATCAATTTTGTAAAAAATTAAAAAATATACATTTTAATTTCCGTGCCCGACAACTTCCTGAAAGCCGAGTTCCCAAAAGCCAAAGTTTCCAAAAAAAATGTTTTTGTTTTTTATGAACAAAAAAATAATGATAAGCATTTTTTTAAATTATGAAATGAATGAATTATGAAGTATGAAACGATTCTACTTATTTTAAATATGAATTAAATATATTAATTAGAAAGATATACATATAAAATCAATTCTATCGAAAAATATTGTTGTTGCGCCACCGGAATTCGAACCTGGATCTCTTTCCTAACCGGAGAAGGTGCATTGTCCAACTATACTACAGCGACAATATTTTTAGCGACATTTTTATTTTATATTTATATTTAAAATATCACAGACCTATGTTCTGAATAATTACAACTTCACAATAAGAATGTGTTCTCCTAATGATTCTACTTATTCCTGCTAACTGTGTTTATTATTAAGAAATTAGTTTTACATGCATAAGATTATAAAATATTTGTAAATATTAATTACAAATTATAACTAAATACACCAGAATATTCCAAATAATTTCATTCCATTTGGAATAGTCTTCAGTTTTAAATCAAAATTTGTTAGTTTGGTGTTTTTATTAGGCGATGAACCTACTTAGAATGTGCTAATTCTTCTACAATCTACATTTAAAAAATTGTAATTTGTAATACTAATACACTTCTACATATATTAATATTTTCGGGAATTGGTCCTTCGAGAAGTTGACCTAAACCCCATTTTATTGATTTTTATTTCATTTCATATTTCATACACATATTTTCACCCCTTAGCGCAACACAATCTTCACGATATCATACATACATAATGTTGGATTTGATTCAACGATTCCGTAAGTGATATCTAATGCAACAACAAATACAATGCATGCACGTAATAGATTTTCACATAAAATCACCCATTTAACATATTCTATCAAAACAATCCTCTTTTATACTGTTTACAAGACAAGGATTGCTTATTTAATACTATGTGTCTTCTATATATATTCTTCCAAAAGTCACATTACAAACTTTATGATTATAATCATGATTTTCTGTATGTAACCATGCTATATTTCGGATGAATTATGTCAATTATATGAATCGCAAACTAATTACATTTCGATTTTGATGCGCTAACATGAATAGTATTTTTTAAGATTCATGCGTGCATGTTTAAAAATTCGGGTAAAGGTAGGTACTTCTGTAAAGTAAACATGAAAATATACAATTAACGTTTATCGCGTCCGTCTTAAGATTACTTTGATTGATTAACACACGAATGTTCTGATGTGCTACATTATAGCTAATCAAACCGTGATCATTAATTAACTATTATATTTTTCAAAAAATTTCCAATCACAAATAAATACTAATGAATAATTTATTACGTTTTCCCAAATAATTTGATTTAAATTCAAATGAACTCGAACTTTGTACCTACTTAAATTCCCTAAATTGTAATTTTACGCCAGAAAAAGTGTAATCGGCAATTGACGCAGCATCGAGACTGCTGACAGCATTCCGACAGTCCTTGACGGAGACTCACACAACTGTGTATTTGTTAATGCCTCTGGGCAGTATTGACTATGCCGGATTACCATCTTAATATTATAACTTTGCTCTGCGAAAATTGCTGTCTATCGTTGCTTCGCTTTGCGGCGATTTCGCTTTACGGCGATGATCTGGTCTCTAACCCGACATATTAGCGTACTACGACATACATCGACAATGTTTTCACGTATTTTCTTAATCCATGTGAGAAATGATTTTTTTTAAATTTAATAGTTATATTTCTTCTGTGGTAAATTTTAAAAATTATTTGGTTGTATTAGCGCTGGGAAAAGTATCGATACAAAAAGTATTGTAGGGCGCGAACAGACTTTTGAGTCTATATCTAGTATAGGCCCCAATGAAACGCATTGGCTACGTTGGCGTAGTTACGCCACTGTATATTATCACTATGTATATAAACTGCCGCATGGTGTAAAAAAATATTCAACCGAGTACGATACATCCCCTCATAGCCTTAAATGATGAAATCCAGTAAGGTATAATATTCTAGATTCTGTCATAGAGGTATATATAAGTAGATAATATATATATTTTGTAATTAATTTAAATGAAAGATAAGGCTTATTAAATTAATTTCATAACAATATTTCAATCTCTGTTTCGAATAACATGATAACAAGTAACATGATATGAAAATGAGGTCGTTAGGGAAACAAACGTTGAGAATCGATATTAGCCAGACTGATATGCACAGGTGACCTTATCATCAACAATTTGTTTATTTTGATATTTTATATATATTAATAGTCTGATGAAGATTCTACGATAAAAATGTTAAATGTCATGTCACCTTTGAGGTATCACTTGTAACTAACGTGCTTCTATAATTATCATTTTGTTGGCTTCGAAATAATAATATATAATTTTCTTTAAATTTTAATGTATATCTGTATCATATCGACCCCTCAGAATAACAAGATTCTATCTGACAATAACACTGTTTTGAGATAATGAGCTCAAAAGTGTTGATTGAATTTTAACATATATTCGTGTATATTTTATTTAGAGTATGCAAATATGATCCGTTTTAAGGTCCTAACATATGTTCAGTATTATCAATGACCACTATGAGATGAGGGAAATTAAAAATAAATAAAAAATATTGTAAATTAACAATAATAATCCATAAATTGAAATAAATAACTGATGCAGTTGGAACTTTCAACTCTTGCTATTTCCTTTAATATCCGTTAAATAGAGTCGGTGTGTATGAAAGAAATAAAGAATAATGCATTTGGAACCCTTTTCACGCAATAACTCAAATTAGATCAAAATGTTAGTTGGAACTTTGTTATTCTAAGGGATCGATATAGTATCGAACAAGTAATACAAAAATGAGATGTTGATCTATGCAATGATGCGATTTTTGTAATGAGTTTTGCAGCTGTCATTACGAATATTTCGCGCACTGAATTCCTAAATAATCAAAACATATTTAATGTCTATAAATATCGTAGCAGAAATCTTCTGATTTTGGAAAAGGATAATAATGAAGATCACATAATGTAATAATATATTTTTTTAAAACAGAAAGGTAGTTCATTATGTACTGACCACTTCCAAGAGAATAAGCAGATATTTAAATACTCGTAAATATTATTATCTCTCATTAAAAAAAACACATTTTTATTTTTTCTGATTGTTTATTGATTATGTATTCTTTCTATCTCGCTTGCGCAATACAGTAGATGAAGGATGTGGAATAGGGAAGGTGAAAGTGACAAAAAAATCGTTCGCTAACGGTAAATTCGTAACATTATAAAAAATAAGAATCCCGGTGGCGCGACAACAATATTTTTCGATAAAATTGATTTTATATTTATATCTTTCTAATTAATATATTTAATTGCTAATTAAACAATAACTTCTATATCACCAGTAATAAAATGCCATATCTTCAAAACCTAAAGCTGAAAAATCTGAAACCATTTATGGAATAAGCATCCCAAACGTACGTATAAGATCAGATCTTATTTAGGTTCAAGTCTATAACTGTAGGTATTACTAATTAGAATTAACTTTTATTTATTCTTTTCTTCTTACTGATTGCTGTCTGATCTGTTGGGTGTATGATGTGTGTGCCATAATAATTAATTATACGTACTAATTATAATTATAATTAATTATATTTTTTAATTTGTCCATTTTTGTTAATCCAAGACTAATTTTTATTATCTAATTCTTAAATTTAATACTTTAACTTAATTATTTAATATGAGCCATTACGGTTTGGTTAAATGTAACAAATATACAATAAACACATTATTCATTTGAGTATATTCAAAATAATTGTTATAATTAATACTAATACTTTTATCAATTGTTCTATCCTATTTGAGGACATAAAAGGTGTGACGTACGTGAATTACCTCGAGTGCAATTCTCGGGAACCCTCGATATGAAATCCCAGATCTCTGACATTATGGAAATACCCGCGCAAAAGCGAATGTCAACGAAACTAATACAAAGGCTGCAGACTGCAATCCAATAATTTTAATTGTTTCATTACATGTCAGAGTTAATATGTCATTATCATTGGTTATCACAGCCAAAAAGCGTAAATGGGCAGGACGCAAAAAAACGCTTTTCTTCGATTTTCCGCTTTACGGCGATGTCTGCCTCTTAACCCAACGTATTAGCGGTACATTTCGAAATACACACGAGAAGAAAAAAAATCATTCCATTTCTTCCTGTTGTGGATGTTAAAAATTAGTATTCCAAATTAACACTGGGAATAGTAACGACATCAAAAGTTTTGTAGCCCCAACGCACCACATTCGCTGCATTGGCATAATTACGCCACTGCCTTCATATAACAGTGGATCGATAATGGCTGAAGATGATGATGATTATATTCATAGCGAATCGGTTGATTGTATATGCATATCTTCCTAATTAATACATTTAATTAGTATTTAAAATATCAAAGACCGTCTGTTCTGAATAATTACAACTTCACAATAAGAATAGAAATAAATTTCTATCCAATTATCGTATTTTAAGTTATTGATCTAATACCTTCTATTAGTTTTTTGATACTTTTCAAAGTACAAATACATTTTAAATTCTAAATGTATTTATTTAACAGATTAATAAAACATAACGACAAACATTTACTTATACTTCATTCCTTTTGACGGCTCTAGACACGAAATGTTTGGTTATATTAGAGTAGCGGTTGTAGAAAATTGTCTTACATTTTATTAGAAAAAAACATATTTATCGTTGATAAAACTTTTCATCTTTGTGTTGACGTAATTTCAAGAAAGGCATCACGCAATTAATCAAAATGAACAATTTAATGTTCGCGGTGAAATGATCCCATTATTTTGAAAATGTTATTATATATTTTATTGCCCGCTTCAATTTCCTGTTAGCAAAATGTTTATTTATCCAACTGTAAACAATAAAAATAATATTTCATTTTCTTTTAATGTTTCCCCACCCTATTATTTCCCGTACTATTATTGTCCTGAAATCGCAGAAGACTACGAAATAAATATAAAGGATTGTCTTTTACAGATTGTATCATGTTCGTCATCAAAACGGATACTTATTTGGAAATAATCGCAAAATTTTATGATTATATTGTTTCTATATAGATTCATAAATTGTAGTTTATTGTCGCTTTAACATATTTTAAGACCCATTGCGTATTTTTAAAATAAAATCTTTTCTTTTATTTTAAAATGAGATTATTAAAAATAATTAATTAATTCTGCAATGGTATTGAATATTATTAATACGTTATTTAATGTTTTTTTCGAGATATATACAATAAATATATTTTCTATAAACAGTGCCTATTGATGTTTTTTTATTATTTAGTATATTAAATTAAAAAGTTGTTAATGTTAATGCTTTCGATAGCTGGTTCCCAGATTTTCGATGAATATTAAGCACATATAACTGCACTTTTATTTATGCTGTCTTTCTGGTCCGATTTTGTTCTTTTAGCCGGGTTGTCTTCTTTAGATTTCGACCGACCGAAGCGCGCACCGGTGGTTTATTTGGATGTAATTGAATGACGCCTATCGGTCACCATATTTTTAGCTTTCCGAAAAAAGGGCGGCAATGCTCACACGCGCACGTGTACATTATCATAAACCAGGAAACCCAGTGGTGCCAATCGAAGGCGCGCAAACAAAAGTTTTATGCACTTTTTTATTTGAAAATAGATTTTTGATATTTTTAAAATTGTTATAATATAATTATATCTGGAACAAGGTAAAATTGTTAGTGAATCTAATCATATCAATCGACATCAAGATATCGTTATCTTGATTACGTACGTACATTCACATATTTGTATAAATGCACTGTAGTGGCAGTGAATTTATTTAATTATTAGAAATATATCAGTTTGGTCTTGGGACAGTGGGGTGACATGGCAAATATTGATGGAGGACCGAAGTGGCAGTCATGAGAAGACTTTCATCCACGGAGAAATCATCAACGTGTTGACAATGGGTGATGGTTGTGTTCACTGCGGGTCAAGATTTAGAGCTGACCTCTGCAAATAGTTGAAATTCAATTGCATCGTTGTCAACAAATCGCACGCCGCAACATGAAAGTTCTGAATATGGAAATAATGTTGTGCACGTGCAGTACGATTAGTTAGCACTGAAAGAAAATAGTTCACCAACACAAATATATAATATTAATTCAACATAAGCCCTTTGTTTCCGTGCAATCTTTATGCGATTGCTAGACAAATTCGTTTTTTATCAATTTATTTAGAATATATTATCTATTATTACTGCTTGATGTTTCCAATTTAAAATTTACGTAAATTGCTGTCATCAGGTTGTTGTCACAAAATTAAAGATTAAATAGAGTATAGGAGTAATACAAGCGATCGTTCTATACGAACGTGAAGTTTGAACGCAAGAAAATGTTTGCATGTCTTCGAAAATAAAGTCTTGCGCAAGGCTAATGACCCAATACGCGATAACCTAACCCGCGAGAATGGAGGTGGTTAAAGAACTTCTGACACCGTTGAAAAGGAAAAAGATCGTTTTCTAAAAAAATTGTTCTATTTAATTTTATTTTTTACCAACTTAATATACAAGTATTGTAAAATCTTATAAATTGATGAACGGTTTGTGTTAGACTTTCAGAAATAAAGATTCATTATTATTATCCACGCTCGGGCTCCGCGCCGGAAATTTACCTATTAAATTCGGGAACAATTTACTTTGTTTATTTACGAAATCTTTACAGCCAAAGGTTGCGAACATTCGGGACACTTGATCGTACAGAATGAAAAGTTGCAAAATAATTGCGACCTCGCCTTTGCTATAAAATAGTTTGTAAGTAATTGTTTCTACTTGCGCCTTAAGCACGCGACCGAGAGACAAACTTCGGAACAATTCAAATATGAAAGTTGTTTAACTGTTTATTAACACTAGAGAAGCTATTTACTATTAAATTACTAAAGTTAGGTGTTTCGTATTGCGATTCAGTTTTATTGTTTCATTCGTTCTTCATTATTTAGTAAAAAAATATATTTTTACTGAATAAACTCTGAATTCCAGCCGACGCACCGCAGTATGGGAAGTGTGTTGGGAATAAGAAACGCGTAGGTTAAAGCTAAGACCAGATGACCGTTAAAAAGCATACTCGTAAATAGAAATTAACGTGGTCTTAAATGGTGTCCACAAAACAAAAAACAACTTGAGACACAAAATTATCGGAGCAGTGGAAGTTATTGGCAAAGATTGGCAGTGGACCGAAGAAACAGGCAGAGTCACGATGACATGTAACGTTATTACTAGTTCTTTGTCAATTGTTATACATGCATATTGTCAATACGGTTGCCAACCTGGTTAATCATAGTGACGAAACATACCTACCTTCCTAGTTAATTAAGCGTTTATGGTGTTGTATCATTTATTTAAATAAGCAGAAAAAAAATATGTATAGTTTATTGCACCCTTATGATATTTGCACACACAGTAGGTAATATAAAAAAAATATATTAAATGTATTAATTAAAAAGATATACATTTAATTAATATTTAAAATATCACAGATGAATAATTACAGCTTCACAATAAGAATGTGTTCTCCTTAATAAAAAATATATATTTAATTCAGAACAAAACATGTAATAATTGAATATATAAATTGTTTGATGTTCTAAATTACGCTTTTACAACATGTATTTAACATATTTTTCTCAATTATCTTATATAAATGAAAGATCTACAAAAATCGAAGTATTAACTATTAACTACAAGGATTAAAAATAAAACTATATCGGTTTTTTTGTCTTGCAAATAATATGATACAGAGGAAACAATAATTTTAAGGTATTGATCGCCGAAGTAGCATGAATTATTTTATCGATACTGAGTATGTAAATTACTAAATTACCTAAATTGGTTTATTTTATATGCTTACCTGGTTCTGAGACTTCTGCTACACCGTTACATAGTTTAAAAAATATATTTTTTTATCTAAACTTCACATTAAATAACAGTTCTAAAGACGACCACAAACTCGAAAACTTATAACAAACTTGTCATTTGTACGGTGCACGCAGTTCGCGATACTGACCGCTGTAATATAAAAATGTATTATTCGTCCGCTTCGTGCACTCCCCCACAAAACAGAGCAACTTTTGTTTAAATCACCATGGAAACCATATCGCAACAGCAGGTAAAAAGCTTTGGAATATATGCTCTATGTCCGAATGAATTAGCAGTTTACTTGGGACTTTTTGATTCTGTGTATGTTGATCTGTAGATTCATTTAGTATCCAAATAATTTAATGAATCGGATACTTTTGTTTATACATACATATAACATGTATACATAATATATTGTAAAGCGCATTTTATGCACGCGATGCCTTCCGAGATTAAAGGTTATAAGGACACAGTAAAGAGCTGATAATAGTATATTTTCACAGCGAATAACGTAGGCCTATCAAAACAAACATTTTTGGTATGGTGTGAGAATACAGAGTTGAAATATATGGAATTGGTATACAGATTCTGATAATTAATGGAGACATACGATAGCAATATTTTCTACGTACATGCTAGTGATGGTTAAATCGTTATTTTAACTGTTATTGTGACTGTGATTGTGTTCGATTGTAACGATGATTGATAACTGATTAACATAATTCTTGTAGGAATGACTGGCACACTAGAAAGTAAGCCTCCGACAGTTAAATCTCAGTTACCAATCATCGATACAATCGCAGTCACGCAACGGTTTACCATCACTAGTGCATGCCTCAGAGTGAGCAACTACCGATCAATGCATAAAAACATAGGATTTCTGGGAGAAGGGAAAATCGTTTCTGATAGCATACAGGCTTCGACTATTAGACTAATACACATGATGTACATAATGCCTGAGGAAGAGTCTATAGGCATGGCGGGGAGCGGTGGAGAGGGATTCTCAAGGAACCACGAAGTGAAAATTTTCTACCCGTGTAAAGCTGAGCATATCATCGTAATATATATTTTTTAATATATTAAATTAGCATTTTTAATTAATTAGATACAAACCTTAGACGCTGAGATGATATGTACATATAACATATTTTTTTTATAACTGTTATTAGCGAGTTGCTATAGGTACGTAATCGACAATATTTATGATCAAAAAACATTCCGACTATCTGCTGTCGCAAAGAAAAAAATATTAACAAAACATCATTGACGTTAAACACATATGAATAAAATACGAACTTTGTATGTAACGCTTTCTTTTTGTAGGCAAACTTGAAAGGAAACCAGTACATTACATCGGAGTGAAGTGTTAATTTTCCTTAAAACACAAATTAGATAGAAACATATGTGACATTTTTGTTATGAGGAAATATTTTTTAAATAGAAAAACGAACAATATAATTTCTACTCAAATATTTTAAAACTAGATTTTTTATTTTACAACTTCATATTATGTATTGTCAACTAAATTTGTGTGCGTATTTTTTACAAGTACTTTATAGATTATTTTAATAACATAAATGATCGAGGTTAGTATGTCTGACAATGTGCTAAGCTGAAAGATTGTTAATAGTAACAAAATCATTTAAATTGGAAACTCAAGCTATAAAAACGTATTAATCTTCGTCTTCTGCCAATCTGCATCCAGTGTTGAATATAGGCTTCCTTTTTTTACTTTCCGAAACTTCCTGTCTCTTGCACATCCAATTTGCCTGATGTTATCTGACCGTTGCGTCTTTGAACGGATAAAAGGCTATACAAAAAAGAGATTTAAGCGTGAAAATGTGTTTACTATTTCAGACCGGGCTTGGCAATGGAACCAATTTGAATCTTCGGATTGCCGCTAGTGATATTCAAACCCCTATATATTTTTGTTAGGGATGGGTGTCCTGACTGTTTAACTACATATGTCAAGACATATTTCATTATTATAATAATATATAATTATTCTTTTTTTATCCACTGCGGATTTAAATATTTAATGCGTGGTGCGTGGGACTGAATGCAACTCAACCGTGAATATTTTACATTACTCATAGGGGAGAAGTCTTGCACAATAGATGGGGCGCAGAGCGTAACGAAGGACTCGGGTTCAAGTGCATGTGTCACCTGTTCTAACTGTAGTCGAAACACTCGGAATTCAATGTCTCACTTATTACACACATATTATGTGTGCTAAATAAATAAAAATTCAGAGTTTATTGTTTTATAGTCCTATTTCTTTAAACTGCACCCTTTGCAATGTTATAGAACTTGATATAACTCTTAAAGATTTAATTAATAAGATTTTAAAAATAAAACAAAAAAGTATTGCAGAATGAAAAATTACGCCATGTAAATTGATGTAACACTATTGATAGATAAATTACTGATACTCTTATTTTGATTTAGTATAGAATTTTCTTACCCGGCTTGATCAGATAAAACGAAATTTTGGAGAACGGCCCTGTTAAAAGCTTCAGGTGGGTTCCGGTTCGAGAATTGTCACACTCGGACTCACAATCGTTAACCATGACAGACGTCATTCTCGTAACGAGAGATCGCCGAAGAAGAAGAAGAAGAAGAAAAGCTTCAAAATGTATGAAATTGGACGAAGCAAGAGTGCTGTGTCAGGACATAAAAATGTGGCATTCTATTCCTCTCTGCCTACCCCTGCGGAGAATCGTCTTGGTGGTGAGTTAGTCTAAAAAATTAAGTTTCGTGTAGTCTCTAAAAGAAGAGAATACATATGTTGATAACTTGTTAGAGGTGGATGGAAAACAACATGAAAAACAAAAAAACAAATTAGTTATTTAACTGCAACTGGTTCGAAACACTATGGCTAGGTACAAATTACACCGATTACCCTGAATTAGGTATTTCATACGACGGGAAATCAAAATTAACAAGCTCACTCTCTGTCAAAATATTATTTCTTTATTTTAGTGTTCTCTTTTAGAAATAAACCGATATTTATGACACGACGTGTTTAGAATATAAACTTTAGAATTTAAACGTTTCATTTAAATAAAAATAAAAACATGTTAACAACGTTCGTGTTAATTTGAATGAACATAAGATGTCAAAGGGTCAATTATTTCGATATTTTTATTGGCGTGTCAGACATAATACAACTCACGACATTGAAATTATTATCATCCTCTGAAAAAAAACTGTTAGTAGCACTTGGTATGAAAATTACTCTGTAAAAAAATATTAAAGTTTGGAATGAAATTAAAACCCCCCACATCCACCCTAAAAAGTATGCATTTTAATATAAGGGGTATCGATCTATGAAAACAATGGTTGGCACGCACAGAGGCGGGTTATTATAATGCTCGTCTGTCTTTAATTATTGTGGAAGAGGAAGTTTTGACAAAATTGAGAAATTAAACAATAATTGCAGGCTTAATTTGTTTTTATTATATAACTATCAGGAGACTACCTCATTTGAAAACCATCATTGCAAGTTCCAACCCAAATAGTGAAGTTTTTATTTATTACAAGATATAATACATTTTTAAACATAATCAATAATTATATATGTATATGTATGTATTTCTTTTTACATTTTTTCCTTCTCAACGAGAGTCGAGACTCGTGTATAGAGAAGAATTATATAAGAGAGTATATAATTTATGTATCCGCTAGTTTGTATACATATCTTTTGATTTCAGATACAAATTTATTATAGTTTGTAATTTTTCTAATTGCAAGGGGGAGATCATTAAAGAATTGAATGCCGTGATAAATATATTTTTGGGTTGCGGTATATTTAAGTTTTGTAATTTCAATTTGGTCTCTCAATTTTGTATATCAGAAATTGCTTCTAATATTTCTTTATTTTTTAATTTTTTAAATTTGGATTAATGAATTTTTTTGTATACGTCTATTATTATTGGTACTTTGAATTCTGTAAAGAGTTTGACACTCGGATAGTAATTTTTTTTTTTTTTAATTATTTTTATCTTCATTTTTTGAGTAATTTCTAATTGTGATATTGAAGTTTTATATACTCCTCCCCATCCAATAATGCAAATATGACTGTACAAAAGATCAATAACTTTTACATTTTTTAAATACTAATATATGTAAAACTGTATGTAATCTTAAGCACAAACTTATTTTTATAGCATATTGAATATTCTGCGCAACCGAATATGTGAAACCACATCACCTACATAAATATGATTCTCACCATTTCACTCATAGGAGCGCGATTTTCGAATAAAATAATTATATTATCGTCTGACAATTAGGTCGTTTGAATTTGAAAATGGACTGGATATAAAAAAATATTGCTGTCTCGATATTCCATTATTTTAAATAAATAAAGCAACTGATCTTTGCGCATCCAACCTACATAGTAGGCACCTACTTCCGGCGAGTTCGATAATAATTTAATTCGATACCAGAAGGCAGGCAGGTACCTACCAATTATTCGGTGTATACTTCAAAATATGTTTTTTTCATTACCTATTATTGACGAGCTTTCAGCTAGTTACTATGTATTATAAGTGTTCGTTTGTAGGTACGATCTTGCACCAATCCTTAATCAAATTGCAATAAAAGAAAATTCTGCAACTTTCTAAAGATCCCTGTATTTTGAACGGAAATTCTGTAATAATACCATGATAAATACAAATTAAGACTTTGATAGTGATCGAAAAACCTAATTCTTCTTTTTATATTTATTTTAAATGTGTAAAGTAAAATGATGTTTATTTTATAATATACGCAAAATAAACATTTTTTACTAATATATTTTATATTTATATGTCTTGAGAAGGTAGTTGTTTACTTGGAATATGGAAAAGCGAAGAGCAAGATCACCAAAAAGATTAATCGACAAAGTTCGAAGAATGACTAGAGCCTCGCTAATTCACGCAATAGTAGACGATTAGAGAATCACTTTGCTCGCATACGAGTGCACCAATTAAAGAGAGAGACATATAATATAATATTTTAAATAACGTCCATAAACAGAACGGTGTCGTCTAAAGAATTAAGAGTCATTTTTTTGTATGAATTCAAGTTGGGATACAATATAACTGAGGCAGGTAGATATATTAGCAAGGCGTTCGGTAAAGGGTCTGCTAGCCAGAAAACAATACGATTTTTTTTCGGCAATATGAATCTCGAAAAAGACCAAGGAGCGTTGTAAACGAAGAAGAGTTAAAGACAATAGTGGAAGGTAATCCATACACGACAACTTGAGCGCTCGCGTGTGATCTAAGAGTTAGCGTTATGACTATTTCTCGCCACCTCGCCGCGATAGAAAAGGTGAAAAGGCTAGACAAGTGGGCACCACACAAATTGACCGAAAGTCAGAAACTTTAAAGGTCTTCTTAGAGGAATTGCTTACAGGAACTGTTTGTTATTCTTTATTGTCATGAAATTGATATTATGAACGAAAAATCGGAAAAAAAAACAGACAATATTTGCCAATAAGTATGGACCAATAAAATTTAATTATTTCACATTATATTTAAGGAATAAAACGTTTCGAATCCAGACAGATATAATTAGGTAGTTCGAAGAATTTATAAAGTCCAAAAATGAAGATTTATTTAAAAATTGTATTTTTAGTATAGTTTATCATTGGTAGAAGATCATAGAAGTGGGTGGAATTTATTTTGATAAAATATATTTTTTAACATTGAAAATATCACATTTTTATTATTCACCTACAAATTCCGCAATTTCATATGGTACAACTTAATACATCGCCCACGATACTAATGTTATATGAACACAGTAGTATATACAATATTATCTACTACAAAAATAAATACATTTTTATAGTATTTAATTTTATCATTTACATAAACAAATATCCAGCGCGATATGCAAATATATTTCCGAACCGAAAAACCAAAAATATTTTAGTCTCCGAGTCCAACCCTTGACTCTCGAATCTGAAAGCAAGAGTTACTGCTTAGCCGCCACCGGGGAGAAATAGTAATAATATTTTAATATGTTATTATGCGAACATTAGAATCGCGTGACTGTTCAACCTTTGGATCCGTAGCCAAGTACACCACTCAGCCACGAAGTCAATCAATGTTACTATCATAATATCAATGGAACAAGCGTCTTGAGATATGATTTCTACTCTAAATGTTAAAACTTTTATTTTTCGTTTAGATATATTCAATAATATTATTAACTAGTAGTAAACTACCCATTTCTAAGAAAACTGGTAAATATTTCATAGTAAACTGGTATGTTACGTGATGGTCATGCAAGCTCTTGGATATGGTATGAAGAAGAAAATGAAGTGGAATTTGATCTATAACCAGAATACCTACAGAAAAACGCTTATTTTCACAAAAAAAATCATAGAACTAGGTGACAGTAAAATGTTACACATATCGTGAATATCCCTTAAGATTTACGATTAACCAGGCACCGCGACAGACGCACATACCTGGGCTTTTATTATATTAATATTAATTACTGATATGATAGTGAATTACCCGTTACTACATAACTAAGAAAATCGGAAACATCGGCGACAATAGCCCTGATGATGGACCCCACAATAGAATCCGAAACAATAGAATAGCCCGGAAATCTTTACACTTCTGAACTGCCGTGAAAATATGAGAACATTCTTACTTATTTTATTTATATTAATGGAACGAATTCAAAAAATGCATAAAAAGAATAACTTATTAAAACACTCCTTATGTTTAATTTTTTGAAATCCGTTAAATTATTATATTTTGGGAATAATTTTGCTCTAGCCCAGATGCATAACACAACACATATGTCTGTGCTTTTATTATCATGCGATAAAATACAATGTAGGCAATCCCTTATTGAATAAATAAAAAGTATGTTAAATAAAAGCGAACCTTTTTAATTCACATCACGCCCATGGATATGAAAAATAAAATAATGAATCCCAAGAAATCACAAAGTTACCCTCAATCCCTTATTGGGGGCGACTGATTTGTGGTGTATTCGTGCATTAGAATGGAGTGCTTTTTAGGGGCAGATTTAATGTACATAAGAACATACAAAGAGGTATGATAAAAATGCAAAAAATATCGTTATTTAATATGCAACTTCTGGGCAAATTGTATATTAAAAAAATATATGCACAGCTAAAATCATGTATGGCATTAATGATAATAATGCAGTGGTCAGAATAGTGATTTTTCAGATGAATCATGACGGAATTTCAATGAAATAAAATAAATCACGTAAACAGGATGACTCGCATAGAAGATATAAAAGTTTTCCTTCATCGCAATGTATGAGTGTGATAAATATTTACTAATTGAAAACTGTCTGGGTGTACGTGTTGTCTGACTCGTTACTTGTGTAGGTACCTAGTTATCTAAATTTTAAGACACGTACGATTAACACTTGAAATTCGCAATCTACCAAATGTTACGAACATGGAACAAATAATAGATTTATTAAGGAGAACACATTCTTATTTGTGAAGTTGTAATTATTCAGAACATAGGTCTGTGATATTTTAAATTCTAATTAAATGTATTAATTAGAAAGATATACATATAAAATCAATTTGATTGAAAAATATTCTTGTTGGGCTACCATAATTCGAACCTGAATCTCTTTTCCAATCCGGGGAAGGTGCATTACCAACTATGCTATAGCGACAGTACTTTTGACAACAAATTTTCGAACCCGTATGTTACATTTTTCAAATGAATACATCTATCGTACCATTATTTGAAAAAAATAATTGGAATTGGAAATGAGATCCAGGTTCGAATCCCGGTAGCGCAACAATATTTTTCGATAAAATTGATTTTGTATGTATATCTTTCTAATCAATACATTTAATTAGTATTTAATAATAGATTTGTTATATTTTTTTTAAAATATGATTTGATTTTTCATTTATTAGGAAGGGATATAGATATAATAATAGTAATAATAAAAATTCGCTGAGACGGTTTGGACATATAGGACGTATGAGCAAAGAGAGAATAGTAAAGAAGTATATAAGGCGTGTGTTGGAAGCAACAGGAACAGACGCGTCCACGAAAGGCTTGACGACCCTCTAGAAGCTTTAACAGTAGGCGAGAGTGCACGAAGTGTATGAACGCGAAGATTGGTATGTCAGGATAGAAGAGTGTGACGTTCTCCCATCTATGTATAACTACCCTTGCGGAGAAGGTTAGTAAGTTAGTTGGATTCATGAATTAAAAAAATCATTGTTCATTTCTAATTACAGTAAGTGTATACAATTCTTACAATAAAAATAATAATGATAACTGGTTTCTTTCAATGAGTTAATTAATTGGGCTGTATGTGCACGACCCGATCCGCCAAATAAATTTACAAATTACGATATATATACTTTAGAAATAAAATAGTACGTACAAAGTAAAAGATACAAAGCAATAAAATGTTACATATTTTCCAAACACGTGCCAAATTCCACATACAAAAATATTTTACCGTTTAGAATAACTATATATATATTTATTTTTAAATTAAATTAATTTATAATTTATGAAATGTTTACAATATTTAAAAGTAAGCGCTGGCGGAAATACTCTGTGTGGAAGTTATCTGCACTATACCAATTAATCGGTCTACTGAATAGAACTTTGGCACAGACGAGGAGCTGCTCTTTGCCCCACTTTGCCGTATTGCCCTGCATCGCAAGTTGCAAGATCCAATAAGAACACCAATTTACTATCTGGACTGGCGCAAGTGAAATCGCAAGCCGGACGGCACTTCACAGAAAACTACCCGCATCACCCGCGAACAGTGCTTTTAAAGTTGAATAAGATTTTTGTTACTTCCCACAGCTTTGCTTGGAGATTTTTGCACTAGTTGTTAGATAAATACCAGACATGGGGCAAACGGCTCGCCATTCATTGAACTTTCGGGATATAAAGTATTCGTCTGGTCAGACGTCTGGTGATAGGAGAATAACCTTAGTACTCTTATTTTTCCCACATGGCAGTAGCACGTGCTGTGCCAGACGTTCGTTTATTTTAATAATAGGAACACATTAAATCGCCTTTTTGAGAAACGCGATTTGTCGGAACAATATATATTGGGATATATTTTTATAAATATATATTTTTATATACAATATATATGTTTGAGAAAAATATTATATTAGGTGTATTGGTTTTTGTAAAAAAGTTTCCTTGTTTGCTGTTTGTTGTATATGGACTGCGTTTGGCGAAAACGACGTAAACTCAATTTTTCAAAAAATACTTTTTTGTTATTAAATATTAGTGATGTTGAAAATTGGTAACTGCGATTTAACGATGATTGGTAACTAGGATTTAACTGTCGGAGACTTACTTTCTAGGGTATTAGTTATCAATCATCGTCACAATCGATCAAAATCACAGTCACAGTAAGTCAAAATAAGGGTTTAAATAACGATTTTACCATCACTATTAAATATGGACGTCCATAGGAATATTATGATATAAGAGATTGATCTGCAAGTCCCGATTTCATACTAGATAAAACTAAAATTATTAGAAAAATAATAATAAGAAATGCGTACACAGAATATGTATCACGTTAATATTCTTACTATTTTCAAACTTAGCAAAACGCTTGTACATTGAAAATAAGACTAACTTGCTTGTCTCCTGAAACGAGGCACGATCCGCCGACCACTAGCGGCTTGAGAGTGATTTTAATTATATCGAACAGAAAGCTTTATACTTATATTTAATAGAATATTTATAATTCAATATAAATTTCACGAGAGCTTAAATACAAAATTTACAAAATCAATCGTGTAAAAATGTATTTAAAATTTTCATCCAATCATCATACATTTTAAGTCGAAAATGTAATTTTAAGAATACAAAGATCACAAAATATTGCGAAGTTGGCTATTATAAAGATAGATACAACTAAATGTAATATCGATTGTACAGACTAAAAGTATAAAGAACCGGGTGAACGCTTTCTTGCATTCAATAATCGCAAATAAATAGAAATACTTATGTATTTACAATACAAAGTGGTTGAATGTAAAGAGAACATAATTATTTCAATATAAGTGCACAATGAAATGCCTACCAAATCAGATATTTCTCCAATGCAATGAAAAATGCGATCTTGAATGTAAATGAAATTTTTACAAAAAATTGTATTGATATCAACGCCAAATGACAAATATATTTTCAAAAATATTTAGCTGTAATCAAGCACTTGGGTGTAATGTGTGATTTATTTTATAAATAATTAAAATTAGTATATTATGCATATACTCATATATATATATATATATTAACCAACCTGATCTGAAAAAACTCAGCAATGTTATCGAATGACAATCAAACGAAGAAAGGGAACCATGACATTTTTTAGAAATGCAATTGATTTTCATCAGGACTAAATGTATGCATTGTACATACAAATGATTGTCAATATTTTCATTCGTCGTCTATTAAATTATGTGTTAATGGAAATCAGACCGCGTGCGTCGACCTTTTCCGCCAGGCTCTCCGAGTCTCGAAGACTTCGCCCGTGTGCATGCGCCATAAGGTCACAATTAAACAACTCTTCCGCAGTACCATCGGACTATTAAATATATTAATATTTTTTTCTAAACCGCTCAACAACGACCGAGGAAAAGTTTCCCGTTTCGCGGAAACTTAAAAATCAAACCGCTGTTATAAATTCCGTGATATCAACAAAACTTTCGATCATGCCAAACGGGGGCGCATTAAGATTTGGTAATGTTCTTTACTGTCATGATCATGGAGACAACGGGGGGGGCACCCCCGCACCGCGGGCCCGCCCGACCCGCCCGTCCCCGCCCCCCTGCCAGGACATGCGATCCTAATACCTCACTAGGGCGGTACGGGCTGGCACAATCGATAGGAATCCACCCCCGGTGGTACACAGAGGGCTTCATCCCCGAAGGCGATGTAATCTAATGTATAATAAATCATAATTTGGTAGGTTTGAAGGAGCATCATATTATACGCATTTACCTCATTTTCTGCATATTTTTAAATCGCAAGAATAATGTCAATAACTCGGCGGTTCAACTCTAATTATTACTGTCCTTTAGTCTAACTTTTTTATTTACACTATGCAGGGAATTATCAACTATCATAGTATCACTTTTCTCATAATACACTAGTTATAGGTAGAACATAACGGTATGTCTGTGACGCTGTAAATGGTATATTACATCTGTAGAGATGTATATAGAACATTATGATGATGTAGGTGAAACATTACAACTCTAGAAATGTATATATATATATGTAGATAGAACATTACGGTATGACTGTGGTGATGTAGATGGAACGTTACATCTGTAGAGATATATGTAGATGGAACATTACGAGATGACTATGACATGAAGCACGCCATGTGTGTGACATGAAACACGCCGAAAGTAGTGACTAAAGCGTTACAGAAAGTGCAAATTTATTCATTGAAACGTTATATATTACATATATAATGTACAGCAGATTCAAGTAACTGATGTAAATAGCAAAAAATCTCGGTGCATCCGGATGGCAGTGAACATGCATTAAAACAAATCAAATAAATACCAACAGCTAAGCTAAGATAAAAAAAATATTTATCTTAAAGATCCAAAACTAGATAAAAACAGAAGAACAGAGAAAACTGTGAACACTTGCAAAATGTCGTGAAAAATTCAGTGACCTAATTTCTCTACAATATGATTGTAAATATTACAACTAATATCATTATTATATTAGTTTAAAACCCCGTCGCTTTTCTGAATTGGAATGTGGATAAAAATAGTTTGACGTTTAATTTGGAATATTATCACAGAGAAGAGAAGTATATTTCTAAAAAAGAAGCTTCAAATTAAGTAGGTATTAAATTATAATTGCCTACCTACACAATTTTTGAAAAACGTATATACCTTTAAAACATAGAGCTCACATTTCAAAGGAAGTTGTCATGTGTCACCCAGAAAGACATTGGGATACAATAATACAAATTGATTTTATATCTTTCTAATTTATACATTTAATTTTTATTAAAAATATCACAGACCTGTATTCTGAAAAATTGCAACTTCAGAATAACTAATGTGTTCTTAAAAATCAATTAATAAATGTTTGATGTTATTTTGAAAAAAAATGTGTTTTTTTTAGATTACCTTGAAGTGATTATATATGTCACATCATCGTCCTATTTGCATCATTCACCACAATCTCTAGTAATACCGTAGGTGTACGTGCTGCCCGCGGAGAGCGAATGTCAATAATAATAAACAAGTCTAGACGGCACGTAATCGAAAATAGCCGTGTGAATATTTCCTAATCACAATATATATATTTATAATTATACGACACGATTGCTTCAGGCAATATGTTGATCTGAATGTACAGGGTCTAAAGAAAAGTCCATAGAGTAACTGGAACCGGAATACAGTATTATGTCTGAGATTTTGTAATCAGTAACATGTTTATCAACCATTGCAATAGGAAACAAACACCACTTAATACATTGACCGCATGTCATATAAATGAACACCAGTCTAGACTGGAGGTTCAAAACATTTTTTTATTTTTGTAAATTTCCATCTTAATAAATATATACTCGTACAGTTCAATCTTCCCTATGCTAAGAAAGCTTTTTTACTCGTTAGTTTGTTTCTAGACTTAAACTCAGTGGCGTAACTATTCTCTGTAACAATGGGGCCCATGTTAGATGGGGACCCAATACATTACAATTACAATCCATTGAAATGCTATTTTTGTGAGTATCGATACCTTTCCCAGCGTTAATAGTAAATAATCCACGGCAAGAAATGGAATTATAAAATTTAAAAATAAATTCTCACCATCCAGAAGTATTTTTTTTAATTACAAGTGTAAATGCCTTGCAACGTGTAAATATTATATGAGACAAGAGACTAATTGTATTCTTAATATTTAATGGATATACGCAATACTAATATTCGTACATCTTATATATTATACTTATTTAGGAGGCCCTTTTTTGCATTCTGCATTAGGGCCCAATTTTTTTTAGTTACGCCGCTGCTTAAACTAAAAAATAATCCATGTGTTCCATTACCCTACATATGTACATATAGTATAATAGTTGTGTGTCCTTCGGCAAGTCCGCGTCCACGTATGTAAGCTACGATACAGCAATAAAATAATACAATATTTCGATAAATAACTTTATACAAAAGTAGCGACATTTTGTAATGTTGTCCTAGTTCAAAATCCCGTGTTAATTTTTCATAGATGTCTATTAAAAGGGCGAATTACTATTACATGATATATTTGAATTAATCAATTTAAACAAACGCAGAAAACGTCACTAATTTTAAATGTGGAAAATCGTTGATCGGCATGGTAAATGAGTAGGTACTTGCATACTGTTTTCTTTATAATTTAGAACTTTTAAAGAAGTTTATATAAACAATAATAAAAATGAATAATATATATATATATATATATATATACGTGTGTGTGTAAAAATGCATCAAATATTTAAATAATTTTGCTATTGTGATTTCATGGATTTTTTTAATAAATTAAGATTATAAAACCATTTAACTATCTACTATTTAATAATATATATATATTGATGCAGCAAGGAAAATTTTTAATACAATTTTCATACTAGGTGTGTATAGGTTTTACTTAAACATGGGTTCCATTTGTATCTTGGCAGACATGCAATCCGACAACCACCTCTTTCCGCGTGCAATTCAACTTTTTAAAGATATTTATAGCTACTTTTTCCGATACTTTTTTCTTTCCAGCAAGATTGTGGTAAATCCACACGGGGCTTATTAGATTTTTGGTTACCTTTTTCCATATTGCCCCGAATAATAAGATTTCATTTTTAAAGCAAAAAAGTTATTAAGTTAAAATCTTTTATCTTCGACCACAAAATGTGTAAATCTGTACATTAATATTAAATTTGTTAGAAAATTAGGCGGCACACGTAAAATCGTGTCCAACATTATACATAAATGACACCATGAATATTAAATGCTTCTGATAGTATATAAAGGTGAAATGACATGTAACACATATGAAATAAAGTAAAATAAAATGTATATCGTTTTATTTTTTTCGAGAGCCAGCCATTAAACGAATTCAATGCAGAGGTGATGTAATAGATGCAATACATATAACCGTTTTTTTTACTGTTGGATTTCAATCCATAAATTAATTATATTTGATTAAATCATTTCATAAAAAAACCGCTTATATTAGCAATATCTGAATTCAAAACCATGTAAGTCTATTTTTTTAAATTTACTTAAAAGCAAAATGCGTATATAAACTCTTAAAGATACAATTGTAGCAAAATAAGTGAAACATCAAACATTAAACCTATTTTGTTTTATAATAATATTAACGGGTTCATTTAAAAATGCGCCGTTAGAGTGATAAGAATCAAATCACCCAAGTCCACAGTACAAATGTACAAACGTGTCTGGAATATTGCGTAATAGTATTTTTTTATCTTTATTTAGACATACACCAAAGATACATGTGTGACTGTAGGAATTCACAGAATACTAAAGAAACAGGTGGCAGCGATCATTTTAATCGTCTGCATGGCTATGTGTATATTATAGTCAATACTTACTTATCGGTAGTCGACGCTTCTCGGAGTGACACATTCCTAGAGTCCAGCGTGTCGCGATTGCGAGTAAACCGCTTTCCAGAGAAGCAAAACCAGAGAAAGTAAACGCCACAAACTCGGCATAAAAATGTTGAAAATGACTAAACATCCCCTGGACCAACGACATAAAATACCTAGTTACGCTGGATTCCAAACTCGCGTGGTGCAAACATATACAAAATAAATTAAGCGCTGCATCACGCGCACTCTGCGCAATGTACCCACAAATAGGCAGGAATAACAAACTTGCCACCGACAAGCTCCTCTTATACAATGCCGTCATGAGGCCTGTACTCCTCTACGCAGCCCCCGGCTGGGATCACGCGGCTACTACACACACAAATAAATTACAATCCTTTCAGAATAAAGTCATCAGACTAACGCTGCGTGCACCTGAATGGACCAGGATTACGTAACTCCATCACGACCCGGGTATTCCCCCAGTAAAATTATTCATAAAACACTTTTCCAAGCGTTTTTATGCTGAACTCTCACAGCGCCGGAACCTCACGATAAGCGTTCTATCAACCTATGACATAACGGCGCCCTTGCGTATTAAACTTCCCAAAACCGTCCTCTTTTAGAGGTTATATCTTGCCCCAGCTAGCAGCCCTTGCATCATTGCAGTAATAATATATACAATAATAATAAACACACACTATTTTTTCTAATGCGCCTATAAGGCATACAGCATGATGTACGGTCGGTTTTTGTCGGGTCAGCTCAAAATCTCTAGCCTCCAGGTATATTACTGATAATTTAACCCAAAAAATCACCTATTTTTTTTTAAATAAAGACTGCATTCATGGAATACGCATCACATCAATATTAAATTATTCAAAATAAAACTAACTTGAAAGAGCTACTAGACCACTAGGCGAGTATCTTAACCACTAGATCAACAAGCATCTCTATATCCGTGTTAGTGTTCATACTTCAAGTTGTGTTGATATTATCATTGTTGGAATTTGAGACATGGGGCCCCCAAAATGTTCAGTGAGACGGCTCTTGCGCTATAAATCCACCCCTAGCCTCTTGCAGCATTCAGACGGAATTGAATAGCTACATGATGCATGGCCAGTGGCGTAACTACAAAACCTGGGCCCCAATACAGAATGGGACGAGGGCTCACTAAATAAGTATTATATATAATATATACGAATATTAATAGTTCGTGGTTTATCCATTAAATAGTAAGAACGAAATGCTTTGTGCCAATCCATCTTGAGCTATGGTATTGATACTTGGGGGAGTCCATCAGGTGTACATATATATCAAGTATTGCTCAGAAGGCTATGCTCAGAGTAATACACCGCCGTGACTTTTCATATCCTTCAGGGCCACTTTTTAAGGAATTTCAGGTTTTGTATATAAGACAATTATATGTGCTGAATATACAAACTAACGTTCATAGGAAAATAAGTACTCCATCTGTGAGGACTGATCTCACAAAAGCAAATAATCTTAAAATCGTTCCAAGAATGAAAACTAATTTGGGTCAAAGATTATTCACTTTTCTAACTCCCAGAATATATAATCAAATTAGAAATAACATTAAAACTTGTAAAAATAATATTTCAAATTGCTTGTTAAAATTAGGCAGAGCAGATTCTGAAAGTCAACTGTTTTATATTATGAAATAATTCTTATTAACTGCATGTTGTGTATTATACTGACTACATTGTAACTGTAATCTTACATATTTTCATTTACCTTGTTTGTGCTTACATTATGTTTATACATACATTTATTATCTTATTTTATATATTTTCACGTTTACTTGCCCTGTATGTTTCATTTTCTATTTAATTGTGTTTGGCCTCGTATTCAATGAGTTATATTAGTTTATTTGGTTTTGTGAAATATGATTTGTTTGCCAATTTGCGCTAAAACTGGCTCGCCTAGTTAGTCGACGCATTTTAAAATCTGTTTTAAAAAATATATGTGACAAACTGTCTTTTTTTTAGCTGTACAATATTTATATATTATATGTGTCTAAATAAATAAAAATATATAAATAAATTCACACTAATAAAAATATGTGTTTTTAGGCATTTATATGCACTTGCAATTTAAAAAATACTCGCTTCGCTTTAAGGCGAATTTTTCTTTTACAGCGATGGTCTGGTCCTTAATCCTGCATATAAGCGGGGTATTTCTAGTGTATGCCTACATTGATATCGTTTTCGGAAAATACGTGGGTAAATATTTACTATTGCATTTTTTGCTATGGTGAATTTTAGACATTTTCAGTCCATATTAACACTGGGAAAGCTATCGATACTCTAAAACTCTAATACTAAAAATGTACATGTCAAATGTATTGTGTGGCGCGAACTTTTTGGTCCCTTATCTAACGCACCGCATTGGCTGCATTGGCATAGTTACGCCACTGTGCATGGCTTTAAAATAATAAGATGACACTGTTTCAAATATATTGACATCATCAATATATTTGAAATTCACGTAAACTCCGTTTATCGAGCGTGCGTAGCTCGCTAAGCGACACGGTTTTCACAATATTATTCGTTTCTGTGACGTATATTCGGTTTGCGTCCTCACTAGGTACGAGACACTGTCTGACATATTACGGTTCGTGCGTAACGGATCAAAGTTCGTGAATCACGATGTTTTCACGCACCACGCCCTCGTGCGCCGTAAACATCTGACCCCGGTTTCGTTCGATTTATTCGACTCAAATATTGAGTTCCATGTTTTGATAGGACGTGTTAATTCTTTTGTACCGAATGATTAGATAATGAGGTAATATTTGGTAGATCAAATGATTTATTTTTAATTTAGAGGTCAATCCGGTAGAAAACAAATTCCTCCCAGATATTTTAAATCAATTATGATTATATCTAAATATAGATATCCCCGTGTTTTCAGAAGTGCAGATATGTGCATTAAAATAAATACTTTGTTCCATAAAACGAATTGTTTGAGCATTACAATAATAAAAAACGTACATTAAATAAATATATCTTTGTTCAATAAAAAAATACTTAGACCAACCTAATTTTGCTACATTTTTATTATTTTATTGCACAAAGAATTTGTTCTAAGGAACAAAGTATTTATTTAAATGTACATATTAATATTTCCCTTTTCAAAATTAAAGCTATATATATTTCTTACGTAAAGATAATATTATCCACAAATTAACTATTAAACTAGAAGAAACTTTTAAACTGTGTATTTCACCTGTGGTGTATATTTTAACACCAACCAGTTTTGAAAGCCCTATTTTTTTCAGAAAAAATATGGGAAGACTATATACTCTAACTATGTACTCTAATATTTAATTTTCATTTCAAATTTACAAAGGTTTTTATAATATATTTAAAAGAAAATAATAAGTATATCACTTTTAAATAAATATTATTTTTCTATGAAGCAGTTATTTCAAAAAATAGGAAACAATGTCAAATAGAAAAACATTGAGTATACAGTATACTTTGCCTCGGTCCAACTATAAAATACAATACTGTGTTCGTTGCAAAAATTCAGTGATCAAATTAATTACAAAATAATTGGTTGGTTAACTGGCCGGATCAGTAGCGTCGTATGGAAGACCAAGAGCTGGAAAAGAGATGCTACAGGAAAAAAAATGGCAAGCGGCTTCTTGGCCTCAGCTTTAGTCATTGCGCTTCTGATGATAATGAATGATGAATCCTGATGATGATAAAAGTGTACTCTTAATAAATTTTTTAATTTGAATTAAAAAATTACATTACCTCGAATTCTAACTAAGATTTTATAATTAAAAATAAAATAAAATTACCTAATGTATGTTGTGCGTGTAAAATGATTTTTTCTTATCTTTATTAAATAGTGAAATAATTATTTACAAATATATATATTTACCGAGTATGTTTAGACTGAAAAAATATGTTTTAAATTCTATTTTCCAGATATGTTGGGTTGAATCATAAACATGTGGTTCATAGGGTTTTTTAACTTAAAATTATTATTTTTAAATACAAAATACATTTACTAATCAAAAATATTTTTTTCTGCATTATTTACGATTGGCTTCCAACGTTCTGACAGTTTTTCGATTCCACGCCTGAAGAAATCTTGTGGTTTGGAGGTTAACAAGTCTTCAAGCAAATTTTAAAGAACATCGTCATTATTAAAAGAAATTGGAAATTGATAGAGCGGAAAATATGAAAATCTAATAGAACAAGATCAGGAGAATAGGGTGGATTTTTAATGTCAACAATATACGGGCGGACATTATCATGCTGAAAAATCACTTAATACCATCTTTCCAGTCATTTTTTTTGAATTACGGCCTACGAAGTTGTTGGCAATAATCCTCAGAAGTGACGGTTCCATTACTCGAAACCAATTTATTAGTAGTAATATTCAATTCATGTCTTCATGTCATGTCACTCTCCTCGGTTAATCTCAAACAAAGGGATATGTCAAAATTGTTTTACACTTGACCCACTATTTTCTTTAGCCATGAATTATCACTAACTTTAACAATATAAATTGAAAAATTTATTTTGTTAAAATTGATGAATTAACATTTGACATTAGAAATTGAAAAATTTAAGATCTATTCAATATAACAATACTATGGCATTAAAACGACATCGATATTAATACGACATAATTATCACGAAAAATCTTTCCAAACCACTGTTGCTTTGAAAAACTAAAATTCTACAAACTGATGTATTAACCCAATGTATGCGTGCCTTAATATATTATATATGTGTACATGTGCTTTAAGATGTTTTCAATCTACATCGGAAAATTTATAATGCATTTGTTTCGCGGTGTATTTTATAGATCTGCTTATATATTATGTTTTCAGTATTGGGTGAACCCTGCAGCAAAGTGCAAAAACCGATCAACAAAGATACGACATGATCATCTGACCCCGAATATATTATTATCTTGACCCCTGCTTATACGGCTTGTCAATCACAGGGCCTGTTTGGCCACCAGGCGGAAATATTTGCAAGGAGGTGGGAATTGAACGCTTCGAGGAGATCCTTTCACTCCTGTCTTCTATATTCTTGTCCCGCCAGTCTCAACCCCGAAAACATCCGGATCTCTCTGCTTTGATATTTCATCTCTCCTCTATAGAATGTCGGGTGAAGATTCTTCCATCCGAGCCAAATGCCCGGTCCATTGACTTTAATAAGCATGATGACATCTCTCATAAATGATTAACATCAGCTCGTGAATGGTTAAATTTATACTTAATATTATTTTCGTACTCTAATATTTAACTTTTATAAATTTATTTAAAGATTTTTAAGAATGTTTAAATTTTGCATGCAAGTAAGTTTTGATTTGTCTATTTTAATATCTGTTTAATATATTTTCTATTCTACTCGTTTTGATTGTCACTATAATCCTCAGAATCTACTTCCCCTTTCCCATTCGTTTGGGATATGACGAGGACAAAAGTCACGACCTTCTTCCTTTGGTCTCGACACTCATGTTTTGTGAATTACGTGGTCTTCCTATCTTGGCGTCACACGTCAATACTATCCGAGTCGGCCAACTTTAATTTTTCCGGGAATAGGGAGTACCCGAAAAGAATCACGGAGACAATCATTTAGAACTTTGTCCAATCTTGTGACTCCATCAGCACATATCAGCTACGTGCGTTTTGTCCGTTTGTATCGTTATACTCGTAGGTACACAATCGCCTAACACTCTGACACATACAGCATAGCTGTCCTAACCGCTGATTTATGTATGAACTTTTCCCTGTGTATTTATTGGAATACATAATTGATAAAAAAAAATCTGTAAATTTACAAATTTATATTGTTCACACTGCAACTTTCATTTCTCGGTTTTTCAGTTTCAAATTTCAGTTTATTCTTTTATATCAGAAGTTAATTATACACTAGGTTAGATTTATTTTCAATACAATAACATAGATAAAACCTTTACACTACGTCATTTCATAAGAAAAACCTAGTCTGTAAGGCTTCAATTAAAATACGCAGATATAATCGAGGGACTGGGATCTGGCAACATATGTTTTACGTCAGGGAACTGCTAAAAAGTCGTCGATTGGAACAGATAGCTTCAAATAATTGTTGATGCAATTTCGTTAATATCTTAATTACTGCGGTTACTTGTCAAAAGTATAACGGACGAGAAGAAACCTTAAGATTTGATGTAGGTATTGTAAGCAAATTCGTTAATTCTTCACTCTTTGTATTCGCATTAATTTTACCAATTACTGATTACTGAGATACTGATACTGCCATATGAAACTGACTGATTACAAAGAGATTTCGATGATTTACCGTTACTTTAATAGTCTATATATATACTGGCTACAAGAAAGATAGACCTACTTTACCGTTACTTTAATAGTCTATATATATATATATATACTGGCTACAAGACAGCTCGATCTACCAATATAATATTACTTCTTATTATAACATCGTGTCACTTATCACGTTTGGATTAGATGCATTGTTTCACTAAATTACACACACATAAAATTGTTCAGATCATATATACAAATCCAGAAATTTATTGCAAAAGATGGCTGGTAGACTTCCAATTATTATACACGTTAATAATATTAATTAACATGGCAGTTACGGTGTGTGGAATATGTGCAACATGATAATATTAATTTTTCACTAAACTAAATGTTGTACTACACCCACACTGGATTATACTGTTAATCGTTATAATATCCTGCATGATCACAATCTTATCCATGACCGTTTTGTGATCAAAAGCTCCCATATCGGTACTACTCATTCATCGCCAGATTGACATTTTGATTATACTAAACAGGCGACCGTGCAACGCAGCTCAGCCGCATTCTAAGCAACGAAGCACGGCCGCCAACCGAAAACACCCGTCATTACACCCATGACCCCATATAAAAATCCCATCTTTATTGAGATAAAATATACAATGAACAAAATAATAATACGATATAACAAAGATACAAAGATAACACACAAAAGCCTTGCCACCGCTACTGAAAGAAGTATATCAAAATTATAATCGGAGTGTTTAGTCTAAAATTGTAATGAAGATTGCACTGATCGGACACACTGGCGCCCACTGCCCGCAGTGCACCAGCCCTGGGATCAAATAACACAATGTTTTTGTTGGATCTCATTCAGACTGTCACACGGTGACCGAGTGCTTTATATCATCTAATTACCTTCCTTATGGCCCGTGTTCACAATAATCTCTCAACGAAACTTTAATCTCCGAGAGTCGGCAAAGTTACGTATGTATGTACTAGATGCGTCATTCAAATCCGCGAGCAAAATATATGCAGTGATGAATCTTACATCGCTTTACGCTTCTAGTCGAATCTCCGTAAGAGAAATATTATCGACAAACACGAGCCATAACAGTATTTTCAAGTGTTCGTTCTAGTTTACAATATTTATAAACCCCGTGATTCATTTTGAATTTATTTCGGGGTACCAAAATTAGATCAATAATAATAACACTGGATAATTTATACAGCGCCATTTTTATAGTCAATCTTCTATTATTATTTACGTTATTTTTATTCGAAGATTATATCGTACATACTTAAATATAAAAAATATCTTACATAAATAAATTTTCTTGTTGATTTGTGTTTCTGTCCTTTTTATAAATGTAAAATTGAGGAGCAAACGAGCATTTTCTTATTCAGGAATTTTCTAAATCCCGGGATCGCAAGTTTACCTCGGGATTAGATTCAGTTGTGAAAACGGTACACGATGAACCCTGCACTATGGAATCGAGTGAGTATTTAAGCGACAATCAATTCAAAAACACTCATTATATTAGCACAATTATTAATTCAAATTAAAGATAATTATGTTATGTTATTTGAAGGATAATAACCTAATGACTTGAGTATATTTTCGATGACTTATCATTTTATTAAGTCTAGGACGTTTGAACTGAAGCCAAGTACAAAGTATATATTATACAATATGATGTACGGTACTCTAACAAAACATTATGCTTACACGTGTAGATGTACGTAACCTTTCCAATACCGAACTAACAACTGGCTTTACCTGCTTGAAATTTACGCACGTATTAGTTCAAACACGAATATTCGTGTGATTTAGATATAATGACGTCATGGGCGACGAGGGCAACTACGCCATTCCGGAAATGAAATTGTCACAACTCGCTTATGGTAGATAATATTTCCCAATCCGTGAGCCAAGTTAAAAGATTTAGGTAGGTTGTTGGCTGTACTTTTTAGCATATTAATGTTTAAGTCTTTAGTTAATGCAGTTTCTAAATAACGACATCTTGTTTTTTCACGTTGTTTATAATTAGTTTGAGAATCTTCGGTTTTGCACCCAACTTTGTGCCAAAGACTAATTAGGTACTTGAAATATTTTTTGTAGTTACGTATTCATGAAAAAATATCAGTTGATAAATAATAATAATGAGTGTTGTCAATCTAGAATTATTCAAGGTTGGGGTCGAAATACCGCGATACATTTAATAGTAAAATAAAAAAACTAAAAACACCAATTAATTAATTAATTAATAATAATTAGATATATCAGTTTTTTTCACGGAAAATGTTAGAATGTAAACGAAGTTAGTATATTAATCGTAAATTAGTGGTAATAATGATAGCTACTAATAATTATCATTCGAAACTAAGCTTTTATCATGCGATGCGTGGCTTATGAAATGTGATTGTGGCGGCCAGAAAACTGTGTTTATAAATTGTTAAGAATCTCGACGACTCGTATTAAGAATACCGACGAATCTTAGTGTAAATTCTGAGATATGTAGAAAATAAAACAATATTTATCTTCTATATTAGACTCTCCTATATTACCTGTTTGAGACAGACAGACAAAATAAACACCTGAAAGAGACATCAATTAACATATTATTTATGTTGTAACGTTACGAGCAATGACCTCCTTTAAAAGTACGCTAGTGCGTTTTTTTTTAAATAGTCATATTTCAAAAAATCTAATAAATTATAATATTCATAAAATACAAAATATCAAATTATAAAAATAATAATATATCAAATTATCTATCAGTCTCTTGACTCGCGCATCATACGCTTTCAAATACGTTCCGATTATTTATTTATTTATGTGTAGTTGTACAAAAAAATTATAACAAAAGATCACTAATAGACAATGTTATCTTTGAGGAAATTTAAGAAACCTTCAACTGTTATCTAGTTAATGTTGTTTTTTAAAATAACTTATTCAGTATATGGTACGAATACATATTTCCTTGTTAATCCTTCCCAAAGTATGCAGTAACACAGGTCTACCGCTCTAATTAAATCTGTAATATTTCGGTAAATACACGCAACATCCACCTCATATTTTAGTTAATTTGAAGGAAAATATTTACGCTAGTGAAAAATCGATTACGTAAGGCGAATCATACAAAAATAATTATTTTTAATTCGTTCCGTTGTAAAATTAATACGTTAACATAAAAACCATTTGTGGCAAGACAGAAAGAAATCATACATTAATTTCACAGTGAAAACAATAACAAACATACAAATATAGTGGTGTCTCTTTCTCACAAATTAAATTAAGATAGATAAAAAGGAAGGTTGTATTATAGAATGCAACCTCATATACAGAACTTGATGAATGCTCAGAATTATAATATTACATATTTTTTTAATATTTAATGGTTAATACTTAAAGTAAATTTATGGCATTAACCATTTTTTCACATTTTAAAGGCTAATAGAACTTTAATTTTTTACGGTAACACGAGTTGACAGCATGGCTGCGTACGAGTATTTTTATCACGGTATGGTAAAAGTTAAATGCATGATCATTGAAAACTGACTTCTCAAAATGTCAATAATCTTAATTCAACATAAAAATAAATTACTAAATATTTGTAATTATTGCCTACTCTCTAATAAGTATCATCTTTGAGAATCTCATGTACCCCGAAATATCTATATATGTACGTATGGTAATCAAATCTAACTTTTTTTTTCTGATACAATATAACATGTACATAATGTAATTTCTCTTTAACTAGACCATCTCTTTAACTAGACCGAAGTCTGCACTAAAGGAGACAGGTTCATCTGTTATAATATATCTAATAATACAAATATGAAACAATTAATCTCAACCTAAACAAATAATTTAAATAACATAATTGAATTAATAAAAATATTAAATAATTCAAGAAACAAACATATTCACGCCTACTCATGATCGAAGCACAATACAAAGAAAGGAGTTGGACAGAAAACGAAAAAAAAAAAAAAATTAATATAAAGAAAATTAAAATACTTTAAATAGTACGGTACTATAATATAAATAGCAAAGTATTTATATTTATTCTTCCGATCCTTACGTATTACAGTATTATGGTGGTGCAACATTAACTTTTTACTGATCTAAATAGAACGCTAACTCAGAAGCCACGAACGACACAACTTAGCATGGAATGAAGAATATTCTTGCAACGACCTAAAGGGCGCCCTATATCGGTGTAAATTATCGGAGCAGTGGAAGTGACATGGCAATGATTGATCATAGAGTGGATTGACAATGACTGATGACATTTTGAAATAATATTTTTCTGGTTCTATCATTCGCTGCTTGATCCTTGTATAACCACATCAGTTATCAGTCGCCACTCTAATATAAATGTAGTTTTTTATTATTATTTCTGTATCTTTGAAAACACGACGTACATTTCTTATCGATGTCCCAGCTGATTGAACGACTAGAAATGATCAATTATCACGCCAATGTCCCGGACGCGGAGAATCTCGAATAGTTCATTCATTCATCAGCACGCCATGTTGCTCCGTACACCCACCATACACTCATATACACACATAAATGTGGTTAAGCTAATCAGCAATTAGCAGCTGTTGAATTCGCACGTGTTTTTAATACGTGTTCCATGAAATTAGATACGTTTTATACAGTGTGTTTTTCTAAAAACACCTTTCTATTCTTTAAACGTTGCTCTAAATCTAACGAAAAAATGAAATTAATAAAAATTATTTTCGGCACTGACCACAAGAATCAGTTAGATTACATCTGGTATGAATGTGTTTTTTCTTTTGATCGAATATTAACGAAGTGACGATTTATTTTAATTCGAACGCTTTTAAATAACCATCATTTTGAAATAAGATAACGAATCAGGCTGGTTAACGAACTTAGCCGAGATATATACAAGCTCATATTTTCAGATAAGTTTGATCGAAATCTGATAAAAACTTTATAACGGAGGGTGGTTTTGAGGTTATGTTCAAAGAATTTAAATTTTTCGAAAGTTGCATTACAGTAAGCAAGATTTATTATCAAATAATTGTGCAATTAATAAAACAACACAATATTTTTTTAACTATAATTTAATATTTTTATTTAACATTTTGGATTCAAAATGCAATCAATCATCTTGGATTAAAAATGTAATTAACTTAATAGCTTGTATTACGTTCTAGTGTTTTACACAATTATTTCAAGTATCTCTACTACTGTATTTGAAAGACCAACTCATGTTTGAAAAATCTAATATGAATAAGTAATTGAATGAATTAAACAAAAAGTATAATGCGAGGCATTTTTATGTCAAAAGAAATAATATTATATTTAACTTTTTATATGCCATGAGCGCGTTAACACGCCAAACTTTGTATGTCACGCCAAGCTATAAGCGTGTTACCACGTACTTTTGGACCATGAAAACTTGCTGGGATTACAGTCATAATTTTGAATCAGTTTGCCATCTGTGGACGACAGGTCCCAGCTTTCGATAGATAAGACAAGACCCTTAACGTGGTGTCTTCCATTTCAAGTTTAAAATAATTATATATTATATTTAAAGATATTGAACACGGTAAGAAGTATATATTCTTCTGTCCGTAATTAAAATTAATACCTATCATCAAAAAAAATGCTATCTTATGGCCTATAATCATATCACCCTGCATAATGCGTAGCTAGACATTTTCGTATGTATAAATAGTTAGTATCTCCACCGTTTTATAATGGGGTTTTCACCCTTTGATGAAACTTTCCTTTACTGTCTGATAAGCCAATTGTGATTGTCTAATTAAGATAAGTTTATTTACGTCACGCATGTCAGCAATGCGTTTCGCCTTTTAATTACTATTTGGACGCTACATGTAAATAAAAAGAGTGGTAAATACGCGAGGACACGATAAATTGCACTTCATATCACACATTTGCAGTTAATTAAGTAATGAAATAAACTATGCCGTAATAAGTGATAAAATAACTCAAGGTGTGTGCAGTGTAACGTTTGATTCTGTGAAAAAATTAAATAATCACGTTACAACACAAAGTAGCTGCCATGTCAATTAATAATATAATGAAATGAAATATTTAAAAATTCGTGATTATGTTTCCAAATATATGAATATGTAAGTATGTACAATTATATTAAATATACCATAATTTTTAAAGAAAATACTTTTTTAAAATTATTAAATATACTTCACACATTGTCACGAAATTAGTGGACCGAGCCGGCGTTGAAATACAGAATCTTATTGATGATATAACAATAATGAATGTAAGATATATTATTCATTTGAGAGTATTTTAAAGATAATATTAAATTAAATAATATGAAGATGGTGGTTGTCCGTTAAAACATTTAAAAAAAACATTATTAACAAACACATCATTAGATGTGCCATGGTTCGCAGAAAAAAATACACTCGACAGGTAATTTAGTGCTCAACTCTAATAAGGAAAAGGCACACTAAAAATAAGTCTACCTACTGCACCAAAACTATTTTTGACGAAAAGGGTTCTAGTCTAGAAATATTGAATGCAAATTAAATTTGTAAGAGTGTTTGTAAATTAATTAATTTTAACATCACTGGATTGTTTAAAAATTTTCAGAAAACTAAAATTTCTACATTTAATGTGAGGTGGTATTTAAAATATTTAAATAAATTGATTTTTAACAGTATTTTTTTTCAACGTAACTGTATTAATGGTAAATTAAAGCAAACAGCACAATAAAATCAACAAACGCGTATATTGGCAAATTGCTGTAATGTAATGTAAACATGTGTTATTAAAAATATCTACATAAAATTGTTAATTAAATTTATTAGAAATAAGTATTACATAAGTTGATTTAAATATTTTTATTATTATTATCTGTTAAATTTTCCGGTATTACAGCGATAAATTAAAGCTAAAATAATCATTTAATAACTGTGCTTTGTTCACAAAAGAAATCTAATAAAATGACAAGTGATAAGATAGGGATATGATAATGAAGGAAACGACTTACAACAGGCATGTCAGCTGCTGAGTCTTCTCTCTCGATGCTTCCTACAAACTGGGTGTCCCACGTGTCCCCTTCCTCCCAGTCCCCCCCTCCGATCTGCCTTTCGTCCTTTCTATCTAGATCCTCCCGACCACCGACTTCCGCTGCTTCCCACGCGGCGGGAAAAATCAAACTGATTCCATTTGCCGAACTGGCTGCGCTTCCATCCCCGTCATAAATGAAAACTGAGGGGTTGGGATCTAGGTTTGAGTTAGATACTCGGTTCGTCACGAGATGCGGGGGTGTGCGGGCGAGGGTGGAGAGCTGGGGGGTCGTACCGCCTGAAACTTCCCCGATGCCTTCTTTATTGGCCGGCGTATACACGGGCGTTTTTCTGGATGGGTGGCGTGCTGGAGAAGGGATGAAGCCTCCCTCGTCATCGTCAGTATGGTCATTTTTATCAGGTGTTGCAGGGCCATCCCCAGTGTTAGGGGTGGTTCTGGACATGACTGCCCACAAAGCGGCGCCACGCAAGTTTAGGGGAGCGCGTGAGCGCGCCGAGAGCCACCTCACTTTCTCCATGTTTATAATAGAATTATGCACGATTTTTAACACTGTTGAATTTTATCATCTATGTTTGTATAAAACAACATCTTACGTGAAAATACTTTTATTTTTTAATAAAATAATTATTAAACCGTAAAAATATATAACTGTTAAAGCTGCAATATTATATAAAGGCAAGATCATTCGAACGTAGTTAGCAGAAATCCGTGATATTTAAAACTAAGAAAAATGTATTTTAAAGTAGAAAGAATTTTTCTTTTTATATGGTGCTGTTTTGAATAATATACGTATACAGTCTAGTCAAAATAGCACCATTCTATGATTTACTAATATAATAATAAGGGTATGCTTCATACAGAAGTATGTCAAAAGTCAAAACGTCAATATTTTTTGATTAACTAATAATAAAGGTATGCTTTATATAAAAATATAAGCTATAGAATATAATAATGAGGTTAAATATTATTCAGAACATATAAATCGGAAAGATTAAGAATTTTTTTTAGATTTACTGCAGCAACAAAATCGATTTAAATTTTAATACATTGTTAATTATTTTCAGCTACTTAACTAAAACTTCAGTTTTAAAGTAGAAAGAAGTACAAAAACAATGTGGGTCGCGTGTTTTCTGCTTAATGGCGTTCATTGTATGCTTTAAAAGGGAAAATAAGATACTTAAAAAAAAAATTAAAACCGTAATGGTTCTCGTACATAAAGCTAAGTGCTCGAACAAAACGACAAACAACCAATCGATCCAAGGGTCGCGGTACCCAGGTGCAAAAAGGAACAATTGCTGAAAAGTCTAATGGTGTAGAGGATGCAACGCATTGTAGAAAGTAAAGAGAAACAACTATGATAAATGAGTTTACCATAGATATTACAAAACTTTTTGAAAGCTTTAAAATTGAAGCATCACGGATAGCAGCGAGTGACTCTACTCGATTTCCTACCTCAACTGATGGGACAGGACCACAAAATGTGTTCCTTAATTTAGCCAATACTTCCACAAACACGCGAAAAGGAAACTATGTTGAATCTGTAAAACCTACTATTGTGTTTTAAGAAAAGATTTGAGCAGTCCAGCAGAATCTGGGGATTTAATCGCCGACTGATGGATGGAGAAAAGTAATATGTTGAAGCGAGAGATGAACCATCACGATTGCCAGACGCGTAGAAAGGCGAGACTTCAGAAAGGTGCAAACTGTCGCGATCGATTTTTAAAAAATTACCCCTTTTTAAATACGTTAGACTTCTAGATCTAAAGGGGCCATAACTATAAGAGCACATTATACATTCCTTGAAGAGAGCTGTAAGGGATGGTCACTGACTCTGAAAAGGAACGATGTTACAGAGCTGCACGCAACAAACTGCGGCGTAACACAAATAATATGACTTTTTTGTAGACAATATGGATCGCCACTGGTGAATCACGTCACAGCTTACCCTTTTACAACATTACCCTTTTTTCAGAATGTTTTATATTGGTTATGCCAAATTTTACACGGTCAAACGTATACAATTTAGTTCTTCAATTAACTAAGACCATTTAAACAATAGCATACATTTATCGTGTTTCTTATTTTATTTTATATTCTCGGGACTAGAATCGAAGTTTTTTCTTTTCGTTAATGTAGATGTAATATTTCGTTATGTGGTGTCTAACATGTAAAGAATTTTATCTCAAAGAGTAAACAAAATACGAGAAGATTTCTGCATCTCATTTTCCACAACAGCTTTGTTTATTTACACGGAAAATATGGAAGAATAACTCTCTTCAAACATGAAAAAACATTTAATTTAAAACACAATTACAATTACAACACTAACCTAATTACACTGACTTCATATTAGTTTCGATTATCCGATAAATATTTTATGTATCTAATAAATATCGCATAGCTCAATTTCGTTTACATACACAGATCATGATAATTGTGAAATAATTGAAATCTCATTTTGAAAAATGTGTGGCAATGAGAATATACTTTGTGACTGATGCTTTCTTTAGAGCGCAAATCTGCCGAAGATTACCTTCGCTGACCTAGCTTAGACCGAGCAGTGTACCGGCAATAATAAGGTCCAGGGTTCAAGTCCCGGTGACAGGTCAGCGGTGAGAAAGACTTATCCGTTATGCCTTTTCAGTGACATATTGGTTTAACTATCGAGTGAAATTAACATCATCATTTTGTAAACTCTAATAACAATTTATGTTGAGTTTAAATACATCTCCTATAAAGTGATTAGAACACGCTCTTATTAAGGAATATTCAATTATTGCATTTTTTGTTTCCACAAGGATCCCAATCAACTCTAATCCGGTTAGAGAAAAAGGTTATTATTTCGGGACACGCGATGCGCCTCGGAACTTTATTCGGTCTGCGAGGGGGGGATATAATAAATAATTAATTCGCAGCACTATCACACGTGTACACTTTGCATTTCTTAAATGTGTTATTCGAACGAGACCTATTTTCCTACTGAGGCTCACGTGGTTATTTCCGGTTGTAGCACGTGCCCGACGAAAAAATGTGATTAAATTGAAAAGTCATCACGTCGGTTTTAGAATGCCAATACAACAATATGGGTGAAGGCTTTCAAACAAAATTAAATTGCTGTAGAAGCTCATAAAGAAAGCGCCGAAGTTGGTGAGTTTTCCGAAATAGATTAAATGCAGCAGAAAAGCTGAAACATGAAGTTTTTCAATACCAATTTTCAATGGGAATAAGGAAAGGAAGAATCAACAAGGGCCTATAGGATAGTTGCATTTACGATTAATATTATTTACAATATATGTAGATAATTTGCAATGTTAAGTATGCTGATTCGTGATATCTTACTGTTATGTTTTTAAGAACTTTTTTTCATTTTTAATTGTTAAAATAACATCAAATCTCAAGAAATTAAAATGCACGGTATTGTGTAATGTTCTTTGCCAAGGACATCTCGCTTATATCAAAATATTCCTTCTTAATGAATGCAGATAGTAACGTATCGTTCGGTATTCGGTGAAAAATTGTATATGTTATGAACAAAGCAGAAAGTTTCCTAATGTTAAAAGCAAACTGTATAGGTGTATTCTGCAAACTGTATATGTAGTAGGCAACATACATATGTAGGTACCCATATTATTCATTTTATATTATATTGACATTTGAAACATAAATCTCTGGTTTGTTAATCATTAATTTTCCAACCATTTTGTGTACCCCGTCACAAATAATAAATAAAGAACAAATAATATTCTTACAACATTATAACCATAAGCTTCGGCTATTTTAATCCAAATATATACTTCCTCGCAAAACAGAGATTTTCTTCCGCATACCCTTCATAAGGACCTTGTCATTTAAAACAATAATTATTTCAATGTACATATATCAACAGTTCAGGATGAAATTATTTATTATTTATAAATAAAACATAAACTAAACTAATTAGTATTTACGTTCAAAGGTTACAAAATTTAAGGGTTTTTCATTTTCTGAAATGTCGTCAAATCATAAAAGTCAGATAATTATTTTATTTATGCGATGTGAATCAACAATATACGTGTATGTAGGTAATGAAAGATGTCTATCGTTTTAGGGATCGTTACGCCGCACATCCATTTTTTATGTATCGTTCTAAAAAATATATGTATTTAATATCATATTAATCATTCAATTTTAGTCAAGGCGGTTAAGGTACGATCGTGCGTTTCAAGAAACAACTAGTAGATACTCGCTGGTTTGATAACCGTAACTCATTTAAAACCATGGCCGAGTTGCAGACCTGGAGCAATTTATTTGGCAGGCGGGCCCCGTTCTGCGTATTCAAATGCTGCTATAAACTTGATAGCTTTCGGAATAGCAAAACCAATACGGCTTTCACGATTCGGTGCCGTGACAGCGAAAGGAAATATTTACGTGGATTAGAAATAAATAAGTCTAATGACCGATGCACACTGGTCCGCAATAAAGTGTGTTTAAATAATATTTTTTTAAAGATAGGAACATGACAGCAATATAAATTCGTACATTAAAAATAATGTGTGGGAAGTGCTATGAACGTTTGAGTAAGAAACGAAGAAACGAAAAGCGGATACAAGTAAAATTAAAGAAAACTTAACTTGGATGAGGCAATTGAGAAAATATACATATCGTAGCATTAATCCCACTAATTTTCAAACTAAGCTATGAAAATGAGGGCTTGGTGTATCGAACGCGGACTTCTTGGTAACTAAGCGAGCATGTTATTTCAACTAAACAAACATACATCATTTACTTCACTATTTTTCTGATCATGAGATTGATTCTTAATACTTTCTCCATAAAACGGCGCGTCCTTTAAGGAAGCACAATATATTTTTATTATCTGTATTTAAATATGCTATGTATACTATGTGATTTCGTTGTTTCACCCGAATATCTCTATACAGTATTTTATTAAAATCTGATCAAGTCACAAGACGCACCCTACGCGTTCATAAATAAATCTTCTAAGCTGAAATGAAAGTAAAAAACTTTTCAGTCTGTGTGCGACAACCTTAAATGGGGACACGACGGAGGCTTTCACGGACACGTGCCCGGCACGGGCTGGTACCACCCAAACACACTGCCCCCTTACAGGTCGTCAGAAATATTCGTAGCCAAATCGCAGGTCAAATGCGTGCATTTTTGTCCCAAAAAGAATACCTACTTCAAGTAATATACAAAAAATAAAACAAGGAAAATTTGTACATTTTAATGATTTTTGTATTAATTTTCAATACATATAGATTTTAAAGTACCAACAATAGTAGACATATACAACAAAAATTCAATAATTCAAATTTTCAAAATTAAAAATCAATAAAATTTTAGAAGCGAATTCCAATCTACAAGATATAGAGATCAAATTGATATCCCAAAACTAAAATATACCTCAACTCAAAATCAATATATTTATCAAGGTATCAAATTTTTTAACAATCTCCCCATCACAATTAGAAAAATTACGGACTATCATAAATTTGTAACTGAATTTAAAAAAATATGTACACAGACTAACTGAAACATAAATTAACTCGAATATACTCCTTCTCTATACACGAGTCTTACTCTCATAGAGAAGAAACAAATATTAATATATATATATATATATATATCTACTGATTATTGAAATTGTATTATATTTTTAATATTAATAAAAATAAAAAATAAAAATATTTGATGTTCAAAAATATGTAAACAGTAACATATTATAGTAATTTCGTAATGCGAGTTTCTCAACTTAAGTTAACATTATTGAGATGCTTAAATACCAAGTAGAAAGCAAATATTTTTTAAATTATTAATAAAAATATATCATTAAGGAGAACACATTCTTATTGTGAAAATGTAATTATTCAAAACATAAGTCTGTGATATTTTAAATACTAATTAAATGTATTAATTAGAAAGATATACATATAAAATCAATTTTATCGAAAAATATTATTGTTGCGCTATCGGAAATCGAGCCTGGATCTCTTTACAAACCGAGGAAGGTGCATTATCCAACTATGCTACAGCGACAGTACAGATTCCGTAAAAGCAAAGTAGATGGCTTTCAAATAATGGAACAGTAAATGTATTCATTTGAAAAGGTGTAACATATAGGTTCGAGAATTTGTCGTTAAAAGTACTGTCGCAGTAGCATAAAATGTTGTAAAGAGATCCAGGTTCGATTCCCGATAGCGCAACAATAATATTTTTCTAGAAAAATTGTTTTAATATGTATAACTTTCTATTTAATACATGTAATTAGTGTTTAAAAATATATCGTTGAAAAACTAAATCAGAATCAATCAAATGCGAACGCATCCAGCTTGAAAAGCATATATTATACGAGTGTTTTAGGATCCTTTCACGAGGTTTCATTAAGTCCATTTGGTGTGATGCTGCGATGACAGTGTGAGAACTAATCCTAATAAGATAAAATGTGAGGGCCATAAAACATTGAACTATTTTCAATTTTCAAAAAAATGAAACGAGATGTGTTCTTGGAGGCAGAAGAGAAGTGACCAAGTATTTCCAAGTTACTACCCTACTGGTGTCACCTATAGACAAAGTTAATATTTAAATAATCATGTGTATTGTATTGTAAAATTGATTCGCCACTTTATCCGAATATCGAAATAACAAACTTGTGTATAAGAACTATCTATATCCAAAGAAAATATTTCGATGAAGTTGTCTAAAAGTTTTTCTATGTAATTTATACCCTTTTCAATACATCGTAAAACTATTCCGATTAAATTTATAAAATTTGTATTCAAACTTGTATTTGAGAGTTTGAAAATATGTACAAGACTCTGCAACGAGAATTTTTACAATGCAATTTATCAAATTAAATTTAAAATATGTTAATATTCTTTTTGAAAGGCATTTCGTGTGCCATCAAAACAATATTGGCCACGGAAATTATCGAGAATGAAAGAAAGAAAGAATCCGTTAAATTATTGGTGAAGAATATTCGTGTCATCTGTCCATTAAAGATCAATGAACCAAAATGTATACGTCTTCCAACATTACGTCTCCAAAATTTAAATTATCTACTCACATCGAGCATTTTAAAATGTTTAATTTTTAATGATGAGACACGACGTTTAATTAATTTAATTTTTTAAAATACAATTATCATTTACAAATAGGTAGATTAAATAAGTCACAAGTGTGCTCAGATTACGATTAAAAAAATACTTTTACATGTGGTGAAATAAAACAATTTTGTTTATAATCGGGTTTGCCTCGATTTAAATAACTTTTTGTATCAGCTGTAAAACAAATAAGAAAATTATTTTAAAACGACTTATACTAATCTAAACTGTTAATAGTACCTATACTAAAATACGTTTGTACTTATATTGGGACATACATATTATTTATATGTATAACTTATTGCACAATATAAAGGAAGATTACAACAACAATAATATACATCGGAAAATCTGATTTACTTAAAATGTCAGAAAGTTCAAATATCTTCGTGTAATGTCAGAATATACAAGCAGAGGATCTCTTAATCCCCCATTCCAAAACGCGCCCTAACTGTTTTACAAAAAATGATATTTTAATGTTAATTATATGTTGTTTTGTGATGTTCGTGACATAACGTAACATATGTTGAGAATGTTCAAAGATCAAATTGTAGAAATGGTGCTACCCGGGGATGCGTTCAACCAAAACGCTCGATGATGTGGCTTAATAGAATGATGTGACTGAATGACTAATTAAAAAAAATATATGTATGTATATTCCTCGTGATATTCTGGATCAATCTAGCTTCATAGAGCGATGCCTTTAGCTGAACGCACCCCAGGGATGTGAAAAATTCATAGAATCTGTTCACATCTAGAATTTCTGAAATTAAAATCAAAATTAAATATTTATTTGTTATTACTATATTGTTCATATTTTAATATATTATTTAATTGAGATAAATATTTATTTTTGAATTGTTTCTCATTTTTATAGTAGGTACGCCTGGTTTTTTTTAATGCATGTAGTGCACACCTCTGTACATCGAAAATACATAAAACTGAAGACAGTGAAAGACCATGTATCAATATTGAAGAATGAGACGTTGGCGATGAGAGACAAAAAAAATGAAAGAAATACTACTTTAATATTATGTATGCAAGTTCTCATGATACTATGAAATGTTTTTTAAATTATTATTTATACATTGTATTTTATTGTATATTTTTTAATACAGAAACATTTAGGAAACATAGTTTTAAGAAACGGACCCCAGTTATTATTTAAATGAGTAACGATTAGATTTTAAATTGAGTTATGAATTGGAGACTTATACACATAGGTAGGATATAAAAATTAAAATTATAACCGTAAAATATGATAAAAAAATATTTAGTTTAAATGAAAATATCAATAATACAGCCATATGTGGACATATTTCATTTTTCCTGAAAAAAATATACAATGTGTTCAAGTTTTAAATAGGTACTAGGCCCAGACTACTGAAACCATTCCCACATTATTATTATTGTATCTCGATACAAATGCGATTTTAAGCGATCAGTAGACTGTTGATTTTTTGACATTTTGTATGTCCCACATAAATTTGATGAAATATACAGAATTGAAATACGTGTAATATTGTATACCTAAAATTCCAATAATAACCTTTAGACTTCAAGAACATTACGAGTACATTAAGAGTATCTTGTTTTTCTTATCAAAACAGTAATTCCGGTAAACATACTCGTAACAAGAATACACCAGTTTTACAGACAATTTAATCCACAACTCTTATCGACTCCAACAAACCGTAAAAAGCATGCATGTACCTTCGAATTACAAATATAAATATATACATATTTTGCAATTGTATCGAACAAATGTTGACAAATATAACTAACTATGCAGGTATTAAAATTAATAAACAAAATCGAGTTTTAAAACATTATTGATATTGATAGAACAACTTATTATATATTTTGACAGTAAAAGCTCTCTGGGCTGTCAGTTTTGAAAAGATCTATCTTTCTTCTAATATGAATAATTAACAAATTTCAAAATATATTATTTATTCACCTTTTGCATAAGTAGGTAGGTACTAAATATCTCCTGCCCTGTGTTTCTTTGTTATGTTTTATTTTCTACACGTAAAATGCTAAACAATTTTAAATAACAAGTCTCCGTGAAATTTGTCACATCGACTCTTTATAATTAGCATCTATATTAACTAATAATCTTAATATTAACTAGATTTCAGAACAAGTATCCAAGTCTTAATCTTTTTTCTATAACGTATGTATAACAGATTTCATATCAGAATTTTCACTCTTAAAATCTGATCCACTTGTATATTATTAGAACAGTAAGTATATACATATACTTATTCATAGATAAAAACTTGAATCAAACAGGATATGTCAGAGTTTATCTGTCTCTACTATCAGTAATTTTGTTTACGTGGAAGAGTAAGACGAAACATACAACATACGTGCGCGAGACTTTGTATTTTGGACCAAAATATGCCTACAGTGTTGTTAATAAACTATAATAGTATCGAAAACATGATTCACTTGAACTTATAGTGCACTTATCACCCGTAGTTAATTAAAATAGTTAATATTAAATAAAGTATTTTATAACCCAAAAAACAATAAATTCGATAAAAAATAATCAGATTTTTTTGAAATTTGATATAAGAAATAAACACCGAAAATTATTACAACCTAAATTGTATCTAACGAAGACAAACTGAAACGTAATCTGACAAAGTATAAATATAAATTCAATCAAGGAAGAAGTAAAAAAATGTATGTATTTTAGTTATAATGTTAATTAAATTAGCAGTATCTTTTTGGTTTGATAGGATTTGCAAATAAAAATGTTAAAAATAAAGTTTTTACACCGCAGGGGGCTTATTTTCTGTTGCCACTAGTTTTACGTAAAACTAATTCTAAAAATCTTATCAACGAATATAGTGATTTAAAAAATGTATTACGTAATTTTAATATAATTGGCTTCCTCTCTAAACACGAGATTTTTCTCTTACAGAGAGGTAAAACGGCACAGGTACCTCACATAAAATCTTAAGAGTTATATCTACTCTAATATAAAGTTCAACATATGCAAGTGTCGTATTTATTAATTATGTAGACAAGCAGGGTGGCTATTGTGGACGGAAATATAGCATGTCGTAGGGTGTCACATGTGTCGCGAGAATGGTACGTTAAGTTATTATTTAAATCATTGTTTGAGTACAGATTAAATAGGAATGGTATGTTAGTTATTATAATATTTAAATCATTTTAAGAATATGTTTGCTGTTAGCGCCGTTTAATGTACTCACGCACATACACACGCACACTGTGTTAAATTATCAAAAGATATCCTTTCCTTTTCTCCTTTCCAACCTATCTCTAGGCACGAGTGAGAAAGAAGATATCCCTGCAGTTTAATACGCCCGAACGACTTCACTGCTCTTTTTGGAACCGAACACGGCACTCTGCCGTCGCTGTAAATCCGCTTTACTACCGCTTATATTAATTAAGAAAATAATTATAATTAAATCCCGCTAATAGAAACAAAGAATTCCTTTAACGCGAGTGTCAACAAGTGTTTTGTTACACAATTCTGAGTGAATTGGTGGACCCAGGGAGACAACCAGAACCAGCTTCTAGAGATAGGCAGATATACAAGTGCCATCCTTTATTTATCTCCCGATATTCCACAAAATTCCATTTGCGTTAGTTAGTTAAGTTAAGTTATACCGTAGTGGACTACTTCACTTTTTCGATAATAAATTATATTTTCAACATTCAAAAATAGGTTTTGCGGAAACACAGCTATTATTTCTGTTCACGGTGTAATTATTTTATCTTAAAAATATTATTGTTATTTTATTAGGGAAAATATTTGTATTCTTATTAATAAATTATTAAATAGGAAGGCAAGAGTATCTATCAAACCTGTCACGTTCTAAGAAAGATCTCAATTAATTTATATTTGCTATAAATAACCGAGAGTACTAATTAATACAACAAATTTCATGTGCCTCAAGTGCACTCACTCGACGAACAATATGGGCGATCATTGTCACGAATGATGCAATCTTCAATATGCATTTCTGTAAGTTCGCAAACAACATCTAAGCAAAACGGATATTTCTTTTTTTATTAGAACACATTCTTATTGTGATGTTGTAATTATTCAGAACAGACGGTCTGTGATGTTGTAATTATTCAGAACAGACGGTCTGTGATGTTGTAATTATTCAGAACAGACGGTCTGTGATGTTGTAATTATTCAGAACAGACGGTCTGTGATGTTGTAATTATTCAGAACAGACGGTCTGTGATATTTTAAATATTAATTAAATATATTAATTAGAAAGATATACATATAAAATCAATTTTATCGAAAAATATTGTTGTTGCGCCACCGGGATTCGAACCTGGATCTCTTTCCTAACCGAGGAAGGTGCATTATCCAACTATGCTACAGCGGCAATATATTTAGCGACAATTTTCGAACCTATATGTTACCCTTTTGATATTAATACATTTAATCGTTCCATTATTTGAAAGAGCCATCTACCTTATTTTTACAGAATTTTTACATTTTCAGATGGACTTAAATACAATATTCGAATAGGTATTATACAATTAAAACAAATGGATATCTACAAAGTAAACATACAATTCGTTTAAAAATGTTCTTCCGTTTCTTAGATTCATTACGATAATTTTAACCATTGTTTATTTTATTATATTTTGTTATCTATCAAATGATACTGTTAAAAGTTACATACAATATTCTGATACCAAAGTGTAGATTCATGTCTTATACGTATATATACCCCCCGTCCCGCGCAGACAAATAGTACTACACCTCCTGACTGGACTATGGTATCCGCCCCGCCGTGAAAATATACCACTAGCAACTCTTTATTGTGCCCTTAGAACGTTTCATCTATATACATATATAGGGTAGTACTGTTTGTCTGCGCGGGACGGGGAATACACCGGATGTGTGACGGTGCGGAAGGCGTGGTAATTTTTAGATGGTTCTCAGAGGTTTCTAGAAATAAATATTGTATGCCTTGTACAACAACGGTTATATTAACTAGTTACCTGTATAATACCTTGAAACCGATATTGTTTTATGTTTAAATACATCCTAAATATCTGATAACTTATTATAAGTAAAATGTTTTACTTATTTATATTCTTCAAATTGACCTAAAAGAACAACGAAATAAAATATAATTAGGTATATGTAGTCTGATTTTTGTTTTCATTGGCGTAATCTTATCGTCCCGGACTGCACGAGCGCCGAGTGCTAACTTTTGTTTCAGAGAAATATAATTACACCGGCTGCAAAAATTTTCTGCCATTGATTAGTTGGAGGTCAATCGATCATAGGTCAAAAATGGTGGATAATTGTTCACCTTTTGCTATCATCACTACACAACGAGAAACTGCATCATTTTTAAGCGCCTGTCAGGATGCCCCGACTAGAAATTAACCATTCGAAATTGTGTTCTTGCTTATCTACGCAAATTCAAACCTAAATGTTATTTATCATTTACTACCAAAATTAAATTGGATGCGTGATTTTTATTGGATTTTTTATACCATGAAAATTGTTGATTTTTTAAATAATTTCATTGGCTATTTTTTTTGATTTTCTCTAAACCAAAATCAGTTTTTCGAAATAACTTTATTGTTTTCTCGATACTGTATTTCAATTAGTTAATTCGATGGCTTTTTTTCAGATTTTTTTCAGCCATATAACATACATGCATATCTATATATATCCGTATACTTACAACCCGTAGTTCATATCTGATTACAATCAAACTTTTCTGAAAAATTGATCTGTTAGATATCTCAACTACGTTCGTTTACCAGCTTGATTATCCATCTTGTTTCAACTTTAAAAACTTGTAACTCTGTTCATATTAGACTTAGAGAAAAAATCTACCCAATTCTTGCGGCCAGCGCCGGAACGAATTTTTTTAATGCATTCAGTGTCATAATGTCATATGTCTCTGTAAGTATAGATTATTATTATCAGATATTATTATTGCATTTATCTTTATATTATATAAAATATTTTTCACTCTTATTGTGTAATTTATTGATACTTGTTAGATTGGTTATTGAGCCGTGATGAATTATTTTCTGTTTTACTCTTCTAATCAAAATGGGATCGCTATGCAACAGTTATGACTAATATTTACAAGAAAGAAAAAATACATCATAAGATCCATTCTAGACTGGATTGCCTATCTAAAAGAAGAAAAATAAGAAGATCCATTCTATGCATACATCTATGTTTTATTTTCTAAAGCTTCTCTGAAGAATAAATGTCAGAATAACCTATTTGTCTGCTTTATTGTTTAGATTCCGTTCGTTTTGAAATAGAATAACTTATCTAATCGGGAATGTTTTCAATGATACTATGATTTAAACCAACTCGATTAATATAAAAATAGAATAGCCATCGTGGACAAATATACTCAAAATGTATTTATTGTTTTGTATCGTGGCCACATTACATTAACAAGAATTCTTTTTCATATTCTTATTAGATATTCTGGTAAATTTTGGTGGTGTTTACAAAAATGAATATGAATGTAAAATGTAATAATATTTAGGTGAGTATTTTAGGTTGTGATAACATATTATTTTTTATTAAAAAAATATGCTAAATTTATTATAAACAATGCTTTTTCAGATTGTGTGTTAAGTTTTGTTTTTTTTTTAAGTTCTGTTTATATTTTCACTATCTGTTTTGAAGAAGATGAGATAAAATTTGACCGACATAGCAGAATAATAAAATAATGACAAGCTTGCTTAATAAAAAATGTTTTATTTTTCTCTTAAATGTAAAACTTATATTAAATAGGTAGTATCTAAAAATAATTTAACATATTATTTGTACTTCTATAAACTTAAATTAATAATTTAACTTAATATAAGTAGATGAATCGGAATAAACCAACTTATCGTAATCAAGATCTACAGTTAATGTCATTTATTCACTTCTTCCATTCAATTCTATGTTCCATTTTACTTCCTCTGAGTGTTACATGCACACTTGTTAGTACAAAACTTGCTGTTCGTTTTCCACGGAGCTCGCAATCTCGCGGAGTCAACTTCTTTCGCCAGGATCCTGGCTAAGTCTAGGCTCTCTCTCCCGAAGTGCTGAGCATAGAGTTCAGTGCACTACAGAGGCTTCCTTCCCCTCGATCGCATACTCGCCCTTTTGTACGTAACTGTTGATAGTGGTGAAAGGGACTTGCAGGTGATAGTAAGCACAGTAAGGCAAGGGGTCCCAGTAAAGGAACAGAGCCTCTCGCTTGTCCAGTACGGTGCCTATCAACTTGCCCACTGCCTCCAATCCCGGATGCCGCAGGGTGCTGAGCACGGCCTCCGGCATCCAGTAGCGGCCGGCGGGAGCCACCAGAGGCCCGGACCGCTGACGGCTGAAGTGAGGGCAGGGTCGCCACAGTATCCGAGGATGTACCGAGGTATGGCAGATATACGGCAATGACACGCCTACCTTGCCTCCCAGAGGAAGAACAATGTCAGTATTGCTATCCTTTACGAAGCGGAAACTCACGTGTCCTGTGATAAGTTTCTGAACGCCCAATTTAGCGAAGAAATTTTTCAACCACGCGTTAATTTCTTTATTTTCTTCGTGAACTAGACTTTTGCTTTTCTGATCAATTTTGCAAGTAACGTTGGCGATTACCTGGGAATCCTTAACCGTCGTGCAAGTGAGGAAATGTTCGCCAGGCATGTCCTGCACGATCACCCAAGGTCTTTCCTCGCTTATTTCGTGAGCCAGACGAAACTCTTTCCTCGATTTGGGCATGATGAATTTGACACGCTCCGTAATACCGCGCACACCGGAACTGGCCATGAAGAACTTCTGGTCGCGAGGAATATTGGGATCTTCGTACCATTTTGCTATGTCATCTTTCGAAGTGATAGTTGTGTAGAGGGGGGTCGGTATCCCCATCCCTTGACAGCGATGTAACACTTCGGCAATGTCGTCTAAAATGCTCACTTCTCTCAATCCCGATATGAAACAGGAGCAGCCGAGGACCTCCATGTGAGGTTTTGCGACCGCGTCAAAGTATGCAGAAGTAGTGGCACAGACTGGTACGTAATAATTCACATTTTCCAATTCCACAATTTCACAAAGCGCTCTGATATAATTCTGAGGACTTTCGGAATTCGGCTTAGCGATCGTATAAAATTTGTCGACAGCTGTGGAAAATTTAGCTAATCCAAATAATCCTTCAATTTCCACTACCACAACCCTGGCTCCAGACGAGTAAAAATTCCTAGCGAGGTGTAGAGTCTGAACGCTGCTTCCTCCACTGATGAGTACTGTCCTCTTCCTTCGTTTCCTTTCGGAAGAGGGAGTATACAATACGGTCAGGAACCATTTCAGCAAGCTTAGCGGACATTGTATGGATTTCCAAAATATCCACAGACAAGCGGAAATCCATAAAGTCGGCAGTACAACGAGCATTTGTCCCCAGGCCGGATGGAAGACTGTAGATATCACCGATTGCGCCAACCCCAGCAAGAAGAAGGGATACCAGGTTAATATTCTGTACAGTAAATTTTCTTTGATTTCCTCGACTTCTTCCAGTGATGATTCTTCTTCAGGTATAAGAGAGAATGTGCTGGAGAAGCTCCTTCTCAGAGTTGAGATGGGGGATGAGGACTTTGGCGAGATGGAGATCGGAGAAGAGGGAGACAGCGGAGAGTGAAGAGGGCTGTTGCAGACACTACCCCCGTTGGGGGAGCGAACAGAGTAGGTTCCAGACAGGTCACTCTGCGAGCGCAGAAAGCGGTGGAAGTCGTCGGTAGCGCAGCCCGGCATTTTCGAAGCACTTTTCTTAACCAAAGACAGCTTAAAATGTCTCTTCACTTAATCGAATCAAGAAAGAATTCGTATGATTTATTTGCCGATAAACTATATACTTTTGTCACTTAAATCAATAGAATATGCGTTGAGCACTCATCCTAGCAAGAGCGTGGAAGACAGACTAAGTGATGGGCGACTCGCGAATCGTTTAAGTACCATCTCATTTGCCGGGAAAACACAATAAAAACTATGTGTACTCTGACCTGCAGATAATCTCCCCGCGCTGCATACTGACGGGCGACGATACGACAGTCTCGATTACTTGTCGCGATTCTCCGTAGGCGAGAGTGTTTATTTCTGTTTTGTAAAAACATTTCACAAAATGCTTTATTCAAAATATGTATTAAACGTTCGTTAATTCGTTGGCGGCCGTGGTAAATCCGAGACACGTGGTGACGCGACGGCCCTCCAGTTATAGTTAATAAGAACTTGATAAGGTCAGTAATTAATAAAAATGATTTAATCGTGCACTGTCACATCTGTAAGTATAAGCCGGCGGCTGGTGACCTATGTAAGTGTCTATAATTAAGTATTCACTTTACGAACGAACTTTAAACATGCCAGTAGAAGACAACGACCCAAAGGAAAACTCGAACTACGTACAGAAAGAAGTTAATCATTTCGTATCCGTTGTCAAATGATCACACAAATTTAAAATTAGGTGAATGGTAACCCTAATTAATATATTACGACCGTAATCGCAATTGATTTTTTTTAGAAATGCATTTTAATGTCTGTAGTTCAGGTTCAGTTTAATGGTCCGAATTTTAATGTTACGCAAAATTAAATTAATTAAATGCTCTATCCTTTTTCCACGTCTCCATACTTCGGTGTGCGCTATTTTTTTTACATCTATATATCCATCAACGATTTAAAGTCAATAAGATCGGCGTTAAAATACTACCATGTACTTATCAAATAAATTATTATTATTATTTCCTGAATATAGAGGACTTGGATACTTACATATATATTTGACATATTTCTGAATTTAGACGCGCGGACCATAAAACGCACAGCAAATTTATAAGACTATTTTTGGAAAAAATATTTTATTGTAATCTATCAAAAAAAAAAGAAAAATATACATCTCATTCATGAGCGAGCTATGGAGCACCAGTTTACGCTAATTTATCCGTTGTGTCTGACTTATATTTGTTTTGATGTGCGCTAAATTAATTGTCAACTTCATATAGAAATATACTCAGTACTAAACTAAAATTAAATAAATAAAGCGAATAGAAAATATAATACGAATAGAAATTAAATACGTCCATAAATGTAAAAGGAAATATAATATTTATTTCGGAAGTTTAAATTATTTTTGCAGGGACCTATCGCAAGATAAGTCATTTATCTTCAGACTATAAGACGCCCTTGGGCCACAATTTTTATAATTAAGAAGGCGCTAAAGTAAAAATAAATAAATTCGTATCTATCTACATCTTTCCCTAGTTATTTTAGTTTGTATCTAGACAGTATAGTTATTTAAGCGGCATATTATGTAGATACCTACCCGCTGTGCGCCATTCAAAATCATATTTCTCACAAAATTTAATTCTGGATTTGTGGATCAACTAAGTATTAGGCGATTTTTACAATATTTGATTTGATCGAAAGAGAAACAAAAATGATAAATGTAGAATGCGAATTTCCCTTCTGTGAATATTTTGAATTATATCATTTCGATCATTTGACATACAAACAGCACCCCCTGAAGGTTATTTTGTTGAAGTATCTGTTATTTAATATGTTTATGTCAAAATAACATTGTTTGTTTGAATTTTGTGATATTTCCAATTTTTAGATAATACCCGCCTACTATTCTTATTTTTATAGGTGACCTTTGTATGCAAATGAATATATAAAAGAAATCAAAACAATCTAAAGTACTTAACTTATTATAAAATAAATTAATATATGTATTCAATTTTTAATACAAGTATTCAATTTTTAAAAAAGAAACAATCGACTAGTGGGAGGTATCACCAAAATTGCCTCTACAGGTATCATCCAGGTGCATCCAAAATTTTTAATTCCCTCATACTTGTTTACTATTATTGTGCAATCAATAAAATAAAGATGAGAAGATGTATGAATGTGGATGAGGCGAGAATTATGTGTCAGGACAGCAGAGGGTGGCGCTAACGGCGTGATGGTAAGTTGGTTTTAAACTAAAAATATTCCAAATATATTGAAACATAGCTTGAAATCAACTTACTGTATTCAGTGACTTCCATCTCTTTTTCACTCACACACATTATCATTATTATGATTGTTTTTAACAAAAAACTATAACATCTCTATTAAGAAAAAAAATAATAACACAGTCCAACAAAAACAAATTGTTTCGGTGCCGTGGAAATGAGACGACTAGTATACGTTCGGGACTGAAAAATCTAATTTCAAAAATGGTATCAGATTTTCTATATCAGCTCTGGTCTTGGAGACAGCTTATTTACCACTTGACTACTGGTAATATGTAAAAAAAATATTCATTGTTTAATTAACAATCAGATTCGGATTTTTCTGTCATTTCATATAATTGTGAATTTATTGTTAGTGTACGATTTTTCTATAACCATCACATTCCTCTCCCCACATTAATACTCCGCTGCTGCAAGAAAAGAAAACATCATTTAAATTTGACCTGTCGAAGTATTCGCAAAGGCTTTAAACAAGGATGGCTTTGAGTATTTGCTAGCAAAATTTACTGGATTGAGCTCAGAAAAATATATTAAAACCAGGGATTTTTAATGGTCCTCAGGTCAGAAAGCTCATGAAAGATTTAGCTTTCATAAATTCAATGAAAAATATTGAGTCATGTGCCTGGTCTTCACTTGTTTTAGTAATAAATAACTTTCTTGGAACACATAAATCAGAAATTATGCTTAACTATTTAAAAGATGCTGTTGAGTTTTTACACTCTCTATTTGTTTTGCTATCGAGTTTTTCAGTCTCTTTAAATCTATTACCTTTTGCAGCTACAGTAGAAGTCCATTAGTCCGGCATCCAACAGTCCGGAATGCCCGATAGTCCGGCATCGCTCCGGAAAATTGTAAAAATTTTAGTTTTCTCCAAAAGTGTGTCTTTAAAGCAAATAGTAAAAACGCTCGAGAGCTATTCGGAAGAATTCGGGGTAGTTCGGGATCATGCGGAAGCGCTCGGTATTGTTCGGAAACAATTAGGACCTTGGTCTACCAGAAGATACTAAAGCCATCCTTCTTTTGGACAATTGCAAAGCCCATCCGCCAGTAGATGAGTTAGTTTCTGAAAATATTGTTGCTACTCTCTGCTCCCACCTAACGTAACATCTTTGATTCAACCCATGGACCAAGGAGTTATTCAAAATTTTAAATGCTTTTATAGAAGGTCTTTTATTCAAGGCCTGTTAAATGCCGACTGTGACGTGACTGATTTTCAAAAAAAGTTTACAGTAAAAGATGCCGTCTATGCTATTGCACTGTCTTGGAACCAGGTAAAAAATACACCACTCTAAAAATGCTGGAGAAAACTTTGGCCAGCTGCAAACCCTGCATCTGACCTAACTCTACAGACTGATGATGAAGAAAACCATCAAGACGCTCTGACCAAAGTTTTGGATGTCGTTAGAAGTGCTAACAATCCCTTGAAAAACCTGCCTGAAGATGAGGTAGAGGAGTGGCTTCTAATCGACGAGAATGAGCCTGTTGAACAAGAACTAACCGATGAGGACATTATCAACATTGTAGTAAACCCTCAGCCTACTCAAAATCTTGAAGAAAGTGACTCAGATGCCGAAACGGAAGAAAAGGAAAAAATCAGCTGGGCAGAAGCTGCAGAATCACTAAATAAGTTTATCTCTTTTGCTGGGGCTAGTACTAGCTACAGTGCTTCAGAAATTATTGATTTCCATATCATTAGAAATGAATTTTATACTAAACGCCAAAAGTCAAGAAAACAAAAAGACATTCGTGACTTTTTTAAATAAAAAGTGAAATATGTTTTACAGTACGTGTACATACATTATATGAAATGTAAAATAAACTTTGTTGTATGTATTTGCATACTGTATTTGTAGTTTAATTATTAACCTAATTGTTCTTATAATTATCGCCCAATAATCCGGCATGTTCGGTAGTCCGGCACCGAGCCGGTCCCGAACGTGCCGGATTATCGGACTTCTACTGTACTTAGATCTCTTTCCTGAAGAACAAAAAGAAATATTTCACAAAGATATGAAAATCATGGAAAAGAAGTACCAAGAAAGGTGGGATATCCGCTTGATGGTGAATTACTGTTGGAGCTTTCAACGAGACTGTCCCGTAAAACCTCACTCCAGAAAAAGTTAAAAGAAAACTTTTAAATTATGCATCATGATAGTTATATTTGTTATTATGTAAGTCAGTAGTTAGAAATAGTTATTTAGTCAGTTTACAGTTGTTTTCATATTAAAAAAAGATTAAAATCTATAGGGGTAAGTGCAGCATATAAATTAAGGAGCTGGATAAAATTAATAGAATCAGAAAATATATAGTTTTTAACAATTAATTTGAAAATTCTTCCTTTTGTTAATATGTTAATACGTTATAATGTCTGTGAACTATTTAGAAAGTGTCACTTAAACGCACATATCCCATTATATGGGACATGTGTGTCTATGTCAGATCTTTTTTTATAATAAATACTGGAAGTCTCTACTTTTTTCAAGAAGTTAAAGGGAAATGTGTCAAATATCCCAGCCTGTGCAACTATTTGATATGACAAACAAATACGCAGGATTTACTTTCTAGGGGGGGTAATGAAAGCAGGGATTATGAACTTTTGTTTTTTAACATGCGTGAATGTAGGAGTGTGTACATAATATGCGTGTAAAATTGAATTTACTTTAATAAATGTTTATTATTTTAACATAAGATTATTATGTAACTACCTACAGAAATGTGTTTTCAGAGTGCTACATCAAAAATCATTATACATAATTACAAAAAATTTCATAACATAAATATACAATACTCACATCAAAAAAATAAGTCACTAAAATTAAAAAACAAATAAGCAACATGTTTAGGTTTTTTATATCTAATCAAAATGAACAGAAATCTCTAAAACATACGGAATGTTTACATAGATAATAATTTTTTGGAAATACATGTATATTCTCAACAAATAATCACATCAAATAAAAATGACAAAACCTAGACAAACCAGCAATGTGTTGTGTTTGGATAAGTTATTTAATTATTTTTTTTTAATTTTGGTTCCAATCATCATTACATATCAGAAAAAAATTAAAAATTTAATGAATAAACTATTAAAATATTCTTATTGCAAGTTAGTCACTAAATTTAATTTTAAATATTAATTTCCCTCTTTGTGATATAATTTATTGGCTAACGGTTTTGGCAAAATGACTTATGACATATTTGACACGCTTCAAATCAGACACATCGTCTATATTTGGTAAATAAAGATTGTTTGCTCTTCATGTCTTTTAATATTAACTTTACTCACATATTTCACTACAGGAGCATTATTTTCTTTAATTGACATTAGTGATTATATGGCAAAGGGAGGGAAGGAAAACTTTATTTGTTTCAAAACATTTTATTCAATCATGATTCATTACATGGCAAAAGAGTATTGTATTGTAATGATAAAGCTGATCTCTAAAAATGTCAAAAAGATGAACTTTTTTTAAATAAATAATGTAAGCACTGGTAAGCGTTAAGTACACTAAAACTTTGGTGTTTCTGGACAACAGTCGCGATTTTATTAAATTTTGGAGATGGAAATAACAACAATTCACACTTATTACGCGTTTTTTGATCTGTTATTAGAGATCCAAGACACGTGAATCTTTGTACGTTTTCAAAGTATTAGCTTCTACATGAGAGTACGGGCATTTGTTGGAAATATTTTGTCTTCTGATAATTTACATTGCATTTCGTAGAGCCTCAGAAGTGCTTGCTATAACGTCAATATTGTCCGCATAAGCCAATAGTTGCATGGAATTGTTGAATGTTATATTGAATAAATGGCATGCCAATCCATCTCCTTATCTCATTCCATTGAACATTTCAAAGAGCTTGAACAGATCACTGCACATTGACATTGAGGACATTTTATTTGTTTATTATATAGATCAGCTTGTGCAAAATTCCAAACTCACTCATTGCATTATACGGTGTGTACATATAATATGCAGCCTTGAAGTTTACAAAGAGGTGAATATGCAGCCTCGAAGTCTACAAAGAGATGAGTTTCAACATTAAACTCAAACAGTTTTTCCAGGATCTGTTTTAGGGAGAATATTTGATCAATACACGATTCGCCCGACTTAAAATCACAACATTTCTTCAGTCAAGCGAATCATTGTTTAAAACAGAATATAGGCAATCCTCGACTTTTGTACAATTCACTATTTCATACATATTTAAAATGTAGATTCCTGAAAAATCCTAAAAAGCAAGAATAATATTAAGGAATATGTTCAAAATTGTGGCAATATTTCTTCAAAGATTTTTTCAAAAAGACATGGCATATTAATAGATAGAATGGAGAAATCTTTGACTTTATGGGTTGAAGATCAGCATCAAAAAGGAACCCCTCTGAGTTGATCAATTATTTAAGCTAAGGCTCTTAATTTGCATGAATATCGGAAGAAACAATTAAAAGAAGATTCTACTATGGAATTTAGGGCAAGCGAGGCTAGCTCGACAAATTTAAAATGAGGTCTTTACATAATACTATATTGACTGGGGAAGTTGCCAGTGCAAATAAGAAAGCTGCCTGTAAATTTATTTCCACTTTCCCCAAAATCATTGAAGATGGAGGTTATTCCTCTTGCCAAATCTTCAATATGGATGAGACAGGATTATTTTGAAAAAATATGCCTGCATATACGTACTTGGCAAAGGAAAAATCAGTGTCAACAACAAAGATATTAATGAGATAATGGAATCTCACTCAGAACCATAGTCAAATAAAGATTTGATTAATTTACAAAATGAAGGGAAAGAAAAAGAAGAAGCTGATAATGAACTCACTGTTAAGACTTTGTCAATTAAGAATATGAACAAAGCCTCCATACATCTTGACAAATTTTTGACCATCATGGAGGAATGTGATCCCAATGGAGAGCATGTATCTCATGTATGAAGGGCAATAGAACTCTATCAAAAAATGAAAATGAAAAGTACTGTTCAACTAACTCTTGATAAATTTATAAATTAAACACCAGATATTAATCAATAAAATGTTATTTACTTATTTGCTAATGCACCTCATTCTAAAATAAATATTTAAAAAACACTTTTCCATGTTTTTTTTTACATTCCTCAGCTTTCGTACATAATTGGTTCCTGAAATGCGTATGAAAATTGAGGACTGCCTGAATTAAAAGACCAATCAATTACCCCTGTAATTGTAGCGGAGGAGGATAAACATTGTCAGTATATGAGCCTTCACCCATGCACTTCACAAAATTACATTCGACATCTGCCGGATTGTTATTATATTCCATCGATTATAAGACACACCCTTATTTTAAAATACCAATAATAAAATAAATTGTCTTAATCTCTTTATTATGAAGATAAAAAAGCAGTATTTTATTTATGCACTTTCATTTGTAATATCACAATCAGCTGAAACTTCTTTCCCAGCTCTTCCACACAATAATTTTTCGATTTAATGTAGTATAATAATCTTCTTAAAGAAATTTTAAGAGACAATTAAGGGCACAATTTTATTGAAACTAATTCAAGTGACGACTGGACTGCAACTACCTGCTTTGCTGCATCAGCTATCCCTCTTTCCTCCCTCACCAACTGACAACCATCCATGTCCATATATATTTGTCAAAAACCTTGTCCAAATTATCAGGGAAATCTTATTTTTCATCAGTGGGCTAGTCCTCTTTGCTTACTAGGAAGCGTACCCATTTTATGTGATATTTTTAAATGACAGTTGTAGTATATACAATAGTATATCTATGTATCTCCCTTTTCAAAGATCCCATTTCCAAGCAATCTAATTTCCTAAAGTATTGTAATACATGCTTTATACATGCCGAGAACATTAAATATTAACTTTATATATCTATGTAATTCAAACAATTGTCGCTTGTCCTCTGATGTAAATTCCATAATGATTCTAACTTTACTTAGGCTCCCTAGATAACTTGGTTCAAAATAGTGGTACCAACCATGAATTCCAAATCTTAATATTGAAAAATACTAACAGCTGAAGCATCTTCACTTTTTCTAAACATGCATGATTTTTCACAGCCATTCAGAATCTTCTATGTTGAGTTTTCTGAGCTATTCTGCCATGTGTCTCCGACCTCTCTGGCTGGCATTTTGGATTGTCAATATGGTTAATGTTGCTGGTGCGACAACCATGATGACAGAGCCATGATAATAGACCCCGCAATGGGATGTGAAATGTCAACCAGAGAATCATGTTATTGAATTTCAAAATCCACTATGACACTTTTTTGACAAATTTGAGTTATATATATCATTGGATTCGGAATGATTTTTTTTATTTAAAAATGTATGATTACTTTTCAAAATATGATTTGTTAGCTAGCAATATTAAGTATAATGTTAGTCAGAAAAAACACTGCTATAACACTACATGATCCTTTCAATATCCGTTATGGTGAAATCGACCAATGGTGATTGAGCATTTGACAAAAAACAACATGGCTGCCAGTACAAAAGTCTCGGTTATTGTGTTTGGTTCATTGAGTTGTTCTTAATAATCTTGATACCTAGAATATAATGGATGACGATTTGATAAATATAAAAAAATGTAAAGCCAATAAGAGAAGGAAGATAAGCCAACCAAAATGCTGGGAAATTAATCAATTATGTCTAAACAGATGAGTAAAATTTGCTAAAAACGTGATCAAAATTTATCGCCAGTATGCTTATTCTCAAGTGGCGTGGAATGGAGAAATATTATATAATTTTAATTTCTTGTTACCATTGTTAATTGAGTGGGCATTTTTTTAGTTTTTTATAATTGTGTTTTTTCATTTCTTAATCTATGTTTATTTTATTCATTGGCTTAATATTATTATTAGGTGAAAATTTGAATTTACTATTTTTTTAGTGTGTCCTTAAATTTAGCTTAATGTAATAAACAAAATTTTACATAGTGTTCTTATTATTTCAGATATTTACTGAAAGGGTTACCTAAGTTTTCAATGTCTGTCAATCCATTGCCTGATGTGCAAGAATTATAATTAAACACAAAAAAATATCTGATGTCCAGAAGTTGTTGAAAAATCATTATGGGCATAATTGAAGAAACTTAAGACTAATTAAAATTTTACAAAGATTTGGATAATATTGCAGGCATTTCTACCATAGTGTTCAGAGAGAGTGAAATTAATTTTATAGTATAATGTCAAAAAGGTCATGTACGTGTTAGGTTGTGAGGTTTATTAAGAATTTTATTCTTTTTTAGGTTATTTTATGTAGTTCTTGTTTACTTGTTGAAACATTTAAAGTATTATAAAGATTATTTTTAACATGTTTATTAATTATTTTTAATAATACTTCTGTAGATAATAAAAATACATTTCTTTTATTTTATTGTTTAAATCTATTAATTGAATGTGCTGTCAATGGAATGAACACATTTCAATTTTATCAAATTCTGCTATAACAATGTACAAACATTTCAAAACCCAGTATTATGCGATGCGACTTTCAAAACCCACCATGTTTTTATTTATCATCATAAAATACATATTTAGATTCAAATTAATACAATAATTAAGTGATTTTATTTTAGTTGAAAGTAATAAAATAAGCTTTCTAAAAAAGTAATGCTTGTCATTAAAGTGCAGCAGTTTTTCTCGATTTTCTCAAAATTATGAAAACGTATTATAACAGGTATTGAAACTTAACTACTCAATTCGTAGCAACAACGACAGCATAGCCCAGAAAATGCATGGTTTTTCTTTGAAATTCATTAGATTTCCTCTTTTTCGTGCGTAGACCATCTTGTAGCAATCATTTGAATTAAATTTTCCAAAACTGTAAGTATTTCACTATTCCTTCACTAAAAAGGTATCATTATGTGGGGCGCATATTATTTAAATTGTTTAAAGTGTGCAGTAATAAAGTTGGTAACAGAACCCATCCTGGGGTTCCTGCATTTACAGGATCCATGGTGCAACCTTACAGAAAAATCCAAGTATTCAAAGAAAGGGGATTGTAGACAAAGGGATATCAAAATAGCCACCAAATAAATGAAAACAGCCTTGCTAAAGAGCATGTTGCACATGAATATTACACAAATTTCAATTTGCCCCAGTTATTTTGCACAATCAAATCCCTGTTACAAAATGGGACCCAGTTTTGCAATCATTTATTTACATTGGCACAATATTTATGAAGCTTAAAAATCTAATTATTATTATTTTCCAGAACAATTTGATATGTACGTAACAAACTGTCTCTGGATCAAAATACGTATCACATTCATATTAACTAAAAAGCTTATTTGCATATTTGTTGCCAGCTTTAACATGAAACTGAAAATAAGGATGGCACAATAAAAACAATAAATGGGAATCTCAAACTACACTTTATTTGAAAATGTATATTAGATAAGCAACATTAAACAAGTTAAATGCGATCTGATTAAAACAAAATGAAAATTGCATTTTATCAGTCTCAAAATATTTGAAACACAAAAGAGTTTAACAATCATTACAAACTGTTCTAAAATTCACAAAAGTAACAATATATGTACACGTATTTAACATTCATCAATAAATAACAAAAATGTTGTACAAATATGTACAACGAAGTTTCTCAGTCTAGAATGGTACAACAATAACAATCCTAAGGTCTTATCTTTGACTCCGCTTTAGCCAGCGTAATAATACGCCTTCCAAAGCGTGCTAACCGATATGTTACATACATACGGCTTCATATAATACTGTTAGCACATAATAAAACAGAGTTCAGAATAACCAGACTGACTCTTTAGGATATTTTTCTTAATTTTTAACATATTTAATTATACATAAAAACAAATTATAGTGAAAAACCCTACCTTTACTCTATTGACAATTCATTACTTCTCACAATTGAGTCTCCTTCATCCTAATACCACTAACACAAACTTATCCAAAATACCATATTACTCTGAACATAAGGTATTGAAAAAAGTTCTAAAATCAAAATTTATTTCGATGTGGTTGTTGATAAAAATAATTATAATTAAAAATGACTAACCACAATATATATAAAATATCTACTCAAGAAGAACACACGGTGATGACACATTGTGAAAATGTCCTGCTACAGTCAACATAAGCCCTGAATGTTCTTAACCCTCAAATGCAGGGTCTCCAGACTTAAAAAATAATTATTTCAAAAAAATCTCACCTTACATTTGCGGCAATACAGTATTTTAGTGCAGAATTTAAGGAACCTAAAAGGCTTAGTTAAATATTCTTAATTCTTACGTATTAATGGTTTAGAATTTAGACAAATAATATAAGTAATTGTAATTCAGTTCATAATACAAAATATGTACTAGTTATAACTTAAATCTATTCATCACATTATTATAAAGCAAGTTTGAGAGTATTGATTTGCTTTATAGACTTCTTTATAAGAATCAAAAATAATACTAGCCCGAATAACTGTTTAATTTTTATAGTCACAAAAGAAATCCCAAAATAATATGTTATAAATACTTATTCACTTAGAATTCAAAATAAATTTGGATGTCTACCTAGGTACAAGTAGGTCTTATAATCTAATACAAAATATTTTAAATAATTAAATCAATAGAATTTATCGCTTTTGAAAGAATTTGCTATTTATTTTGAAATTGCTCAAAATAAAAAAGTATTTCTCTTGAATTGGTGATAATCGAAAAAATATTTTCAGTACTTTAACACTTCTTGTGCAGGTCGGGTAATTCTATCCGTGCACCTGACTGGTGCTCAACGGCGGGACGGGTAGTTCTGCCTTTTCAGCTGACTTTACATTAAAGAACTACCCGAATTGTTTATGGTAAAGGTCCAAACTACATCTATATAAATAAAAAATCCCGATATACGTCCGATGTCCCCTTTTGTCTTTGTGTCTATTACGTAGTATAATAATTACGCACAGCTCTTATGATAGCTTGTCTGTACATGAATACTTACACAAAAATACACTAAATTTAATGATTTTATAAAAAGGTATATGTCTATACATCCTTTAAGTTTTACAGAGTAAGAAATTGATAAAGAAATTTATAGAAATCACCCAATTACTGAATAAATTAGTGAGCGCACAAAGTTTCTGTCGAGTAGACAAGCGGTATATTTTTTATGACTAATGAAGGTATATTGTGAATTATATCTGTCACTGTCTTGTATTTGATTATTCATTCATAAATGAGTGAGAATGCACAATTTCACTATAGCGATCGAAATGAATTTATTTTATTGCATTTAAAGTGTGTAACCCAACATGGGTTTGCCGTAATAAATCATCTCAAGTGGATCTCAATATTTGTATTTCTGAAATTCACAAAGTCACTTCGAATTTTAGTTTTTAAATACGGTGTTATAAAACGGGCGTGTTGTTGTTTAGCGGAATATAATTATATTACTTCTTTTTTAATTTGAAAAAATGACTTCAGAAAATTACCGAAGTGATGAGGAAATATTCGCAGACAATTTATCTGATCTTTCTAGTGATTATTTGCCTGAATTTGACAGTGATAGTTACGACACAAGTGACAGAGAAGAGTTTCCTCGTAGGAGGAGGGTGCCAGTGATGCCCTTACAATTCAGTGAATCTGAAGAAAGTGATGCAGAGGAAGAGGAAGTTACGGAATGGTCTGAAATAGACAATCCACCTAATATCGAACCATTCTTAGGTCAAGTTGGTGTTCGTATACCACCAAGCGATCCTGAAAACATAATGGATGTAGTAAAACTGTTCATCGGAGATGATTTACTTGAGATGATGATAGAGGAAACCCATCGATACCGCACACAAAACGATTCATGAATTAAAAAAATGAAGAAATCCATCAAATGGAAACCCATAAACCTCGTAGAAATGAAAAAAATTTTAGGATTGATTTTCCTTATGGGACAAGTTCGAAAAGACACAAGAGATGATTATTGGTTAACAGATCCGTGTATTGAAACACCTATTTATTCTAAAATAATGAGTCATGATCATTTTAGAGAGATATGGCAATCGTGGCACTTTTCTAATAATGAAAACATCACGAAGACATGAAAAAATTAGGCCAATTGTGACATACCTTATACCAAAGTTTTCTTCTGTCTACAACCCTCAAAGGGAACTGTCTCTGGATGAAAGTATTGTACCGTGGCGGGGAAGACTCTCATTTAAAGTGTATAATGCGTCAAAAATAGTAAACATCGAGCGACTAAAATTGTTACCGGCGGTAAAAAAAAATATCCACAAAGACAGCGTTGTGTGTGTTCTGTACATAAAAATAAGTTTTACTAGTTATATGTGTACATTTTGTGACATACCCCTTCACAAGGGTGAATGTTTTTATAAATACCATACTTTATCTAGATATTTGAACAATAGTTTTTATGTACACATCTATATCATAGTAAACATGCTGTAAATATGTGATTGACTCAATGTACTTACAAAAATATAAGCGATTTGTTTCTAAAAAGTATACAATATCAAGGACCATACTGTGGTAAGTGAGTATTCCAAATTTCATTAGAAAATTACCAACGGTTTGGAAGATAAAACGTTTTTTATAAAGTTTGATTTTTTATCACATTCCGATGGCTTTCGCCCACTACACGTACTTGTGACCCGAGAGCGGCACCCCGCACAAAAAATGTTAACATTCATATCATTTTAATTAGGACTCTACCAGAAATCACTTTAGCTATTTATCCCGTCCGAATATCCCATGCTCAGAAAATATTCGCCCCGGCAAACAATTGCAAATAGGTTTTACTAATTTTTTTTCAAAGGTATTTTATTTAACATTTCATAAACAATTAAACATCGGACAATATCAGTTTCAGCACACTCATCAATTATACTAAGATTTACTAAATCCAAAGAAATAATTAAACTAAAAAGTGACTTGAAATCCTACAGCAGTAGCGCCATCTATCATCTCGTTTTACAAATTTTGTAAAAAGATACCTGGATTTGGCAAATATCAATCCCAAATACTCAGAACCTGAACCTGGTAGAAAATGTCAATCCAGTAGAGCTTCAATTTTTTTCATATGCTTATAAAAAATATCACATGTCTTGTAAAATAAAAATGAGTTTATTTAATGTTAAAATAATAATGTAATTAATTGATAGAAAATATCTGCAAGACATTCTACATACAGTAGACCTGTTTTTTTTTTGATATTCGTCCTGTTTTTTTGTCAAAATTTTGTTTTATATTCGCTCAAAAAGTCAATATTCGTCCCACCTGCCACGTGAGTCAGTCAGTCTCGTACAGTGAAAGATAGAGACATAGACGAGGACGAGAATGATATAAACAAAGAATAGATAGGCAAAAATCGGGGTTGGGAACAGATTAAACCATTTTTAGTTAATTCCTATAGGAAAAATATGTTTAATATTCGTCCTTCCCTTTGGAACGGATTAATGATGAATATTGAAAGTCCACATTTAAAAGAGATAGTAAAATTGTTAGCGAACGCTGGCAACAATTTTTTTGTGAAATTATGAAATTGCATATATGTGGTAATAATTTCTAAAATGTCTTCAAATCAAACAATAGTATAAAACTAGGTATTGAATTCTGATATTTTCTTTTAACCAGTCTAAAGTAAATTTAGGTTATAAAATCATAAATCTGTTAACTCTCAAAACCATTTGTGTCAAGAAAAAACTTATTACGTGTACATATAGAAAATAATTAACCTGTAGCCTTTAAACTAGCCCACTTTGCTTACATTAATTTATTTATTTGAAAATACTGCAATTAAAAACCTATTCCTGTTTATTTGTGTTAGTGGTCGCAGATGTAAAGTTATAAACCATCAGAACAGGTAACTATATATTTCACGCTCATGTATCCTAGCCGATGAATTTTCACCGAGAATTAACATTAAAAATATGAAATATTTATATTTATTTGAGAAATAATCTCTGAACAATTGGTAACATTTAATTAATTTAAATATTTTTCCTTTATAACTAATCGAACACTGAGTATGATAATTGATATTTTGACAGAGATCACATTTTCAAAATATAGAAGTTACTTCAACATAAAAAGTATCTAAAAATAATTACTTGAACAAGATATATTTTTATGAAAATGTTGGTTGACAAATATTTGGTAAACTGAGAAGAAAACATTTGATTTGTTAATTAAATCTTAGAATAAACATTTTTATTTTTTATTACTTAAAACAGTTAAAGATAAGTAATAAATGTCATCCACCAAAAACGATATTCAAGTATGTAAATACAGGTAGCCCTCAGTTTAATTTTCACCGATTCACGATAACTTGCAGCATGCTTGGCGTTTAGAGCAAAACCATGGTTCCTACAACACGCGTATTCCACCTAACTAACAGTCAGGCATGGAGGGCTTTCCTCACTGCTGAACTTTATGAGATTGACCACGATTGGGAGCGATGTGTTTACGTGAAAAGAAGCATTATCGTATCTATTTACTCTTATTCTGAATGTTTTGAATTCGTAAAAACACTTTTGGCGCATCTTTCGATTCAGCTGCGACCGTTGTTATTGACAATTCTGCATCCAAAGTCCCATCCATACATTTCCTCATACTCGTCTTGTCAGTGGGAATTGTGACCTTGATGTCAGCAGACATATTTGTTCGATCTCGATATTGCGATAGCATTCGCGGTGTGGACTTATCAGGTCCAGTGCACCAGCACTGTATTTTGTGAAATTGTGTTTTGATCACGTATTGTTTGATGTCTGTGTGCCATGGGTGAACATGTGACATCGCCATATTCAATTAGGATCGGAGATCGGCTGATCCACGTGCCATTGTGTGATCTCAGCAGCGACTGCAGGGATTACGGAGACGTCATATACAAGGTAAAGCAAGCAGTCTTTCCGAATCCCAGTTCCCGAGATCACTAGTCCTTCAACTAGAACCCCTATCCCCTCACCGACCTCATCCTGTACCGAGGTTTCTCTACTTCCCTCCCATACCCTGCGGTGATTCCAATTTACGTTGTATTCTATTCCGTGGCACACACGACCCAGAGTTTGCCCAATTTGTTCATTTAGATCCTATTGATCCGGATTTACAGTTCGAATTCACTGAAACTCTTCAAGAAACAGATAATTTTATCAGAATCAGTAGTCAACTCGGCTCCAAAGAAAGAATGATACTCGACTTGGAACTTCCATGTAAATTAGCATTAAATGTAGCAATTATATCGTAAATGAAATAATATAGTTTTTAGGAAGACCTGGAACGTAACTCACTAACTTACAATATGTATTGAGGTTCATTCTACACCGGTTATGTTTGTGTCAGTTCCTTCCAGAACAGAATAAACTAACATTGGAGGGCTACCTGTATATCTGAACTATAACTCAACCATAATTTTCTCCAGCACAAATACATACTTAAACTCTATTTGATAAAATTTAAGATTCTGTCGATTTATTCAATTTTGAGACCATTTTCTTGTAACATCTTTTTCCAAGAAGATAATTTTAAATCTACTGCGCCGTTTCGGCAATCCACATAAAGTTCATTCACTTTGTCAAGCAAGAGATCATCTCCATATCTGAATTTCTGATAAAGAGGATCCTCCAGCATCTTACCATGTTTTAATATTGCTTCTTCCATATTCAGCTTGCTAGCAATGACTTCTATTAAGCACATGTCTGTAAAAGAGTCGGGAATCCGGATATCAATAGTGCCCGATTCATGTACAAATATGCTATTCTTTTCATGAAACTTTGATGCCTGTATATTAATGTTGCCTCGTTTCAATATTGCTTTGATTGTCCCATCAAATCCTGTCATTGTCAGCTGTCCCTGTTTCAAAATTTCAATCATGCAATTACGGTGTACATTTCGTAATTTTAGACTTCCAAGAACAGTTAAGAAATGTGACTCATCTGAGTAGCAGGATTCGGTAGATATATTTCCCGTGCTGGTAGCCATTTTAAGAAGATTCGCTCTGATATGTTCACAGACAATATTGGCAGTCGAATCTGTACGAAAGTCTATATTTTCTGCTTGTACTGTTCCTTCACAAATAATGGATCCTTCTTCACTTCGAACTAGTAAACTTTTCCCTCGAACATCCTTCAATTTTACTGCTCCTGAGACAGTCTTCAAAGAGCAATCATCAGAGTGCATCCTGTCAATCGATACGCCTGATGTTCCAGTGGCCTGTATATCAAAACTCGCGCGAACCGGCGCACATATAACGCATATGGCATCAGTATTGTTGGCTGTTTTACTACCAATTACATCCACGCGCTTCGCTGATTGTTTAATTGCGAATTCTGAAGAACTATTCTTTTTGTCAGTCAAAAGAGACAGAATTAGTCTGTCGCCATTGGGATGTTCGTGGAGATCAATCGGTTGAATTTTTACATTCATTGGTGTTTCAATATAAATCTTCGAAAAAGGATCGATAGTTTTATCGAAAGTCTTCAAAACATGCAAGTTTTGTATATTGAACTGATCCCCGGGCACAACATGACATAACCTCACAATGTTGGGAATGTTTTTTATAACATTAAATCCCTTTGCACTAAACATTGTTTATCCTATCGAGAATTTTTTTTTGTTTAACTAGTCGAACACATTTGAGAAGAAAAGAAAATAACACTACGAACGACTTTTTATTTATAATTTAATTACAAATGACAGTTCGCTGAGCTCACCATTCTCATAGAATAAAGATTCGCAAAAGACACGCAATGAACAGGGTGACCACGGCCTGCGTTGCGCACTTCACAACTCCACACCACTTGTTCTATGCACACCACCACAAAAATGAAAAGAATGAAAGCCTTTACAGATATTCGCTTCTACAGGATAATTATAATAATTTTGGTTTCTAGTTTCTATGGTGCCTAATATTTTGGTTTGTATAATAATGAAGTAAACGCATAAATTTGGCTGTGGAATTTAAAATGGTTATGTTTAAATTCACTAACATATGAACTTGCGAAAGTGAGAAATATCAGAAAAAATATAATTTAATCCAAATTATATAAAAAATAGTGCAAAGCTTTTACATAAAAATAAAAACCTCTTATTTTTTAATCATTTAAATAATTAGAGATTTATGCAGAGATTATAATATGCCATATCTAAATTTATATTATACCACGAGCATACTAATGTAGAATATTATTTTCCGAAAAATTTCAATATACCATAATTTTACACAGTTAAATAATATTTTCTAATTGCACAAAGATAATGTGCAATGTCAAATAAATGTCAAGCCAAGAGTTATATGAAATGCATGAGTGTATATATATAACTTATATAACTACTAATATAACTTCTTATTGTATTTAAAAAATGTGTATTTGATTTTTGAATCTGTTTACCAAAACATTATCTTGATGTTTTTTTACTTGATTTTTAGATGAAGAATAATTATAATCATTCTTATCTTAATATACGTTTATCTTTCTTACATCTTTAATTAAACAATTTTTAATGCGGATTTTATAAAGTTTTTTTAAATATTCTTCTATCAGTTTTCTTTTTGATGCTTGTTGAATTTCATTAAATAAATTATCTTTTAAATACGCTATTTTTTATTTCTAAACCAAATTCTCGTTTCCACCACACAAAACAATAAAATAAAAATAAATCTGACTTAGTTACATTTTCAATCTAATTCAAATGTTTCAACTTCTAATTTCTATCCATAATAATATTGCGCTTCCCCGTCTATTATCTATGACTTACTAGACTGTAATTGACTAATTGGGCTTGATTTCTTATCTATAACTTGATTGAACTGCAGTGTCATGGCCAATAAAAAAAGAAATCAGCGAACATGTCGAACGTGTTTTTCATATCTCTAGGTTAAAATATATCTAATATTTTCTCTTTTATATATTTAATATATTCAATTTGAAATGAAGTGTACATTGTTTATATTAATCTCAGTTTTTTCAAGATTGTTTTAAGCGTAATAAGTTGATACGTAAGAACACCATTTGTACAATTAATTCCAGTTAATTAATACAGAATGCACTAGCAGAAAAACAATCGGTGATAGCTCTTAACTATGGTGATAGCCGATTGGTTTTTGCTCCTGCGGGCGGCTATTGTGGCCGCGAAGCAGCCGATAGTTACCACTACGCGACCCGTGGTGACCGCTGAACGGCCAGGGCTTCCGAAGAATTTATATTTCATCTAAAGCAATATAATGAGGATGCACGATGCACTATTGTTAAAACAATATAATAAGGGATTTCCGCATTGAAATATACATTCTATGGAAGCTCTGGCTGCTGCGCGGCCACCACTGGCACCTTTATGACACCCCGCAGGGCCTAGCAGCGAGCAATCGGCGGTAGTTGGTTTTCTTTCCTGCTAGTGTATATTATTTTTCTTATCTACAATCACTCTACAACATAAATAAAAGTGTTCTACGAGCAATGAGGGTAATCGTCAGATCGTGGGGTGACCTATTGAAGTTGGAGATATTATATGAACAGGGATACATTTAATTCAAATACACAGTTCAAATAACGAATTTTACATATACATTTGGTGTTTATTCTCACAAAAAAACTTAATGTGTATTCTTTACCAATGCCAAAATCCTTTTATTTATAATAAAAATGTTATTAACGTAAAATTATAGACATCTATAGCCGACATTATGTGGCCGTTACGAACATTACGAACAAAAATTGATGTCTGTCAACTGTCAACGTGACTGGCGGGACCTGCTCAAAATTAAGGAAAAATATTATTTCCTACCTTTCTCGAGGTATACACTGCCAACCCACTTTTTAAACACACTGTCGTTATATTTACTCGATTTACTCATAATGTTATTCGACTTTCAATGAACTATAGAAATATCAAACAAAAATAACAATTTTTCAGTTTAGTGTAGAATTCTAGCGGTTATGTCGCGTAGTTTAACCCGCAGTTGTAGCTTAATTTATTTTTATAATTCTTCATAAATATACTATTTATTTCCAATCATTATTTTTTTAATGAATTTCTTTTGTTAAAGGATAAGCGAAATAAAAGTTTGCTTCCAAATCAGCCGGTCTGATTATTGATTTATTGACATATAAGACGAAGGTAAATTGTGACAAGTGGAATTGCGACCGCGTCATTTGCAAAGGCACCGAATGGAATGGGGCAGAACCAGTACTTCTTGTTCATCAGAAAGGAGGGAATAAAATAACATTTTTATTACAAGCACCTGTCTCCTATCACTGCTTTCATAATCTGGTTTTTAGAGGCGTGGGAATGTAAAAATTTGTGAAAAATATTTTTCTTTTATTGGCGATTGAATTGATATAAATATCAAACATGATTAATGTGGTATGTTAATCATTTTCTACTAAGATTTAGTATATATATTCCATTTTATCAAATAACTTATGAATGGAGCAAAATATGAAAACTTATGTTGTGAAAATATTGTCTGAAAATTGAAAATACATTTGATTTGTGCCACAAGTAATATTCAATCTAGCTTCATTATTTGTTCGTTTAGTCTAGTAATTGTAATTGTTATCATTATTTGTATGAAGAAGAATCAAAATATTATATATAGAATAAAAGATGCATTGCATACCATTATTTGTTGTAACAAAAAACCTTTCGCTTATAAATTTATTATTAAATAAAAATTCTTGTCAGTCTGTCATCTTTACTTCGTCTTTTTTAAACTAACTTTTAAAATATATTTATTTTTCAGCAAGCAGAGATTATTAAAATGGATTCGCCGCAGGTGGCGGAGGCCTTCGTGAAACTTAAGCCTATCTGTGATTCAGTGTTAAAGAGTCCTCAAAAAACTGTTCTGCTATCCTTAATCAAACTAATCAAAAGCCTCCCAAATGATGTGATTCAAGACTTACATACATATGTTATGTTTCCTTTCATAGTTCATTTAAAAAGCGCAAAAGAGAAGTGAGTTTGTATTTTTTTAAGCAAAGTATATTTAATAGTGGTATTTATTCCGCTTTTTTGTATTATGAACAGCACTTTATTTGTTAAATTTGTGATTTGTTTTTTTTTTTTTTACCAAACTCATTTTTGTATGTCAAACTTTATTTCTCAAATAACAATTGTAAGACAATGTAGATAAATGTTAATCAAAAAATCCATAAATTTCTTCTAGGAATTCAATTCATCGGACAAAATTATTTATTATAATTCTACAATAAATTATATTTTCATAAATATCTTTTCAGTTTTAAAGATGATATGAAAGCTGCCCTAGCTGAAGGAATATTTGAAATTTTATCAAAAATCTATCTTGGAAGTGTTGAGTTGTTTCACAAATACTATGCATTGTTAATATTTCAAATTTTTGACAGGACTACATCTAACACAGGTACTAAATAATAATTTTTATTTCATTTATGTATTCAAAAGAGCATCTTATGAATCTTTTATCCATTTCAAAAAAATGTGCATAACTGTAAATCCTTATTTAATTTTTTCAAACAATATCCATTTTATACAGCTGGAATTAATCTATTTTAATTTAAATTCCATTTTACAACATATACTGTTGGATTGCCTAATTTGATTGGATTGAATAAATGGAGAAAATTAGTTTAAAACTAAGCATTAATCCCATTCTTCATCAGGAGCATTAATGTGCAAGTAAAATATAATTGAACATAAATGTAAAATATTCTCCAGGCCAGTCTACTTAATTTAATTTAATTTTTCATTCTAATTTGTTTTCAATATGCTAACATTTATGTTAGCTTACACAATGGGAAATAAATGTGCTATAGCTAGCCTAAAACATGGCTCTGTAAAATTTTAATATTTTTACACTGTTTTGATTTTTTAGGAGTTACTAGTTGTCAATAGTGATTAGTTAAAAATCACAAACTGTGAGTCAAACACTGATATCTCTAAGTCACATTACACAGTGATTAATTGATATTTATCTGATATCACGAATCACAATATCACCTAAGAGTAAGTCTCAAAGTCACACTATACTGATATCACAAATTACAATATTTTCAGACACTTAATCACTAACAAATATTGTGATTCATGATTGTCTAAAAGTTTTGTCAAACAAAACATTAATTTTATGAAATAAATTAATTTGTTTGTGGTTCGTTATATTTTGACTAGATTTTTATTTATTCATTTATGCTAAGGAGCTGTAATAAAATATGCTTTTTATGCGAAGTAAGAATCTAATGGTTAAAGGTGGAATAGTATAATCGAGTACTATTAAGGTGCTATTTTTTTTATTAATTTTCACAGTTTTCAATCACTTATATCGTTGAACACCAATCACATTCACTTCTGTACAAGTCAACTGTAACAATTTATCTCATCACAAGTTGCTAATACCCTGATTCAAACGGTTTTTATTTTTGTTAATTCATTTGATTAGTTTTCTTAATTATGAATATTATTTTGTGAAATGTCTTTGTTCCAGTTGCCCTTGTTGATGAAGATTGCGCTTTACAATTTGTAAAGGCCATAACCACATTGGCTCTTAAATTAACCCAAAATGTTAGAAATAAACTGTATGTTCGAAGCAATGCTCCGGAAATTGGACAAGGGATATATTTATGCGTCCAGATTGCCAGAAGCTCAAGATATAATACTCTTAGGTTTGTGTCCCTGATTTATTTCATTATCATTCATTAATTTAGGCTGCACGATAATTGTTTTTTGCAAAAATTAATACATATTGATTTATGCCGATTGTATCCACTATTTACATGAAAATTTGCATTGGTTATACTATTATTTGATTGTTAGATGTCTGTGACCTTTAATATTACATGATATTTGTTGATACATGTCTTCATTTATTAATCATGAGAGTGTAATGTTGTTCCAAAATCTGTATGTCTGTCTCCAAAGTACATACGTATATCCTACATTGATTATCACATCTATCTATGACATTGATCAAATTTGTGCAACTTTCAATTTATAATTTGAATCTCAATTTTAACATACATCGGCGAAATCAATTCTACATAAATGTATATGATTTTTTTCAAAAATAACTGCATTGTAACTGATATTTCACACAAATATCATAAATGAATCACGCTTTTTCAATTTCATCACCAGACAGATGTTTTCCTAGGGATGCTGATTTTTTTTTAGTATTATTTGCTACCTCTTTTAAAAATATATATTATAATAAGTATTGTCCCTTGTATTACTTCTTTGTTGTTAATTTGTTTAATTGATTCCTTAAATTTATTTTTTGAATTGTATACATCTTCTAGAATTGCAGCTATAAACTGCATCATGGCTTTGAGTACAGTCCATGATGATTTAATCAAGGATGAACTGGACCCACAGTATGTGGACAAAGTTGGAGAAGTTCTGATGTTCTTTTTACCAGGGCTCCTAGGTGGTTTACAGGAAGTAGCCATGGGAAATTCGAAACAAGGTCATACTGTCACATGCGTAAGTAATGGAAAAATTGTTTTAAATAGATTTTGTTTTATAAATAAGCTATAAACTTTTATATATTTTTGGGGGCTAGGACGGTGGTTAAATGAAAGAAATGTCGTTTGCGTGTTGAGGTGTTTATTGTGATGGATATAACAATGAAAACAGATAGAATGAAAGGAATGAATTAAAATGTAGAAGGTGCGCGTGTATTATGAACTGAAATGAAGCGAGTTGGCGGTCTTGCTCGGCGCATGTGGGCCGGCAAGACCGCTGTTGTGAAACGATGAAACTGAAGAGACCGCTTGAGCCAGACTTGTAGCGGCAGCGCTGTCGCTAGCGTCGATGCCGACTGAAATGGCGATGAATATAAATTCTGATTGCTACATATTCTATATACAGCGGAACACATTTAACATGAAAGCATGGGGATAGAAATATTTGTTCATGTTAAAAGAATTTCACATTAACCGAAGTAAACAAAAAATCCCTAATGTTTTTAATGTCGTAAAAAAAGTTTAACATAATGTTAATGTTGACTCTTAATAAAATGTTTATTTCGCCAACTTATAATAAAAACTGGTTTCAATCTGCGTTGACAATGTTCTTTGAATAATATCTTGAAAGATTTGGCTTGACAGAAACCATTCTGACAATACCGTTTCCATTTCGTCATATTGGGAATTACATAAGTTTTTTTTAAATGAACCGCACTGCGAGGCACTTGTGTATTTCTTCTTGACTTATGACTTTTTATGATCGTGTAAAGTCGAACACGAGATATTAACCTCCTTTGCCAGTTCAATGCGTAAATCGACATGTTTTCAACTCGATAGTATTTTTTAATTCCGACAATTTAAGAACAAATTAACGGACAACGTAACAAAGTAGTGGACGGATGACTGACAGCTAAAAGGAATACAAGTAATTTTTGTACAAAAAAGGGTTACCAATCAAACGTTACAAATATTTACATTGAGTAATTAGTGTGTCCCTTTTTACGTTAATTCATTACTAGCATTACTTCATTACTCACTCGAGTACTCAATGAATGTACATATCTGGGATCATAAAGCTTGCATGTTGAAAATTCTAAATTCGTATAGAATTGGCGTGTTGAGTTTTTGTAAGAAAAAAGTCAAATTCTAAATTTTGAGCATAAATTTCAGTGAGTGTAGAGTTGTGAAGTTGAATTTTCGAAATATTTCAGTGTAAAACTGAAGAAATGTAAAATTATATCCATGTAAATTGCTAGAAATATTTGTAAGGGAATGTAAATAGCGGGAAAATGTAAAATCGAGGTTTCACTGTTATTCATCGCAAGTGCAACTCCCCTATAACATCTAACATTTTTCAGATGGCTATAAGAAGCATCAACAATATCCTTTGTCTCGTCATGCATGATCGAGAAAGGGGCAACAGTGGTGCCAACATAACTGACAAACATTTCATCAAGTTGATTGCTGCACATAAAGCCAAAAGTACACAGGCAGCACCGGAGGAATGTGATCCTTTTGGTAGAAAACTACGACACAAGGGTCATTCGGGAATGATGGAACATTTGGAAAATGCTAGAAGAGATGATGAGTGGTACAAGGCAGCTGCCAATCGGCTGCTTATTCTGATCAGAAGTCTAAAACCGCTACTGTCGCACTGTCACGAGAAAGTCAGACTTGAACTGGCGTATCTGTGCTGGAACATTATATCATGCTGCATGATGTAAGAAACCTCTAAAGCTTTTACCCAAATTAATTACATTTGGTATGTTACTTAAGCTTATTATTTTAATATATTTTTTCAGCAATATGCACCCTTCATTGAGAGACATCTTGGAAGTGTTGGTGACACTCTCAGAAAATGAGAATGAAGATGTGAGAGCCGCAAGTGTCAAAGCTTTGGATGAATACAGCAGTAAAAGTCAAAGTGGGAAACTCTTATTGAATGTCTTGGAAGAAAATTTTTATAATGACCTCTCGAAGTTGCCGAGATGTCTTAATGCTTTGGGTGAGCATCTAAAATTGTATTTCTATATTTAATTAAAGTCATTTTTGGTGCATTTTAATACTTTTTAAATTTAGTTTCATAATTAACATACCACTTAAGCACATTAAATGAAATTAGCTTTGTGGATAGTATGTAGTACAGGTTATGGATTTAACTCATTGATCACTGCCAGCTCTTTTCTAAAATATTAACAAATTCCGATTATATATTATTGCTCAAGCACACATTTGCCACAAGCACAACAGATTGTGGGGGGATAAACATACAGTCAAACTGAGTGAACAAAATACACTACACGGTCTAAAAACCCTAATTCTTGAGAAGTCATAAAATTGAAAGCAGCGTCTGCCGACGAGGTTCCTTATTGTTTACGATTCCTTTCAGATTTATGAATTTTTAGAAAAAAACAATGGGTGTTTATTTTGTGTGCGTAGTAAGTAGTAAGTTTTAAACTTTAAAACAGAACAGTATTTTAAATTTTGTTAAGAAATAATGTGATTGAATGTAGTAATTTACTTTAAAATGTTTTTGTTCATACAATTATAGATTTTTGATTTTTCATATGTATTTGACTTGCTTTTAATTTTATTGGATATTAAATATTTTTTGTAATAACAAGTAACGGTTATAATGAGCAAATTTAGCTGGTCCCTTCGTACCGAGTTCGACTGTATATGGAAACAGTTGGTAGATCAAGGAAGAATGTAACAACGCCAATGAGGATGATGAAAGTTTTCAGATTTTTTTATTCAAAATATATCCCTTGTTTTAGATCTTTTTCTATGAGATAAGCTGAGTAAATTTAATGGCTCCCAAATATTTTATACAAAAGTTTATTTGTAAAAATACAATTACATTTTAGAAAGTCTTTTTTATCAAATTTTATTCATAAATATAATTAAAATCGTACTGGGTTATTCTGCTGTATCCAAAAGTTTAATAATGCGTTATTCCTGATGTTACTGAAATAGCCTGAATCATAGGCTCCTACATACATACACTAACCAAATTATGTATTACTATTAAGTAAATTGATAATTTTTGATTTTCAATGATTCTGTTTTCTTTCAGAATCTGAAGAACATGTTGCAGGATTAAATTTACTGAAAGGCTATACACGCCTACTGACATCGCCGAGTCAAAGTCCACAAAAATTGAATGAAATATTGAGCAGTTCCTTTATCCTGAACAGATTTGTTTTTGTTCTCATTGAAATTTTCAAAATGGAATGCAGTGGGATCAGACTTTTGGAAGAATTTACTGTTAGAGGTAGACATCCTATTTTTATTATATTGTCTACTTATTAAATGTTTCATACACCAAACAATAATAGATTTTACAACAAAGTACCTTTTGTACTAATTTATTTATCCCAAATATGCCTTATATATTGAAATTTAATACATTTTAAAATATTATATTGTTTAAATTTTCTGTATACAGATGTTGAATCCCAGACATTGCAAACATGCCCGTGGAGGAATTTCAAAAACTTGCAGAATGAGTTGTGCATCAATATTGCTCTTGACATCTGTCACATCTTGGGAGCATCTGAGGCTGCAGAAATGGTTACAGACAGCTTGCTGGAGCAGTTGAGGGAAGACTCGGAATACAAAAAGGAAATCATACTTATTCTAAATGAAATTGTTTCAAGTATGTCTTTTTAACTTTTGATTCAATTTCTTTTAAACAAAATTATATATAAACTTTCATACTTACAAATTGTGCGAAATAAATAATCTAAGACGTTGAGCATTTTCACACTTTGTTACATATTAATTACGTTAAGTAAAGTTACGTAAGTTACGTAATCAATGTTCTTTGATGTGTGGTTATGCGAGCACACACAATATACCATCATACGCGCATACACAATTTTTAACAAGACTTTAATCTTTATGTGCCGCCTTCTATGAAAGGTTGGCTACCATATTGATTTATCCTGTATAAAATCACCAACATTTTTCTGGGGTTATACAGCCAAAATAATCTCTTTCTATCCTTGCCTCTGCTGCCTGCTATATTCCCCTTCATAATGAGTTTTAAAATATTGTATTTTTCATTGTCGAGAATGTGTCTGAAAGATGCATCTTTCCTTTATGATTGTTATTGACTTATTTGTGCATCTTAAAAGGTCTTCATCAGTAATGTGGTCAATCCAAGCCCTACCAGTACCCTTATACTGGTATGATAATGTTTTTCTTATTTTCTCCGCCAGCACACAAATTAATAGCATTGGTTCTTAAAATTGCACAAAATATTATTGATCCAAAATTAGAGGGAACATTGGATGTAATGAGCTCTGAATTACTTTAAATTATGATTTTATTACTGAGATTTTTTAAATAACAAGTAACTTTAAAATTAAATTGATAATTTAATCTGGATAATATTGGAATATACATATTTGAATACCCACACCAAGTAACATTCTACTCAACGTCATTGAATTACTCAATCAAAAACTTTAATAAACCGAACATAATACATATTACGTATTATTAAGGAGAACACATTCTTATTGTGAAGTTATAAATATTCAGAATGTAGGTCTGTGATGTTTTAAATACTAATTAAATGTATTAATTATAAAGATATACATATAAAATCAATTTTATCAAAAAATATTGTTATTGCGCTACCGTTGGATGTAGCATAGTTGGTAATGCACCTTGCCCAGATTGGAAAAGAGATCCAGATTCAAATCCCGGTAGCGCAACAAAAATATTTTTTGAAAAAATTGATTTTGTATGTATATCAAAATGTCAGGGCGCCTCATATTTTTGATCAAATATACTTCTTCATTTAAGGCTTCTGACCTCACTATCATCTTTAGCATTGAAATGTCATTAATATATCCATCCGATTCACCTGTGCCATGATATAATTTTATTCCCTACACATTCCCAGGTCCTTGCAAGATAATTGGGATGAAAGAGCATCTAGTTGAAAATTTGATCACCACATACATTGACATTGAGAACTGGTACCTCCCCATAGCTGTTGGTAAAAAAGAAAAGCCTCTGAGTGCAAATGAGACCCTCGATGTGACAGTGTACAACCCCCGTGAATGGATAAGGGAGAGAACATTTGATTTATACGAAGGTGCTACAGATACCAGATACACGGATATAAGTTACAGACCGGATAGGCTCGACAATTCTGCCGGTGATGATGATTACTTTATTTGGGATACATGTCGTACAATAGCAGAGGCACAGGACAATGTTATTAAAATTTGTTTAATGACAGAAGGCATTGGAAAAATGGCCATGTTCTTGGGCACAGAATTTGATCAATATTTATTGAAGACTTTATATCTTATTTTAGAAAGAGCAGGTACGTTTGCATGTTGATTTTGTAAATGATTAGCTAAATTTTTTAATTATTTTTTGTATATTGTTTTGAGATTTTAATTAAATATTCTCCATGTTAGGAAGCAGTAATGAGATCATTCATTTGGCTGGGATGAGAGCGTTAGCTGATGTTACAAAAGCATGCAAGATGAAAGATGTCACAGGCCTAATAAAACAGAATGCCGATTATTTTACGCACCACGTCAATTTAAAATTGAGAAAGGTAAAAAATTTATTCTTCATTACAGTAAAACCGCGATATAACGAAATCCAAGGGCCCAAAAATAAAAATTCGTAATAACGAATTCCCACATATAACGAAATAAATAAAAAAAATCCTACTATATGTTACGCGCCGTCGCAAAAAAATGTTGCGCGGCTTCAAAAAAGATCGCAAATTCTGCAAACAAAGGAGGAAGAAGGCCATAGGGAACTGAATACCTACATATTTTTAGTAGTTTTGTTATTAAAACAGATAAGCAAATGGATAATCAAAGGAATTAAATTAAGAACAGAACCTATTTAACACCAATTGGAAGATATTTTTGTAAATTCCAGAATATTGCAAACACAAAACAATATTTTGTGTTTAAATGTAGAGCCGCTTCAAACATAGTTTTGGGCATGAAACATAAAAAATAATTCAAAATTAAAATTTTACAGTTGAATCGCGGCATTTTTATAAAATGAGTCGTATATAAATTACGAAGGTACTTACCGGTAACGGCGACAACCACTTCAAAATATGATACTATGAACCCAAGAAGAAGTTTGAATTGTTTTACTACCTTGTCGGCAGACCGCCGCACACCGCCGAAAAGACCATTAAACCGTTCGCATACGGCAGATGCAGCGGCGCGGCTTTGTAAGTGCGAAATAATATTTTCATCTTTTAAAAAAAAATTATTTCGTTATAAATTTACGTAAATGTATTGGCATTTTTTCGTACGGGACAAAAATGATTTTGTTATAAATATTAACGGGATTTCGTTATATAAATGCATTTTTGTATGAAAAATTGGTTTTAGGGACTAAATTTCGATTTTTTTTTCGATATACGTCATTTTTCGCTATATCGGGTTTCGTTATATCGCGGTTTTACTGTAATATGTTGAACTTATAGTGCCTATTATTATTTTTTTATTTTCCTATAATTTTTATTTTAGATATCAGAAAATGGCGGCGTTTTGGACGTGTTGCTGGTGGTTATGCGTTACAGTGAGACTGCAGTACTTCCTTGCCTGTACGAGATTGTTGACAATGTAAGTAAAAATATAATAAAATTTATATCTTTGCAAAAAAGTATCACAAAACTTATATATATATACATATACAAAATATTTGTATTCCTTCTATGTCTATGGAAGGAGACACAATGAGAAATCTCAGAGATTTAATTGAGATACATCTCAATATTATGTACACGTGTTGAGATTTTGATGTGGAGATCAGCTTGAGATTGGTAGAAATGGATAAAAACTTTAACTGGTATATACGATGTTCGGTCCGACAGCGAGATTCGGAATATGCACACAAACGTTATCTAAAATCACTGTAGGTCCCTACAACTATCTATTCTGAAAACTTTATATAATTCATTGAACATTAACATTAATATAAGGCGTTAAATTACAAATATTTATTCAGTTTTAACTGCTGCTGAGGAGATTCAAAATCACTCAACTGACGAACGGCAATGACATTTGACATACGTGACGAGCGGTAGTAAGTTGCGTGACTACTGACTACTATGACGGGGACTACAAAAGCTTAAAATTATCTCCAAAGAATCTCATGGGAGCAAAATCCACATCTCAGAGATTGTCTTAAACTGAAAATCTCTCAAAAATCTCATTCGCGGACACAGTCCATAATGTTTTCAGAGATATCAAATGTTATCATTTATACCAGCAGTTTAACTTATTTTCAATGCTGAACCTTTTCACTTTGATAAGATGTTTTGAAAACTTGTCAATATTTACTTATCATCAAATGTCATATGATCGTTTGAAAAGTTTTCAGCCTGATGGTATTGTGAAATAAATTTTAATTAATCATTTACAGGTTTTAAACCAATGCTTTGGACAACATCAACAAACAAATATGATATTATTCTTACGATTATTTTATACCTTCATAAAATATATAAAAACAAAATTCCCTGCTGATGAAATATCGAAAAATGAAATACAGAATACAGGCCAAGATGATGCTAGTCTTAATTCTATAATAGAGCAGATTATGGATTATCATTACAATAAATGCAAAAGTGCAAATTTCAATGATGAGGTCTTAAATAAAACTGCGGATGAAATGTACAAAGAAGACTTAGAACGAAAACTGGAGGATCCGAGCGATGGATCTCAAGGTATTTTCAAGTTTAAATGTTTTGGTTTGTTTACTTTATAAAAAATCATAGAATAATAATAGTCATAATCTCTGAATTTTTATCTTCTTTCTGAGCTTTACTTTACTGAACCTCTGTAAAATTATAATTTGCTATGGGTTTATCAAGTGTATCGAGAAACATTGCCTTATTCGCCAAAAGAGCATCGGTATAGCTATGATTCAACCAGTGCCAACAGCTCTGAAATATTAATGTATTTTACTAATTAATTGAGATACTTGTAACAAAAACTTTTGACTTTATGTAGTGAAGTACATATTTGTACTATTCTCATGTGAAGGTTCAGAATGATTTGTGTGTAAAAAAAATCATTTTTGCAATTTTAAGATCCAGTGCTGTAAGCTGGGAAGAAATGAAAAAATCATTCATTCAGAGACTATGTACTAAAAATTGTGAAAAAACAAAAAGTAGATATACCCATCTATCTGACTAAAAAAAGCTTTCAGGTTGTACAGTAAAACCGCGATATAACGAAACCCGATATAGCGAAAAATGACATATATCGAAAAAAAAATCGAAATTTAGTCCCTAAAACCAATTTTTCATACAAAAATGCATTTATATAACGAAATCCCGTTAATATTTATAACAAAATCATTTTTGTCCCGTACAAATGCCAATACATTTACGTAAATTTATAACGAAATAAAAAAATGTTAAAAAATGAAAATATTATTTCGCACTTACAAAGCCGCGCCGCTGCATCTGCCTTACGCGAACGGTTTTATGGCCTTTTCGGCGGTGCGCGGCGGTCTGCCGACAAGGTAGTAAAACAATTCAAACTTCTTCTTGGGTTCATAGTATCATATTTTGAAGTGGTTGCCGCCGTTACCGGTAAGTACCTTCGTCATTTATATACGACTCATTTTATAAAAATGCCGCGATTCAACTGTCAAATTTTTATTTTTGAATTATTCTTTATGTTTCATGCCCAAAACTATGTTTGAAGCGGCTCTAAATTTAAACACAATTAAAATATTGTTTTGTGTTTGCAATATTCTGGAATTTACAAAAATATCTTCCAATTGGTGTTGAATAGGTTCTGTTCTTAATTTAATTCCTTTGATTATCCATTTGCTTATCTGTTTTAATAACAAAACTACTAAAAATATGTAGGTATTCAGTTCCCTATGGCCTTCTTCCTCCTTTGTTTGCAGAATTTGCGATCTTTTTTGAAGCCGCGCAACATTTTTTTGCGACGGCGCGTAACATATAGTAGGATTTTTTTTATTTATTTCGTTATATGTGGGAATTCGTTATTACGAATTTTTATTTTTTGGGCCCTTGGATTTCGTTATATCGCGGTTCTACTGTAGTGGTATTTCAGGTGTATTTTGCCATAACGCAATGAAGACATTTTGACACTTACAGTAGAACCTCGATTATCCGGACCTCAATTATCCGGATTTTCGATTATCCGGATTATTCAAAATACAATACATTTTAATACATTTTGCGTCGTAATAAAAATATAATTTGACATATTCATAAATAATTTATATTCAAATTACATATTTCATATTTCAATGGCACTGATCTGTCTGGACACTCTGTGGTGATACAATATGCGTTGTTACACGAACCACTGGTTATGGATATCAATTAAACCATTTGGAGCAGTATTTAAATATTTATTTTTAATATTACCGATATGTCATCGAAAAGAAAACGTGTTGTATTATCATTAAAAGACAAATTGGATATAATCATTGCTTTGAATGTGGTGTCAACAATCTTAGATATAAAAAAACAAAGTGAAAAAATTATGAAGTTTACTAATTGTTTAATGTCAGAAGATGGAACTTCAGAGCGTCAAGTTATGAAAAAATCAGGAAATGAAGAAGTTGAAGAGTGTATTTTTATGTGGTTTATACAAAGACGGATATCTGGTGCATTATTTTTGCAACAGCTAGCTTTAAGCAAAAATCGATAATTGAATTTCTTAATAAAAAATATTTTAATATTGAAGCTATATGTAAATCTAGACGAATAAAAATTATTCATACTGTATGTACATGTCTTTCACTGTCAATTATGTTTTTTTTCGATTATCCAGATTTTTCCTTATCCGGACTACCTTCATCCCCAATTAGTCCGGATAATCGAGATTCTCTGTACGTTGACATTTAGATTTGTTCTTTTTTTGTGTTTCTTGGGCATTAACTAGCGTATTTGAGGCAAAATAAGTAACAAATGTACATTAAGATGCCACTATATATTAATAATAATTCAAATGTTCGCGTTTTTTTACGAAAATGTGGGTTTTTATTATTAATTTATATCTGAAGTTATACACTAGATTTGACTTTTTTAAACTTTTGCTTAGATAGTACCTTTACACTAATAAACTGAATGTTATTTTCCATAATTAAGACAATACAACCATTATAAGGAAGACCGCAACCATTAGATGCATTTTCCGCGTGCCACAACATTATCTTAATATGAAAAATTCTTGCATTTTTCTTATAATCTTGAAGCCAAGATTACAATGACAAATCTCAATTGAGTCAAATTAACAAAATGTCAAAAATTAATAGTGTTATAAACCATTCAATTTGCAGAACATATTATCAATTTTCGACGTTTTTAAAATACTTTGTTTTAGTGAAAACATAAGTTATTCTAACATAATTCTATTTACGCACATGCTTTCAGGCTTCGGCTACTATTTAAAACTAAGTTCTATATCAAAACACAATAATCAGTTTTTAAATAATATATTTTTAGTCTTATAAAAGACAATAATTTTAATTGTCCATCGAACTTCAATACGCTGGTCTATCCGCTCATGACAGATGTCGAATCCACAATATCATTATTTTTGTTTAAAAATGACGAAAATGTTTTCACGCATATTTTATACACAATATTGAACTTATTCACATTTATAGCAAATTTCATATATTTGATGTTTTTTTTTTTTACTGATTTTAAGGGAAAACAAAGTAAAAATTTTATGTACGCTATTTTTATATAAGTCACAATTAAATATTTCATTTATATATTAGACTTTCTTTTAAACACTATCTGTTATTTCATAAATAGTATGTAATTATGAAACAGACATATCATCAAAATGGCAACATGGCATTTTGAATCGATAATATTAAACAAAAAATTTCTCGTAATTTCCTTCGACAGCTGGTTCCCAGGTTTCTGATTAACAATAAGGGTACATATGATATATGAACACTGCACTAACCTTTATATTGTACGTGCCAATTTTCTGGTCCGATGTTGTTGTTCTTTTGGCTGGGTAGATTTCGACCAACCGAAGTGCGTACTCCTGACAATCGGTTTATTGGACCACTAGACTGGTCGAAGCACGGGATGTAATTGATCCCCCTGTCATTTCTCGTTTTATTGTGTTCTCCAAAAAAAGGTGGCAATACTCATATACACACATGCACAATATTATCAACCAGAAAACCAAGCGGTGCCAATCGGAGTAACGAGGCGTGTAAACAAAAATAATTAATCGAACCTGTCATAAAATTTTTTAATTTAGAACATTGATTTAAGTGATCATCTAAATATATGTAGATACTTTGTCTGATTTCAAAACATATTCATATACATATATGAGTTAGGTACTCCAATAAGTTATTTAATTTTTGATTGATTAATTCAAATGACAACACACATTTTTATTTCATTCCATGTATTGAATATTTTTGACACTTGTATCGAATGTGAGAAAACCAACATTTTATTGCCATCTATTTCTATTCAAACCTTCCTCTCTCGCATGATTTACGTAACAAATAACGTCATTAATTATTTATCTGATACTTATAAGAATTTAACTATCAGCCTCATCTTGTAAACTTATGTAATTCATATAGAATTTCTTGAATTACAAACTGGAAAAATGATAGCTCACCCCTAAATAAACTTCAAAACAAAATGACTTTTTTTCGTTAGTTTCTTATTAAAATTAGCACTATATTTTTTTATGTGCACACATACAACTTAGAAGGAACATTGCTCCTCAGTCATCATCAGTACTCCATCCATTTCTATGCTCGCCACTTATACATATGTCCACCGTCTTGGTGCTATTCTGTTGTTTAAAATGCAATGGTTTCGGCCAAATTAACAGTATTAATACTGATACGTCACTAATAACAATTCATGCTGATGTCAATGACAAATAAAGGTCTATAAAAGTCATTGGAGTAAAGTGAGGTCAGATCCTATTTGTTATATGTATTTCAAGCTCCTGAAGCGACTGGTCTTTTGCAAATTAATTGTCAGGAATTAGAATCAATGTAAGTGATGTTGAAATCTTGAGGCTATAATATAAGTAGTTATCATGAGGATACATGCTGATTTTCCCCTTACAAATTTGTTAGATTAGATATGTAAAGAAGGAAATGATTAGTTTCTAATAACAATATGTTTAATAGAATGTCCATCAATTTGTCTTTTTTTAGATATCGATGAAACAAAAAAAACTCCTCCAATTCACATTACAATGGTGGTCTCAATACTTAAAAAAACATTGAACTTCATTCCGTCTACTGACCGAGAACAGAAGCTTTTAGCTTTGAACATTGTGAAAGAAGGAATAGTGGTGATCAAGGATTGGGAGGATGAACTGCTTCCTCTGGTACATCTTGTCTGGTCTCCATTGGTGAACAGATTCAAGGAGACATCGCAGCCACTTGTGATCAACAGATCATTCCAATTGCTGGTGATACTTGCCGCCTGCTCAAAGGACTTCATAAGAACGAGAACTCTAAAGTAAGTTATACTGGTTTATGTGCTTTTATGTTTATTCACGTACGAAGACATCCCCCACATTAAGAGGGTTGTAGGAAAAAATGGGATAACTGGTATTGGGAATAGATGTGGGTAAAACCCGTTCACTCTGTTGATTATATATCAGTTGATCTCTTTAAAGAACCCTATAGTTCAATAAATAGATATTTTCTGTATATCTTTCTAGTTTAAGATTCATTTAATTTGTAGTAAAAATACCACAGAAGTATATTATGAAAATGCAACTTCACAACAAATGTGTGTTCTCCTTTAAAATATGTATATATCTATACATAGTTCACATGAATCAATAGTTCATTAGATCTTTCATTCATCATGATTATCATAGCTACATTCATCATAAGATGAATGTAGCTATGATTTTCAAATCAAATACAGAGTAAATATGTTTTCAGCAAAGAGATTACTGCAATTCAATGATGAATAATTAAACCCTTTGATTTTATTTGTTATGGCGCTTATTTTACGAGATATGTATGTTAATATTACGAGTAGGGATGAGTCGTTTGTGAACGAACAGGTCATACCAAATTCTGAGCATAAATGTCATGTAATATGAGCGCCGGACTTTTTATTATACATATATACAGTGCTGCAGTCGTAAACTTCACGGGTATACGTTAACGCGCTCTTTGTATGATATTGTATACCTTACATTAATATGATATAAATTAAACCTTATGTACTTTACCGTATCGTGGCTTAGAAAGGCAAAAATGAAATATAAAGATTAGAATTATTTAAATTTTTGTCTGATGGTAGAATATTTAGATTTAACCAGAGGGTGTATGCTATTTCTGTGAATATAGCAGAGGTTATACTGTGTATACCCTCGACTACAGCACTGCATGTATGTCTTATCCAAAGAAATATACAAATAGCTTCCAGCACTCCAGTACTATGTTCAAAAACCTCATAAAATTACAACTATTAAACGACCAGATAATACAATTATTAATTAACTAATTTACCATAGATAGAGTGCTAGACTCTTCCGTCCTGACACACAATTCTCGCCTAATCCACATTCATACATTTTCTTATATAAGCTCGCCAATTGTTGAGGCTTCTAACATAACCATCCTCCAGTATCTGGTTTACCTGGTCGTATCAAGTCTTCCGCAAACGTCCTATTTCTGGTGCCATCAACACTTGCGTCATATATCTTTCTTATTATTCTCTCCTCATTCATCCATTCCATATGACCAAACCACCTAAGTGATCCTTTCTTAATCTTACTCATTATACTAACATCAGCTTTGCATTCTTTCCTTATTTCTTCATTTTTGTCTGTCTTGCCACATATACGCCTAAGTGATCTCATTTCCACTAAATTCTCTCTGCCAGCTCCGGGCCTCACTTCCATACATCAGTGTCAGTACCAGGTCTCCATTGTGTACCGCTAGTCTTGCCTCGGTTGACAAGTTTCCTCTGATATAATTCCATTCAAAACACCGTTCACTTTATTCCCTGCAGTCACCCTCCTTTTGATATCATTCCCAGCCTTTCCGTTTCTATCAAACATATTTCCCAAATACACAAACTCATCTACTTGTTCCAAACATTCATTACCTACAAGTATTTTACACGGTGTCTTGCTTTCCTCCTCGAATACCGTCACTTTTGACTTGTTGACATTCATAATAAGGTCGCTTTCCTTGCATACATCATACATTCTACTTATTAGACTCTTGTATATCCTTGTTCATTATTCGCCATTAGTACTGCATCATCGTCGTACAATAAACAGCATACAATCAAATCGCCCATTTTTGCTCCTACATTCATACATTCCAATTCTACTTACTTCATTACTTCATCTAACCAAACACTTTATTCCAAGAGACAACTTGTAATTGGCCTTACTTTTAATATTATTTATAAAAAACACAAATTTACGTAAAATTCACAGTCATAGCCCACTTATAGCAAAGCAGACGTATACCGAGTTACCGCTGTATCTGTATTTCCTTTTTATTTTTACAGGGAATTAATGCCAACAATATGCGACATCCTCACTAGATCTGCAAATGACAGTCATATGAAAGATATTGGCTCAAGTTATAGGTTCACCCAGTCATATAAACTACAACTTGCACTTCTAGAAGGATTGGGTGCTTTGTGCATTTCATTAAATTTACAAGAAAGAGATACTTACAAAGTCATGAGTGCAGTAAGCATTTACTTGAGTTGCAAACAGCCAAAACCTCTGCAAGTAAGAATTTTATATTTATTTATATATTGTCAAAGTCTGTGTGTGTTGTTTTTTTTTTTCTTTACTTGTAGGTTTATTGATTTTATTTAGTAAAAAACTTTTTTTTTTCATTATTTGATTTCTATCTGTCTTCCATTGGGATACTCTCGAATTAGGAAAATTAAATTTATAGTTGTTTATTACGTATATTTTAAAATATAAAATGTATCTCTTCTGTCACGTAAAGTTATAAAAATGTCCTACATACAGCATACCTCCAACAGATATATATATCTGCAAAATTATAATTTAAAATAACTAGAATTTAGGTACATACATACATGCAATGTGTTTTTTTTCTTTATTATTATGCTGGCATATGGTTTATGTCCAAAATTTTAATAAAATAAAATATGTTATACCCAGACTACCAAATATATAGACATGAACTAACGGAAATTTCTTGTTTCAATATTTTCATTTTGGTGTCACTCACGTGATCACTTTGGTATCACTTACGCAATCAAATAGCTCCGCGACTTTTTTAAATTCATGACTCGATTGGAATGAAAATTTAAACGCTGACAATATAATATGCATTAATGTAATAAATACATCTTGTTTACACAAAGATTTAGTTTTCGAAGAGTAAATACTTTTGCTGTTGCATAAATGTGTCATAAACTATTAGATTTATGTTTCCACAAATAATGTGTGTAGAATGCCCCTCGTCTCGCAATTATCCTATATGTACACTTTATTTCATGTCAATTAATTGACTGGTCTGTGGTTATACCTATTATTATATAAAATTTTGGAACACTGCATTATGTGCTACTCATACTTGCTGAGCCTGAAAATAATTGAATAAATCACATTTGCGACCTGAAAACTTATCAAATGTTTTATATCTCGCAATAATTCACTATAAAATATTATTTACAGCAAGCATGTTTGAACATCTTCAAACTCTTCATCGATAATGATCCGGCAGCAACATGGCTCCATTTAAATGGTTTATGGAACGATCAAGAATCTCCAAAAACACCAGAGAAAGTGGAAGGGCTAAGAGATTTCAGCTGTGTTTTGAATGATCCTCATAGAAAAATGGATTACAAACAAAATGTATGCTTATTGCTGGATTATCATAAAGGAAATGTCATAAATGGAGTTTAAAATGAAACTGGCATATTAGATAATGCAAGCTCTTGAGCATAAAATACCCTGGCTCAAATTTTGCTTGTTCATATGATGTAAGTATGAAAATCGGATCCATATGTGTGTGCATGTTGTGTTTCTGATTGTACCCAAATATCTCAGAAGCATATCAAAATCATTCAATCCAAGTACATAATGGATAAAGTAGTCCCATAGCTGACATTGGTGTTTATTAATATATGTATCAGGCTATTTATTGATGGTTAGTGTAACAGAATACAGTAAGTAGTCCCTCGGTTTACAAACAGGATTCATTCCAGAATCAAATGTTCTTAAATTGTTTTTTAATACATATGTTTTCATTCATTTCCAACCCTCTCTCAAAAATGAGTCAATGAAAATATTAAACATATTAAACACGTTAAGTGAATCCAACTGTTTATTTATTCCTTTAAAATTTTTACTTGAAAAATTAATTAAAATTAAAAAAGTCAATAAATATTTCTACAATAATATTTCTTTATTATAATACTTCTTTCATTTTCGGGATCTCCCTCGGAAATACAATCGTCTGCTTCTTGTATTTTAGAAAAAAATTAAAAAATGTATTGAAGAACAAGCACTTTTAAAAAAAAATCACTGTAGTGCGAACCTAGATAAATTATGACAAAAATCGTCAGTGGACCTGTTTGATTTTTGTCAACCATGTTTTGTATTTGCACATGTTATAAAGTAGTTATTTTAAATATTGGAGCTCAAGTTCATATTTCGAATTTATGGTGTTAAATATTTTGGTTTGAAGGGTGAGAATTTCACAAGTGTTTGTAAACCGAGATATTACTGTAATACAGTAATATTTATATAATAATATTTGCATGTCTCAATATAGACTCTTATAGCGAGACAGGCATAGTACAATAAGAATTATGTACATGTAAAAATTGTATACCTGTATGCGAAATAAATACATTTAAAATTACCTACATACATATGTATGTTTTTGTTTTAAATCTAAATGTTTTAAATAATTATATTAATAACTATTTTCCTGTGTAATGCTTTTTGTAATATGACTAAAATGTATGCCTTTTTATAAGACAGTATTCAGCAGCATTGCCAGATTATTATTTTATCGAATCGGGATTTTTACCATGTGAAATAAAAAAATTGGGATTTAAGGCAAAAAGCGGAACAACCTAAAATTTGCACAGTTCAATATTTAAAAATGTTTATTTCTATGATTATCAATCATAAATAACAACACACATTACAAAACTCTTTAGTTTTCAAAATAATAATATTAAACAATAATTTTTCCAGACACTCGTCTATTTGAACTTGGCTAAAGATTTTACTTCCTGAAGAGTTTATTTCTGCTGCTTAATCTATTGGCAAATTTCAGTGCATGAGTATATCATGTTGAATTGGACAAATAATTCCTTATTTGTTGTTGAATAATCGTGAATTTAGCTGTCCCGGGCGAGACAATCTATTTTTGGTTAAAAAGTGGGACGTCTGGCAACGCTGGTAATCAGACACATTTTAGATAAGATCAGTGTTAATTAAATATATATAATATTTGTCTATTGGTCGATACATAATTGTAAGTGCTAAATAAAACTTTAACAGAATCAACGCTAATGAGTAACTAAAAATGAGTTTTATTAATTATTTTGCATCACATTGTTTTAAATTAATATAATATAATATAAATTGTAAAAAATTTGAAGCATTATATTCAGTGTATTGTTACGACGTTCAATGGTATTCTGCTAGTGTTTATTTTGTTAAAAAGTCATTTCAACCTTAATTTTTTTTATTTCCTTATAAGCTACATGCAGCATTTATGTCAAAATAAATTATAAATCTAGTAGACTAAATAAATTTTGAAACATTGTGTTGTGTAATGTAAAAATATTTTTTAATCAATTCAAATGCAAATCTTTAAATAGACTCATCATTTTATGATAAAATTTTAGAATATTTTTTTAAGCCAACCAGACTCAAATATAGCTTAGTGTAGCAGCTCACGGCACCCTTGGTGTATCAGGCTATATCCACTCCGCCTAAATTGTCCCTCTGAATGTGTTTGCCCCTCTGCGTATCCATGCGAACTTGTCAATATTAGATATTCAAGCCAGTTGATAAGGTGTGATAAATGTTCTTCTATAACAGATTTTAAGTCACGAGAGAAATGAACTTCATTGGAGTTCACAAACTGCTGCAACAAAGGGCAACCATCTTAACTCATTTTTATTTTTCTTATCCATTCCTTATTTTTTCTGGAAATTGAAATCTTCTCAAGTAATTTCTGAGGGTGTAAGGCGAGTCCCAAAGTTTTGCCCTGTGCGCTGCGGTGCCCCAGAGCACACACTTTGGGAACCACTGGCATAGTATTTCCCAAATGGTCTTTACTAGCGTAGAATTTATTATTATTTCATTTAACACATTGACTGCTGATCATGGCCATGGGTATCATTATGTTGTCTTGATAGATGCCACCAACGCCCAGGGGCAGACCATTTCCATGTCGCCAGCATCCCCTGCGACCTGTTTTTGTGGTGGATATGTACTTGAGCAATTATATACAATCGGCATTTGTTAATATTCCAGAAAAGTTAGCAGTCAATAGGTTAAAGAAAACCAATCATTAGAAGAAAAATCAATCATTTTTTCTCTGAAAATATTTTAAAGTATCGAGAAATCGAAATTCGAAAAATTCTACGCGAATTACATATTCTTTCAATGAGGCTTATAGTTAAAGTACATACTTATAATGTCACCTAAATACTAAAGGACGTTATTTGTTATATAAATCAAGCCAGAGAGGAAACTTTTTATAATAAAATGGTAGATTTTTTCACATCCGAGACAAGTGTCAAAAATAACTCATATTAATATTATGTTTGAATTAATCCATCGAAAATTAATTTTAATCTTTTATCTAAATAGTACCTAGTTGATATATTTATATAAATATGTTTTGAGATCAGTCAAAGTACCTACACATATTTAGATGTTCTACATTCAAATTATTGTGTTAAATGCATTTGGTGGTTTTATTTAATATTATTTATTTAAAACACCACGTTACTGTTTATTTCATAATTACGTAGTATTTCTTTTAAAATTAGCAATATTAACTTTGTGGTTAAAATTCATATTTTTATTTATTATCTTTGTTTTATTAGCCACTTAATAGAGTTTAAATACATCTACCGGTTTTGAAAAATACCATTTTCTTCTTCAGGATGTCATAACTAACTAAAACTTATATTATTGTTTCTTTACCAGAAATTTTTTTTCCTAAAAATTATTCGAGTAAATTTGTATTAAGTAACAATTTGAGTTAGATACTAAATTTATTTAAATTTTACCAGAATCTATTTAAAAAAAATAGATTTGTTAAAAATAGATTCTGGTAAAGAAACAATAATATATGTTTTAGTTAGTTATGACATCCTGAAGAAGAAAATTGTATTTTTCGAAACCGGTAGATGTATTTAAACTCAATTAAGTGGTTAATAAAACAAAGATAATAAATAAAAATATGTAGTATTTTTCTGTTTAAAAGACAACGGTGTTATGTATATTCAGAATATTCAATTGCAACTTACATACAACATAAGGTCAATAAAATGTTGTTTTTCCCCTAAAATCTGGAAAAAAACCATCCAATATACGAAATTTGCAAACTTATGTTGTGAATAAGTTCAATATTAATTTATATTTTAGCTAAAATATGCATGAAAACATATCTTATCAGCGTATTCAAGTAAAATTTAAGAAAGCGGCAGATTCCACTATTGCCAGATTGATTTTGTACGGTTTTGAGATGAAAAAATAAAAGTTGATAGTGTTGTCAGGCCATAACACTTTGAATATTATTATTTATTTTATATTTGTTTTTTGGAAGGACAACATCAGATTTATTAATATTATTGTGTTTAATGTGATGCTTAAAACAAAAAAATAGTAGCACTTCACATCATAACTACATACGCATTACATATCGCACTTATATAACACTAACAACACGCATAAAATGATGTCACCGGCCGCGGTAGTGGCCAATGCTGCCTAACGGCACAGCGCAATCACCGTATTTATAGTAAAACACTTGTATATTCATTTTAATTAATAACTAAGAAATAATATCTTATATTCACTTGAATTACTCAGCAACAAAAACGAGAAATATCACGAATATACGTCAAAATCGACTCAAATTGGAACGTTCCAGATACGCGTCCTTCTCATAATCGGACTCTGCGGTAGTAACGAGCATATCGGGAATGTCTAAAAAGTCAGTAGTCATAACAAAATAAGTCACCCCCCATCATTTTGTAACGTAAAATAAAATCAAAAAAGTTTTCGAAAATTCGATAACTGTAAAATTATCAGCACTTTGACGTCGACATGAGAGTATGTGTGTTAAATTTTCAAATTTAATAAAATTGCGATCTGGCAACGCAAAAGTGAGCGCCAACTGTCAATTTTGTATGGAGGAAAAATGACGATTTTTACACTCAATTTCAGACATAATCCGTTGTGTTCTTGAATTGAAACAGATTTATATGGGGCGCCGTACGATATCACTATTGGAAATAATAATTTGGTTAATGATCCGATCCGCGGCGCCGTCGATATGGGTTATTTTCCGTGAGAAAAAGACATCGCGGACTGTCTGTGGGTGTCCACTATACTCATGATAGCCAACTTAAATTCTGAAAGTTCTCATACCATCTCTTTCTCTGTCGAAAACTTACGACGCGGGTGGCCAAGGAGTTAAAATGTATTTTCAGAAAAAGTGTTTGTTATTTATTTATATTTAGATAACAAAAAACCTTTTACTGTTCGATTAAATTAAATTTTCATACATCCTTCATCAGTTATTTTAAAATCACATAATATTTTTAATCCATTTATAGAAACATCACTGATCTTGTGTATATATATATATAAATTTTTTTTCATGTATTGTGCCGAAAATCACTTCATTATATAACGGATTTTCAGCTTTAACAGACACCCCTCACCCGCATTAGTACGTTATATCGAGGTTTTACTGTATTAGTAAACATCGCCTGTTTCTATAAATTCAAAGCATTTTTAAAACAACAAAAATTGACACAATGTCATGCAAGTTTATTTAACAGTTTATAACTTTATTAGTTTTTAACATTTTATTGGTCACGTTCTTTCTTATAATGCTTGTATTGTCTTAATTATGGAAAATACTATTCAGTTTATTAGTTTTAAATTAGTGTAAAGGTCCTATCTAAATAATAGTTTTAAAAAAAGTATCTACAATAGTACATATATAACTTCTGATATAAATGAATAATAAAAACCCGCGTTTTCGTAAAAAAAATGCGAAAAGATAAATTATTTTTGAAAGGAGGCGTCTTATCAGCTTCATTGAAAATACAAGGTTAGAAAACAATTTGTTTAATAAATCCAAAACCAAAATTCATTACAATAGGATGTAACATTCCAAACTTAAAATAATCTTTTTCGATCGATACTCAATATACAGCACATAATTAGAAAGACAGTATTGAAATTAATTTTTATTATCAGGTTTTCTTTTATTATATGTATGTTATACTATTATTTAGTAACTACTGCATGTAAATTACATAGACTCCTTCATACATATAGACTAAAAAGTGGTGAGGTATGCATATGGAATAGAAAATACTATATAAGCATAATAATAAATATTTAATATGCTAATACTTGGTAAAAATAAAGAAAAAGTAGTTTTAACAAAAAGATTTGTTGTATCGTAGATATAAATGATCCCCAATAGAAAATGTGTACTGTTTAACTACAAAATACAATTTTGTATAATTAAATGAAATCTTACATTATTGCTAGGGATAAAGTAACATATGTCATATGTATAACTTTTCCAAAAATTAGTTCTTTCATTCCGTAACTATGAATGTATTTCGTTCCATAATATCGCACAACACAATCCTACATCATTATGTAACATAACTCTTTGTTTCCATAAAATCAGGATAATGTTTTTCTTAAATATTATTCCCCATAGTTATTTTCTTTTTGATCATGCCGTACATGTACACAGTGGATATTATTGAAAATAAAGATGTTCTCATATTCTTATGCATTTTATTATAAAACATTTAACAGAAAGGAATTAATTACAAGGTAATTATAACATCTTTAAGATTTATGTTCTTGCATTTTATAAAATTAAGAACTAGTTATGACAATTTCATAATAATAGAAGTGCATTAAGATGTGTGAATGTAATAGATAATATTATTGCATACAAATATAAAGCTGGAAGGATGACTCTATGGTCTCCATTGAGATTACAACGAGCTATGATAAGTTAAGAATGATATTTTTATTATACATTTGGAACAATAATTATATTCTGAACAACATGGTGGATTTTGGGATGAATATTTTTGGAAAAACTGCACATGGAAGTTAAACACCACTCTCAAACAAATTTAGCAATGATTAACACGTTCACAAATCCAATGAGGTTATAAATTAAACCAACAGCCAAGTGGCACGTCTCAAGTGAATCTTATTCATTTTCCAGAATCATTTATTAATGGCTATCAGGTCAACATCCCACTGTTCTACACTTAGGTCCTGAAATTATTCATGTTATTTAGATCATTAACCACTTTATAAATTGCCAACGTTTATAAATATATCTTATAAAGTGGTCGTTGAATTACAAGAATGCAAAATGATTGCAATGGAGTGGATTCGCAACACCAATAATACATAACAGGCAATTCATTGACAAGTTGTAGTGATTTGAAATAATCACATTTATTACGCATGAGCACCGCGCAACCATATTTAACAGAATTTTATTACAAAATTCAAGAAATAAAAAGAACTGCATACATTTTACATATTTGTTTTTAATAAAATATATATTTTTTAAATGATTCTGGATAATTATCAAGATCCCCAAAGCAATATCAGCCAATATATTTAGAAATAAAGATTTCAATGCTTGTCTTAAATTCTATAAAATCCTAATTTGACGTAAATAAATTGGTTATATAGACAAATAATAGTGCGGTGGGGACCGACCTGAATATATTTGGCACCCTAGGATGAAAATTTTATTTTCTCTTCGAACAGCTAAAACTGCTACGATGGTTATAAAAAAATATGAAAATACTCATCGGTATATAACTGTACAAAGCAATTTGCAAAAATGATTTATAACTTATGGATCATAAAAGATTTCAGCATCCTGGGCAGTTACTTAAATAACTACCCATTCAGGTCGGTCCCGGTAACTGTGTGAGAAGCGAAGATTCCAAAATAATACTGATAATCTAAAAAGAATTTTGATGTTTGAAAAATCTACGAATAATTATATGCTGGTAAACTATTTGTACATTTACTCAATCAGACAAGTTGAAATTTATTGCGTTGTTTTATAAGGCTGTATTGAAATTTAATTACAAACATAAATGTTAAAAATGTATGAAATGACAAATATTTATATTGGAATTTCTTTTGTATAACTATTTATACACCTACGAATTGAGAAATGGAATAGTGAAATTTATTAAGAGAATTAAAGATAAGTGAAATTTATTAAGAGAATTAACAATATTTTTGTGGAAATATTTTGCAATTTCAAACATAACATAACTCATCATCTCAAAATTAACTGACACATTTTTCTTCTTATCTTGTGAATATACATTGGCTTGGCCAAATTCTTTTTACATAATGATTTTGCCTTAAAATTCAAGAAAAAAAATTGCATACATAGCAGACTAATATTTAAAAAAAAAAAAAAGGATATGTATGAAAATAAGTTAAATGCATTAAATTTGCTCATAAATATATGTAATTAGTATGTTGAAAAATGGTATGTACATATATACATATACATTTGTTGTTTAAGGTCTTTTTTCCAGTTCGCTGATTCGGTGTCTTTAGAAACAGAAATAATAGAATGTACAAAAAGTATTAGGTGTTTTATTCAACACAATACTTATTTAATTAAAAAAATTGTTCATGACCTTTCGCGTGAAAATGAATTCACGGAAATGTGTTAACATTCAAATAGGAAAATATTTACATAACTTCCTAAAACAAGTGAGAAAACAGATTTGTACATAAAGAAAAGTAAATTATAACAATAAATTAAATTGACTTAGAAACAATTGTAACAAAATTCATTATTCAAAGTTTGTGTTTTTCCAATTTAGTGTATCACAATAAATATTTTAAAATGTCCTCCTAGGTCACTTCTTAAGATTGGCCCCTGCTTAAAGGAGCTTAAATATACATATTACTTTATTCACCTAAATAGTAATTATTCTGTATACAAATCTTACAACACCAAAACTTAATCTAGTAAATTTACTATAAAAACATGATGGATTTAATCATTTCCACGCTTGTCTCAACACCTTACGCGAGGCAAACTTCTTGGCTGCGTCAGATGCTACGATCAATGAAATGAGGACTATAACAATCAGCGTATAGTCAAAGTCTTCTTTCAGGAGATCAAATGTCTTTGAAGGCGCTACACGGGTGAAGAATATATCTAGAATAATAACATAATTAAAATAAATATTAGCCTATGAAGAATTGCATGTGGTGTAAAAGTACCAGAACTCAAAATATTATACACTAAAACTCCTATAATTCCTAACTCACAGAACCGTTATTAATTTAAAAAATCAGAATAATGAGAACAAATTTTTTGAAGGCAACATTAGAAATAAAAAAAATTAAATGTGTAAATTTACTAGGTCCGCAATTTGCGTGCGCCGCCGCCGTTGACATTGTGATTTTCATACTGAAACATAGCGACTGTCCATTACTTCAGCTTCTTATATGTCAAAATGTTTATATAATAACCAATTTCTCCTGAATAAGGAAGGTGTGTGGCAACGTGGTGATTCCAATTAAAAATAGGCTACTTGAAGCAACAAAATAATAGACATTAATTTGATTAGCGATCAAACTCACCTTTTCCATCAAAACACATGAATTACAAGGAGTTGGTGCCATTTTAGAGAATTAAATATAAAATATGTTAGTATTTAAACATGAAAGATTTTGTTTTTTGTATAATGTATTAAAAGTTTTCCACCAAAAAATGCACTGACGATTACCATTGTAACAAATGCACTGTACAATTCGGCATACATTATGGCAAAACTCATTTCGGCGTCAGTCTTACCAGCTGAGCTAAGCGCACCGTTATTGCAATAAGGAACAACAACATTATTGACCAGTAGGCAGGGCTAGCTACAGATGTTTATGAAGGGATGCAAGTCACAAATAAATAGGCATTCGAATTTTAAATAGGAATATGGCATATATACTTGGCAAGATGTATGAGATGTACATGAATTTTTAATAATTTTTTTCAAAAACGAGTCATACACTAACAATCTAACTATGGATTTATGTATTACTAAATAATTAGTAAAACATTAATCACATAATAAATAAAAAATTTATGAACTAAATCCATTAATACAATATATTCCAACAAAAATACAAACATACCCAAGCCATACGCAAACACCAAACAAGTAGACTCCAGGCCACTGGGTGATGTATGAATGTGGCGGACTCCGGCAATGCTTTGGTTGTAGTTGATAACAGCCTCTGATGGTAGAGGTAGTTCAGGAGTGTACTGAATCAATCCTTCCTCTCTCATCTCGTTAGTCATTGGTCCAATCGGTCTGCGGGGGTCCAAGATGACCCAGGGTAATTCCACTATAGCACCATTGTTCAGAGACACTAGACATGTAAAAACAAATGCTATCAAGTTGCTATTTGTTTAGATTCAAAACTAGTTATGGGTACGTATGATCATAGATATGAATTTCAGAAATTTTTACAATATAAATGTAAAAATGTTTTCATTTATAATGCAAGAGGTTTAACATTATTTCAAATTGCGAATTAATAACAAAATTACATTGAAGTGAAATTGATAATTATAACGATTTTGAACCATGCCGAATTTTGCATTCAAGGGGTTTGAAATAACAAGTTTCTACTATGGTATTAAATTTTAATGTGGCGTGAATCACATAAATACGTAACTAATCGAAAATTTAACGAGCTAAGTTGTAGTAATTGTTTAAGTGACAATTTGAAGTTGTATAATCTGATTGGTTTAAGGGTGTGAATAAAATTGTAATAAAATTTTAAACCAATCCCTCAACTCATCAGTCTATTTCATGCCTGAATCAAAGACCTCAGTTTTTATTGGGATTTTGTACTTATTTAGTACATTAAAAGTATTTCCATTTTCAACACAAATAACTAAAATTAATAAACTAAATTCAAATCCCTAGTCTTTAAGGCTCCACTTTAACCAAGGAAGTATCACAACTACTCTAACTGCACTACCGCAGGTATGTAGCATACAGACTGCGCCCGAAATAATGCAACTGAAATAGATAATGCACGCTATCTATCAGATTATATTATGCATATGAAAATAAGTATTTTACATACCCAGCACATCTTTAGCCGTGATGCCTCTGTCTGTGATAGTGGTCGCGAGAGTGGTAGGGGGTGCGGGGGCGGGGAGCACGAAGGATTGGCGAGCAGCCTCGGGCGGCAAAGGAGCCGCAGCCAAAGAGCTAAACCTTCCCTCACCCCAGCGAGTAGGACCTTCGTACAATTCCAATGTGCCTGGAACAGATAATCCATCCAGTTATATCATTTAACCACATGATATTAAAAAAATACAGTAGGTTTTTATATAAAATAATCTAGATGCTATTGCCATGGAAATAGGTGTGAACTTCAGAAGCAGTTAAAATTTATAGTTAAAAAAATCACTTTATACCAGAGTTCACATATTGCCATTTATAAACCAAATTTAAGTAACCTTTTTCAGACTCATTGTCAACTCTGACTCAACGTTGATTTCATTCTCATGGGTTCTATGTCCAAATGGCTTCAATATTTTATAATTTATTACATAACTCAAATTTTAAAGCAACTGCATGATTATTTTTTGCTAGCCATGTTAGATGCAGTTTTATTAATCTACTATAGATGACGTGCTTGTTAGTCTTGTGATTAAGACACTCACCTAGTGGTCAGAGGTTCGAGCCTCATTCCAGGAGTTCAGCAAGTTAGTCCTATTTTCATGCCACAAGCGTGTAGCTTAGTTTGAAAATAGTAAGAATATTCATGTGACACGTATTTAACGACATTTAACATGGCGTGCTTAAATTGACATTCAGGATCGGGCAGTGAAACTCAAGAAACTAATACAATTGTTTAAGCCGGTCTGATGTCTAATGTAATAATGTAAACGTAATATAGTTTGCAATTGTAAGCATTTTTTAATCATAAATATCTGGTATTCATTTTGTGAAAAATAAGGCCGGCTGGGTATTTTGTATTGTAGCAAAGCTACCTTCATCAGCCTGGTGAAACCTGGTCTCTCAACCATATTTAACACCTTATTATCTAGGGCATAACATCTCACCAATTAAGTAAAGAAAGTATCGTTTATATCCCAGGTTTCCACATCAATGCACTGTACCGGCATGCGGCCCTGAAAGGAGCCCCTTTTTTGAGCGGCTCTGAAAAGAGCTTTTTTGGCGAAACCACAACCACAAATGGTCAAATCCCAGGAGTACAAGGCCTTGTGACAAGGATATTACAATATAGAATGTTAAGGGGATCGCCCGTGCAGGAATACGCGATATATATTGTGTTTTTAAATGTCAATCTGATTTGTACATTTATAATTTTGTAAACTGAATAAATAAATCCCGGGCGATCACTCAACCTTGTAACATATAAGACATCGCGGGCACATGTGGTAATTAAGAATAAAACGCCCATGATGTCTCTGGGTAAAGGAATACATTTGTTATTGAATAAAAACGTAGCGTGAAGTAAGATCTGCCGGCCTGAGCGCTGTGACGGTTTCCAAGATTGACTGCCAGCAACGAGTTACCATTACCTATAGAAAACCCAGAACTAGCTATCGAAGTATTTACGGCTACAACAATACTGTTTGATTACTTTGAATAAAATTACTCCGAGAAACAAAGTGAACAAGTTGAAACGTGCACACGCGGGTGGACGGTGGGAAGGGAAAGGGTATAAGTAAGAGGCTCATGGATCGCATCGCCACATTATTTGTAATTTATGCTGAATACTATTCAGCATTGCAACCAGCCGAATATTTCGTATTCGGCAAAGTGCAGAATATACTATCTGTTACAAGTCTAGTCAGGAGTAATAGCAGATGAACACTAAATAAAAAAACAAATGCTTGCTAGTTCTTACAATGATTGTTTCACTGGATTTTTGGAATTTTGTAACACAGCCAAACTGACATTAAATGAGGAATTCTTACCAACTTCAGGACGCCTGCTCTTATCGCTGTAGTAGCTATAGACAAGCCAATTTTCTGAGTGGACAACACGCACGGGTCCCCGAGCTCTACGATGACTCTGGACCAGAATTATGTTACCAGATACCACATCCACCAGAAAAATGTTAAGGACATCTAAAAATAAACGTGAAAATTACATCGCTGTGGCAAATTTATAAATATAAAAGACATAAAAAAATGAATATAAAAAATTCTAATACAGATATATCAAACAACCCACAAAACATAAAAAGTGAGCGAAAACAGCACTGAAAAATCATAAATAATATAAAATAATTGCAGTAACCAATCCGAAATGCGCAACGTTATAAGTAATATAACTTATTTCTTTTTGACATTCAAATGTCAAGATATTCCATAGATAAAAGAAGACATTCCAGAAGCGGACAAGGATGGATTAACATGAATTGGAATGATTAGATTTAACATACGCGCAACATTCCTCATTTGCATCCTGGCAAAGTGCATCTTGTAAATTTGCAATAGGTATTCCATTCCTTATTTTTACAATGAATTCATGTGTGCTCGAAAGTAAATTTTGCTTGGCTTGTTTGGATTTCCATATAAAATTCGATTCTGTATAAAAAAAACCTCCCTCTAAAGAGATATGTAAACACTAAACTAACTTAATTTTTTATTTTTAATGAAAACACATTTTAATTGTGAAGTTGCAATTTCAGGACATAGTTCTATGAAATTTTTAATACAAATTATAAGAATCATTTAGAAAAATATAGTAAAACCTTGTTAATTCAAAATCCAAGGGACCAAAAAAAAAGTTACGCAAAACCCCATTAACATGAAATTCAAGAGAACAAAAAAACAGGGTTTTCGAAATAACAGGATTAATCAACTATAAAATTGATATTTTGAGTATTGGGTGTTAGAAATATTTTTGAATTATGTTAATTTTTGAATAAACGGGGTTAGAATTATCGAAGTTTTTTTTGTATATCTTTCTAATTGGATAATTTAATTTGTATTACTAAACTTACTTTTATGAACTGGATCAGGGCCCTCTGTTGTGAAGGCTACCAGGTTAGGATTAATATACTTGTAAAGCACACTGCGGTCTCCCATAACTTTTCCTTGAGAATGAACCCTTTCAATGGGATTCTTGATACCCACATTGGTGATGCGGTGGCCACTTGAAGGTGGACCACCGAGACGAACGAGCCACGTCTTGGCAGCATTCACTACCTAAAATATCATTAAAAATGCAAGTATTAAGAAGAAATTAAGGAAAAAAAAAAACATTTAGGCGATTGGTTGGAAATTCAAGCAAAAATCAACAACGATCATTGTTTTTTACTTGTACTTATATAAAATGCTTGTTTTATAACAATTGAATTTCCTTAGTAGAGAATGAGATCACAGCAAGGGCCAAAGCACGGGAGCGAAATAAAAACAAATATTTCTTTTTTTTTTTTAAATTACAAAAAAGGTTTAAAACATGCATACAATCCATTTCTTGAAAAGGGCAATAATTAGTTTAAAATCTGTAGTATTAAGAGATTTTATTTTATTTGTTTTTTTACATAATTATATAATTAAACAACACATTTTCATTTGGTTTTTTTTTATTTTTGTGGAAAGTTAATTTACTAGATTAATTTATTTACAGTTCCTTCCAACCACAGTTTCAATCCAAGATAAAAAAAAAAGCATCAAAAATATTTTTGCATACTCAAATATTACATTTCATTTAAACATTAATTGAGTGATGCTTGTACACCGTCAATTATAACGTCGGAATCAGATTCATTAATTGAATTCAAATAATATACATAAAATATAATCACCTTATCTGTCCTTTTCAATACATATCCCTGTAATGTTGCCGTGGGTGCATCAGCTACGAACATGTACAAAGTGCTAATCTGTTCTACGCAACTCGGCGGATAGACATGCACTGAATCATTCTCATCCAGAACAACTATACCCTTCAGAAAGTCTGTGTTCCAGATGTTCATGAAGGCAGTTTGTTTTATTCTATATCCCAGATTTGCTATGCCTAAGTCAAGGGCAGCACCCGTTATTGGGTTAAATGTAAACAGCATTCCTTCACCGGTTAACTGTAACAAAAACAAAAATATCATCCAGTATTTATTACACTGCAAACAGCACACATAGCAGTAATGCAACCAATCTTGAAACCAGCAAAAGAATTTTGGAGATTGGCATCTTTGTTTAGGTTGTGATATTACCTTTGGAAGTTACAAACCTTTTATCTCTACTTTACCTGTGTAATATTACGAGAAAACTTTGAAAGAAGGTACAAAAATAATATGTATATATACATATGACATGTAATGTAAGAGTACTTAAATGATTTTTAAAATAAATTTTTGATTATGAAAACGAATTACATTTTTATTCTTGTTTTCAATTTCAATACAACCATTTTTCAATTAGATACCAGAAAACATTATACATACAGTAAGACCTCGGTTTTACACTTCTCTGGGGAACAGCAAAAAACGGTGTAAAACTGAGGAAATGAAAAATGTATGGAAAATGGACGTTGCGTCTTCTTCTCGACTTATGACTTTTAATTATTGTGTAAAGTCGAACACGAGATGTTAAGCTTCTTTCCTAAGTCAATGCGCAAATCGGCATGATCAAAAGATTTTTCAAAAATAATCATCTTCAACTCGATAGTATTTCTTTGTTACGACATTTTAAGAGCAAATTATGAAGATATTAATGATTATAAAAGGCTAACGTAATAATAACGTAAAAAATATTTAAGGAGCAACTTTCATTTTTCCAGTTTGAATTTCGAGATATTTTTGCATTTTGCATACCCTTTCAAGATGAGACAATATCAAGTAAACATAAAAGTGTGTTATTTTTTATGTAAATATTGCTAGAGTGAAAGGTATCAATAGAAAAGGACAAGTATACAATTGTTGGTTTTCTTAAATTCCTAGGTAATAAAGCTATCAGAAAATAGCTTCAACATTCATAATACATGTGTTGCCATTTGAAATTATCAAACGAAAATTAAATAATTTGTTTAAGTTCTCACCTAAGAATTGTTATGTTTATACTATGAAGAATTATTATGTTTATGATAAAAACCATTGTTTGTGTCGATAAACATATGATTATAAAATACAGTAAAACTGCGATATAACGAAATCCAAGGGCCCAAAAAATATAAATTCGTAATAACGAATTCCCACATATAACGAAATAAATAAAAAAAATCCTACTATATGTTACGCGCCGTCGCAAAAAAATGTTGCGCGGCTTCAAAAAAGATCGCAAATTCTGCAAACAAAGGAGGAAGAAGGCCATAGGGAACTGAATACCTACATATTTTTAGTAGTTTTGTTATTAAAACAGATAAGCAAATGGATAATCAAAGGAATTAAATTAAGAACAGAACTTATTCAACACCAATTGGAAGATATTTTTGTAAATTCCAGAATATTGCAAACACAAAACAAAATTTTAATTGTGTTTAAATGTAGAGCCGCTTCAAACATAGTTTTGGGCATGAAACATAAAAAATAATTCAAAAATAAAAAATTTACAGTTGAATCGCGGCATTTTTATAAAATGAGTCGTATATAAATTACGAAGGTACTTACCGGTAACGGCGGCAACCACTTCAAAATATGATACTATGAACCCAAGAAGAAGTTTGAACTGTTTTACTACCTTGTCGGCAGACCGCCGCGCACCGCCAAAAAGGCCATAAAACTGTTCGCATACGGCAGAAGCAGCGGCGCAGCTTTGTAAGTGCGAAATAATATTTTCATCTTTTAACATTTTTTTATTTCGTTATAAATTTACGTAAATGTATTGGCATTTTTTCGTACGGGACAAAAATGATTTTGTTATAAATATTAACGGGACTTCGTTATATAAATGCATTTTTGTATGAAAAATTGGTTTTAGGGACTAAATTTCGATATTTTTTTCGATATACGTCATTTTTCGCTATATCGGGTTTCGTTATAACGCGGTTTTACTGTATTACAATTTTGCCCTGATTTATAAGGAAAAAATTGACATAAATTCATACTGATAAATAATATTGATAACTTTTGAAGCAGCTGTATTTGTGAAGAGAAAACTATTTATGCTAATATTATATTATGTAATAAAAAAATTTTTTTTTTTTAAATATTTATTTGTTTTAATACACATAATACATTACATATATATTTAATATTAAAATATAAATGAAAATATGACAAAAGTATTATTATTCACTGTTTAATAATTAGTTGTTCACTAAGCATATTATTGTTCTTCAGAACTTCGTTGTTTTTTTCTTTACACGTATTCAAAACAAAATTTGGTCCACACATATTACACTTTAAACTGAATTTAGAAATAAAACCTTACGTTCTTTCACATATTCAATATTCGTTCCTGTGTTCCCAAACATCGATTTGTAGGAGTAAAAAAAAGTTAATTTGATTAATTTGAGAAAAGAATTGGTGTATGTCGACCACTCTTTTGCCATCCAATTTAGGAAGTTCACATGAGTCCACACATTCAATGCTCAGTTCGGGAACATACTGTAAATTAATTTATAATATTATTATTATTATTGTTATTAGTATTCGTTATAGTCATATAAATGAATACGTCTGTATTCATTTATATGACTATAACAAATACATTTGTATCAATCAGACAGGTCTGTCATGTATTATTCTTTTGATAAAATTATTTATCTTTAAGGATATGTATTTCCAATAGAAAATAATTTATCTGCACTACATAATATATGTATATTGAACTATGTAATTTATATTGTTAAATCAAATAGATAATTGTAATAGGAATGGTAAAAATAATTAACTTACATTGCAATTTTTTTTCCAAGAAGTTTATAACCATTTAAAATTTAGTTGGAACATTTCCTAGATCGTGTCAATGGATACTTTTTGACCTTAGGCATCTTGAGTCACAGGAGGCAGTAATTTCAGAACAATAATGTGTATGATAATATATTATTGACTTTTAATGAGAACCAAACCGAACCAAATCAAATTTCACGTTGAATCTTGTGAATGAATGGATTTCATGCGCTGGCTGCGCATGCACTAGCCGCCATGCGTTAGCTGTGCATGTGCTGTCAGATTCTAAAATGCTCCGATCGGTGACATGTAATTTGACGTATGTTTAATATTTAAATGTCAAAATTATAATCTATTTTCGTATAAAAACAGCTCAAAACCATACAATTTACAAAAATAAGCAATTGGTATCGAGAATAAGTATAATATTCATTCATATTGTAGTCAAAATTTGTATTAAAATGTGTTTTATAGGCAAATTTAATTAAAATCTATCGGAGCGCAAATTTCACAACCGCTGTCGCCATTTTGAACGACATACTAACAGTGTAATAATATTGTGTTTCATAAGACTGGAAATATATTATTTAAAAAATAATTATTGTGTTTTTAATATTAAACTTAGTTTTAAATAGTAGTTGAAGCTTCAAAGCATGTGAGTAAATATAGTATATTATTTAAAAACATATGTTTTAACTAAAACAAAGTATTTAAAAATGTCAAAAATTGATCAAATGTACTGCAAATTGAATGATTTATAACTATTCATTTTTAACATTTTGCTAATTTGGTTTCCTACAGATTTGTCTCTGTAAACTTGGCTTCAAGATTATAAGAAAATACATATATGGAAAATGCATCTAATGGTCCCGGTCTTTCTTATAATATTTGTATTGTTTTAATTATGACAAATAACATACAGTTTATTAGTAAAGGTCCAATCTAAGTAATAGTTGAAAAAAAAGTCTAATCTATTGAATAACTTCTGATATAAATGAATAATAAAAACCCACATTTTCGTAAAAAATGCGAAAATTTTAATTATTATTGCAAGTCGCGCCTTAAAAACCTTCTCAAATAAAAATAATGCACTTTAACATTTAGTTGATATTTTACCTTATGTCTAGCAACAATTGTACATTGAGCATCAAAGGGAAGATGCCTGGTGGTCCTCTGAAGATAAATTAGGACATAATTATTTCCATTAGGGGTGTGACAACTAAATGGTGAAAGGAATGGAATGTATCTCTTCCAAATTATATTGCCAGAAAGATTGTCTATCGCAAATACCTGAAACAACAAAGTCATACAAATTTGAAAAATGTATATTTATATATTCTTATAATTTTATGGAAATTTGAAAAAAAAAATACAAATTAAAAAGTAGTGATACAAATGGAAATCATATGACTAATTAAAAATAGTTACAAATCTTTAGAATCTCTGAGTATAGTTGGGGTGTGAACTTATCAAGGTTACAATCAATGTATATGAGACAAATCCTTCACAATATAAGACAAAACATAAGAAATTTAACATGTTCGGCATTTAGAGAAAACGCACCAAACATTATTTTTTTTGAGCCAACAAAAGTCAACATGCACAATTCGTAAAATTCTCCTTAATTTCAAAATAATGTGTAAATAAATATAAGTAAATATACCTTTCCCGTTTCTGTGGCAACAATAATAATTTTGTGTAGTCCAAATTCATCCCTGATCAGTATGTCTGTGTCTTTCTCGTCCCGTCCTGCCCCGCCCTCGGCCCACTTGGCCACGAGGCCGTGAAACAATGTTTTCAACTGGGACACTTGACTTTTGAGTCTTCTGATCACCATACCGAATATGTCACCTAAATCATTTGCTATTATCAACATATTTTACAAAAAACTTAAGATTTATGAAACAGAAATACCATTAACTTCTTTGAACTTCGCAAAATTCTTTTTGCGAGATTTTATATTATGTAACTATCACAGATTGAGAGTTCTCTCGGAATTTCATCTCGAAAGTCGCGTAAAGGACAAAGTTGATTGCAACGATTAATTGTTTATCATATATTTTACGCAGAGTAGAACGACGCAACCAATACTTATCAATCTTTAGACAAATCCCACGAGACGAAAGATCAGTCTCAGCTAAACTAACAAAATAAAAACCTTAATAAACATTTCAGGTGATAATAATTTGTTATAAAATCACTCAATTGATAAATCATCAGCATTGTTGAGGAACTTTTTTTAAATGGAGTACATAAACAGGTATATTACTATATTAAGATTTTAATTGTTCACTGACGGTGTAGCCACTGCTGAAGTCAAACTTTTGTTTCTTGACATAATCTTTTTAAATATGTTTTATTATTAGCATATGTACTGTTTATTAATAATATTTTATATTGCAGTACCATTTTGTTAGTGAAAAATAGCAATCAAATGTCGTGCATTTATTTTTCCAACTATTGTCACATACATTATGGGGTAAACTAACCCAAACTAATAATAGTTTGAAGTAAACTCGATTTATTTAACACATGGGAAAAAATACCACACAAAACACAAGAACACCACATGCTTACACCTAATTACCTGATTCTCCCCAGTCGGCTAAAATAAAAAACCAATGTTTAAAAACAATTGTATATAATTCACATACTAAATTTATAAGCGTTCATTGAAGTAGAGTATGATGTGAATGTGATAATTTAAAAAATATATAATAATCTAAATATGTATATATATATATATTTAAATAGGAATAGATTGTAGTGCATACAATATTATATTTAAAGTAAAAAATGACAGGTTGGGATAAAATGATCATATCATCACTTCTGTGAAAACTTAGTTTACATAAAACTAGCTCATAAAACCGGTAACCCCCCACCCTCTTCTCTTACACCACCCACACTTTTTTTTATCACCCATTTTCTATTCTACTTTATCACTATGTTACAGCATTGAATATCTGATGTTTTAAAACTTTGAAAATATTTTGGTATATACAATAATGCACTGACAAAGTTTGCAAACGTATTTGAAATAAAATCCAAAATAATTTACCATTTTTGTGTTTGGTTACTGGGAAAATTTATTACAAGAACTATTATTATTACTACTATTATTAAAATTATAAACTATCAAGTGAATATTTGTTGAAAAATTGACACTATTGATATGACAAGGCCATTGACACTGCCATTGGTATTGCAAAACCCATTCAAAGTTTTTCAATATTTTTTTACTCCTTATCTATCAAGTTATTGAGGAAATTGTATGTAATAATAGAATGTAAATAAAAATATTTCTAAAATAAAATAAAATGTTTCATCCCACCTTCTTTATCATCAAATTCAGTTTCAATGACAGCATCTAGCTCCGAAACAGGTAAGTCTACCATCTCAACACCCGATATCCTAGACAATGCTTCTTCTCTGGTCCATACCGGTTTTCCTGAAAAAATATTAATCATTTAACCCGATTAAAGCTAGAGTCTAGTGAGTAGAATGTACAATATATGCAAGGAAAACGACCTTATTATTTTTAAATAGAGATGCGTACAAGGAATACATGTCACATCAATATTCTTAATACAGTAAAACCCCGTTTATTCAAAGTTGAAAGGACCGAAAATCAATAAAAACGATTTAGGATAATGAATATAAAAATTTCAAAAATTCGATTCTTTTTTACATACTAACTTTTTTCATAGCAACTCGAAGTAATTACATACACCTATAACCACACATTTAAAATTAACAAACAAGTTGTCAAAATACAGTACAAACAAATCACAATATTATTTTTAAAAAAAACACTATTATAATGGACTATCTTTTCGCAGGTCATTTTTAATAATGACATAATAGTCGAATTTGTCAACCCACCATTTCTCCGCTAAAGTTAGCGACTAAAGTTTCCAGCGTTTTTAAAACATTTGGTTTGTGGTGGTCGCGGTGACATTCGGCACTCGCCTTTCAATGTTAAAGTTTCTTCTGTCATCATGTTTAATATCGTCGACAACCTCATTAATGGGGTCACGTATTTTTCTGTTAATTTTATCTCCTATATTAATTCAATTTTTAGCAACTGTTGGCGTTTTATACGAGTTTCACATTAATGCTATTATGGAGAATTTAAATTATCAGTCAAAATTATAAAAATGTTTTAATTTAAATTTAATGAAATACGGAAAAATCTAAGGAATGCCAACCACGCATTCGCGAATTTTAAAATGTCTAACACGTAAATATTAGAGAAAAACAAATAATGTTCTTTACATATAAAATAATTAACAAGATACGAAAAAATCTGAAAAACGCTAACTACACATTCTTTAAAATATCTTGACACTATACTTAAATAGAAAGAGAAATGACTGTTTTAAAATTAATACAAATTAAATAATTTATAAAACACAGAAAAGTCTGAGGAACTTAACCGCGTACTAACATTTGTATAACAAAATATACAAACGCTACATAAACAAAAATAATGATAGTAATAATACGGAACAGAAGATTGGCAAGCACTGACATTCGCAGCTGCAGCTGGGAGAACTAAAGAACTGCGTTACCTATAAGGGCGCAAAGATAATATTTGCTATATTTTTCTAATGTACAGAAAACGAGCGAGGAAAAAAGCATGCGGCCTTAAGTTAAAGCTTCGCAGTAAAAAATAAATATTTCAATTCGAGGACGCACAAGATATATTTGTCATCTTTTCTACCGAGAGTGAGTGAGAAAACAAACAATGAGAATTAACTTTATGCATCGTGAATCGGTATAGGGGCGGAACTACCCATTTTGATGGTCTTAGACTTTAGACAGGCACATCGCATAACGCATGTGTATTTTCCAGATTGCTGACATCTGACAAAAAAAATCGAATTAGGCGAAAAATAGATTGACAAATTCATCTGATAGGGTCCAAAAATAACTTTGAATAACGATATTCGATTTATAAGTACAATTTGTATGATAACTTTTCAGAGGGACCACATTCTGCTCTAAAACTTCGACTTGCGGCGAATTTCGAATAAATGGGGTTTTACTGTATTTTCAAACTAAGCTAAACAGTTGTGCTATGAAAATAGGACTAACTTGCTGGAACGAGGCGCGAACCCCTAACCACTAGATCACTAGGCCAACATCTTGACCACTACACCAACAAGCTACTCGTTATGAATGTCAACAAGTCGAAAGTGATGGCATTCGAAGAGGAAAGCAAGACACTGTGCAAAATACTTGTAGGTAATGAATATTTGGAACAAATAGATGAATTTGTGTATTTGGGAAGTATGTTTGATAGAAACAGAAAGGCTGAGAAAGATATTCAAAAGAGGGTGACTGCAAGGAATAAACTGAACGGCGCTTTGAATGGAATTATATCTAACGGAAACTCATCAACCGAGGCAAGACTAGTGGTACACAATGGAATCCTAGTACCGATACTAATGTATGGAAGTGAAGCCTGGAGCCGAACGAAAACTGAAAAGGAACGAAAGTAGACTGAAGTGGAAAAGAAACTCTCTAGGTGTATATGCGGTAGATCCATTTATGACAGAGTAAAAAATGAAGAAATAAGGAAAGAACGTAAAACTGATCTTAGCATAATAAGTAAGATTAATAAAAGATCACTAAGGTGGTTTGGTCATATGAAATGGATGAATGAGGAGAGAATGATAAGAAAGTTGTATGAAGCAAGTGTTGATGGCACTAGAAATAGAAGACTTGGCACTACCAGGTAAACCAGTTACTGGAGGATGGTCCTGTTCGAAGGCTCAATAATCGGCGAGCTTGTATGAGAAGATGTATGAATGTGGATGAGGTGAGAATTATGTGTCAGGACAGAAGAGTGTGGCACTCTATCCTCTCTGTCTACCCCCGCAGAGAAACAGCGTGATGGTAAGTTAGTTAGTTAATATTAGTGTAAATAAAATGTTCTAGGTAAAGATCAAATTAAATATAACAATAGAAGAGTTAATAAAATCTGAAGTTGGAAAATCTGGCATGTGGCAATTTCAACTAAGAATTTTGGCGGCAATGTGATGGGTAGTTGATGTTTCGACTAGAAACTTTTTAGGCATCTAACAGGTTAACTGAATAATCAATACATGCATTAAACTGGACAAGCATAGAGTATGTAAAAAAAAAAAAGCTTTTTAATAAATCAATCAAATACTTTTTAATAATTTTAAAAACAAAAAACTTATCAATTCAATCAAAATTACAGTATATTCTACATGCAAAAAATCTTATTCATATATTGTTTAACTTAATTACATAATAATTACAACTGACTCACAAATAATATAACAATGCGACAAAATTAAAAGCACTATTCTTTTCCGAGAACACAGTAAAAAAAAAAATCTCTAATATTGTAATGAACTGAATAATTGAAGGTAAAGAAAATTAGGAAGACTGTAGGATGCATAAGGCGACAGTATAACAGACATACAGTGAAACCCTCTTAATACGTTTTCCAAGGGACCGCCAATTAAAATTTTCTTAAGCAGGAAAACTTATTAACAGTGATTTCAATATTTCCATGCTTTATTTGACCATAACATCTAATATTGTATTTTAACTAACATTACGATAATCAAAAAACGAAAATATTTTATTTATAAAAAAATTATTATTATATAAATAATTACATATAAAAAAAGTACTATCTAAACTGCTAAAAAAAAACTATTAAAAAGTGAATTAAAAAAAAATATATATAAAACAAAATTAAAATTAAACTCATAAAATATCTAATTACCTAAATAAAATAAATCGACGTAACAAAAGAGAATATAAAACAAAATTAAAATTAAACCCGTAAACTAAATTAAATAAATCGACATAGCAAAGAGTAAAAGTAGAACCACTGACAAGACCAAAACACTAAATGATTTCAAATTCAAATTATTTGGCATTTTATAGTAGAATAAGGGTAGGTCAAAGTTATTAGGAGATAAAATACGTCACCTGTAAGTCCGATGAAAGTTCATACTTTTTACAAAATGTAAAATTGTTTGCACGACAAGACGTTTGTATCTTTTTCTGGCCAACTTGACGAATGCACATTTAAAAAAAGGACTGTTTGTAAATGAAAACCTGTTAGACTGCATATCTAAAATTTATCCCTTTTGATGAGTTTTACATAATTTCCCTGTACACTCGACATATTGCCTTGATCAGTGTAATTGAGACATGGTCTCAGTTCAGGGAAATTATTGTCGGCATTGACATCGACGATGGCAGGTCTGAACTTACAAAAATACATTAATAGTATTTTTGTCCTTAATTACGATTTAAATTTTTTAATCACAAATATGATGACATTATTTAAGGTTTGTTTATTTATTTTGTGCTGATGTAAAAAATCAAACAAACAAATAGATCAGCCGGTTATGTTAATTCAGTTGTCAGTGCCCTGTAGTTTGCTCTGTTTTGTTTATTTGTTAATAAATTTTCAAATACAAAATACAGTAAAACCGCGATATAACGAAACCCAAGGGACCAAAAAATAAAAATTCGTAATAACGAATTCCCACATATAACGAAATAAATAAAAAAATCCTACTACTATATGTTACGCGCCGTCGCAAAAAAATGTTGCGCGGCTACAAAAAAGATCGCAAATTCTGCAAACAAAGGAGGAAGAAGGCCATAGGGAACTGAATACCTACATATTTTTAGTAGTTTTGTTATTAAAACAGATAAGCAAATGGATAATCAAAGGAATTAAATTAAGAACAGAACCTATTCAACACCAATTGGAAGATATTTTTGTAAATTCCAGAATATTGCAAACACAAAACAATATTTTAATTGTGTTTAAATGTAGAGCCGCTTCAAACATAGTTTTGGGCATGAAACATAAAAAATAATTCAAAAATAAAAAATTTACAGTTGAATCGCGGCATTTTTATAAAATGAGTCGTATATAAATTACGAAAGTACTTACCGGTAACGGCGGCAACCACTTCAAAATATAATTGTTAACATTGTTCATTTAAAATAATCGTTTATTTTCCCCTGTTTAGTTTTAACATTTCTTTCACTGTCTCGTATAATTATTTTAGCCAATGCATCGCAGTGGGAAAATGCATCCACCGGTAATTCTGGTCTTCCCGATACGTATCGTTGGAGAACATCTAAGGCATGAAAAACTTCGGAAGTTGACGGTAATGAAGCAGATGAGATTTCATTGCTTTCCTCATTCAATGTGTCATTTTTGGTTAAAGTTTTGCGGGAATTATCACGTACTGAAGCCATTTTAAGGTTTCACAAAATATTAGGAAATGTACTTTAAATAATAAATTACGCTACACTAGTATGTATACGCAGATTTCAGTAAACACACGAAAACAATAGTTAATAGAAACACAAAATGCCGTACAAAAATAGTCCATAAAATATTTTAACGAATTATTTATATTATTGACGAGTTCACACGAAAACAATTGTCAAACGAAAATGAATTTATGTAAATATTCAGTTCGGTCATGCAATAATCGCGTTAAAAGCGGAACAAATTTAACTCTATAGACGTTACACTAAGACTGACATTCCCAATAAGTACATACTGAAACTTTCGGGGGGTTCCTGTTAATTTTTGTATTTTCCAGCTGTTTGGGTCTAGGATTGCAATACGTATTAGAGGCGTATGCGTACGTAAAACGTGTCCAAGTGAACGCCGCAAGAATTATGTCAAATGGTTTTATGGGCCTACTATGAACCCAAGAAGAAGTTTGAATTGTTTTACTACCTTGTCGGCAGACCGCCGCGCACCGCCGAAAAGGCCATAAAACCGTTCGCATACGGCAGATGCAGCGGCGCGGCTTTGTAAGTGCGAAATAATATTTTCATCTTTTAACATTTTTTTATTTCGTTATAAATTTACGTAAATGTATTGGCATTTTTTCGTGCGGGACAAAAATGATTTTGTTATAAATATTAACGGGATTTCGTTATATAAATGCATTTTTGTATGAAAAATTGGTTTTAGGGACTAAATTTCGATTTTTTTTTCGATATACGTCATTTTTCGCTATATCGGGTTTCGTTATATCGCGGTTTTACTGTAGTTGTCAAGAAATATTAATCAAAGCTGAACCAGAAGTAATTAAAATTAAACAGCTCCCAATGAAAGCAGTTCCCTGTGGTTCTCCAAAAACGGATGTTATCAGATTTCGAACATAATAATAAAAAATAATATTTTTATGAGATAAATTAATACATAAACCGGTTTCTAAAAATACCTTTTCTTTCATACAAAAAACATGGTTTTAATTAGTTTATTTGAGATTCTGATGAAGGAAAAGATATTTTCCGAAACCGGTTGGTGTATTAAATTCAACTCATAAAAGTGGTTTAAAACAAAGTTATAAATAATATATGTTTAAATAATTTTGTGAAGTACAAGTGAGGGTACTAGTTGTAAAGTCAGCAACCTCCATTATTATTTGTTCTAACTTTTAATGCAGTTGTCTTTTCATACAATTTTTAAAGGTGTTAATTTATGAGCAGTCAAACTTTACTCATTTTTATATTAATTGGTCATTCAAAATTGGTGTTAGTTGCAAAATCAGTCGCTTTTGCCGCTGCCATTTATATTAGAATTCAATCAATTCTTCGTTACTCAGAAATTTAAAAGGCCGCCAGTATGGAAACTGGATTATTTTTGGAAAAATATGTTGTATTTATTTTGTATTTCAAACTAGATTATGGGGATTATTATTTATAATAAGAAATGCATTAATAAATATATTGTTCTTTATGCTTCTATCAGATTTCACGTTTTCTCCAAATAAAAAATATGGAGGTAGCTGAGATTGCAACTAAGTAACAATAATACAAAGAAATATAAGCAGTTTGCATTAAAATTATTGGAGTCGAACATGTTCAAGGAGTGTGTACAAATTCTGTACCGATATAGAAAACATTATTAGGAGATTTTTACAAAATCATGTTAAGCTTCAAATAAATTTACTTAAAAATAAATATTTGCGAAATTGATCCATTATTATTATTATTCCATTATAATTGTTTTAGGTCATAAACCATCTAATAAAAAATAGTCTGGCTGCTCAAAGCTCAATGACCTTTATTTTTTTTGCAACTAACTAGCTTACCATCACTCCGTTTCTCCGCAGGAGTAGGCAGAGAGGATAAAGCGGCACATTCTTCTACCCTGAAACACAATTCTCGCCTCATCCACACACATACATCTTCTCATACAAGCTCGTTGATTATTGAGGCTTCTAACATAACTATTTTCCAATATCTGGTTTACCTAGTCGTGCTAAGTTTTCCGCAGACGTCTTCTATTTATGGTGCTATCAATACTTGCGTCATATATCTTTCTAACCATTATCTCCTCATTCATCCGTTCCATGTGACCAAACTACCTAAGTGATTCTTTCTTGATCTTACTATATTAAGATCTGCTTTACATTGTCTGAAGTGTTAGGAAGAGTATTTTATCCAGAATAGTATTAATGGTTAATTTTATCCCATAATATTTTTACTTTATGTATATATCATTGAGCACACATTACATTTCGCAAGTACTTCTCAGAAATTCAAAATACGCAGTTAAATTTTTTTTGCAAATTTGAATAATTTACTCTGTGAATTCCTACTTTCTTAGCGTAACAAGAATGAGAAATTAATCGTTAATAAATGCTCCTTTCAAGATCAGCTTTACATTCTTTCCTTATTTCTTTATTCTTTACTCTGTCATAAATGGATCTGCCGCATATACGCCTAAGCGATCTCGTTTTCACTGCATTTAGTCTACTTTCGTTCCTCTTCTGCCAGCTACAGACCTCACTTCCATACATCGGTGTCGGTACCGGGACTTCATTGTGCGCCTCGGTTGACAAGTTCCCATTAGTTATTTTTTGTATTCAATATATAATTTCAAATCAATAAAATATTTCAATTAATCGAAATAATCGCATAACTAGGATGTTTTTAAACACTCGTATCTCTGACATGATTGAGATTAGGTACAGCACACGCAGCTTCAACATTTTCAACTCGTATTTTTAATCCATATGTATCTACCCCTAAAATATGGCGTTCCACTCAGTATACATAATAAGATTACACAAAATTTATTCATTCAATTATAAACTCAAAATTTGACGAAGCAATTCGATACTTGGAATTCCCAAAATAAATTGAAGGTTCAGGCCAAACATAATTAGGGTAATACAGGCAAACAGATGAAAATAAAAATGTCAATGTACTACATATTTTCTTATTTTATCTATATGTTATCTGAAAAGACAAGCTTGTCATAAAATGAGGCCTAATTCAATGTGGATCATCGTAAGACTTAAGTAAATTGTTGTGTATTCCAAGAATTTATTCTAAGGGTTTTTCTGCCTCCTAAGTAATTAAGAATATTTAAAGGTAGTAGAAATAAATCAAAATTACCAATGTGGCTCTGGTATTGTACATGCTGACCGTATTGTTTATGACAGCTGGGGTTCTGTTTTGTTGATTTTCGGGATTTATTTTGCTTGGGCACTGTTTTATTGGCCTATTCAAATATTACCATTTTTGTAAATGGATAAACTTTTATGATACATGGAAAAACTCATTTAAAGAGAGTTCATTTTATTGCACCTGTTGAAAGAATATCACTTTCATTTTTATAAATGTCAAACAAAAAAAATTCTGCGAAAAATATTACAAAGGACATTTTGTATGAATAAATTGAGTTCTGTCAGAAATATTTTAATTTATTAGGAGGGAAACTTATTATTTGGAAAATGTATTAAGCATAAAAAAAATACGTAATTTGTATGGGACGTTTTCGGGACCGAAAAATGTAATCCTATTAGGCGTGAAAACGTATTAAAGGTGATCGTATTAAGAGGGTCTCACTGTATTTGTATAATGTAATGCATAGTATTAGTCTAATCTGATTACTTGGGATTATTGATACAATTTATTTTTATTAATTTATTTCATACCAGGATTTTGCAGCATGTAAACAGCGCTATCCTCTCCGGTGACTAGAACTCTGCAGGCCATAATATTCTTAGCCGTCTTGGCGCACATGGATGCCTCCATTTTGGGATTATTAGCTCCTGGTAATGGTATTGTGTTAGTGAGCTCGGGTATTGATGTGCCAGAGTCCAGATCAGTGGCTGTGATATGTAGGCTCTAAAGATTATAAATAATAAGAGTTAAAAATATTACGTTTTAGAGTTATAAAATATAAAAACATTTATTTTTAATTAAATTTAAATTAATTAAAAGATTAAAGCATCATTTATCAAAGAATGGAGAAATCAATACTGCTGAAGTCTTATTTTAACTTAATTGCTTTTGAACTCATATTATTAAGGAGCCTGTACTACATATACAAACCTATACTTATTTTTTTATACACGCTTCTAAAATAATATATTAATATTTTCACTTACAAAATCTGTGTTAAAATACTTTACCTCGTCTGAATAGCGGCTTTGTAAAACAGCATATTGATCATTATATTTGACCAGATCAATTGGTATGGATTCATCTTTCAACTGAATATTTGTCACATGGAAGGCACCCGGTCTCAACAAAACAACCTTTCCGTTAACTGTAACTCCTGGAACTTTCTCAGGTAGACTTTTCAATTCAACATGGTTGATATTAGAATTTGGTAGAATGCTCGAAATTGATTTTGTAAAGAGTTGTATCGCATTTGAAGTAACATCCATTGAAATCAACTGAACATTTGAAGTGTCAGCTCCGGTAAGGCAAGTATAATAAGGGGCTGACAAAACGCATCTGAAATATCATCTCACTTTAATAATTTATAATACATTAATATCATTATGAAATGTAAAAAATGTGAAATATAATTATTTAACACAAATAAGTAAAAACAGACTTTTCATGAAAAATGTGTATATATATTCAAAAATAATTTATTATATTAGTTCCTGAATTGTATTGAACTGAATTGCACAAAAAAATATTTTCTGTACAAACTTAATTAAATGTTTTAAAATCAAAAATTGTTACAACTTCTAGAAAATTGTAATCATGACTATCATATATTAAAAAGCAGTTCTCACAATCATTGTTATGACAGTGAAAGAGAACTCAATAATAATTTAAGCAATCTATTTGAATGGTAATAAAGCATCGCTTCCTTCCTCTAAACAAGTACACATCCTGTTTAACAATCACGGAAGCTTTATCCACACAGTTAAAATACAAATTAAATATCTCTTCAATATTTACTTTGGATTTACACAATAGAAGTGAAGCAACCCCTATTATAAATGAACTGCCATCAAAACCAAAGATACACCTAGATTTACATTTCCAGAAGAGTCACTAATCATAACTAGCGGATAAAACTGACCTGTGGGATATCCACGTGGCAGGCAGCTTACTAGTGGCACCCCGGTTCTGCCCCGTCCTTAAGCTATACGTGGTGAGTTCAAGATGCGAGGAGGTCACAGGCAGCAAATGATGAAGCAATTCCCCCTCCACCCACCAGCGGGCCCCAGTGGGCGAGGTCTGCAGCCAAAGAGACCACTCCCACAGGAGGTAACCTTTAAATATGTATACCAAATCATACATCAGTAATGCCCAAAATCCTGTTTGTCTTCTTGTATCGAACAAGTAGAAACCACCAAATACCGAGTTATCATTGATGTACGACATGTACAATGGGAATTACAAATTAACAGACTGCCATAAAGGATTAGAAAACTGACTTATAACGGTATTTGTTATTTTGAAAAAGATGTGTCGTTCGGTAGTTATCAAAATTGAACAAAAAAATTATTGGGTCGCAAATACTTAAAAAGTTATTGCACTTTAACCTCTCCGCAAGTGGATTTTTGGGAATAAAAATGTATGTGAGGAGTGAGTTTTTTTTAGATTTTAAAATCTCAACTTTTTTTATAGAAAACCATATTTTGTCCAAAAACAAACATATTTTATGAACAAAAACTTAATCACTACCAATATACGCATTTTAGCGACGATAATTTGCAAGCCTAATCCAGGTTGCGTCAACCATCAGTTGCATCAGAGCAGATCATTTCTACCAAGAAAAATTCACTTGCCGAAAACAAGACTCCGAAGAATGGTATTTCGATAATTTAGTTTGTAGACTTATATTTATATTGAATACGTCCTCATCTTCACCTTTATTAAAATAATTAGCAATGTCTTGTTCATTCAATGAGCTCAACATGTTTATTTTGTTTAAATGTTCTTTTACACCAACAATAAAAATATGATAAATAACACTGAAGATGAAACTTATTTAGAAATAAACATGAAGACAAATAATGTAATGTTAAATATTGTTCACAACAAGTAAAACATAAATAATTAATTTCACAACATAAAAAATATTAACACATTTTTCTAAATCGCATTCGAAATTGAAAAAAGAAAATAAATAAATCACTAAAACTTACAAATATAATGAAAATACTCTTATAAAAACATTTTTAGTTCCTTTGTCACCAAAAACAGATATTTTGAACACAGCGCAAGAAACTATCACTCAAATTCGTAAACAAACCGCCACTCACGGAAAAAATGTTGACGACTGACAGCGGACCGTTGACAATGCCACGTGTATTTTGCCTGTTTGTTTCATAATTACATAGTATTTTGTTATTTTCAAAAGACTACATAACTAACTTACCAAATATGTCAAATATACACGGGATATAAAACTGCGACATCTTATCAAAATTAAATACATAGAATGCTTTTTACAAATCAAAAACATTGGTTTGTCTTAAGACAAGTGTAAAACCGTCTAATTTGCAAAATTTACATGTTATTTTGAGAATAAGTATAATATTAATTTATATTTTAAACAAAATATGCATGAAAATATGTTTTATGGACATTATTTTCCAAAAAATAGTGGAGTAACAGATTTCACATCATGCTGAGGCCGCTCGAATCGGTGTATGTTCACCTCCTAAATTACTTTAAAAAACTTAACTTAAAATACTCACCAGTTGTACTGTCCCATCCTCTGATTAAAGAAGGGTTATTTCCTGACACGGTCACTACATCTTCAGACACATGAAGCATCTGAATGTTCCCCTGTGAAGCTCCTTCCAAAACATGTCGCCACAATATTTGTCCTAAATTCAAGATTGATTATATTAACCTATTATAAAGTTATGCATCATAAAAAAAGCAAATACGAGGTTAATAGTTTTAATACGATATAATTCTCTTGAATCTAATAAACACTTCCAATGCAGTCTGGTGAAAATTCATATTACGGTGTAAAGAGATTTGAGGGAGGTTCCTATAAGTTTATAATGAAATATAAACATGAATTTTTATTCAGCAAATAAATATATATAAACAAAAAAATATTTTATTAAATTTACCTGCTTATAGTTTTTGAATGAAAACATTTTTTAAGCATAATTTAATTATGCATAAACAGTAATTTTATTACTATCGACAAAGTTTATAGTTTTGTTAAATATCAATGAGCGAGTTCCGTATGATTCTTTTTTGATTAGTCCATAAATAATTCTCAATTTTAAAATAAGTAAATTTATGGCTTCTCTAACCTGACTTTAGACTGAGGGCTGCAATTACATTTTCTTCCGTGGCAACGATGATTTTTTTGGCAGCTGAGACTGTGTCAAAATGAGAGAATTTCAGCTTTCCCACGTAGGTTTGTTTCCTTTAAAAAGAAAATACATTTAATATTCAATAATCAATGGAGAACATTACATGCAGAATAGCACAGCATTTTTGAAATGTTCATTTACCAATCAAATTTTCCTATTTGATCTTCATACAAACTTAAAGATATATTAAAAAGGCTAAACAGTATTAACAGGCAATATATCGTGCTAATATTTTTAAAGAACCCGACGAAATTATTTTTTAATCGAATCGTCCAGCCCCCCATGATGATCAGCCGATGACAATCATAGATAAGAGAGTATGTGACAATCACAGACAATTGTGTTTGACAATCATAGATAATATTAAACTCATAGAGTAAGTATGCATGTACCATAGATAAGAAAGAAACAACAAGATTGTTGTGATAATAGCTTCAAAAAATAAATAATAAATACTGTTTCTAATCTACACGGCTTCTAAAAAATATAATCAGTGGCGTAACTACAAAAATTACAAAATGTAAAAGGGCCTCCCTTGTATATGTATTGTATATAAAAATATTAGGTAATACGCGGTTTTATCAATTAAATATTACGAGTAAAATTTGTCTCTTGTTTCCTATAATATTCATTAGTTCATAAAAAAAAACATGTGTATTTTTATGCACTCGCTAGTGATTAAAAAATTTGCCTACATTTTACTGCGACAACTTAACACATTAGTAAAGACTTACTGTATATATCAATAATATTGTCGTAATACATTTTTTAAATGTATAATTCCGTTTTTGTTCAGGTGAATTTTAAAAATAATTAGGCCATATTAGCGCTGGGAATATCGATACCAAAAGTACTGTAGGATGCGGATGTTTTAGACTCCTGTCTAAAGTAGGCCTCGATGCATCGCATTGGCTGCATGGGTGTATATAATACAATCTTTTAGTCACATATATTGCAACATTCTATTCAAATTCTCAACGTAAATAATCTAAAAAAAATTGCAGTCATATTTTGACTCATTACTACAAAGCTTTTTAAAAACATTATTTAATTAAATAATGTGTAATGAGCCATTTAAATATGAGTGCAATTAAAAATTTCATACTTCCAAGTACCGCTGGCTTCATTTTGGATAAATAGATTTATGTGTAATGGCGTAATTAAATAATTAATCCCCAATGCAAACTGGAAGAGCCCTCTATATAAACCCAGCGCAACAAAAATAGCCGCACCCCCTAAAAAGCAATGATAATTGAGTTATCAAAACAAAACTATTCTAATTGTGCTATAGCAAGGCGAAATTAGTGTAATGAGTCATCTCAAAGAAGATTTCCCCAAAAATTCCAGGAAAGTGGAATTTTAAATCGGAAAGTGGGAACTGACTTAAAGCGTAGTACTTCGAATAGAAATGATCATATTTTGAAACGGCTTTCTTTGAAAAAATCATTTTGCTTCTTCTTCAAACTGTCAGAACTTGTTTCTGTCAGAACTATTCAAAATAGGCTCAACGATATGGGTATTGTATTTAATAATGTTAAGTAAGTACTGAGTGGTTTTATCCATTAATCAGTAAGAATAGAATGTGTTTTAAGGCATTAATTTACTTTATGTATATTACGGCGATAGTCTGGTCCCTAACCGGACATAGCCGGGATACTACTCATGTAGGTATTACTTTATACATTGATAATATTTTCGTATTCAGGTGAGAATGTTTGTTTTTAATTTTACTCTTCCTTTTTTATGCTTTAGATATTTTTTAAAATATTAATCCAAATTAATATTGGAAAAAGTATCGATACTCGCAAAAGTACTTAGAAACAAAAACTATCTAACTTGGGCACTAACCACTATCCTTATTATGTGGACCTAACGTTCCACATTGACTGCATTGGCATACTTACACCACCGTTTAAGTGCCTTTAGATATTAGTATCACCCAAAAAATAAGACAACTTCATCTATAATACATATAATATGTAATTTACTTATTCCAACTTCATCTATAATACATATATGTAATTAACTGACTTAGCAATATTCTAAAATTATCACACATCTAACCTACAATCCGAATATTTTATCCTTACACATCCTTCTGCGTCCGCGATTCGATGCGTCTGCGTTAGTGCGTTTGCGCGTGTTGCATAGCGACAAAATTATACAACAATATTTCAATAAATAATTTGAAACAACAGCAGACTTTGAATCGGTCGCAATAATTTTAAATGAAGGACATTATTGGAGCTGTGCATAATACTAAGAAATTAAGACGGAATCTTTGACTCGTTAGTGACGAAGATTTTGTTTCAGTTTTAAACTTTTGTCGTATCTCTTCGAGTTTAGTCAGACGAGTTGAATGCATATTTTTTTATCCAAATCGGATCGCAAACAGCTAAGCTATTGGCGATGAAACGTTTATCCATTTTACATTGTATAGAGTGAAGATTATGTTCCAGGCCGATTTTGTTTAGCCTCTATATTGGTTTGACAGATATTTGTCAGTTCGCATTTGGTAGTCGCAGGGAATAGTTGATTACAATTTATTATGGAGTATCTAACGTCTCAACGTATTGAGAACATTTTATCTAAATAATAATTGCAATCCTGTAACCATTCATGGTGATCGCTATCGTCACATGTTGCCAAACTTCTTGGTGGCCGAATTGAGTCGATTGGGTCTGCAAAATGTAATTTCAACAAGACGGTGCCACCTTACGCACAGCCCAAGCTACAATAGAAAATTTTCCCGGCCGCATAATTTCAAAAAGTGGTGATCGATCACCTTTTTTGACAGCTCCCGACTATTTTCTGTGGGGGTACTTGAAAGGAAAGATATACGCCAATATTCTAAATGAAATTGCTGAAATAACACGCGAAATGTCTAAATATGTTATGAAAAATATGATTAAAGGAGCACGCATTTGTGCCGCTGCCAGAGGCCTATATCATATTCCATACATAATGTAATAAACCAAATAATCGATAAATAAAAATTGTATGAAAAATTTGTGTTTCCTTTCTTAGTTATTCAAAAAGAATATCGGCCTGGAATATAATAATCACCTGTACATTATACGATCGACGTGAGTGATAAACATACAGGTACTGCTAAACTGCCGCGTATTAATGTATCGTGGCCGTGGGTGCTGTTTAACGCGATTGGCGAGAAGTGTGATGTCATTTCCGCAACAAGATTTCGTTTCATTTGTCGGTTTTCGACGATTTACTCTACATGGTGCGCCCTGGGATACTTACCATTAAAATATGTTACTACGTACAAAAACTCTATATAATATTTACTTTTAGATAAGAGTTTAAACTTCGTACAAAAGTTATCTGTACCTATATCATATTTACTTTTAGATAAACGTAAATAGACTGTAATTAAAGTCGTTGCCCGCTGACTTGCCGTTTGTGTGGATTTTGGTTTTACACAAACTGCACGTTTAAATTATTATTTTTTTGACAACATTTAACCTTGAATAGGTTAATTAAAACTAGGCACTATGATAATAATTGTGTATTCGTACAACATTATACATTTCCTGCGTACATTATTTATGTATAATTATTATTACACATAATAATGTATGCGAGAATACAAATACATGAATAATTCTTACACCATACACTACATTACTATTACACACACATATAGAAAAACCAGTGTAATCTGATGTCGCTGTTGTAAATATTTTAATCATTATTTTGTTCAAATCCGGGATTGTGACGAATTCATTTCTGAAAACCGTATCTCTCAAAACTGTCGTACACGTCGGGTTATTTTTATCTACTCGTGAACTCAAATCTTCATAAAATGAATGTTTTTCGTAGTTTTTTAAGTAAATTAGTTAGAATTAATAAAAATACTGTTCAATCATCAGTTATAAGAAACTTTTCAAGCGATTCTGTCAAATTTCAGGTGATTATGTTATGCATGACAAATATGTATGTTCGAAGGTTGTGCATTTCTGGATTAAATCTGTCAGATTTGTTTTGTTATTGAAACTTGTGAATGTACTTTATGTAAACACTTTGCAATATGATGATTTGTCAGAATCGACGAAATTTTATAGTTTCACAAAAATATATTCGTTACTTTATAGTCCTCATTGGTTGTTTATCAAAGTTCTAATACTTTTTTTTATAAAAATAATTTTCTTTTTCACAATATCTATGAGTACAAGTGGTACAAGTTGACTTTTCTAAACTTTATCATCCAGTAATAAATAAAAAATGCGACCAAATTTCATTCATATATTTCAGGAGCAAAAACTGAATGTAGGAGAATGTGAAATTAATTATTTGAAATCTGGAAATGGCCCACATAACGTGCTCTGTATGCCCGGAGCCTTGGGATCGATTTGGACAGATTTCGCTCCACAGATTAAAGGACTCGATAAGGAACTCTTTACTATCATAGCTTGGGACCCTCCTGGTTATGGAAAAAGTATACCGCCATACAGAGATTTTCCAAATGACTTCCATGAAAAGGATGCTGACAGTGCGCTTCTTTTGATGAGGGTAAGATTTAATCATATTTAATTAGATTATTGCATATTTTTGCACAGACAAAAGTATGAAAAGTCGTAAAAGATATGCAAGGAATAGAGATAGCTGGCATTCTTTCCAAGTGTGTCAGTGAATTAGAGAATGCTTTAAAGTTCATCAATTTGTCTGCGATGAAACATAAACTATTATATAGGTATTTTAGCCTACAAAAGTTAAACACTGCTGTAGTAATAGAGATATTTATTTTAAACTATAGATATTATGTTTTTATTATTTCAGTACCTTTAAACATCAGTTGTAACTTAGTTGAAAAAACATATATTGTTATTATTTTTAGTTGTAATTAACCATTAGTCACTATATGAGCATTTCACTCACGCTGAATGTAAAATATGATGTAGTTTGTACAAGTGTAAAAGTTTAGCTTCTCGCTTTCTTATACCTTCCTGTCTAGGGTTACATAAGACGTCTTACCAGTTAATTATAAAATCAGTGCATAAACAAACAAATCATGGGCAATGTTCCCTTCAAGGTGTCAGGGTGTGCATGCACACACAATTTGGCATCATAGCGCACACAAAAAAATATAACCTGCACACAATCTTTAACTTAAGACTTATTTTTCATGTGCCACCTTCTATTGAAGGTTGGCTACCATGTTGTAGTGTGTTGATTTATTCTGTATAAGATTACCAACATTTTAAACATCGAACCGTTTTCTGAAGTAACATAGCCAAGATAATATTTTTCTATCTTCGCCTCTGTTGCCTTCCATCTTCTCCTGCATAAAAAAGAGTTGTGAAATATCATATTTTTCACTGTGGAGAATACGTCCGAAGTATGCAGCTTTCCTTGATAGCTATTGCTACATAGTTCTCTTGACTTGTTTTAAGCGTTTTAATGCATCTTCATTGGTAATGCGGTCAAACCACGCCTTATTAAACAATACCCTTATACTGGTATGGTAATGTTTTTTCTTATTTTCTCCCCCAGCACACAAATAATAGCATTGGTCTTTAAATTTGCAAAAAAGATTTTTTTATGCGCACACCGTGATCCAAACTTAGAGGGATCATTTGTCATGGCGAAAGTATTTTATATGGAAATAAAGTGTGAACAGATCTCTCGTATAGTGACGGCGAAAGTTTTTTTCTTGGGTCAAGGCTTATTTTTTAATTTATTTATTAATAAACAATTTAATTGTTCAATTAATAATAGATATTTTGTGTCATTTTAATTATAATGCTTTCTACATTTATTTAAAATATTTTTCACTTTATATATGTTTAATATTTTCCTGTTGATATATTTCTTTAAATATCAGATTCATAATCAGGAACCCTCGGAAGCATGACAAGCTGTGAATATTATAAGAAGAATGCAATGAACTTTTTGAAAACGAAATTACATTCACAACAGTGAATATTCGGAACATTTAACTGATACACCACAATCTGATTCTGATACTGCATCCTCATCAACTATCAGATTTAGTTGTAGACGGCCTTTAATGGTCTTCTTTCAATTATGAATATTGCTAGTGTCAATAATTACTTATAAATCTGTCAATAATTACTTATAATCAAAATTCAAACACCATGTTAATTGTTTTGAAAGAAATTGGCATTCTGAATACGTCCTAGACATTCTCCAAAAAGCTAGAAAAGTTTCACATAGACGAACAACACGTTTATCTAAAAGACAGGCGGCATGGTTCATGTAGAAAAAATAGAACGCTAAAAGAGAGTGTACTTTATGTTCGAAATTACTCTGCAAAGACATGGAAAATAAAATACATTAAAAATCTTAATTCCATTCTTTTTACGAGAAATAATAAAATAATTTTGGTAACTGTATTTATAATAAAACTATATTTCAATTAGCATAGACTGGCTATTAAATTTAAGAAGAACCTGCAGAAAAAATATTATCCAAAAGACTAATTAACCAACTAATAAGCGTGAACAAAATGCTTTATATATATATATACAAAACTAACTTGCTGTATACATCCTAACATGGGTTAATTAAAAAATAGATTTATTCTCAATAAAATTAAATATGAACATTTTACTTATATTTGTAATTAATTCCAGGCATTGGAAATTAAACAATTTTCTCTGTTGGGATGGAGCGATGGAGGCATTTCATCGATAATTTTAGCGGCCAAATATCCTGAATATGTGAAGAAAGCAGTAATTTGGGGAGTCAATTCTTATATTTTTAGAACTGAACTAACTGGATACGAAGGTGAATACTGTTTGTACATAAATCAGTCACAGAAAATATAACTTTAACAGATAATATATTTATTTATTTGATATTAGTGAAGCGATTCTTTGCAACTAATGATGAAGCATTTAAATTACGATTCAATAAAATTATAAACTCCTTCCAAAATTACATCTATTACACCTAAATTTATTTAGCTTTATGAAAGTCACTTAAAGTTGATGTTAAAGCTGTAACCTTTTAACCATTATAAGATGGGCGTTAATCCTGATTTATATTTTCACTATGTAATCTTCTGTCAGTCTGCATCCATGAATATATATTTTTTTGTTTTCCACAGCTCCCTGTCTCTTGTACTTTGAAAAAAAACTTGCTTGATGTAATTTGCCCATCGCTTCGTAGTATGGGTAACAATTACATACATTATGTAAATTACCTTACTTTTATAGCTTATTTTCAAGTATGATGTTTAATGAAGGGGAAGAGGGGGGCACAAATAACTAAAAATATGAATAATCTATAATGTATATTTTATTATGTAATAAACAAAAAACATATTCTAATTCGTAGGTTGTTTCCCAAAATTCTTATACATAGTTCCTAATACATATCACTTTGAATTTATTTTTTGCAAGAGCAATGATGTATATAACATCTTTATTACTCAATCTGTTGATAATACATAGATAGAAGTTATGCAAATGTATTTTAGTTTTGTTGTGTATACTGACTGAAGAAGTTTTGCATGATTTTTAGGATGTTTACTAAATTCTCGATTAAATTTAGAATTTAGATTCAGTCAAAATTTATTTTCATCATATAAATTTTTCACTACATATCTCATACATACTTGACTCAGAATGTGTTGGGGTGGCCATCAAAGATGGGTTAACATGTTCATAAACAGATTTTGGACTGTTCTAGTGATGAATGGTGAACGATGAGGATTTATTTTCAATCTTCAAACATAATTATTTAAAATACAAAATCAGTTGTATACATTTGTTAAAATTTATCTTTATCATTTAAATATTTCATTTTTCTTTGCGATCAAGTGAATTATAGATTCACATTCGAAAAGAATGACTAGTATTCATTTTTGTTCAAATTCAAATGTTGTAATATCTCATTCATAAATTTCAGTACATGCTCATATTCATTTCAGGTATGATATTACAAAATGTTAAGTAGAATTTTTAATTTTATCTCAAACTGGGTTGCGAAGTTTGGGGATGCGCCACTTTGTGCTAAATTTTATTTATTGTCTTTCAGCTATTAGAAATATCAACACTTGGTCCAAAAGAATGAAAGATCCTCTCGTGGCTCTGTATGGAGAGACGTACTTTGCAGACACTTGGAGCAAATGGTGCGATGCAATGCAAACCATTTATAAAGAGCAGCGAGGTGATATATGCATGTCGAAATTGGTGGAGATGAAGTGTCCAACCTTTATTCTTTATGGAGCCAAAGACACCTTGGTTGATCCACAACATTTTTCAGTGTTGTGCTGCAATATTCCAAACTCATTGTAAGTTGATTTAATTGTGCATTCATCTTACCTATCTAATATTTAATATAGTAATGATATATATCAAATACCTATATCATTAATAGAATCGGCGTTAACTTTGTAGAGTTTCATCATAATGGATAGATATAAAATAAAAACAATGTTATGACTCTACTTGAGTTCATTTGCACTACTCGAGTTTCGAGAGAAACAGTAACTCTCATCGACAGGTGAAGGATTAAACTAAATACATACAAATATAGGAAACAAGGCGGTAGACATACAAGTAATTAGGTACTGACAGATGGAGGGGGAGGGGGCGGAGTTACTGGTGGAAGATGGAGGGGTAATTGTAACAGGAATATTGAGAGGAGAGGAGATGAGTTAGAAAATGTAATATTGTTTAACAGATTAATATCCGAGTTCAAATTCTTTCTTATTTCTAAACTTTCAAAATTATTCATTTTATTACCTTACGTTTAATACTTCACTCAATGAGCGTTACTGTTTCTCTCGAAACTCAAGTAGTGCAAGTAAACTCAAATTAAATACCTAGTTTCATTGTTTTAGAGTTTATGTAGTATAAGAAAGTTGTGTTAATTCTATTATTATTTAAAGATTTGTTGAATTCTAGATCCCACATTTATCCTGAAGGAGGTCATAATATACATTTAAAATATGCTGAAGATTTCAACACAAAAGTAACAGAGTTTCTAATCAAAAACTCGGAAAAGTGATAACAATCTGATATATATATATTTGTATATTCATTTAATTTTTGGTGAAGGTTAAGGCTAAAATATGTTTTTTAATCAAATATATACTCACTATTATAAAATTATACATATCCTAAAGTTTTTCATTTAGAATTCATTTAAAACAATTTACGATTTCACAAAAACAACTGGAACAATATAAAAACTACTTTTATATTTTTCTTTTATTCATGTTTTATTTGTTACAAACAAAATTGTATAGTATGTATTTTTGGTTAGTCTACTATAAATTTTGCCTATCCCAACACAGACTTAACCCAGTGAGATAGACAAACTTTATAAAAACTGTATAGTTATACACTAAACTCCCTCTTATCCGGTACTCAAATTACCGGAACTCTCAAGCAGCCGGCACCCGAATGAAGTTGGATTTACATTGGCAATGCAGTTTAGAAATGTAAGTGGTAAAGATAATTTTATTTTCATAACATCTTCATACATCGTTTTCTATCAAAGGTTGGCGACCATGTTGCAGTTTGATAGTTTATCTTGCGCAAGATGTACAAGATGTCTGGCATTTTCTGAGGTTATGCAACCAAGATGACTTCTTTCTACCTACGCCTCTGCTACCTTCTATCTTCCTCTCAGAAAAGCACTCCTCAATAATGAGTTGTAAGAGATCATATTTCTTATTACGGAGAATGTGTCTTAGAACCTCTTTATTATCAAGAAATACGAGATCTCCAGTGTACGTTGATACAGCCACACCTCAAATGCCTTTCAATGGCGGTTTCTTTTAATGTCCAATGAGTGCTCGATTTATATTTTAAATGCAGAAGAGATTCTTATTATGATTTGAAAGTTTGGGTCCCAGTCCTCTTTTAGCCAGCAGCCAAGGTACTTAACACATTACCGCCGGTACCAGTACTCGTGGTTTGATATTCATGAAATTTGAATATGTGTTTTAAAACTACACCATTAAGATAATCTCATCAAAAAAATATTGAAAAATCATTTTATTTAAAAATAAATATGTACAGGTTTAAGTGCATTTATTCTTCATGGTTTTAATACACTATTAACAACTACCCTTCTATACTAAATTACAAAAGATATTACTAACCTATGAAGATTTATAGAATTAGATATCTAAACAATAAAAATATTAATCACATTCTATTTCTCTTTGTGGGAGATATATTTATTAGAAACTATATATGCATATAATGTTTGGATTGTGCCCGTCTCACTAGAAGATTCTGTATTGAGACCGGTACAGTTTACAACCAAGTGTACAAATAAATTAGTTTATAAATATCAGACCGAAATTAACATTTACCTCTTATATTGTATATAAACCTTATACAATAAACCTCGTTAAAACAATCCCCGCTATACCGAAAAATGATGTATATCGAAAATATTTTCAAAATTAATTCCTTACAACCAATTTTTCATACAAAAAATAATTTATACAACGAAATTTCGTTGATTTCATTGAAAAGATACACCAAAAATATTTATTTAGGAAGATTAAATTGACGTTCTTCCACTTCTGCGTTGTTTTGTACATCCATCATTACAATATTAGCTAGTAGATTTGTTAGTTCTTCCTACTTTTTTATATAATAAGGCGTATATCAAATTTCTTGGAGCCGAAGACGCTGTAAACATGACATTTGATTTTGCACATAAGGGATGTTAACAACGAATCGATCTCGCTACTTTGGAACCGACATATATATTTGTTCTAATGACCGAAATTAATGGTAGTCAGAGGGTGCGATGTCTGGTGATTAGGGAGGATAACGTAGAACTTCCCAACCAAGCTCGGAAATTTTTTAAAGTGTCTTCCTGGCAACATGCGGTCGTGTATTGTCATGTTAAAGGAAAACTCCACCTCTATTTGCTATATTTGGCCGCTTTCTGAATATGTTTTGATTTAAGCGATCCATTTGCCCACATTAAACATAAGAATTAACAGTTTCCCCAGATTTTAACATCTCGTAGTGAAATACTCCTTTAAAATCCTACCAAACATACGACAATATCTTCTGTTAGAAAAGTTTCAGCGGAGATCCTTATCTTGAGTGCTGTACAAATGTTTACCCGTACCATTTAGTTTTCTTCAGTTAGGTCGTGCTGTGTTCATACGCCTTCTCTCCAGACCTTATCAATTTTGTTCATATGTTCTTGTACCAAAAACTCTGAAACTGAATGACCAGAGACTCTGAAGTCTATCAGAGAGTTCTGAATAGTCAATTCTGGTTTTAATTCGATTTCTTCCACTAACTGCATCTTACAATTTAACGGGCTTGTCAGAAAGAACAACGTTCATCATCAAAACACAAGTTCCCGATTTAAATATTTTAAGCTGACACGTGTGAACATTCATTTTATCATCATAAAAGATTTTTTTATGAAACTTGTACATCAGAGTAAAAAATGTTTTGATGTAAATTTTTCGCTATTTGAAAAGAAAGGGTAAAAAAAACCGATTATTAACTACTCAAAACCACGCAGGTAAAACATAGAAGCCAACTTCCAGCACCCCTAATATATATTATACAGTGCTTTTTTGCAGACAAAAGGTTAATTCATATTGTACTAATCTTTTTGATTAAAATAAAATTTTAAATAGTCCCCAAAATGGGTTTCAAAATATAGATAAACCTGAATAAGTACGTAAGAAAAAGACGGACAATTTTTTCGAAAATTCTAAACTTTTATCCATACAAACCATCTCAACTCTTTTACTTGCTGTTAGCATCTATGGTTTAATGTCGTCTTCTGTATAACCACACATAACTGAGATCAACTTACTTAGAAAGATGTAAACATATCAGAGGTGTAACTAATCTGATAAATAAAACTACTAAAGCTGTTTTCGTTATCGACAAAGCTGTGGCGAACGTCAGATTCCGTCGAATTATCGAAATAGAAAAATAATTGTTTCACAGGAAACGTCTGCTATTCTCACTTCTTTAAATAAATAAAAATTGAACTTATTTTCAATTCTGTTACATAGCAGATGCATTTTATTTTAGTATTCAATAAAAAACCGTAAAAAGAATACATTATGAAAATTGTTTAACAAACATTGAAGTATCGCTGAAAAAAAGTGCTCGAATACCGTTCCGGTACGTTCCATCGCAAAAATAGGATTGATTATATGCACATGTTTTGTTATAAATATTATGCGTGAATATTTTTTGTCAAAGACTCGATGATTTCAATATAAATTTATTAAAATAAATTTCAATTAACAGTTTACTTGTGGTACACGAATTTTTTAAATAATATAATACAGGTGTTGCCCAAAGTAATGAATGGCTTCTGTATCTGAATATGTTTATCCGTCAACTAAAACTCAAACTCTTGAATTTTTGATAGAAAGTTTCTCTTCTCTGCCAGCATCCACATAATTTTTTAAAAACTTTTTCATGAACACAAAAACACGGCATATATTACGTCATCTCTTGTTGCACACAGAGACTATTATTATGATTTGAATTTGTTACTTTGTTTGTTTTTGTTATAATATCTATTTACGTATTGTAAAATTATTATTTACTTTGCGCGGCGTGCCACAGGATTGGAAACACAATAAACCTTTGCCCACCCGTCGGTACGTCGCCTATGTTGTTTAATTTTGATTTTATTCGGTGCCGTGGACACAGTAGAAATAAATAAATATCATAGTCCACAGCACCCATACAAATTGTCCCGCCAGTGTTCCTATTTTTAGTAAAACGAGAAAATGCAGAATCGCCGCAGAAAATGAGCCCTGTGCTCAACTCACTTAACGACCCTTTTTCAGGATAACGAAATTACACTAAAAATAAAATAACACAAAAAGGAACACTGGCCGGATAATTCTTATTGCGGGATATCACGGATCGCGATATACTCTACCGAATTCTCTACTCGTGATATCCTCCATTGTTAGAAATAATATACTTTTATAATTTTAAGTCTTCGCAAATCTGTTTCTGCCGCCTGCCAGCCCGCGACTGAATAATGAAGCAAAGTTGCGCTGTTCGGTCGGCAGGCGGCGACGGCCGCTGCGTCGCTCAGGGCCCTGTCAGGCTTGTAAATGCGCCCTGACTGGCTCAGCGGCAAATTTGGGGTGGCGGGCGCTGCTAGCGGTGCACGTCCGCCGAACTTGAATAAATACAAGGCCACTGCAGTACGGAGCTCACTTTCGTCCGACGTCTCGTCTCATACTTATACTGCAGTGCAGTAGTAAGCGTTTTTTATTCCGCACCTCATACTTTGGAACCTCGCCATCCAGCTGCCTTCCTGCCCGATCCCTCGGTCCGGTGGTGACTTTCGGGTCTGCGACTACCGACGGTTTGAAGCGAGTGTGAAAATCTCGACTTCAGTCGGGTGAATCCGCTCGTACCCTAGCGAAGCGATTTGAGGCGACCACTTTTTGTTTGGTTGGCAACATCTCTTCTGCCGTTGGCTGTATTCCTAATTCCTATCATTAAATCAATCTGTATCGAATGTTGAATAAATAAAAACGCTAGACCGTTAAATACCCTTTTATTTTTCCCAAAAAAAAATTTTGAGGTTACCTTTAGAAAAACAAATTAGAGAATCAAAAAAAAAATCAATTGCTAACACAAGTTTGAATAATTGTAAAAATCATTAAAAAAATCTTCTTAATAAGAGATATTGTTTGCTTATTTTTTAATATCGATTCTAATGAATGTACAACCCTATTATACGTCAATTTGACTTTCGACCAATCAGAAACTCCGATACCATAAACAAGAATATACAATTATACAACAAACATTCGTATTTCGTATATCTCTTATCTATGGGTTAATCGTATAAATTGATTTTTTGGTTTCGTGTCACTCTATCGTAAAAATTGATGAAGTTTACCATGTTATACAAAGCGTTATGGATAGGGCCAACAATTGAGAATATACCCGATTGTCACCCCATAAAAATAAAATTATTATTATTATAGTGATTATGAACTGAATTTGAATGCGAAGTGTCCTGGGCGGAGTATAAAGGCAGGCCTGTGGAATCGTTAAATGACAATGTAAGAAATTATGAAATGAAATGAATTGGTGGTCTTGCTCGGCTAAAGCGAGCCGGCAAGACCGCCCTTGTGAAACGCTGAAACTGGAGAGACTGTCTGGCGGTGAATTGAACCAGATTTGTGGCAGCAGTCGGCAGCGCTGTCGCTAGCGTCGATGCCGACTGAGATGGCGGTAGATTTGAATTATGGTCGCTACAGATATAACAATGAAGACATAGAATTAAAGAAATGAATGAAGATATAGAAGGTGCATGTGTATAATGAAATGAAATGAAGCGAGTCGGCGGTCTCGCTCGGCGCACGCGGGCCGGCAAGACCGCCGTTGTGAAACGATGAAACTGGAGAGACTGCTTGGCGGTGAATACTTGAGTCAGACTTGTAGCAGCTGCCGACAGCGCTATCGCTAGCGTCCATGCCGACTGAGATGGCGGTGAATATGAATTCTGATCGCTACATACTTATCAGTCCAGATACTCGATTTCATCTCTTTCACATTCATGCACTTTATGCTATGCGTGATTCGTACTATTCATTCGTATTCGTATCATTCATTCGTTACATACGGCTAAACCACCTGAACGGGTTTTTGAAAAACATAATCGTCGAAAGTCTTCAATCTTTAATCGAACGCGATTAGGTCTGCCTCAAAGGTGCCTGGGTAATTTCATTTCCATCATATTCAATCTGTACTCGTTCCTACTCTACAGCTCTGGGCCTAAAACTATACACCGACAACCAAAGCAGACAAAGTCAGAATGAAGGCACGCAAGGAGAATCACGATATAAATATATTAATTACGATTGGGTAGGCTAAAAGAAAAAATATGTATTAAATATATATATATATATATATCTATTACATATTTTTCCATATATTTATATTTTATATATATCGCATATATATATATGTGTGAATGCGAACCTCCGTTCATGTAAACAATGCAATTTAAAGTTGTAATAAAGAGATGACCAGACCCCATATGTACCTAGTTATAAAAATTTTCTTCTCAAAAAAAAAACAATCAGTATAAATGATTAGCCCATAAGTAGTAAAATGATTTTGTACCGATTGAAAATGTAATAAAAGAAAAGCCACGATATGTAATTAGATGTAAGAATTTTGGTAAGTAATAGGATTGATATGACAACGAATGTAAATAAATGTATAGAATATAAGTTATTCACAATTTTAATATAGGGAACGATGTCACGTATCGTCGATGTTTGCCGGTTTCAAATTTTGGATAAACATTGGAGAAACAGTGATAACTTTAAATTATTATATAATAAAGTGGACTATAATTAATCACAAGAAAATTAGGCAGAACTGAAAATTAAGCCTACACGCGAAGGCTTAAAGTCGCTGTCAGCAATGGACCAATAAGGCACCATCGGTCTTGGAAGGATGAGCCAGCCGACCAACGAGAATACGCCCTCACCGCGGGTGCTTTAAAAGGGCCAGAACGCTATTGTTGCGATAGTTGAAGATCGGCAGTTGAAAGTTGAAGCTCGACCTCAGAAATCGAAGGAGGAGCGAGAGTTGAGAGACGAAGGATGGAGAGAGTTGATGATTGGTGTCAGGAGTTTTGATAGTTGAAAATCAACCTCGGAAGCCGGAAGACGCCGCGACGCAGTCATCAACAATAGTGATGAGCTAAACCGTCATTGTGACTGTGATTGTGTAATTGGATTCAATTATAACAACGACTGATAAATAAGATTTCATTGTTCGAGATTTTGTTTCTAATGTACCATTGATTACTTAACGAATAAGTTAATAATCGTTATAATCGAACACAAATCTTCCAATCACAGTCACAATCACGGTTAAATAACGATTTAGCTCATCACTCATCAAACAGTGGTTTATCATCGACATCGGGAATCGGAAGACGTCGCGAGGTCGACCAGCGGAAGCAAACGGTTGGCATCAGAAGCCCAATACAAATGTAACAGGTAGTTGGAGAATAGACGGCCACAGTTCGCCGCAATGTATTCAGAGGCAGCCGCCCAGCCTGTTCATAAGTACAATATAAATTCATATTATAGCTGAAATATGCGTGAGAATATATTGTAAGGGCATTTTTCTCAAAAAATTTGAAACCAATGTCACATCAGCCCTTATTGGATTCGAGCGACGTATTGACCATCGAATTAACATTAAAATGATAATCTATTGTAAAACTTAAAAAATATTATATAAAAATAATTATCATGTTTTTGATACAGAACCTATGTAAAGAACTAACTCTTGTAATAGTTACAAGTCGCAAATCCTGTAAGTACCTAAATACAATACGTTATTTAATAGTCTGTTTATATGAGTGTGAAGCATTTTAAAACCATCATAAAATGAAATAATGTCTTACAAATTTATTGATTTATAACTAATCATTTTTAACATTTTGTTAATTTGTTTAGTACCGATTTGCCTCCGTAATCTTGGCTTCGTGATCACAAGAAACAATATTTCATATATACAAGAATTTTTCATACTAAGACACTTTTCTGGCAATATTCGGTTTATTAGTTTTACATTAATGTAAAGCTTGTTGGTGTAGTGGTTAAGGCGCTGGCCTAGTTATCTAGTAGTCGGGGATTTGCGCCTCGTTCCAGGACACCAGCAATCCTATTTTCATAGTACAAGCGTTTTTTTTTTTGGCGAATGAATAAACAATAAAAAGGATCAGACCGGAAATGTGATTAAAAGGTGTAAAGGAGATTTATTTTTTAGTGTGCAGATAATGCTCGTCGAATTGCGAATAAATACAGTTACCAATCACACGTATGAATATGGAGTTTTACAAACATACCTCCGAAACAATATAACAGTTACAATCCATCAAAGATTATTTTTTACAATAACATTTTATAACTACCGATTGTACCTTAACAATTACAAGTTATAAAAACTGTACAGGTAATTGCTTTAGAACAGACCACGTTTAGTAAAGTAATTATATTTATTTTCATATGTAATATTTTATGTTACTAAATCTTATTACTCATTGTAAGCTCAGAATTACTCATACTCTGCATAACTTTCATCACTACTAGAGTTGTTTCTGAAGTCAGGAATCTTCTTCTTTGTTATAGCGAAGAAACAGTCGCATATCGTGGCAAGAATTTCAAAACGCAGTGCGTTGTCACTGAGGCATGTTGCAAGGTTGCGACTTGGCCAGGAGTAATCCAATAACACCGAGTAGTTGTATTCAATATGTAGCGATCGGAATTCAAATCTACCGCCATCTCAGTCGGCATCGACGCTAGCGACAGCGCTGCCGGCTGCTGCTACAAGTCGGGCTCAAGCATTCACCGCCAGGCAGTCTCTCCAGTTTCATCGTTTCACAACGGCGGTCTTGCCGGCTCGCGCTCGCCGTGCAAGACCACCAACTCGCTTCATTTCATCTCATAAGACACATGCAAATTCTACATCTTCATTCATTCACTGTATTCATTCTATGTCTTCCTTGTTTTTAGCATACCGACAATAAAAACCTCGACACACGCCAATCACATTTATTTTATTTAACCACCGTCCTAACCCCCAAAAATATAAGGATCAAGAACATTTAAATCACAGTCAGATGTGGTCGAAATTGCAATTTCAACTATTACATTATTACATAAAAAATTAAATTTTAAAAGTGCTCATTTCTTACGTATATATTAGCTTTAATCGTATATGTCCACTATAAATAAATGTTACATAATCTAATACATCTAAAGCTGGTTATCCATAAGAGTCATTAATTAGAGAATAGATTTCGACCTTTACCATTACTCTTGTTGACATAACAACATACAAAAAAAGCGATGTGATTTGATGCAAAATCATTTCGGCCAAAGGTGATTATGATAGTTTTACTTCCAGTATGAGTTTTTAACTCATATTTAAGGTAAGATAATACCACAAAAGTATTCTAAACTAGGCCTGTTATAGGTATATTTGTTTTACGTCGTATAGGCAGTTCTTTTTTGTCATGTAACGGCGTTCCAGCACCATTTTTTTACAGTATTTTCAATGTTTCAAAAGCAATTAGATGAAACAATGTTCGCGCATATATAATTACAATCCATATTTATATAATTCGCATAAATTATTAAATATGACGTTTTTACGAACCAGATAAAATATTAATGGATTCGAAATTGGCGCTCTCACGGTTTGAGTTCGACACTGAGTTTCAAAAAAAGCCCTGCGTGTAGGTAAATCATTTAATGTATGTATATTTTATTAGTACCATGATTTTTTGAAAAAAAATAGCGACGTCGATTATTTGTGAAACAAATTATTAATTGTCTTTATAAAAATATCAAGAACCCTATTAAATGTTCGTCCCAGTTAATTTTTACACGATACAATTTATTTGTAAATACTAAAAATAATTGAATTTTTTTTTTCTTTTCCATTGCGAAACTCTGTTCTAATGTTTTGAAGCATGTTTACATAGTGTGTGACGTTTTTTAATTTTCAATTACATAATTATATTTTAATGTATTTTTTTTAATCGTACAAGTTATCTGTTTTTTTCACAATATATCAATTACAAACTAAATAAGTCAATTAATAATTCAATAAATTTTTAGGATGTTCAAGTTGACCGTTTATTTCACAATTGTGAAACTGACTTTGTGGTTGTATATTTTGCTAGGTACCTACCTACCAACTAGAAAGTTCACGGAAATCCAAAATCTCTATGAAATATTTGTTTTCTTTTCAGTGGTATCACCGTTTGCGGCCTTTCAACATGGCTTCCACAGGTCAGTCCGACGTTTTTTTGTCACGTGAATATTCTTTTAATAAATCTGATTTTAATTTACAACTTGTCCACGAAGCAGTCGCATTGTTTTTGTATGTCAATAACAACATTTTTACGGGCTTACAGACAGTATCATATAGTCTTATAAGCTACCTATTGATCTTTAAAGTTAGGCATTTTCCATACGATAAGCGGAGTTCTACCGCGTGGCCACATTTCATATTTGAGGAATTTGCACTATAGCAATTTTTAGGGGTAACTGTACATATATTTACTGTTGAGCATTACGATGCATATGTCATTGTTTTTTCTGTTATTTACAAAGAGAATTCTGTAATAAAATTGGTTGTCTATCCTTTAGCGGCCTTCCGCTAGCATTAGTAATGGTCAATGCGTCATCTCCTTAAACAACAGTTTTTTTTTTTTTTTACTACTGTACCCTTGCTTTACAAATTTGTTCAACAACCCAAACTGTAACTTATGTTCCATCTATCAATAGCATGTTTTTGTACCTCAATTTTTTTATTTTATATCTAGGAAAGAAGTCTAAGAAAGTCAAAGGGAAGACTCTTGCCCTGAATGACTTCTTGGCGGCAACCCCTTCTACCATTGCTACGAAAAGTTGGGCGGATGAAGAAGATGATTTTGGTAAAACTTGTTTTCTTAAATTTTTGTATTTTCTGACAGTTACGTGGTATATCTTGATAAATAATTTTCTTGCTATCAGATATTATTGTGGGTATTTTGAATTGATGTTTCTTTATCGTAAATAAGCGTACTTATGATTTCATAATTATCTGAAATTGACTATTCTTTAATGTTGGCTAAAATGAATACACCCAATGATGAAATGGCATCACTGGGCCGCACCAATCTCGCACTTGGGACGCACACACGGGCGCCTGTCGCCTTCCTCGCCCCGGGAAGGTCTGAGCATAGATCACAGTGCATGGTGCATATCACATGCCCTAGCAGGGCACCCCGCTTGCGCGGGGGCGGGGGGACCAGAAACACCGGCCGGTCGCCTATGCCTGAGACACCCCGAACATGCTCGGGGTGGAGGCGGATGCCGCAGCCGTTGGAAGCCCCCGTGATCAGCTATTTGAGTCTAATATGCGAGTTCCCTCAGGAAAACTCAATTCAGACTAATCTGGTGCGGACCACAACTTAACCGTTGAATTGTGGTGCAACTGAGGGTTTTTAATGTATTCAATATTTTAAAATCTGAGCAGTAAATCAAGATTGTTCATTTGTGAATAAATAAAATGAGCCACATTGAAATATCCATATCCAAATTGTGCGTATATTTATATTATACAATAAACTCCCTCATATCTGGTTCTCAAGCAACCGGAACCCGAATGGTGGTTTTACCACCAGCTTCATGAAAGAGCAAGGGCATCTAGGCAAGATGATATATGGGAGATAAGTAATAAAGATCATTTTATTTTCATTACATATTCACATTATATTTTATGTATTAGTTTTAATGTATTGAAGGCAACTCTCTGGTCCCAGTGGTGCTGAATGAGAGGGAGTTAACTATTATAAAATTATGTATGTACATAAATTGTTAAGTTATTGTATGCCCCACCTTTATAAATACCTTTAAATTTTTGTTTAACTAAGCTCCCTGTGTACTCTTCCTAGATTAGTTGGAAAGCTCTGATATGAATTGCTCTTATTACAGTCTCCGTTTTAAGCGGTTGGTGCAATTAAAATGTATCTGAAATAAAGATGAGAATAAGACATCTGGTTAGATTTTCTACAGTACATATCACAATCATTATATGTTAAGGTTGTAATGTAAAATGTATGAGAAAATGGGTTTGTTAAAAAATATTTGCTTTTTGAAAGTATATCCAATAGTAAAACTGTGAATCGATGGTGAAATATGGCGGACTCTTCACAGCTGTTTCAAACGTCATCTGTCACATTGATACTTTGAAAGTGCAGTGTTTGATAATTAATCATTCAGTATCCCGCTATTTTAGTGATACGAGTTTTCTGATGTTCTCATTGTTTAATATACATTAGTACATAATCCAAAAAAATATCATTATTCGCCTTGCCACACTGAGTGGCGAGATTGTCTTTGACAGTAGTAAATTTGACATACCAATAACCCGAAATTGATTTTTGCCATGGGCCACAGTAAAAAGTTACTACTGATCACACAACTGAACCTTAGTGACTAAAATATATTTCTTATGAATATGTTGTTACATTTGTTCTCATAGATTGTATTCTACAGCTATGATAGACTAGACTCAATTCCTTGAATTTTGGTAAATTATTTTTGATGAAATATTTCAGCATCAATCTCTTGCCATGGGTTATATCCATCGCATGGCACATGCACAATACTTCTGTCTCAAGAGTGGTTGATTATATAAGGTATCCTTGACAAGGTTTACATAAATTACTTGGTGAAGACCTTGTTTCGACCTTTATTATTGAGTGTGTTGAGGGGCTTCTTAATAAAACATTTATTACAATTTTACACAACTAAATAAACATTATAATCATGCGCCAAGTAACAGACATAGTTTAAAACATTTTATGGAATATTGGTCCAACATCTGAATTGAAAATGTTATAAAGTAAAGCGGGAATGGGAATAACCTTGTCGCATATCAAATATTTTATTTACTTCTCACGGTAACTGCTCAAAAATACTTGTCCACCAAATGGAAACTTAAGCTACTTTTGTGTACCCAATAACTATAGTGTAACTAGTGCATGACATGATGTAATAATGTATCTCTTTCGTTGATTGTCAACACATTCCTCGCGTGCTAAAATAATTGTAGACTTCACGCCAAAATAATGAAAGAGGTTCTATTTGTAGACTTCAAGGAGTTTCACACTGTGATTATGTTTTCGTTTTAAAATAATGGGTATTAAATAGATATCCAATTCAATTTCAACATTTTATTAACAAAGAAATCAGTTTTACGCATTTCTGAAAAAGCGCTAATACACGCACCTGGTGATAAAGCTGACCGATATGTTTGTATTTATTAGGAATATTGCATTATTATTAGATTTATTGTAGTAAATTAATGATGTAATGTACTAAAGATTATGATTGATATCTCAGAACCCAGCTACACAAGCAGGGCGCGGGCTCCCATGGTGCTCCCGTCAGCGTCTCGAGCTAGCAGGGGTGGAGCCTATGATGAAGATGCGGTGCCCCGCAACGGGCCTTTTGTCGCATACATTTCCAATTTGCCCTACGAAGTGGATGAGGAGAGCATTTCAGATTTGTTTGCGGGACTCAAGGTAAGGCATTGATGACTAATTTAAGTTAAGTTTACCTCCATATTTTATTTATTGGATTATTTCCACAATTTATTCTCATTGCAATCAAAATTCAAGGTGAAAGCGGGCAAACAAAAAATTTAGTACCGCAAGTGTTATGGGCAATTGTAATTTTCATTCTTGTATAACCTGCATATTGCATGCAGTTATGGAGAGCATCATCGAAAGAGCTCACATTTGTGGAGATAAAAATGGAGGTCATTTACAAGTTATTATTTTTCTTAAAATCTTGCTATTTAGAATATCATGGTATAAATATAAATAAAATTAAAGGTAAACAAAAAAATTCAAAATGTTATTTAATTTCTAAATGGTAAGGTGACTTTTGGCCCACCTATATTAGTCATTTAACCTTTTTATCATTATAAACGCGCAACTAAACAAATTTGAACTGTCACATTTTGCATCTCCTACAGCCATCTGTGGGGATAAAACCTAAGGCCTTATCATCAACTCATCATGTTTCGAAAATCACGAAATCTGTATTTTTGTAAACTATTCCACTTGACAGCCGGCAGAATGTGCTAGGGTCATAACTTTCAATGTTTTCAAGGGGGATTCCCACAGGCTTTTCGTTTTCTTTGTTCGGAGATCACGAGTTTTTGATTGGAATTTAATTTTCATTGCGTTTTTCACATTTCTTTTCATGTATAGTATTGAGATATTTGTGTAGATTATCTTTATAAATAACTTCTCAAGATTCATAGTGAGCCTTTTAACGATTATTGTGTCTATTATCTCGGAGTTACTTCATTTGTTTGTTCCATTTAGTCAAATTTTCTAACTATTTTTTTTGATTTTTGATGTATTATAATGCCAAATTTTACATATAATGACTACAAACTCCTTTAAACTGCCGAATCTGGTGATAGTGACGTGAAATATTAATTGCCAAAGATTTTTGTGCCCATTGAAGATGATACTGAATCGGCGAATGTCGACGAAGATAATATTGGTTCAACTAATTATTTTGAAAGAAGGCCTGTATTTTATTGGGACAGTGATCCATTTTTACCGCAAGTTCACAATTTTGATTCCTCTTTCTGGCGCTAAATTGTACACCAATAAAAGTGTACAAGATTTAAAAAAAAAAAATTCATCAAACATTCGTTAAGCTAATTGTCACTGAAACTAACCGGCAATATAGATGCATAAAAAACAAAAGTTCCTCAATGAGCTACAGAATGCAGCAATGGGTCTGACACAACTGTCGATGAAATTTATATTTTTCTGAAAAAAAGTTTTATAACATTTGTGATAACCCTGTTCATAAATTTTATTTTAACAATTTTAGTGATTAGTGTAGAAAATGTTATTATTTTTCCAAAAAACATTGTGATGGGTGAGTTTTCACATTTTTAAATCAAGACTGTTTATGATTAATTAATTTTTATTAAACTTTAGAATAAACACTATCTTATCTTCCAAACTGTTAACTATTTTTAATGAAATTTGGAATATTCACTTACATTTACTTAGAAATAATTGCTAGAATGGGCAGATACATTATCTGCAAATATTTCCTCATCACTTTTGAAGTTTTCAGAAGTAATTTTTTCAAGTTTAAAAAGAAGCAAAATAAATATATTTCGCTAAACACCTGTTTTATACACAGTATTTAAAAACTAAAATTCGAAGTGAGTTTGTGAATTTCAGAAAAGAAATCCACTTGTGATTTTTTTACAGCGGAAAGCTCACTGTTGTTGAATCAATAATCAAGTGTAAGACAAGACAGATATAATTTTACCATAATATACCTACATTAGTCATAAAAAACATACTGCTTATCTACTCTACGGAGACTTTGTGCGCCCACTCATTAATTCAGTAATTGGGGGATTTCTCTAATTTTCTTTATCAATTTCTTACTCTGTAAAACTTAAAGCATGTATTCCTGTGTCCCTTTTTATAAAATCATTAAATTTTATGTATTTTTGTTTGAATATTCATGTAGACAAGCTCTCATAAGAGCAGTGCGTGATTATTTACTATGCAATAGACACAGGGGTGTGACAAAAGGGAATGTACATTGGACATATATCAGGAATTTTTTTTGATGTAGTTTGAACTTTTACCAAGAGATTGGTATATAACACTCATATGAACAAATCCCGCTTTTAAAGTGTAGGGTCAGCTGAAAAGGTAGAACTACCCGTCCTGCCGTTGAGCACCAATAAGGCGTGTGGGTAGAACTATCCATCCCGCATAAAATGTGTTAATAAAAGAACATGCTATTTGAAGCCTTTTGAATATGAAATTACCAATTTTTCTCTGCCTTATCCAACGTGATCAATGATGATATGTTTTTGTTCCAGGTTTCGAACCTTCGTCTACCCCGAGAATCCGAAGGCAAGTTGAGGGGTTTTGGATATGTGGATTTTGAAGACAGAGACAGCCTTGTAGCTGCTATGAATATACCAGACCTGGTAAGATGGTACCATAATAATACATTTATTTAATCATTTTGTAATATGTGTAATGCAATTCATGAAGTTAACTGTGTTAAAATGTATACATTACAATAAATTAAAAATACAGTAGAACCACCATTACCCAGACTAATAGGCGATTAACATGGCCCGGATAACGAAAAATCTGTATAATCGAGGAGATAAAAAAATGATTTATTATGAATTATTTTTATTGAAATATAACTTCACATACCTAAGTTACATGTTTATACATAATCAGGCCTATTCTCAAAATTGCAATATTGAAATGAAGGTGATTGTTACACCAACCCTCAAAAATAAACAGATAGTTTTGACAGATTATGGTACGTTTATCTCCCTCACTCCCTCACTCTCTCTCCCTCTCATTCAAATATAACACTATTTTTGAGGGTTGGTGTAACAATCACCTTCATTTCAATATTGCAATTTTGAGAATAGGCCTGATTATGTAATATGTATAATATTAATTATATTAATTAATTACCTTAAAAAAATATAGTTTTTTGAGAAATTCAATTATAGATTTTTGTTTAAAACTATAATCACATATACTTTTGAGACACACAAGTATCTTGAGTCAAATTCTTTCTGTCTCTCAAACCACCTCAAGCAGAATGTGTAGGACTGATATCACCCCCCTCAGTAAATTCCACATTGTCTTGTTCTTCTGAGGGGTAGTCAGAAACTGCCCCAATTATTTCCTTGTCATTCAAAATTGGGAATCCAGGATCATTCACAACGCAATTTAACCACTAGCTGACATTTTCTTCATCACATTCGCTGCATATTAAAATTTGTTTTATTATTTCTGTGATGTCTTCTACAACTCTCACGTTTGATGAAACAACATCGATTGCATTACTGTAACTGAAACTCATTAACGGTCTTTTCAAAATTTTGTTCCATGATTTTTTAAATGTTGACACATTTACAGAATTCCAACTCTGCTTCTGTGTAGCAACAGATAGTCCTTTGAGTCAATTTTCTTGTGGAAATTGATGACCGATTCTTAATTATTTTCTTCTACAACAATAGTTGTCGAAGACACTGTTTTCAATATAAGCACTTAAATGTTTTTATTACACCCTGATCCATCACTTGTATTACAGATGTAACATTTGGTGGATGATATTTTACCATAAACATTTCATCAATCTCACTTAAACATTATATTGACGGATTGCACTACGTGTTTAGTATCAACATCATACAGTTTATTTGATTTTTATATAATCTGGATAATCGAGGTCTGAGTAATGGAGCTTCTATGTATTAGCATAATATTTTGATAGAAAATTTGTTTTGTTTGATAATTATCATATGGTATACATTATTGACATATATTGAAGCAGGAGCTCTCACCAAAATTACTCCCGCTAAACATGTATTCACAATACATATAAATGACACGAATTTTCAAATATGAATAACACGACTTTAATCCTTCTGTCTTGCACTGCTAGAGGAATGCAGAAAGATATCTTGCAGTCCGGCAGGGCTGTGACTTAATTCTCACTTATACCTCTACATATATTAAAATATTTTACAGACTGTTAGCGGAAGGCGTATCCGTATTGATGTATCAACTTCCGACAATGATAGAAGACAAGCGGGCGGACAGGGGGGCAGAAGAAATGATCGTGACAGGTTTGTGTAATTTCATTTTTTATTAGATAAACATACATTTTCTTATTTTCAATAATAATCATGTTTGAAGATGAAAATTTGATTCCTGTTTGCTGTTTGTTAGAATGTTAATTGTTAATTTTTGGCTTTTAGAAAATGACGTATGCAATTTTGAATTGTATAATGTTTACATTTTCAGAGAACGTGAATATGACCCGGAGCGCACCGCTGGTGATTGGCGCTCAGGGCCCCGTGTGGAAAGAGAAGGCGAAAGTCGAGGAGGTGGTGGCGGCGGTGGAGAGAGGGAGAGCCGAGGGGGCGAAGGAGGGGGCTGGGGCTCTTCCTTCAGGGACAGAGACCGAGATCGCGGGGGAGACAGGGATAGAGAACGTAAGTCATGAATGCCCAGCAGACTTGGGACCCAAATAAATTAATTTAATTGTACACAATTAAAATGTTTCATAGAAATACAGTAATATCCCATTTATTCAATTCAAAAAATTTTGATTTTTTTTTTACATAGGTATAAACTTTTTTCATTACAACTCAAAGTAATTAAATATATATATATATACGCATGTTTTAAAATAATAAACAAGTTATCAAAATACAGCTTAAAAAAAAGGAATTTAAAAAATTTATAAAAATACAAATAATTGTCTTTACATATAAAGCAATTGCACTCAAATAATTAACAAGATATGAGAAAATCTGAGAAATGCCAACCACACATTCTTTAAAATGCCTCTACACTAAAACTTAAATAGAAAGAAAAATGTCTGTATTAAAATGAGTACAAATTAAATAATTATAAAATACGGTGAAGTCTGGGGAACTCAACCGCGTACTAGCGTTTGTACATTTTGTTGTACAAACGCTACATAAACAAAAATAATGACAGATACAGAGAGTAAACTCTTTTATATAATGAAATAATTTGTATAACTACTTTTGTGCATTTTGATCTTGTATATTTCCATCCATATTATATCTGCTTACATTATGGGTATTATAATTTATATACAGTAAAACCACGATATAACGAAATAAAAATTCGTAATAACGAATTCCCACATATAACGAAATAAATAAAAAAAATCCTACTATATGTTACGCGCCGTCGCAAAAAAATGTTGCGCGGCTTCAACAAAGATCGCAAATTCTGCAAACAAAGGAGGAAGAAGGCCATAGGGAACTGAATACCTACATATTTTTAGTAGTTTTGTTATTAAAACAGATAAGCAAATGGATAATCAAAGGAATTAAATTAAGAACAGAACCTATTCAACACTAATTGGAAGATAAGTAAATTCCAGAATATTGCAAACACAAAACAATATTTTAATTGTGTTTAAATGTAGAGCCGCTTCAAACATAGTTTTGGGCATGAAACATAAAAAATAATTCAAAAATAAAAAAATTACAGTTGAATCGCGGCATTTTTATAAAATTAGTCGTATATAAATTACGAAGGTACTTACCGGTAACGTCGGCAACCACTTCAAAATATAATCGTTAAAATTGTTCACTTAAAAATTATTGTTAACATTGTTCACTTAAAATAATACCGCGAGGCAAACAATGTTGTGTCTCTTTTTAAAGCGATCTTACCACCCCTTAGATGCCTTAAAATCAATTCCCATCTGATGAGCCAACGACTTTGCTTTCTCAATAAGCATTAAACCAGAAGTAGATATATGCGCGGATCGGATTTGGGAGAAATACGCGAACAGTTTATCTTCCACTACCTCATATATGGCAGGCCGTACCCGCTGATCGGCACCGCTCGCCGTACATCTATCAAACGCACCTTCAATCATCTTCCGATTTTTTAAAATTGTGGAGAGAAACGAAACCGGAATACCATATTTTACAGCTATCTTGCCTTTACTGTCCACTTTGTTGTCGATGTCCTTCAATATCATTATTTTTTGTGCGATGGTTAAAGTTTTGCGGGAATTATCACGTACTGAAGCCATTTTAAGGTTTCACAAAATATTAGGAAATGTACTTTAAATAATAAATTACGCTACACTAGTATGTATACGCAGATTTCAGTAAACACACGAAAACAATAGTTAATAGAAACACAAAATGCCATACAAAAATAGTCCATAAAATATTTTAAATAATTATTTTTATTATTTAATAGTTCACACTAAAACAATTGTCAAACGAAAATTGGTCGCCTCAAGTCAGTTCGCTAGGGCACGAGCGGATTCACTCGACCGAAATCGAGTTCCTCACACTCGCTCCAAACCGTCGGTGGTCGCAGACTCGAAACGCCGGTACCGGACCGAGGGGTCGGGGCAGAAGACTGCTGGACGGCGAGGTTCCAAGGGATGAGGCGGGATGCAAAATGAAACACTTGCTTAAGGTGTATTCAGTGCACCGCAGTATGTAGTTTGTTGTGTAGAGACGAGACGTTTGACGAGAAGTGACCTCCATACTGCGGTGCGCTTCTATTTATTCAAGATGAGTGGACGTGCGCCGTTACCAGCGCACGCCACCCCAAAACCACCCACCGTGCCAATCAGGGCGCGTTTACATGCCTAACCGCGCCCCAAGCGACACGGCGTTCGGCGCCGCCTGTCGGCCGGATAGCGCAACATCGCGCCATTTTTCGGTCGCGGGCTGACAGGCGGCAGAAGCCGTTTTCCGGAGACAAACAATTAAATATTACATTAACATTAACAATTGGGGATATCACGAGTAGTGAATTCTGTAGTAAATATCGCGACCCGTGATATCCCGTAACAAGAATTATCCGGCCAGTGTTTTCTTTCGAGTTATTTCGTTTTTTGTGACTTCGTTATCTCGGAATGTTCGTTAAGCGGGTTTCTTGCCAGTGGCGGGCCCCGCTAAGGGCCTTTTTGATAGGAAATGTAACACTGGCGGGATAATTTTGTATGGGTGCCGCGGACTACGACATTTGTTTATTTCTACTGTTGTCCGCGGCACTAAATACACTAATTTCAAACAACAGTGGCGGCGTACCGGCGGGTGGGCAAAGGTTTATTGTGTTCCCAATCCCGCGGCACGCCGCGTAAAACAAATAATAATTATTTATACGTAAATAATAACATTTCAAATTTAAATAACAAATATGTAATATTTTATTTCTATCCGTTATCCTTTTCTAATGTAAAGAAAACTAGCGAGAAAAAAAAAATCATACGCAGTATCGCGGTAAGGAAGATAAAGATTTAAAAATCGAGAATGCACTAGATATGTTTGTCATTTTTTTTTAGTATACTGAAAATGAGAGAAAACAAACTTTATGCGTCGTGAATCGGTATATGGGCGTTTACTCCCCATTTGGATGGACATCGACATTTGACAGGTACATCGCGTAGCGTATGTGTATTTTGCAGATTATAGACATTTAACAAAAAATCTAATTGGTGAAAAATAGATCGACAAACTCATCTGATAGGGTCTAAAAATAGCTTTGAATAACGGTATTCAATTTATAAGTACAATTTAGTATAAAAAAATTCCAGAGGGTCCCGCATTCTGCTCTAAAACTTCGACTTGTGGCGAGTTTTGAATAAATGGGATTTTACTTTATTGAAAATATGTGATCTCTCATATTCAGTACAATCTCTAGACATTCTTGTGCATCACAGTTCATATCAATTACTGTGTTCCATGATGAATGCAGTTGAATATAATTCATGCAAACTACATTACATATTATCCTTTTATTATTGTCCAGTTGTTACTGAACTCTTTGGGGGATTTGAATTTTATATTTTTGAACCCCCTTAAACACTGCTTAGTTAATTTAAAATGCATTTAGATTGAAATTATACATGTAGATTTAAATAGGCATGAAGGAAAAACTTATGTTGATTAATTCAAATAATTATGTTAAACATTCAAAAAATTATGACAATACAATAACATTTTATAAACAGAGCAGGAGGACATGTAAGAGTGGAAATTTTGTTAAAGATCATTTTCATTTTTCCAGTTAAATAAAATTCCTATCTTAAAATGAGTCTGAAAATTTAAAAAAACATTAAATAAATGTGCATTATGTATAACTATACACTAAACTAAGAATAATAAGGACAAAATTAAACATTTTTAATTGTCACATATGTTTCGGCTTGATAAAATGAGCTATTTTACAGTCTCATTTTTTGAGACTTACGCAATAAATTTTTTATCACTGCATCAAGATGAGGACATACATTCGCCGGTGTTGGGATCACTCAAAAAATGTAATTGAAAAATAATAAGATTATTAACACAACAAATACAGTTATTAAAAATACAATCATTCACCACCAGGGGTCAGGCCATCACAACTATTTTTATTGTCCTCAATTGGAGAGATTAAAGGTGGAATTATTAAAAAAATAGATCAATCCTAGTTAATAATAATAATGGTACAACACGACAATGCGAGACCGCACTCAGTGAAAATTATGGAGGACAAAATAAAGGAACTGGATCTGGAACTTTTACTACATCCACCTTATTCTCCTGATATAGCACCTTTGGATTATTATTTATTCCAGTCTATGAAACATTCGCTTCAAAAATAAAATTTCAATTCAATAGATGGTGTCAAAAAACATCTAAATTCCTTTTTTAAATCAAAACTGCAAGAATTTTACAAAAGAGGCATTGAAAAATTACCCAAATTTTGGTAAAATATCATATACAGTAAAACCCCGCTATACCGAGAAATGACGTATATCAAAAAAAAATTCAAAATTAATCCCTTACAATCAATTTTTCATACAAAAAATAATTTATGCAATGAAATTTCGATAATATGTATAACAAAATTTTTTTGTCCTGTAAGAAAAAATACCAATATATTTACATAAATATATAACAAAAAAAAAAATTTACAATGTAATTATTTCGGCCGTTTATGGTCATGTTTGTCAATTGTTTAATTGCCTTGGAGCTGCAGGTTGATCGGCGCCGGCGGCACGCTGCGCCCTTGTAAAACTTCTCCTTGGGATCATAATAGGTCCTTATAAAGCCATTTGGCATAATAATCTCCACATTGTCCAAGGTTGGATTTATTGCCCATTGTCAAAATAGGTTAGAATGGCACCCTTCCCACGCTCTGAAGCCTATACGTGTTCACGCCTCTAAAAACAGGTCTTATCTAGTCCATCTTGAGAAAATAAAAACCCCGGTAATCATTTTTGTCAATTTTTTCGTGTTTGTTTACTGACATTTATATGTACATTTACATTGATTCCAATGAACGACATTTTCGTTAATGTGTTTATTTGACAATTGTTTTCGTGTGTTTGTTTGCCTACATTTATATGTACTAGTATTCCGTAATTTATTCTTTAAAGTACATTTTTAAATATTTTGCGGAACTCTAAAATGGCTTCAGGTCGTAATAATTCCTACAAAATTTTAACGCTCCACAAAAAACTATAATTCCAAATTCGTCTCTACGATTTAAAGAAATAGGATGATCGATTGACCGATGCAAAACTCTCAATGCTTGTCTACAATTGAACACAGTTAAAATTTAATGTTTCATATTTGCATGACGTTTTAGAATTTCCAAAAATATCCCCGAATTTTAGGTTATCTAATATTATTTCAGAAAATGCTTTTAATTAGATTTCTTAATTATTATCCATTTGCTTATCTGTTGAAACAACAAAATTAAATAGATTATTCAGAGTTTTTTTTATACAGAAAATCCTCATTTGTTTGCAGAATGCCTTATTATTCCATATTAAACTGACAATGGGCATCTTGTTTGCGGAATTTATGAACTTTTTTAAAGCCGCGCACATTTATTTCTACGGCGCGCGCGGAATATTAATATATTAGGATAGGAAATTTCGTTATATGTGGGAATTCGTTACTACGAATTTTTATTTTTTGATCCCTTGGATTTAGCAATAACGAGGTTTTACTGTACATAATAATGGAAATTATCTTTTGAAATAAATATATATACTTTTTTTTTTTCTCATAATGAAAAACAAAATTTCTTTTCACTTCACCTAATATATACATAAAGAAAGTTCCACACAAACTAGGTTCATGCGTGCATTGTGTCGGCAGGTATTGCAAAAAAGAATCACGGATGCGTGTTGTCAAAAAGATGTGCGCATTTAAAAAAAAAATTTGCAACTTGCTCAAAAATTTCAAAATATGTGATCTAAAATGTATTGTTTTATGTTGCTAGGGTCTGAAAATTATCTCCTACAATTGATTACCAGGGGTTTTTTTTTTAAATTTAAGGAGTTAATCAAGTATGAAACTGACAATTTGGGTCTTAAAGTTTTGAAAAATTCCGAATTTTGAATTAACGGAGTTTTGCTTTATATATATTTTGTTAAATTTATTCCGTGATGATGAAAGATGAATACATCACAACTCAATGTAAAATATTGGAAATGTCTGTTGAACTGTCTGTGTGAATGTTGCACTGGGGGCCCACACTCGAGTACCTGTTACTCTATTGGCCCCGGGAAGGTCTGAGGAAAGGCCATGGTGTCAGGTCCATATTTCTCCCCAGAAGGGAGTCCTGCCAGATTAGGAAAGAGAGAACCAGAAAATCCGTACTTGCAGATCATCTGAGACATCAGGTTTCCTGAATGAGATGTTAAGTCTGCAGGTATCGTTGGAAACTCTCTTGGCCAGCAATTTGAGTTTAATGTGCAACATGAAAATGGCTCTGTAAAATTTTGAATTATTTGCAAATGATTTAAATAATTTTTCCGCACACTTCATAACTCAATTCAGACTAATCTCACACAGACAGGTATAGCCAGATTTATTTCTGTGTGTAATTACTTCATCTCTGAACGGATTGTAAAAGTTTTGTTAAAGGGGCGGAAGTCTGGCACTTTCAAGACACTCGCAGATAAAAATTATTTTTAATGAACAATTTACTGATTGTTTTACATGTTGTGTCTTTCTTTCAGCGAGTGCTATTGACAACACCCCTGGTGCTTGGAGAGATGGCAATCGTGCGAGGGAGGATCCTCCGCCTAGGGAGAACAGGACATACGGGGGCAGGGACTCCCACGGGGACCGAGACCGGGGCTTTGGCGGGGGGAGGGACGGAGATAGAGGCGGCTTCGGGCGAGATCGAGATGGAGACAGGGGTGGCTTCGGGCGGGACCGGGATGGTGACAGGGGTGGCTTCGGACGCGACAGGGACGGCGAAAGAGGGTACGGAAGAGACGGAGAGAGGGGGTACGGGAGGGATGGTGACAGAGGGTACAGCAGAGACGGAGAAAAATCATTTGGAAGAGACAGTGAAAGGGAGCGAGGATACGGAAGGGATGGAGACAGAGATGGTGAAAGGGACCGTGGATACCGTAGTGGAGACTCAGGTCCTAGAGACCGTTACAGGTTAATTTCATGTGGAAATATTGTTTTTTTTAACAATTATACACAACCACGCAACAAACTATTATTAAATATCAATTCTAACACATCAACTTTTTTAATGTTCTTGATTTTACAAATAATATTTTATTGTGAAATCTGCCATTATCAGTAATACACTATAAACACATTGCAATGGCATGTTTGAACATAGAACGATCATCATTCCCATAGGTTCTTTATTTTGATCAAGTCAATATGTGCTGTGTATAATATATAAGAATATAAGTTATTATTCTTTTCCAGGGATAATGATCGGGATCGAGACCGTGGCTTCGGTCGCGGGTTTGGCGGAGACAGAGACCGTGAACGAGACCAAGATAAAGGTACTGTAATGTGTGTCAACACTATCTTTAAAATATTCAAAATTGTCAATAAGCTTTATTTAACATCTTCAAATATATTAAATATCTGAAATTGGTAAAAATTATTGATTCATCGATGGTAATCTGCTGTTGTAAATAATAAAATAAGATTTCATCAATCATATATTCACACAGAAGTGTTGATTTCACAGCCAGAAGTCCATTTTAATACATTTAGTGAATCGTAAATCCAATGGGCAAAGTGAAGAGTTTTTAATCTTGCATTTGGGTCACCATTGCCATTTAAATATTCTAACTCTGTGGGCCGATTTCGCATTCAAAGATGCGGAGGTTTCAGGTGAGCCGCGCACGCGCCCCAAGCTGCAGCTAAAACCGCGCACACTTCCTTTGGACAATCCCCCGCCTGTTGCGGCACCTGTCCGTCCCGATAGCGACAGAGGCACTGACACAGGTGGCGAGGGTGAAGGTAGCGAGAGGGATGAGGGAGAGAGGAGGCAGCCTGCCCCGCCTAAACCAGCAGTCAATATATTTGGATCGGCCAAGCCTGTGGATACAGCTGCGAGGTTTGTAAAAAAATACATTTTTCAATAAATAAAGACTACCAATACCTCAATATGACTTCGCTATCGTAACGTTTTTAAATTATAGCTTATTTTTGATTTGCGGCAAAAATTTACAACATACATAAAATACACATTCAGCACTTTTCTCATTTTGAACAAGGAATCAATATCCTACTTAAAACTAATTTTGATGCTAAAATTTCTCTAGGCGTTAATACACCCCTACAAAGAACTGCACATTGAAGGCAAGACAACAAATGTTGGACCAATTTTTTAACCGGGTCCTTTCACAACAGCGGGTGGAGCTGATAACGGCATGCTATGCTATTCTTCAGGCTGCGATTAGAACCTTTTAACATTTTATTTTGTTTTTATTAATACAAATGTAATGAAAAAGTTGCTTTTAAAAGGAAAAAAGTGAAGAATGTGTGTGTGTATTCAAACCAATCATACATTATAAATTTTTTTTTAATGTTTTTAAAAAGCTTCAAATTAATACAAACAGGCGATTTTCATTATATATTGTGTTTTTGTAACCAAAACACAATTTGTTTAACTTAAATGTATAAATTAGGAAAATATACAGTAAAACCTTGTTAAAACGAACCCCGCTACAGTAAAACCTCGTTATACTGAAAAATGACGTATATCGAATTTTTTTTCAAAATTTATTCCCTACAATCAATTATTCATACACAAATGAATTTATATAACGAAATTTCGTTAATATGTATAATGAAATTATTTTTGTCCCGTATGAAAAAATACCGATCATTTACATAAATATATAACGAAAAAAAAAAATTTTATAACAAAAATATTTCGGCCGTATACGATCATGTTTGTCAATTGTTTTATTGCTTTGGTGCAGCGGACCGGTCGGCGCGGGCGGCCCGCTGCGCCCTTGTAAAACTTCTTGGGATCATAATAGGCCTTCATAAAGCCATTTGGCATAATCTCCACTTGTCCAAGGTTGGATTTATTACCCATTGTCAAAATAGGTTAAAATGGCACCCTTCCCACGCTCTGAAGCGTATACGTGTTCACGCCTCTAAAAACGGGTCTTATCTAGTCCAGCTGGAGAAAATAAAAACCCCCATAATCATTTTTGACAATTTTTTCATGTGTTTGTTTACCAACATTTATATGTACATTTACATCGATTCCAATGAACAACATTTTCGTTAATGTGTTTATTTGACAATTGTTTTCGTGTTTGTTTGCCTACATTTATATGTACTAGTATTCCGTAATTTATTCTTCAAAGTACACTTTTTAATATCTTGTGGAACCCTGAAATGGCTTCCGGTCGTGATAATTCCTGCAAAATTTTAACCTTCGACAAAAAACTATGATTCCGAATTCGTCTCTACGATTTAAAGAAATATGAAGATCGATTGACCGATGCAAAACTCTCAATGCTTGTAGCGGCTCTACAATTAAACACAGTTAAAATTAAATGTTTTATATTTGCATGACATTTTAGAATTTCCAAAAATATGTCCTAATTTTAGATTGTCTTATGTTGTTTCGTAAAATCTTTTTAATTTAATTTCTTAATTATTATCCATTTGCTTATCTGTTGATGCAAAATAAATAGATAGTTTTATTTATTTATTATTTATTTTACAGAAAATCCTCCTTTATTTGCAGAATGCCTTATTATGTTATATCCCATATTAAACTGACAATGGGTGTCTTGGTTGCGGAACTTACGAATTTTTTTAAAGCCGCGCATCAATTATTTCTATAGCGCGCATGGAATATTCATATATTAGGAGGAAAAAAAAAAAATTCATATGTGGGAATTCGTTATTACGAAATTTTATTTTTTGGTCCCTTGGATTTTACAATAACGAGGTTTTACTGTAATACAATAATTTTTCCATCACAGAAATTTAATACAAAACAATAAAAATGAACACATTTTGGTAGAAAAGTCTAAAAACTTAACAAAGAATTATGTTATCCGAATTTTAGAAGTTTTTTCAAATAAAATTTAATCACAATTCACTTATTTTTTTAATGTTACCAATTGTTTGATATTCTATGTAGTATAGTTTTCCCGCGTGCCCTACTTGACATTGTTTGCAAATGTACCTCGATTCCTGTAAAAAAAAAATTGCCGAACACACTACACATCTTTTTATTGCACTTGGCCTTTGTTTTGGTGGACACTTCCCCCATAAAATGTTAGTCTAGAAGACAGTTCTGACTTTCTTTTCCTTGATGATCCTGCTTTTGTGTCTTTGGTACTTTATGCTTGTAAAAAAATTGGCATATTATGTCTAATTGAAATGATGCTAGTGGCACGACGTGCTTATCAGTATTTTCATGGTGCATAACAACATTCAATAGACAAAGATCAATAAGGTGACAAAATATTTTTTTTTATACCACCTTGTCTTTCTTGATAAAAGCTCTGTTGATAAGACCATATCACACAAGTCCACAGCCCCCATATTTCTGTTTGTATTCTATCACACTATCCGGTTTGACTACAGGTTCAATAGTGAAGAAGTGAGTTTTGCCTGTTTGTACAACAATATTTGGCTGAATAGTTGTGAGCATTACCATTACATCTCTTTTATATTTCCATGACTGAGCAGCCATTGTCTCCGTATGATACACTTCCATTTCACCCTTATTAAGTTTTTTCTGGAACTTCGGCATATACTTTCTATTTTTTCCAAACAGTTCCGCATGCATTTGTTCCATTTTCAAATAATTCTTGAAATAATAATGGACTGGTGTAACAGTTATCCGCAAACAAAGTATGGCTGCACATGAGTCATGACAATGCTTCTGGATTTTCCAAGTTCTTTGATGAGATTGTAAATGTTGTCCAAAATTATTAAATTTTTCAGTGAATAAAACACATTTAAAAAATTTCTTTATTATTTTTATAAAATATAAATAAAAATCAATTCTGTTCACATAATTCATAAATTATAACAATTCTTTCAAAATTAATATTTAAATTTAATGAACATAATATATTAAACTCTTAAATTAGGAATAATCTCTGTTAACTATCACATACATTTAGGAATGAAAATAACGATTATTAAGAATTTTAACACATAACAATCAGTTTTTTTTTTAAATCAGTAATTTTTTTGCTGTTTAGGAGCGACCATCCACGATAATTAATTAATTTGGTAAAAATTACATTCTTTAAGATCTATTTTAATTTACCTTGCCGTGCTTATATGTGTTTTTCACACTGGGTGCCTTAAAACAAAATAGCAGAAAATGAATGCGCATTATAACTGTCTTCTACTGTAGTTGTAGCTCCAGTATAAATGATAAAATTAAAGACGTCCTGGAGCGCAATCACAAATAATAAAAAATTGATTCCAAAATAAATTTTTGGGAATATATTGTATAAATATAGTAGACTTTCATCTATGTATTCAGCGATATTCATAAATGGATTCCTTGAATTTATTTATTACCATGTTCATTATTGATTTAATTTTGAAGATTCTGTCTCCTAGCTGTTCTTCATTCTCATTCTGTAACAAATTTTGGAACCTGTTCCATGGCATAACATCCCAGTAAATTGGTAGACCGGTGTTCCTGTTTAGTATTTCTCCAATTACCAACCATCAATAAACAAAGGCGTATAAAACATATTTCATCAAGCGTTGTATCCATCCATTGCTGCAATCTATTTGGATAATGAAGAGTTTCTATTTCTTATATATAAATATTGTCGATTGGTTTCAGTCGCAATTAGCTTAACTAATGCCTTATGAATAAATATTTTGAAAAAATCGGCCTCCTGCATGCTTTCATTTGTGACTGATTTTGCACCTGATAAGGAGGAATCAAAATTATGTTTTTGAGACGAGACTGGATCACTGTCTCGGTGGAATATTGCATTTTTTTTAGAAGATGTTTTTGGTTTATAAAGCCAGCTTAAACCGCCAGGGTTAGACCTGCAATATTTTGCTCTGCTGTTCTTTGAAGAAAAATACCCATATTTCGACTAATATGAATCAATATTCTACTTATTCTCAATGAAAAAAATTGAACATTAGTAATTTTACACGTAATTTTAATGGATTTTATTTATTTGCAATCATCATTTTATGTTGTTGTTATTTAATATCTCTTATTCAAATTATTATTTAATGATGAAACAATCAATTTAAATGTAAAAAAAGAATTACAGATTGGTAATCTAATCTTCAAAGAATTTAGGTATTCCCCCAAAATTTATATGTGCCCTGCCTCTTTGGCGAGTAAAAAGTTTGCATTGTGCTATCAAAATGTCACTCAGTTTCATAACACAAGTTATAAATAATACAGTAAAATCCCGTTTATTCGAAGTTGGGGGGACCGAAAATCAAGAAAAAAGTTTGAATAACGATTTAGGATAATGAATATAAAAATTTCAAAAATTTGATTCTTTTTTTTTACATATTAACTTTTTTCATAGCAACTCGAAGTAATTATATACACCTATATCCACACATTTAAAATTAACAAACAAGTTGTCAAAATACAGTGTAAACAAATCACAAAATTATTTTTAAAAAAAAACACTATTATAATGGACTATCTTTTCGCAGGCTATTTTTAATAACGACCAACCAACATTTTTAATAATTGCCAACCCGCCATTTCTCCGCTGAAGTTAGTGACGAAAGTTTCCAGCGCTTTTAAAACATTTATTTTGTGATGGTCGCGGCGACATTTGGCACCCGCCTTTCAACGTTAAAGTTCTTTCTGTCATCATGTTTAATATTGTCGACAACTTCATTAATGGGGTCGCATATTTTTCTGTTGATTTTATTTTGGATAATATTTTTTGCCAATCTCTTGTATTAATTCAATTTTTAGCAACTGTCGGCGTTTTGTACGAGTTTCGCATTAATGCTATTTTCGAGAATATAAAATTATCAATCAAAATTATAAAAATGTTTCAATTTAAATTTAATGAAATACGGAAAAGTCTAAGGAACGCAAACCACGTATTCGCGAATTTCAAAATGTCTAACATGTAAATATTAGAGAAAAATATATAATGTTCTTTACATATAAAACAATGGCAATAAAATAATTAACAAGATACGAGAAAATCTGAGAAACCCTAACTACATATTCTTTAAAATGTCTTGACACTAAACTTAAATAGAAAGAGAAATGTCTATATCTTTTTCTAATGTACAGAAAACGAGCAAGAGAAAAAAGCATTGCGACCTTAAGTTAAAAGCGTCGCGGTAGAAAATAAATATCTCAAATCGAGGACGCACAAGATATATTTCTCATCTTTTCTAGTATACTGAGAGTAAGTGAGAAAATAATGAGAATTAACTTTATGCGTTGTGAATCAGTATAGGGGTGGAACTACCCATTTTGATGGTCTTGGACTTTAGACAGAGGCACATCGCGTAGCGCATGTGTATTTTCCAGATTGCTGACATCTGACAAAAAAAAATCGAATTAGGCTAAAAATAGATCGACAAATTCATTTGATAGGGTCCAAAAATAGCTTCGAATAACGATTTTCGATTTATAAGTACAATTTAGTATGAAAACTTTCCAGAGGGACCACATTCTGCTCTAAAACTTCGACTTGCGGCGAATTTCGAATAAACGGGGTTTTACTGTATTACTTGCAGCACAATATAATTTTACCTTATTTTCACAATTTTTATGGTAAAATTTGAGGTAACATTGCCTCTGGTGCTATATCAATAGGTACCTCTGACACCATTACTGCTTTAAATGTAGTATATGGTCGTTTGGTACAAACAAGATCACAAACCCTTTTAAACTTATTAGTTTACATTTATATATCTGTCGGTATCCATACATATTCTTGCAGTATAAATGTGGAAAATTACTATCCGTCCTTTTGACAAAATTAATTCTCTCCTTCCTCATGCCAGTATTGACCTATAGTGGTCAGATCAAATTTATTCAATACACTAAGTCTATATACATATATATATTTCAGAGAGCGTGAAATTGAGGACCGGCTGATGAAAAAGGGAGGAGAAAAGTACAGAGAGGGGACCAGCAAGGACAGGGAGGACAAGAAGGGCTGGGGCAGAGAGCGAAAGGTAAATTCTACTCATACCTACTATCATTTTGTATGTATAAATATTTCTCCAAATTGGAACTGCAAATGTGAACACAAATTGATTTTTGGTTTTTGTCTTCCAGACAGACAGAGATGACGTGGATGATCGCAGAGCAGGTCCGAGGAGAAGTGGTAAATAATTGTTTATATTTGTTATATTTGGTAGAGTCCACAACTACAAATCGACCTTTTAAAGAGAGGTCCCTGGTTTTGACAATGGTCTAATGGTCTGTAATAACCTCGACTACCGCGGTCTGGGGAGACAGCAAAAAAATCATAATAATTAAATGTATCATTGGAATCATGCAGTTTATTCACTGAAGTTAATAAATAGTTACTTAACCTGTTAGCTCCCCAGAAAAAGCCCTAGGTGAAACAGCATCATACCACCAATTGGCGGCAAAATTCAAAATTCATAGACTAGCTTTTTCCTAATTTTAACGTGGTGTAACTAAAAAAACAACAAACATGGAGCTTCCATTTTATTATAAGCGTCCATCGACCGTGATTCTGTATGGTTTTGAGATAAATAAAACTTTATAGTGTTGCCAGGCCTTTACGTTTTCAGGATAGGATATTATTATTTATTTTGTATTTGTTATTTGGAAGGACTTCAGATTTTATGTATATTTGGAACAAAACAATTATCTGTCTCCTATTCAAATGCTGGCCTAACCCCTCCCTACACTCGTTGTTGGCTGGTTTTCATCAACAGTATTGATGTGAACGACGTTCTCATCATCCAACTCATAACTGCGGTAGTAACAAGCATATCAGAAATTTCTAAGAAATCTGCAATATCTTCATTAGTGAAAAAGTCCCACTCCGCCATTTTGTAAAAAAAAATTCAAAAAAGTTTTCAAAAATTCGATAACTGTAAACGAAAAAATATATGTAAGCACTTCGCATCACACATCGGACTTATGATATAGCACTAAGATGCATGAAATGCCGTTTGTGCCAATGGCCAATATGGTCTATAACGAAGCACTCACTGTATTTTTATAATAAAACACGCTTAATAACTAAAAAATAATATCTTATTCATTACTCACTTACAAACAAATAAGTATCACGAAATAAGGTTACAATTGTAAATATATATGTAGTGCAGAATAAATCCTGATCTGCATCTTTCCATTTGGAAAGTTCTAGTATTTTAAAAGTGCGTAATTAATATGTGCAATGCGTTTATCATCGATATGAGCGGCGTGTGTTCAAATATTATACTAAAAATCCTATCATTTGAATACAAAATAAATTTGGCAACACAAAATTACCGGCATCTGCTCGCGCGCTGTCACGTGGTGCAACTTTTCTTGTCTATGGTATAGCGTGAAATATTTTTATGTCTATCGCGCTATCCCTCTCTCGGACGGCAATAGTCGTCCTGGGCCTTGGTGTTAAATAAGTACAATTCAGGAATTGAATTAAATGCTTTTCTTGTATAATGGGCTTTACCTAGAGTTTTGTTTTTCCGTTTTCCTTCTTAATTATGGGTAACACAAATATTTACTTTAATCTTAACCAATTACCCAAAGTCATAAAAAATTTGGTGTGAATTTTCAGGTAGCTACCTACTATTGTTTATTTTGCCCGAGTACTTTTATACATGTAAAAGTAAGTACAGTAGGTGCCAGTTATTGTTAGTATCAGTCATATATTATGCTCCATTTTTAATGGATGGGAATCAAACAACAAAAACACAAGTATTTTTCATTGCTTTTAAGATGTACATTATTGTTAAATAACATAGTTCTAAGTATGTTTTGGAGCAAAATTACAAGCTCTAGGTGTCACCAATGTTCCCTCTATGGTGGCGCGCACACACAATTTGACATATTGCACACAAAAAACTATAGCGCGTGCACAATTATTATCAATACTTTCTATTGGAGGTTTGCAACCATGGTGCAGTATGTTAATTTATCTTGTATAAGATCACCAACATTTTGGACATTGAGCCATTTTCTAAGGTTTCAAAGCCATTATTGCTCTAATATATTAATTTAATATCGTATTTACATGATGCAATATGATATCCAAGGAAAATGATGAAGTTTAATTCATTTTTTTCAATTAATTAATACCCGTCCCACAGTTAGACCCTAGTCCAGTGAACGGGTATTAATACCCTTCCCGCCGTTAGTGTGTTAATTTTGAATTACATATACAAATAAAAAAGTATTTGCAATTAGCCTTATGATCTATCTGTATTTTTAAATCTATAATAAATTAATAAAAAATATGTCCACTGCCGCATTCTTTTCCTTATGAGTTTATATTTAGTGTCTGACTTTGGTCAACACCATATTTTATCCCAAATGGTCGGTCATGGCAGCTATCGCCAGACTGTTAGATGTTGTACTACATTGAAAATCGAGTTAACAGACTCTAAATTTAAATTAATTATTAACTAATCTTAATTATCAGTAACTATTGATATTGTATTTGTTTTATGTACAGTCAATTAATAGTTTCTAGGCTGGCCACCAAATATATATGCAAAGAATGAGTGTGCTCACACACATTTAAATAATTCAATGTGTTCTTGCATTTGTATTTAGAGGCTGAAGTGAGGTCGCCAGTAGGTATTACTACATAAAAGCAAAGATAAAATACACAAATGCGTGAGATAAAAATCACTTCACCTTGGAGTATAATGTAGCTAGCTGTGTGGAAAGTTTTTGCGGCGGATATATACGGCGCCAGCCGGAGAGGGGTAATTGTGGATGTTAAAATGGGTAGATGTTAGAATGGGTTTTCAGATATTAGAATCAAAATCTTTTAGGACCAACCGTGATCCACAATAAACGATATAGGAAAATAAATAATATAATACTTTTTTATTTTAACAGACCGTGATGATCGTAGACGCGACGACAACACTTCTCGCCCTGCCGGTCGGGACTTCCGAGGATCTAGAGATATAAGGGAAACGAGAGATTCCAGAGACGTGAGGGATAGCCGAGACACCGGAAGAGACTCGAGGGATAACAGAGATTCCAGAGACACCAGGGACTCCAGAGACACCAGGGAGCCCAAAGGGTCTCGCGAGAGACGTGATCTAAGTGGCAACAGAGATGTAAAAGATGATAAGGATGCTAAAGATAACAGAAGAAAAGAGCATGAGGATCGTCCGCTTCCCAAAGCTAAAGAGCTGCAACCTCCTGTAAGTATTTTAGTTTGGGTTTAACTACAATAAATCATCATTCATTTCAAATTTAATTACTATGTTTTGTGAACCCCATCAGTAGGTGTCTTGAGTTGTCAACGTATCAGAAAAATCGCTAAAACGTTTATCATAAAATTTATTAATTTAAGGGAAATATCATTATTATCTATAATACATGCAAGAATACAATTAAATAATGAGTGTGGGAACGAGAATAAAATGTTTGGTAAATTGATCACAGGAGCGGGCGGCGAATACATGTTTTGACAAGTCAAAAAAACTAAAGAAACACAAGAAATTTTATTCTTTTTTTTTTTTATTAAATCGATTTGTATATTTGTTATTTCGTGACATAAAAACTCATGATATTTTGGAAAGCCGAACCACTAACTCTGGATATTTTTCCCTAATTATAGTGATTAATCATGAACCATTAAACCTTATTAATTTGAAAGCCGAGGGACTGACAAAAATAATATTTGAATTATAACCACCAAACTTCAAATTCATAGAACAATCAGGACGACCTACCATTTCATGTTGACCAACATCTCTTGTGCCGAGGCTTAAAGGGCCCGCTGTCACAGCCTAACTGTTTTATAATTACAATTATAAATGAAATCTTTTAATTTTTTTAAATCATAGAGAGACGAATTCGGAATTATACTTTTTTTTAGTCAAAGGTTAAAATTTGGTAGGTATTTTCACGACCTGAAACCATTTTATGGTTCCATAAAATATTAAAAATGTACTTGAATGAATAAATTATGGAATACTAGAAATCCAAGGGACCAAAAAATAAAAATTCGTTATAACGAATTCCCACATATAACGAAATAAAAAAATAAAAAAAAAAAAAAAAATAAAAAAATATCCTACTACATATATGTTACGCGCCGTCGCAAAAAAATGTTGCGCGGCTTCAAAAAAGATCGCAAATTCTGCAAACAAAGGAGGAGGAAGGCCATAGGGAACTGAATACATACATATTTTTAGTTGTTTGGTTAAATATTTTAATTGTGTTTAAATGTAGAGCCGCTTCAAACATAGTTTTGGGCATGAAACATAAAAAATAATTCAAAAATAAAAATTTTACAGTTGAATCGTGGCATTTTTATAAAATGAGTCGTATATAAATTACGAAGGTACTTACCGGTAACGGCTGCAACCACTTCAAAATATAATCGATAAAATTGTTCACTTAAAAATGATCTTTAACATTGTTCACTTAAAATAATCGTTTATTTTCCCTTGTTTAGTTTTAACATTTCTTTCACTGTCTCGTATAATTATTTTAGCCAATGCATCGCAGTGGGAAAATGCATCCACCGGTAATTCTGGTCTTCCCGATACGTATCGTTGGAGAACATCTAAGGCATGAAAAACTTCGGAAGTTGACGGTAACGAAGCAAATGAGATTTCATTGCTTTCCTCATTCAATGTGTCATTTTTGTCCTCATCACTCGTCTCAGATACCGTAATGCGAGGCGCGGGAACATACAAAGCAGACGTTATCACTTCATGGTCGTAAGAAATAAAATCATCGTAACTTGTAGATCTCAACAAAATTCTTTCACCCGTTGTTAAACTCGCTTGAGGGGCGTCAATTTCATCTACGGGCAGCGAAGAAAACCCGCACTTTTTAAAACAATTCGCGATTGTTGTAGATGTTACCGATTGCCATGCTATACTCATAGCTCGACATGCATCCAATACCGTCCATTTTCTTAAGTTTTCTACAGAACAGCCATTGTTTACCTGTATAATACAGGAATGCAATAAACTTTTTCTGTAATGGCTTTTGAAGTTCTGTATTATTCCCTGATCTAGCGGTTGGAGAGCACTCGTAGTATTAGGAGGTAGGAACAGAAATTCTATATTTGGCGCAACAATTTCCGGTGCGTAATGTGCTGAACAATTATCCAAAATCATCAATATTTTACGATCTTGTGCTGCCATTTTTCTCTGCATCGTAATAGCAAAGCTCTTAAATATTTCCCGCGTCATCCACGCTTTTTTATTATGGCAATAAGTAACAGCGGGAAAACTGCTAAAAGTAAGGCCTCTAAAGCATCGTGGTTTTTTATATTTTCCGATGACTGTGATCTTTACTTTATCGGATCCGTCCATATTTGTACATAACGCGGCCGTCAGGCGTTCCTTACTACGTTTTCCTCCATGACATCTCTCTCCTTTAAGAGCTAGTGTCCGATCTGGCATCATGTTATAAAACACACCAGTTTCATCTATGTTATAAACATTTTTTGCGTCGTATTTCTCCCAAATATGCCGATTGTTTGTTATCCAGCTCGAAACTTCTTCTTCATCAACTTTTTGGGAATCGCCACAAACCGCGAGGCAAACAATGTTGTGTCGCTTTTTAAAGCGATCTAACCACCCATTAGATGCCTTAAAATCAATTCCCATCTGATGAGCCAACGACTTTGCTTTCTCAATAAGCATTAAACCAGAAGTAGATATATTCGCTGATCGGATTTGGGAGAAATACTCGAACAGTTTTTCTTCCAATTCTTCATATTTGGCAGGCCGTACACGCTGTTGGGAACCGCTCGCCTTACATCTATCAAACGCATCTTCAATCTTCTTCCGATTTTTTAAAATTGTGGAGAGAAACGAAACCGGAATACCATATTTTACGGCTATCTTGCCTTTACTGTCCACTTTGTTGTCGATGTCTTTCAATATCATTATTTTTTGTGCCATGGTTAAAGTTTTGCGGGAATTATCACGTACTGAAGCCATTTTAAGGTTTCACAAAATATTATGAAATGTACTTTAAATAATAAATTACACTACACTAGTATGCATAGCAGTAAACACACGAAAACAATAGTTAATAGAAACACAAAAAATAGTCCATAAAGTATTTTAAAGAATTATTTGTATTATTGACGAGTTCACACGAAAACAATTGTCAAACGAAAATGAATTTATGTAAATATTCAGTTCGGTCATGCAATAATCGCGTTAAAAACGGAACAAACTTAACTCTACAGACCTTACACTGAGACTGATATTCCCAATAAGTACATACTGCAACATTCTGCGTATTCCTGTTAATTTTTGTATTTTCCAGCTGTCTGGGTCTGGGATTGCAATACATATTAGAGGCGTATGCGTACGTAAAACATGTCCAAGTGAACGCCGCAAGAATTATGTCAAATGGTTTTATGGGACTATGAACCTACTATGAACCCAAGAAAAAGTTTGAATTGCCAAAATTTGACGCCAAAAAGGCCATTAAACCGTTCGCATACGGCAGATGCAGCGGCGCGGCTTTGTAAGTGCGAAATAATATTTTCATCTTTTATCATTTTTTTATTTCGTTATAAATTTACGTAAATGTATTGGCATTTTTTCGTACGGGACAAAAATGATTTCGTTATAAATATTAACGGGATTTCGTTATATATATGCATTTTTGTATGAAAAATTGGTTTTAGGGACTAAATTTCGATTTTTTTTTCGATATACGTCATTTTTCGCTATATCGGGGTTCGTTATATCGCGGTTTTACTGTACATATAAATGTCGATAAACAAACACATGAAAACAATTGTCAACTAAACACATTAACAAAAATGTTGTATGCGATATTACCGTTCATTGGAATCAATGTAAATTGTTCAGTTATAATGTAAAAAGTGACATAAATTGACGATAATAAAAAGTGAAGATTGAAAATAATAATGCACAGAATTGTAGGTATCTCGAGCTTTGCGGGTGATACCATACACAAAGCTGACGCGCGCGCCCTAAAGTGTGGACGTGCCAATCGCGATTTTGGGGGTTCTTATTTTCTCCAGTTGGTCTAGATAAGACACGTTTTTAGAGGCGTGAACACGTGTACGCTTCAGAACATGGGAAGGGTACCATTCTAACCTATTTTGACAATTGGCAATAATCCAACCTTGGACAACGTGGAGATTATGCCAAATGGTTTTATAAGGGCATATTATGATCCCAGGGAGAAGTTTTACAACGGCGTAGCGGGCCTCTCGCGCCGACTGGCCTACTATGCCAAGGCATAAAACAATTGACAAACAGGACAGTAAACAGCCAAAATATATTTTGATATATTTTTGTTGTAAAAAAACTTTTTTTCGTTATATATTTACGTTACATGTATCAGTATTTTTACGTACGGGACAATAAAATTTTTGTTCAAACAAGGTTTTACTGTAATATAATAGTGTTTAAATATCTGTAAATTCTCTTAACCCCTCGTCCTGTCATATTGCAATGACATCAGTACAGAAAAATCTCTTAATTATCTGAAGGGTGTGTGGATATTATTTTGAAGAGAAATTTATGATGTATTAAATATATAGTAAAACATTTTATACTCATTTGAAAATTAGACAATGCCATTATTTGACGACAATCATTAACAAATTCTATTTACAATATTATTGCTCAAGCCACAAAAACAGGTTGCAGGGGAATGCCGGCGACACTGATGCAAATAAACATGTATGGAAATGGTTCACCTGTCAGGTGCGATCGGTAGTCAACGTTTTAAAGCTAGTTTCACAAACATCTGCTGTTGCAGTGCATTAGAGTCACTCGATGTCAGTAAAACATGCCTTGTCACTAACACCAGTCGATCTTAGGCCGTGAAATGTGATGCATAACTGTTAGCACCCGAGCGGTACTTTATCGGTCTTAATTGTCTTTTAGGCATCTATTGAATACATATTAATTATGATTCAATTTTATTCATTTGATTCATTCACCGAATTTAAACTTAACAAGGTTCTATTGCGATATAATTCAATGTGTCCAAATTAAGAACATTTTTAATTAGCTATATTAGAAATTAAGTACTACAAATTTTTTTATGATTCTTGCATAGCACTTTGTCAATGTCTGATATTTTGCACAGGCTCTTTATTCTAGATTGTTTGTATTATAATCTAAACAATGTCAAAATAATATTTAAAATAAATTTTAATGGTGGCACAATTTGGAGAATAACACATTATTGCGAAACTTTGGGAAATTGCGTGTTGACATTTCTATTTACAGGGGAATAAAAAAATATTTAGTTAATATTTGTTGCAAGTAAATGATATTATTGATACTTTAATATTGAGTTACTTCAGGCAGTGCTTGTGAGTTTTGATCAAAAAAACACATTAGTTAAAATACAGGTATTTATTTTTTTAAATTATGAAAATTTAGAATAATTCGCGAAGGCCACTGGTTGTCGCTGATATATTATATAGCACATTATTGCTAGTCAGAGGGAAACATCCACCATTTAGGAATATTGAACATTTTTGTGCAGTTTATTGCAGAACCACCATGCAGTTGAATTTAGTTGGCCATTTTTGGGCTATTCTGCCATTATTTTATCCAACTTTTCAACTAGTGATGAACTGTGATTGGTAGATTTTGACAATTATTGATATGTGATTTATAGATTAGAGATTTAAATTCTAGTGTATCAGTGATTGCTCGCTAAATTATGAATAATCAGTAGTTACAATCCAACACCAATAACTCAATCGCTGTTTATCTTGTCACTAATTTCAATTATATAATTATTTGCATTACTTTCATTTCAGAACTTCGTCGCATCAAACAAGTTCAGTTCCCTAGAAGATGCTGAAGCAGAAGCGGAATAAACAAATATAGTGTTTTGTAAAACTAAACAGTTGTGCGTTGTCTACACCTTTAACAGGTTTCATGCCTTGCTTTTTCCAAAATACTAATAGACGCTGTATTGTGAGATATATCACGCAATCATTGGCTCGGCCCTCTGGTAACCAGGACATAGTGTTTGAGGAGCAACGAGCGCACTCGAGTGAAATCCTCATTGAATGTGTAAATCCGACGGCCATATCTAAAGTCATTAATGATTTTACTTTTTTTCTAAATAAAATTGTCTGTGCAGTGTGTTTTCAATGGACAGAGGGAAAAGTGATTCTTTTAAATGAGTTTAAAATCTAGGATGAATAAATGTACATTCTTGAAATACTTTATATTCAAATTGGTTTGTGCATTGTGAGTTACGGCGGGGTGGAGTGCCGAGGCGGAATTCAAAGTGAACTCTTGTATTTTTGTACTGGATTGTGAACTCTGCGAATCTGCCCCAGTCTTTTGGTTGTGAACCGACCCCTGGCGGTCGCTCTCCAAGGACTGGGGCTTTTCATTAAAATTTTAATATTTTTTTAATAATCATGGATGGGTAAAGCTTATGATGAATAGTATTGTGTATAATGAATATTCATTTTATTTATATTTTGTCATATCAGTTGGGCAGTTCTTTGGATAAATATTCTATGGATTATTTTTATTGTCTGCTTAATTTCTTTTCCTTCTGCCCCTATAATCAATTTGTAGTATTAAAATTATTATTATTTTATATAATCTATATATTGACTTTGGACATTTCTCAATAAATTGTAATATTCTCCAAGGAATTTAAATTGTATTCATTCTGAGTAACAAACGTTACAACTGGCAATACCGTGTGACAATCTTGGTGTTTAGTAAATGAATGTATAAACTTGTCACAAATGTCACCATCTCTTTGGTAGTTCCCAATAGGATGGTATGTGGATGTCATAATGTTTATGTTTTGTATATTGTTAACCTATCTGTTGAAACAGATGTCTTGTGTTTATATAATGCTCGATTGCTTTGCTTCTGAAACTCTGTTTTGTATTATAATTCAGGTTGTATATGAGCGGCAAACGGGGAAATTATCTATAAATTTACATATTTATACATAAAGTATTGCTTACTAAGTTTTTCTTACTTGATAATGGGTGGGATTGTATATTAAGAATGTAGATATGATTTTAAAGATCAAAATCAAAATTTTCCACTGAATTTATATCCTGAAAATTTGGTACATACACCAAACTAAATGTGGAGATTTTTTTTAGTTTTTAAATTGTATCATTATAAAAATTAATAAATGGTTATTCTACATAACAAATGGTCAATATTTGAAGCTTATTTTACTCCCCATACCTTTTTCATCCCACACGTCTACCATACTGTACTTCAAATAATAAATACTTGTTCTGGTGTGTATTATCAACACCGGGCAACATATTTTATAGCTTTGATTAAAAATTGGAGTTCACAAATCGATGCAGAAATACAGTGAAACACGGATTTTACATTTAACCATAATTTATCTCAAAATTCTCTGCTTCTGTTTCAATTTCACACAATCAAATGATCTGCAGTGCATGACAATTTCTAAGAATTAAATGTTAGAAGTTAAACTGCAGTATTGGAAGGCCTGTGTTCAAACTTGGACAAACAATGGCTGATAAATGAATAAGAGAAAAATGCAGAAAACCAAATAGAATAATGTGAAATGACTGTTTAAAATTCTACACTTTTGTAAACAACTTCTGATAAAGCAAATTTTTCAATTTTCATACCAAATTGTAATATAACAAACTATAAATTAATGAAGAGTATATAACATTGAAAACATTTTTAAAAAGCAATGTTCAAAAATAAATATAAAACAAAAAAACATGCATTAACTATACTGAAAAATTAAGAAATATAATAATTTAAATGTAAATCATAAAAAACAGCATTTTATAAAAAATATGTTTTCAGTCAACACATCAGCCCCGATGGGATCTGAAACATCAGTCAGAACACAGAATAAGCCCAGCAAACTCATGAAATCTGTAATGATAAATGCAAATTATAACTTTTGATGCTAATCGAAGATTCAGGTGCGTCTTTAGCACATGTGCGGTCTATGTTAATGACAGCTGTCATCACTCACTGAATTAACAAGTTAAAACTCCAGCCATTTTTTTTGTTTGTACAGTAAAACCTCGTTAATTAGAAATTCAAGTCAATTCAATTTATAATTTAGTTGATCGAATAACTGAATTGGGAATTTGCGAAATTAGTAAAAAATCATGAACAACAATGGCATCAATTCCTTTAAAAAATATATACATTTTCATATATTCCGAGGAAACACCTCGAAAACGCAATATTGGTAGGAATAATTATTGCAAACTATCCATGCGGGTCAAGGCAAATATCAATCTATTTGAAAATTAGTAGCGTGTGGTGGCTGCTAAGATGATTTTGAACATTGTCAATTTTTTATAACTTAAAAAATTTAATTATGCGACCAAAAGATATTTTTCAAATTTACCCCAAACTGAATTACTGGAGTTTTTGAACTAAAGGCGTTTAAATTATCAGGGTTACTGTATTAATGTAAAACAATATTGTATTAATTTTACAGTAAAACACATCTTTTATGAGTAAGAAAAGAGGATTATTAATTTTCAATACGATTAGAATATTTAGCCTTTCTTTTATAAGAATATATGGACAATTTAGCTCATATAACTGAGCCGGTTGAAACTGAACTGCAATTGAGCGTTTGAATCATCGATTCGATTGAACCGTTAAATCTTTTGAAAGCGTGGCTCAGTTGATTGACAAATGTGTTGCTCCTCGGACGTATATGGAATATTTTCTTATGAGTCATATTACTATACCTAATTCCTATAATATTCATTACGTGATTTTCTCGATGTATTTTTGCACTCATATGACGTGCTCTCTTTTGTCAAGCGCTCATATGACTGTCTGCACATTTGTCGTATGCTATTTTTTTACAGCACTATTTTGTTAAATGCTCATATGTCACAGCACTCATTTAACAGGGCTCATTTGTTACGGTGCCAGTTTCTTTATTAAATACAAGGTGGATGAAACTCTTTTCAAACTTAATTTCTATTAATAAAAAAAATCTATTCACTGTGGGTTTGTTGCAGGGTAATAAAAAGTGTCACACATACCCTCAGTTCTCTTAACAACCAGCTGCTGCTTGTTGAAGCCCGCATGACAGACTTGCTAAAGTAACAGCTAACTAGGTTAATTTTCCCATAGGTAATATTCTTATTAAAAAAAACCCACCATCGGGCCAAAGAGTAGTGATAGAAAATCAAAAACAAATGTGACGACCACTACAGAGGTGAAAAAAGAGATAGCAAAGTATGAGACTGGAATTCGCATGTCTGATCTTGCTCTGCAGTTCAGTATGGCAAAGTTTGCAAATCTATGGGGAGGGAGGATGTGTCTTGTTCACTAATTGAGGAAATGGGGAGAGTTAGAAAATTTTGTTAAACACCCCGACAAAACTAGCAAACGGCATCATAAACAATGGCAAATTTTTGAAACGCTGGCAAGAACAAACATCATTAGACAAGTTTTTCATGAGACGAGAGAAAGAACCCCACAACAGTCACCGACTTTTTTATCCAAGGTGACTCCCTTTCCAAAAAATAAAATCTTCCTTACCACCTCCAATACACCATTAACTCTTCTCAGTGCAGTTAAATTTCCATTTATTGCCTTGCCATATATAAATTGCTATAAAACGCTAAAATAGACGTAGATTGCTTACAGAATACTGGTCTGTTGTTACTTCGACAATTATTGTCGGCGCGTTATATATATATTGAATCTCGTAATTTATTAATTAATTGTGTGTAACAGTTCTATTGATTTTATATCCAGTTTTTTGTTTATGGAATGTTGCGATTTGTTTAATGTAATAAAGAAACTGAAACCTTTGTATTTAAATACATAACCTATTTTTACTAAAAAATTTTTCATTTTCTAAAATGGCACGAACATCTTGTAATTCGTGTAAATCCTCGACTATTTGAAAATATGGAACTTATTTTAAAAACCGGCAAAAATTGTTGTCAAATATAAAATCAGCAAGAAAATTTCAATCCTGATTGTGTGAAAATAATAAGTTTCAACGATGTATGAAGATTTAAAAGTTTTTCACGGGCTTTTTAATATTCCAATTTCTTGCCTTATTTTGATTGAAAAATGGCGAGTTCAACCGCTAATCAAATTTAAATGTTTGTAATTTTGTTGTGTCAATCGTCCACGCCATGGTGAATCGTTTGAAGAACCCTGTTTTTAATATTGAACTCGCCACGTCTCCACACTTTCATTTTTCTGGAGAAATAAATTATTTGATACACATTTCAACACATAAAAAACTGAAATAAGACAGTCGCCATACTTTTCAGTATGAAAATCACGATGTTGACAGTGGCGGGCGCAGTGTGGCGTTTTTTTAATTTCTTTCTAATGTAGCCTTCGAAAAAATTGTTGTCATTATTCATAATTCGGACCTTTTCTTTAAATTTCGGTCCGGTGAGTTACAAATTAACAGTCTTACTGTACAGGTAAAATCAATTTTTCAAAAAAAATAGTGATAGGAAGGGTTACTGATCAGAGTCTGGGTGGTAACAAAAATATTTATTCGATATATTGATTTTATCTGTATATCTTTCTCATTGATACATTTAATTTGTATTATCTATATTTTCTTTATACAAGTATCACTCATACTTATATGTATAAAGAAAATATAACAGATTCATAATCGTTATATTCAATATACATATATTGATGATTTAGGATTGAATGTTTGGCAACTGGCAAGGCCAAAGCACGATGAAGCTTGTAGCAGGCAATAATAGGTTTTTTGGAAGACAAATAAAACTCATTTGTTAACCGAAATCTTTACTTCAAATTGTGAATATTCACAGAATATTAAAATATAACAGTTATTTTTAATAATTGGTCATTCTATTAAACAAAATTCACTAATTTGCAGCGAAAAATATGTCACTTTTGATTAAAACCAATATATTATAATATTTCCCTTTCACCAGAGAAAAAAAAAAACTTCAATCAAAACTATAAAAGTGATATTTTTTACAGCTATGACAAAATTATAAATATAATTTTTTGCACATCTCTTTTACATTAAATTCATAATATATCTTATTAACATAATGTTAATGTGCTCTTTTTTTTATTATTCAATTTCCAGGATTTGCTGGAATCATTTCCCATATTACATAAATACATATGTGAATAAATATAAATGATGATTTGTTTCATTAGATGAAATGTAATCATTCTTTTCATACATAATCTAAGTAATCATCACATTATTTTATTCATGCCCTCTGCATCTTAAAACATAAAGTCAAATAAGTTTTTATTTGTCACCACGGATGACAGTTTCGTAGGTTACTACTTATTACTACTAAGCATTGCGGCGAATAGTGCTTCCTTCAGTATTTTAGTTTTTCTTTCCAGATTCACAGCTTGGCTTCTGAGTTTTGCATTCCTGGCTTCCAAATCATCGGCTAGGTGCAGTGTTTCATTGTCTTTCATTTTTCTCTGAAACCGTGACCTTCTTGAGGCTTCGTTATTTTTGTCTCTGCGTTCTCTATATTTATCTTCATATGAGACAACGGAGCTGTTGTCATCAATGTTGCATGTGCTCGAACTGCTCACACTATCTCTGCGTTTGGGCGGTCGTCCCCTTTTAGCGGGTGTATTCAATCTGTATATTAATTCTTTGGCCAATCCAGTGCTCTGTCTCTGACTGGATGAGTCATTATTTATTTTAGTTCTTTTTTGGGGTATTCTTCTTTCCGCTCGAGGTACATACGACTCATCAGATTCCTCACTGTCACGCCTTCGTTTTTTTGGGTTGAATTTTGGTGTGTCTGGTGGCGTAAGATCATATGATTCCATTCCAATCAATCTTGTATCAGAATGACTTAAGACATTCGAAAAGTACGAAGCGGAAGAAAGATTATAAGTATTCTGAAAAGACACAAACAATCACATTATTATTCATATTGTACAATATATACTGACTGAAACTAATAATTACATTTTTTATCATCACCGATATGAAACATTGGGGATACCACTCTGGGTAACATCAAATTTTTTAGATATCTAAAATAAAATTGTAATATTTCTGGAAAATTTTAGGAAAGAAAAATGTAGGTTAGAAAAATAGAATAAGAATACTAACATCATTTTCATTAGTCATCAAGTGATATGTGTTGTCTGTTTCAAGTTGCTCAATGGTTCTAAGAACATCTGGAGTCGTCACAACGGGATCATCTACCCATGGGTTCTGCACCACTAAATTGCTTGTTTGTTTATCCATTTTTATTTTCAGTTTCAGCTTCTGGATGCTTCCATGTTCAATATTCTCAATTATAGGACTATCAAAAGATTTATGCGGATCATCATCAATAATAATTGTGTCGATTATTGTGTCATTATTTTGTTTAACTTTTAATGAAGACAAGGTTATGCCAAAATTATGTGATTTTTCATAACCTGGTAAAAGCCCTACGTCATTAATATCTGGATTCTCCTCGAAGATATTATTTTGAGTATTATCAAAGTACATATTACTTGTATTTTCAGGTGTAGAAAATTTCACAACAGATGCCGTATCTGAAGAAAATGTTGTATTTTCAGTTAGTTTTAATGCATAGTTTGCACTATCATCTTCACTAGTATTGTTTTTCACCTCAACGGGAGACCACACGGCCCGGTCATTCCAGCAAGCGGAGATCTCTTCAGGAAGAACTGTCTCTGAGACAGTTACACATTCTTCCATGGTTCCATCCAGCGAATTGGAGTCCGATATCTCTATTATTTCCTCATAAGCAGGTATGTCCTCAAACACAAAGGTTTCACATTTAACTGAATTTGCATTCTCACTATTGTTATAAATGTTGGTTGTAGTATTTTCTGCAATGTTCATGTTTTGATTTTCAAAATTCATTATAATTTGACTCTCTGCTGGAGGAATTTGTCCAATAGGAACTTCCATCCCGGGGAACCAATCCTCAAAACAATACCCTGAACTTTCTTCAACTTTCGAATCTTCTAAAGAATCATGATAATAATTAAGTTCATATTCATCTGAAAAAATAAAATAAATATATGAGTTTACTTACTACTTTATTATTTACATATAAGATACTAAGGTTGGGCCATCATTTATTTATTTATTTAATGTGTCTTCTGACTGCTTATACTTTAATATGCTACTCATAAGGAAAGTAAAAAAAAAAAGATTTTTTCAAGTAAATTAATGAAAATTTAAAAATAAACACCGCCAGTCATATAACATTGAAATAATAAATTGTGAATTTATTTTGAATGGACTCAGGTTGACATGAAACTGACACGTTAAGTAATTACACAATTTAAGCATATCAAGCTTAAAAGATAATACGCATTTAAAAAATATTGTATACATTTTTAAATTCAAAAACACACTACCATTGCAGCAGTAAAATTGTGTTGTCTTTATTGTTTTTCATTAAATCAAACTAAATTATACAATACTGAAGAAATCGATTGCTACTCTTGTGTAAATGATTGATATTGATTTAAAAGTGTGACCATTACACCTTTTCATTACTATTGCACATGTGTCACCCATATTCTAGCATAAATAAATAAAAATGTAATTCAAATATAGCAATCCACGAACAGAATGAAATTCTTTAATAAAATATATTTATATTTTTCGCATTATGCCCAAAACATTTTGGAATATTCCTCAAAATCACCGCAAGCTGGATCATGAATCAGGACATAATTTGCTGCATGAATATTGTGATTATGATCATAGTTTATCTGTGCGTGTGTCTATCGCAAGGATCACCAATACACACCGACCTGAGTGTGCATACAGTCATGGCTAAGGATCATTGATTTGCTGACATGCGCAGAATCGCAGTTAAAAATCAAGATGGCTTTCCAAGTGAGTCCAAGAATTGGAGACAGCGTCAGTCAGTATATCACGAATCACCATGATTTAGATATTCAATCACTATTAGCGAGTGTGACTAAAAGATATTAGTGATCGACTCAGTTTGTAATTTCGAGGTCATTACTAGCACACAATAATAATTTCTGTCATGTATTTTTCCTACAAATAGTTACATATTCACATCTAGCAAGAGGATAAATTATACATTATCACTGGCAATGAGCTTTACTTCCGTTCTTTAAACATAAAAGTGATAAAATCAATATTTACCAATAAAGGTCTTTGTCTGAAGGCTGGCAGCAGTCGGGTGACTGCACCACTGCCTCAAGTCCTGAAATCCTTCGCAATCCATCTTGACTTGCTCTACTTTTCTCTTTTCCTTGGCTAGGGGTATTTCCTCCGTGTTGCCGATTATCAGCGATTCCTGGGATTAAAGGATTTTAATTAGAATAAAATAAAAAATGAGCAGTTCTTCCTCTTTACATCATGTAGACATGTGTGCATGACTAACCCTTCAAGTGCAAGGCAATGGTTTGTGGCCAGATAAAATATTAATTATCAAAAGGAATGTCAAATTTATGACACTTTTAGAATAACCTGAAGGCACTCTGTTGCCGCACGTAAAGGGCTGATCACAGCCTGACGCAGCTTCGCAGAAATAACCTCACCTGTGACAGCATGTCCAACCCTAGATCGAACTCTGGACAGTTGAATTGTTCCGCTAACAGATTGGATAGATCGGTTTGCAATTCTGTGAGGATGTTGGATGCGGAATCGGATGGGGGAGATAGCGAGGGATGAGACGGAATGTAATTCAACTGTGGCGAACGAGTTTCCTGATTTAAAGGCAATAACTTTGTGTCTCGTGTCGTTTCCGGAAACTTTCCACTCGGTTTTGGCTTTATATTTTTGTCCTCCTTCACAATGGCTTCGGGTATTTCCTTCACTCCAATAAAGGGAGGCGGGCTTGATTGACGCAACCATCTTGTACGGGACTGCTCAGATAAAATCAAAAAGCAAAATAATACACAATCCTAAGTGCACCAAAACGCGTGCTTATTACAATTAAAACAGCATAAATATGAACATCTGAAACATTCTAAATTAAACAATTTAATGTATAATCATAAATAAAAAGAAAAAAGCATATTTTTCTATGATTTTCAAAAATAACCATCTTTATATAAAATATAATTAAATTTTAACAAAATAAATATTATTGACCAATAGAAGAATTATTTAAGAAACACAATTTAAAATAACCATGGAATATAAATGTTTAAATATCTTATTGCGCATACATATAAGAGAATATATGTACGTACACACACATCCTTATATTTAATATTTCTAATTACATTAAAATAAATGTTTTGATAACTTTAACTTACATTTAATGATTCTCCGTAGAAGTTTACTGAAATGGTGACCTTTAGGCGACCAGCCAAGAGACTAACAAGCTAGTTGTACAGTCCCTCAACCTGAAACAATTAAGAAATGAAATTATTAAGATGAAATTCAGACATATTGACATATTACATACAGACGTGTTATGTCACAAACACAATGTTTGTATTAAATTAACTGTGTTTACAGTTATTCTCTTGCATTTTTTTTTATACAATACCCTGCACACCAAAGCTCTCAATTTTAATTTTTCATTTTTTCTTCTAGCATCTTTACTGCTAGGGCAAATTTGCACATGATTTTGTTTCTAGGTTCATTTGTAAAAAAATTATCACAAATAAAAATATTTGATACATGAATATAATTTTTTTTTCCAGACTCTTAATATAGTGACTAGATCTGAGTAATCAGTTGTTTGTCTTTTTAAACATTTCAACATCCATCCACCTTATTCTCTGAAATTATTTAGAAACAAAATTGGATACAAGATGGCGTGTTCTCCATTGTCGAGTTACATGCACGGGCGTTTGGACTCCTCACGTTAACGACGTGCGTTGATTTAAATTCACATTTACGTGAATTAGTACATATATTGAATGTTTGTTTATTTTCTATAATTTTTTTACAGGTTTTTTACACAAATAAAGGAACATAAATTAAATCTATTTAGTGACACATTAAATTCAACAGATAAGCTGAAGTTAACAAAAAAAAAAGTGATATCTTATCATTGAACTGCATGAAAGGAAGGACATGCAATATATAAAATGGATTACAATGATAAGATAAACTAATTGAAATATCAAAGAACGTATCCAAGCAAAAAAAATATAGATAAATCCACCTCGGTACTAGGTAGTCGGGCGAGAGGCGGGGGGAGGGGGGGGGGGGGGGGCGCCGGCTCGCCGGATGACGCACTCAGACCAGCGACTTGTCGGAACTTGCAAATTTTTCGCCGAATAGCGCCTATTTATGCACGCACACTTATGTGAATATGTACGTAGGATCATGAACCCCCCTCAAGCCTCGAGCAAACCATTTTAGACCTCGCGCGGGAACATGGTATAATCGTCGCCAAATAAGATACAATTTTTGAAAACTTGATACGAAGACTCAATTATTCAAATACGAATATTTTCCTTTCGTAATTTTAATACATCATTGGCGACACTATTTTAAGCAATGAGAAACATTACTCATATCTGTAATAATTTAAACATCACCGAAAAAAGGGGGAAGTCCCGACGCACCCCACAAAAAAAAAAACCAGCCAACTTCAATTATTTCGTATTGCTTGCGCGGATACACGCATACATAATGCACGTTTTGTACGCCACCATTGTTCTTATGTTTTCACGGCCGTTCAGAATCTTCTGTGTATAGTTTTCTGGGCTAATCTGCCTTTGTATATCTGACATCTTTCACGTCAACCCTGATGACGGACCCTGCAATGGGATCCGAAACGTCGGCCAAAAAGGTCAGATATACAAGGCAGATCAGCCCATAAAACTATACACAGAAGCCACCATTTTGTACCTGAAATTTGCAAGTCATGCTTTAAAAAATGACTGCGCATGCCAATCATCACCCATTCCCAGGGTACGATCAAATTTTAATGTGTTCTAAATTTTTAGTATATAAATAATACAAGTGGTAAAAATTGAAAAATCACAAATCTCGAAATAGTATTGTGGTATCTTAACATTTCCTTTATTCGGGTCTTAGTTATACACAAACATTTACCTACATATTATGCCGTAACGGCGAACAATACATTCCCACACAATTATCTTTCGTACAACATTGTGTACACGGGATGGGTACACTGTAGTACCTACCTGGAAACTACGCTTCGCAATCTGACAACTACCTTGAGGCTCAAATAAGGTATTCCCGTGACCGAGATAAATATCGACGAATCGTTTTTAATCATTCTCCGCGAGCGTTACAAAATGAAATCAGATACAATTATCGTAGTAAGTATTCATCGCAGTTTTTACTGTATTTATATTAGATTTCACATCGCAATCAACAAATATTAAACTGAATTATGTATACGCGAATAGAGCCTATTTTCGTAATGCTTACTGACTGCCCTTCCAGCCGGCTTTCACGACGCCACGTCACGTGACTTCTGACATTACTGAAATAGTTCTCCTGCTAATATCCTATATTGCCTCCTCTGATTACCAATAATTGGTAATACGCATACACCAAAGACAAATACATATGACAACAAAATAGAAAAAATGTATTACACACATAAATACGATTATTTGTATGCCGAAAACTATGAAATAATAAAACAAATGTTACTTACAAATATGTAGTGAGCAGACGGCTGTTTAGCGGGATAACAAAAACTAACAAAAAACATCCACGAAATGGTGATAATAAGAAAGCTCCGCACGCTTTTAATAAATGTAATTCTTAAAGGCCAATTTTTAACCAATTTCGAATATTAAGCTCAAACAATTCGATGACAGCAAACACGTGCGCGGCACTTCGCAGCCGGAAAATATTGTGCAATATGTAGCGGGAAATCTTATAAAACATTATCCCCACTCCACGCGTTCCATTATCGGATGCGAATTGGAGGGGGCGTTTGTGACGACATCACGCCGCCGACCAATGAGACGCCGGATCGGTGACGACACCGCAGCCTAACGGGGAAGTCAATATCTTCACTGTCACGAGTTTTATACGGATAGAGTTGAAATGCCGAAAATCATACTCATTAGGATAAAGCATGCTACTTTCGCAAAGCAAATTAAGACTACCGAACAAAAAGGGGTAAACTATTGAGCTTACATTGTGAAGAATGCGCGAAAGGAGAAGATGTTTTTAATGCAGGCCGAACATACTCGCCACGGGTTAGCATTAGAATCGAACTGGAAAATAAAATTCTAAATATAGGATATAAAAACACAATCAACACAATGACGATCTGGGCGGTCAGTAATATTTCCTGGTGAATTCGTTGGTCCGTTGGTCGCCAAAGTTTGTGACGAGATGGATCAGCTAATAGTTGATTAAAAAGAAATGGGGAAATCTGGATAAGGATTAAATATTCAGACCTGAGTCGCAGAACGTGAACCGTAAATAATATTAGAAAGTTAAATTTGAAGTATACGAATGCGCTACCAACCTTTCACATGGCCGAGTCCGAAAGATTTGGCGGTAAATACCGGTATGCAGACAAGTCACATCCGTGTACTAATTAATGTAAATTAACTTTTAAAGCAGCTTCTAAACGATACTTTATTATAAGACATTCCTTGGTAAATTAATTGATTTTATGTTTTTTTTACGCAGCCACCCTAGCTAAATTATATCGCACTGTAAAGTGGACTGAACAAAGTTTTCTGTCACTACAGAATTAAATTGCACTTTTTACCTAAAATTATCGTTAATAATAATTCCTATGTATTTTTTATACTGTTCTTGTCAGACACGGGTAGACAATTTGTGTTGTCGTAACTTTAATTATTTACAAGGACTTCCGAGATTTTCCTTTTATGTATATAGTGTTCTCGACATATGAGGCAATTTCTTAATTTAATTATTTATTATTTTAACATGTTGTAAACACAAATAATAGATAAAATTGAACCTATGACAGATTTCTGTGAAATAATAAAAGATTTGATTAATGAATTATTTTTTTTATTTTTTATTTTAACTATTTATTGTCCTAAAATGATGCATTCACGAGTAACTCGAACCGCCGGAATAAAAAATATGACCACTTATACTTTGACAGCTACTGCAGTTATCCCGATGATTTTAGAAAAAAAAACGGTATCTCGTGACATACAAATCAATATTTTTCTGTCGAGTTCGAGAATTATTCTTATTACATCACTTACTTTTTGGTATGCCAAATTTCTGGCATCCCATCCGACTTGACATCCCCACAAACTTTAGGCACCGCCGAGCATCGCAACAATGACTATGAATTAACTATACACATTAACAAACCATGTCATTGTTAACGCGTAGCTAACTACCTTCGTGACGTAACCCCTGAATTTATTTAGGAACACCGGCTTTGGAATCAATAAATTTGAGATCGTTTAAATTTAAATACCAGATGATCTGCTTTATTTGATTATTTTACAATATTTGTACAATACAATACCAACTGGATGTTGCCAATCATTAAAAAGTATTTGATTTTACAATAGGCAGATGATGGATGCACTCGTTTTTCCCTTACATATGTCATTATGTCATTAATAATACATTAATTTCTGGTATTTTTATGATATTGTATCGTTCTTGATTTTTTGGTAACAACAAATATTTTAATTTGTTCTAAGAAATGATTTCGTGGTTCACCTTCATACACACTACGTAATTGCGTATAAAGTAGATACTGAGAATTTTCAAATTATTTAATTTTTACCATTTTTTTCTAAGATCCTTAGTGTTGCCATTAAGGAATGCAATAAAAAAGTAATAACAAAAACAAACGAGGATACAACGTACTAGACACTTTTCTGACCGCGGATCGCACATTCAAAACACGACCGTGTAATCGGCTGACGTGGCCGTATCCCTGCGCTCCAGCCTATGACCTTCATCAACCCGCTTCACGCGGTAATGTGTCATTTGAAATATTTATATAGATAGATACTTTACACATACATTTTAAAATGTTGGCCATTCATTTAAACCATGTCGTTTCAAAATTTATACAATAGGTATGTTGTCAGTATAACATACGTATGTATAATTATTTTATACTTACACTGCTTATTTGCTTTACAAGCTATTTTCTATAGTCCCCAGCCATCTCAAATCGCCACGCATACAATTATGTAAGTATGACAGAGATGACACTACTTTTTTTATGAAATCGGAGGTTTGACTTTTAATATGAAAATCTATATTTACCGTCGGATTATTCATATGTATCCCTCCAAACAGAGCAACTATGATCAACGTGTTCAGGTGAATCAGGATTCCCTAACAACCTACGGAATATAGAAGAAAATCCTTATTGGAATACCTTTCTGCGGAATTTGAACTGTTTTTATGAACGTACGAAGTTCAGATTGGTTTTTTTTTTTTTTTTTTTAAATAAAAATATGTTTTTAATAAAATAAAAAATAGTACACAAAGCTTAAAGCATAATATGAAATGAATCCGAAATCACGTGGCTCATTTCGAACCATCCTCAGCTTCTACCTGTAACTGCAAGAGTAAAAGGTCTACAATCAGCATTATGTAATGTACCATATACGGAGATAATTTCGTTGTCCGTAATATTCTCATCAACAGTTCTGGCTCTGTAATTAGGACGAAAATTCGTTTTTAATTACTTAGTGAGTCCCTTCCGTTTCCGTAATCTCAGTTTACATGTAAATTAAATTAAATAAATAATTAAGATATAGGTACCTAGTAAACTTAATTGAGTAACTACAATTCGGATACCAAACCTCGTTTAAAAGTAAAGCTAAGTAGAAGACGAGGTTCTAGAAGAAGAAGAACATCATGGCTAAAAAATCTGAGGTTAGTAGTTTGACAACACATCGGAGTCCCCCTTCAGGACGGCTGAAAACAGGGATGAAGAAGCCGGGATTATATGATCATATGGAAAGCGGATAAAATTCTATAAAATGATGATACAAAATCAACTTCAAAACTCGTTTCAAAACGATAGTCATAAATGTTATTAACTTTGAATAAAAAAAACGCCGCTCGTTCCGAGAATCGCGAGTGTAATTTTCGATGGCAAACAAACACTGAATCTAAATTTGCCGAGTCACGCTTACAGAGGCGATATAATCTGCTATAAGTATACCTGTCCTCATCAACTAGCTATCAACATAAAACGGCCGTGAATTTTTATTATTTCATGAAATCTTATCATTACCAATACTTATAGAATTGTGTAATTTGTATAGCGAGGAAGATTACTTTAAAACAATGTTAAGTTGATTATAACACAGACTACATGACATGTTTTGAAAACCATTACTAGCATCTTGGAATGTTTAACTTTATAATTACTACTCCATATAAGAATTGTCTGAATCATTGTAGTTGAAGTCAATAGTGTCACGGTGTGGGTGGGTGTGTTGTAGTGATGAGAAAAAGCGCTACTCTTGACTCACTGATGTGATTGTGATTGGTATTCGATAATATCAGTGAATGAAAACTGTGACTATGATCACAGTTTCAGATATCACAATACACGAAATAAATAAATAAATTAAAAAAACATAATTTTGAGCGTATTTATTTATATTATTTAAACTTCATTTGCGTATAATACATATTCTAGCATAAATAATTAGTGGAAAATTACTGCAAATTACGGAAAATCTGGTAGATGGCGCTGATTCAAGTGAAAATCGGTTTAAACGGCGGCGTCAGAAAATCAATAGAATTTGTAACAAAAAAAATTTGAATCACGATATTCCCAAATATTCAATCACTGATAGTGAGTGTGACTCGAAGATATCAGTGATTAACTCACGATTCGTGATTTTATTCTCATCACTAGTGTGTTGTGCGCGAGTACGATGGAGCTAACAAACTTCTCCGGATAATTCGAATGATAATGGTGTCCATCGTTCATCTCTTCAAAAGCATCCCTGTTTTTATAGCTATGAAATCACTGATTTGAAATTATTTTTATAAATAGAAATACCCATCGCACATTTTTAATATTTGCTAGCCAACATTGTTTGTATCTACATCGTAAATCCTTGTCATTGAATGCAGTGTTATTTTTTTTAAAGAGAACATATTTTTGTTGTGAAGTTGCATTTTCAAAACATAGTTCTGTGATATTTTAATACAAATTAAATTAATCAACTAGCGATATATAGAAAAAATCTATTATTTGCTATAGCGAAACGATGAACACGCTTCCCCGGATAGGAAGAGGTTCAGGTTCGAATCCCGGTAGCAACTAATTTTTTCGATTAATATATTTTTTCTGTATATGTTTTTAGTTGATTAATTTAATTTGTATTAATATAATGTTACTCTATTGTGACAAAAAACATTACAGATAAATAAAATAAAAAACATATATATTCGTCCAATTTCTAATCGACGCAAAAAGTTTAAAAATGAAAAGTATTTCTGCATCTTGCATCAGCTAGTAGTAGGGAGTTAGTACGAAAACAAGAATTAAGAATGTCTGTGTGTTATCAATTAATAAGAGTACTTCAGCTATTTAATAATCTTATTTTCCTCATTAAGTATTACGTAATTCGTTATATTTATAATCCAATCTGTATATGGAAAGATTTGTCATTAAAAATACGTTTTTACTTTCATATAGAAGGTTATCAATCTGTATTCTCAATGTCCCCATCTCTTACGTCAAATCGCGATCTAAAAATCTGGCTCTTCAGATCTGATCACTGGGTATGATGGTTTTGCCAAAAGTGACATGAAAGAACCTACTACTCTGTGTAGGTATAGCGAATGTGTCAAACGAGTGCAGGGTGATACGGCGAGAGGGGATGAGACCAATAATCGCGCGCGAGCTACCGAACCTAATATGTACTCTGTTGTTTTAGGTTATGAGAAACCTGATTATTTATTATGCAGGGAAAAGATTCGATTGTTCTATTTATAGTAGTTTTTACTGATCTAACCTCAGATAAATGCATTGAAATCATAATCGACAATGTTGCGCATGTCGTATATATGTATGTTATACATGTATGCAATGCAAAAAAATTTAAAATTTATTTAAAAATTTAAACCCATAATTGAATATCGCGACTTACACGAGAACACGAGCCTTTAGAAAGTTGGGGAATGCCCAGCCGCATGAACTTTCGACGCCACTGGACCCGATACTCCGTTAGCAGTGACGTCTATTTTACTTAGGTACATATATCTATCTGTTTGAAAGTAGGCTGTTGCTATGGAAGGACTGACAATGTAAAAACCTCTTATTTGAGAAAGGAATAAGAGTGGGGGCGATCTTTATCAAAAGTATATGAATAAATATCGAGGTTGCAATTTGCAATTGTTTTATTAAATCTACATACGATGGTTGTACAACTAGTCCTTGAAATAAAAATATACAATTGCGAAGAGATTTTAAAACTCTAAATTAACATTTCCATTAATTAAAAATCATACATTTTCATGCTCGTCCCAGAAAAGTGGAATTTTCCCGAGTTATTCTGCCGTGTGTATCTGTTTTTATAAAACAACCGGAAAACAAATGTACAATTATTATTTGCTTTACTAAAACAATTGATTGTTTATTTTTGGTCTAGCGTTCGGACACACGCCTATCGGGGTTCGAGCTTCGTCCAGGGAGACCAACTAGTTAGTTATATTTTTCGCACGAGAGCGTAGCTTATTTTAAAAATAAATATATTAGAAAATTATTGCAAAAATGTATATTGTATTTTTTTTATTTATTATCTTTGTTTTATTAACCACTTAATTGAGTTTAAATACATCTACCGGTTTCGAATTTTAACCATAAAGTTAATATTGCTGATTTTAAAAGTATAATGTATATTCTCTATTTTTCTTCCCTTTTATTTATTTATTTTTTTGTTATGTTTGAAATTACAAAAAATATCAAAAAGGCGTATAACGTTTATACGATATCGTATGGAATAACATGTGTAGATACCTATGTATAATATAATACAATATTAAAACTTAAACGCGGAAAACAAAGATATCTTATCTATATGGAGGAAAGCATAATGTTATCAGATTACTTACATTATATAATAATAAGATAAATAAATAGTACTCACATGTTTGTAGTGTGCAAGCCCTTCTTAAAAACAATAAAATATTTATTGGAAGCGCGATTGCAGGAACCGCGCATAAACTTCCCGCGACAAGTCCTCTTTGTCTGGTGGTAATTATAGTGATGCTGAATGTTCGCTATATTTCTTGAAATAACGTTCAATTCACCGATCATGTTAGGCTTAAGGTTCCTGATCACAGCGGTCAGCATCGACCCTTTATGTATCCTTATAGCGAAAGTTTTTATTTAAATTCGTATTATAACGATATCAATCAATCAGTATTATTATAATTCAATAAAATCACTCAACGAAAACGCAACTACGTAAAATCTAATAAAAAATACTCATAGGTAGTTTTACTGTCTTTATAAAACTTAATTTAGGAAAATTCTCAGAGTTCCGAAATTTTCATATTATACCATAAACCTCACACAACGGTCCCGAGCGTTTATCAATACCAACATTCGATATGATATAATTCAACTTTTTCTCAAAACGTTACACCGAATTTCGATCTGATTGCCACCAATATCTCGAGAGCAGAATGTACAAGCGGTTATCAGTAAGAACTTGAGAGAGTAAGTGACAAGAGTGACGTAAACCGCAATCGACGCTGTAGGCGGGGTATCCGAGTGGATTGCGTCAGCCAAACTCGCGAGAGGGAGATGGCTTTATAAATAAATTGTGACGTTGAAAAGAGATACAGCACTTACAGCAGTCGACGTTCGTTTTTCAGATTGAATGAAAATCTTTTAATACATTTTCATATTGTATGAAAAATGTTTAAACCTACCTAAGATAATCTTCTTTAATTTTATATTGACATAAAATAGTACAGTAGATTCAAGTAGTAAAATCAAAGCCTCATATTTAAACTTGTTCGTAATAAAGCATAACATAATCTGTCAGTGCAAAATGATAGAAGGTTCCAGAAAAGTTTTTTCGCGCCATTTTAGAAGCTTTTTCAAATGTAAAAATTCGTCAAACAAGTGTCCAGCGAGATTAGTGACAAGGGACAGATGGTTAAATAATTTAAAAATAATAATTATGTGGATAATATTAAAGGTCATTACTCTTCGTGACCTCATAAAATTTAGTCAAATTTGCTTTATAGTTTTATAGAAAGTCATAAATATCATTAAAATAAATCAGGGGAAATATAATGTTTATAATAGGTATTTAATTATTTCTTAATATAGTAAACACAGTCATATCTCTCTTCGTTGTTGTACATACAAAAAATAATTGAATAAAGACCATGTAATAATGGTATTTGTATCTATACTGTAAAAATGATGTCTGTCTTATGCTCGTGACTGAACATCGTGATCCTCTATTCTGGTTCCACAGTACGAACTGCTTGCCTCCACTCTTCATGATCTTAGGCTTTGTTTAGTGTAACAAGTAACGAGGCTCCGGTCATGTCTCGAATTTGGTCTGTCCATTTCATAACCACCAATTTTTCCTGGCTACCTCCATCTCTTTTAGCAACATGCCCAAAGTATGAGAGAATTATTTTCCTGTATGTTGTAGAGACCCTTTCTTTAGTGTGAAGTTTCTGAAGAATGGAGACATTCATTCGTTTCGCACATTTCGCAGTTCAATAATATATTATTACATATTACATTGTCATTTCAAAAATATGAATGCCACCATAACAATACACAATAAAATAATTGAAGTTTATAAAATCATGTGAAAACTTTTAGTATCTATGCATGTATTTAGTCAGAAAATTGTAATTTTGTTAAAGGGGTGACATAGTTGCAGATTGATGTTGAGTCTTAGAATAAAGAGAAATAAGATAAAGATACTTAGGCAGATTGCTTTAACCTAATGCAGATATCTAATAAATCTAATATCCCTCTCCAAGCACAAGAGCTAGTCTCTTTTTTGGAGAGGTAAGCGAAAAAAAAAACATGTAATTGTAATAATGTAAAATACTTAATTCATGTTATAAAAAAATTGTAAAAATGTCAAATAAATAAAAAAATAAAAAATGTTCTCTAATAAATTACTACGAAGACGCCAATTATTTTATATACTTAGAAGTGCTCGTCAAGAAATAAGAGGTGCAAAGCTGAAGTCCTAGTAAAAATTTAGAAGAACTGTTCCATTTCAAGAAACATAATTGATAAAGCTCTGATATTCTCCTAGGTTCCATAGGTTCCTTGAACCTGGTCCCTGAGTAAAAAAGGAAGAAACATGCTCAACACCTTCGAGATTTGGTAAGAATGTGGCATTGTATGCTGCGCATACCATGGACTGCAAGACGAACAAATGTCTCACAAGAACTCCATACTTTTAAGAATAGCTCTCCATAACATGCAGATAAATAATTTTTGTGTCGTTACTTTACTTTGGATATATTACTAGAAGACGTGAAAACAATCTGGAGAAACTAACGATCACTGGAAATGTTCAGGACTGAAGAGTGAGAGGTTGATCTTCAGCAAAATAAACAGACCAAGTCTGAAAGATGTTTAGTATCACTACACTTTGCATTAAACAATAACAAGAATCGCGAAGAGTGATGACAAGCGGCAATGCAGATGAAAATCAATGGACCTTATGCACACTGACTGAGAGAGACAGATAATATGAGATAACATTTTATTAAAAGATTCTCAGTGAAATTTTCATCCTGCAGTTGTAATGTAGAATGTAGATTCTTAAATGTTTGAAGGTAATACTGTAATACCTCGCATAGTCCGAGAAATTGGTTCTGCCAATTTCCTGAACTGTTTGAATCCGGACTAATCGAGGAACATACATAAATGATAATTGGTTCTCCCTGTTTTTCAATAAATAAAATGCAATAAAATATCTTTATTTAAAATACATTCAATTTAATGTGATTTTTAAAAATGCATGTTTTTCTTAATTCATTTTTTATTCTTTAAAAATTGCAATATCAATGTCTGCACATTCTTCTTCTTTGGCCTTTGCTTTTCATACATTTATTTGTAGCAATGAATTGCATTGTTTATTGTTCGGTGAATTGTAAGGCTATGTTCAATATTCAGATCAACTTCCATAATATGCTCTGACAAGGTTTCAACAATTCTAATAATTATTTATAGTTGTTCAGCTGTTAATTTTGAGTATCATAATATGTATCGTATCACATAATATTAAAGCCGCATAAAAATAAACCGTTCAAAATCGACTCGACTGTATAAAGGGAAAAAACTGATCATAATTTAAATAAAAATAATTTTGTGTACTAATTTTTTAGTATTTATTTTTATTTTGCTCAATTAAAATTTCATTTGTTTTGTAATTTTCAAACCAGACAATAGTGAATCCGGACTGATCGTAGCCAGACTATGCATATTTTTGTGTATGCTTTCAATAATGATTAATCTTTTTGCCTTTTTCCTATGAAAAATCTTTTTTAAGAACGGAGAAATTATATAAATTCAAAATTAAATCAGCTAAATAAGCAAGTTAAGTTATAGTTATGTTTTAAAAATATTGATATTTAAATGTTTATATTAGAGCAAATGATTAAGAATAAATAAATAAAATAAATATATTATTTGGATTTCTTTTAGAAATTTAAATTTAAGTTTTAAATTTCTGAAACCGCAACCATTAAATTAATTTTCATTATACCAAAAAACTCCCTAGGAAAATTGGAGCAAATACATAATGTATCTCCTTAAAGTTCAATGTGAACACTTAAGAATGAGTCTATTAAAGTAAATTTTAAAATATTTAAAACCAATTGAGTTATAAATTATTCAATTTTTATGTCAACATTTCATTTATTTATGTTTTTAAAATGCCTCATATTAATATATGAGACTTTTATGCATAATATATATATATGTGTGTGTGTGTTTAATTTAAGGTTTCCACGAGCACTAGTGTATGTAACTAGTGTTTCTTCTGCGTTAGATTGCGTTATTTGGATATTGTTTCCTTGGCTGACGTTTCATCACGGTAACACGTACTATTGTCAAGGCGTTTCCTCAAAAAATTATGATACAACTGTACTTTTTCAGGAGATATAAATCTCCCACAATTGAGTGTGAGTGTAGATGTGTGTATATACCTATCGTTGGTGTAAGTTCAATACTGCAAAAGAACCATTTGTCAAAATGTTCAAGAGGGATAAAAAAGGGCCTACTTCTTTAGTGGGGATAGTTTATTCGCAGTATTGACTTTAGCCGAGTGCAAGCAGTTTATTGGTCAATTTCAAAATTTGAATGTGCCAATCAATGCGGCGTGTTCTGTTTAAATGAAAGTGCCAAGAAAACGTATTTTGAAATGATTGGCTCATAAGCGGTATTAAATTTACATAGACGATATATTATATTATATATTTATAATTTTTATTATATACTAGTGTTTAAAACCCATCCCATGACATATACAAGGTTTCTGTGAGAAAATGAAATATTTTAAATAATTACCTACCTACAGTACAGCAACATTGATTTAATTTTCAAATTCCTGAATAGGAATCAATAGGAATGAACTTATTTGTTTTCTACACATTTAAAAAAATATATCTTCAGGAATAAAAGATATAATTAGCATATTTCAAAGAAAATTGAAACTTCACTCTAGTGTAATGCAACAGTTTGCTTTTAATATTTGTGAAACAGAGAATCTTATATTTATTAAACTGGGATCTTATATTGTCTTATTGTCATGAATATGTGAAATGATACTTTTGAGATATTTGAATTTAAACATTTTTATTCTTTAAAATTCTTTACTTTACCTCTAATTTACTATTATTCTTGCAATTTTGATGTAACTTTTAATCTTCCTTGGTAATGCCAAGTTTAATTGTAAAAATAACATGATAATTGGTGGTTTTGGCTATAATAATTCAGTATTTGTACCGTTTCACGAAAAATAAGGTCAGCCAATTAGTCAAATTCTAGTCTATCCCTGCACTAAGTCAAATTGGCCAAAATCGCAAATTCATGACTTTAGCTCTTATCTATGCTTTAGCTCCATTGGGACGATAGATACCTATACATCTGTGCCTATACATATATGAATTGCATTTACTCACATATGCACCATACAATCAACACGTTTGTAGGATACGTTGTGAATATGAACCTTATCTATGATATGAACAAGCCCATTCCATAGCCAATTGTGGCCAATTGTCATCTGTCAATTTGTGTCAAATGTACTGTTGATGTACATAAAATGAAATCGTTCAATGTATTCGATATACCAGACTTTTCTGAATCCGAAAAAATTATTGTTGTTGGTGTTATCGGTAAATCGCCATATAATTGTGGACTGAAAGCCAAATCTTTGCGTTATGAATTTGCCGGCGATGAGGTTATGTTTCACAAATATTTCTCATTATTTTACGATAATGTCATATCCTTGTAGATTTTAATGAATATTTAATATTATTTCCAGTGTCAAATTGAATGTTTCTGGAATGAGAATCAAAATGTCCTTTATTTGCATCTAAAAAGTTGGTTTGACACGAGTCAGCTCATAAAGTTTGTTGACAACCTCGGAGAAGATGGTGAACGGAAATGGGAGGGTTCCGAAAGGGTTAATGATGCTAGGAAAGGAGGAGACTTTCTTGTTGCAGCAGGTGATATTACCACCGAAGTGTCCAAGTCCCTTCTCCTCATGTTCCACTTGTGTCATGTTATTATCCTGTCATCACCGACTTCTGTATTTGATCTTGGATATGTAAATCTGTTCAAAGCAATTGATACATTAAGGTGAGTGTTTGCATATTTACATCAAGTATAACAAAATGAATTTTTGCATTATATTAAATAAGTTTTTGATAAATTACAAAAGATTATAGATTATAAACTCAATCTTTTACCGGTAGAAGACGAAAGGTCAAGGTTAACTAGGTTAGATTCAGCCCTGGGGAACTGACAATATTATACTCTCAAAGGTCCTCTCTCAATTAAAATTATAAAAATTCAAAATAATATAATGCAAACATTTAAGAGCTAAACACACTCGCGCTTTTTTTTGTAATACATGCAATAAATGATATTTTTGTTTTGAACAAATCACTTTTAGGTTACATTCATACCTAATCAAGGAAATGAATAACTACTAACCAAAATTAGATGTATTGTATTTCTGAAAATGGTTTCTACATGTGCACCACTAAAACAAATCTGTGTTCCTGTAATGGTCAGTTAATACATACATATTGTTACATGCTGTATGATAAGTACCTGTGTTAGGGAAAAAAACACATTATAAATAAAAATATACATTTATTTCTCAACGTAGTTTCCTTTCAGCTTGATACACTTAGTCCAGCGATATTCCAACTTTTTTAAGCCATCCAAAAAATATGATTTTGTCGAACTCAGCAAAATAAGCCTCTGTTTCGGCGATGACTTCCTTGTTTGATGTGAACCGCTTCCCGCCAAGCTTTTTTTTCATGTTTAAAAACAAAAAGATATGGCATGGGGCCAAATCTGGAGAATATGGTGGATAAAGGCAGCAATTTGTAGTGAATTCAACCAGTTTTGATGTGGTGATTGTGAATGAGTGTGCTGGTGTCATGTCACTTTTTTTTCACCTAATGGTGGGGCCATTTTCTCATCAATTCAGCATCAAATTGGCACAATAAATCAGCATATTATTGCCCCGTGATTGCCCTTCCCTAACTGTTTTCACCTTCTTTTTCGCAGGTTCACCAGTTGAAGTCCACTGTTTTGACTGTTCTTTTATTTCTGGCGTGTAGTGATGGATCCATGTTTTGTCAACAATCACAAAAGTCTCCCGCACACTAAGGGTTAAACTGTTTAAAATTGATTTTGCAGAGTTGAACTGCAGCCTACAATCCGAGAGTTGATTGGCTCCACAGTAACCCCTGACTGGGCCCATCAGAGCAGGCCGTGCTGCCCGAGAGTTCTATTCTACTTTGACACATGCCCTCGGCAGCTGCGCAAAGCAGATGTATCCAGAGTAAAAATTTTAGAACACAGCCTCGAAGATCAAATATACAATGTTCTCAGAAAAGCCAGAGTCATTACGAATATAAGGTGAGTTAAATTATTTAATTTATATATATAATTCACTTTACCTTTTATCTGAAGTTGTATATTGATGTTTATTTATTATTATTTATTGTATATTTAATAGCGGTATATTTGTTTAAATTTAATCAGTAAAGATATCAATCTAATCTAATTTAAATAAATATTTTTTACCTCCTTATTTTTGTGTTTTTAGTCACTAATCCCATGGAAAAGTGTTGTAAGTCAAAATATTATATTAAGAAAAAAAGATATATGATAAATTTAAACACCTATAAATGGAATTGACACGTGTTATCACGTAGGAATCTTAATCAACTGTTTACTGCAGGGAATGATGAACAACCTGTCCTATTGAAAAGAGACACTACGAGCCGTTCGCAAAGAAGAGGTGAACTAACTTTAATTTGATTTTCATGGAGCAAAGAGAATCATATTTAGTTCACTATTCTCAAATAAAACTTAACTTAAGTCGGAAAACTTTAACTCACTACACTTTTCTATGGGATGTTTGATATATGGTAATGTTGAACAAAATATCACATTTATTTTTTAATGATTCTCTTTATTGGTACTAAAAAAACGATTTTTGTATTAATGTGTAAATTTTTGCTACAATCGTTCATACCTTGATATGCAAAATTTTTTATTTTTTATTTCATTTTGTTTTCTTCATCACTGCATGCTAGACTTTATAGCAAATTATTCAAAATAAGATGTTCTTCAGTAAGATTTCTCGCTCTATATGAGATATGCTATTTTGATATATGTAGTGGTAAATCACTACTTGGATTTTGAGTCTCATCTTGGAAGACCACTGAGTTAATTATCAGTTTTATGTATTCCAAATATGGATCTCTATTTAAAAATAAATAATGTTGATATTATATTATTGAAATACAGTATAATGTACCTATTATAAAATATCCCTTTTTTATTTCCAGCGCAAACTCTCTATTTGCAATACCAAAAAATGAGGAATTTGTTTATGTCAACACTGTAGATAGCCCTCCTGGTAATATCCTTCCTAATATGGTGAGAAATCTTGTGAAATCGTGCGAGGGAATGCCTCCCTTAGCGGAGTGGTATAAAGAAGTGACAACTAGAAATACCCTCAGTCAATTCTTACAAACACACTTGGACATTGCTTTTTCTTCAGGTTTCGATGACAATGTTGGGAAATTCGCAATGAGCTCACTATTCTTTGAGGTAAATTATAAAAAAACCAAAATGTAATGTTAAAGTGCTCTAAAACCTGTGTCACTTAGGAAGAATAAATAAAAATTAATTTCAATAAATCATTCGATAGATTTCAAAAGTCTTGATATAGGTAGACTTTTATTTTCAGTAAGAAAATATATTTTTTCCTATGATTCAAAGTTCTAGGAAAGTTATTGAAATAAATTTGTAATCAAATCAAAATGTCCATAATTTTGTTGCATCAAGCACTGATGAATCGTTTGAAGAAGCCTGTTTTTAATATTGAACTCGCCACATCGCCACACACTTTCATTATTCGAAGAAATTAATTATTAGATAAACATTTCGACACATAAAAAGCTGAAATAATAGACAGTCGCCATGTTTTTCAGTCACGATGTTGACAGCGGCAGCGCGCGCAAAAAGCGAAACTGACGACGCGTTTTTAAAAATTTCTTATAATGTTGCCTTCAAAAAAATTGTTCTCATTATTCGTAATTATTTTTTTTTTTAAATTTCGGTCCCGCGAGTTACAAATTAACGGAGTTTTACTGTAATACTATTATTTTTAGATTCCAAGTGCTGCAACATGGAAAAAAGTTGCCACATTATTGACTGACCTTTTCCTTTCTCCCAATTCTGAGCAATCATGGACCAATTTGTGGGATACCCTATCTATCGATACTCGTTTTTCACAAGGGAGATGTGCTAAAGTACTTCCATTGGCTCAGGCTGCTTATATGGAAGGTTTACCATCACATTATTCTACACAGCATCACTTGCAACGGGTATGTTAACAACATTTTTTTTAGTTACATATGATCCTATAAAAACTGTACTGTTTATTTTAAGTATAATCTTCTCGTACTACAATAAACTTCTAATCAATGTCAAAATTGTTTCATCTCCGGTTATTCATTCCAGGTAGCAGTAGCTGTGAGTGTTTTTAGCTCCATGGCTAGAGGCCCTCTGTCAGATTGGTACCGCGGGCAGTTGCAAGAAGATTGCAATAAAATCTGGGAATCGCGGAGACTTTGTGAGAAACTCAGTCTCACTGGCAATCCTTGTATCAAGCCAAAACATGGGTATTCATTTTATGATGTTTTGTCTAACAATTTTGTGATGAAGTGCTCCGGGACAGGCTAGTTTAGATAATTTGATTGGCAGATAATTTGGTGTGAATACTCTCAGTTTTAAAATATTATAAATTTTAAGTTCAATCATTCAATACAGATGGTGACATCTGGAATATTAATTTTTCTGGATAATCGAAATGTAGGTTATTTTGCAAAACATTTATTCTTTTTATTTTTGCATTTGAACACAAAATTTTACTTAATTTTTACTGATAAATTTTCATTAATTTCAGATCAAATTCAGAGGAAACACATTCAAGCGGTGTTCGGTATGTGGCAGCCTGTAACTGTGGTAGGACCAAGGGTTCTCGAGACGATCCTTACACTGTGAGGAGTGCCAACTTTGAGTTCTATAATGACCTTTCTAAAGACTGCCAATGTGGAGCTTCAGCGGAATCTATCCCATTTCCTGTATTTCAACCATCAACAAATGATTTTAGGTTTTTATAAATTTTAAAATTATTTGCTTTAATATACAGTTACACTCCATTAATTCATGTACCCATATTTCATATATTCATTTAATTCGCATTTTTAAAAAAAAATTGCCACGAAAATAACATTTCATAATAATTTTTACCGATAATTAGTAAAACCTGGTTATTCATAGTTCATATGTATTTTATATACCGTGTTTTTAAACCCAAACTTGCGCAACTACATATTTATCATCCCTTCGTGAACATCTGTAACTAGCTCTGCCCACTAGCCAAGGATGGCGCTGTTCCTTATCAGAATAATGGCACACTTAGAGCTTGCAGTACTGGAGCCGAACTGAATTATACCATATGTATACCAAATCTCACAGAGCGTTTTATAAGATCTGTTATTTCGACAGTGATTGTCGGCGCCTTTTGAATTATGTATTTCTACTCACTCTTGTAACCCTTTATTAAAATAACTTGAACTATTTTTATTGAATCTCGTAATTTATAAATTAATTGGATCTGGCGGGTTCCTATTTGTCTCACGTCAAGGCCGTTTCTGAACGAACAGGGGGCTTTTTTATGCAACTGCGTCAATTACACTGAGCAGAATGGGGACTACGAACTCCTGCGGTACGCCTAATATAAATGGCCACATACGTGTCGCAAATCACGTACGCTGCCGAGATATTGGCGCACAGAATCAGAATTATCTTATTATTATTATGATGATATGACAATGTAATAAAATAAATAAAAATATTTGTAATTATGCCGAATCGAAACGAGGGTAAACAACTCTCAAAACGATTCGGGATTGGGTGTAAATAAATTTTAAAAAAATAATTGTGTATAACAGTTCTATCGATTTTATATCTGTTTTTTTTGTTTCTGAAATGTTGCAATTTGTTTAACGTGAAACTGAAAGCTTTGAATTTAAATGCATAACATATTTTATATTACAAAAGAAATCATGTTTCGTTATTTTAAATGGCACCAACATCTTACCTATTTGTGTAAAATAATGACCATTTGAAAAAATAGAGCTTATTTTAAAAATTGATATCAAAGATAAAATTGGCAGAAAATTTTGAATCCCGAATGCCTCCCTGAGTTCAAACTTGAAAAATGACAGGAAAATAATAAGCTTCAACAATTAAAACCAACGAAGCATGAGTATTTAAAAGCTTTTCATTATTTTTCACACGCTTTTTAATATTCCAATTTTGATGAAAATGATGAATTCGACCACTAATCAAATTAATGTCTGATTTTGCTGCATCTGCTGGTGAATCGCTTCAAGAAGACAGTGGAAAAATTAGTTATTTAATAAAAGTTTCGACACATAAAATGCTGAAATAACAGTTGCCATGTTTCAATATGAAAATCACGATGTCGATAGCGGCACACAAATATGCGGACGCAGTAAACTGACATGTTTTTTTAAATTTCTAATGTTGCCTTAAAAAAAAATTGTTCTCATCTTGATCCCGTCAGTTACGAATTAACAGAATTTTACTGTATGTATATTTTGTAACAATATATGTAACTGAAAAAAGAAAAGAAAGTACTTTTATCTATTATTTTATCTGGTCTCTATCGAGTTTATTTTTTGTTTGGCAATATTTTTGAGAATTTGCTCAAATTTTGTCAAATATTCAAGTATTCAAGATTTATTAATTAAACTTTGAATGCTTAAGATAATAATTATTATTTTTCAAAAGTTTGATAATTTGTAACTTTTTTATTTTACATTTTTAAATTACAATTTACTTTTACAATTAAATTATAACTTTAGGTGCTTGTACAATTTGTTACATTTCTATTGTATTATTTTTCTTTAAAATATATAAAATTACATTTTTATTATGTATAAAATACAGGCATATTACACCGACTGAATAATGTTCACAAAACTATAATATTGTAACCTTGACCTACTGACCTCAATAATTTTGTTTTCTTCTTTCATATTTCAAAATTAATACATTCCAGAGCTGCGTCTGTTAAGAGCATGACAGGGGCCCCGCCAAACAGGCCCGGGAGCGGTGCTGGTTCCCCAGGAGAATGGTCTCAGCCCTCGCAGGAAGAGGCCTTGTCTAATGTGGCTCTTTCCGAAGGAAATGCCCAGCGTTCACAGAATAGCCAGCTTGCAACCACAGAGTCCTTTACCCTGATTGCTATTAATGATGCTCAATATAAAGGTATTTTTGTTAATCATGACTGATATGAATTATTGTTAACATTTTTAGTTCAGTCTTTTTATTTTTATAGTTATTTATTCAATTTGTTTTATTTTCTATCTTTATCTCTGTCCGACAGACAAGGGTTTGGTGAGACAGCCATCAACTACAGAATATCTACCGGGAATGCTCTATACAGAAAGTCCACCAGGTTAGATTGATTAATTGATCCAAATTTACCCATATATTTTTTCTGGTAACCTAGTTTCTTGACATTTTATTGAATTAATGTGTATGTATATGTTATTTTGTACCTAAACATCACTTTTAATAAGCTATTTAATACGACTTATTGTTTATTATTTTTAATATTTACTAATTGTACTTTGTGGTTTATTATATTAATTTTTTATAGATTATTTTACTTTGTTTAAAACCACTTAATGAGTAATTAAAAACATCAACTGGTTTCGGAAAACATCATTTCCTTCTTCAGGATGTCAGATTAACTAACCAAAAAACATATATGTCACACTATTTTAAGGTTTTAAAAAAAACTATTTTAAATTTTTTTTTTAAATAATTATTATAAATAAAAAAAAGTCAAATACTTAACTTTATAACTTAACCTTTTTTAAATATTGTTTATGATACACAATATCAAAATGATATTTAAAAAGTAAGCATTTGTTGTAATTATTCAGTTTTGTTTTTTAAAATGCAAACTTATACATATTAGACTTTTCGATAAGCGATGTATCTTCTTCTTCTTCTTTAACTATTACGGGACTTCGAAGTCCATGACTCCATTCACAATGGTGTGTCATACATCAGCTCTGTGATCCAGTATGCCACGCACCTGCCTACCTCTTGTAGGTCTGTCTTGACATTGTCTGCCCATCTACGTCTTCTTCCCGGTCTCGATCATGTTGGCTTGTGTATGAGGAGTTTGTATGTGTTACAGGGCTCTTTTGCTTTCTCTGCATGTCTCACCCACTGCAGCCTCCTTACTATCACCTTCTTCAGGATACCTAGGGTGGTATACCATTCCCGAAGTTCCAGGTCATTTGTCTAACGATGAATATTAGGTCTAATACAGAGCGATTCCGCCGAAAGCCACACTGATAATCTCTAATCTAATAATTATAAAACATTTTGTTTCCTTTTTACACTTATTACTTTGAATTTCAATTTGATTAGTGTTTATATGTCCTTAGTCCCCCCGATACTTTCATTATTAAAAGACTAAAATATTTTTACTAAATATTTAAAAAATGGGAGAAAATGCAAGGAAACAAAGAGCCATTGCCTACTTTATGAATTTTAAATGTAATGAAAAGCAATATCTGCAGAAAAAATCTTGAAGTGTTTGGCAATAGTGTATGAGTGTAAAAAAGTGTCCAAGGTGGTTTTCAAAATTTCGTAGTGGCAATTTTCACCTTTTGAATGATGAATGCTTTGGATGGAAAAAGCAAAATTCAAATTCATGCTCAGCACGTTGAGAAATTGCACAAGAATTAAATTTAGTACATTTGACAATATTTAAACCTTTGATAAATATGTGAAAAGCAACTTAGGATGGTGTGTAGTGTAATGTGTAAATTAATTATAACACAAAATGTAAAGTGGTAAGCTATCATAACCAGTGACCTATAAAGGGTTAAAAAAGTTTCCTTTTACATTTTTTTATTTTGAATGTACTTTTTTGCTGATTCTTCATCAAATTATCTACATTTTAAAATGTTCAGTGTTAATGACGCATAGTGTAACTTGTAAGCTAGTCTCCATTCCCATAAAATTCATAACATCTTATAATTCAATTCCAACTATAAGTTTGTAAAAATACACTCTATGATCAGAATAATAAAATAATATAGACGCTCTAACAACTAATGTTAAACTCAAACTTTTCCAGTAAATATATTACTTATCTAATTTTAAATTGCTAGATCACAATATCAGAGCATTAGTACCTACTATCAATCTCTTCAACTATCTCCACAGCAATACATCTGTTAATTATGGCTGCGTGAATTAAAATGAATCCTCTAATAAGTAATAAAAATCAATCACCACTTAAAATTATTTTTGATATTGCTGTTTTAAGGTCTTTTACCAGCATTTTCAAGTTGGTCATTGGTATGTCTGGGGCCTTCGTCTCTGTATTCACACAATGTCGGACTACCAGAGAATCTTCGGCCTGGATTTTTGCAGTATACAAATTTTTTGCTTCCTTGGGATTGTTCTGTCAGGTATGTCCATTCTGAATATTACATTATATGTACTTCTAAATCAACTGGTAGTCAGTATATTAATAGCTAAACACTAACAAAGCTGCCAAATGATTAACCTGTTAGCTGCCCAAAAAAAGTCCTAGGTGAAACAGCATCATACCAATTGGTGCCAAAATTTAAAATTCACAGACTAGCTTTTTCCAAATTTTATTTTTAAGAAAAAACCACGAAAACGTTGGAATAACTAAAAAAAAGGGAGCTTCTATTTCATCAAGCATCCATCGACCGCGATTTCGTACGGTTTTGAGATGAAAAAAAGGAAAAAATAAAAGTTTATAGTGTTTTTGGAAGGACGACATCAAATTTTATTAATATTATTGTGTTTATTGTGATACTTAAAACAAAAAAATATTAGCATTTCACATCACAGTTACGTACACATTACACATTGCACTTCTAAAGCACAAACAACACACATAAAATGATGCTGCCGGCTGCGGCAATTGTCAAGGCTGCCTGACAGGGGCACTCACTGTATTTATAGTAAAACGCCCATATTTTAATTTTAATTAATAACTAAAAAATAATATCTTATTCACTTGAATTACTTGGCAACAAAAACGAGAAATATTGCGAACGTATGTTAAAATCTAACTAACAATTTACTCAAATTGGAACTTTCCAGATACTTTCCAACTTATTGCGTCATTCTCATTATTGGACTCTGCGGTAGTAACGAGCATATCAGGAATATCTAAAAAGTCGGTGATATCTCCATTAGCGAAAAAGTTACCCTCTGCCATTTTGTAAAAATATATATGTAAATGTAAAAAAAAAAATTTAAAGTTTTCAAAAATTCGATAACTGTAAATGAAAAATGTATATTAGCACTACACATCACACATCTGACTTATGATATAGCACTAACACGCATGAAAATGCCGTTCGCGCCAATGGCCAATATGGACATATGTATCGTGAAATAAGGGTACAATTGTAAATATATGTGCATTTTGATCAATCCTGATTACACCCCGTACCGGCTGGAATCAAAATATAACTGATAAGTACTTTCCTTTTGGAAAGTTATGGTATTTTGAAAGTGCGTAATTAGCATGTGCAATGCGTTTGTCGTCGATATATTGTTATATATAATATTTATGAAAATCCTGTCATTTGGATAAAGAAGAAATCTGGCAACACAAAATTACCAGCATCTGCGCATGCTGTCACATGGGCAGCGTCTTTCATATCTTATGTAGTGATAAATTTTCTGACGTTTATCGTTGTCCCTTTCTCTGTCGGCGATATTCGACACGGGTTTTATTAGGGTTAAATGGAAAAATCAGTCATTAAATCATTCCAGGTGTTTAGTGTTGGGGTAAACTCTATTGTCATTAAAAGTGTTCAGTGTTGGTGTGAACTTTAATGGTGGTGTATACAGATGGTATTTAAATCTCTTATCTCAGGAGATATAAAATACAGTCTCTGCTGTCCTTTACACAACTTTCGAGACAAGTCTCATTTGTGTACACACACCATAATGACGTACTACGCACAAAAATGAACATGCATAGTATCTCCAGCCTTGACATTTGTAGTATTTTTTAAGTTTGATTTTCTATGAAAATAATTAATTTTAACATACATAATAAAGAAATGCAATTAAAAACTAAAATTTAAAAGAAATTGTTAAAATAATATATTTTTGAATCAAGTTCAGCCTTAGTTTTTCTAAGCCAGGCTATTTAGACTTCTACATTGTATTGTCTGTGTATATGCTTTTCCTGCAAATATTTTGGAAGGAACGCTTTAAAAATAGGCTCGGAAGGTTTTTATTATATATTTGTATTTTTATTGTATAAAAGTATTGACAGTATTTATTCACTATCCATTGAAAGATAATTATTTCTATTACAGTAGGATGGAAAATATCTCATCGTGGAGATCGCTCGTACAGCAGAGAGGTGGCACTAGAGGGAAGCCTCTTCCTTCTCATTTCACTGTCAAAATATTCCTCGGGATGGAGTATGAGTGTCCTAAAGGTCACAGGTAAAATAAATTCAAATGTCTTTTATTATCCGTATTTATGTTTTGTTAGTAGAATTGTTAGCCACAATTGCAGAATTAAAATGGAAACTCACATTACTAGTTATATAATGAGAGTTTTTTAGAACTTAGGAAATTAGTAACAGACAAAAGAGGCAGTACTTTCAATTTTCCATAGATATGTATGTGTAATTAAAATTTTAGCAAATAGATTTTTTGATTTAAATCATAGAACATGACAAACTTCATGGTCTGATTTCAAACTTACTAGAGAAATTAGTTAACCAGTTGCCTTCCCGAGACAAACCATAGCCGCACGCAGACCCTAGCAGCAAGCGATAGGCGATGAGACGAGAGATCAAGCACAAATCTACCACAAAAACAATAGGTCGCAGGGATATCGGCGACATACCGATGCAAATAAACATGTATAGAAATGGTAGGCCCTCGGGCGTTAGCGACACAATGTAATAGTGCCAATGGGCGTGATCGGCAGTCAATGTGTTAAGCATTTTATAAACTTTTGAACTAAAGTAAATTACCTCCCTCTAGTTTTTCAGTTATCATATTTTGCCTAATCACCATCGATATGCATCCTTGGGTTGGTCAAGTAGATTTTAAATATTAATTTTGTGCAACTCTCAAATTTGTAACTGCATTTGTAAAATATCTACTCAGATAATTTACACCCTTTTCTTTTATTTACCCTTCTACAGCCTCTAATTGCCCAAATTTTGCGCATCTATTATTTATTGTTACTTGTTTGTGAAAATATGAAAGTAATTGTTTTTTTTAATTTGTTAGGTTCATGATGTCATCAAGTGACAGTGTTGTATGTGGTGGAAGTACTTTGCATAAACAGAGTGGAGCGAAATTAGCCAATAGTGACATGCCTCTGTATTACCGCTGCCCGTGCTGGTAAGACTGACAGCTTGTTTCCGTATTATGTATGTCAATAGACACAAGTACATTGCTGTTCTTTACTTTTCTATATTATCTATTTTTATTTTTTTACATGTTTAGGGGCAGTAAACCGATGGTTGCTCAACTTATGAGAGTGCACATTGTCACACCAAAAGCTCCCGTCCACATAACTTTGAATCCAAAGGTATAAATATTTTTATTAAAACGTCCCTTTCTGCTATTTTGTGTAGTCATCATTACATTATGTACAAGATGTCTAAAAATTACCAAATTCAGAACTAATCAAACCATAACAAAAGCCTCAAAAATTATGAACCTCACAGAGTTTTTATGTATGTATTATATTTTGTGTCTAAGTACTTATCTCAGTATATTATTTTTATTGTTACTATGCATATTTCTTTGATGTACTTTTTCATTTAGGCTATTTCATTCAGATAGCAGTGGCTTATTTTATTAATAAATACATTCGGGTCTCTTTTTATGCATACTATTTTGATGCGGTTTTGAAGTTATGCAGTTTATATTTCAAGAAACATTATTTTTTTTAAATAACTATTTTAGACCAATTTAACATGTTGAAAGGGTCAAAAATTTGGAGAATTTCGTCTGTATATGCAAACACAGTCTGTGCCAGTACAATTCAGCCGAAACCAAGTGAAATTGGGCATGTCTGGACGCGTTTCTCCCCTCCATTGTTTTCAGAAATTATCAGTGAGCATAATGCAGAGGATAATGTCATTAATGACAATGGTATCATTAGTATAACTCTTGATACCATTAAAGAAAAAGAAAACGAAAATAGATCAGACGAAAACCATTCACCCTCACTGCAAGTGTAATTCAAGAAGGTCTTCAACTTTGCAGTAAATTGACAAACCATTTCATTGAAAAAGTTGATAATTCTGAACAAGCATTCAAGTTTCAACGCGAGCTTCAGAATTGCATTTCTGGTTATCAGGAACTGTACAAAAAAATTACCAGTCATCGCAAAGTTTAATCACTGATTATATTGTCAAAAGGGAATAATCAACATGCGAAGTAGAGGCTAATTTTATTTGTGAAGAATCATTATCTTCAGGACATAGATCTGATACGCTGACTATCTCTTCTAGTGATGAAAGTGATTTCGAACCAGTTCGCAAATTATGCCGAACATTGTCATATAGCGATGACAATTCTTAAAAAAAAAAAAAACTTTTTTTATAAAATTTTTATAGATAAATTTGGAAAGAATATGTTAAAATTATATTTTTCTGAAATTTAATAACCTGTTTTTATGCGTTTTTCAGTATATATTAACATATTAGATTAGTTTTATGTGATTTAAGAAAATTATAGAACGTATCCTTTATTTTTATATATGTGTCTAGTCTCTTTTTATGCATTTTCCTGTGGAACGTATCTACTGCATAAAAAGAAACCCGAGTGTAATTCATTAACTTTGTTTTTAAACACTATGGACCTGTTTTTTGATCGGTAGTAACTTTTTACCGTAGTAAGTTTTTACTATCGCCCGTGGTAAAAATCAATTTCGGATATTTGGTATGATAAATCTACTACTGTCAAAGACAATGTCGCGTCTCAGTGTGGCAATGCGGAATAATCATGAAATATGCTTTATCTGTGGTTTTATTCGCCCCTGTGTTCGAGACCTGTCACTTCGGTGGCGATTATGTGCTAATGTATATTAAACAACGAGATCATCATCGGATAAACCCTCATCACTAAAATAGCGGGATATTGAATGATTAATTGTCGTATACTGCATCTTTCAAAGCATCATTGTGAAAGATGACTTTTGAAACAGCTGTGAAGAGTCCTTATTACCTTATTATTATTAAATTACCTTAGTAAAAAGTTACTACTAATCACAGCCGCCCCTATGAATTAATTGTATTCACTAATCGGTTTCGAAAAATACATTTTCTTTCATAATATCAATATTATTTAAGTAATAGATTTCATTTTTAAATTGTTTAATAAATAAATCTATTACCTGAATTAATTTCCTAATATTTTTAAAAATTGAATTTAAAATCATAAGAACAATTTGACATGGTTTTAGTTAGTTTTATCATGGTTTTAGTTAGTTTTATCATCACCTGATGAAAGAAAAGGTATTTTTCGAAACCAGTTGGTAAATATAATTAACTCATATTGGCTAAAACAAAGTTAATATAATAAATTATTTATTATTCAATAACCACAACGTGTTTGTATTCAATATTTAAAAAAATCTTATTTTATTAATTATGTAATATGAAAAACACGAAGTGAGGGTTTTTTTATTTTTTTGTTTTTCATTCATGGCTATTTTTTTGTTACTATGGATGTAGTTTGTTTATATAATGTAATGTATAGACCTTCGGAGAATTTGAATATTTATATTAAGTGTTATTTTTAGAAAAATAACAGTATTATTTTTGTAGGTTTTCAACTTACATTTTTTGTGCATTTTATACACGTGTTTAATTTCATTTATTGTAAACGATTAATTTGTCTACAGGTGCAACCGATACCTGGAGGACCCATATTCGTTACTGGTGGTGATTGTCCAGTTCTGACTGGCTCTGCTTACTGGGTGCTCCGGCTTCCCTATATCTATTGTACTGAAAGGGGTCCCCTGCCTCGTCCCATGCCACCCCTTGTCCCAACGGCTAGGGGCAGGCTGTTACAGGGCATTATTGGAGTTACGGATTGATCTAAAAAAATCAAGCATCGCAACTGATACTGAAATGGTCCTTTGCCACGAAGCATAAGCGTCTATATTGAATTCGCTTTTGTGATTAAATTTCAAATTGAAAGATTATTTATTACATCGCATTCAGATTATGTGAATGACAAATACATTAATATTGTAATGTAACTCAAATCATTTATCTTCAATGCAAATTTAATTCTTTGGTATCCTTAAATGGTGCAAAAAAAAATGTAACAAATCCCATGTGATAAAATTAACAACAAAACATTCTCGCATTTATAATGAATTTTTTTATGAAACTATGTGTAATTTTTTTTATTTATTTTAAATAAAATAACGACAGTATAAAAAAAATAATTTGAGTATTTCCTGCACATGGGCCATTAGTGATTACTAAACATGTAAATATTTCTTGTCCTTGTCCCTGATGATGGACCCTGCAATGGGATCAGAAACGTTGGCTAGAGCGATTTGACGCACATGGCAAAATAGCCCAGAAAACTGTACAGAAGATTATTAACGGCTGTGAAAATCTGAAAACATTTTTAGATAAATGTTTATTTCCAAAAGTAGAATTCTTTGACTTGAGTTTCTGTAATATATGACAGGCCTTTTATACACTTTAATAAAAATTACTGTTTCAGTTGGTCTACCGTTTTGACACTTCTCTGATGGGCTATATAAGTTTGATTATATTGTATCTGATCAGCATAATGATCTTATGTAAAAAAGTTACATGAATGTAAAATATTTGAATTTGTTCATTACTAAAATACAATGACCAAATGAAAAAAATTATTGATACTATACAACACTGTTTCAAGTAAATTGAATTGTAAAGTATTTTATTTAGTAGGCCGGTTGTGTGATCAGTAGTAACTTTTTACTATAGTAACTTTTTACTAACACCCGTAGTAAAAATCCTTTGCGGGTTGTTGATACATCAAATTTACTACTGTCACAGATGGTCAAAGACAATCTTGCCTATCAGTATGGCAAGGCGAATAATCATGAAATGTTGTCTATTTTCCGCTTTATCTATGGCTTTATTCACACCTGTGTTCGAAATCTGTCACTTTGGTAGCGAAATTTTTTCAGATTATGTACTAATGTATATTAAACAACGAGATCATTATCGGACGAACTCTCATCACTAAAATAGCAGGATATTGAATGATTAATTGTCGTATACTGCAACTTTCAAAGTGTCAATGTGTCAGATGACTTTTGGAACAGCTGTGAATAAGTCCGTCATATTTAACTATCGATTCTCGTAATGAACAAACAACCCGTTTTTGCAAAAAAATGAGTTTAGTAATTTTTTTTACCGAGTAAAAGTTACCACTGATCACACAACCGGCCCTTAAGAAGACATAGAAGATAGGATCCTTGTAAATATGAAATCTAGCCAAGAACGGCAGGCATGACTGAAATCTATGTAATGAACTTGATAACTTTTGGTCTTCATTTTGTTGCATACAAATGAATTTTTATGTAAACATCAAATAATAAAAAAATCTTTAAAATACTATGTTTTTCATTTTGTAAAATTCTATTATTTTACTGTCAAATTAATAAATAAAATTATCATTTCAGAAATTGTTAAATATATATAAGCATGTTTGAACCAAACGTTGGTTAAACCATAATATATTGTCCTCTTCATGAAAAATCGCATTTATCATAAAAATGTTTATAATCAGGAAATTTCTACACCTCGGCAATGTACGAATATTCTGCTAAATACCACAGACCAGTAAATGAATAGACATGAAATAAAGTTTACATATTGGAGAGGGGCTCAGAATATTTGTTGCGGGACGAGGGGCATTCTACACACATTAGTGGTGGAAACATAAATACGATAGTTTGACATATTTATGCAACAATAAAAGTATTTACTCTTCAAAAATTAAATCTTTGTGTAAACAAGACATATTTTTTACATTAATGCATATTATATTGTCAGCATTTAAATTTTTGTTCCAATCGAATCTTTTTTTTTTAAAAAGTCGCAGATCTATTTGATTACGAAAATAGGACCAAAGTGATCACGTGGCTGACACCAAAATGAAAATATTGGAACAAGAAATTTGTGTTAGTTCATATTTGGTGGTCTGTGGCTAATACTAAATGACGCTCAATTTACATCACCTCTATTACTTGAATTTTTGTAAACTAATCGATGGAGTGGAAAATAATCAAACTATATTACGTATCGGGTTTACGAATTTCATTGAAAATAACATGTGTGTGCTGACTGGGATAGCCACGTATTTTGCGATAAGAGATGCCGAACCCATTTTTATTTTTATTTTATTCAACCGATTGATTATCAGTCATAAGGGATTTTTTATTTTTCTTTACACTTTCAAACTTTTATATAAATCGAGTTATTTCTCAAGAACAAATTATTGGTCAATGCTGTAAACTAATAGGAATAATAGTGGCGCAACTACATCAATGCGGTGCATTGCGGCCACATTAGACAAGGGCCCAAAAGGTTTGCGTTCTACAGTACTTTTGGTATTGATACTACTATATGGACTAATCATTTATACATTCCACCTCGACAAAAATATTAGGAAAACATTATTGATGTATAAAGTAGCTATAGTAGTGTGTGTTGGGTTAGGGACCAGACCATCGCTATAAAATAAAAAAAGTGTTTTTGTTCACTTCCGAGTGCATAAAAATAAACTTTTCTTTTTTTTTTCATGAACCAATAAATATTATCAGAGACAAAATTTGTTTGTTATATTTAATAGTAAAATGGCGTGTCCTTATACACAATACACATACATACGGGAAGCTCCAATTTGCATTGGGACCCAATATTTGTAGTTACGCCACTGAATCTGTGTGTTTATTTGAAATTGAAATTAAACGTTTTTCCAACTCTCCTCTTCCAATTGTCCAATGATACGATGAGGATCGTTTCATCATTTAGCGGTCATCAAGATAATTCTACTTTCATCGATGGTAAAATTATGCATGCATTGTCTACGCATACATATTTCCGAATCATGATTATATTTTATTTCAAAATTCTTTTTATTTGTAATAAATAAATAAAATTCAATTAAATGAGTATTTTTATTATATAACAGAAAAGTAATAATAGAGGTAAAAACCGCTGGAAAAATTTCGTTTTTACTAATATTTCCATATAATATATAACATGCAATTGTTTTAAATATTCATTCACAGAAAATTTTTGAAAGCCACATGAATATTGAAAGAAATATGAGGGGCGAATTGAAAAAAAAAACTTTATAGGCACATAAATTATTTACCTCACTTAGTACGCACTGATATTAAAAAACGTTTGTAATAATAAATTACACATTTTTAAATAATTATAGTACGAGAGCTACCGAACTAGTTTCAATCAAAGCCTTCGCGGGCCGAATAAATTTACTGATTTAACACAAAAAAAAAAATCAGTGTTTAGGTCACGTGATGTATTTTTTTATAATCGAAAATGTCGTCGCCTCGCAACAAATAATATAAACATACATTTTTCACCCGACCATCGAGGACCCTCCTCCCACCACTAAGGTTGGCGAGATTATCCAATCGGCGGCGGCGGCTGAAAAGTGGGTGGGGGTTATAACTACGCGTATTTCCCCGCTCATAGTTGCCTTCTACGCGCTCCACGGGCTTCGCAAGTCAGTCGCTGTTGGTCGCCCGCCGAGCAAGTATCTCAGTTCTCTTCGATTACCGTTGATTACTTCGGCGACTTTTAATACTTTTAATTATCTTCCCTTTGGTGAAACGCTGACGCGCCGATATGCCGGTCCTGCAACATGTGAGTTTGCATTATTTATTTGTAGATTTTGTAACGCTGCTTAGGGCCTATGTTTTTTTTTCTCGAGAGTTTGTACGTACCATGTTAACATCCTGATTTTATTGTAGTTTAATTTATTCAGAGAACTAAACGTAAATACCACTCGCGCTATAGGGATGTTCTTGTGATACGAATTAGCGCTTTCCCTGGCGTGGATTCTTTCGGTTTCTTAAACCTCGTATTTGTAATCTGAAATTATTTTAGTAGACTTGATTTATGAGGATGAACGTGAAATTTAGATTACCGTAAAAACCGGGTGGAGGGGGTTATTGTGAAATAAAAAAGGTATTTTTTACGCGTTATCAAATATTTCGCAATAATTTGTAACACTGCAACCTCTTTACCTATTGTTCTGCATTCGTTTATCTTTGATCTTATTGCAGTTTTATCGAAATTCTTATTGCGGTCGCTTGAGTGTTATTTTTGAAATAAACGTAAGTCAAGCATCGGCGCCTGTTTGCTGGCATTATTATGACACATGTGCTCGCGTTTTTGTATACTAGATCGAGAGTTTCCTCGAATTTTCCGTCAACATGAAATTCGGATCAAACAATAGTACCCAACTCTAGTTTACCGACTTGTTTATTCGTCGAATTATTTTATCTTTTAAACATTGTTACGGTTATTACATCATACAAAATAAGAATGTCATGAATTCTATTAATGGTACATTAACGTAAAAGATGGTTTCTGGTGTCTAAAAAAAAGGAGGCATCATCAGCTGTTCAAATTATCTAAAAATGATCATACTGATAATGAATTGCGTGATTTGAACATGGAGACCTTGACCTAAAATAGAGGGTAGGATATTTTTTAAGAGAGTTGGACTGTCAAGAGGGCAGACAGTCATCTGCCATTGGTCCGCTCATCGCTGCCCTCTGATTGGCCGAACGGGGGGCGCTATGGGAAATAATGCGTGTGGTAGGTCAGGGCAATTGACATGTGCGATCCTCGGGAGTGCCCGACTCGTCCACTGCTGAACGTAAAAAGATGCCGCTCGGAAGTTAAAAAGTTAGTATAGTACTGTGATATACAATTTTCCGGTGTAATTATAGCGGAATTATTATTAACATTACCCAGAAATTAAGGAAAATTCCTGCACAACCCACAACTGTATTGGTGTAGAACGCCAGTGAGTATTTCACAAGTACCTTAATACCACAAATTTGGTCTCATTCGAATTTTACTTTACGATTGCGCCACAATATGCAATGGATGCGAGCGACTTAAATCTGAAAGTTATTTTTTTATAGGTATATTAAATGAATAACGATATATTTAATTTATATGTAAAAAAAAATACAGTTTTAGCTGCCGTGTAAAATGGTATCAAAACTAATATTACGAAAAATTGGAGAAATGGTTTTTATTTTTTATTGTACGCTGGCCCTTACGTTCGTCAGCAAAGCGAATTGTATTTTAGGGTAAGATGGCGTACACGTTATTTATAATTCTTTTTTACTGTTTCAAGGCTGACAATTGTCCTTCACCGGACATCCCGTCCGCCGAGCTCCTGTACAGGCACTCAATCAACTCTCTCCTGGGGCTGCAGGGGCGTTCCGGGCCTTCGGAGGGTGACACCCTGATGTCCATATCCAACCTGCTGGGAATGCAACCTCGACAGCAGCTCCCTAACTCGCCCAGGATCTGCATACCGCCTACTCCGAGGAATTCTCAAAATGTAAGTGCTTTAAAATTGATTTGTCTTTAGATAAAGTTCCTATACATTATGATTTGATACATTCCACGCTGTATTTAAAAGTACACACGCTTACATGTTTGAATACTCATTATTGAGCTAATATCCATTGATGCGCTTCTGTGTTGTGGAATAGTTAAGATATTTCAGACAGCCTAAAAAAGCAAAAATTTGAACATCTGTTTTAAAAGATTAAACATCTTGCACGCAAGAGGTACCTACTAACATAGAGTGAATATCGCGATACTGATTGTTAAGTATGTTGACTAATTCCCTTAGTTAATAAAATGCGTAATTTCCACGATAAGATGTTAATACGAGTCGCCAAATGAAGTATCTGTACCTACTCAGTGGCGTGACCATACCAATGCAGTGCATTGGGGCCCACGTCAGTAAAGTTAGCACCCTACACTCTATTAGAGTATCGCTCGATACCTTTCACAATGTTAATAGTAATCCACAGCGAGAAATAGAACTGTAAAATTAAAAAATCGTTTATCCGATGTATTGCAAAAACGCTCAAACTTATATATAGCAGAAGTTCATACAATACTAAAGTGTAAATATTACATGGAATAAGAAACTTAATTTTTTTTCTTATTGTTTAATGGAATTAACCACGCAGCACATCCGTAATAGTTAATTTCTTATCGGAGACAAAATAAATCTAACCATAATTACTAAACATTAAGGTTTTATTTTTGTTTTTCTAATGAATCAAAATACATAAGATAGATCATAAATGCATGTAAAAAAAACCCACAATTTATCCATTTACCTAAGATTAATAGGCAGTAGAATCCGAGAAAGCGTCATGTCATTTATATTCATTCATTCATATTTTATTTCTCAAGTAAAAGTTTTGTTTCATCGCTTTTGACGTGTCATTAATTTACTGAATGGAGTTTCCTGTAGCATTTCGTGTTATAAGATTATTGGCCGGTACCTGGAACTGGACGATGCCTATCTTAACACCATAGTTAAATTGACATGAAATACGTTGGTAATAACTGTTAATGTTTAGTCTTTTGCTTTAGTTGAGATAGCCGAGCGCTGCTATAAAACCGGGGAAACAAATTATTAGTGTGCTGACATATTTGCGAATATATTTGACATTAGCAACTTGGCAAGGAGGGATTGAACCATGGAAAGACATTTATAATGTTCACATCTCTCATTTTTAATGAAATGAAAGCCATAAAAATGTGATTGTTTGCCCATTGCGAGTGTGTGAAAAGATGGTTAGCGTGCGTTACATTAAATCTCTTGCTGCAAAGACCGTCCCCTCCCGCGAATGTGGAACATTATGCATTTGATATATTCAGTACGGCGATGTTTTTCATGGCCCATTCGCTTCCTGTTTGGTGTTATTATTTCGGCGGAATGTCTGCGGGGAATATAATAAAAATGCCCTCGAAAAAATTCAACACTAGAGAATTGGCAGCCTTTCTTAACATGAAGGTCTATTCGATGCGCCGCTTGCTTCTGATTATACTTCGGGATGAACTTTTGTCGCCTTCTGCGCCGACATTTTAAAATTATAATTGTTTTATGAAAATATCTAAGATTAAATTATTCACTGTTTCGTGCTGTAGGCAAATATCGTGACTAATTATTAGCTTTAAAATAACGCAGCGAAATTTGAGGGAATACTAAATCGTGCTCGATTAGGTTCGGTTAAACCAGTGTTAACATAAGTGCACTGGCGCTCAATAAATGGTATATAAAATAATCTATACATTAATTAGCATTAGTGAGTCATACGTTTCTACCCAGACACAACCCTCGCCTGATACTTATGTAAGCACCGAACGTATTGACAAAAAATATTGCTGTGGAGGTTCCTTTTCATAAATTGCCGTGACTTACTGTGATTAAACAGAATTATTATTAAACAAAATATTATTGCCCATGTCGGCGCACTGTCTGCCGGAATGCGTTTTGCCGCTATTGTGATGGGAAAGACCCGACAATTGCTATTCGAAGGAAGTAGATTCTCGAAATTGCCCGTTAATATTATTAGCATCTTCGTTTGTGCATTTCAGTAAAAACGCAATTTTATCAGCAATTTTGTATTAAAGAATGTAAATGAGAAAATAGTTTAAAAACATATAGCGTAACTGCACGAATGTTTGTTTTGTTTATTTGTCATTAGTTTCCTTTTTAAAACAATATTAACACTTTTAAAACAATATTCTGCAAGAGTTGCAATTCGTTTGATAATCTCGCTAGACGTAATAGTTCCGCGCCCCCGGACCTGCCCAGTCCATATTGATAGTTTAGGGAAGGATTTTCATGATGCCAATGAGACTTTATGTGAATATTCCTGATAGTTCGCCTCCCCCCCAACTCTCCCCAGATTGCCAGCTAGTATTTATATACATTCGCTCCCAACTCCCAACCCCCGCGCGATGTACTGCCGGATTATTCGCGAAGTATGCGCCGATAATATGACATTGCACAATATAAAGATTTCGTAAAATTGGCCTGAATGTTTGCAATACGTTCGCAAAAAAAAAATCCACGTAGCGGTAATTACTTAAATTTAAGTTACGCTAGAAGTTTTGTCTTACTTTTTGCGAGTAGCAATAGTGGCCAAAAATTTCATTTACGTATGAATCTAGATAAATGTTTAAATACATGGAAAGTCATTCAATGCAGAGAGTTTTCGTGTGAAACATTCTGCAGGTGTTACTCATTGGTCATGATTTAATGACTACTAATCGCATACTAGTTGCTTACTGCAGAAAGACGATAATATTCATAAATTATTTCAGTATTTTCCAATAAATTCTCCGAATCGTCCTTATTTCAATGAGATTCATAAGAAACAACTTTCAGCTTTCATAATTTCCAGTAAATACCAGATTACTGATTTTGAATCTCCCCGGAAGCATAACTGAATAAATGTTAGTAATTTAACACAATGGATTAACATTTAGAATAGGGATCTACGGTGATTTCAGGTAATGTTTGTGTGCTTATATCGATTTTCGTGGTCATATCGAACCGGTCTAAATTTGTTTCTTACTACCGATCTCGAGCTGACGTGTACATGATTTGAAAAGATATCGACTAAATTTGATGTCAAGTCATTTGTTTTTTTTTCATCCTCACCGTATCCACGGTGCGGATTATTTATATTTATATTTTATATTTATATTCCGGCTATATTTATTTTAGCTATGGTACTGCATACATCGCCGTACACAAATAAAAAATATTTCCCGATTTTATGGTTGGTTGGTTGATCGGATTTGGTGAATTGTGCACAATAGCTATTAAAAATCTTGTAATACTTAAATGTTAACGCCTCGTGGTGTTGATCAGCGCGGTGGTCCCCCAATATTATATTTTTGACAATATTGGCAGAGAGTAACATTGTGCAACGTAATTTAATATTATTTGCGATAGTACAGCCAGACAGTTAGCGAGTCGGCTGCATCTCTGACCTCCCCTTAACCTCCCCACCATCCTCACCCACGATGTACAACACAACGTAAACTCTAAAATAATACATTCGAACGCAATGTTTAAAGTAGTATGAAAACGGGTTCAGTAAATTCGTGTAAATTTAGAAAAATCGTGCATAAATTAAGATATTTTTCGGATATAATTTTGTGTTAACACAGCAACGTTAGTTTATTCTAATATAATGGTCATTAGGCAATCTCCCCTTGGAAGAGTGATTTGTGTAGTGGAAGTCAAGATATATCGTACGTGATATATTAATCGTTCTTCTCTACGTACAAAATACATGCGGTGGTAGTCTCTGTTCTTCCACTGTTTGAGAAAAGTGGAGGGAAGTAAAAAGGGAAGGGTGGTCCTTCAAGGACAGCAGGCAATTGAGAAAAGAAAGCAATTCCCGTATCGCGCGTTAAAACGCTGAAGTCATATGACTCTGCGTCGGATAAGGAAATGTGCGCGTTTTGCCTCTGAATTGCCTTCAAATGCGGACAAATAATTTTCTTAATTAAGTTTTTGCAGTTGTGAGATGATTTAATACGTCCCGTATATTCTGTTTAGTTAGGATCGAGATTTAAATATCGATAATAAATATTTAATTTAGCAGACATACCGTACACGAATATGCTACGGTAGGTAGTGTCACATTATAGGAAATGTATCGTAAATATAAGGATTTTTTGAGGTTTAAATGACGTTGCATGAATGTCGCTTATTCGGGTTACGGTGATCTCGGTTTTCCCTCGACAACAATATTCTAATATAATTTACTGCGCGTCGAAATATGATAATTTGTGAAATGCGAAAATATTAATGTTTCGGAGAGAATTATTGGGTTTAACCTGTAAAAACAGCGCTAGAGATCTACGGCCAGCGTTATTCGCTTCGTAGTGTTTTCTTTTTTATTGACGGTACTTTTCCACTTGCTTGGAAACAAATGGGGCCAAAGTGCAGGACGAAGAAGACGCCCTAAATAAACATTGTGTAAAAGATATACGAATACCTGCTCCGTAGTTTATCTATCAAATAATAACAATTGGTAATATTCACTTCCATGAAAAAACAGATGTTTTCGTAGACACGTTTGAATTTTAAAAATACTTCGTTCGTTTTAGGGTGATTTTCACTTTCCTGCGGTAGTCTGGTCCCTTTTAATGTAATGTTTTCACGTGTTTTCATAATATATTTATATTTCCACTTTTTACTATGGATTACTGTTGACGCTGGGAAAGGTTACACCCTCAAAAATATCAATGCCAAATGGATTGTAAAGCGCGAACTTTTTGGGCCCCTGTCTGACTGCACTGCATTAGCATATAGGCATTTGCGCCACTGATCACGACATATTGTGGCAAATTTCATAACAGGGATTTATTGTCTGCAGTTCCCTTGCATAGGTTTATGGCTCCCAAAACCTACAGCATTTTGCCGAATAAAATGAAAAAATTCTCGATGAACACACTCTAATACCATCTCGGGAGCTGGCATTAAAGGAAACTAAGTGAATATTTATAGAAATGATCACATGAACGGAACATAATTTCTTTATTTTGATTTTCTGTTTTTCTTTCTTTTAGTTTTATTTCGAACTCCCTTTGTCGTCGTGTACAGATGAGAACATTTTAGTTTTAAAAAGTTACTTTAATTACTTTGTAGCCTTGTTTATTCAAATTGTCACATCTGGCGCAGATGTCTGGTCTAGTTAAGACAGTGAACACCTTTAACCTATTCTATAAATGTTTTAAATGTATAATTCAAATGTATAATTCGTTATTAAATAAATATATAAAGGTTTAGAAAATGGATAAACGCAGATGTGGACACGGATCGTAGTTCTTCCGTAACCTTTTTATGTATAATCGTATTATTTTCAAATACGATAAATAGTGTATGTAATAGTGCTTGTTGGATCATTCTAACTTTTTGTTTGACGTATTAACACTAAAATATCCATTCCATATACCTAATGAGAAATACTCTACGTATATATTTTCCTGGTGTTTTTATTTGTTTTTTTTTTTAATTTCAGGAGGACTTCCCCAATAGCCCAGAGGGTGGACTGACGCCGCGGTCTATCATGCCTCAATACTTCCCGCCCAGGAATGTCAGCGCGTTCGGAAGCTACAGGTGATATTTTTTTATTATCCAAAATGTAATTTTTCGATATTTATTTCCGGAATGTCTTAAAATATGACGACCGAGGGGGGGAAGCCCTTCTACATCGGAAGTAATGTTATAATAATCGCTACTGGCTCTACAACTCCTGATGCGTCTTGGCTTCCTCGTTTCTCCAGTGATCTCATTTCTTACACGGCAATTCCTTTCCAATTCAATTTGAATAGATATTTCTTGAGACCGCTCATCTCATTAACAAAGTATAGAGCTCGCTGTTATAGCGTCTTGTCAAAATTAATTTCCTGCAACCAGATTTTCTTTCGAAAAATGCCCGGTACACGTTAATTTGTCGCTGTCAGCACCCAATATATTATAACAGTAGATACACTTCATATTTTAAATCGTTTGTGCTATTCCTTGATTTATTCTGTCCTTCTACTTCGCTAAGCCAGTTTGCAATGGGATTATGACATATAGTTCGATTTTAATGAGCAGAATAAAACTCAATACGATCCGTGAATAATGGAAAATAGATGTATCAACTCATGTAGTTCAGTTTTTAGATCTTGCAAATGTGAGTCACAGGTAAATTTATATGGCTAACATTCTTGGAACCCTACTCACCTCGGTGTCATCTATTAAGATTTATATAGTTTAGGTGTTTAGAAATATTTAAAATAAGTTAAATCTCTGGTGCTCTCGAGTGTCGTTTTAGTTTGCCTTGCGAACTAATTTAGTGTAATAATTTTTAATTTATTTGTTCAGTGAGGTCGGGAGCGGCCTGGACAGGGTGTTGGCTCAGCAACACCGCAGCACTCCTGATTCTGACAACCTACTATCGTCACCATCACCTACTCCTAACATTGACAACTCTATCACAGAACTTATGGTAAATTATTGTTATTTTATAAAATATAACTTATATTTCAAATTACATTTTTCTTATCTCAAATCGTATATAAATCCTAATCCTAAATATGACAACCCATAGATTATTCAATAATAGGAGGTTTTACCATTTGTTAGTTAAATGTAATCAATAGCTTATTAAATATACTGAATATCTAGCTGCTGTCATTTTTCTTTATATTTCTTTACAGAGATAGCTTATTTACAAATCTTAGTTCTTGACGTTTTTGTGGAAGGACCATTCGTAAAAATGTAAAAACATTTATTTTCAGAACTGTTTGTCGTTGATGCCTCAGTCCAGCAGTAGATTTCAGGCACCCAACTACAATGGATTCAGAGAGCTCAGAGAAAGAGCAGATTCCTCATGTAAGTTTGCCATCACAGTTTGCTTATATTTAAGGCTTTTGGAAAGCTCTAGGGAATATTACTTAGCCAAGTTCTTAGCTTAGTTCAAAAATGTGTGCTACAGTGACAGTACTTTTGATGACAAATTTTCAAACCCATATGTTACACTTCTCAAATTAATGATTGTTCCATTATTTAGTAATAAACCTTCCCCAGTTTGCAGAGAGATCAAAGTTCGAATCCCGGTAGTGCAATAAAATTGATTATAATGTTAATCTTTCTAATTAATGTTTAATTAGTATTTAAAATATCGCAGACCGTCTGTTCTGAATAATTACAACTTAACAATAAGAGTGTTTTCCTGATGAAAATAGTAAGAGTATTGATGTTGAAGTGTTCATGCACTCTACTTTTTTTAATTAAGGAAAATAAAAGATTCTAATAGAATGTGTGTTCTCACCATACTTATATATTATGTATTCATAATTGTATGTATAATGCTTATTGTGATGTTAAGAATGTGCCCTTCTTGAACATTATTTAATTTGAATAAATTTGATTGTAGCCATGGATGATGTCAAATGTCGCTGGTATGGAACTCTACCCCCTCGTAGGCACTCTCCTTCAGGAGGTTTCTCGCCCAAGGTGTTCCTTGGTGGACTTCCGTGGGACATTACAGAGTCTACCCTGGTTCAGGCGTTTCAACCATTTGGCCAGATACGGTAATCATGATTTTTAAGTCCTGGAAGACTGAATGAATTTGGACCATGACTTAATTACAATAGTGTATTTTAAACCAGATGTTATAACTTAAACCTCGCATTCATTTCAGTGTGGAGTGGCCTCGAAAAGAGCAGTCGGCGGTCCAGCCCAAAGGCTATGTATATGTTATCTTCGAGTCTGAGAGGCAAGTCCGGTCCTTGCTTGAGGCATCAACCTACGATCCAGCAGGAAACTGGTATTACCGCTTATCGTCAAAGAAGATGCGCTCAAAAGAGGTATTGCAAATATTTAATTTACAGCAAATACCATTGTCAATACTAGTACAAATGCAATTTTATTGTTCTATTATACTAAATTTAGATACTTTGAATTTGTAATGCTGAATTTTTATTTAACACTTAGGTGCAAATCATCCCGTGGGCGTTGGATGACTCGAACTATGTGAAAAGCTCTTCTGTTAAACTGGATCCGTCGAGAACTGTGTTTGTCGGTGCTCTTCATGGAATGCTGTCAGCTGAAGGTCTAGCCAAAATAATGAATGAGTTATTCAACGGGGTTGTATATGCAGGTGGGTGAATTTAAAAGCAAATTTGTAGAATATTCGAAGAATGCGTTCTTTTGGAGATGAGTTACATGATGCATATAGAGAATCAAAATACACATATTGATTTTTCTTCCAGGAATTGACACAGACAAACATAAATATCCAATTGGATCAGGAAGGGTAACATTTAATAATTCCCGCTCCTATATGAGGGCTGTCAGTGCTGCCTTCGTGGAAATAAAGACAGAAAAATTCTTCAAAAAGGTGAATATATAATCTTATTTACAGAACACTATTTTAAGATGTTCATTGAACCATATATTATGTTGGGGCTTATTTTGACAGCTTTGTGAGATCTATTAAATGGACTCTGGATTTTGCCATGCTTGCTAGCTCTTCTATAGCTGATTCTATTCCTTGATTATGTTCCCTTGTGAAGTCACCCTGGCTGCCTGGTTTAGAGCTTAAGCATTAATAGTAAACTGAAGATTGTTGTATAAAAACACAGATGTATATTTTCAGTGCTAGTTTAAAAATGCTACTTATTTCTGAAAGTATTTGTGCACATAATTAGTGGATGTGGATTTTTATACAATTTATTTTAATAGGTACAGGTGGATCCATATATTGAAGACTCAATGTGCTCAATTTGCAACGTCCAACAAGGCCCTTATTTCTGCAGGGACCCAAAATGCTTCAGGTTAGTAAAGTTCAGTAGCTATATTCTGAGAAATCATTGAATAAATCTGGCAGACATAACTTAAGATTACTGAAGTGATAAGAAAATGCTTAATTCATACCTGCAGTGTTACGGAGATTACTTAATAGAGATGTTTCGTAATTAATGAAATATTCTAAATAAGAATAAATTTCCAGGTACTTTTGCCGTTCCTGCTGGTATTGGCAGCACGCCCAGGAGGAGCACTCTCACAAGCCCCTCATGAGACACTCTCGATCCTGCGGAGGTAATGGCCTGAGTGGCCACTCTGGCCAAGGCCACCAACAATTGTCACAGTCCCCCACGCCTTCAGTTAGCTCTGGCTGTGGTTCTAACAACGCTGGATCCAACAACCATCGCTTCAAAAAAATGTATGGTGGTGTGAACTGGAATTATAAAAATATTAAGTAATTTCATTTTGTCATGATGATAATCCAAAGAATATTTGTTTATTTTTAGTTTAAGTAATGGTTCCAACTGTGTGACTGGTTATTCTATTTATAGGATTTTACGTTGTGTATCCAAACATTGCGCTTATATGCTTATTTATAAATGATTGATTGTTGCCACTTGAATAATTTGATGTCGCTAGAGAGCTGAGAATACCAAGTTATAGAGATAATTAGTATAAATATTACTTTTCTAGTATCTATTGTAAAAATTCCATGGGAACATTTTTCTTTAAATACATTCAACTGGTTGACAATTTAAAATTCACCATAACATAAGTTAGTTCCTTGATTAATTAATATAATATAATCTCGATCAATTTTAGTAATTACTGAGGGGGGACACTATCATTGAATTGATATCATAAAATGTGGAAATGACAAATTCCATAAAAAAAAAGGTTGATTTCTTTGTTCATAAGAAATAATATTGTGCTATATGTGCCAAAGTGAATAATTTTTTTTTCTTAATAAAGTTAAAAAAAACAAAGTTTACAGTGCCTACCTATAGTTAATTAAGTATAGATTTAGTGAACTCTTAATGCTTCTTGCATTTCAATTTTATATGTATTTTTTTTTTGGAAAATGTTACTCAAAATTTTATCAAAATTAGTATATATAAATTTTCAAACTGATATTTGGTAATAAAGATATTTTAAATTTTTAAACAGAAGCTTGTTATCTTGACAATTTTAACTTTTTGGCATTTTATTCTCAAAATTTTTAGAATTATCCATTTTCAAGTAATATGATTGTTCTGCCATGACTAACATATAGTTCCTAATAAGATAAGATTTTATCTGATATTAAGGATTTTGAAATGTATGCAGCATTTTAAATAAAGAAAAAGTTTATTGCCAACTATAATTATTAGTGAATAATTGTGCATAACAAATGTCCCCAAATGGGGGAAACTGACACTACAAGATAACAATATACTGATGTGTTACATTAAAGTATCTTGCTAATTAATAATTATTATATATCTTCTCGAGACTAAATAAGTATAAACAATCAAATGGTTTTGGTTTTGCGTTAAAAAAGGGTACCTATTTGCTATTGTTCTATAATGTCAACTTTACTGTGTACAATGTATGTAATTATCATGTTATGAACTTTGATGGACAATAAATGCAATAAACAAACTACAGATTTTTATTTTGATATTACCCTCCCTTCGCACATTTAAAAGTAACACTTCTCCTCCATTTGCTTGAAGTTCTCTGACAAGGCTGTGGGTTTATTGATGAAAAAAGATTTCAATGGAAAATATTTTTGATATTTTGTTAATAGAATGTTCATTCCTTATATTATCCTGCAGAATAATGTTAAGGTTTAGCAGTCTAGGATAAGCAGACACCTTGAAATGTTGAATAGATCTGGGCAGTCATTCAAAAATATTTTCAATATTACCCACCTCGATAAGGACTACATCTAACGGCGTGGTGGGAGAATAACATGTGTATTTAAATGGTAAACTCCAATTGTGAAAAGTAGTCATACGTCATGTCAGCGATATATATCCCTGCTTGTCATAGCTGTGATCTCAATGTTCTTACTAATACAGTTTTAGTATTGATATCGGCTGAATTTACTTTAGTACAAACTGCAGGTTTTGCTAAAGAAATATTAAAGGCATAATTAATTTTTGAATACAGCTACTGATTTTTACAAGTAGATATGTTCTGTTAGTTGAAATAATTTTAAAAAAAATTGTGGATATTTATAAGTGTAATTACATAAGATTTGGCATTTTTTATAAGAAAAATAAATGTAAAGCTCTGTTAACTGACATTATAAAAAGCCTAAACTGAAAATCTTGAGAATTGACCATTATGATCTGATGAATAATTTCTTGTTGAAAAACTGCATGTCTTTCTGATCAAGGGCATTGTGGGAATCAAAAAACAAGTGTTCTATTTTCACATGTGATTATGAGTTTTACAAACTTACCTCGCAAACAGTACTAAATGCTTAACAAACATTTAGTAGCCAAATTTTCAAACTCGTTTCTCGCATGTAGTCTGATTTATTTCTTTACAATTTGTCTTCTCTGTGCTTTCTTTGCCTAAAATGTTTATTTTCATCAATGTTTGCAAATATGCGTTGAACTCAACTTTAATCCCAATTAAAATTTCTATGATAGAACTCTCCTGACATTGTGTCTGAGATTAGCATTCTAAATACATTTCCTGCAGATCTAAATCAATTTTACACACTGACACACAATTTTACACCTGTCTTGAATCTCAAATTTTCATAAACCCTGGCCATTTACCACATGCTTTGACTTGTATTATTTTTCAGTGCAATGGTAACAGGTATAAATAATCCTTATTATAGAAAGGAAGTCTACAATAAGACGATGTGAAAAAATAATTGTGTGAATCTAAATTTTAATGATTCTCCTTGATAAATCTTTACTCTCTTGTGAATCCTTTTTGTTAGTGGTTATTCTGAAAGCATTATTATATAGTACATATATACTTATTGATACATGTATACGGCGGTACCTCGGTATACGTCCTTACTTCCAGATCCTTGTACCAAATGATTCTTTCCCATAAGAAATAAAAGTGAAATGATCCCATGAAAAAAAATCCTATTGATGGGATTGTATAAAATAATTTAAACACTACTTAATACTAAAATACAAAAGGAATTAGATTAAATAAATGAAAATTTAACAGACTTTCAATTTTCTCTTTAAATCTCTTTTTCCTACTTGAATCTGGTTGAGGGTCATCAGTCTTGTATTTTATGTAATAAAAATCTGTCCAAACTCTGCTTCTGCCTTCTTCGTCTGGGCATTCCAGACAATGCTATTACAGCTTGTGTGGGTGGTACTTCTCTGCAAAGTATTTAACATCCATTTGGCAAAGATTTCCTAGGGGCTTCCTCCATCTCCTCCCCGAGCCTGAAGAGTGTATCTCTCTTAAACAATACTGATGTAAGCGCGCACTATTTGATATGTGTAAGTCGTATTCCAAACAATGGTCTTATACTAAACAAAAATTTTCTCATCCAAACAAGATGTATATCAAGTTAGCCTTATTCCAAAATTGGGCTCAAAAATATTTGTAATGGTTGTTGAGTAAGCTGTAAAAGTTTGGATAGCATTATTTCAAGCATTATTTAAACTGGTAGTCCAAGGGTTAGTTTTTCACAACGCTCATAACATTGAAATGTCTAACGGGTTAATTGAATACAAGCTACGCCATAGTGCAACTGGAATGGCTTACGCTAACCAAGAGGAAGAAGAAGGTTCAAGAAAACTGTAAAATTTAAAGTTTACTGACATTATACAAAGAAAAATATTTACACATGCAGGATTTAAAGGAAACTGTAAAAAAGGACTTCCACAGTTTTTGTGATAACATTCCTTGCGGGGATACCTAAATAATTATAACATCAAATTTTAATTATAGAATAGTTCTGTTAATAAAATATATACTCATTTTTTTATTTTATAATCAATTGTATTATTTATTTTATAATCAATGGTATTATTTTATAATCAATTGTATTATTATTTATTATATAATCAATTGTATTATTTATTTGAATTATCGCCTGTTAGAGAATTTATTTTACTTGTAAGAAATAATGCTCTAAAGAAAGTAAATTATTTACTTGTTCCATCAAATAAGTACTAGTAGGAAAATTGTGTATCTCCAGCAGCAGTAATGATAATTGAAATGAATCTGTAACTCCAAAAATGTATGGTTAAAATTGTTTTTGTATAAATTTTCTGTACCGATTCTTCTACAAGTTGTGAATAATTAATAATGGCCACCTATAATAAATAATGTCAAGATAAACTTTGGTATTAAAACAGTTTCTCTCCTGTAAATTTTACAAATCCGGATTTACACAATTTTCTGGTTTCGCTGACGATATGGAATATATAAGTTAGGAAAAAACACTGTTGACAATAAAACCAAAAATATCTTGCAGTAATTATACAAAAATAAAGATGAAAGCTTTTGTTTAATAATAATTTTATTAAGAAATTTTACAATTTGTCTAATCTTCAAAACTCATGCTCATGTCTGATGTGGTTGTGAGATTGAATTCTGGTTTATATTCTCCACTGGGTGCAGCTGGTTTCTCCTGTGATATTGTTGGTAAGCTAATATCTATCGTCTCTGGGAATGGGAATTCTGGGATCTCATTATCATCTGAAAATCAGAATGGGAACTTTTGTTTTATCTAACAAAATAACATAAAATTAGTGCATTTTACGTAAAAAATTAATATATAAAAATATATCCCTTACATTATTTGATTGACTTGTTCTGGGATATAATCGTGTATAATACTTAAAAAGATTATGTGGATATTAATATTGGTGGAATGGAGATTGTTTCCAAATGAAAATAATAAAACTATATCTGAAATTGATAATAAAACAAATGCAATTTTTTTATTAATTCTTTCAGTTAGTAGGCCCAGGTAGCTACAGGTAAGACAAGATAAACTTTTATTAACATACTTTCTTTTTCACATCAGAGGTGAACACACAGCTATTAAGTTTACTAATTTATTGAGCGGGATGCAATAGCTATCCAACTCTGATAGATTCAGCTTTGTCCTGTCTGCTTTGCTAGACATTTGTGTGTGTTAAGTAGCCAGTTTCTTTTTGATGTCATTTTATTAAAATGTGTAAATTAATATAGGTACAATAAAAAATATTATGAATGTGTTGCAAATCAAAAATGAATTATTAATGTATTGTGTTAAGTTTAACAAGTGAATTGTATAGTTTCAGAGCTAAAAACATAAGAAACATCAATAGTATGTCGTTGTTGCTCTCGGAACTAGTGTGTAGTTGTTTACTCATTGTCTTGTATTGTGACCATGATTTATTGCTGGGTGAATATAATTGTGTGAATGGAACTATTAAACAAATCACAACAGGTACATTAGTACTCTTGTGATCACTCCCTTGCTGGGGCTCCTCAATTACAGCTCAAAGTTGTGTCAGCTGCTGCCGAACATGATTCTTTTTACTAAAGGTTAATGTAGAAAATAGTTTTGCCAATTGCTTTTTCTTTTTCCCAAATCAAAAACAAATTCATGCACCAAATGCACATTGAACACAAAGAAATCAACATGTTAAAAACAGTAAGATAGTAAAATTTGCAATTTAGTAAAAGAGGATGATTTGCACATAGTTGTAAACCTTTCTAACGTTATTCTTTTAAAAAAACAGCATACGTAACGACTCCATACAAAACGGATCAATCGAAAAGAATTTTCAATTCAGTAAATAGCCAATTATATGACTTGAGTAATTCACTAGCTTAAAGATAGAACAAAAGTAATGTGAATGTACAAGAGCGCCATGACTACAGCGGTGAGTTGTTGTGGTAGGTTTTAGAACTAATCAGTTAAAGTCTCTACTGGTACACACATGGCGCTAATTGTAAAAACAATGTTTCCATTTATGTTAATCCAATTATTTAATTTATATTTGTTTCCCAGAATTTTTATTAATGCACAGCTTTTTTACTTGGATGCACTGCATGCTCTTGGGTATATGTACTATACGGTTATACATATAAAAGCTCCGATTAATATATACCTATTTATATTAATAGCAAAAAATATAAGCTACTCACCGATGATGGCCAATTCTCCTAAATGGTCAACCAAGTAAGTCAGCATTGTAGAGGCAAATGTATCGTCTGGTCTCCTTGCCAGCGATGAGTGAAAAGCATCTAGAGACCTGGAAATATCTGCGCTGAGGGCGAGGCATAATCCGAGGGCTGCGTACGTGGCCCCGCAACCAGGGACTATAGTAAGTGCCTGCTCGTGAAACTTGATGGCTTCGCGAAATCTGCCATTCTTGCGACACGCATGGCCCAAGTTGTTCAATAGGGGATGCCAACGTTCACTGATCAAGCCACCTTCACATACTGAAAACAGGTAGAATAAATAAATATATATATAGCACACCCAATCGAAAGTTTCCAAAGAAAAATGCAATTGATTGCGATGGTTGCTAGAATAGGGAATTGAATAAAGTAAGCTCTCACAATTATCTGGAGTGTTTTAAACCCTGGACAATCTCTACCAAAAAAAAGAAGAAAAAATTTGACATGATACACTCGCCCGCTCCCAACAAAAGTAAAAACTGAATCTAGCGCGTTCAAAGTTACAAATACGTCATTGGCCAAAAATAGCAATCATAAATTTTCCGATTTTATTTTTTGTTACATTTGATTAATTTCACTAGTTTAATTGTTTGATACATATTATGTACTCAAATGAAAAATTCTTTTTACATTTTGAATAATATTTCAAAATGTTATTTTAAAAAATCGTAATTTTTTCTGCCTTAGTTAATCAGCAACTCGGTTAATACGACTCTGGATAACCAAGAATCTACCTTAGTTTTACAGAATCTCAAATACCTTTGAGTAAACTGATAGTTGGATAATGCACCTTCCCCGGTTAGGAAAGAGATCCAGGTTCGAATCCCGGTGGCGCAACAACAATATTTTTTCGATAAAATTGATTTTATATGTATATCTTTCTAATTAATATATTTAATATTTTACTACCCAAATTATCAAATTCAGACTAAAATAATTTTTAATTTGAAAACATAAATAATTCTAATAGTTAAACATTACTTTTTTTAACTTCAATAAGAGCTGCCATCCATAGCTTTTCCGCTTCCTCGTATTGTTGGTTCTGGAAAGCAATGACTCCCATTTCATGCGTAACATGCGGATCATTAGGTGCTAGCAGCAAAGCTTGTTGGAAGAATTTGTCAGCCATCTTGGCATTATTTGTCAGACCGCACTCTAGGCCAATGTAAAGCAGCGGGAGGTGACAGCCGCTCATAAGTTGACTGGCCTTGAAGTACGCTGCCATGGCTTGATCATGCTCATTGTCAGCGGCAAAGGAATGTCCATAAGCCAACCATGCTGCACCCATTCCTCTATCTATTGATGTTGCTTTTGAAAGGTACCGTCTAGCAAATTCACTTTTATCTGAAAATACAAATGCATATTGTGAAAAGTTTTTCTAGTGACATTACATCCATCAATTTAGATATTTATCGAATTTCTCCAAGGTACTGCAAAATCATAAAATGAAGGTAGGCCCATGTTATTAGTTTCTTGGTAAAAATGAATGTAATAAACACAAAATTATTTGAAAAATGTATTATTTATTATAACATCTGTGGCTGTCTGTGTTATCCAAGAATTTGGTTATTTGAAATAGGCTTCGTCCACATCACCTCAGATAATCTATTATAGTTATAAATTCTATATGGTATGGCACAATAGTGGAATTCAAATAGATCAATAGATTTTGGAAGAGGAGACAGGTCTGAGAAAGAGAATAAATTCCAATTTAATTAAAAATTGCACTCTGGTAAAAAGTTCAGATGAATGGAAAAGTAAATTCAGGTAGGTAGTGGGTATATTTGGATGAGAGAATGAATGGTTTAGAGTAGAATTATGATATCAGGGATGATCTGTGATAAGTTACCCTACAGGAAGAAACAACTAACTTCTGTAGTATTTGACTCACTTATTATATAATAGTAGCATCCAACAGCAAACCAAGAAGTAGCAGAATCAGGATACTTATCGACAAGACGATGCGCAAGGGAGAAAAGAGCTGGTGATTTCTTTAATTCTGCCAAACATGCTGCTCTGAGTTCTGCTGCTCTTTCACTGTCACCTTGAAGTGGAAAGAAATTTTGATTATTATAAATTATATATATATATAGATTAACTTTGTGTAAAATTCCAATTTCAAATTGTTCATATGAGCATTTAATTTTATATATTAAAGCAAAAAAAGTTATCTATATTTAATATAAGACTTAATAATAATATAATCTTTACATTGCACATAATACATTAGCAATACTCTGGATGAATACTAAATTTGAATCCGCTTAGTATGAACTCAATATATAATGACAAGTATTAATTATTATATAGGTATAGTTAAGCCTCACATTGCATCTGCGATTCTGCACGTATGCATAGCAATGAAGTATACAATAACAATATTTCAATAATAATTTTTAAACAAAAGCAGACTTTTAATCTGTCACAATAATTTTGGATGCGGGACACTTGATCGAGAAAAATTGTTATAATATTTGAGGTGATTTTTTAAGGTTATATCTAGCACAGTAAGTCCCTAACTATATGATTATTAAGTTTATTTAAATAAGTGCAAAATCCAAAATGGTATCAGGATTTTAATCTGGCAACAGTGCATAAGGTAGTTTATGTCTTTGCCAATTAGCGGCATGCAAGACAGATGCTTTCAGTAATATGTGATCCACGTTTAACAAATGCATGCATTCTTTAGTGTAGCTACATTTTGTTCAGTGTGATTAATTTTAGCCCCAGCACTGCACGGTGTTGGATGTTAAGCACGAAAACAGTGCTGATTATTCCAGTAAATGTTGAATGCCTGGGATGACTCTGGTGGACTAGCAAACAAATTCAACTTGTTGATGGGACGGAACTTATTTGTAGATAGAGAACTTACTGTATTGTAATAATGATGAATAGGGGGAGGCTCACTGGTGGATTCGAGGTCCAGAAAAAAATTAAAAGGTTAAATTAAGTTACGGTAAAGTTATTACTACAGTTTGAAAATAATAAAAATATCAGTATACGTTCATGTTTAATTTTTAAAATATGTTTATTAGTATACGAGCGCAAACAAAATTGCAAAATACACAAAATATTAGGATATTTACCCTCTGATGGTCCCAGAGCATCCAAACACAACTGGAATTCTCCTTTGTGCAGAAGTTGACGTGCACGACTCTCTATAAAATCACTGCTGCTCTCCAATACCTCCAAGAAAACTTCCAGCACTTCTTCATTGCAATCCATGCCAGCCAATGAAGATATGGGGAGGGCTTTTGAAGTTTTTTCTTCTAGACTGTATTTATTCAACTCATTTCGATAAACCAATTTTAAAAGGGCTATTTCCATTTTATTGCACTGAGCTCCGAATGGCAAGTTTTCCAATAGTTCTATCTCTACAATAAAATATAATGTATTTAATCTAAAAACTCGTACAAAATTTCTTGCAAATAAAACAAAAATTTTTTGTACTCAGCGAAACAACAAAATAGGTTTTATGTAAAAAACCGGCCATGGCGGCAAAGTGGTCGGCCTAGCAACAAGCAATAGTTGATTTGTTTCTGTTAGTTTATATATAACACTAAAATTATTTTATTATACCTAGATGTATTTTACAAAAACACAAAAGAATATAACTTTTTTATAAGTGAATTTTTTTGTGTTACTTTTTATACAAAATTAAATGCATCAATTACCTTGTTGTGGAGTCAACATGTGATGTCTAGTGATATACTGCAGGGCCTCATAGCAGTGTACATCTTTATGAAGAGCATGCAAGAAGCTGTTGCCCGCTCCAGCCCTTCGCTCGAGCGCACCCAACACTCTTCCACGCACGACTGCCACTGCCCCTAGGACACGCTGTAAATACAGTAATTCTTCTTAATACTATCCTCAATAACCATTGTCAGAGCAAGCTCCTTTGACATTACAAAATAAGTTATTTGTCAACCATATTGCAGTGGGTTTTACACACTGAAGTCTAATTTATTCATTGTTGAGTAACAGATTTGCATTGCATTACATTAAGTATTCAGATCGTTGATAAAGTATACTTTACATAATAAATACTTTAAAGTACACTTTATCATAATAATAATAATGTTGAATATTTATATAGCGCCATCCTCATAAAAATTTCAACTTAACGGTACTTTACACGTAAACTCTTTAGTCCCTATACTAGTTGGTATGAAAGTGTTTAAATACAATGAAATATTCCACAAATTCAATCATATCTGCGTATACCTTAATATACTTTACATAATAAATACTTTAAAGTACACTTTATCATAATAATAATAATGTTGAATATTTATATAGCGCCATCCTCATAAAAATTTCAACTTAACGGTACTTTACACGTAAACTCTTTAGTCCCTATACTAGTTGGTATGAAAGTGTTTAAATACAATGAAATATTCCACAAATTCAATCATATCTGCGTATACCTTAAACGGATGCACAATGTACAAATATTATATGGTTAACGTGCCAACCATTCTTGTGGCTAACCTGAGAGTTTGACATCTACCATTCAAGTTGTCTGGAAAGCAGAGCTCTTGAAGATACAAAGGTGCTATATTATGTGTCACCTTGTACATCAGCCAACATAATTTAAATTCTACTCTTTCAGGGAAACAGCCAATGTAGTTCACACAAAAGGGATGTTAAATGTGAATATTTAGACTTTTTATATATTGCACACATAGATCAAAACTAAGACAACTCTAAAAATCATTTTTCAGTTGACAAAAAAATAAAAACATTTTTTTCTATTTTTTGTTACTAAAGTTATGAAACTAAATAACATTTTAGGTCATAAATGTATCCTAAAATGACATTATTAGAGATCTGGGGCTAAGTTAGTTGCGTATATGACAAAGAATTTGAATACAATAACTCAAAATTCTTGGCCTAGTCTTGATCTAGGTGTGCGATATTATCTGTGCTGCCATATTCAGAATAGATTGTAATTCATCCGGCTGAAAAATATATACTATTACTACAGCAGTCCATACATGACACCACAAAATCATTTATGAATAGACGGTCTGCCTCAGTGAGGAGACGTCTCCTTTTAAAATGATTAAGCCTTTAAGGATTTAATCATTCTAGAAAAATGTCCCCGAAAGCAATATTTTCCAGGTCAGTAGGATTTGGAACTCACAATTTAATTTAAATGGTTTGTCTATCTATTAATTTCAAAGAAAATCTTACATGTTTTGGTGGGTCGTTTGTTGTATGAGTCAGTTGCTCTGGGTCTGCTTCATCTAGTAACTGAAGAGCAGACTGGTATTCCTTGGCTTCTAGTAATGCACGACATGCTGTAAAATAACACATGAGATGTTTTTTGTGAAGGCCTCTTGTGACGATTGTATGTGATGCTCTATGGTATTCACCTTTTTCGACCATGCAGTTGGCTACCAAATATATCTCATCGTCGCCTTCACTACCATTCAGAGCTAAGACTTTGTCAGCCCAGAAAAGTGCGGCGCTCCACATTCCCTAAAACATAAATTGATCTCATAATGTCACCCAAAAATATGAAAATCGTCGAAACCTTTTGAAGATGATTAAAATTTAGAGACAACAAAATATTTCAATTCCTACCAATTGAAGATATTGTTTAACAAGAGATTTTAGAGATTCGTATAAAGCTGCATTACCGGCAGCTGACTTAACATCGAATGAACTTTCGGACATCTTTTATAGTATAATGTATAAAGTAGATAAAACGGACAAATTCTCTAAAAAAATACTTAGGTTCAAGCAAAGTACTCAACACAACGAATACTTTCAAACTCAAAACATTGACGTTTAGTTGACATTTCAAGATATTGTTTAGGCAAATAAATAATTACTTTTAGCAGCCAGTATTATTTCAAAATATCTATGATTTTCCTATTGTTTGTATCAAAAATTGGTTTGTATGTTATCTATGTTTGTATGCTATTATGATGAAAGCCATAGATAAGCAATATAAATGTAATCATAAAATAATATTGTTTCCTTCCATATCCAGTAATACCTATTTCTATTTTTGTAACACAGTTCTAAGAGCGATTTGACAAATATGTATTGTATAATAAATTAAAAGATATAGAATACATTGTTTTCACTCTTTAGACGGTTATGTTTTAAGAAAAATATGAGTGTTACAACGAAAACAAACTTCTGTTATTTAGATGAATATAATGAAAAATTAAATATAAACTATTTTTTCCTTGGAAGAGTTCCTCAATAATATATCTTGATTATCTAACATTCATTGCAATAATCTTGGTATAATATTTAATGTAACCGACCTCGAGCACGCTAAATTCCGATGAGATTAATTTGAATAAAATCGCGAACGAAGATGGGCCAATTTTTTCCTCCGCAACCGTGGTGGTCCAGGCAAACAAGGAACCGTCGATTTGACAAAAAACAGACTAACTTGAGTTAAGTAGATACTTCCTTGAAGGTATTTTCCCCTAAAAGATTTATCTCGTTTACGGGTGGCGTGAAAGCAGCCACCGTCCACCCAAGACAGCCGATATATCACGGGAAGTGACGTGTATAATTGCTACTGCGTCTGTTAGCACGAGTAGAAAGCAATAAAAAAAGGGGGAATCCGAGATAACGACTCCAGAAATAAAGTACTTAGAAGAACAAAAGCGCAGGAATGTGTCTCTTTTGTCCGAGTGGACCACCGCAAGAATAGAAAAAAATAAACAAAATAATCCATTACGAGAACGGCCCTGGCAAAATTTCCCCGCAAGGTTAAGCAAAGCGGAGAGGAAGTTGCGTCTAAGGTCACATTAATCTGAATTAAATAAATACTAAAGATTAAGGTGGGCTCTGCCTTACCAAAAAATAAATAATAAACACAATGAATGAGCGGGTAAGATAAATTAACGTAATAATTATAAATATGTGCGAATTTTGTTCTGTATCAAATAATTATATAATAAATAATCAACCCTAATGAGAAAAACCCTTACATGTGCAACTTCATAACTCCTTCATAACTTTCCTCAGATATTTCGCTCGGCGATTATTTCCAGGTATCACATTGTTAATGGTACTACGGTTATAGAAGGAGACAGGTGAAAACACAGATTGATTATTTATTTTTTACAACACATTTATACACAAATGGGCAGGCAGAATTTATTATAATTAACTTAATATAATTATGACTACTTTATATTAATGACGCGTTTTGTTTGCCGGAACCGACCTCACGTCCGATTCTCGACCGGATGGAGGGCGGTGTCGTCGTCCGCATTTCCTCTCGTCCTGATGTCTGCTGGGCTGAACGCCCGCGTATCTCTAGTATTCGCTTGGCTAGGCATGGTGATTAAAACATCCCCGTCCAGTAACTGGTGATCAACATATGCACTTGATTGCACCTTCCGATATTTTCCGGATTTCGGTTTTTTCCGTACGGCTGGAGACTGCTGCTCGAGGCTAACTGCTATATCTCCCTCTGAAGACCATTCTTTACTGTCCGTGTCGCGGCTGTCTCCAGCGAACTTTGTTGCACTCATACCATAGACTCATACTGTGCTGTTCCGGTGGACTATCCTCGAGGGATCTGAAGGTCTACTTCAAATTACAGGTTTCTCGTCATATAGCTTCGTTGACGGCGGTTTTCACGAAATGGGCAAAATGAAATTTCCTTTATTGTTCTTTTTTAAACGTCTAATTAATGTGATAGCTTCGCGTCATTCCGCGTCGAGGTATATTAATACAATAAGTTTTTGGTTCTTTGCCAAAAACTTTTCATTCATTGTATTGCCGATATTCTTAAAAAATTAGAATAACAATTCTTCCCAATGTCTACGTGTCCCGATCTTAACAATGGGATCGTATCTAAATAAATCACGCGACAGGTTCGTCATATATAATATATTTTTAATATTTTCTGACTATGATGTGCTATGATGCTATGTGACGTATATTGTTCTACGTGGTTTTCAAAAATTGTTGTTAGCGGTAGATACTCATTCCGTCTCATACTATTCAAAAATATGAACACGACCACCGAAACGAAATCATAGAAAAAGATATATATTATCGAAATCGAAGATAATAAAATATAAAAATGGCCGATTTCACCGTGGTCGTTGAGTTTGGATCCGTCTCTCTGTTATTATAATTTTTATTGTGATTAATGCAGGTATTACAGATCTCGGTAAAGAATATCTGTCTCTGAAGAATATATGTCACTTATTTCCATGTATGTCTCCAATTGCGTATCAATATAGATAATTTTTTCCATTTTTAGTAAAATGACAGTGGAATCTGGAGAAAAGCCGGTGCGGGACAGGGTTTTTATGGACCTTTCTATCGGTGGGCTTCCATCCGGCAGAATAGTGTTTGAACTGTACAATGACGTTGTTCCTAAAACTGCGGAAAATTTTCGTGGTCTCTGTGCAGGTGATGTGGGCCTCGGTGAAACCACCGGGAAACCGCTTACGTACAAGGTATGCCTCGGGGTCTAGTTTATCATTAGTGCTTTGCTTTGGTATTTGTATTTTTTCTAACAAATATATCTTTATTTTCCAGGGTATGGTTTTTCATAGAGTTGTTAAGGATTTCATGATTCAGGGAGGAGATTTCACTAATGCAAATGGAACTGGAGGCGAATCGATTTATGGAGGAGTGTTTGACGGTAGGGGCATTTATTTTTTGTTAATTTGATGCTATTCAACATGGGCGTTTGTTTCACATAGCATGCCATGGCATTAATTGGAAAATATGTGTGGAAGGATAGCAAACAATTGTAGACGAATTTAACACAAGATCGTTAGGATATGATAATACAATATACAGTGATGTAAGGACAGGTCAGAAGTACAACAGTCTTCTATTATAAATACTAGTCTTAATGATCGCCAAATCTAAAAACTTGTGTAAAAACACGAAATATTTCTGTAAGAAAGTATTTCCTCATTGAAATATGATCAATGTGCAATCCACATAATTGGGCTGATGAGCTCATTCACAAGTATAAATTTTGTAGTAATATATATAATTACATATTATTGTTTAACTGTTAAAAGATTGTGATTTTTTATGACTGATAAGAACCCCATTTATAAGAGAATATAAGGCTAGTAATAGAACTTGTATTATTAATTACTAGCGGTTGGCGTTGCTTGGTATTCAGATTTAGTTATAATTTTAAAAAGGAATTTAGGGGGAAAGTGCCTTTGTTTTGTGAAGGTCCTAAATATCTAATAATGATGAATGCAAAATTTGGTTCAGGCAGGGGAGGGTGAGATGTTGGGGGAAAGGGGTGGAAAGACTATTTTCCTGAAGAGCCCAGAGTGTAGCTGAACAAAATTTTGATGGTGTTTAATATAATACACATTCATAACGGAGGGATAAATGGGTGGAGTGGGGAAGCCAGGTTAAGGATGACTGGGTTTTGTGCAGGTTTCTAAAGAGTATCTACGCAAAATTTGGATTTTGACATTTAATTTAAAACATTTATTTCATGGGGCAGGGGTGGGTAGTAACCAGGAGAAGGGGCGTGGTACCTAAGTTTTGTGCAGGGTCCTAAAGAGTTACTGCAAAATTTGTTTCAAATCAGTCGAGGAGTGTTAAGATTGTAGATGAACAGACATTCAGTTTTATATGTACACATTTTTTTAGTGGCGTTTTATGTTCACATTTTGCTTTTAGTATTTTGTATTCTTTTTAATTTTAGATGAAAATTTCGAAATCAAACACGATAAGCCGTTATTACTCTCCATGGCCAACCGGGGCAAGAATACCAATGGATCCCAGTTTTTCATGTGAGTAGGCGACACAATCAAAATGTTTTGAATGAAATCAAACACTTAGTCTATAGAGAATATTTTTCTATGATAATATAATAATGAGCAATATTTGAAAATGTCCAAGAACACATTACCTATACTTCCATATATTTTCCATTAAATATAAAAAATAGCTTCGTATCTATAAGATATCTATTATTTATTTATATTTTGTCAGATTCATAAAATTGTGTACTTTATAGTATTTCGGGCATTAAAGAGTTTAGGGGTGAATAATAATCATTGTAATTTAAATAAAAAAATTAGGGAATGTAGATCAGATAATTTTTGTTTTGTGTATTGTATCTGTTAAATAGATTATTTTATCTTATCTTTACAAAAGTTGTTCTATGTGTCATCTTACATTCCAGCATATCTTCTATAACTTAATATTATAGAATTCTATAATCTTCCTGGTTTTCCGCTATAAGTGTCATCAATTATTGGAGACATAGACTAAATACTTTACCTTAAATTATTCATTAACAGTTGGTTTATAAACCTATATTCACTAGACTTTCTTTTTTCATCATAGCGATTACTAAACACCCTTAAATTCTTCCTTTTTCATTAACACTCGGTACAGTGCATGCTTTATATTGCTACATTAAGTTAAACCTCTATTAATTAATGTGTGATGTATTTGTTTTTGCGCTTTTACTATTCTTATCGTCAATGGCTAAAGATTACGCTAAATGCTATAATTTCCTTTTTTTTTTAATTGACCTTTCATGTTATAAATTTTTGTGATTATATCCTATTGTCAAAATTTTTACATACAATATATTTCAGAAATGACAATATAATTTTAAAATTCATTGATAAACAAATTATAAATGTTTTTCAAATTTTGAATCCTCATTACTATCTATTTAAGAGAAGTATTTCTATGGCTTTCTCTTAAATGTAGGTTTTTCTGGGAATGCTGTGCCATGTTGTTATCGGCCTGAAGTCCTGATAGGTGCTATATTGCCATCTGAAATGTCAACTACCATTGACAATAATTCATACGGTTAGCATCTCGGAAAAATTTATATGGTGTAATTCTAAACGTCAACAGCAAATAATTTATACTCGATTAAAACTGGTAAAATTTCTATAGTATAAAAATTGTAAGAGAGTTCATTACAACTTAGTGCTAAATTATACAATTAATTTCTGATTTTGGATTTCCTTCCTAATTTAATATTTCTTACAGTAGCCAGTTTGTCTAATATGTTTAAAAAAATTATTGTTCTTCTCATATTAATGTTTTTAAATATACACAAATAATGTTATTATAAAACTTAAGGTTTTTGCAAATAATACTTTCCTATCCTAACACTTCAGCCATAAATAATAAAAGTCGTGAATTATTACTTCAGGAGCCATGGATTTTCAACCCACTACAGAATCACATAGAATGATGACATTTTTTATGTTACCATAACATGTTGTGACCATTACAACTAAGCAACCTGCTATATGTATATGATGAGGCTGTACTTGTTTTCTTCATTCTCATTCACAGATAATGTGTTTGAATTACTTACTTCCAAATGACGCATGTACACAGATGAGTCTTTAATCTATGTCTCGGTATATATCGGTTGATCATTTTACTACACATACAAAATACTAAGAATGACAAATGAGAGATCGCTCCGTGAGACAAATCTCATCTATGTTCAAGCGCTATAAAGATGAACATTTTAGTTAAAACCGTAGAGGTTTTATCATAAATACACACATGAGTTACATTACCGTGTATAATGCTGGTTTCATTAATTTGAAGTTACAAATACTTGCAGATGGGTCAGCTTTGAACATGAAACAATATCCTGCCGCATAGTTGAAATCGATACGGGTTGTAAATAAAAAATCTGTTTTTTTTTGTGTACCTTATCCATATGATGTTTGGTATAATTAATTAAAATTAAAATCTTTGTGTTGGCGCAAAGTGGCAAGTTAAAAATGATGACTAATGGTTGTGTAATGTGTTTGTTGTACCTCCTTCCTGTGAACAGAATAATAATATTGCGTGTGTTGTGTGAACAGGCCGGGCAGTGGTGCCGGCACTGTGCGCACACTGATGTGATGACAACCATCTTCTCTCAATATGTGTCCATTGTGTTTGTTGTAGAACAACACAGCCCGCGCCCCATCTCGACAAGTAAGTATTTCTATTTGTTAATAACCATATTCTATAACCACTGTCATTTATCCCAAGTTAAATTTTGTCCTACTGGCCAATAGTTGATTATGAATTTGTTTTTTTTAATAACCGATAATTAAATTTATATCTGACTATCTGTTTTTTGCAAGTATTATATTATATTGAAAAGTTATTTAATCTACCAGTACAGTAATATCCAGTTGTGCGATTGGTGGTAATTTTTACTATGGTAAAAAAAGTTACTTTAGAAAAAAAATGTGAAACCGATGCGAATATTTACTCATTGAAAGTACATTCGGTATTAAATTAATGATAAACTGTAAATCAATGGTAAAATTGTCAATTCGTTTAAAATAGCAGATTCTTTACAGCTGTTTCAAAAATCATCCAACACATTAATACTTTGAAAATTGGAGTATACGGCAATGAATCATTTAATATCCCACTATTTTAGTGATGATAGTTCGTCTGATGATAATCTTACTGTTTATTTTATATTACTGAAGATTTTTCACCAGAAAAATGAATGGATTTCGATCGCAGGGGTAAATAAAGCCATAGATAAAGCATACAATTGTATGTATTGCCAATGGCGAATGTTTAAAATAAATGGTAAAAAACACTGGTATCTGATTATTATTCACCTTGCCGCACTATTAAGTGGGATTGGCTTTGACAGTAAATTTGACGTATGAACAACCTGCAAACGTTTTTTTACCACGGGTGATGGTCAAAATTTACTACCGATTACACAACTGGCCCTAAGTTTTGTAGATACATTTATTTAATTAATCTTTTACTGCAGTATTACATCAATTGAAATTTCTCAGCGTTCACGTGGTGTTTGGAGGCGTGGTCTCGGGGCAGGCGCTGGTGAGACAGGTGGAACAGCTTCCAGTGGACCGCAATTCTCGACCTCTGCAGGACGCTATCGTGACTAACTGCGGCCAGCTTGTGAAACTCACCAAAGGTAATGTGAAACCAAAGATAGTTGTGACGTATGTTTCTCTTTCGACTTAGCTAGTGCAAAATAAATTTTACTTTAATGATTGCAGTGAAGAAACATAAGAAGCACACTAAAGCCGCTTCTGGAAGTGAGGGGGGGAATTCCTCAGATAATGAAGACAAAAAGAAAAAACGTAAGAAGAAGAAGAAAGATAAAAAAACAAAGAAAATGTGAGTAAAAAAACTTATTTTAATACATTTACTATTACAATCAAGACTAGACTATCCAGAGGTAGAACAACAAACAATTATCAGGAATAAAAAAAACATTGACATTTCAATAATTATTGTTTCACTGCAATGATTTTATATATTTCTTTACAAATTAAGCAAAATTCATTAGAAATTCTCTGGATCTATTTCTAACCTCTATATATTTTGCATTGATTTCATTCTGAATAATTACTATACTTGTTAGTAGTTACGAAATATGTGGCACTAACGAATATTGTGTACGTCAAATTTGCGTAAGTTGAATAATAAAGTTATTTCAATGTCATTGGCTTCATAAAATCTAACAAACTCATCTGATGAACAATGTCTTCTTTTTTTCATGCAGAATTTCATCGTAGCAAGCTAATAATTTTTTAAATATGAATTAAATATATTTCTTAGAAAGATATACATATAAAATCAATTTTATCGAAAAATATTGTTGTTGCGCCACCAGGATTCGAACCTGGATCTCTTTCCAAACCGAGGAAGGTGCATTATTCAACTATGCTACAGCGACAATATTTTTAGTGACAAATTTTTGAACCTATATGTTACCTTTTTGATATTAATACATTTAATTATTCCATTATTTGAAAGAGCCATCTACCTTATTTTTACGGAATCTCAAATACCTTTGAGTAATCTATTAGCAGACGCCATAATTATCAATTCATTTCTATTCAATTTTGGACATATTGATACAACTTTATTATTAGGAGAACATATTCTTTAGGAGAACACATTCTTATTGTGAAGTTGTAATTATTCAGAACATAGGTCTGTGATATTTTAAATATGAATTAAATATATTAATTAGAAAGATATACATATAAAATCAATTTTATTGAAAAATATTGTTGTTGCGCCACCGAGATTCGAACCTGGATCTCTTTCCTAACCGGGGAAGGTGCATTATCCAACTAATAAAATATCACAGACCTATGTTCTGAATAATTACAACTTCATAATAAGAATGTGTTCTCTTAATGATAATTTTTTTATTCCTTGCTATAAAGCGTTCTTCGTAGAAGCTTATGAGTCTATTTTCTAAAATTTGTAAACCTATTTCAACTGATCTGAAACCTTCTGCAAGCTTGCAATTACCATGTGCTTTTCTAGTGAAACTGGGTCTAAAGTGTGCCAAGATTCTTCAATAACATTTTGCTTGCGCATCTCTATAAGCTCATCGATTGTTAACTCCTGACTATGTGAATATAACAGCTCGTTGACATCATCGCCATCGACCTCCAAATCTAATTGCCTGGCAAGATTGACAACTGCCTGTGAATCGTGATTTATGTGTGCGGTGAGGGACGAAGTGGGAGAGGAAAATCAAGAACGTTGTAACTCTGAGTTCATGTAAGTCAGGGTATTACTTATTAATAGTTTGTATTTAGGTTCATTCATTGTAATAGTTTTTCCATCATTCATGATTCCAAGGGCTGTTCAATTTCAGAAGAACCTTTTCTTGTTTCGCAGAATTAGCCATCTATCTTTCAATAGGTATATATAATTTTTACTTTTCTTCTTAATTTGGGAAAAAACAAAAAATAAAACTGCAAAAGAAAAAGTGTAGAACTTAAATAATAAACCTTCTACATAGTTAGTTTTTTTTAAATACACAAAAATGTACATTTGTACAAAAACTTCATTTTCAGGTTGTATTTACCAATATCATAAATGCAGTTCATGTCTAGAATATAACTAGCTTAAATAATTATCATACATACTCGTCTATAAGTTGAGGGTAGTTTTTTGACCAACAATTATGAAATATGCTATGAGTCATGGAAAAGTCGAGGGTAAAACTTGGGGCTATGATATTCTGTGATTTTTATAATTTTGTCAGTAGTAATATTTAGTAACATGCATCGCGTTATGACGCATTCGCCCGGCAAAACATGAAGAGCTGGAAAGCAAGTTTGAATTTTTTTCTCTAATGCGTGTGGCCAATATTCCAATTTCTGGTTTAATTCTCATTGAGAAAGAACGTTCATTAGGTAATGAATTAGACGATTAATAATTTTGGAGCCTCTGATAGTTGGCTCCACAGATTTAATTTAAGGTTCAACATAACATGTAGCGAAAGTTAAAAAGTTAACGAAATAGATGTGGGGACTTTGACAAAAATGAAAGCAACATTGGTCAATTACATGTATTTAAAAATATATATTTGTAGTACACCGATGAATGTTTAGAAAATGTATTGATGTTTTAAAAACTATATGAAATTCTACTTTCCTAATTTGAAAATCTTTTTTATTTATTTTTTTTGCAAATTTTGGTCCCCTCAATTTTGTATTAAAGAGCTTTTACTGTAATACAAATTAAATTAATCAACTAGTAAGATGTACAGAAAAAAATCTATTTCTCGAAAAAATATTTAATTGCTACCGGTATTCGAACCTGAACCTCTTCCTATCCGGAGAAGCGCTTTTCCGATTTAGCTATAGCAATCAAATACATTTCTAACAAATTTAAAACTTGTATTCTGTAATATTTCCATTTGATACATCTACTATTCTGTTACGTATTCGTGGTACACTTCGGTGCTATTGAAGGTCTGAGTAAAACTCTCAGTAATAATTATCTATTTATTACAGTAAGATACAATTGATATACAAGATCAGTGGCATACAGTAGACTTAAACTTAGGTTATGCTGTTACCGACGACGTTTACGTAACTATACGGTAACCGGATGCGGTTGTCTCGGTTGCGTATATATATTAATATATAGTATGCGTGTGGGTTTTTGGAGCAGAGGACTCTTAGCCGCCCCAGATATCTCAAAAGTAAATAATATAAATGGCATCCTGCTATATGAATGAATATCCCGGGCTAATCATCAGCTGCAGCATGTGAGTGTAATGTTAAGTACTAAAGATAATTATTTGTATTCCAATTCAATCCATCTCTGTTTTTTTCGTAAATTCATCGATAACATCGTTATAAAAAATTCCCGATCTTTTTAATTCTAAAAGCAATTCTTTTTCAATAGCAATCATAGAAAGATCCGAAATTCGTGTCTGATTTTGAGTATTCCATAAATAAGTATGAATTGGTTTTAGTGCCGAAAACGACCGTTCAGTTGACGGGCTGCTAGCAGGAATTGTGCTAATTTAATTAATTGTGGAAAAACTTCTTGTAAATTTTTTTCAAGGCAATATTCTAAAATTTTTTAAACATTTTTTTCTTGAAATTCTGATGAACTATATAAAATTTTTAATTCATTCTTAAGGCGATCAAAATCTAAAAAATGTGAAAATAGTTTAGAATTCATTAATTCAAAAAAGGTAAGTTTTTTTATTGCTCCATATGCTAAATTCTCTAAATTCGCTTAAAATGTTATCTACGATTTCTCTGAAAACGCGATTGAAATATATTATAACATCAGCAACAAAATGCAACTCCACAGTAAAACTGTGTTTTTCTTAAGATACATATATTTCGGATGGTATTCACTATTATTACTTTAATACTGTATCCATTAAGAGGCAACTTTCATTTTTCCAGTTTGAATTTCGAGATATTTTTGCATTTTGCATACCCTTTCAAGATGAGACTAATAGTTAATTCTTTTACAATATCAAGTAAACATAAAAGTGCCTTATTTTTTACGTAATATTGCTAGAGGTATCAATAGAAAAGGACAAGTATACAATTGTTGGTTTTCTTAAATTCTTAGGTAATAAAGCTATCAGAAAATAGCCATTTCTTCGACATTCATGATACATATGTGTTGCCATTTGAAATTATCAAGCGAAAATTAAATAATTTGTTAAAGTTCTCACCTAAGAATTGTTATGTTTATGATAAAATCCATTGTTTGTGTCGATAAGCATATGATTATAAAATATTACAATTTTGCCCTGATTTATAAGGAAAAAATTGACGTAAATTCATACTGATAAATAATATTGATAACTTTTGAAGCAGCTGTATTTATGAAGAGAAAACTATTTATGCTAATATTATATTATGTAATAAAAAAAACTGTTTTTTTTAAATTTATTTATTTGTTTTAATACACATAATACAGTACATATATATTTAATATTAAAATATAAATGAAAATATGACAAAACTATTATTTTTCACTGTTAAATAATTAGTTATTCATCGAGCATATTACCGTTCTTCAGAATTTCGTTGTTTTTGTTTTTACATGTATTCAAAACAAAATTTGATCCACACATATTACAATTTAAACTGAATTTAGAAATAAAACTTTATGTTCTTTCACATATTCAATATTCGTTCCCGTGCACCCAAACATCGATTTGTGGGAGTAAATTTAATTAATTTGAGAAAAGAATTGGTGTATGTCGTCGACCACTCTCTTGCCATCCAATTTAGGAAGTTCACACGAGTCCGCACATTCAATGCTCAGTTCGGGAACATCCTGAAAATAATTAATAATATTATTATTGTTATTTAGTTATCAGTATTTTTATGTCTAAAATATTAAAATACGTGTTTATTCATTTATATGACTATAACAAATACATTTGTATCAATCAGACAGGACTGTCATGTATAATTCTTTTGATAAGATTATTTATCTTTAAGGATATGTATTTCCAATAAAAAATAATTTATCTGCATTACATAATATATGTATATTGAACTATGTAATTTATATTGTTAAATCAAATAGATAATTGTTATAGAAATGGTAAAAATTATCAGCTTACGTTGCGATTTTTATTTCAAGAAGATAACCATTTAAAATTTTGTTAGAATATTTCCTAGAGCGTGTCAATGGATACTTTTTGACCTTAGGCATCTTGAGTCACAGGAGGTAGTAATTTCAGAACAATAATGTATTATTGAATTTTAATGAGAACCAAATCCAACAAAAAAAATCACGGGTTCGCAAATTTCACGTTAAACCTTGTGAATGAATGAATTTCATGCGTTAGCCATGCATGCGCTGTCAGATTCTAAAACGAATAGATCGGTTGACGCATGTTTCATGTTGAAATATCAAAATTATAATCTGTTTTCGTATAAAAACAGCCCAAAATCATACAATTTACAAAAATAAGCAATTGGTATCAAGAATAAGTATAATATTCATTCATAGTGTAGTCAATATTTGTATTAAATTGTGTTTTATAGGCAAATTTATCGGAGCGTTAATCTCACAACCGCCGTCACCATTTTGAACGGCATTCTAACAGTGTGAGATATAACTAATAATATTGTATTTCATAAGACTGGAAATATATTATTTAAAAAATTATTATTGTGTTTCTGATATTAAACTTAGTTTTAAATAGTAGTTGAAGCCTCAAAGCATGTGAGTAATTATAGTATATTATTTAAAAACGTATCTTTCTACTAAAACAAAGTATTTTAAAAATGTCAAAAATTTATCAAATGTACTGCAAATTGAATGATTTATAACTATTCATTTTTAACATTTTCCTAATTTGGATTCCTACAGATTGTCTCGGTAATCTTGGCTTCGAGATTATAAGAAAATATATTTTGTTTATGCATTAATTTAGCGTATTGACTCAATTTCATCTAATGGTCGCGGTCTTTCTTATAATATTTGTATTGTCTTAATTATGGCAAATAACATTCAGTTTATTAGTTTTATATTAATGTAAAGGTCCAATCTAAGTAATAGTTAAAAAAAAAGTCAAATCTATTAAATAACTTCTGATATAAATGAATAATAAAAACCCATATTTTCGTAAAAAATGCGAAAATTTGAATTATTATTGCAAGTCGCGCCTTAATAGCTGCTTATCTAGAATAAATCTTGCATTTATTATATGCCACTATTTTGAAATAGTTTTATCGTGTTATATTGCTCCCGGCGTGGTACCGAAAGTGGCAATATGAATTGTAGCACACATACAATGGGAAGGCTGTCGAGTATACCAAATATTTCAACAGTGGTAGCCTCTTACTATACACTCTTCAATTAATGTTTGGAGAAGAGTCACGTCCTGTTGCATTAGAAAAGAGCTGTTATTATGTCTCCGCAGAGACAAAGGGTCTCTATGGAGTGCAGGAACTATAGGTCTGTTGGCAAACTGGAGAAATTCTAATAGAAAAGGTAAGGATTGGTGATGAAAGAAAGGAACATTCAGGAAGTTTTTTTCTCAACGCTTCATGTTTTTGTGATGGTGAAAAATCAAAAACTTTTTTGTTCTATTGTAGATCTGCAAAAAGCCTATGATAGAGTGATAAGAGAAGAGTTGTGGAAGATGTTATCTGGATATGGGCTGAATAGTAAATATTTATTGTTTCTGAAGTAAGTTTGTAGAACTCAATAACTTCAAACACTTGGTTTTTTATTCTACTTGTTTAAGTTACTTGATTAGACACGTTTCACCTAGTAAGAGATTGATAATGCCCTTACAAGGCGAAGTGTGCCTCAAGTAAATTAAACAAATATAATAAAAAATACAAGTGTTTTATTTTCACATATCTGAATAGTAATATTTGTACGAAGGAAGTACTGCATGTGTAAGAATCGAAAGATCATTCACTACTGATATTATAAAAGTTGCCCAACCAGGTTTACATAACGTCACCATGGTTTTTCAACTTGCACATGGACAATTGTGTGTGAGAAATGGAATGTAGGAGTGAAAATGTATGCAGATGATTAATGGAAAAAATACTGAACACAATTTAGAAGATTTATAGGTGATCCTCCTATGACACGGTAGATAGGTTCTTAGAAAATTGAGTTTTATATGAGACCCAAAGCCAGTAAAAACAATTTTATTTTTAAATCAATCCAAGCAACTTCAATTTTATTAAAAATTTAACATATCTTTTTTATTTATTTATTCTTAATATAGTTCATACATAATGGCGGGATAAGATCCCGTGGACTGTATCGATTATAATAATGATTAGTTGACGCAACCTGAAGTGGATTCAGGAAGGAAAATAATGGCAGATGGATCTGGCCCAACTTGCTTCAATGTCCTGGGTTGGATGTCGTTTTCACCTCCAGTTGACTAGCACGTTTTTTGTAAAGAACCGAGATGTCACTGCACTTCCGGAGCTATTAAGAACACCGCTTCTTCGTGGTCCTAGCGTCACGCACGGCGCTGCTTTTGGACAGTGGAAAAAGAACACAGATCTTGATAGTTCGGTATCAGTACATTTAGTTTTTGTTTATTTTTCTTCAGCCATATAGTCATAGTTTAAATCTTAGGAATTTTAATGTGTATGTGTCAAACAATACAAAATATAATTTTTTTCAATTTATTAACCCTTAATTTAATAATTTTCTTCCTCATCACTCCTTGATACAATTAAATGTAAACATTTTTTCAGTTGAATAATATCTTCATTCTCTGAATCTTTTCATTTGCGCCTTCTGTTCTTTAAAAAATGTGTAGTTTTGGTTTGTTTGCTGTTCCTTAAAAGCTTGTGGATTTCCTGTATGGAGACAAGGGAGGTAATTTTCCAACTCCCTTTTAAATTTTCGGCTTTTTTCAGCCGATGGGTCTGCGTTCAAGAAAAATGATTGTAGATTTTTTCCCAAGTTTAGGTCTTCCCGCAATTTCTTTAAAGTTATTATATTAATTTCACAATATTCATCACTGCTCTTCTCCTTGAAATCGATTTGATGTACAACTTCTGAAGCCATTTTCAGCAAATCCGCTTTGCCAATTTCTTCTTCCGTCAATAAATCTTGAATGTCCTGAATAGCCGTATACTCAAAACAGAGATGTCAGTGGTAGGTAGTGAGTGCGCATGTGTCACACTGTGTTCTAAGCAAACACCGTAAATCGGTCATTTGCTGAATATGGTCATTTGCATCTTGTGTCTTAAATATATACATATATAAAACTGTATTGTAAGTAAATGTATTGTACGAGGGTTTCCGCAAATTTCTGATTGTGTTAGAGCGAAACCGTGTTGTTGGATACCGTGTTATAGGAGGTTTACGTGTATAATTATGCAAGGAAAATAACCTTATGACGAATGTTAATATGTCAAAAGTGATATATACTTAGTTATTCAAATTTCATTCATATAAAAAACCAAATCCTGGTGACTGGAGGAAATACTGAATCCCGGAACTTCTCTAACACTTATAGAGACAAATAGGTTTTTAAGGTCCCACCTTTACCCGGAACTGTTTTAGGAGTAGTTACTCTCTTGACAGTTCCTCTCGACAGAGCAAGGCAACGCGGGTCTAATGTAACCATAATTTGAATGCGGTATAGATTAATTTATTAGCTCAAAGTTAAATGTTTATTACTCCTTTATATTAGCTTTCAGCGATATTTATTATGAAACAAAGAGTACATAGTAAAAGTGAATAACAAAACATTTGGTTAAAGTTGAAAGCATATTGAGACATTGATTAGTCACATATAATAAAAATAACAATTATAATTACAAGTAGATGTATATCAAGTACCAATTAACAAGGTGTAATTCCAAGCCTACCATAGAGTTTGTAGTTTTGTAGTAGAGACGCCCCCTGAAGGGAGATTTATACAGAACATGGACATAAAGATTTTGAGTCTCGCTAATCACAACCTAAAATATATATATATATATATTTTTTAATATTTTAGGCATATAGGTTATCAATTTTGTGTCATTTAAGACCTGTGATAACTGAAAGGTATCTTTGTATTTAACCCTTCATAACGTTAACAAACAATAAATTCCAGCAAAAAAGAGCATCAGGGTTCTGAATCTGCGGCATCTGTTGAAGAGGGGGAAGTGGGGGAATCTCATACGCCTCCCCGTGAGCTGCAGCACCCCCTGGTGCAGGTGTCTCGCATTGATCCTAAAGAGATCCCTGACGTGCCCACCAACAAATTCCTCATGAGGGGTGGAGCAGCCAAAGATGACGGTAAAGGGGCTAAGGACGAAAGGACCAGAGACAAGAGTGACAGAAGTCGAAATCCAAGGTATCTATACTCAACTAAATCATTTCATTGAAAAGGTGACAATATATTATTTACAAAAATTATTTTAATAATTGTAATCGTATTTGATTAGGCACACATGTTTGGTTGGGGTGCGCACTATTTTCTGCAGTGAAAAAGTTAAATCTAAATTACTTATTTTTATTCTATTGTATAATTAAACATTATTCATGAATTGAAGGTTTCGACCAAATAACAGTCTATGTTACATTTTTTGCGAAATTGGGTTTTTGACATAATAACATTCTATGTAGCTTCCATTATACGTTCCTTATTATCTTATCACCTTATCCCCTTATCATCTTATCATTTTATAATTAAATAAATTTTGTATTTTTGTTTATCTTTTACATGATATTCTATATAGCACGGAGGTTTTTTTTAACATGTACTTTACATAAAGGTGCGACTTTCAATAATAATAATTCAAATTTTCGCATTTTTTTTACAAAAATGTGAGTTTTTATTATTCATTTATATCAGAAGTTATACACTATATTTGAGTTCTTAGAAATTATTACTTAGATCGGACCTTGATATTAATTTAAAACTAATAAACTGAATGTTATTTGCCATAATTAAGAAAATACAAACATTATAAGAAAGATCGCGACCATTAGAGACAAATCTCGATTGAGACAAATTAACAAAATATCAAAAATTAATAGAGTTATAACCATTCAAATTACAGGATGTCAATTTTCAACACTTTTAAAATACTTTGTTCTAGTGAAAACGTACATTTTTAAATAATATATTCTATTTACTCGCATGCTTTGAGGCTTCAACTACTATTTAAGACTATGTTTTATATCAAAAACACAATAAATAGTTTTTAAATAATATATTTTCAGTCTTATAAAAAGATGATCATTTTAACAATCCATCAAAGTTCATTACTCTGGTCTATTTGGCCATGACAGATGTTATTTTTGTTAAAAAATGACGAAAATATGTCTTCACGCATATTTTATCCACAATATGAATTAATATTGAACTTATTCACAACACAGTAGCAAATTTCATAAATTAGATTTTTTTTTTACTGATTTTAAGGGAAAACAACATTTTCTTGAACAAAGTAAACATTTTATATGCATTATTTTTATATAAGTTGCAATTAAATATTTTGTTTATATATAATACTGTTGTTTTTTAAACACTAGCTGTCTGTTTCATAAATTCTATGCACGGATGAAACTAACAACTCGCAAAACGGCAACGTAGTGTTTTAAATCGATAATATTAAACAAAACCAGAAAATGCATCTGACATAATAATTTTAAATTTAGAACATTGATTTAAACGACCATCTATGTAGGTACTTTGTCTGATTTCAAACCGTATTCATATATATGAATTAGATACTCCAATAAATTATTTAATTTTCGATAGATTAATTCAAATGCTCCAGATACAAGTTATTTTTGACACTTGTATCGAATGCAAGAAAATCAACAATTTTATTGTCATCTCTTTCTATTCAAACCTTCCTCTCTCGCATAATTTATGTAACAAATAACGTCATTAATTATTTCTTGGACACTTATAAGAATTTAACTATTAGCCTCATCTTGAAAGCATATGTAATTCGGATAGAATTTTTCGAATTTCAAACTGGAAAAATGAAAGCACGCCCTTAATGGCCCCCATTTTCATTCGACAAATACTTGCTCTTTTAAAATAAACGAGCCGTGAGATCAGGAGAAAGAATGATTTCCAGAATTTCTCATGTTTATTGGCTAGCGCGTTCCCCTGATTGGTGACTTTAGGTCCAACTGTATTATTAGGATAATACAAGAGAGAAGAAAATTCTAACTAAACTAATTTGATTTCTATGATTCACTAAACAAATGTTTCTAGGCAAGCAGGCGGATGGGAACGTGATGAAAGGGGTGATAGGCCAGAGAGAGGAGGCAGGAGGCCAGTGGAGAGATTAAACTTCACTCGGAGTGGTAGAGTTATTAAAGGACGAGGAGTGTTTGTGAGTATTATACAGTAAAATCCCGTTTATTCGATGTTGATGGGACTGGAAATCAAGAAAAAAGTTTGAATAACGATTTACAATAAAGAAAATAAAAATTTCAAAAATTAGATTTTTTTTTACATAGGTACTAACTTTTTTCATTACAACTCAAAGTAATTATATATACCTGTATACATACATTTTAAAATAACAAACAAGTTGTCAAAATACAGCGTAAACAAATCACAACACTTTTTTAAAAAACCTGATTATAATGGACTATCTTTTTGCGCCATTTTTAATAACGTCATAATTGTCGAACTTGTCAATACCGCCATTTCTCTGATGTATTGAAGTTATCAACATAAGTTTCCAGCGCTTTTAAAACTTTGTTTTGTGGTGGTCGCGGAGGCATTTTGCACTCGTCTGTGACGGCTTGTTATTTTTCTTCTTCAATCTCCGCTTCCTTACTCATTTTCCCTCCATGACATTTCGAGCCTTTCAACGCTAAAGTTCTGTCTGTCATCATTTTTAATATTGTCGACAGTGTCATTAATGGCGTTCTGTATTCTTCTGTTAATTTTATTTTTAATCATATTTTTTTGACAATCTCTTGTATTAATTTGATTTTTTCACAACTGTTAGCATCTTCACATTCGTGCTATTTTCGAGATTATAAAATTATCAGTCAAAATCATTAAAATGTTTTTAATCAAATTTAATGAAATACGGAAAAGTTTGAGGAACGCAAACCATGAATTCGCGAATTTCAAAAAATCTAACACATAAATATTAGAGAAATACAAATAATTGTATATACATATAAAACAATGGCTGTAAAATAATTAACAAGATATAAGAAAATTTGAGAATCGCCAATCACACATTTTTCAAAATGCCTTGACACTAAACTTAAATAGAAAGAGAAATGTCTATATTAAAATGACTACAAATTAAATAATTTATAAAAGGGAAAAATCTGAGGAACTCAACCGCGTACTAGCGTAAATCAAATGAATAACTGTATTAATACGGAACAGAAGATTGGCGAGCACTGACATTCGCAGAAGCTAGAAGAATTACGTTACCTATAAGGGCGCAAATATAATCAGGCCTATTCTCAAAATTGCAATATTGAAATGAAGGTGATTGTTTCACCAACCCTCAAAAATAGTGTTATATTTGAATGAGAGAGAGGGAGAGAGAGTGAGGGAGATAAACGTATCATAATCTGTCAAAACTATCTGTCTATTTTTGAGGGTTGGTGTAACAATCACCTTCATTTCAATATTGCAATTTTGAGAATAGGCCTGAATATTTGCTATCTTTTTCTAATGTAAAGAAAACATGCGAGAAAAAAAAGCATGCGCATTAATGTGTCGTGGTAAGGAAGACAAAGATTTAAAAATCGAGGACGCACTAGATATGTTTGTCATCTTTCTTTAGTATAGTGAAAATGAGTGAGAAAACAAACAATGTGAATTAATTTTATGCGTCGTGAATCGGTATAGGGGCAGATACTATATTTGGATGGACTTTGACATTTGACAGGTACATCGCGTAGCGTACGTGTATTTTGCAGATGACATTTGACAAAAAAAATCGAATTGGCGAAAAATAGATCGACAAACTCATCTGATAGGGTCCAAAAATAGCTTTGAATAACGATATTCGATTTATAAGTATATTCAGTATGAAAACTTTCCAGAGGGACCACATTCTGCTCCAAAACTTCAACTTGTGGCGAATTTCGAATAAATGGGATTTTACTGTATTTCAATTTTTATTTCTCAGTATCATTTTTTCTTATTTGAGTTATGTTGACTTGATTTTAAGCTATGTATTTTTTTTATTTAAAAAATCATTTTTCACTCGAATTCATATGTTACAATTTAGTGTGAAAATTAAAAAATTGCTTTGTTACAAAAAGTGTTCAACATTTATATTTTTGCAAAAAAAAGTTGTACGTAATCACTTCAAGGTATCCTATTTGGTTTCAGCAGAAAATGCAAATGAAGAATACTTAAAAATTGCAGTTTTACGTTTCGTTTGTAGAAAGTGCATACAGTTAATTCTCACTTAACAACCAGGTTTCGTACCACCAACCTGATCATAAAGCGAATTGGGCGAACTTGATGTTTTCACTGCTTCTTCGATCCATTCCTTGTCCTTTAAAATAATAGACACGGTAGAATGCGTTAGGCCTAAATCACGTGCCATCGCCTTCACTTTCTTTCAAGCGTCGTAGTCATCTTTCATTTTCTAATCTAATCTTCATTTTCATCTCAAGATCTACAACCTTCTTTTCCTTCCTGCTGCTTCCTTCAGGTAAAATGTTGCTCATTCTTCTGGTCGACATCTTGTGCTATGCAATATCAGCATAATTTTATTTTATTTTGATGAAAGGCGTGCAGTTTTGAAAGATGAAAGGCGTGCAGTTTTGAAAGATGAAAGGTGTGCACGGCATGCAATCAATTAACAGAGTGAACGCTGACTTACTGACTGAATATAGGAAACGCACATTGTACATTATGAAAAGGGATGGGATACTTCTGATGTCATCTACATAGTTTGATAGCCGCTCACTTGGCACTAGAGCTAGATAACATGAAACAACATTAAGTGTGAAGTATATCTTTACTGCTGACGATGATGGGATGCAGATTTGATGGTAGTGTTGGTAGATGTACGATAACCGTCATAAGTGTGAGCGATCATTAAACAAGATAATGGCAATATAATTTCGATATCCATCAGATCTTATATTTAAAGAGTACAATGCCCTAGACCAGTGATTCCCAAAGTGGTCTATATCGACCCCAGGGGTCTATGATAACCTGCAAGGGGTCTACGTCAGCGAAAAAAAAATTTGGGGGTCCATGAAATGAAAATGGGGGTCCACGATAGTGGATCTCAACATACACTGATAGTACCTATTTACTTACATTATAATCTTATAATATAAAGACATATACATTATTTATAAAAGTACCTATGAAGTAAAAAATGTATTATACATGTTTATAAAATTGTGTAAGTTGTAGGATGTAGGCATTCGCTTTGTGGTTTAAGTTTTTAACACTAAACTTCACTACAATTAGAAATTTACAAAAAATCAATATCAGGTAAGTAGTGGGTCTACCAAAAACCGAAAAACATGGCAAGGGGTCTACGACACAAAAAAGTTTGGGAACCTCTGCCCTAGACATAAGACAAATCTATATTTTGAGAATTGTCCAATATTTAATATAAAGTGGAATATCAAAGGGGTCACCAATAGGAATTATTTGTGTTAGAAGGATGTGTATGGTGAGAATCATGGGCCCTATTCCTCCTTGAATTCTCTCATATGTATATGAAATGTTACCACTTTACCAGGTATGTAAAATGAAACTGCTGCAGAATCGCATTGAATGCTTGTAGAAGCTTATGTGAGTATGCTCTTGGTAAATCATAGTGCTTTGAATGGTTTAAAAAATTAAGTGGCGATCTTGACGTGAGAAATGAAGAACGTGGGAGACCATAGAAAATTTTTAAAGTCAGCGAATTGCAAGCACTGTTGGATGAGGACAACACTCAAACGCAACAACAACTCACGGATCAATTAAATGTGACACAATAAGTCATCTCCATACGTTTGAAAGCCATGGGAAAGATCCAAAAGATGGGAAAATGGGTTCCACATAAACTGAATGGAAGACAGCAGGAAAACCAAAAAACCACTTGCGAAATGCTGCTCGCCAGGTATAAAAGAAAGTAATTTCTCCATCAAATTGGGACTGGCGATGAAAAGTGGATATATTTTGAGAATCCTAAGCGTAAGAGATCATGGGTAACTCAAGGCGAACCATCGACATCGACTGCAAGGCCAAATTGCTATGGACGGAAGACAATGCTCTGTGTTTGGTGTGATCTATTATGACCTTCTAAAACCGTTAATACTGAACACTATCGATAACAAATGATCGATTTAAATCAAGTTTTGTGTGAAAAACAACCAGAATATCAAAAAAGACAACACAAGGTGATTTTGCTTCATGATAATGCACCATCACACAGCAAAACCGGTCAAGGAAACGATTGAGGCGTTTAGTTGGGAAATACTTTCGCATGCGGCTTACTACTAGATTCCGTCCGATTACTATTTATTTGCATTGATGGGACATGCACTTGCTGAGCAGCGCTTCACTTACGAAAATGGCTCAATGATTGGTTTGCCTCAAAAGAGCAACAATTTTTTTGGCATGGCATCTACAAATTGTCACGAGATGGGAAAAATGTATAGCTAGCGATGGGCAATACTTCAAATAAAATATTTTGTTTAATTTTCATACAATAAACGTGTATTTTCTATATAAAAATTCTGGTTTCATATTTATATACCTGGTATATGAAAAGTGAATGAGTATATATAGCAATCAAATGAGTTTGGATTGTGTTTGTGTATGCACCTAGAGCAGGTCTAATTAGAATTAAACGGTACTTACTTAAAAGTTGCGTTTATTTTTCAAATGAAGCACAATTAATTTTAAACTGTTACATTATAAAAAGTTCAAGATTGACGAAGTTCACTGAAGGCGGTGCTGAAGGCTGATAGGTGTGTCCAAGGAACTGGCCAGGAGAAAAGTGCCTGTTCTGATGTATTCTCGGACTGGTCGCATCGCGGTGTATTGTTATCTGGTTTTCTGCAGGTACCAGGCGGACTGTATGGCTGTCAGGTGTATGCTTACGCGGCCATGTCTTTGGGCGCAAGCAGGGCTCTATTCATATAATAGACATATTTTTATTGAATTTGAACTTGTTATACACCCAAGTGATTGGAATAAAAAAAATCGTTGGCTGATTTTCAATTGGCAGTCGTCATGCAACTTGTTGAGAAACATAAACCTGACTAACATAGACATCACAGCCTACAACATCAACATCAGTCCACAGCCATGCGTTTCGGGTATTGCCTAAATTTGCCACTAAGTATATGGCAGAATTGATTCTACCAACTGACAAATCAAAGAAAACCCGCATATATGCCATTTATAATAATGCCAGCCATAAATCATGCCTAAGTGGTATATTTTGATGATTTAATGCGTATTTGGGTATTAAAAAAAAAATCACATGTAGGTATTGAAAACTCAGCATTAGGAATAGCGTTCAAAAGGTTAACCGGCTGCTCAATTAAGCGGAATCGACTGTATTGAACAAATTGTAAGATTTACTGTTTTAAAGGGGTATTCTTTCTGACAGTATCAGTATTATTATTGTACAGTTCCATAACAAAATGGTAAACTGCATTAGTCTACATGATGGAGATTTCTGCAATTTTAGTATTTTTTATGCTTCTAAATCAAATTAATTTTAATATATGGCAATATTGCATAAATTGTTTCTAGCGATATCGCACTCCATCACGTAGTCATTCTCGCAGTGTTACGCCACCACATTGGAAACAGGCACAAGCACGGACAATCAAGCTATCAGATTTTGAGGTTTGTTTTTAGTATACTTTTGTACCTATTGATTCTAAACAAAATAATCTAGTGAAAATACGAGGGGCAAGTAAAAAATAAGGTTCCTACATTTTTTTCAGGTATAAGGTATTTTTTATTGCAATAAATAAGTAAACCATCTGAAAGCTTGTACTTTATTCTATTTTTCTACATAGTCTCCTGATTTTTCTATGCATTTTTCCTGACGAGTTATCCACTTCTGAAAACCCGCTTCGAAGAATTCCGCCGCTAGGCCGCCGATGAACTTGGTGACCGCTTCTTTCACCTCTTCATCTGTATTGAAGCGTTGTCCACCCAAGTGTTGCTTCAATTTCGGAAACAAGTGGAAGTCGCTGGGAGCAAGATCAGGGCTGTAGGGGGCATGGTCAAGCAATTTCCAGCCGAATTTGTCCAGTAGGGCGGTGGTCTGTCGAGAGACATGCGGGCGAGCGTTGTCGTGGTGCAGCCTAACGCCCTTGGTCAGCCTTCCTCTCCGGCGATTTTGGATGGCTCTTTTGAGTTTTGTCAATGTCTCGCAGTACCTGTCCGAATTGATGGTGGTCCCTTTAGGCATAAACTCGGTCAGCAAGACGCCTTTTCGGTCCCAAAACACCGTAGCCATCACTTTCCCTGCGGAAAGCGTCTGCTTAAACTTTTTCGGCCTAGGCGATTCAGGATGGCGCCATTGTTTGGACTGTTCTTTTGTTTCTGGAGTGACGTAGTGACACCACGTTTCATCTCCCGTAATAATGGAGTCCAAGAATTCTTCGGTATTCTCGGCACATTCTCTAAGAAACCCTCGGCACACTTGACACGATTGTCTTTGTGGGTTTCTGAAAGCATGTGTGGGACCCACCGCGCGCACACCTTGCGATAACCAAGTTTATCGGTCAAAATGTTGTCGATGGTTTTTTCACAAACCTCAGGAACCTGGACAGCAAGCTCCCGAAGCGTTACTCTCCGATCTTCGAGGAGAATGCGCTCAATCTTCGCCACGACTTCGTCCGACACCGATGGCCTCCCACTCCTTTGCTCGTCGTGGACGTCTGTGCGTCCTTCGGAGAACTCCCTGCACCATTTGCGGACGTGTTGGACACTGATGCAAGCTGTGCCATAAACTTCTTCCAACTGTCGATGAATTTCAACAGGTTTAAGCTTCTTCGCGTTTAAAAATCGAATCACCGAACGGATTTCACACCTGGCGGTAACGGCGATGGCGGGTTCCATAGCGGATGGCTGTCAGGCCTTTACTGAGCGTCGCAGCGTTTGCTCCCGGTAGTGGGGATGTAGTTAAGGGACCAACAATCAAGGCGGTGTTGCCGGATCTCGCCTAGCATCTCGCGTGGCGAGTGTACAGCGTAAGGAACCTTATTTTTTACTTGGCCCTCGTATATAATATTTTCTATTAGCACCGGGCTGTGTTTTACAGAAACCTGAACTTTTTTGTGCAGAAAGCTGAAGAGGATCGTCTAAAATTTGAAGATGAAGTTAAACGCAGGGAGGCGGAACGTAAGAAAAGACACGAGGAACGTGAAAAGGACCCTCCAGAAGAAACAACAACAAAAGGTCCAGATCAGGCTGCTTTGGCTAAAGGTAACAAAGTCAACTTTCTCATTTGGTTTTACGAGTTTGAGCAAAATTACCTCGTAAGTCTTTATTACGACAATGTATATTTATTGTAAAATCCATCGGAACAACCCATCTAGCCTTCATTATGGTATTATTAATTTTTTCATCTTTAGGAAATGCATGGAAGAGTGATAATATAGGCGCGAGGAAGGGACCGTCTAATCGATCTACTACTCCGCAGTCTGAGAAGGAGGAAGGAGAATGTGATAATGCTTTAGGTACTATACATTTAATTTGTGTATGCTTTACCTTCAATAACCTTATTATAGTAAAATCCCGTTTATTCGAAGTTGAGGGGACCGAAAATCAAGAAAAAAGTTTGAATAACGATTTAGGATAATGAATATAAAAATTTCAAATATCGATTCCTTTTTACATACTAACTTTTTTCATAGCAACTCGAAGTAATTATATACACCTATAACCACACATTTAAAATTAACAAACAAGTTGTCAATATACAATGTAAACCATTGTGCGCCATTTTTAATAACGACATAATAGTCGAACTTGTCAACCCGCCATTTCTCCGCTGAAGTTAGCGACAAAAGTTTCCAGCGCTTTTAAAACATTTGTTTTGTGGTGGTCGCGGCAACAATTAGCACTCGCCTTTCAATGTTAAAGTTCTTTCTGTCATCATGTTTAATATTGCCGACAACCTCATTAATGGGGTCGCGTATTTTTCTGTTAATTTTGTTTTGGATAATATTTTTTGTCAATCTCTTATATTAATTCGATATTTAGCAACTGTCGGCGTTTTGTACGAGTTTCGCATTAATGCTATTATCGAGAATATAAAATTATCAGTCAAAATTATAAAAATGTTTTAATTTAAATTTAATGAAATACGGAAAAGTTTAAGGAACGCAAATCACGCATTCGCAATTTTCAAAATGTCTAACACGTAAATATTAGAGAAAACAAATACATAATGTTCTTTATATATAAAACAATGGCAATAAAATAATTAACAAGATACGAGAAAATCTGAGAAACTTTAACTACACATTCTTTAAAATGCCTTGACACTAAACTTAAATAGAAAGAGAAATTTCTGTATTAAAATTAATACAAATTAAAACAATACAAACACGGAAAAGTCTGAGGAACTCAACCTTGTACAGTAAAACCGCGATATAACGAAATCCAAGGGACCAAAAAATAAAAATTCGTAATAACGAATTCCCACATATAACGAAATAAATAAAAAAAATCTTACTATATGTTACGCGCCGTCGCAAAAAAATGTCGCGCGGCTTCAAAAAAGATCGCAAATTCTGCAAACAAAGAAGGAAAAAGGCCATAGGGAACTGAATACCTACATATTTTTAGTAGTTTTGTTATTAAAACAGATAAGCAAATGGATAATCAAAGGAATTAAATTAAGAACAGAACCTATTCAACACTAATTGGAAGATATTTTTGTAAATTCCAGAATATTGCAAACACAAAACAATATTTTAATTGTGTTTAAATGTAGAGCCGCTTCAAACATAGTTTTGGGCATGAAACATAAAAAATAATTCAAAAATAAAAATTTGACAGTTGAATCGCGGCATTTTTATAAAATGAGTCGTATATAAATGACGAAGGTACTTACCGGTAACGGCGGCAACCACTTCAAAATATGATACTATGAACCCAAGAAGAAGTTTAAATTGTTTTACAACCTTGTCGGCAGACCGCTGCGCACAGCCTTTTCGGCGGTGCGCGGCGTTCGCATACGGCAGATGCAGCGGCGCGGCTTTGAAGTGCGAAATAATATTTTCATCTTTTAACATTTTTTTATTTCGTTATAAATTTACGTAAATGTATTGGCATTTTTTCGTACGGGACAAAAATGATTTTGTTATAAATATTAACGGGATTTCGTTATATAAATGCATTTTTGTATGAAAAATTGGTTTTAGGGACTAAATTTCGATTTTTTTTTCGATATACGTCATTTTTCGCTATATCGGGTTTCGTTATATCGCGGTTTTACTGTACTAACATTTGTACAACAAAATATACAAACACTACGTAAACAAAAATAATGATGGTAATAATACGGAACAGAAGATTGGCAAGCACTGACATGCGCAGTTAGCAGCTGGGAGAACTGTGTTACCTATAAGGGCGCAAAGATAATATTTGCTATCTTTTTCTAATGTAAAGAAAACGAGAAAACGTAAAAAAAAACATGCGACCTTATGTTAAAGCGTCGCAGTAAAAAATAAATATTTCAAATCGAGGATGCACAAGATATATTTGTCATCTTTTCTAGTATACTGAGAGTGAGTGAGAAAACAAACAATGAGAATTAACTTTATGCGTTATGAATCGATATATGGGTAGAACTACCCATTTTAATGGTCTTGGACTTTGGTCAGGCACATCGCATAGCGCATGTGTATTTTCCAGATTGCTGACATCTGACAAAAAAATCGAATTAGACGAAAAATAGATCGACAAATTCATCTGATAGGGTCCAAAAATAGCTTTGAATAACGATATTCGATTTATAAGTACAATTTAGTATGAAAACTTTCCAGAGGGACCACATTATGCTCTAAAACTTCGACTTGCGGTGAATTTCGAATAAACGGGGTTTTACTGTAATAACAAATGGAGAATACATTACTGTATTACTAAATACTAGAAAATTTTCGTTTTTGTCACTTTGCAATCGCTTGAACCAAGGAAAATATGCTTCCATTGCACTCATCTAGAACATAACTTCAACATAGTCACTTATGCACAAGTTATAATAGGTTATAATAATATAAGTTATAATAACTTATGCACACATTATAATATTTCTACAAATTAAATCAAAAGTAAAAAAAAAAGATTCTATTAAAACATCTTTTTACTATACAGTAAAACGTTTTCTTGAATGCAGAAAACATTTTATGTACATAATTTTGTAAGGTATCACAGTTTTATATTCTGTATATATTTAGCAGTGTTATCTTTCAAACATTTAACAAAATTTCTCTTTGAAAAATCTTCTCTTGTACCAGTTTAACAATTCTGCACATAGGTATTTCAGTAAATTATTTAATTTTCGAATGACTCAAATGACAACACATTATTCATTCCTTAATATTATTCTGTTAAAACATTGTTATAACTCCAGAAATGAGTTTTTCTGACGCTTATCTGAAATGCTAGAAAATCAACCATTCTCGTCATGGTCGTCTCTTTCTATCAAAACCTTTCTCTCTGGCAAGATTTACGTAACAAAATAACGACCTTCAGTATTTAGATGACATTGGAAGTAGATTTACTATTAGTCTCGTCTTGAAGGAGTATGTAATACATGTAGAATTTTTACTTTTACTATACTTACTATACTATATTTTGTACATCTGTTATAAAATTGCATAATTAAGAATTTATGTTCTTTTAACCAGGTTTTAATGTTTGTACATATTTTATAACTTAATACTGTTTTATATATTTAATAAGACTTTTGCTGAACATGTTTTTTCCTTTTAGATAAATCCACCAAAGCAGTATTAGATTATAATGCCCTGGATTATGAAGATCTTCCCTCAGATCGCGAAGGAAAAGGTTAATTTTTGTTTTCAAATAAATCAGATTTGTATTCTGTGAAAATTTACAAAATACGAATTCGATCATAGCAGTGTTAGCATTTTTTCATTTAATTTTGTCATGTTAAATTTTCTGTAGATGATGTAACTCATCGTCAAAAATCTTCCCATAAAGAAAGAGGTGAGAAAAAACCAAAACACGACAACCATGATAAAAAACAGAAACACAGTCGGGAGGATCGTAGAGACAGGGAAACCACGCAAAGAAGCAAAGGCATTACGTCACATGGAGAACCGGTTGGCCGAGACGAAGAAACCAATAAACGAGTACTGAAATCACAAGCCATGGCAATGGCGTTTGGTGTAGAACCGAGAGATAATGATGATCTACCTGCAAGAGATAACAGGTATTCTTTCAACTTCCCTTAACCCGTTAATAGATATTCTTGTCTACACGTTTTTCATCAAAAGTTGTGTAATTTTAATAAATTAAAGAAAAAGTCACCTAAAGACTGAATTTGAAACATTGACTTGGCATTACAAATGTTCTGAGCGTGCATCTACATATTAATCTTGTCCCTGTAATCAAAAATCCAAGCTCCTAAAAATAATAGGGGAAAAAATTATCTGCGAATGCTGAATTTAGTATGCACCTACCATTTTGAGTTAACATTTATGGTTTGGAAAATACTTAGGATGCCGTTTTTTTTTTACATTTACCACAAACTGTACGAGAAGTGAAGGAATGCCCTTCAATTGTTCTGCCAGTTTATCCAATGGTTACTATTACAATCGAGTAAGACAAATGTGTTTTGAATGGTTTGTGTAGAAAAATATGTTTCATAATACATTTCATAAATATACAGGCAGTTGTCAATTTACAAATGAGTTCCGTTTGTTGTGCGTCAAAACACTTCAATATGCGTTTTTTACATGTGCGTGCAATCGTATAAGTTAGCGGTCATTTTTACATATGAAAGCATTGTATTAGACATCAAATGTGTACATTTTATTATAACAATACAATAGAGAGTTAATTTTAATTAAAAATAAACAATATTACAGTAAAACTCCGTTAATTCATAACTCACGGGACCGACATATTTAAAAAAAAAAACGAATTACAGATAATGAGAAAAAAAAATTGAAGGCAACATTAGAAAGAAATATTTAAAAACACGTTGTCTGTTTATGCTTCTGCATTTTTGCGCGCGCCGCCGCTGTCAACATCATGATTTTCACACTGAAAAATTTGAAGAATGTCAGCTTTTTATGTGTCGAAATGTTTATCAACGTGGCGAGTCCAATATTAAAAACAGGCTTCTTCAAACGATTCACCAGTGGTTGGCGTGTCTTTTCTCGCATTGGGCAAGAAATTTGAATATTAAAAAGCCCGTGAAAAATAATGAAAAACTTTTAAATGTTCATACTTCGTTGAAGCTTATTATTTTTCTGCGATTTTTCAAGTTTGAACTTGAAAAAGTAGTAGTGTTTTTGAGAGGTATTCAGGATTGAAATTTTCCCGCTGATTTTATCTTTGACATCAATTTTAGTTTTTCAATTTTTCAAATGGCCAAAGATTTACTCGAATTACTAGATGTTTGTGTCATTTTAAAAAACGAAACATGAAAAAAAATTTATTATAAAATAGGTTGTGTATTTAAATACAAAGGTTTCAGTTTCTTTTACTTAACGTTTTATAAACGAAAAACCGGATATAAAATCAATAGAACCTGTTGCACACAATTAATTTATAAATTACGAGATTTATTGAAAATTAATCAAATTATTTTAATTAGGGATTACAAGGGTGATTAAAAATGTATAATTCACAACGCGCCGACAATTATTGTCGAAATAACAAATCTTATAAAATGCACTGCAGAATTTGGTACACATAAATATGGTATCACTCAATTCGGTCGCAGTCTTGTAAGTTGTGGGCTTTAAGCGCGCCGATCTATTGCGATAAGGAACTGTGCCGTGATTGGCTAGGGTTGGAGCTAGCTGCAGATGTTTACGATGGGATGAAAAGGGAAAAAATGCATACAAACTACGAATAATAAGGTTTTACGAATTATCAGTAGAAATTAGTATGAAATGTTATTTTCGGGGCTAAAATTTTTTTTAAAAGTGCGAATATGAAATATGGATACACGTATTAACGCAATTTTACTGTATATATGTACATATTTTGTACATTCAACTTTTATTTGTTCATATTTTCATCAGTGTTCGTTATTTTCATATGCGTGTCGCTTTGCACACTCGAGGTAGGTAGTCGAACTACCAACCCGATGGATTGGCTGCGGCTGATTCGTCCACTTTTGAAATATGACTTGATAGAAGGCTGCAGTCAGTTTCTTTTTTCATTAAAAATGTCATTATAACATGTTAGTAAATCATAAACGTCTCTTTTCACTTTTGCAATTCTCTCCGTATTCGAGTCCTGTTCTTCAAACATTGCCAATCCATAAGAAAATAACTTGAAAGATGCGGCCGTTATGTACGTCATAAATATTCTGGAATATAAAATTTAAAGTTTTTCTTGTACTCCTTCTGTATTTAAATTTGCTTCTATTTCTATCAATTTATCAGTTTTCAATTCCTGAGAATGTAAGTCCAACAACTCTTTTACATCAGCCGATTCAAGTTTGAGTTCCATTTAATTACCCTGTTCAACAACTTTGTGCGTTAATAAATAAATAAAATCTTTAAATTGTGATGTTTGTTACAGTGAATGTTCATAAATTGAGAACTACCTTTACATATAAGCACGGATGGCTATTAGTATAAGAGGACTCTTTCATGTATTCCCATTTTTAGCAGTACATAACACTACATAGAGTCAGATATTTTTGTATTGCTGGCAATATAAGATATTTTATTGTATTTTAATTTTTATTGGCCATACTTATTTGTATATTGGTATCCATTACTTGTTGGTAACCCTATTGATTATTCTGATTAAACAGAAAAAAAATTCTACCAACTGCAATGAGCTTATCAAAAATCTGTAATTTACAATTTGTCAATTCTACTATTGCATATATGTAATACAGTAAAACCGCGATATAACGAAATCCAAGGGCCCAAAAAATAAAAATTCGTAATAACGAATTCCCACATATAACGAAATAAATAAAAAAAAATCCTACTATATGTTACGCGCCGTCGCAAAAAAATGTTGCGCGGCTTCAAAAAAGATCGCAAATTCTGCAAACAAAGGAGGAAGAAGGCCATAGGGAACTGAATACCTACATATTTTTAGTAGTTTTGTTATTAAAGCAGATAAGCAAATGGATAATCAAAGGAATTAAAGTAAGAACAGAACCTATTCAACACCAATTGGAAGATATTTTTGTAAATTCCAGAATATTGCAAACACAAAACAATATTTTAATTGTGTTTAAATGTAGAGCCGCTTCAAACATAGTTTTGGGCATGAAACATAAAAAATAATTCAAAAATAAAAAATTTACAGTTGAATTGCGGCATTTTTATAAAATGAGTCGTATATAAATTACGAAGGTACTTACCGGTAACGGCGGCAACAACTTCAAAATATGATACTATGAACCCAAGAAGAAGTTTGAATTGTTTTAGTACCTTGTCGGCAGTCCGCCGTGCACCGCCGAAAAGGCCATTAAACCGTTCGCATACGGCAGATACAGCGGCGCGGCTTTGTAAGTGCGAAATAATATTTTCATCTTTTAACATTCTTTTATTTCGTTATAAATTTACATAAATGTATTGGCATTTTTTCGTACGGGACAAAAATGATTTTATTATAAATATTAACGGGATTTCGTTGTATAAATGCATGTTTGTACGAAAAATTGGTTTTAGGGACTAAATTTCAATTTTTTTTTCGATATACGTTATTTTTCGCTATATGGGTTTCGTTATATCGCGGTTTTACTGTATTAATTCATTCAAATGCACTATTTTTGTTTTAGAGATCCTTTAACATCAATGTACAGACGAGATGATAGGCAATTTAACAAAGATGAGAAAAATGATGGTTCATCTCACAACTACGACCCATTCAAGTTATTAAAAACTCAAGTGGGTAAGGATGCTGTAGAACTGAAACAGAAAAGTGACAACAAGGAACGAGATAAAAAAATCAGCGAACGCGACAGAAAACTTAGTGAACGCGATAATGAGGAGCGGGAAAGAAAGTTTGTTGATATTGATAATAAAGATCGAGATAGAAAAATCAATGATCCTGTTATCAAGGAAAGAAAGCTTAGTGAGCATGATAAAAGTCCAGAAAAAAATAGAACTGACAATTCTAAAGATCGATACAAACAATATTCAAGTGATCGAGACAGGTAAGATTACGTACACTAATTACTGCCCTTAACTCATTAAACGCATTCATAAATTAATTTGATAGCATTACTCTTTAGCAGTATTATAATTTATAACTTCAATCTATGGTAATACTCTAAATTTACAATTTGTTTATAAATAATCAAGAAGTTCTCAAATATCCTTACATGATTAAAACAAACACTGAAATCCTCGAAATAATTACATAATAGCAAACAACTTATGATTTCTGACACTATTTAATGAACTACAATAGAACCTCCATTATCCAAACTAATTGGGGTTTAACAACGTCCATATAATGAAAAATCCACGTAATCGAGAAATATTATCTATTATGAATACTTTTTATTGAAATATAACTTCATATACCTATGTTATATGTTTGTACGTAATATTACGCCTACAAAAATTATACTTTTTTGAGAAATTCAATTATAGATTTTTGTTTAATACTAGCTGTCTTTTCCAAGCTGCCAAAATCGTGTGAACTTTTGAGACATATGTTGTCTTGTCAAATTCTTCCTGTCTAGAAAGACAGTGGTTTGAAAACCACCTCATAGCAACATCTAAGCACCGAAATGCTTCAGAATGTGAAGGAATGATATCTCCCCCTTCAGCAATTTCCTTATGTCTTGGTCATGTTCTTCTGAGGTAAGTCAGAAACTGCCTCAATTATTTTCTCATTCAAAATTTGTAATCCAGGATTCATTTTAACCAGTAGCTGACATCTTCTTCATCACATTTACTGTATATTAATATTTGTTTTACTGCTTCTGTGGTCTCCTAACAACTCTTACATTTTATGATATTCGTTGAATTACTGTTACTGGAACTCATTAATGATCTTTTTAAAAACTAATTCAATGTTGACACACCTACAGAATTCCAACTCTGGTGCCGTGGCCTTCATGCCATGCACAGTCTTTTCAGTCAATTTTCTTGTGGAAATTGATGACTGATTCATTATTTTAGTCTGCAAACAATAGTTGTCGAAGAAACTGTTTTCAATACAAGTGCTTAAATGTTAATATTACACCATGATCCATCGGTTGTATTACAGGCGTAATATTTGCTGTAAGTTATTTTACTTTAAACATTCTATTGGCGGATTGCACTACGTGTTTAGTAATAACGTTCCACTGGTTATTTGATAATAATTGGCATATCTATAGCTCTACATTTTGAAGCTCGTCTTAAAGGATTATCGCTGGATAATCATGCCTATTCTCAAAATTGCAATATTGAAATGAAGGTGATTGTTACACCAACCCTCAAAAATAGTGTTATATTTGAATGAGAGAAAGGGAGAGAGAGTGAGGGAGATAAACGTACCATAATCTGTCAAAACTATCTGTCTATTTTTGAGGGTTGGTGTAACAATCACCTTCATTTCAATATTGCAATTTTGAGAATAGGCCTGATATATGTTGATGACTTATTTGTGGTGAGATGCATTTTAATAATCGCCTATTTACTGACATGCTGAAATCGGCCAGATAAATTTTTATTTCTGTAATTCAACAAGTAGAAGTCAATTATATGAAAAACATTTTTTATACCGTTTAACCAATTTCTGTATACATCTTAGGCTGCTCAACATCATGTCGGCCTTGTCAACTGACTCCCATGAATTTGTTTACATAGCCGGTATCAGGTGCCTGAACATGACTATTGCAAAATTGTTGCATTTGGGACTATAGCTCTAAGTATTGTCTTCCCAAATACGGAACTTTAAAGTAAGATGTCTGAAAACCAATGTTATTTAATAGTCACCCGATAATAAACTGCAACTACTTTCTAAAATAATGGTATCCACCCATTTGTGGATTCTTGATTAACTTCTGAAATCTTTTGTCCGTATGTTACATTGATTCGACTTTGTAATTTCATTAACAAAAACTTCCATTATTTTAATTCATCAAATTCATAGCTGACTTCATTGTTTGACTTGGGTTGTGATTCCAAGATGTATTGGATTCAGAGCAGGTACGCAATTATTATCACGCATTTTAATCTGAATATATTTCCTTAACGGTGTCTATTATTTCTTCTTTATTCAAAAGTAGTACTTAATTAACTTCAAACTCGAATACATCTGTCAGGAATATTATTAGTTTGAAATAACTCTTTTTTTTATAGGCAAAGGGAGGGAAACACACAAAAACAGCCCGAGAGAGGCAGGGATAAGGAAAGAAAAATTAACAGTGCTGAAAAGTCCAAAGATAAAATGGATGACCGAAAACTTACCAAAAAACCTAATAACGAAGAAAAAAAATTAAAACCTACAGACAAAGGTAGAAAAAGAGACAGTCCAGAAAGAAGGAGAGGGAAGAATTCAGAAAGTCCTTCGAGACGTTTTACCCCAGAAAGGAAACATCGAAGTCGGTCTCGTAATGCCCGTAGATCTAGAAGCAGGTCTAGAGATAGGAGGCCCAGGTATGTAATATATATTAACTACCAAAAATCAATTGTGTCTGACCTAACTAAATTTTATGAAAAAATTGGTTGTTCAAGATGAGTGAAAATATTATACATAAATATGATTCAAATGGATTCACAAAGACAAAAACTTATTGTTTTGTCCATTTCACATTCATTAACTTTTTCTTAATTATTTTCATAATTAATCTAAAATGTATCATTTTGGGTAAACAAATGACCATGAGTACCATTTTGATGTACATACAATTTTTTAATTACAAAATAATAATTTTTTTGATTTTTTATATATATAAGGAGTACATGTACGCGAGTAAGATTAAGAAAGGATCACTTAGGCGGTTTGATCATATGGAAAATGGATGAATGAGGAGAGAATGGTAAGAAAGTTATATGACGCAAGTGTTAATGGCACCAGAAATATAGGACGGCCGCGGATGGCTTAGCATGACCAGGTAAACCAGATACTAGAAGATGGTCCAATTAGAAGCCTCAATAATCGATCTTGTATGAGAAGATGTATGAATGTGGATTAGGCGAGCATTGGTGTCAAGACGGAAGAGTGTGATGCTCTATTCTCTCTGCCTATTGACGAAAAGTGTCGTCAACAAATGCGTTTTGTTTTATATTATATTTTCAACAATTGAATAAGTATGTATACTGGGTGTAAAACTACACCCCTAGTGGCCATTTTAGGGATAGATAGATACATATTAAAAATATGAGTCCAAAATGTTCAAGGTGTAGTCAAAGTTATGTAATTATTTTAATTAATTAAAATATTTTATTGATTCCAAATTATACATTGAATACAAAAAATTAAAAGTCATTGATCTTTGAGCAGCTAGAATATTTGTCATTAGACGATTTAGGGTCTGAAGCAAGGATATAGAATAGTAATGGGTCAGTTTGGCAAATATTTATTTCCAAGTATGCAGACTAAAAGCTTACAACAATTTTGTAAAAATGTCATACTTTACGCATTGGTACAAAATTTGCACATAACTCCTTGGAACATTTTCGACTCGTAAGTCAGGTATCCAACCTCCTCGCTGGGATCTCCACCTTGTCATGGTGAGGAGACTTAAGTATTCCAGGAATTCTGAGAGCTATGCTGGCGGTAGGGACTAACGGTAAGTGCCTCCCGAGCCAGACAGGTCGCAGATGAGGAATCAGACTAAGAAATGCACTGCTAGAGGAAGATTGACTTTGGATCGGCTCAATTCAAACTTTTGCAAGCGATGATAACATATTTATCTGACCGGTTGTAATACTGTCGTAAGGGAAACAATATAAAACTACCTCATTACACTTTCCCAGGACTATCATGATAAAGGCAATGGTTTGGCCAGTCTACTGTAGAGCTTTTCCGGACCTCAGTGAACAAAGTGATGATGGCCAACGTACGTTGTGGCACATTGAACACATGAGAGAAGAAGAAGATCCACTCATAAAATATTGTGGACTAGATCATTTACATCCTATATATAATTATTATATTTTAATTAAATAATATAATGTTTTAGTTTTAAACCACTTTATTCCAACTGTCCAATTGAAATTAGTTGACTAGTATATGTGTATAATAAAGTGGTTTAAAACTAAAACATTATTTTATTGTAATGTCAAGTCACAGCGTGTTTGCTTTCTTTCAAAATTTATTATATTTTATATTCACTTACCTACTAAAATGTATATTTTGTCATATAAAAATATTTTATATGATTTATCAAAACTTTTTTTCCTTTACTATTAGTAATAGTACAGTAAAACCTCAATCATTTGATATTCAAGGTATCAAAAAAAAAAATCGAATTACGCGAAATCCTGTTAGCTCAAAATTCAATTTATTGCGCGGAACAGATTGTGTCAATCAAATTAATGAATTCAATAGTGCTAATTTTTTTTAACCTTCCAGCGGGCGCGCTGTCACAAAATTTACGACAAATGCGCCTTATCGCCTCCCCCACTTTTACCACTTAGTCGCAAGAATCGAACTCCGAGCTATTCGAGGATCAGTGTCTCTCTAAACTACAGACGTACCGGGCGTGCTTAGTAGTTTTTGTTATTCATTGATATAACTCTGTTGGTGTATATCGATCTATTTTACGATTACCGATGTGCAGTGGTGGCGGGGACCGAGATATATAAAGGAGGTCCCACATGAATGGCCTCAGAGGTGTGGTTTGTCAGCAAGTACTGTAGCACACGACATGTGTTAATTTTTGTTTTAATAATCGGGGGTCGAATTATTAGGGTTTTACTGTATATACATTACGAGCTTATCCGTTTTATGTTATTAATAAGTGCGGAGTGATGTATAATATGTATTCTGATCTCCTTTTGTTTTTTCTAGGAGAACCCGCTCTCGGTCAAGGGGGCGTGTCAGCCCGCGGGGTCGAAACAGGTTTGTTCCATTTTTAAATTTATATATCTCGACTAATCAATTCACTCATTTCTACTAAGGTTTATTAAAAACACTTCTTACTTAAGAGAGCCCTTTCAAAATTAATTCATCTATTTGCATTTTTTACAAAAATGTTGATTTTTATTATTAATTTATATCAGAAATTATACACTAGAAAATCACAAGAGAAAATCTTAAACTGGAAAAATGAAAATCCCTCCTTAAATGAAGTTTTCTATCTAAAATAATCATCTACAAATAAAATTAACGAAATGTTATTTTATAATTATTGACCTAAACTAACAATTGGATGTATTTCTGCAAACAAGATCTAACCCACAAAGTTGGAAAAAGAAAAATTATATTTGCCAACCTGAAAATAAAATGGTCCTCTATATCCTGCAAAAAAATCAATGCTGTAGTACATTTTATAATTAAATATTTACGTGTGTAATGCTACCAACCTGTATTAACATGTTTTGTATTTTTTTTTAATATTCAGTAGTATCCAAAACAACTTGCAAATAGATCCAGGTTACATAGATCTTTTCTGCACCTCAATGTATCATATGATTGGGGTTTTATTGGTTTTGCCGCAGAAATCAAAATCCTAAAACAGTACAATTGTATCATAGATATTGATGGTGCAGTTTAGGTATTACCATATAGTTTGGTTATAGTGTAAGATACAGTGGAACCTCTCATAACGAGTAATTCGCATAACGAGCAAAACAGATTGTGGAAAAAGCGCTCTCTTAACGAGCGACATTTCACATAACGAGTAGGGAAGTCCCATCTTCACATCACTCACTTGTGAGCTGGGACTTCCGCGCCAGTGCATCAGTCTCTGGTTAGCGCTCATTCCGCTAGCGCATTAGTGTCGCACATGATCACACATTTTTCCAAACTTGTGGTTGGTTGTAATTTTTTTGTGCAAAGTTTAATAACCTTTGCAAAAATGTCCCTGTAGAAGACAGCCATAAGAGAATAATAATAACTAGAAATGAAACGTAAAATCATTGAAAAGCAAGAACGAGGCGTGAGCGTGGCTGATGTAGCGCGCACATACCATTGGTCTACATCAACGATTTGCAGATACAAGATAAGAAGATACATGCTACAAAGGGAGTATCAAGGATGTTCACGAAACGGTTACCTATTCTTGATGATGTTAAAAGGTTGCTTCTAATATGGATAAACGAAAAGCAATTGCAAGGTGACACTATTAACGAAAACATTCGGAACATTCCAGGTTGTTACGCTCCTTAACAATTTATTGTCATTTCCGTTGTTTTGCTTAACGAGTGTTTCACATAACGAGTAAGATTCTGGAACGAATTAGTCTCGTTATAAGAGGTTCCACTGTAGTTAATTACTGAAGCTGGTTGAAATAAAATATCTGGAGATTTTTATTTTAATAAAAGAATGGCCAATCACTAGTTATGCTCAACTTTTGTTGTTTTTAATTGATAAAGAATTGTTGATTCGCTCTCCCCCAGACTTCTGAAACATACACATTGGCTATTTTATACTCATACATTATCGATTAATTCAAATGGAACATAATATTTTTAAGAAAGAAGTCTGAGTTGGCCGATTTCTGATAACTATGACTCTGCTTAAAATATCATAAATCAACAGCTGACTGAGTTCACGGCCCTGGAAAATACACTAAAATATTGCATTCTCGCTACTTGTTTGAATTACCTAATATAATTTTGATAACAGGCCATCTCCTCCACGCAAGAGTGCTAGACAACCGGTGGGACGAAGACGATCTCGTAGTAACTCTTCTGGTAGTCCCCGGAACAGACGGCGAAGGTCTTCTTCAGGCGGCCGAAAGCGCTCCAGTCGCAGGTCTTCATCGTCTTCCTCTTCGCGAGAAAGAGAGAAAAAGAGGGAAGAGCTACAGAAGAAACTCAAAAGGGCTGAACAACTGATCATTTTGAAAAAAAAGATGGAAAAAGAATTGGCTGAGAATGAGAGGCGGAAGAAGGCAGAGGTATTTTTCACTTTTTGTTGTTTTACTATACATGGTATTTATATTTTTTTAACTCTTATTTGTTTTATCTTTGTCAAACCAAAACACTTAAGAGCCATAGAAAAGTTAGTATAAGTAAACATTTTATTATTATGTTACTTCAAATATTTTTTACTTATAGGAATCACAAAGCAAACAAACTGATGATTTTGATATTGCCCGGAAGGAAAGTGTAGAAAGAAAATCTGATAATGGTAAGTTAAAATTTTATTAACAGACAGTTAGTTGTCTTGCGACTGGCTCGATCTACCCTCAGTTACTTTGTTGATATTTACAGTACAGACTGATGTAGCTTATGGTTTTTTTAATTTAAAGATTTGTTTATAATTTATCACTGCACTACATATCATTTTATGCATTTATTTTCTGCAAGCGAGATTATTTTAAATATTTATTCTAATCCCATTTAATTTAGGGGGAACCAAAATTTGAGTCATGCGAATATCAGACGCTCGTAATTATCTGCCTGGTCGGTTTTAGTTATAGCTGCTGATGTTGATTACATTTCATTGACTCACGTCAGCATCAATATATGAATGATAAATTGTTGATTATGACTGAACCGAATCTTACACTAACGCATTAGAATATGATTTAATGTAGCACTGATTTGATTTACTATTTGAATTGATTTGCTTACTTAAAGCTCACAAGAATTTTCAGAATTGGCAGTGCTTTTGATTACAGCATAAATGAAAATTATTATAAATCGGTTAATTTAGGATAAGATTTTTTTCATTTGCTTTCCATCTAAATATTTACACGTAAAATACAATGAAGTATGCATTGTGAGTATTGAGTTTTTTTGACATAAATTAACAAATATATTATTAGTAAACTATTTTTATGATTTCTTCATTTCTCTCGATTAACGTGAATCACACTATTTCATAAATTTTATTTACAAATATCGTAAATTTTTCAATAATTTTGAATTAAACTTTTTGTGATTTTTTTGACTTGAATTTCTAATTACTGAGGTTTAACTATATTTATGTAATCAAAATATTATAATTTATTGTTTTTATTTTAGATAAAAAAGGGAAATCATCTGCAAAAAGGAGATCTCCATCTTCAAGCTCATCTTCCAGTTCCAGCGATGATGAAAAGTCCAAAAAAAATGCTAAAAAGAGGCGCAACAGCTCTAACTCTGAAAGTGAAAAGGAAAAGTACAAAAGACCCATGAGGAAGAATCGATCTCCTTCGGACTGAACAAACCATCAATATATTATTCAACAATCTGTTTTATTGTTATATATTTACAAGTTCTGAAGAATGCAAACCGACATTACAATAAGTTATGTAGGCGATAATTTTAATTAATTTTTCAAATTTGAATGACGAGTATTTTTCAAATTTCTTGAGAATAATATTAATACACATATGTATATGTGTGTGCGTATTAAATCTAATTCATTAGAATTATTTGTAATAATTATATAACGTCAGAGCAGTTTGTATGTTTTGAAATATTCACAAATAGTAGTTTGTAAAATAATGACAAATATTTCATATGTATTAGTTCAATTTCAGTCATTTTTAATATCATTATGTTTTTGAGATTTTAAGTAGCCGCCCATTTTAGCATTTTAATGCATCACAATTAATTATTTTACTATTACATACATTGAAACAGTTTATTTCATACATGTATTTGAAGACATTTATTAACATCACTTTTCTATAGCTAGTTTGGGATTTGTAGTATAGTGTTCAATGAGATATTCCTTCATGTGTTTTGCAGCAAACTGAAGGTTTTTTTTTTCTTTATTCATAAGGTAGAACTTGTTCCCAAACTTGTCATTCACTTACAGTTAGGTAAATATGACTTTTAATATAAGTTATGTTCCCTAATTAGAATAAATAAAAAATAAATAATCTTTTATTGGACTTCTTGCGCACTGTATTGAATGTGGAACAATAATAAATAAAATCTTTTTTTAGACTTTTGTGTGTTTTTTAATTATTAAAAAGGATGCCATTAACTGATCATGACAATCTACACCAATCATACACATACAAGTTTTGCCACATATAGTTTTCTTGTATATGTAGAAAACACACTTGAATTGATCCTTTACCATGATTTAAATGCTACATTATTTATTTTAATAGAAATTAAAATTATGTATATTTTAAACATGCTTTAGCTTGTATACAACAGAACAAGATAGACATATATACTTATTTGAGCCATTCACAAAGTACTTGAGTTCACTATAATATAAAAAAATACAGTAAAGGAATGCAAATCATCAGAATTCATTGTAATTTGTAAAGCAAATTACAATGAATAACCACTGCCTCTAGTGGACGTTAAGTGCCGCCTTTGTTAAATAAAAGAATATAATTAAGTACAAATTAAATTTATCAATTTGAAAAATATACAAAAAAAAACTATCCATTGATAAAATTATTTGGTTGCTACCGGGATACGAACCCGAATATTTTTCTGTATGTCTTTCTAATTGATTCATTTCATTTGTATTAAAAATATCACCGAACTATATTCTGAAGTTGCAACATCAATCAAATATAATCTCGGTAGCCTTTATTACTAAAGCTTCCAAACCTAAACTGGTTAAACAGTTATTTGTTTCAAAATAATCAAAAACCAGTTATTTTTATTTGGTGAACCGGTTATAAAATAAAAAAATGATTTTGCTGTGTAGGTTTTGGCCATAGCTTTAATATGTTATTTTTTATGATCATGTCTCGAGAGAACTGTTCATTAGTTCACAATCATAAGTATGAAGAGTAGGTAGAATTGTGGCCGAATTCCCAAAACTGCCAACAAACTATTATATTTTCATAATACGAGTGACAGTAATTTAAAAAGACATGGGGAAATATATACGTACTATAAAATGTTTTCTCATTAAAAAAAAAAAATTTGCATGTGAAAACTGAAAACCAGTCGGGTGAAGTAAGCGCTTAATTGGAAGCCCTACTTATTACTGCCCTTGTGATGTTTATGCTTAGACATTGAAATTTTATTCAATGTTTCGTGTTTTTGGGTGAAATTTAATAATACGTCATGTTGTCATAATAAATTCCACACTTACATTTCTATTTAAAATAAAATAAGTAATATGACTGTAAATGAGTTTTATTTGAAAAAGGCAAATCGGTTTAAAATATAACCACGTGTATATTTTGTTATAAATTAGCTCTCAACACTTCAGGTATTGATTTCAACTGCTGTCGTTGACACCTGAAGATGCTAGTACCAATTTGTGAAACGTGTAACGTTGTTATATTTTAAATTATTTTCTTTTAAATAAAAATTTTATAGATAAATTTTTCAGTGTTTAATGTTTATTAAGTTTACACCTTCGTCGATAATATTAATTTCCTTTCATCGATGAATTACCTATTTTTAAAATTGTACAAGTGATGTCTGTGTTGATCTTTTTACATAGGATTATTAATGCAGAATTGTATTTTATTTGTGCAGGCTCGGAAATTTAAGGATGTCAGAGAATGGAACAGTCTGCAATTTTTGAAAATAGGATTTTGTCGGCTTGTTCACTGTGTCGACTATTTCTCATTTTTTTTCTAAAATATATGTCTTTATTTGAAAAATATATTTTATTTAGATATTACTTGGAACTGTGTAAGTTATTGTTAAATTAATGTTACTCTATATATGTACATGTACTGGTTTGTGTATGGATGACAACTAGCGAAACGCAAACTAGGAAGAAGAAAAGATTGGGGAATTTTGAATATGTATAAGAATCATATACCAACATTTATTGTATGGGGAAAAATTATTGAAAAATCTAGTTTAAAACAAAAAAAAGTGCTACGTACATATGTTCTAAGTGAAAGGTATCAAGGTAGGTATGATGGTATAAAATAAATGGTATGCAATGTGATTTTAATATTCCATTAAAACTGTATCTTAATTTAAGAAAAAATTTAAACATCTTACGGTAAATCAGTAACGGTAAAATAAATGTGTGAAATGTCTTATAAAAAATACAGATGAATCAAAAAAATCTGGCAAGGCATTCCATAGACTAACTATCACGCAGAATAAATACATAAAAAGAATGTAGCATACTCACATTTTGTCTATCCTCCAAGGTCCCAGTTTAATTGATAAGGTGAATTAACCTCATTTTTAGAATTCATAATCATCAATAACTTAGGGCTGCTGCCTAGAGGCGACTGGTGAACTCTGTAACAGTGGGCAAAACATGAAATATAGAGTTAAATTATGTGTAATATTAAAATGGCGTGTAAAATGTTGCCAGATGTAACTAATTTTAACAACACATTAAAAACTTTCTTTCATTTTATACTAAATAAATCAATTTAGTCAAGGATAATCTGTTTTAATTGTCTAAAAAGACAATAAATTAATATTCCCTTTCTTTTCGTACACATAAGAATTGATTTTATTTTATGATTTGTACCTGTTTCAAATGTATCGATATTGACATTCTTTTGTAATGTTTCTGTAATGACTTGCAAAGTTTTTATACATCAACTATGAAAAAATTAGTGACTATTTTCTTACAAGGATTTTGCATCAAGTATATATTTTTTTTAAATAGAGATGCTTACACGGAATACGTGTCCCATCAATATTTTTACTATTTTCAAACTAAGCTAAACGCTTGTGCTAGGAAAGTAGGACTAACTTGATGACCTGGAATGAGGCTTGAACCCCTGACCACTAGATCGCTAGGCGAGTATCCTAATCACTAGACGTTATAGTCATGATAATTCAAAAGTAGTTTTGTTTATGGCACTTTTGACATGAAATATATGAACATGGTACAAACTTATCTAATAGTATGTAATGTAATGTATTTGGTGAAGTTATTATTAGCTTCTAGTTTTACCAGATTGGAAATAATGCATTTTATGAAAGCTGAGTTATTGCTAAGCTCAAATAAGTTTATTTATTTAAGATGAAAAAATGATTTCGAGAAGTGAATGAGAATCAAATCTCTTGAAAAAATTACTTTTCATGGAGATCTTAACTATGCATCCATGATGTCATTTTATCAGTTCGGTTGATTAGTACCGAGTCTCGTATTCGAGGATCCCCACTTAATTGTGGTTCTCAATTTCTCCGCCTCTCATGCGCTTTTCGGTGGGAGAATAGCCCAATTCGAGAGACTTCCATGGACGTCACATACAAAGCAGTCCTGTTGCGCTGAACGATGTTGTTACTTGGCTGTGGCTCGCTCCTCATTTCTAAGTCGTCTAGCAGCCGCAACTTTGTCAACCCGAAAGCAAATACTCTTCCAACTCCCACAATCTTGAGCCATCTGCTGTCAGTCTTCGGGTGCTTTCCACAAATTCAACATTTCCCGGAGGCAATGTACTGCTTTTTCTGCCCCTCAGCTCTTTGCTCGCCTCTTAGAGCGATGTAGTACTGTGACATTGGATACATGGTCGCTCGAGTGGATTTGCAGAATACAATGAAGAAAACATCCATAATGATGTGATATCGACAATTGTGTATGTCAGCAAAACTAATATTTTATGAAGAAATGCGATCCGACAGTCGTGTAAAAATTTATTATAATGAAAATACAAAGTTAAGGATAATAATAAAAAACCAGATAAGTAATTACATAATAATTTAGATACATACATATTAATTACTATTTTTAAGGTCCTAGGCAAGACCTAAAATCCAGGCCCTTCAAAAATCAAACACATTTTGCTAAACTGAGTACACAGTATTAATATACCTGATATCAATTATATATATACTAGAAGAAAGGAAAATTGAGAGAAAAAAAAAGAAATTGAAAATTGGCCAGGTATTAATAATATACCTGATATCAATTATATATATACTAGAAGAAAGGAAAATTGAGAGAAAAAAAAAGAAATTGAAAATTAGCCAGTTATGTGCCCCAAAAAATATTACAGGCCCTAGGCGGGCATTATCCTCCCAGGCCAGCGATTGCGAACCTTTTGGGCTCGTGTCAAAATTTAACTGGAAAAATATATGCAACCCATAGTGTTCGATTAATTAATTGCTTATTTCAATTAATTGTTTATTTCACAACGTGAGACCCAAAAGAGATACATATGTAATATGTACGTAGTGATAAATTCGAACATTGTTGTCTGGTGGCGGGACACGTGTTCTTTGATAACTTTGATATTAGTGAATACTGACGTGTCATAGGTTCGTCATCACTGCCCTAGGCCATAATTTGTTTCTACTCATGAGTTGCCAATTTGGTAGCTTGCTACTTTAGGAGCTTTTAATTATTATTTTTTTACAACAAACATTAAACCAAAAAAAAAAGTTTTTTTTATAAGATATGTGATTATTAGCGAGCTAGAAACTAATTGAGACCTTGGTACATGAAAAGTAGCTAAAATAATGGTTTATTAAATTGCTAAAATTGACTTTAATTTAAAAAAAATCATAATTCATAAAATAACATGAACCTTAATAATCAATTTGTAAGAAAATACGTAAACTGAGTACATATGTAATAGGTGTGTAATGTTAATGAATTTTAATTTGTTGAATTAATATTTATCGCGTTTTTTTTTTCATTTAAGTCATGTGTCATAAGTATTTGAATGGTTAAAAACTAAAGCCGTATATAAAACGTATATACATATTTTATTTATCAAAAAGATTATACTGCGTTTTAAACGTTAGCCATTTTTTCAGAAAAATTATTGTCCCTTCACACATATTTTCTGAAGCTGCATTTTTGTCGAAAATCGTGATGGTCGCTTTGGTAACGCCAAATCACTCAAAGATTTTTCTTACAGGTATAGCCAAATAGATAAAAAAAAAATATTTAGTCCATTTATTTATTCGCATCTATTACTTATACATTATTTGTAGGTAGGCATAACATACCTATCAAGAAAAAAGAGTAATTTACATTTTAAATCACAACTCAGATCATTAGTCATGGTGTAGATGAAGTCAAAAATAAAAATATTAATTAACCTTATGTTCTTCTTTTTGTAACCGATTATTTTTTATTTTATTTATAAAAAGAGAACATTCAAAACATGAATTAAATATCTGAAGTGAAAACGTTTTTAGTAGATTCGCCATGAAATGTTCGTAATTCTGAGAGGTCTGGCATTCAGAATACACACAACAAAACCGAATTTGTATGACACCGGAATTGAACTCTGAAACCTGCATCTAATAATAATACCATATGCAATATGTCACCACGTATGTAATGGAGATATCATTACATCCATTATATGCAAGTTGGGTAATTATTGAAACCTTCAAGTAAATGTCGCTTGTCTTACCTCCTATATTTTAAAAGCATTATGTTAAAGAAGACTACAATACCAGCAACCGAGTCGCTTTCGACCGCCCACGTGATGTTTTGACCAATTCAATTTGAGTAATTCGAAATTTGACCAAGCTGCTTGTTGCATTGTTTATTTTAATATAGGCCTAAATTCTGATTTGTATCTCTTTCTCTCTCTCTCTCTCTCCCTCACTCTCTCTAAAATCAGTGGCGTACGATTAGATTTTAGATCTTTTAATTAATTTCTGGATATATTTGCTTGTATTGCCACACCGATTTATTCATTTTCATTTATAGTAGTAGCATTACATTTTAACTGTTTCTTATATTACTTATTCATTATTGAATATAAAGGTTATTGAAACGCTGTATGATTCAATGACATTTTCCGAAAAAACCTTAATAAATCGAAATATTCTCCACTTGTGTATTACATATTTTCATACAATTAAAAATTAGACTACATACATATTTAAGGTCAATTCTTTTTTATGAACTTGGAGGTAATTGCCTGAAAAAGAAGTACATAAACCTGTCATATTAACATTAGGTTTCGAATTAAAAATCTATGATATGTCTCTTTCTATCAATTAGTATAAGTCTAGTTTATGTAATTGTATGATTATGACGCCCGCCTTTGGCAAATTAGCTCGAGATTCAATTCCGTTGCTGGCCATCCATGTTAATTTTACATGATTTCATATTTCAAGCGTTTTGGCTTATTTTAATATTGATATAATATATTTTAAATTCATATTTTTTAAATATATACAATTCTGCTATTATACCTTTTAAATTAATTTATTTTTGACGTGAAGAACAGAATCAATCAAACAACAGCAATAAAAATATAATCTACATAAATACTGGCTTCACTTATTGCTTTTGTTGGAGTTGCTGTAACGCAAGCGCGGCCAGTATTTCTGTTAAACCGATTGTTTTTTATAGTTGGAAATGATTTAAATCATTCAATTTAAACTTTGCTTTTAAATAATTCAATAGATGGATAATATTTTAAAAAAATCATATGTTCGTTATGATGAAGAAGCCACATGGAAACCATTTTTATGTTGATATATGCTAATAAAATTATAGCTTCTTAAAACATAACATGAAAGCTCTCACAAACATATTAAAATATACTGATACCAAAGAAGGCAAATGCAGAATGTTATAGAATTGAAAACTAATGTTCCCAAGAAAAAATAAACAATGCAGGGTTCAGAGGTATTCCTTTCTTTTTATCATGTAAAATGTTACATGATAAAGAATAGCTAAAGTCATTAAAGTACGTGTACATAGACTGTAATTATACAGTGGCTGGTCATTCCCGTCTGCGTATAAAATATAATAAACAATGAAATAAAATAAACGTTTAAACTAGCTCCGCGCTCAATTCTGCACTAGTTTCGAGACAAAAGTTTCATCCGTGGACGCACAACATGAAGATGATCTTTTCCATTAAGTTTTTTAGGAAACGTAATATGAAGATTTTCAGTCGCATCTGCAACGAAAGATGGACAGGATCGCCATGAAAGTTTAGCGAGCAATTGAGATTCATCAGAAATTAACCAAGACTCCACTGCCGAAACTGCGAAAAGATATACGAGTAGCTGGACGGATTAGGAATCAATATTGTACTGCATTGTATTATATTTTGTTTGGCCACCATATGGTTTGGCAGACATTTGGCAGTTCGCATTTGTTAGTCATAGAAAATAGCTGATTATAATTTGTTATGGAACGCCTCAACAACATCCAACAGTTCGTTTCGACTTGGCGGGTTTTGTTAATTAACAAACAGCCATTATTGGGCAACTTAAAATCGTCAATTGATACACCAACGACCTTTATACCCAGGCAGAGTTACTGTATGGTGCGCCATATGGCTCATGTGTTTATTTCTTTCAGGGTGTAAGATACAATACTGTAACCATTAATGGTGATCGCTATCGTCACATGTTGTTAAACTTCTTGGTGACCGAATTGGGTCTATTGGACCTGTAATACATATGGTTTCAACATGGCAGTGCCACCTCATATACAGCCCGAGCTATGCTTGAAATTTTTCCCGGCCGCATAATGTCAAAAAGTTGCATAACGAAATAGTTGAAATGAAACGTCTACGCCAATACGCCAACAACAATTCCGATACTACAGGACAATATTCGAGATGAAATTGCTGAAAGAACACGCGAAGTGCGAGAATGTTATGAAAAATATAGTTAAAAGAGCACGTATTTGTGCCGCTATCAGTAACGGCCACTTAGCTGATATTATATTCCGTACATAATTGTAATAAACCAATTAATCGATAAAAAAAAATTAAAATTGGGTTTCATTTCCTAGTTATGCAAAAACAACATCGGTCTGGATCATAATACATGTATTAAATGTCATGTAGAAAAAATGTTGAGATTAGACTTTCATATCTTAACTAGTAGATTGAATGCAGTTGAAATGATGCAGGGCTCGAAAAGAACCGCGAATTCATGGGATTCTCGCAAATATAGCTCCGGTTCTTTCAATATTATTAATATTAACAAATATTACAACACATGTTTTGCAATAGAATTAAGTGATCTAAGTCATTATTTAGGATCAATATTAATTACCATTCGAGTCATAAATTAATTATCCCAAACGAAAAATATGGCAACTCACCACTCAACTACACACATACATGTATAAATACTTTTTAATAAAAAATTCCAGATATAGACAATTTATCCCCAATTATTATTTTTTTAAATTGACAGAATTTAGAAATTATCGCTTAGGTGGTTTGTTGGCACTAGAAACAGAGGACTTAAAAATATAAATATAGTCTGCGAAAGACTTGGCAAGATTAGGTAAAGCAAATAATGTAAGATGGTTCTGTTAAAAGTCTCAATCGACGAACATGCATGAGAATGTCATTGTGGATGAGGCGAGACTGGCGTACAGATTTCGAGATGCAATGTGGCGACCATTTCCTTTTCTTCAAACTCTTGTTTTATTTATGCAGAAATCCTTAAAGTAGTAGGTACATGTCATTCTTTACTGTTTTACTAATTCTAAAGTCGTGGTAATATAGCCCACATATGGCCGCCCGTAAGGTGTAATAGCATTAAATGACGAGAGCCGGTTGCTTTCTGCTCCTTTTTAATAATTTATGTAAATGTGACAAATTTATTTTTTACAAATAAGGTTGTCGTAGGTTCCTCAGTAGTAATGATGAAACTACAAAATACAGTCGATTCCTTTTCAAAACTATTCATACGATACAGTACCTATAATGCTAAAAATAATTTTTGCTCTTATTTAAAATAATGATATTAAACATTATAAAAATAACGTGCCTAATAGATTTTAAAATGTATCAAATTACGATGTTAATTCCGTTATATTCTGAATAACCCAACGATCTCTTATTGCTACGTCACTGACAATTGCTCAGTAGTAGAACTAACGTTCGATAATATTACGATAGACGCCTCAAATTGTTAATGTAACATTAATATTATCATTAAACCCCGTGATAATAAAAATGATTCCATAAATTTTTGATTTTGGTTAAATGTATCACGTTTTGCCGTAAGTAAAAGTTCTGACAGTGCATTTTTGCATAAATGCATCCAAGTTGCAATAAGGGCTATTTTGACATGATCAAAATATCATTCACCGGCCGGTACCGGCCGGCATAAGAATAAAAGCCCTATCCGCGTTTCTTTTCAACCGCATAAACTTAGTCGGGCGAAAAAGAGATGAGAAACATAATTTAACCAAATCCTAAGATTACAAGATGGAACTTGTGGAATATACATGTTGCACTCTAATAAATGAAGTAATCCTATATCTCTCCTTGTTTTATTACGTCATAGAATTTTGACTTGCCCCGGGTGTGTATGTGCGTGTATTTGTTAATTTGCGCAGTCGGTTGTTGCTGGTTGTTGCGCAGTGGTTTTTTTTAGGAGAGTTGAGCAGAGCGGCGCTGTTCAATGGCAGCGCTCCGTGTCGCGTGTGTGTAGTCAGTGGCCGCAGTGTTAGTGAAATACGGATAATATCGAAAAACTCTGTTATTTTTGTTAAAATTGTGTACAAATGGTTAAACATTTATGGCGCTGTTATTATTTCAACTCCGCATTGTGTTTACAGTAGGATTGCTCCTGGGACCAGCTTCCGGTACGTCGAATATTTTGCAATGTGTTTTTGTTTTTGGAATCTCGTAATGTGTGTTTGTGTTCATACAACATCTCTCGTGGATAGCAATATGGCCGTCAGTGTTATCGGCCTCGAACTGTTTATTTTCCTCTAATACCGCGGTCGATACACGCTCTTTATTAGCATTTAGTGTGTTCAGTCGACTGGCGGGCCAATATTCGCTATTATCCACGCCGTGAGGTGCCGTTTTGAAATGTGACATGAGCTGTCAAAATGAAAACAATATAGAACAGTGTGCCTCAAAATCGGCATTTTTCACAACCTATATAATTTTATTTGTGTTTTGGCCTATTTAAATGCTTTGACCGTCTCCGAATTGTTTGGCAGTTTTTTCCGTTGTATCTTATTTGACCAATAGCTACCGACATGTATCTGGCATGCTCAGCACGTGGATACTTTCCCGTGTTAAAACTTTGTTGTCATGTTTAATTTTCCCCTACATTCCATGGCTACTAGCTTCTTGTCGATCCACGTGTGGTGCATACTTTGATCTTGTGACACATTGTATTGTTATGAAATGATTATGATTGTTCTCTCCCCGAGAAATGTCAGCTGACATGTTGAACTTGCATTTTGAGGGCTATTAGAATCGAAAACATGAGCAGTGGTTGCGTAATGCTTTACAATATTTTTTATCGATACTTGACAGAATCTTCAGCATCCTTGAACTGCAGGCAATGATGCATTGAGTACTTTTGTTTGAAATCGGAAATTATTCGTTCATCATCCATTATAGACGAATTTGAGCACGAGAAAACTATTTTTTCACGATTTGGTTACATGGTTTCCTTACGTGATTTTTTAAATTATAATTTTAATACATTTAAACTTGTATAACATAACATTTAGATATAAAAGTTTAATACATTCAAACTGGTATACTAAAGATCTAGGTAACCCTTCCGAAGTTTTCCATTCAATCCAAAAATTGACTGACTCGCAATAGTAAAAATATGGAGTTACATTTTCTTATTTATAAAATTTAATACATGTTCAATAATGTTAAATAGCGGTAACGAAAGTATTCTATTATATTTGATGGTGGGCGATTCTACTGTAAAGCAGAATATAATGTTAATTATTGATGATAGTTTGTATCTACTGTCTTCCTTTTATGGTATATCAATTTCATATAAAATGCATAGAAGTATCAATGGGCCCACTTATATTTTTATCCGTGGATCGGTTCTTCACGTTAGAATGCGCCCACAATTTTTTTGGAATCATTATTGAGACAAAAAATGTCAACAATACGTCAAACCCAGTTTGCGCTCCCATTTAGTTTTGAGGTCACTTTCTAAAAAAAATATCGGTTAAATTCAAATAAAAAGGAAGATGCGCTGAGATGGTGGGAGCTGGCGTTAAATTTACGCTTTCAGGGGAGAATTGCTCGATTGTTGAGTGAGAATTGAAAATATGAACGCGGCCTATATTCAATTTAAAATGCGGACATAACTACATATTATTGTATTACAATACAGTAAGTTGGGTACCTACTGGTACTTAATATGTTTTTTATATATATACTATACTATACAATTTCGGAATATTCTAGGTTATCATACTTATAATGAAAACGTGTAAAATAGTAATATTATAAAATATTAGAACTTTCAAAGCTCGAATTTCAAATTCCGAATTTGACTAATTGGAATGAGTTACAATATCTAAAACCGCAATTATTATTATATACTATTCATTGTATTAGTTTTTCATGAATTTGTAAAATGCGCGGCATTATGTAGCGCGCAAATAGTATATAGTTAACTGCATTATTGTTTATTGATAGAATATAGTACATCTTTAGAAATATTAGTTTATTGCATGCGATCTACAAAATATAATATATCTAGTTAGTATACAAGATCCCAGAGAGTCTTTAGTGAATTTCAGAACCAGAGCCACCAACGCTATAAAAATTAGAATTCGACTGTTAACGAGTTCTGACTAAGGTTACCACATGCAAAATTGAAAAATCAGTGCATTCTATTCTGAAATCAATTGAAATACATTTCAAAATATGTCAACATTACAATAATATAATCTATGACGCTACCGATTTCGGTGTACTTTTCGGAGCTGCTGTTTTTGATAAAGTTCCTCGTTTCTCAACAAATAACTATAAAAATCCATTCATATCGTTTCCTTAAAATTGTATTGTTTGTATTTGATTGAGTATTAGAGCTTTTTCTCCACATTTGTCTGTTCCGCTCCTCAGTGCACTGAACATTTGTCATCGAAGAAACCTTAACATTTGCGGAGAATTGTTTATTAGCATTTGCTTATTTTAAGCCGTTCCGGAAGCATTCGATATTGGCACAAGATTTTAAAAATACCCTCCAATGTTCATTCAGCCTATGATCTTCGAAGAACTTTTACCTTCTTTTGAATTTGAGGTATGAAATCAGGTTGCAAAATTGGTCAAATAGTTTTACATCATTGGTAACATCTCTATTGCTTCATAACCAGTGAGATCTCAATTGTGTGTGTGAAACAAAAAAAAAAATCATACTTTTGAAATTAGCAAAATTAACTTTGTGGTTAAAATTCATTATTTTTATTTGTTAACTTTGTTTTATTAACCACTTATTGAGTTTAAATACATCTACCGATTTCGAAAATTGTTTGAGTTAGATACTAAATTTATTTTTTAAATAATTGTTTTTTAAAAAATAGATTTTGGTAAAAAAACAATAACATATGTTTTTAGTTAGTATTGACCTGAAGAAGAAAATGATATTTTTCGAAACCGGTAGATGTGTTTAAACTCAATGAGTGGTTAATGAAACAAAGTTAACAAATAAAAAAAAACATTTTAAAATGAATGACATTTTATGTCAATCAAGAAAAGAGAACATGTCCTCCTTTTGTACATCCAGTAACCCTAGCTTTTCATGAGTAATTCCCAAGCGGCAAATCGCTGCTAATGTTGGAAGAGTACTAATCTATGAACAGTGTTAAGAACGCGATTAACCTCGGTGATTGTCATTTAATCTTTTGTACCAGAATACTTCATATATTTGAGTGACCGCATTTCAATTGCATTCATTTTTATTCTTCTTTTGCCAGCTCTAGGTTTCGCTTCCATAGTCAGTGTTGGTATTAGAACTCTTGGACTTATTTAATCAATCTTCCCTCACTGCGTTCCAAGCCCCACTCACTTTATTCCTCTAGCATCGGTCTCGCTTCGATGTCTTCTCTCACTCACCATCCCCAGGAAACAACCTTGTCAACTACACAAATACGTTTATTTTAAATATTCGTTATTTATATTTAGTAATCTTTTATTCTTCTTTAAAGAAACACATTTATTGATTTGCACATTCGCTTTCCATGTATACTGTACGCTTTATATCCTAGACTGAATTATCCTGTGGCACCCTTATGTGTTCACAAACTACAATTATATAAGCCTTAAAAATGTACTTTATCTAACTCTAATAGGAGATTTATCATCTAAAGAAACACGGTATACAAACGAGTCGTGATATCAATCTTAATGTATGGATGAGAAGCCTAGAACTGGAAAAAAAAATAATGAATTTATGCTGAATACGATGGAAATGGGTTCAATCACTTCCATCGGGCATATATGTAGAAAATCTGCACACGATAGAACGAATAATGAAAAAAATATGTGTTGAATGTTAATCTGTTTCTATTAATTATAAAATTATATTAATCTGTATATAAAATTTTAGTAACTTTTATTGCAGGATGCAATTAAAGTTAGTTATTCGGAATCCTTTTTATAATAGCCGATTAGTTTTGGATGAATTTTAAAATTATATTCTATAAAATAAAAACAAAAATGGAGCCATCGGCCCACAGGGATTTTTCCCGGTATCCCGCCGAGCCTATCCGCCCCTGCTGTCAGTCAGTCTGGTAGTTGTCATTCCAAATAAACAAATAGCAACGAGATGCCAACTCCCTGCGCGCCTGCACCGTTTACACTCGAAGCCTAGAATGACCGGATAGTTTACGGTGGTGATTTGTTGCGTAGTTTGGGTTTTGTTTTGCAAACTTCTCGATTGTTTGGTAAACACCCCGGTAGAAGAGTGATGTTTATTTTGGTGGTCACGGGGTCATGGGCTTCCTCGCTTTCTCCCTTCCTCCCTTCCTCCCTTCCTCCACGCCAAGTGCGAGCGTACCAAAATACTTTTTTTTTTATATATATTAATAAATATATTTGTTTATGTAAATACCTTCGATAGCTGGTTCCCACGTTTCCGATTAACAATAAACACACGTATGATGTATGAACTGCACTAACCTTTTTAATTTTACCGTTTTTTTGATCCGCTGTTATTGTTGCTGGGTTGTCTTCTTTAGATTTCGACCGACCGAAGAGCGCACTGGTGGTTTATTTGGACCGCTGTACTGGTCGAAGCACGGGATGTAATGACCTGTCGGTTACCGTCTTTTTAGCTTTCCGAAAAAAAGGGCGGCAATATTCACACACACGCACATGTACATTATTATAAACCAAGAAACTCAGTGGTGCAAATCGAAGTAACAAGGCACGTAAACGATATTGTTTGAGTAAAATGATTCAAATAATTTTCTTCTGTAATCAATTATATATAACCGTATACATATTTTTAAACAGTTGCCTGCCCACGGTGGTAACTATATGTTCCAAAAGTTATGTTCATTGAGGCTGCTATGTATTTGTCTTTTTTTTCTTTTTTTTTTCTCTCGTGTTTTTCAGGATTGTTTTATTTCGACGGCCCGTGTGACGCCAATTGTGCTCATCACCCATATCGGCGTTGGAAGCGCTTGCACGAACGGGAGGCACGTTTTTTAACGTCTATTAGAAGATGTAGTAATTAACATTTTCACTTTAGAATTTCACATCAAGTACCTGCAATTAATTATCAATGTGTTTGTAGCTTTGAGTCGCGAATTCTGAATACTAGACACAACACCTGTTATATGTTGTCCATTTCCATGCGTTATATAATATTTATGAAATATACAAATTGTGTTTGGAATTAGGATTACTCTTAGTATAAGTAGTAGGTACCATACTGTATTTATTAGTGATTATATAATTTTATTGTTTTTTAAAAAAAAGTTTTTATTAAAATCTTCTTCTATTGATCTATTGTTTAATTTTGTTTGTAATAATCTTTGTATTTCTTCTTTGTTATTTTTATTATATAAAAAGTGTGGGGAACATTACATTGCACACTCCCTGCCCTGCATGTTTGGAGTATTTTATTCTAATTATAGGTTTGGTCCATATAATATTTATAATGCATGTTTTATTACATAGATTCTATTTACATGTACCTAGAGTTGTTAAATATTTCCACTTTTTTTTTCATGGAAATTTTGCCAGCATTTGAACATCAGAGTTAAGATGTTGAAGGAGTACATTGCCGCGTAACATAATGAGGATCAAAATTCCCATGAAGATGATCAACTAAATTTTGCATGGTTTGAAAATGAATTTCTTAAAATGGTTTTAAATGAGTTCTGAAATTTGGTGAAAAAATGTCCAATTAACGACCCAGTACGTATGTAGATACATGACATGGACAAGTAAATAAATATGGCTGTTTTAGTGCAATACTGTATCGGGTCATTTTTTTTTTTTATTGGATTCCCGAGTGAGTGTGGAGGAGACAGAATTACACGGAGCATTCTATCATGCTAAAGTTCCTGGGGAGAACTGATTTAAAGAACATATCAATAAAATCATGATCCAATCTCGACGATTACGACCCAGAGAGAAATAGTGGGGCAGATATTAGATCATTATTTTAATAATTCTATTTAATTTTATTATCTTTTTAAAATGTTGTTTTCTCAATTAATCCACATTTTCTCATGACTCAAATAAATTATTTCTAATATATTTAAAAAAAATGTTTTAATACATTGTAAGTAGGCACTGAAATGTATTGTACATGGATGCTATGTTTATTTATTCTGTTACGTTTTGACATGTTTTTAAAGGTAGACAGAGAATTCTACTATTTGACTGGTTTCTTCAGCGTTAGTATCCTTCATAACGTTTCCAGGTGCTTATTAATTACACTGACGTCACTTTGCCGAGTGTGCTAAATAATATCATTTTTCTGTAAAATTATATTTTTAATATTTGCAAATTGAACTTTGTGGTTCATGTTCCTATTCATATAGATTATTTGACTTTATTTGTAACCACTTAATGAGTTATTTTAATACACCAACCGGTTTCGGAAAATACCATTCATCAGAATGTCTAATGTTCTAATGTTTTTAAAATTTAAATAAGAATTATTTAAAATAAATCTAGTACCTAAATTCAATTCAATTTAATAACAACTAAATTTAACCACAAGTCCTATTCTAAAAAAAATTCTAATATTTTTGTATCATTAAGTAAATTTCCACATCTTTCATCATCGTAACAATTTAAGTTAGTTACTAGATTTATTATTTTAATTAATTTTTTAAAAACATTACATTAACGTGATAATATGCTTATGGTTTTAGTTAAGTTAGTTTGACATCCTGACGAAGGAAATGGTATTTTCCGAAACCGGTTGGTTTATTAAAATAACTCATTAAGAGGTTAAAAACAAAGTTATATAATCTATATTAACATTATATTTAGTAAATATATTGTCAATTTTAAGTGCAGGTGCTACCATAACCTGGTGAAGCAACTGATGATTGTAAAGTTAAACTAATGCATTGTAAAATGACAATACTATTAAGTGCTGTGATAGTGCGCGTATAATCATCAAGTGTCTTCCCAATTTACTAGCTAAAGTCACACGGTGATTGCCGACGAAAAGACACTAAGTACTAAAGGTTACGTATGGAAGGTTTGGTTCTGTTAATTTATCCAATACTACCTACTACAGACTGTAGTTAATTATTTAGTCCATACAATAATAACTTTTCTAGTTTACTTAAAGTAGTATATAAAGGTGTTTTTTTTTTTTAGAGGTTTGTTTTTCGAATTGGCAACACTTTTTCCAGCGGCAGCCAATTTAGCAGCTGACAGCCGATTTGTGCTCAATTTGGTTTGCCATTTCACCTTGAATAGACCTACGCCAGAACGACTGTAAATTGTGCAAATTTCGCGAAACTTACTACTTTTCGATTATTGTTGTGCAAATTTCACTCTTGAATATAAATTGACTTTATGGACGCCGTTTAAATATTTTATTGCACGCATAAAATAATGATCACTTTTGACATTTTTATAAACTATTTTTGGAACACCATCAAATATTTATAGAACAGGTTCAAACATTAATCAATCATGTCGCTGACAAATTCTACATTGAATTTTAATTGTTAAATTTTTTTATAGAAAGTCTTTTTTTATAATATTTACTTTTCAATTAATTTTTTAAAGAATTAAATCATTTATATTGATTTAACTTAGTTTATATAGTAATTATTTGATTTTACCAAAGACGTAATCCGTGTATATATATACATTTATTTAAATGATTTGTACCATCTCATTAGATCCAGTGTTCCGAGGTGATGTTTCCATTATTTCAATGAACGCATACGAAAACCTCATGTTGACGTTGTCAATCGATTTACCACATTGAGAATCTTCTCTTCATCAAACAAATATAAAAATTTAAAATGATAAACTGCAATGTACAGGTTGTCCCAATAAAATGTATACACGCGAGACAGGAAAAGTGTTACTGTCGATGAGGAGTTTTATTTCCAGCACGTCCCCACTGCCATCGTAATGTGAGAACCTATTTTTATGAATATCTTGAATTGATAATTCGCCCGATATGACTTAACAAATACATATTTTTACTTTATTTATGTTATGCTAAAACAATTTATATAATATTTAGTAATATTGATGACTCGTTTGATTCTGACAGTTCGCCGTCACCAGAGGAATATTACTCGCTATAAACTGGTATAAATGAATAAACCAATTTTCGAAAAGGGGCGACACGCTTCACGGAACTGTCTGCCGTTATGGAATGGGTAAGAAGTTAATTTTAGAAAGGGTCATAATCACGAAACCCTTCTTTGAGAATGCGCTTTTAATCTCGATTTGCCATTACGTTTCTCTCATTGGACGGAGATTCGCCAATAAATGGATAAGGGAACAAACGTTTAGGCCGTTTAGGGCTTCCGCACGTGACTGATCTTCAGTCAGATTACAATCCTCCATTTTCCCATCCCGCATTGCGCTCATTGGTATTCAGGCCGCTCCTGCATCGATAATCAACATTTTATTTGTCTGATCGAGTCCCTCTAATTCGCGGGTTTTCCTCCTCCGAGAAGATTAGTTCAACACTTTTCCACTCGAATGTATCTGAACGGTTGCATCGGACATTTTCTTTATTTTCTCTGCCGCCCGCACGCGCTCGGTTATATCGCTAATTACCGATATGTAGTGGGACCGTCCGTATTTTTATCGGTCACCATAAAAATTTTGAACACTAACGAATGCGGACTCCTTAAAATTTGACTATACTTTTATGTCGACAACTTTGTAATAACAATGCCTATCGCAAACTGGAAGTTATTATTGAAAATTCGCAGATACATAATAATGAAAATAAAATTATTTTAAAATTACAAAAAAATTATAATGCAGTATAATGAAATATTTAAAAGACATATGGACCGGATAGATAGATATGATGCGACAAAAATAAGGGTGCCAGGTATTTGTGTCGGTACCTGGGACTTTCTTTCCAGACTCCACATTCGCATTGAAGTTTCTAATATTTCGGTTTTTTTTCTGAACTGTGGACAACAATTCGACGCATAAGTGAAAAATGTGGATTTATATGTTTTTGGATATTTCGGGGCTATTTTTTTCGTACTGTCTTGGCGAATTAAAAATATTTTCATCAGGCAGGCGACTGGTTTATGTCTGCTTTGAAATAAATGGGAATTTGATGTTTATCACGTGATCCACATAATGTCTCCCGTTTTTGTGATATGTATTTTCTAATACAGAATGTCGATATCGTTTTTGAGCGACGTTTCCAGATTCCAATTGTTTCCAAAGGAAAATGAAATAATAGCTCTATTTCCGAGGACGTACATATTAGTTTCTTTAGAATCAAGTGCCTTTTAGGTTTAAGGCTAAATAAAATGTATTGTTATATTTTGTTAGCTCGCTATTACACCAGAGTAATCCTGTTATCCTGTTAAGGAAGAGGGGGGGGAGTAAAGGGCACAAGGGGCATCCATCAATCGGAGTTTACTATAAAATGATCGTAATGCTCTTGATAATCGTTCTTGTGCATTTGCAAGACATGTCCAAGTAACCTCAATTTAGATCTTTCTACACGTACAAGTATGGGCACCATGCCGACGGTCTCACCTATCGCGATACTTCTCACCCGTCCTATTAACGTCACTCCTGCCGAGGGTGTCTCTTATCGCGGTAATTCTCACTCGGTCCATTAAAGTCACTAAATATAATTAATTAGCTCGTATATTTATGAAGTTATTTAGTTAGAAACTGCAAAGTGTAAAAATATGAGAAAATCTTAATTAAAAACGAAAATCGGGGCACTGTAGGTGTAACCACGTTTTAGTTTTTATGGTGAATAATCAATTTTACATAGGAAAATTTATGTTCTTTTTTGTATGTCATATTAGTCATGTTTCGCGGCTTTGATCAATTAAAATAATCGTGATCAATTTTTAAAAAACTAATTGACTTACCATAACGCCGTTCCCCGCGGGGGTAGGCAGATAGGATAGAGCGCCACACTCTTCTGTCAAAACACACAATTCACACATCTCATGCAAGCTAATCATTTGAATCACTCAATTTTTCCAATACCTTTCTTTAGTCGTTACCTTTGTTTCTTATAAAGTTAACTTGCAGCCTTCTATAGATATCGCCGTGTTTTAAATAAACCATGTAATGAATTACAACGTATGAAAAATATCCCTCCGTCAAACAAATTTAAAAAAGAGGATATTCTCCCGAGACGCGGGGACTCTCGGCGCCAGTGTTCACGACCTCGGGATGACTGCCACGTCACTGTGACGTCACACATACAGCCGGTTATCTCTCGAGGGTTGTAATCGATTGTAAAAAGACATAAGCACTAGTGCAGATATAAAAGCATTCATACATAAAATGGTGTGTCTCGTAAGAAGTGAACGAATCTCGCTGCCCGGCATCGTTAGACTGGTAATAAAATTCCAAAAAACCAATTTCGTAATGGGCTCCGGGAGGGCTGCAGGATAACAGGTATGTGGGTAGGTACATGCATACGCAAGCATTTTTACGACGTAAATGAAAACATCGCAAGATGTTATATTCTTTTTTATGTCATTTTATAACTTACGGTGTTGTTATATAATTACAATATGCGATGACGACATCTTGGACTTTTTACTTTATGATGTGCGGACTGCTTTATTTATATTTTTACCACTTTATTTTTAACCACACTAAAGTTTTACAAATTTATAAATGTATTTTTTACGTGGGTGCGGATATTGTTTTAAAGAAAAAGGTTGATTTAAATCAACATATCCTTTTTTTTTTGAGAACCTCAACAATTTTCACCATTTGGTTAACACATTTATACAAATAATTATTACATTTAAAAAAAAAACAAAAAATAATGAATTTTATTCAGAAATTGATTATGTAGGATATATCCAATACGATGATAAGGTACGCGAGCGATACAACATTAATCGGCACATCAGATGAAGAAATGGCTCCGTTGCATTGAAAAAGTAAACAGAAAATTGGTTTTATACAAATAAGATAAATCATTCCAGACCTTGAAATTATCAAGGAGTTTAATTATTTCGATTGCTGATGACTGACAACGTTAGCTGTGAACCAGAAGTCAAGCGAACACGCGTATGGCGAAGAGATCTATGTCCAGACTTGACAAGGTATGGAAAGGCAGTACACACATGCATCTAAAAAAACTATGGTATGTGCAGTCTTTGATGTATTCAATATTTGTCTATGCTATGGAATCGTAAACCCTAAAGGCAAAGGAAAGAAGGTGGATTGCTGCCGCGCATCAATAAAATTGCCTCGTTACTTGCTAGATCCTTGACTCCATTGCTGGTATGTACACATCTTTATTCTTCCACAAAATCGACACCGCTGAAGGGCCAAAAAAAAACTTTTTTCATACTTAACATTTTTCGCGCTTCGTTTTAGTTTCGATTTTCTACCGTATTGAATTGTACTTTTTTTTTTACTAGTACTTATAGCAAACGTGTTTTCGATGTTTGTTTTTTTTTCTAATTGATAATAATTTTCCTTTAAAATGACTTAAGTTATTGTTTCAAGAATACTGGGAAATCCCGTAATAAATTTAAAATTTGGCCAGTACAGAGCAATCAATTAAGCGGTTGCCAATGAAATTTTAACTAGCTCATTGCTGAAAGAACACTGTATGCAAACCTCGGCTATGTCATTAAATGGGCCGTAATCCGATGCAATCATAGATATTAGTCGCCTTTTCATATTTGTCTATTATTCCAAGAATCATCTGCCCATTGCTCAGTGCTCATTATAACCAAGTTCGACTGCGTTTACTTTTAATATACTGTTTATTTATATCTTCTCCATTATCTTATTACCATTATATTTTAAATATCTTAAATATATAACAAGGTCTAACTGCTGCTCAACAAATTTATTTAGTATATATATACTTTAATTCTTCTGCGATTTTGCGATTCCTTTATACAATTCCTTATTTGAACATTTCACATAGTGACTGCTTTGTTTTCCACGGCCGTATTATCACCGCCATTCCTCCGCAGTTCTGCAGCATGATGAATAAGAATTGTTTTATTTATGCTTTTATTGCAGCGAACAATTTTATGGATGCCCATGAAACCATTCTTCCTATAGTGCCACTGTTCCAGCGACGGCGAACTTTTTTCCACAATTGTCACTCCACTTTAGCTTCCCGATGTCCCGCGCCTTGTGTTCAGCGATAACTTCGGAATATAATAATGCAATTTTCGTTTCGTGATCTGTTTGGATGCCGACAATACAAGTTATAACGAGACACTGACACAATAGGAAAGTACATCTATCTCACCCACTAGCCAAATTCATTGTCATATACTTAAATGTTCGTAGTTTATGCGTATTTATTATATTAGGTTGTCTAATAAGTCTTTGCGGTTTTTTTTAAATGCTATTTTCCCGCTATTTTGTTTTTTTGTGACAAAAAATTACATTCTATTCGATAGGATTTTTCTGCTATAAAACCTAAGTGTCGCCGTTTTCCTGTATCTTATAGTTTTTCTTAATTGTTGAGCTTAAATAGTGGTGTTAAGTTTAGAAAATAAACATTTTCGACATCTTCTTTTCATGTCATGGTCATTCAGGAGCTCTCTGGGAAATTCTGTCGCATCCACCCTGCAGTCCCGACCTCATTCCGTCTGATTATCACGTTTTTTGGTCGCTCTCCAATCTGCGTGACGTTGCGATCAACAGCGACGATGACCTCAGAAATTGACTCGATTACTATCATATTTCCATACAAGATCAGCCGATTTTTATAGAAAAGGCGTCGACAGGTCGGTTGAGAGATGGATGGAGAGCACATCATTGATTGAAATGTCGTATTTTTTGTTGAACCATTTAATTTTATAATAAATAATATCCATATTATAATCTCAGCAGTAGCTGGCGACTCCACGTCCAGGACGCGAGGTCCACGACGGTCCACGACGTTCCACGAGCGGAACAACGAGTAGAGTATTTGATTTATATTTTAATTAATCTTGTCAACTTAAATATTTTTGGCGGACAACATTTGAACATCGCCCGTGTGTCGTCAAAATAAATGGTTCACGTCTCGCTTTGTGTTACGCCAGGTGCGCCATCCCTGCACTGTTCGGCGCGGCGCATATTGAAATTTTGCACAGCGAGCGATGATGTGGTCGGATTTCTTCCAATGTATTGAACATATTAGACGACGGTGATAAAATATCTGATGAAAAGCTTAATAAGTAGGCAAATACAGGCAATATTTCCTCACAACATGTTACACTGTAACTTTTCAAGACAAACGATGAAATATCCGGCCTCGATGATGGCCAACATTTGGGGGAAACTTTGAGTAACTTTTGCCATCATTGGATCCGAACTCTCCTCCGTTATAACGAAGATACTTCGTTACATTCTTCTCTAAACGATGTTATTGTATTTTTTTTTATCTGTAGCATTATAATTTATGTTTTTAATATTTAAAAAAAAATTCTGTCTTTAGGTTTTTATTTTCAGGAAATATATTATTTATAAAAGTTATTTTTGTATACATTTCCTACCGACTATGTTTATGAAGTTTTTAAATTTTGTACTAATAATGATCAAAATGATTATGTACGTGCTTCCATATATTCTCTATTTAAACAATTTGATTAAAGTCATATTGACGTAGAACTGCCAACATCTCGTATCTACGTAATTGTAAATTTTACGGAAGGAAGAAATAAATCTTCTCATTATTCTATGGTGTATAAACTTATTAGATATTTCCATAAACAATATTTGTAGCTAAGGTGTATTTATGATACTATATTGTCACTTGGCTGCAAGGTGACGTTAAAAACATGTTTTCTTGAAAAATGGTCGACACATAAATTTGGCATTTTGCGAAATTAACGATATTATCGAATATATTCAGCGTTAGATGTTAGCCCGCTAAATTTTAATAATTTCTTCACCACCTTGCGGTATTGGCCTTAAGAATCAGGTAAATTTCGTCTATGTTTATAAGTGTATTTTTTCTGTAGAACCAATATCAACGGAGTTATGATTTTTTAAGTCTTTGAGCAACACAATTTTGAAATAAGATAGCGGATCAGACTGGTTAACGAACTTAGCTGAGGTATTCACAATGTCAATCTTTCCGAATCGTTGAAATCTGATGAGAGCTATGGAGTTATTATTTATTTTAGTTTAGTTAAAATTTTATTTTGTTATCTGGTACATAATTTTACATGGGTACTTAATTTTGTTTTGATTAAAATAAATTATTGTTCACTATTAACTTTATTTAGAATATATTTTATGCTTTTATTGTAAACTCCCAGCACAAGCGTCTGTCTAGTGAAAATTGGGTACCTTTATTTATTACGAAATATTATAATGTAAAGGAAAATGGAAAACATCATTTTTTTTGTCCTGATTTGTGTAACCTTAAAATTATTTTCCAACATTTTCCGAACAAACACACTAGGAAGTGGTGCCAATTTTTTCTGCGGATGGATTAAAAATAATAAAACACTAATTCTAGAAATGTATGGTGTGTGGACGGATTAAATTGGTTTCAGAACTGAGTTTTTTTTTTTGATTACCGCACTTGAGGATTCCCAGTTTGAAAGTAGTCAGGTTATGTCTGAAATAATGCTAACGTATTAATAATTTTATGTGTATTATATACAAAACTGTATGATATTAAAGATACAATGAATATTTTGACTTGAGTAAATACAGTGGAACCACGTCTACATTCGTCTGGTTCGATATTCATCACATTTTGATAATAAACAAATGCTTCCATATTCGTTAATATTTTCTATATTTGTCACTTCCGCTGCCCGGCAATGCTGTCTAACTGGGCCGAAACGCAGAATATGATCGAAAAGTGGCACCCAAATGTTGCCATAGTCAACCAAAACATAAATGGATTCAATGGTAATGTGGATTGACTACTTCATGAAAGTTTTAAAAAACAGACAGAAGCAATTGAGCAAGTTCTTTGTTAAATCGAGTACTACTGAATCATCGGCAAACGAAAACCATCACCAGAATTAGAGTTACCTGATGTATAATTTGTCTCCTAAATGTTAGTAACTTTCCTCCTCTTCCGCTTCTACCATCATGTCTCTTCAGTACAATAAAGGTAAAGTTTTGACATAAAATGTATTAATTTGTGTACTATTTTTCGGGGCTGGGAACGAATCAATTGAATTTAAGTTATTTGTTATGGGAAAAACTTTCTATATTCGTCGGGCTCTCAGGAACGGGTTAATGACGAATATAGAGGTTCCACTGTACAGCCATAAATGTACTTTATTAGGCTACACGATATTTATTATTTAAAATAGAGTTTTAGGGGGAGCGGGGTTCCTATTGTTAAAAATAACGACGCATGCTTAACTTGACCAAGGCAGGGCAAGGGGGAGTAGGCAGGGGTGACTGTTTTCCTTTGGATCCTAGAGTGCAACTGAATAATATTTGGATACCATTGTATAAAATATGTATACATTTATATCAGGGGCAGGGGATGGAAGTAACAAGGTGAGGGAGGAGGATACCTACCTATGTTCTACGCAGGAACTGATTGTATTCAATGTAATGTTACACATTGTGAAATGGTCAGGGGGGGAAGGGAGGGTGTCTGTTTTGCGCTGGGTCTTAAAGAGTAACTTTGCAAAATTTAGAACGGATGACATTTAATATAATACAAATTTAAGGGTGGGGTGTCACGGGAGGGTGCCTATATTTTGCGTAGGTTCCTAAAGAGGAACTGTGCAAAATTTATATCGGTCGAAGGGTGTATAAAAAATGAATATACAAGCATTCGGTTGTCATGAATCCCCTCAAAATATTTACTACAAATTACGGCAATATAACTTTATGGCTAGACATTTTAACAAATCTTTAATTCAAGTCTTGCAACGTTGGTTTTATTAAGAGTTCACAAATTAGTTTAAATAAATTCACATTTTGTGATCTCGATAATCATCGTTTCATCTTCTTAATAGTATAGTAGGCAGATTTTAACGAATATTTGAACGCTTCTAAACCACCTGATAGGCTTACGGTATTGTAATTCGTCTTTCTCACATTATTGTACTTAATTAGGGGTGTTTAATTCTTCACGCGTTTATTTTATTTGGGGCTCCTACCCAAATATTCTCCAGTACTGATGGGCCGTTGAGTGACAGCTCGCGTCGACCCGGGGCTACCCCCGACTTAATGACGAGTCCTGCACATCTTTAAATATGTTGGTTACTTGCGAGTAAAAGAATTGTGTATTTGGCACGATCCAATTGTCTTTTTCTATAATTATTATCTGGTCTTGCGAACCGATTTTTTATTTTTTGAAATGATGCTTAAAATCCAGCAAAAATAGGAAAAATGTAATGGCAAGTGAAACAAAGTATTGAGAAGATTGATTTTTTTAATGCAGGTACGTCTGTCGCAATCTCATAAATGAAATACGCCATCTGGGTAAAACGGCTGCGGTGTATCAATTTACTTGGTTAAACCCATCGATTTTTACGTAACAACTAGAAAAAGTGGTGTAGTGCTAAATAAAAAAGTACCAGGGCGGTATTTGATTTTAGCCCCCCCCCCCTTTTTTTTTTGTTATTAAAAAATAATTTTAGCTAGCAATAAATTAGCGCTAAAACCATGTGTGTCATTTTATAAAACTACCGATTTATAAGATGTAAGTTTAGGGATGACTGTTTATTTAAGTTGAATTAACATATTTCATCTGTCTCCTAGTGCATGTGGTCAATGGTTGAAAGAATGGGATTCCATTGCGCGCATATGATCAATTCTTAATATAAAAAAAATTGTAAATTTTCTCGTTTGGTCCTATATATTTTTTTGCATTCTCGTAATATAAAATAAGTGCTCGCCCTGGCTCCACTACCCCACTACACCACTGACTAGAAATAGCTCGTCATAGTTTTTATAACTTTTACTTATAAAATCAACGATAATTGCAAAATAATTGAATTTTTTGAATTGATGTTTTTGTATGATTATTTATATTTATCAATTTCTTTATAAATTATAATTTTTTTCTTCCGTAAATGAATTTTGATAGTTATAAATTATGCAAGTATGTTCCTACCAACGTAGCGTGATCTACGATGTTTTATTGTGATATAATCGAAGTGATTTTCTTAAAAATTATTTATTGAAATACTGTTGTATAATTTTGGTGGACGCGGACGGATGTAAATAGGCTGCATATGAACAAAAAAGTTGTGCATTATTGAAGTTTTGGGAAATAAGTATAAATTAAAAAATCCTTTACTTTTTAAAAGACCCTATAAATTTCTAGCCGCTATTAAACGGATTAGCGAAACTAACGGCTAGATTTTAATTCTGACAGTCCTTCGCAGCAACGTCATATCGATGCCACGAAAAAATTTCCTTGTTTACGTGCATCCAATTTGTTTGTTTTTATGTGCATAACAATTTATTAAACTATTATTTCCCTACTGGAATGTTAGGGACACATTGACGTCTGCCAATTTTTTGTAGTTTTCATGCAAAGTTTACTTAACATGCTCTATTCTTTCGTAAAGGTTGATTCATGATTGAAAAACTGCGTGCACTTTTACTAATTTTACCGACTAAATGTTTTGTTTTCATGGTGTATTCCAACGTCATTTTGTAAAACATGTTTCATATGGTGTTCACAATTCGCATAGATAAAAGATATAGGATATGTCAATTATTTGTCAAGCGAACGAGTTAACATTTTTTGTATATATTCAATTTTAAACTTTCTGTTATATTAGTTTCGGTCATGGTGATTTGTAAATAAAGCTAGTTATTTAAATATAAGTTTTTGAGTAAATCTTAATGAAACATTTTAAATATCCGTTGTCCGAAAGAGAAATCGTTGATAATATTTTAAGTGAAATCGAAAGCAGATTATGGTACGGAACAATAGAAGAACTTGCCTTTCCTGATGTAATGAATTCACAATTATTTAAATTTATTATATAAAATTATTTAAATTTAAATTGATAGAATTGTTCTCAAAATCATAATAATTTTTCTCACATTTTTCTACATATCTACAATACTATACATATATTGTATCTAGTTAGCGTCGTCGGTAACGGCATAACCTAAGTTTGTGCCCACTGCATGCCATTGGTGAGGCTGTTATTTATGTAGATTGACAAAATAACTAATAAACATTCCGTTTATAATTCTAAGTTGATTTTTGATTGCAATTTTATTATTTTCATATTAATCTGAAAAGAAAACGATGTCATAAATTTTATATTTTTATCCCAATAATGATATGGCGTGATATACGTACTTTTAAATAATTTTAACAAAATTTGAATGGGCAGTTTATTAAGTTAAGATTATGTTCATTTTAATGTTGTCATTGTTTCTTTGATTTTATGATATTTTCAAACGATGACAACAAACAACTAGTTGTAAATAATATGATTTTGCTACTGAATTGGCATTTTATGTTTTCAGTTTAGATTTCGTAGTAGTTGCGTCACTTGAAGCTTTCGTAACTCTTCAACCGCTCGGTGCGTATAACTTAGCGTCTGTTGATGTATCTAATGGCGTCAAGCCGGAGGCCAATGAGGAAAACTTATAGGGCCAATTGATCGATCTCACGATTTAACTGTGAATTTGCACACGGCTTTAATCCGAGGCTAGGTCCTAATGTTCAAGTTTTTAACCTAAAAGTTTAGGGCGCCTCGGGGGCGAGCTGCCGGGGGTGGGGCAGGTGGGGCAGATGTGTGCCCGGGTGACTCGACCTTGCCGCGTAATTGGAATGGTAACGGTTGGCCGTCCCACGCGCTATTTTCGCTCCAGATGAAATATAGCCCAGAAATAGTTTATAACACATCTTGTTAGTTCTTCGCTTACTGTTCCAACTGGGTTAAAGCGTCGATCTAATTTATCTAATTTGCTGAAGATTCTGAATATGATATAATTTAATACAATTACGGATACGTATGTTTTTGGTAAGAAAATGAACAGACACTAACAGACTATCGACGATCGCTTATTGCTAGGCTGGTGGTCGCGCAGCATGTTTCCGTAAAACATATTTTTGAATGTTGAAAAAAGGAAATTGTTTACCGCAGTACAGCTTAAATTAACCAATTAACGCAAGCAAATACCCAATCGGAAATATTCATAAAATCATTAAGAACACATTCTTATTGTGAAGTTGTAATTATTCAGAACATAGGTCATACATAATAATAATGTGTTCTCCTTAATAATATATAAGTTGTATCAATGTGTCAAAAATTTAAGAAAAATGAATTGTTAATTCTGGGGTCTGCTATCGGTTTACTCAACGGTATTTGAGATTGTAGATGTATTCATTTGGAAAAGTTTAACATATGTGTTCGGAAATTTGTTGTCAAAAGTACTGTCGCTGTAGCATAGTGGGATAATGCACCTTCCCCGGTTTGGAAAGAGATCCAGGTTCGAATACCGGTTGCGCAACAATAATATTTTTCAATAAAATTGATTTTGTATGTACATCTTTCTAATTGATACATTTAATTAGTATTCATAAAATCATTTAAATTCGTAATGTATCGTTCCGGCGCGACACATGTACTTTTATACCCAACAGGCGGTATTTGCCGAGTGTCGAGTGAATCGAGAAATTGTACACACCATTGGTACTACTGGCGTGATTTAATTATGGATTTTTTTAATCATTGCTAAGCATCATTTTGATGATATTGTTTTACAAGTCAAAACATGATATGTTTAATTTGTTAAGATGTATGAGGAGAAGAATAGTTAGTGATGCAGGAATAATTAGTGCTATGCACATCTGCTTTAGTCAGGTTTTACACCAGGGGCGAATACTTGTCGGACACGGAGAGCCTGCTATTCAGGAATACCATACAATGCAATGCTGCTGGTTTTGAAATACATGTATACGACATATGTATTATACGTACCTACTTTAGCGAGGGTGTAAACTATGCATCCATATCCGTTGTCATACTTTCTTTGTCATCCGCCCATTTCATTTTATGATTTTGATGAGGAATTGTAAACTAACACCAAGCTAAGGCATTTTTCTCTTAAAATATAGTGAATTATCCTAATATTTTGGTTAATCAATTTTGTTGATTGAAAACAATTGTTCTATTTTAAAAATAATACTTTTTTCATTCGCATGTGATTTTTTTAGAATGGTAGGCAGTCATAAATTTCGTCTGAAAATATTGAAATCGATCACCTTCGCGGAAGTCGTCCCATTTGAAGTTTTTTACTCCAGGAAACATCTACGACTTCTTTAGTAATAGAGCGAACTTTTTTGCAGGCCGAAGTTTAGAGTTTGTCCGAAAGAAATGTATTATATTACTACAAATGAACGCATCCCACCCGGCGCCCGCCCCCGCCCCCTCCCCCTCCCCGACCCGCCCTTCCGCCACAAGCCCTCTCTCTCCTCCCCGACAGTTTTGTACTTTTCCATAATCCGCTAACTCGGTTATCCGAGTTCCCATCTGAGGCAGGAAGTTCCTTTATAGCGCAAAAGAAAGTTCTCGCCGGCGTCCGAGATTCCTCGATATCGCTTCTATTCATGAAGAGTGGCTATGGATAATGCTCCCCCAGATATTTTGGGTTACATCCATTTTCCCGTTATTTTTTCGTTTATTCTGGATCCGTCGTCATTTTGTTTAGATAAACACTCCCGGGGGAAGGCTCGGGTAAAAACCTCGTTACAACGTGAATCGCCGGCCGTTCCATATTCGGGGCTGGGGATATTTTCCTTATCAAAAGGTTGCGCGGTATCGGCTAAAGCGTATTTTCATGCAGTCGTGATTTTCTTTTACGACTTGTGACCGAGGCCGTTTTGTCAAATAAACATCTCAAATATTTAAACCGAATTTCATGTCAGACCGTCGTAACTAGTGAACCTATTTCGCCGAATAGGCGCCGGAATATATCCGAACATTTGTATTTATTAACATCCTCTGTGCCCAATTGTAGATACATGACTTTCCATCATAATTATTTGTATTCCGAGCTATCTATTTTGTAAACATATCATATAGAACTCAACCGGTGGAGGGTTTTGTCCGAACCGAACGAACCCTTTAACCCACCCGCACACACACACACACACACACTAATAACATGGTTTTCGAGTCTTCTCTTCAAATACAAATAGTATTTTGATCTTTTATTGTTATTTTTGATTTTCGCCTACTGCTTACGTATATCTATTATTCAAACCGTAGTTATTTAAGCTACCGGTAGTTGTAAGATGAATAAAACTACATTTATAATGTGATATTAACGTTCTTACAGATTTTTGCTTCATTATATCTTTCCACGATCACAAGCTAAACCTGTATGGCTACCGAGGCCGCGGCTGCGACGAGAGATATTCGATTCTCGAGCTGTATTTTGAAGAACCGCGCGCCTGGTCCGCTGCTCTTATGGCTTGGCTTAGATAATAATTATAGAGGGCCCCCGAGAGTACAGCTCCGAGGCTATTTCGGTCCACGCTCCTAGGGCCTCAGCAGACTAGAAGATTGCCTACCAGTCGGATGGGATGTGACGTCGCCGTCGACTTGAAAGCTTGCGACACCGGGTTTATTTGTAGAACTGCCTTTCCCTTTAGAAATAAAGAGGTAATTCTTCGCTTGCTTGCACTTGATCCTAGACCATTTTTGATAATAAATGTACTGAAAAATAAAAACCTCTAATATTTTTCGAAGTGTCCTCTAATGTGGTATTTCTTAATAATTGTGAGCTTTACGTATGTGTACCATGTTAAATTAACGACAACTCTGTATATAACACATTTAATAATTTACGTTAGTTAATTTGCAATTGAAAACCTTCGGGGGTGGTTATACAACTGTACCGCACTATCGCATACTGTTATTAGAATTTGGTCTCGCTCGGGAGGAAGAAGAAAACAGCTGCTACTTGGATATGTTTTCAAAACTAGGGAGAGAACACGGAAGAAGGGCAAGAAGTAAGAAATGTATGTTTTTAATGGAATATATGATAGTTAATTAACGATAATATAACGCGTAAACATTTGAGGCATTTGGTACTGTTTATCCGAAATAATTATTTGTTTAATCCACAACGTAAATTGTCAGTCTTGTCACAAACAGCCCATTAATTGCCTTAAAGTGGTGTAGAATCCAGTGGTTCCTTGAGAATAAATGTAATGTATGTGCTTCGCAAATGATAATAATTGAAAAGTAACATCCATTCACCGTTTTCATTCCATTACCGATGGTTACCATACTATATCATTTTTATTTATTCTTAATATAGTGCATACGTAAGTGTTTCTTTTACTACAACTTATCTTTCACATATTTGTTTAGTTTAATTTTGAATCTATTTAGTTTCTCCTCCTTTCGTATGTTTTCTGGCATTTCATTTATACATCATCGATTTCTGAGATTTAGCCTTCTTCCTGAATGGCAGTCTCAGTCTATCTTTTCCTGTTGTATGATATTCGTGCTCATGTTGATTTGCATCATTTTTTAATATAAATTCTATCGACATTTTTTTAGTGAGGATTTTATAAAAAAATACTATTACATTGAAATATATATTTTTTGCTTAAAGGTTATATATATATATATTCAGATTTTTCAGCATTGTACTGATTCGAGTATATCTATTTTTTCTAAGTATAATTCTCAAAGCTTAATTTTACAACAAACATTTTGTTGCATTTCTTCTTCATTAGCCAAAAACAAAATGCTGCTGCAGTAGTAATTAGATGTGAGTAATAATAATATAGTTGTACTATTTTACAAGATTCGGTACTAATTAATCTTCTGATCCTTCCGTTTATTATTGATGAGTTTTGTATTTTATGTTACCATATCATAAGTAGGCATGTAATATTATTTATGATTTTTTGTGTTATGATAAATGTAAAATCTTCTTTACACGTTATTACGTGTTACCGCGCCGAAACGTCGGCCTAGGTTTCCTCAAGAAAACCATCTACAATAAACGCGATCTAACCTACAAGAGACACCAGTTCCATATACTAGTGCTCGCGAAAACCTTAAATCTGTAAAGGCCCTGAACGCGCCGCACAGTTCCTGGCCTTTTAGCCAGCGCCCTGCAGCCATTCAAGTCCGTCCAATACCGACCGAAAATATTGACGACAATACATTGCAACGCAACTGGTTCGAGAAGGCAGCTGAAGCAATCGCTTCTTCCCTGGCCGTCTTCTCGGAACCACCTCCAATGAGCAGCTCTAGTCACTAACTTTATCGTGCAATTTAACTTTCGACCTGTGTAAAAATCCATTGTGCATCATCCTACAATAAACGCCAATTGATTGTAAGTCCTATTTCATTTCATCAACCCGCTCTAGCCGCAAACACCTACACGCATGCTCCGCAACATTTATATACACTGCAACATTCACATACACGCGTGAGATATGAGGAGATTCACACTCATCTTGAAGAAATCCTTGTGATATTCATAACCTACAAATATTAGTCACCCCATACTGGTGACTTAACACATTAAGCGAAGGAAATTTAGAAACACGTAGTTTACTAGCCATATTTTTAATCACAATTCGTTATATTGTTACCAGCCATATAAATCTAATATATATACATAATCGTATTTAGAAAAACATTTTAAGTATTAATATTCCATGGAAAGGTTGAAAGGGGTAGGACCTCAATTATTATTGTAAGAAGTCATGATAAGGAGTCCGGTCTGGGGTCTGGGTCCCTAGCCTTATCTCCAGCAGGTGGGTGGTAGAGGGACACGACCCGTCAAGCATTTCTCATTATAGGTATTACAACTCCCTCAGTATTTCTTGTCGGAAACTTGTTTTCGTTTGACCCTTTTGCTCTTATTATGCCCTACCGACAGAGCTTTGACCATATTAGACGGCACAGGCTGGTTAAAAATTAATTCGTCCATATTAGATTTTAATCGATTTAAATTTTTATTTGCTACTTGTTTTTTTTTACCTAGTAGATGTAAAATTTTATTATTTTGCATTATTGAATAGTTTCATTGGATTGTTGTACGACATTATTTATTTGGGAAATACGGTGTATTCTACATTTTTTCTAGAGATATAGAAAGTTTTAATAAAGTTAATACGAATTAAATTAATCAATTAATCAAAAAATAATTCTGGTTGCTACGGGAAAAAAATATACTATGGTAATTGTAATTGTTGTATGTTTAAAGAATATAGATCATTTCTTGACAATTTCTATTTACTATGCACTAAATATATACGTATACATACAGTTGAATTTTTTTTTTACCTAATCTATTTGTGCTGCTCTGGAGTTGCTCTTAGTTTAAAATAGTTTAATACTTTGCAGATCTCATCATCAAACACAATTTGTATTGTATTTGTTGCCCGTCACACAAGAATGATGTACGTCGAGAGTTATTCTCATCACGAGTAAGTTCATGATATTCTAAAAAAATAAAATAAAAAGCACAACACGACCGATTTTATAGTATGAGATTTCATAAATCCTCACTACATAGTGAGAAAATCTTCACAATATATGTAATTATAATAGTTTATATGATTTTACCAAACTCTCGCGCGCTTTATTGAATATTTATTAACCTTTTTACAAAAAAGTTTAAATTTGTAGAAGGTTTCTATGATATCTTGGAAGACTGTTAGAACTTGCTTATTATTTTCAAAGATATTTATTGTTCGCTCGTTTACAGTCATCCTATGATTCTGTAGTTCTAATACATAAAAGCGTTATTGAAAGCCGTTTTGGTTTATGTCTATCTCCCGAAAAGTTTCTGTACATTAATAAGAAGTATCGAGAAACTGGGTCTAATATTTTTCCTATATTTTTTTATCGGTTGTGCGAGTCGTTTTTCATATCCCGACACTATTTTATTTTTTTACATTGTTTTTGTAATAAATTATATGATGCCGTTAGTACGTTACGATGAATATTAAATAATATAATAGTTTCTCACAAGTTTCCGTGTTCAGGGCCAGGGTACTGTGACAAATGTACACTCGTCCGAGAACCGCTTTAGGCGCTCATCTTATTTTACAAATTGCAGTACCGCAATTTATGGATTCGAAGGCATTAGGCACTTAATTATTAAAGGTAGCTGGAATATTCTCTATGTTTTATAGTTTAGTTATTGTACTCTCCTATGTTATTATTATGAAGATCCGTGCCACGTGATGTGATTAAGATTTAACCCTTTAATTACTAAGGTAATTTCAACTGGGATAGCCTTTAGGCAATCACGATTCGGAGTCTCAGTCAAACTCTGTGATAAATTTGTCACAATGACGTGTTAATGAGTTTATCTTTATGATCATTCGCACTTTACAGCAAACCGAGAGATTTATCAAAATGTCCGTTAAAGATGGATCTAGGTGTTGTGATTAAATTATTTTCGTCACCAAAATTTAATCGGTTCAATATGATTATGATTTTATAAATTTAGTCTAATTATCTAAAAATATTTGTATTGAATTATTTTAAATTAAATTGTCACCGTCGCTGTATTGTAGTCTTGACATCAAAAGTATGAAAAAACTATGAAATAATTATATTACAATATATTATGTAGAACACAACAGGCACTACTCAACAAGAAATGAATAATAAGAAATATTAAAATATTACGACTTTTTCCTGCGCGTGCAATAAATATTACTGTCCATTTTTTAAATTACGTACATCCATCGTTAGTTAGTATTGAAAATTACAGAATTCAGATCGTATTATATGCGAACAGCAATCTATTTAAGGCCACTTTCTAAAGTACCTACTTTAATTATATTTTTGTTTGGAGAACAAATTTTTGTTGTGAAGTTGCATTTTTATAACATAGTTCTATTTTGTATTTTATCAATTTTTCATTAACCAAATTGACATTTTTAAGGATCCAAGACACTTGCAATAACTAAAACAAAAATTCCTGTCTGAGAGTTTTACGAAAATAGATTTTATAAAGGTTTGCAAACGAGTCATACTCGTGACGCTTTATGGAGTGGAGATATGTACTTAATAAATAAAAAATTTTAACTGTTTCATTTTCTATTTACTCGGATGTCTAAATAAATTACAAATAATCTTCTCGGATTAATTCATGTGATTTCATTTAAAATGAGACAAATTTCTAGTGTCTTTATGTGTAAACATAAATTCTGACTGATAAGTCGACCCATACGATCAAATTTACAGCCGTGTAGGATTTGGTTTTACTTTTAAGAGTCATTATTAGAAAACTGATTTCTGTAGGACTTTTTTTTTTTTTTTATAAAAACAATATTCTAAGCGCTATTATGCAGACAGATGTGGTATTGTACAAAAGAGATGTATATATCCCGACGATTTGCATACATTTCATTATCTCCAATTTATTATTTCCCGTTACAATACGAGAACACAGTTTCGTTACCTTCATTTGTGTTTCCCGTTTGGTTCCGGATTAATTTTCCGGTAACACAGCGCCTGCCGCGCCCCCGTCCGTCCCTACACCCACTCCGTCCCTGCGTTACGTCACGTCACTCGCCGGGATGCCGGCCGCACCGCTTTCGTACACATTCGAATTATAATGAAATATTAATAGATCAACATGTGAGTGTGTTTGTTTGATCTACCGATGAGACACTTGCCTAGATTAATATCTAATACAATAAGAATGTTGATATCGTCATAAGTCTTTGTCGTAAAGCAAATTGTGGACTATTTTAAAATTCGAAAAACCACGATATACGCGTGCTTTCTAGATTTGAGCAAAGCCTTTGACCGTGTCAGATACGATCAATTATGGACGAAACTGCGCGTGCGAAACGTTTCCCAACCAGTTGTAGATATACTTGACAGATGGCACAGCCAGCAAGAGAACTCAGTGCGGTGGGAAGGAGCCTACTCCGAGCCATTTTACCTGCGCACTGGGGTGAGACAGGGCAGGTGCATGTCGCCAGTCTTCTTAAATATGTACATGGACGAATTGAGCGAACGACTATCTGATGCAAAAATTGGCTGCCACATGGGCGAGACAAATGTGAACCACATTAGTTATGCAGATGATATGGTTATACTAGCGCCATCTATAAAAGGGATAAGAAAGCTTTTACAGATATGTGAAACAAATGCCAGTGAACACAATATTTCATACAATGCCAGCAAATCGGTCATAGTGGCGTTCAAATATGGAAAAGGGCCGGATAATATCCCTTCCGTGTGGCTGGATGGGACGAAATTGAGCATTCAATATAAGGTCAAATATCTTGGCCATATATTCAATGAAGATGGACAAGACGATGATGATATAGAACGACAAAGGAGACAGTTGAGCATTCGTGCAAATATTCTGTCACGGCGTTTCTACCGATGCAGTAAGGAGGTGAAGAGCATTCTCTTTAAATCGTTCTTCACCTGCATGCATGTATACCTGCGATCTCTGGTCGAAATACAAGCAAGTGACGTATAATCGTCTCCGAATTCAGTACAACAACTCATCCAGAATACTGTTCGGATTGGCGCGTTATTGCAGCGTATCTACAATGTTTACCGAAGGGCCGTATACATGGATTCGTTCCGCTTCTGAGACATCGAGTTGCTGTCGTAAAGCTGCGGCTGGAGCTTAGCACCAACTCTCTAGTGCAAGCGGCGCTCTCATGGAAAGCTGTTTCCCTAACCAGAGAATGGCAACTCCTACATAATAGCTACATATACAATGGCCGTGACTGAAGTAGTTATATATGTAATATTTATATTTTGTGTGTATATATGTGTGAACTTTTTACATTTTATTAACTTTTTTTATTATTTTATTTTTTATTTATTAATATTTTCCTTGGTTTTATTTTTCATAGCATTATATTTATTTCATAACCTTTAATGTATAACATAATATGTATTATCTCTATGGCGAATCGGGTTAAAAAAAAAAACCTAATCACGCTGGAATAAACACATTATTATTATTATAAGAGCAGCCCCATAGGGTAGTTGCGTTGCCTCACCATGAATATAATTAGATCCACATGTAATTTGTAAACTGAATGTGCAGTTTCGCGGTGTCATACTTACTGTCTTGTTATTTACGTCTTTTAATTTAAATATTAAAATAATATCGAAACTTCACAAACGAAAACGCCACGTTATTCATGGGCATGCCTGACGGATGGCGTTTCGCGTACATTATTATGTATTCCGCTCTATAGATCGGTTTTGATTCGAAAATATTATATTGTTAAATAAAAAAATTAATATAATCAGACCACCACAAATTTTTTATTTTATTTTTAAGCATACGATTTTCGACACTAATTGCTTCAAAAATTGTACCTACAAATAAAGGAACGTTTTTAATAAATAAGTCATTATTTGTTCCGTGTTTTTGACACCGAAATAATTCTGGCTGCGACGTCTTAATGAAGCGGTCGATTCAAATTTGAAAAGAACGTCCATTTCCTTGTTGCTCGAGCGGTGCCGCCGTTTCCGGCGACGCGTAATGCCCGCGTCTGTCAGCGGCCGTCAACCGAACATAACCTAACTCCACGACGCGATCGGTAGTAATAACAATAATTACAATTCCCAGTCACAGCGCGTCTTCAAAGTACAGCTCGACACAATAGATGTATAGGAGTACGTGATTAGTCGGGTTGGCGCCGGCTGCCGACGGTGAATATTCCAGAAAGTCCGTTGCTGACTTCAGATCGATACGATCGCTGCGAATGGAGATTTTCCCGCGCTCGCACACATCTTTTCTTCCCAACAACAGATCGTGCCCACTTATTTAATACTTCGTACGGAACGTTATTTTTTGCATGCTTAGCAGGGCCTACAAGCGGCCTGTGGGTGAATGAAAGATAATTATATAATGCCGTGAAGATGCGTACATTTACGTCTATCGAATCGCATTCGCGATCCACATTTTCTCAAACGACGGGCGAGAATCCTTTTTTTATGGTATTTCTGTTATGAGTACTGTGCTTCGCTCGGGAACCGCATGCTCTGGACCAAGTCTAAATGCCTATATTAAAATAAACGCAGGCGTTATTTCAAAACGTGCCATGTTTTTGTCAAATAAAACGTCTAATTACTTTGTTAATGTTTACTTTTTGAAACCGAATATTTCCCAGAAATCGGTGATGGCTTCTTCTTTACGACAAATTAAACGGATAACGAAGCCATCATCCAGTCTCTTCGAGTGACGAGGTAACTTTTTAAAATTTGAACGTTTCTCTCGCCTGTGACATAGGTACAGTCTTCTCTTTCTGGTTCGCGGACTGGTGCTGAGCGTCTTTCAGGCGGTTAATTAATCGACCGAGTCGTTTACTGAAGTACCTACCTAGCGCGATGTCCCCCCTCACCCCCGCTTCGAACCGCGGCGCCACTAAAGCCCGGGAATATCTTATTTCAATATTCAAATATGGAGCGGGGACAGGGCCGCCTCGGCGCTTCGCCTCGGCTACAGGTGCTCCACCGTCCCTGTAATGAGCCCTTCGCAGCGGCCAGCCTGTTATCTGCCGCTTCCGCATTAAGGGCTTAAGTTTAACTCGTAAATCTAGACTAAACTCAAAGTCAAATGCACTTATCGCTCGTAAAATATTAAGTTTCCGGGTCTCGACATTTTGATAGGAGGAATAAATTTCCCGCAGAAGAGAAGAGAAAACTGTTTAATTATTGGGGATTTAATCGATTACTTTGTTAAATTATTATTCTAAAAGGATCGCTTCAACTTCTTTCTTTTACTTTGTTAGCTCGGTAATGAGGCATTGTGAGATTGTTGGATACAAATGTATACACAAAAGATTTACTTTGCATTGGAAATTGTACTGCGAAATTATCAAAAGCTAGGTTAACGTACTAAATATTAACACAACTGGGCTTTTGCCTGTTCGTTCATAGCATCAGGAGTGTTGTTGAGAAAACAATTCCTTGCAGCTGGATCTTTTCACGTCTTAATCTTCTTCGGCCGATCTGCGGTCAGCATTCAATATAGGCATTTCTACATTTACCCTGACTTGCGCTTTGCTTCAAATTTTGACCAACAACTTGCCTGATATTATCTGACAGATAAGTGATTGAGGTAACTGAAGATGAGACTTTGATCCCTCCCTCGTCTCTGAGATTTGGCGGAAAATGTCGGTATACGTCAGTTGGCTGTAGATAACGAATGTCAGCTTACTCCGCGCTGTACTACTCTTTACGCTTGTAAAAATCTTAACTGTTGTTATTCAGAAAATATTAAAATGTATCTAATATATGGTGTTCTATGCTTGCCCATGTAAGGAAACGGTACGATGGTAAATAAGTCTACAAAAGTAGGAGTACTGTGTTGAAATTCAATTAATTGCATATTGTGTATCATTTTTTATAGTTAAGTTCGATAAATTGGTGTAAATTAAGAAAGAAATGAACAAAAATAAAATATTGTAAAATGACAGTGATAATATTTGGTACGCATTTTTTAAATTATGTTGTACTATTTTTAATAGAAGATAAATTTTTCGGAGTTTGTTTTGGGTTATTGAAATTTACTTGTAAGCGAGGGTGAAGAATCTGAGCGATCTTTTTAAATTTTTTTTTATTATTATTAGCCTCCTAAAATTTTTGAAACATTATTTGTATTTAATTTGACAAGAACTCGGCTCGAAATGACCCAAAAAGTTCCTTCCGAAGCGAGCATCTTCATCGCCGAAGAATAGGGAGGCGCTTTCTATTATCCATTAAAACGAGAATTAACTCCTAACCGCATCCATTACGGATTGTTCCATCAGTTTTGCGAATGGGATCTTAGTAATTACACTTAAGGCTGATTAGATTGTTCATTAAATCACAGCCCTTCATAGCCCATATCTTGAATTGTAATTGCCTTTGAAACATTCACCCGCCACTTGAAAACTCCACCCACTGCCCATTTGTGGTTCATTAATATTCCCAACCTTATTATCGAAGTCGGATACTATTTATCCCCGTGGAAATAAATATAACGCGATGCGAAATGTCTTATGCAAAGTATATAGTATATAGCCCAAAAGTCACGAGAACTAAAAATAATTTAATTCTCATACCAACGTACACAAAAAAGACAACACCAATTTAACAAGACGTCCTGTAAGGCAGAATTCTCAGTAATAATAAATAAATAAATAAAATAACTCTGAAAGAAGATTTGTGCTACATATATTTCGAAAGAAAGCAAAAAGGTAAAGGTAATGAAAAGGGACACATATTGTCATTGTATAAAATTATACTATTCACTCTTATACTTATTTTATACCCATCATATTATTAATTTATAATATATATTGTCTATATTTATTATAAATTAAATTCTACTCTATTGACTATTTAGGTTGAAATACTTGATAAATAATATTGTGTATGTGATCGATGGACTGTATTTGACAATGATTGGCTCATTATCCTATCTCGTGCTTTAAGGCTTTAAAGGTAGCCATTTTCTTTTCTCTAACTTGCTGTAACGCCTTTATTATTGCCTTACATTTTCTTGTGGAATGACATACCCAACGCCTCTAAGATAGCCGTACTCGTTTATCTTTTTTTTGGTCATCGTAATGTTATCTCGTTATTTTTCTTTCACCTATTCATTGAATCTTTTCAGTCTGTTTGTGATGATTACCGATGTAAATTTGATAATCCTCTTTTGTCCTATTGCAAAACCACTCTCCCGCCCCCGCGAATCTCATATGACCCGGAATGTTTTCCTTATGACGTGATGCGAATACTGACTTTACGAAATATATAAGAACCACGTTTCCGAGACGCCTTTAGCGGAGAGAAACTGCCGGGACCCTTCGGTACATTTGCAATTTTCCCTCGTAGATAGCTTTTCCGCGGTTAAGGTTTTAGGGAGGGTTAGGGGGAGTTGAGAAGGGGCGAAAGGAGTTAAGGGGGTGTAATCAGAAAAGTGTGACGTGACATTCGCGACCGGTACATTTTAAATTGTAATTCTTGAAATTTTTTTGTACATTATATTTGCACCGAGTAAGGATAACAGGGGCTGAACGTACGTTTCAATCAATAAAGCTGTGCATACAATTACATAATTTATTTGATGTATTCATAATAAATCATAGTTTCATAGCGCTAATAATTCATAGTTTTCATGTTATGTTAACTAGAACCATTTAGCAGAAGAATTTAGAGATGACAAATAAAGTTGCGTATATGTTTTACATCATTTTTCGCAAAATCTGCCCCAAACGCTATACCAACTAAACGTAACTCGCGCCGCGCGGTGTTCTGAATTCGTGTTCGTCTTCGCTCGATCTGAAGTGTTGCAAAACGTCGCATTGGTGTTTTTTTACATTGTAAAATATTTTAACCCCTTCACTTAATTGTTTGAAGAATAATAGTAAAACTATTCATATTTATTGAGAACGCAAATTATCTCAGGCAGGCATACAACTTCTAGTAACAATACAACCCGTCGTACTTTTACACCATCAATATTAGCAGCATAACCTAAGTTCATTCCTAGTGCACGCTACTGCTACATAGTTATTTATTCTAAGTGCCTACTTTATTATTTTTATTTATTTATTATTTTCGCATTATAATATAATTAAAAAAGGAGAATGTGAATTTTAGTATGCGACCCTTCTCAAGTTTGCTTTTATTTCGCATAAGAATTATCATATATATATATATATTATATTAGGATTAATGTTTTCATTTGAAGTGGACTTTACTCAGGAAATACTTAATTATACATTGATATAATACGTTACAGCTTAAAAACAATGTAGTATAAAATAAGTACTTTTCACTACATGTACATTAAAAATAGCCCACACTCATGGTGTCTCAACATTTGACACAAATCGCCCATTCTCCTTTCTACAGAATACGGAGTAGATATTTTTAATTATTTGCTTCCGAGATATGTGTCAAGGTAACAGGGCCATAGATTATGTAATTTTAATATTTTGATTATTTTATACCTATTAATTCATATTGAAAAAAATATTCCGCATTTTAAACCCCTGAATTTACCACAAAATATTTCCGCGCCTTACGATTTGATACTAATGCAAATGAACAAACGAAGATTGTTTTTTTTAAGACAGCTTGAAGCGCTTTAGTGAATAATTTGTTATGCCGTCGACACATGCGGGTCAGGGTTCATGTTCAAATTTTTTTTTGTATAACTTTACTTACATTCAAAATACTGTATTGAAGAAAAATATTTTTTCGATGTCAAAGACACGACATTTATTAAATTATCCGAGTTGGCTCTTAGGACACGCGGCAGCGAATGCGTTAATGCGAATTTAGTGTGGCTTTCTTCAGGCCGTCTCCTCGGTCGGTCCGCGGCAGCCCACACGGCGCCAAGATTACGCCCCGGGACATGATACTCCATCGGTTGGACGCTCAAATATTCACATAACCTCTTTGCGTAGTGTACCAGCGACTTGCGACTAGCGGCAGGCGATGCACATTATTAAAAATATATCCTTAGTCGATTTTATCTGCCGAAACAATTTTTCACATCGATAAATCTATCGAAACGTATCTATTGTACATCTCATCACATCTGTCTCTCTGGCGGACTATTAATTTTTTTTTTTATTATTGTTTCATGATATTTAGTATTTTAATTTATAAAGTAACGTATTTATTTATGTATGTACTTATCAACTTAAATCATGGAATTGCATCGTGTACTAGGCCGGTTATTACTAACCCTGTATTACCATTACTTTTTTATTTACGCATGACTTTGCGGGTTTTATTAAATAAATATATTTAACAAAGTTTTTCATTCCGGACAACTTGAATAGTTGACGTCGAACTCTCAGGTCAGCTTCTATTAGCAGCAGTCATAAGAAACAGTGAATCAGAGACTGTGTATTTAAAAAGTGACTATAAACGCACCTTCTCAAAAAATCAATTCGATAAGTTCAAATATGTAACAATTTAAAATTCAAAGATAATGTACGGTAAACAGTTTATATGTAAAACACTCATCAGGTGAAATTTTTTACGAAAATGGCGCTATATCAATCAATTATTCAATGTTATTATTATTTTCTGCTGTTAACCGATTTCGGGGGGATCCACTCTGTCGGGATATTTTTATTCTTGCATTGACGGTTAGAATAAAAAATAATATATAGTAGATCTATGTCAGATTATAATGTGAGTTATTTTTAAAACATGGAAGTAAATGTTGGGTAATTTTAATATTATTTTTTTTAGATGTTTTTTTTTTATTGGTTACCTATCACTTGATTGTTCATCAAAAGTAAAATGTATTTCGTGTACGCATCTATATTTAAAATACCTCAGTAGTAGTATTCGAAATTCTACAAAGCTAAAGTATAAGCGTTTTTCTTTGAAATTACCGCGTATTGAACATCGTTGTTCTTTGCATTAAGACATGACGAGAAAATTAAACATTTCGCGTGGAAAAAAATACTAGCGGCCGTCACATTTCGAATAAGGTAACTAATGTATGTTGAAAACTAAAACGTAGCATTAAATAGAGAAGATGTTGTATGAAAACGCAAACATAAAGAAAGCACGCAATACTAATGCTGAGGAGATGAAAATACAATTTTCTCCAACTCCTCGTATTAGATTAGAACATCATTGGTCTTTTCTGGTGTTCTCTTTATTATTTTTATTAAGCTCTATTCGTTTGAGGCCCTGTGATAAATTTATTTTTGAATGCCAAGCTTTTATCAATCAAGACTTCCGGTAGAGCTTCTATCGCATGAACTTCCATAATACAATTTACGTGTTACATACAATAATGCTTTGTCTTAGCTGCTTTCCTTAAGGAGTTCGCTATACAACTAAAGTTTATATATATATATATATATTATACGGAATATGATATGGAGAGATTGGCGCCGCAATTACCCTACTCGTGTAAATGGCGTAACATTGATTGATCGTTTTGTGTGCTCAAATCCTTACTAAAGCTTCGTGCCAAAAATAATACTCTCAGCTCAAGTTTCGTCGCGTTAAAAATAATGATATAGTTATTGTACATATGCTTATTTATTATAAAAAATATTATGTCGTATTTTTATTGTATTAGTGAAATAATTAAATGGTGTTAGTATATATTTGAATTATTCAAATATTTGTTATTTGTGAACTTTCACGTAGAGAATAGTCTGCTCCGAGAATATTACACGATTCGTGTTGAGTTAGCATATTTTGACGCCTCTGATTTGTGTAGTAATCTCCGTGTAGATATTATGTGCTTGCGCGCGTACGAAGATACGTTATCTAGACCCATTTAAATTCAGTAATAAAAATAAATGTACCCACGGTTTTAAGAATGTCTTGATTTTTTTAAGTATTTACTTATTCTAGCCGCGTATAAATATGATATATTAAAAGTTACTATTATTTCTTCCGTGAAATTTTTTAGTTTTTTGGATTTTTAATACATACATTGGTACTACATACGACTACTACAAACGATAAAACAAAAATAAAACATTAACTTTCAGAATAGAACAAATAATTCAAGTCAGGTACATATTAACGTTAATTATTTATAACGTTTATATATATTTTGAAATAGATTCGAGCTATGGAAAATATAAAAGAGAGAAATATTAACTCGCTAATCACCAAGCATAATTGGATTAGTCTGTCTATTCAATTGGAGCTTGGTGAATCAGAATAATTTTAGGTGATTTGTCAAATAATTAAAGTTTTTTATGATAAATTATAATAAATGAATTGGCATTAAAGATTCAACTTTACGCCGAAAATTGCGTCATTTTTAAAAATTTTGTTGATTTGACTTGCTTATCATATTTTTTTTATTAAAAATAGTTCTTTATTTACATAATAAATTATAATACATATATTGCACACCTAGATTAAAACTAAGACGACTCAAAAAATCAAGATTTTTAAGTTATTGTATTCGGGTACTCTGTTATATACGCATCTAACTTACCCCCAGTTCTCGAATAGTGTCATTTTAGGATATATTTATGACCTAAAATGTTATTTAGTTTTATAACTTAAGTAACAAAAAATGGAGAAAAATGTTTATATTTTTTTGTTTACTGAAAAATTACTTTTGAGTTGTCTTAGTTTTGATCTAGGTGTGCGATTTATATTTCAGCAATTTAAAAGTGTCAAGTCAGGGGAGGAGTGTCAAGTCATTTGTTCATGCGACTTTTTTTTTCACTAGGAAAAATATATATACACATAAGTATAGTATACTTAGTAAATTGAATTATAATGAAAAAGCCTTGAAATGTGTTTAACAAATATTTGTATTATTATAGAATTCAATTTACTAATGACAATAGATAGTATTTGTCAATATTCATCATTTCCTTCCGATTCAAATTAGAGTTTGATTCTTCTGAGCCGTCGGTATCTGCATATTGATAATAAAGGTAGCTTCGCATTTTGAAAACGCGTAAAATCGCCGAAGCCAAATTCTGCAATGGAATTCGAGAATAAAGTTAGCAGCCGTGTTGTCAAACGTGGAAAAAATTTAATAAAACTTATTGCCACACATCGATTCTAAGGCGCATTCTGCTTTAGATACGTTTATTTGGGGGGAAATTGCTTCTTAGAATCGAAAAAATGCATTACACGTATTCTAAGGATATTCTTTGTTTAAAATTTGCTGTATTATGAATATAATGATATATGAAAATATCATGTCTACTCAACCATTTTGTTTTATCGCAAAATTGCTTTTTTTTTGTATACGTCTCATAAAGGACTGTCCCAGTTTTTGCATTTTGTCAGAGACTTCGAAACATTTCGTGACAATGTATATTTAGCATGTTTCTAAATATGAACCATGAATATGATGTGGCTGTATTATTTAGTTGGGCATTATTTTAACTTAATTATGGTTGTTTCACGCCCACTTATTTAGTTTTTACAGAATCATTAAAATTCACAAATTACCATCGCTATTTTAATTACAGTAGTACGATGAACATGGTGCCGCAATGTGTGCTCGAACGCGGCTAGGCCGTGTATCGTTTTATTTATTTTTCCTTAATTAATTCGGTTTCTGCGGAAATATAAAAAATGGTTTATCGCCCAAAATTTTTACAAACGCGCGATAACGTTTGTTTTATTGAATGTGAACTAGACACGACGTTATATACCACAGCTTTCCTATGTACTAGCATTGCATCGTCTTTGGCCGTATTTCTCAGTGTTAATAATGTTACTAGTCTTTTAGTGGGGTGATTTACACACGCGAGTATTATAAATTCTCTGCTTTTCGCGCGGCGCTGTAATTTTTATAACCAAATAGACGGAACATTTAAATGCAAATAAATTGTCGAATTGTACACTTTGTATAATACAAACAACCGTGATAAAATGTACCTAGCGAACCCAAAAATGCTCGCAAGATTTTGTTTTAGAAAAATAAGATCTGCAACTGAAATTTTTTGTTGGGTGAAATTCATTGCCGAGTTTCCTGGTATGTACGTCAATCAGTTCTCGAAAGTACGACGCTCCGATTGTTTAAAACATTAACACGTGTTAGTGTCCTACATGTAGGTCAGCGGGTGAATTTGTGTCAAAATAATTTTATGAAAACGTCAACTTATAACTCTCTGTTGCCAAAATGTTTATAGTGCGTAGTAATAAACAATTTTTAGTAATATTATTCTTATATACAAAACAGTGGAACTCGGTTATATCGAGTACGAAGGGACCAGCTAAATTTGCTCATTATATCCGTTACTCGGTATATCAGAGTTAGGTACGTGTGCCATTTTATCTACTATCACAAATAGATTATTAGGATATGTTTAAAGGTTTATATGTAAATTATACAAATATATCAATTTAACAAAAAAATATTTTATATCCAATAAAATTAAAAGCAAGTCAAATACATATGAAAAATCAAAAATCTATAATTGTACGAAGAAAAACATTTTAAAGTAAATTACTATATTCAATCACATTATTAACAAAATTAAAAAATTGCTCTGATTTAAAGTTTTAATTTGAGCCGGTCATAAATTGTTTCTTAAAACATAATTGCTCTAAAAGTTTCTTCATTAGTTTCACTAAAATTATTTTCCTATTAAATGTACAGCCTCTTTAACTTCAGTCGTCGTCGGCTTCTCTACCCAATCGCTAGATGCAATATTTTCCACGGATGCCGCTTCGCCACTGATTTTGGAGAACACGATGTTGTGACGATTTTTAAAGCGATTTAACCATCCATTGTTGCATTGTTTATCTGCTTGAGCGTTCAAAATTGGTCCGCCAATAGGAAATCCAGCACTTCTTTGAACGGAAAACCACTTAATTAACGCTTCGCTTCATCAACATCTTCTAAACGTCACACTTTCTAAACGTTTTACAAATTTTGACGCTTTTCGCGCCCCGTTCGATATTGCGGTTGATATCCACTTTCTCCCGAATTGATAAACATTTCCCTTTGTAAAAAAACATGCTTACTAATCCAGGGATGGTTTGTAACTGGTAATTAGAAATTGTAAAACTTACTATTACTTACTATGCACACAATAAAACACCCATTGTTTTTTCAAAGAATTCACAAACCTGAAAGGAATAGTAAATAATAAGGAACCCCGTCGGCAGGTGCTGCTTTCGATTTTATGACTTCTCAAGAATTAGGTGTTTTTAGACCGTGTAGTGTATTTTGTTCACTTGTTAACAATATTTTTGTACGAACTAAAATATCAAAGAGTTTTTGCTTACTATAGCCGTGAACTCGCTATTCCCGAGCTCGTTATAACTGAGTTTAACTGTATATATTTTCATTTCATTACTTTATTATATGTAGTGTAAAAAAATTAATTAATTAAAGAACATATTGTTGTGTAGTTTTAAAACGTATATTAGTACACTGCTATAGCCAGCCGCCACATTATATAAGGACGCCAACTACGTGTTTAGAAGTTTGCATAGATGTCTGATTGAATTATCTCGCATTATTGTTCTCGCGTTTTTATTTAAATTAGTAATTTATAATGTACGTTCAATAGTTGCTAATTTTAGAAGCAGCGTACAATATTTAACTACGCAAATAAAAATCTTTAATTAATTGAATTTTCGAAGAATGTTTTCGGGTCGTTAGGATGTTTAACTTTTCCATGTGAAGGGCCATTTATAGTGGACATAAGAAAAACTTAATAGATCACTTTCGTATGCTTAAATCGCATTTAAAAAATTTCATTAAAGATAATGGTGTGAGGAACAAAGCATGTGCCGGAAATGGAATAAATTAGTTTATTTTTTGCCAAAATCTAATAATATTCTTTAAAATCATTTTTACGGGTATTTTAAAATAAAAATAAAAGTGTTAAGTTTTTGTTTTAATTTTGCTAATTAGGTTTAATTATATAATTCACCATAAATAAGTAACAAAACTTATTATTATTATATAATATTGCTCATTATTTCATTCAGAATTTATGCTGATATATATGAATAATATATATCCATATTTATGTGTATTGTAAAAACGCAAAAAGACGAATTAGCATTGAAAGTCTCCCTTTAAGCGAGGTTTTACCTGTATTCAAGAGAAATACGGAATATTCTGCGCAACATTGGTAAATATTTATAATAATATGAACAGAATTCCTTTATTTTCATTATTATAAAAATTCCTTAAAATGGTAAAACGTCCTTTCGTATATTATCGATAACCAATCACCGTGCAATCTCACTTGATTTTTATAAAGCACACATTATTTTCAGGTTAGCAAAGGTCTCTCGTACTCGTTTTCCAGTTACTATACCTCTATAATTTGTGTTTAGAGGGTTACAATTCAAAATGTTCTCGATTGCTTTAAATATTATAAAAATATTTTTTTATAATATGCAAAAAAAACTTTTTGAATACTTGTAATAGTATTACAGGATTTCAACTACAATTCATAGAACTAGTAAATTCGTGCCTACTCAGTTATCCGCACCTCGTAAGCCATGCTGCACTTATATATGTGATAAATTTGTGATATTTGTATTGTACGTGTGTATAATAAGTAGAATTTAAAAAAAAAATCACATTTTTGTATTAATACGCACTTGTTTTTACATTTCTGACTGTTTTAATTTTATTTTTGTAGGTTTTTCTGTACGCTGAAAATCAGTTACCCTTAATTCTTTGCCGTAAAAAATATTAGTAACCTGCCAGCGTACGTGCGTATGATTTTATCCACTTATAATAAATAAAATATTATCGACACGCTTTGTATTTGGCCGTAGCTGAATGCTGAGATGCCTGATTCAGAAATCTGAGGGCGCGGATTCAAAACCCAAACCGTTGTCTTTTATATTGATTTAATTTAGATAAGACAAAAACGACATTACTAAATCTTAAATTTGCCGCCGGCCAACGTCGCGGTACATTACGTATTTAAATAATTAAAAAAATTAAAAAAATAGATTTTAATAGGCTACTAGAGATAATACACCAGCGACTTCTGCGTGAGTAGCAAGCAGTGCAGATGGAAAGAGCGGGAGGGATGTCGTTTTAAGTTCTACATTTCGGAAATCCGCTGGCTTCGGTGAAAATATTCTCCACGTTTTTCTCAATAGTCGTTGTTTTGCTCGGCGCTTTTCCCACTCATTGATTTTGCATGTGTCGTATCGCGTCGCACATTTTGTGCGATCGCGTCTTCTTTTAAAAGTATCAAATACAATAATACATCTGCACTGTATTTCACCCCAACTCTCATCCCAGATCACACGCACATTTTTAACTATTCCAGTAATTATTTTTAATATTACAAAGGTACCTACGTGGGATGCGAAATACACGTCACAGGTTTGAATTAATGAGACGTTTGTGAGAAAAGGACGGAATTTATTTTTTATAATCATATATTTAATTAATAAATCTAGAATACGAGATAGCTAACGAGTGATAATTTATGCCGTTAACACTTGTTAGTATACAAAAATCTGTAGAAGAATCACAACAAAGGTGACACAGAGCGGGATATTTTTAGATGATAATATAGAATGGTGTGGAGTTTCATTTTACTATTCAAGATTAAAAATGAAACATTGTTTTTTTTTATCTTTTCACTCAAAAACTAGGTACGTTTGTTTGTTTCTGGAGTCCATTTAAATAAATATATTTGCAATATTGATTTTTATTACCAATTTCAAATGTTTTTTTCTCTCTTTAGTATTGTAATCAGCATAATTAGTGTATTTCCCAATATAAATTTTCAAATTATCTTATAATATTTAATTACTTCGTCATTTTCTTAATTTGTAAAGTGCACCACACTGTCGCAACAATATAGGGTGGCGTCGAGTTTCCACCTCACAATTACCAGGAGAATATGTTGCAGTGGGAGGTTGCATAACGATGCAAACGCGGAAATCGATGCTGCGCTTGCAAAGGCCACCTTAGGACCGGTTTTCCGGTTCTAGTTTCAACTCGCAGTATCTGCGCTCCGTGACTTTAATCACGATCGAAGCACTAGTCGACTGAATTGTCCAGATTTTCAATTTTGTTAATACTTATTTTCGTAAACATGTCCATTTTTTACGCTTGCCTCATGTTACACACATATTATATTATATAAGGTACTAAAAGTTATAAAACGCGCAAAATTTTAAGAAAACTTTATGGGTCTACACTAGAAAATAGAACTTACACAATAAAAATGAATCATGAGCTCGAAAATTTAATTGAGCAAGAAACAATTGTAAGATTATATAGGTACCAAAGACTGCGATGAGCTGACCTTGTTGAAAGAATGGCAGATGACAGGACACCAAAGATCCAGACCAAGTGGATACCCCAGTGGAAGCGACCTAGAGGCAGGCCAGGGTAGAGGTGGGCTGACTGTGTGAAAGAGGATTGGAGCAGGATGGGAGGGTCTGGGAACTGGACAAGAATGGGCAGGGATAAGAGTTAGTGGAGAGCATTTGTGGAAGAGGTCAAATTCCACCCTGGGATAGTAGTGCCATGGAAAAAGAAGAACTTATTTAAAAACACGAATAATCTTATAAAAATTGTTGAAAACATGATACAAAATTTGAATAAACTGACAATTTTGAATTGTTGAAATAATAAATACATACGTACATATGCGAATTTGTTTAAATATACGTTTGTAATTGAGACAATTTTTATTATTTTTATAGCAAAATAATATTTTTATTAAACATTTGAAAATAATATATTTATGTATGGTAGGTATAAGTTTTTGCAAACTAAATTAATAAACTTTATTAGTAGTAAATAGTTAGGAATTGAAACAATACAAAAATGAAAACAGTAACGATTAAGATACACCATGTATACTTGTGTATTGGGTAGATGCATCAGTTTGTAGGGCTTTTGTTTTCCAATGCAAAGTGCTTTAGATATATTTCTTTTGACATAAATCAATGTCATTTTAATACCATAGTATTGTTTGAATTTTTAAATTTGTAGAAAGTTTGGGTTAATTGTTGTCTAAAAAAAATTGAGTGTCAAATACAAAAATCGAACGTTTCCGAACTATATTTTTGTTTGAGTTTGACCGGAGAGTCGAGGCCGCTAAAACGATTACTATGAAGTTAGTCATCTACTACGAATTGGTTCCGAAGAATGTAACAATCATTTTTGATGTTTATTGCTGACAACTCCGTCGCCTTGAGGTCGCAATTCAAGATAAATGACCGGGAAGATGGCATCAAGTGATCTTTCAGCGATGCCCACCCGCATACCTAGAAAAGTGGCTATTCAAGAGCTCGTCGCTCGAGAGGTTATTCCACATCCACCATATTTTCCTGATCTTGCTCCATCAGATTCTCATCTTTTTTGCTATATCCAATAATCTCCGAGGAATCTTCTTTAATAACGACGCTGCTTTTTAAAATTGGCTTCATGACTTTTTTACCGAATTTCTCCAGGCGTATAATCGAAAAACTGCCAGAATGTTGGGAGTCAATCTTAAACAATGCAGGAGAATATATTATCGGTTTGTTTATGTAATTTGTTTATTTATACAAATCTTAAGGAATCTTGCCGAAGGATCTTGTCTTATCTCTTATTGATTGATCGATTAGCTTTTTAGTAACTTCGACGTTAGTATTGATTCTTGGTCCTTCTCTTGTAAAAGTTTAGTTTTTTGTTTGTATAAACTCTAGTTCGCATTTAGTCTCGTTTCGTCAGTTTAGAATAATTGCGAACGATTATTGGTCATAAATATTGTACATTTACTCAGAATAATGCAATCATTCAGTGTAGAATTTGAATTTAAATTGAAAATCTAGACCATTTGTAGAAGCCCCCAGTAGAGCCCGGCTACGCGTTTATCGTTATAGTGGTTAATTCGCCACCTAGTAACAATCCTACTGTATGTATACCGTTCCAACGACTACCGATACAGCAATTCGCAATATTCAGAGCTTTGTTACTCTGACACGAGTTTTAACGTCCCAATTTGTAGAAGGCTCTGGTTCTGTGATAAGAGAAAGGCCTCGCCCAAGCTTAGAGGAGGGGTGGAGTGCACTCGCGCTGCAACTAAACTGTATGTGCTTACTACTAATGTACCCAGCTGGGATGGCTTCGGTGTATCACGGCCGGTTCAATGACCGCCACGTTGCTGCAGCATTGCACATGCAGTGGACTGATGCTTACCATTGATAAGGCTCAATTATGTCTCTCATTTCCTGAGAACTTCAAATCAAAGGTTGCATATTTGAAGCATTAATCACAATACTTGGATGGTGTTGTGCAACAACGTGTTAAGCTATTTACTGTTTCAGAGGTAAGTTTGTAGAACTCCATAATCACATATGTGAAAATAAAACACTTGTTTTTTGATTCTACTCGTTTAATTTACTTGAGACGCGTTTCGCCTTGTAAGGGCATTACCAATCTAACAATTTAACTCAATAACTTAACAACTTGTATTTATAACTATAATGGGGGACAACTATACAATTTTATTTACGTGAGGTGAAAAGGGACAACATTATTCATTGGAATTCTGAGGATTTCCGTACATTTTGAATGTTTCTAATTATTCAGTTCCAACATTAATAATATTTTAATGTCATAGTTGTTCAATACTGCACAGTGAAGCACAAACTCATATTTAAAAATTATTATCACAAAAAGATATCAAATCTTTGACGTCAAATATCTTAGTTTGACTTGAGTGTGGTTTAACACATTATTTTATTGCACTATTCACATATTGTCTTACACAGGAGACCCATTTTATGTGCCTTTTATTTGTTAAGATAAAACAATGCAACCAGTCTGATATATTGAGATCTGATATATTTAGATTAATATTGCAAAGCGACGTTTTGATCTGTCAGATTATGTAGTCTGCCTCCACTCCAGACAGCAGAGAGGTCAATATAGGCGCACGCGGAGAGCTCATGACCACTTAGCATAAAACTAGGTATGCATAATGATGTTGACTTACGAGGAGGAATATAATTTAGCAAAAATTGTATACACAACAATTTTTTTGATCTTTCGTATATAATTTACAAAATCCTGATGATTAATCATGTTTTAATATCTAAATAAATAATTAAATTGAATAAATTTATCGATACTCGCAAAATGGTAGGTTTCCTGTTTCTCTTCTAGACTTGTGTTGAATAAATTTCAATGGAAAGTGGTTTAACGCGAACTATCACCATTTTACAACACGAAGAATGGTTCGCTCACAAATAGTAAAAGTTATTAATAAAAATAAATTGACGCAGTTCATACAGTATTACTTTCGTTTTCTATATTGAATTCGTGTTTGACCACTCGGTTCGAGTTTGAGCGCGATAAGCTCTCTTTTTTTGTTTTTGTTTCATGCAATCGATTGTTTTTATTTTGCGCTATTTTCTTGATTGAATAAAATATTCATCCAAAAATGCGTATGTTATTTACGAGGAATAAAAAGGACATAAAAGAATCTTCCGTATTCTAGAATAATAAACGGAAGTGCTCTCGATGGTGTCGTTATTCGCCGAATTTTATTTTATTTTTTATCTTGTTTTGATTGCTAACTTTTTGGAACTTGTTAAAACCATTTGGTTTTGCGAATGTTAAATATTGTCATTAATATTAAATTATTTTTTTTACCATGACTAATACGTTTAAAATTTTATGTATTAGGTATAAAAATATACATTTTTTGCGTTTTTTGCATCACGAAAAATATATTTAAAAAAAATCTTTGTACACATAATATCTCCTGTGCTATCTGAGATTATTTTTTATGGATATAGTTTTTACAACAAATATCTATAAGAAAAATGAACAATTTTGTCATTATTTTAAATGATGAACTTGTGACAAATAATTTTTAATATTTGTGACAAATTAATTAATTTGACATACTGATGAAGCAAATGCTATTTTCCGTAGTCGGTTGGTGTATTAAATATAACTTATTAAGTGGTTAAAATCAAAGTTTAATAATATATATTGATGAAATTTAAGCGTACTATGTGGCGCATGAATTTATAACAAAACAATAATATTTAAAATAATGTTTAATGATTGGATTTATGTAAAATGGATTTCGCTCGCAATTACATGATTACATTAATGCTGTAGTGACTAGCTTTTCATCCGAACAATCCAGAATAAATATTATAATGGCTAATATAATATATTTTATTTATAATAATAACATTAATTTAGTCGATAAACAAATATGTTAAGGAACTTTTTATTATTTTTGTACATAAAGGGCGTTTTCGGATAGGAAACAAACATATCGGACGCTTTTCCTACATTACCGGCCCATTGTAAACAGAGCATTCTGTTTTTCCCTTTGGTTTGCGCCGGCCGCCTTTCACAGGAAAATAGCGTAGTAGACATTAACAAAAAGGAACATTATGTCTTAATTTTTCTTCCATTATCGCGATCATTTGACCCCGTTTACTTAGCGTCGTATTCTGGCCCCCCCACAGAACGTGTTTGCGGTATCGGCGAGCAGTTAACAAATCACGACTATCGGTATTTTTATATCAACAAAACTTTTTTTTTTTACGCAGGTGTAGGTAGACTCATTCATAAGGAATGGGTTGTGAATGTTATGTATGTATGGTTGATTTTTTTTTACAAATCTGTAAATCTAAATACAACATTATTAAACCAATATGCAGCTGTACTTGCTTCGTGTATGTTTATATGTATATCTAATTTCTAATCTATACTACGATACGATTAATTACTTTTTATAAGTAAATGCGGTCTCTCAAGTGCATGTGTGAAAACCTGTGTATAATATGGTGAGAATTAAACAGATTTGCTCGTAACATACGTAGTTGATAGAATTAAGAAAGGGTTGCTGAAATGGTCTGGACACGTGGAACGTATAGTGAGGAGAGGGTGATGAGATTATATGAAGCGAGTGTTGGAAGGCAACTGGAACAGAGAGCGTCCACGAAATACCTAGCGCGATCGATTGCTTGAATTTTTGTTCTACAATTTTAACATTTCTTAATTAAAGTTTCAATAGGTCAAACAGAATAATCTCGTTACCATAGTACAAAAACCAATCCTCTATTTAGTAGTTCAAAGGTTTAGAGCGATTCTAAATTTATTGCTACCATCTAAATCTACAATATCTTTTACTTTTGTGAAAACATGTACATATGATTACATTATTATATACAAATTTGTAAATAATTAATCCCCATTTTTAATTCTTATTTTTTGTCTGATTCGGCAGCTGTATATGTATTGTAAATGCTATGTGTCGGCACCTGTACATTAATTTAGACAACCTACCCCGAGGGTATAGAAGGCTTGTTTTGGAAATGATAATACAATAGTGTCGTCCGGGGTTAAAAGTAAATTACTTAACTACATTCATTCTTGGGTTATTAGGGTACATTGCGGTTGTAAGCATATACTTATTATATTTACTTACACGTGTAAAACATATTATGTTAATATATATATATATACATGTGAGATGGACTCATAAATTGATTAATTTTGATGCTATAATAATTATGTTATATTAGGAAATAAATAATATAATTTAAATACAATTTTATATGTAGAAATATTTTTTTAAACTACTTTAATTTTATTTGAATCGTAGTAAATAAAGTAATAAAAAAAACCCTTTCCAAAGATAATATTGGAAGGTATTTTTATTAGGGTGGTTTTTGTTCAAAATCAAGTTCTCTGTCGGATTGATTCCTGGTCGATACAATTTTAATTCTTACTCCAGGCATCGTGCATTGGTTTGCTGAAAGACAAAATAATTACTTCTTCAATATTAGTAAAATTACTTTGTGGCTACATATTATATAAATAATAAGATAAAACACTTAGTTACCCATCACTTATATTTTTATAGTTTAGTTTTTATCTATGCTTGTATTTTTAATTTTGGTGTACATTGTTTCCTGAAGAAGATACCATATGTATCTAATAAACATGTTGATTTATCAATAAATAGTGGTTTAAACAAAGTATTTTATCTTATTATTTACAAAATAATTAACCCATCTTTTAGATAAATTATTCTAAATTCTCATTATTATTGTTTAGTACAGTTATCTATGACTTTTCAACGAGATTTCATTGCTAATAAAAACACCCACGTTGTCATAAATAATAGCATGAATAAAAAATCCCTTCGGACTCTGGCCGAAGTCACCAAATATGGCTTGCTAACTAATAATGTAAGTATTTAAAGAAAACCTTAGGTGAGTTAGCGTCTCGGGGAATTATTCGATTAACTTCAAATATGGAATGTTAGAACATGTCTAGAATAAATATACCGGGTTAGTACTTCCGGTTCCGGTTTTAAACAATTTCTCTTGATTTCTGTGTTACCCACGTTCACAGTCTACATTACAATGAAACAAAAGACGGGTGCTTACTGTTTTAAATATTATTCTTGTATTATTGATATGTCATCATTAGACAATATCGACTGGGGGGGATTCTAGTCAATTTTTGGTGGGGTTTTGCTATTTTCAATTATATGTAGTTATATTATTGACATATCACAATTAGTTAGGATCGAATGATGATTAAGGAATCTTTTTGATGGGTTTTTGCTGTTTTCAAAATCATTGATTTAGTTATATTATTTTTTATTTATTTTAATATTAGAAAATATAATACATTTTAAAAATAATTAGTAGGATATATATATATATATATACATATAATTTTTTTTAACATTTATTTCTTCTCTATGAGAGTAAGACTCGTGTATAGAGATGAAGTATATACGAGAATTTATAGTAGTCTTAATAATTTATAGTATATTTTTCTAATTGTGATGGGGAAGATTGTTAAAAAATTTTATGCCTTGATAAATATAGTGATTTTGGGTTGCGGTATATTTTAGTTTTGGAATATAGTAGATCGGAATTCGCTTCTAATATTTAATTGATTTTTAATTTTTTTTTTTTTTATAGATATCTATTATTTTTGGTACTTTGAAATCTGTGAAGAATAGTATACTTGGATAGTCTTTTTTTTAGAATAATTTTTATTATCATTTTTTGAGTGATTTCTAATTGTGATTTTGAAGTTTTTTTGATGGACCACAATTAGTTAAGATCGACTGAGTGAGGAAAAAAAATTGCTTTTGCAACGATTTATCGTTGGTGGACTGTATAATCTCGATTAAAATAAAGTAGATTTCCTTGTAAGTATCAAAAGTTTTGTATTTATATGATTTGGTCCTTTAGTGACGCAAATGAATTTCGGAGTTGTTCAGAAAGATTTAAAGAGATTACCCGAGGACTTAGAAACATAAAGGGTATCCGGGAAGAAAGGTAGGAAATAAATAAGGTGTAAATAGGGCGAGATTACGAAATGTTTCAAAGAAAGTTTGGATATTACGGGGAAAACAAAAGATAAGCCAACCAAATTGTTTCTATTCAAAAGTCTTTATTTTATATATATGTGTGTGTGTGTACGTGCACCTGTATTATTTCGCGTACTCTTTCGAGGATAATGATTCAGCACTTTGTACTACAGCTGCATGTACAGGGTAAATTGGTAATCAATTCAGAAGTGTTGCAGCCGAATATTCTTCAATAACTACGATCTTAGTTTTATCAGTGATATTAATAAACGGCAATCAAAAAAATATTACCCAAATGGAGCGGTAATCATTGAAAACCCTACCGTTACTTTTTTTTTTTTTTAATATTATCCATTTAATGATAAAAGCAGTATTTTTTTTTTGGTTTTGTGACGGTTAGGATTATTTTTGAATATTAATCTTAGAATAATGTTTATATCCAGTTTGGCAACCACCCAAATGTGAAGACGCACAGCAGTATATTTTTATAATTTTGCACAAATTTACTACAATATTTTTTTAAATAACCTCTACATAAAATTTATTTGTGATATCTGCAACAATATTACACGATTGTCACGTTCAGCATAGTTTTATGAAACAATTTTTCTGTAGCGAATTTACTTTTTCTAATTTTCGTTCACTTTGATACAAGCATCGGATAATAATACATAATGTAGGGATGATGTTCCGGGGTTATCGCGCCCTCACACGGGCCGGGGGCACATTATCAGCCTTGTTATGGACTGTTATGGGGGTATACCGTTTCTTGGAAACCCAAAAATAAAACGTGGATTGCTGCCACTTTTACAGCTCTGGATCCCTTCGCCACTTAATAATCGTTTACATCGGATGGGCCAACTCCACACTATATCTACCCTCGCTAGTCAAATAATGAAATGACTCGTACCGTGTGTTCAGATTTTTCCGCGTGGCAACAATTGATGTGAAGTTGCACATATAATGTGTTCATGCAAAGAATGAGTGATGTACCTTACATGATGTGCATACGGTTCCTCACAGGATCTCAAAAATATACTAAGGGCTGGTTGCGTAATCAGTTGTAACTTTTTTCTTCAGTAAAAAAAATGCCAAAACGGGTTGTTTGATCGTCGGTACAAAAATATTTACTTCTCGAATGTACATCCCGTAGTAAGCTTATTTTACATTCTGATATCCGATAGTAAAAACGAGAATCGATAGTTAAATATGGCGGACTTTTCACAGCTGTGCCAAAAGTCATCTGACACATTGATAGTTGCAATATACGACAAATTAATCATTCAATATCCCGTTATTTTAGCGACGAGAGTTCGGCCGATGATGATCTCGTTGTTTAATATACATTAGTACATAATCCGAAAAAATTTCAACACCGAAATGACAGATTTCGAACGCCGAAGCGAAAGAATTCATAGATAATGCATAAAATATATCATATTTCATTATTATTTGTCACGCCTATAGACATCTCATCTATGCATCGACAATAGTAAATTTGACGTTCAAACAACCCGAAAACGATTTTAACCACGGGCGTTAGTAAAAAGTTACTAAAGTAAAAAGTTACCATAAAAAAATTTTACTACTGATCAAACAACTGGCCCTAAGTACGTCTGCTACTGTACGTTATTTTAGATTAGATTAGTGTTGTAATCTTCTTTCCTCCTTCAGGTCAGTATTTTATTTTTATAGGGTCCTGGAAGGGACCCACCCTATCCCGGAACCGTTCCAGAAGTTTAGACTTCATTGTCGGTTCCATTCAATAATGCTAACTAATGCAAAAGTTTAATTTAACAGACAGTGAAAAGATAAAATACAATCCACTTAAATAGAACATATTTATAATGCACAAGAGGAAAACAAAATATCAATAAACAATTTATACAAATATGTGTTAATACAATATGGAGTTATTGGAGGGAGACAGAATCACCATCTGCTGGCACACCTTGCCGTGCCACTTACTCTCGCAGTATTTGCAGTTTGCTTCTCTCTCTTAACAAGATACCGGTGCAAAATGAGAAATATAAAATCAGTGGGTACAAGACAGCCATCAAGGGCTTACTAGCAAAGACACTTTCTCACTAAAGGACTAGGACGAAACACAATGATGTTATGAGTCGCGCCATTCCCGGTGCAGGCCAACTGAGTTACGCACACGAATTTGTTTGATTGATTTATTTGGTCATTTGAAAGGTCAGGTTCAGGTCAGTATTGACATATAGTGACTTTAATCAGATGAGATGAGACTCCGTTTGTAATGCACCTCTACACTCCAGTTGTGAGGGCGACCCGGTCTGGCCAGATGCGACTCTTCTTGGCCAGGTTTTCTTCGTCCCAAAGTTGTCCCCAGGATAATAATCTCATTTTATAGGATATCACTTCGATATATAATGTGACCGAGGAATTGAAATAATCTTTTATTCACCTTAGTGTGATTAGATATCTTGCAGGATTGAGGCGTTGTGCTGTCCGCGGGATGCGTAACATCCTTCTCCAGCAATACATTTGGAAGGCATTTATATTATTTTACGTCTGCCGCTATTGCGGACTGACCAAGTCTCCACTGCATACAAGAAGATTGGAAAAATAAGAGTGTGACCCAACATAATTTTAATTTTATTTTATTTGTAACTATATAATATAATGTAAAATCTGTTTGGACTGTGCCCGTCTCACTAGAGAAATTCTGTGTCGAGACGGGCATAGTTTACAAGCAATTGTTCAATTAATTAGAATTACAAGTAGTAGATAGAATTACATTTATTACAATTTTAAAGTGGACTTAAGTTTTAAATCACTTTGTAGCAATAATTAATATAGGTATGAGTCAATATGTTTGGGTGAGTGGACCAATACTGGCTCTACCCATATTACGAATCCAAGTTTTAATATATAGTTTCATGTTCTTGGGACAATTCAATTGATTTAAATCTTTTAGCATTCTATTAAATAATTGAGGTCCAAAATATTTGTAGTTTCTTTGACCATATGTTGTATGTACTCTTGGGGTTTGTAGGTTATTTGTATTTGTCCGTGTGGAAATTATATTTTGAGTTTTAAAATGTGTCTGTTTGTATTTATATATGTATTTAAGAGTAGTATTAGCGTATATTTGTCTTATATCAAAGACATCGAATTTATTAAAAATTTCGTCAGTGCTCGTTGTGATTGGGGATTTGAAGATAACTTTAATATAATTTTATGAGTTGCTATTATTGGATTAATTGCAGACATAGTCGCTCTACCCCAAGCAATTATACCATGCTCTATTATTGATTGACATATAGCGTAGTACGCCATTTTAAGAAGTTTTATATTAAGGAAATTTCTAATATTACTAAAAAAATATTGTTTTTTTAATTTTATTTGTAATGAGTTGTGTATGATGATTGCATTTGTGATAAGGATCAAATATAATTCCTAAGTATTTAATTGCTTCTATTTATGTCATCTTTCCATATTCTCGTAAGTCGACCCATAACAACTTTAGCTAGACGTGTGTGTCTTCGAATTTCCTGTCCACTGTCACCAGTGTTCGTGATCAGCGCGCCCATATAATTAGCTTCTTCAAACTGCCCCACGTTTGGGATGTTTGGTATGGACAATCGCATCGTTTTGTTTGTTTATGTTTTACTGCGAACAACTTGAAGTGTAGTAAATTTGTTGGTGTTTCGGTCAATCTAAAATAAATTGCTAAACATTTGGCAGTAGAAGAATAAATATTGTATACCTATAAATAAATCGTGCGAATTATTCAACAAGTGAACAAGAATCGATTAATGCATATCTAAAGATGTTGTTATTTTAATTTTAGATTTTTAAACTTCCGAAAGTGTTCCTACTCCAACGTGTAATATTTGAAAAGCCACCGTATATTTTATTATGTATTTTTTCATCATCAATATTCAAGGCATTATTCTGCCGGGGCGAGCGTAATAAAAATAAATATAATGTATTATAATATAAACATTGCGGGATACCGAAGGTTGTCGCACCCTGGCGGAAACCAAACGTGTGAATTGTTCGGAGAATTCACGAAAGTGTAATAAACGTGAAATTTTCAAAGCGGAGTCATTTAACGGTCGAAATTAGATGAAACAACAAATGTTATTCTCTCACTTTGTTTCGGTGGTTTTTGATGCCCCTCCGGCTTCCACCGCACAAGGAAGGAGAGCTTGAATATTTTCACGTGTCGCTGCCCAAGCTTTGCGGCGGCCCCCCCCCCCCTCCGGCCTCATATTAGTCGATTAATCATTTTGATTATTCGTCATATTATTTTTCTATCTGGTCAACGATCCCAGCCGCAACGCGTGGTGTACCGGAGCGGAAGGAAGCGTAGAGTCCATTGTGGTAATGTTAATCGGCTCATTTCATCACTGTGCCACGGAGATTTACAACCCATCACCTCGCCACCCGGTTCTGTTCCGCAACTACCTCACGCTTCCTTTACTCTCGAGGTGCTGATCTATAATGATATACGAATTAATTCAATCCAATCAACGAACACATTCATTAAGTTGGCTTTCTCATGCTGTGCGTTACTCATGCGCGCCACCCCTGCAAATCGCCTGTGAACTTTCGCAAGTTGTATTCCGCGGAATTGCGGGTTGTGTTCTGTCCTGACACGATTTGTTCATTTTTCTCGTCGTGCACGCTCATCGATTTCTTTAGCCATAGCGAAGGGCGAAACTTCATTTCGTAATGAACGCTTGACGAAGTGCACGTTGTTAGAATGAAGCGTTCAAAATGAACGCTCCATTCGAAGTATGCTGGTACCACTCGGTCGGTCTACTCCCGAAGCAGGTCGAAATTGCTTCGCACTTCATACGGTACAATGAAGTGTGGTTAAATCGTTATTTAAACCGTTATTGAACTATACTTCAATGAAGCGTCTGAAGTGCGAAGCGATGAGCGAAGTGTGTAGTATAATACTTCGTTAAGTATACACTTCAATGGACTATATGAAGTGAGCAGCAAACTCGTGTAGTACTTGGCGAAATTTAGTTCTCCGTACCTACACATTTCGCAGCAACTGAGTTATTAGCTAGTGTGTGTGAATATGGTGCGAAGTATTGAGATATTGAAGCGTCAGCATAATTTTAAACGTGCGAACTGTAAAGTGTGAGCATATCGAAGTAGTTCTTTGAAGTACTTCGTACAATGTAAACCCATCACTACTTAGCTCCTATCGAGGCAGTGCTCGACTTACGTCTCCACTTTTCGCGTCATTTCTTCCTTCTTACCGGCATATTTCTCAGTGTATAAAAAATAGATAAATTTTTATGTGTATGTATATACATTCAACGTTCGTACATTTTAGTTCACTTCATTTTGTTTGCAAACATAATAGGGAGTCTTCCGTATCGTAACGCTCCATATACATAAAGTTGCGGGTATAAAAGCTCCCGTTAGTGCCGGGTGGAGTCGGCTAATGCAAACACGATAATAGTATGTCGTAAGCCTTGATTATAATTAGAAGCTCTTTACAACATTAAATATACAGGAGCTTTTGTCATTCCCCCTTGCGGAAGTAACGCGATGTTCTCTTTTTCAATATCGTTATATTTCAAGAGAAATTATGGATTCACTTGTTTCTCGTGAAGTTTACTTTTAATTATGCAAGCTTACTTTGGTCGTCTTCGTCCATATATTTTTTTTTTTTTGTAAATATTATTTTCCCCGGTGTAAATTTATTTACTTGCTGTATTTTCAAATTTCTTTTACAGGTTCGCGATAAAGTAAATAAATTGTCGCGTTTTATTGTTACGAACTCTCGTTTCAAAAATATACTATTGGACATTTTCTCGTTTTTAAAACATCGTTATATTTTTAGAAATGCGCCTTCAATTGGAATCATTCTAAAGAAATCAGTTTGGTGAATACTGATTTACTTTAGAATGCTTACGAGTAATTACTACAACAGGGTCGCGTCCATTACCGGTAACACGGGTATATTCTTCGTGACATCTCCGTTTAAAAGCGAAATTTTATTGTACATGATAGGTAATAATCATTCGAGCGTTTAATACATGATATAGTAATATGTACAATGAGGGTGGACCCACCGCTTACCCGGGACCGATACAATAAGCTCAAGGCTCCTATAACGGTCTTACGACAGCTGTTCGATAGCGCCCCACATATTGACAGCGCGATACTACACATCTGCAAAAACAAGATTTGCCCTCATTGTCCAGTAATGTGTACAGTCAAATTCGCACTATTCGCTCGCGAACGCCGAGCACTGACGCGCGTCACATAGTTATTTTAACCTTGTAAACCATGCGCTTTGTATGGTAGATTTAAAATATCTTGTTTATACTCTTAAACTGTTAAAATGTAACATTTCATTTACAATAAAATTTGCTATAATAATTCATTCTCTTATTGGGTTTAAAAATGGTAACATTAATATTTTCTATTTATTATGGTCCGTATTCACGAATGAGATTTTCGACTCAAAATACGGATTTCGCTCTCATAAGATTCTTTGGAGACAATTCTCAGTTTTCGTAGTCCCCGTGTACACACCATGTCTCAAAGATTCGCCGTTTTGCGTCTCGTCACGTACATACGTCAAATGTTATTGTGGTTCGTCAGTGAGTGATTTTGAATCTCCCCAGCGGCAGTAAAAACTGAATACTTTGACGCCTTATATATTAATATGAATGTTGAATGACTTGTCAGAAGAGGTAACTATACCAATCTATGGTGGTTTGTGTGCACTTGTTAAATTTCGCTGTCAGATCGAATGTCGTGTGCACGCATTGGTTTGAGGATCTTTGAGTTTATCTCCAGATAAAAATCTTAGCAACATGTACACGGTATTACTATATATCTCGACCAAATCTTTAGAGTCATTAACGACCTGCAGATAATTTGTCTCATTAAAAAAATGTTTTAAATTCTTGTATACGCGTAGTGTTGTAATAAAGGCTGTAAACGAGTTTCGAATTTGTCGAATGTACGCATACAAGAACGGGCGGTAGTTAACGGTCGCGGTCGTTGAACATCCCGAGTCTACCGGTGTCACGGTGCGCGCTGTTTTCTTTCAGGATGAGGATTTGTCTTTCCCCTTTACCTGTCGCGTGTTTCAAATATTTCCATACACACCCAAACACATTATCGTCGCAGACAAATGTGCAGTATTTAATTAGCGTGACATCCCCTCGGAGTTCCGAGAAGTGATTGTCCACTTCCTTTATTCGCCAATCTCTCGCGGAATATTAATCCTAACGTCTTTATCAGCGATGTCTATTCCTTTATGTGGCTCGCGGCGTGTACGCGTGCACACTGCACTCGTCTTTGTGTTCAGTTGTTTCCCAGCCAATAATGTGGCTGCGTAGTTATTCAAATCACTGTCATAATGTTGGATTGTTATCGGGTTATACAAAACTGTTCTGCGTTACTGCATGTAATCGCGTATACCTAATTCCGTATACCTTCCAACGTGAATACTTCATGCAGTGTGTGACTGAGATACCTGATCAATTGATAAGTTTTTGCAATTCTTTGTACCTCATAGAAAACATTTTTTAATATACTATCCTGACAGATAGTCCTAGTACGACACGTTATGGTTACGTTAGTTGTGCTATGCTTTGTTTCTACGACATTATGTGGTTTATATCATCTGTACATGATATTGTAAATGTATTATACTTATGAAAAATTAAATCAATTTGAGGGAGTTCAAAAAATTCCCTGAAAAGTGATGTTTACTCGCAGGCTGCATTCTTTGATAATAAGTGCAAACTTATTGACATCTGCAACGTGTATTATTTGCGGCAGTGCAGTGCAGAATTATATTCATTCATAGTAATATATGTTTGAATATAACCCTGCTCGTAGAATATCGACTTCGTCAAATTTGAACTGTGGGCGATCATTAAGTTCTCATTGTAGTTAAATAGTTAAACTTGTTTATATAGGATGACCATTATAAAAGTTTTTGTGGAAGATTAAAAAGACAATGCATCAAATAAAATCACTTCGTACGAATGGATTAATCGTGTTGGTGAGCGTGAAGGCGACGATCGTTGTGGAAGACCGTCAACTTCGATTATAGAAAATATTTGCTAATTGGAAGCAATCGTCGAATGATGGTGCAAATGAGAGCTCAACATGTCGGGATGTCGAGGGGTCCATTGGAGCAATTTTAAAAGAAAAATAAAGTTTTAGTTCACTCATTACGTTGGGTGCCAAAACCGTTGCGTGAAGATCAGCTAGAAATTTTTAAACAAATTTGGTTTTAATCCCGAAGCTTATTTCGACCTAATTGTCACTGGATCTACCAGTATAAAAAACAAAGCGGCAGATTGGATTTTTTTTCCATTTGTAATTTCCACGAACTTTTTGAATACCCTACATATTGGTATCAATATAAAATTAGTAAATATTCCAAAATGAATTTTTAATAACAATTGGCAGACACTTTCAATGACACTCGGCGTGCAATCCTTCTAATAAGATGATCATAATCATGTAAGGTTCCCATAATCATAAATACCACTTTTTATTTCACGTTTAACGTGAATTATACTTTTTTTTTTTTTAAACATAGATTGTGTTGAATGGCTGCCATTTTGTGGGAAACTGTCACGCCCATGCGTTACATTTGAAGTTAAATTCAGTCGTTAAATGTTGTCACATATAGAATCGTAGAATCAAATCCAACATTATGCGTGTTATCGCAAAGATTGTGTGTTTTTGCTAGTATGAAATAAAGTAAAAATCAATAAAATGTATATTATTAAAGAGAACACATTCTTATTATGAAGTTTAGGTCTGTGATATTTTAAATACTAATTAAATGTATTAATTTTTTTTATTCCATTTTGGACTTTTACATAAGAATAAATTTTTATTTATTTTAAATATAACTACATTTTTAATTGACATTTCAATATAACAGTTTAAATATAACATAAAAAAAACTGAGTATAATTTACATACAAATATTTCTTCAGCTCAAATATTCTCCTGCAACGAAAAATGTCAACGAAATTCAACTTGTTACCAATAGTTTTGAAAATTTGTCGTCAAAGTACTGTGTGCTGTAGCATAATCGGTTAATGCACGTTCCTCAGATTGGAAGATGGAGGAAACAATATTTTTCGATAAAATTAATTTTATATGTATATCTTTCTGATTAATACATTTAATTTGTATTTAAAATGTATATAGTTTTTGTTTTCTTTTCAAAATTTTAAAAAGGCCAGCCATATTATATGAAGGGGTGACCAGCGTCTGATACTTTGATAACCAGTTTTTCTTATAATAATGTAAAATATCACAAATATGTTATTATTTAAAAAATATATTCATATCTAAAATTTCATCATCTGTTAGGGGTGCCTCGCAATTTTGTCTCCAGAGTGATGGTAAAGGTCGAGACATGTTGAGTGGTTCAACCTCAGACAGCATTATTGCAATGACTCAGCCTTGACTGTGTACTGTACTATAGAACTATTCTTGGGGAAAATGTGTACGGTCTAGGGTCACTTTCATGAAACTGTATTGTATGTATTATAAACATGACAATTTTAGAGTTACTTTTACGTCGACCGTTTTCGATAACATTGTGCCTTTGTTAGGGACGGACATGCCAAAAATGATCTATAAAATAAATTATCTATCGGACGGGGACGTGGCTGCTGTCGTGGCGGATAGGGAGGGGATATTAAATTAAGGGGTTTTTATTATTTTTATTTTTGCACGAATATACAATAATTTAATACATTTTATTTTAAGGAGACTCAATAGAGAGATTGTCAATAGGTCATTAGTGACACTAATATTATAGATAGTGCCATAAAGGTATATTAAAAAACGTGATTATTGAAATGCTTGACTATTTTTATGATTTAAATGTTAAAAATTATTAAGATAGAAGAATAAGTTATTACAATATTATATTGAAAACATATTTTCTTCAGTAGTACTTACTACTTTTATACGCAGCAGTCACGCTTCCGACTTAACTACTTTATTTTAACAACCTATTTAGGTAGTATTTTGTACAAATTAGAAAAATATGGATATTTTATATATATTATGTAAATAATATGAATATTCTACTATGGTATCATATTATCATAGAGATTATAATGTCGCACATATATCTTGGCACACAAATATTAAAAAAATATATATATATATATAGAATAGAAATAGATAAGCATATGATAAGAAAGTGGTTAGGAACTATTTTCATTTCAAAAGAGATTTTTTATAATTAAATCTAGTAATTCTATAAAAAATGTCATATAAAAAGTGATGACAATAAAACGACCGTATGATACAGTAAATCGTATTATCTCACTTTTATTTTGTAATTTTTAATCAGTCGCAGAACAAAATGTAAAGTTCATCACCACTTCCGTTCCACGTTCACTTCATCACCATAGAATTCAAAAGATTACGCACCATGGAAACCGCAATTGTTATTCTTCAGATAAGTGCTGCAGCAGCGTGTTCTTCCAAAAGCTTTCAAGAGGCTGTATTTCTTTTAATATTTGTATGGTGCGCTCAGACCATGCGTCGTACATGTAGCTGACATTGCTCTGTTTAAGAATTCATATATGTAACACGCAAACAAGTACTTGCACCGAGCCCGATTGCTGCAACTTTTCACGGCGCTATTCATTCGGCAGATGGGTTGTTCATCCGGACAATGGTCTTCAAAATACACATCAAAAAAAACATCCTTCTTATTAAGGTGAAGCTATAATATATGTATGTATGTGTATACATAACAAAGCTGATATAATTAAATTCGAACTTACTTAGATTGTCATTTTACTAAGTGAACGTTTGCGATATAAGTATAGTAGCATCGTATTACTGATCGGGAAGATCACGAATTCGATTCCCGCTGTGTGCAAATTTGTTTATTATTATAAAATTGGCGATTTCTTTGTCCGGTTTAAAAATAGACTTCATAAATTGCTTCACGGCTGCATTTAATTTTTTTTTATATAAATAAAGCTGTTTTAGCTAGGTTTGGTTGAGAAAAATTACAGGTGTCATTCCGGGTTATACATATCGACCCCTCCTACGTAAAGTATCGTTGGTAAATTTTTAATCATTCCAGTATTTCGCATGTATTTTATTTGATACTTATTTACGCAACAGATTTTAAAAATATGTATATATATTGTATTCTATGATGTAGGTACTAATAAACTTAATATTAAAAAAATTACAGCCACTTAAAAATGTATCAATTACGTGCATGATTAAAAATGTCATTTTTTTCTTATAATATTTTACGCAGGAGGGGTCGATATATGAATCGAGTATCCCAAAACCCAATTTAGACCGACGCCTGGTTTGAGTCAATTTGCATAACACTAGTGCACTTGCTAATCTTTATGAGGCATTCACCCGCATTCGGACAATGTCATCAATTCGAATTAAGCTGAAAGCTAAGCTTTATAAATATAAACAGTTAATTATCTTTATTAAACGGGTGTCCCAACACAAGATATTAATTGAATTAATTGCGATTTTTTTCAGATTTGGTAGATTTTCAATTGCTTTTATTGTGAAGTATTGACATTTTAGTTATGGAACACTACACAAATGCACATAATTATTGTGAAAACTCATTACGAAAACAGAAAATATCTCCATAACGCTTTGTCCAATAACTGCTTGAATATTTCATACGTCATCGTCCATCTTGTACGGCAATTGTGAATATAATCCTAAAATTATGGCGTAATTTTTCGGTTTCGGATGTAGAGACATTATGTATGAGTCTCGGAGTAGTGCCGGTTGTTAGCGAATGAAAGCTGCGGTTATATTTTCCAACAGCCAAAACACCTCCGTTCTTTTAAAATGATGCTGGCGCCGCGTTGACTGTCAGTGGTATCCGTTATAGAGAAGATATGCGATTTCAGCAAGACAAGCAATGCAGTTATTGCACGCAAAATCTCTTGACTTTTGACAACCTAAATTTCCACCGAGATCTTGCGATATCACGCCCTTGGACTTCTTTCTCTGGGGTTTCGTGAAAGGAAAATCCACAAATAATTTTAAAGCTTTAAATGCGAATATGTTCCAAATTAATAATTTATACTCGAATTTTGTCGAAAGAGTGAAACAGGTGGAATTACTATTAGTATTGCCCATTAAAATTTTGTTATATCTAATGATTATTGGTACACATTTATGTGAATATTTTTATTTTATTTCGTTATATATTAATGTGTTTACAGCGTCGTGAAATGTTATATATGTTATTACACACAAAATAGAAATGACCTCTCGGTAAACGATTGTTTTTTTATAGCCAAACGCTTTGTGACCTCACATCAAAATGTTTCGTTTTGCATGCGGCAAACTGTAACACCGTATCTCCACCATCTGTCGGCCTCCCCGAAACCACAATCGGCGGTAGTCGCTCGCCAACTCGGGGGGAGTGATCGACGAGGAATTTTCGCGTGTTAAGCAAAAAGTGCTCATCGTGAATATAATAATATGCATTGTTTTTCTTCGTAAAAATTAAATAGAAATGTGCGCATGCAGGCAAGCCACATATGTCTAATCTAGTACCTACATCAAAAATTGATTTTTCTTAATAATTATATCATTTGTCTTATTTATAATTTTTGTCTGCTTAAAAAAATACATCATTTTACGTAAATGTTTTATTGTTTAATAATCTAAATCAACATGTCTCAGTTACATCTTTGTAACGTTTTTCTAAAACGCCAACCGATTTCGGATCAATTTATTTGTTATCATTAATTGACGTGGCAATTACATTGTACTGCAACATGATTATTTTAATTTTGTATACTACACGCACGTTGAGATATGCTGTCGCTACTGTAGTATCGGGAGATGCACAATATGCTGTGAAAACTGCTGTAAAGTCTAGTTTTAATAATATATTAGTATAGTACGTTCAACATTGTTATTCTTACATAATCTGTTTTATCTTGGGTACGTGTATACCAGCATCGATTATATTTAGAAATTCAAACAATGATATAAATATTTCACATTTATTTGGATGACATGTTCGTTGGCAGCCCATTTTTTGTTACAACTCACAAACTTGTAAAATAAATAATATTATTTATTGATAACTTTCTGAAAAATGGGTGGTATTTTCTCAGAATTTTCCGATAAAGTTTGGCGTATGAGTGAAGACCAATGATAACTTCTTTCTCACCTTTTAATCTTCAACGGGAGTTGTATAATTTAATAAGCCCCGCGTTTCTCGCCACCGTGTAGTTCTGCCGTAACGGGGCGGGATATTTTATTTTTACACCCGGAAGGACCTTTAAATTCGCGATCTTAACTCCCCCTTCAGCTTTCGATTCAGGGGTGCACTCAACAAGAGCTCTATTTCATACTTCCGACGGAAGTAACAGCCACTGAAAATGATTTCTCGTATCAACTTGTCCTTTTTATAATTTATATGGAAATATTTTTACGTACTCTCAGAATGTTTTGTTTATTTTTGTTGCCCAATAAAGTGAAGTTGATGTCCCGAAACGAAAAAATGTCGTAAAACATCTCGTCGAGGTTGACGATCTCGCGTAAAGATTTAATCCCTAATTTTTTATCTTTTTCCTTGAGAATTGAGTAGATGATGCATAACATTAACATTAAGCCGTTTCAGCGATATTTCAAGTGGATGAAAGTTGACTCGCATTGCGTAGAGATTTTAAAGGAACGATCCACTGTTTCTGACTTCCATTCCAGAAGACGTGGCATTTGACTGGGCGCGTAGACAATATGACGACATCACTATCATTCAATCCGGATACGTTGACATACGTAACATCAGTATCAGTCGATCCGGATAATCTGGCAATACTAGGCATCGGTATGTTCGAATATGTTGTCAATATAAAATTATGATTTAAATTTATATCAAAGACTTTTTAAATCTTTGAATGTTTTAATTGTTAAAAATATGGCAATGTATTGAAACAAATAATTATTTTAATGTGTTATATATATTCTACAACGGCTTTTAAACAGTAAAATTAGTGTATGTACCTATATTTATCTGGGCAGCAATTATTTTGAAATTAATACCAGATGTCGACGTATGTTTTTCTAGCTTCTATGCTAATAATAATTATAAACTATTGAGAAAAACAGGTAGTACCTACCTACTATACAATATATTATTTTTAATATTCCACTTTTTTTTTAAAGTTCACAGTAGGCTCGTTTAATTCTGACGTCAAGAAGCGTTCTATTTTATTTTAAAAATAAAATGCGATTTAAAAATTATTTATATTTTTCATTCTACAATTTATTTAAACAAAGATAGGGGTTCAATGGGCAGAACCATGACTGATGTTCAAAGAAGACGCTACCTCACCGATGGAAACTCGCCTATTTATTAGCTAGAACCATCTCTCGAGCTTGCTGAATCTTGTCACCCGTGGTGGAGGTTGACTGCTCCCTCTTCGTGCGTCACACTCATCCGGCCACTTTAAAACTTCTCGATCCACAAAAAAACACTTTTACGTGATAAAACACTGTCCCCGTATTGTGGTAAAAATCTACGATGAATTTCACACCCTCTGACCATACACCATCGGATCACTGTTAGTTATTCTTTCTTGGTGAAACCTGCTAGCGAAGCGGACATGTTTACACTGTAATAGCTGGAAGGAAAATTACGCGATCGGGATTAAATTTCACTAAATACGCATGTGCAGAACGCAGTGTGACAACCTTGAAGGTGTGTTATGATGAAAGTGTAGATAATATTTGACTCGCCCCTTACTATGGGTTAGAAAGAAAGATCGATGAGTATAATAAGTGTTAGTACATGAAAGAATACTAAAATTATGAAAAATTAAAATTGTGTTTAATGTTAAGATTTGTACTTTATATTAGCTCGCTAACCTGTGCTGTAAACCAGTAGGTTTTAACAAAAACATGAGCCGATTTCTCATCCGCCAGTTGTACAAATGTTATATTGCCAAGATCATTGGACATCTTAAAATATTCAGTCGATAAAAAACATCTCTCGCTAATGATAACATTTGTTATTTTCTCTCGACTGGTAGGAGTCCTGGAGTCCTTCCGCATCAAATGCCCCGGAAATATTTGACAGATAATAATATATTGCCAGCATATTTTTTCTTTCGGGCAATAAACCCCGTGTCTGCGCGGTGAGGGCGGGTGTGGGTGGCGGTAATGGAAAATCATTGGAAAATAGGTTAAATCTTTTCCTCATTCTGCACCCATAAATCTATTCAAATTCCGTACACAAAATAAATGCCTAAAATATTTCACACCCCTTCGGAATTTATACTACATTGTTTATTTATATCGGCACATGAACCTAACCTCTGCTCTCTCGACACACTTCGGTGGAATATTTATAGCGATTATCATTTATTTATATTACAAACATCCTTAGTTATCCGATATCTCTGGCCGACGTTTCGTATCCCATTGCAGGGTCCATCATCTGGGCCGATATCGCTGATCTAAATGATGCCTTGGCTTGCAAACTAAATATTATCGTGTTTCTTATTTTCATTAAAAGAATTATAGAAAGAAAGTCATTATACTCGTAGGTGTTATAACTTTCTAGTAAAATTCACCTACAAAAGAAAAGAAAAGAGGACATGTTATTCTGTGATATTTTAATACAAATTAAATGCATCAATTAGAAATATATACATACAGATAAACTCAATTTATCAAAAAAATATTTTAGCTGCCATTGGGATTTGAACCAGGATCTCTTCCTATGCGGGGGGAGTGCGATAAACAATTACAACTACGTCGGTTTTGTAAATAGTCGACACATTTTCAAACTTATATGTTGCAGCTATTTCAGATTGATACATCTTACTTTCCATTTATTTAAAAGCTTCTAGAACTACACACTGGGACGCTACTGTTCATTTTTAATCGTTTTTACTTTTGCTGCCAATTAAAATATTTTCTTGTACATTTGATTATTGATCACAGAATGTGTACATATTACCGCGCTCTTTTAGCGGATTTTTTTGTGTACACCGATTTTGAATTGCAACGAAGGAATTATTTATCAGGAAATCGTTCGTTTTAATGTTACGTTCAACCAAAATACTCTGAGATTTACGATGGGGCGCAGGGAGGGCTCCCTTTTCATGCCAGCGTGTGGGGCGAGCCCGGCCGAACTTTGAGTGGGGAAAAAAGCGTTCATCCGAAACTTTGACACGAGTTAACGTCCCGGGGGCTGCACGCCCCAGGTAAAGGGCTCCACCGCTCCAGCGCTCCACCTGTAATACCGTGAGTGGTGAGCGGACTACCGGCGCCATATTTGCTTGATTTTATGAGTCACTTAAAATGTGAAATTACGGCTGGCGCCCGGCGCTCGCCTCCACCGGCCGACCGCCGATGCTTATCGGGGGCCGTTTGTAATCCCCGCCCAATTCACCTCTTTCGGGGTGCAATTTATAATCCACCCCGCCGAGAATGCAAATTTATATATATTAAAATTTATTCATAAACACCAATCACACTCTCTTATCTTTGGACTTCAACAAAAAATATTCCCGATCAGTTTTATTGAAAGAAATCGCCATGTTTAGCTGCGTAATATTGCATACTATCGTTATGTAGGAACCTATGTAATATCTTCATTCAACAGAGGAAAGGTTAACATATGTAGGTACATTTACATTGATTTTTCAAAATTAAATTTATCAATATTTTACAAGTGATTATGTAATCATGTTTCTATTTTTGAGCGCATAATTCGTCTTCGTTCGTTAAAATGAATAATATTATTATTAGTTCTGTGTGTTTATTTAATTGTTAATAATAAATTGCAATAAATGTGAACCATTCATAAGTTACGAACTCCTGCTACCGGGAGTGCCCAAAGTGAAGCGCCCGCACGCTCAAGGTCAGCTCACGACATGTTGAGTAATTGAACCATTTATATATTTTATGCAACAAAGAATCCTTCGTCTCGTGCAGGGAGCTAGGGGACTTTCCTCGCTCCCGTTTCGTTCCCATTAACTGTCGGTCGCAAACCTCCATAATTCTCGTGGGAAACCTCCTCCTCTCCTCTTCCCGTTCCCTTCGGCCCCGTTTCGCTTCTTGTTGTTATCTTTTAGAACTCTTCCTTAAGGTGCAACCGTTCGTTTCCTCTTCCCCACTGATAGGAATTCACGTGACGTTCCTCGGAACCTTAATTTGTGCCCTAATTAAACGAGGCATTGTTTGCGAGGTTTGTTAAATATTTGAGATACTTTCTGGTTTTCAAGTAATTTGCATCAGATGATTATGTACTCCGTGCGTTTATTGTGCGTGTCTGTGAGCGCGTGTAGCGACGAAGACGAGAGACAATTGCGAGTAAATTTGGGTAAACTAAAATAACGTGCACTGAATACAGTACAGCAGTGAGTACAGTTAATATTTCTACTTCATTGCGGTATGATTTTTATTATATTAAACTTTTATTATTTATTAATTAAGCATTACAATATATAACGTGCAAATCTACTATTTGATGTAGGTAGCTATACATATAATTGTCGCAGAAAGATTTACCAAAAAGTGTAATGAGAAAAGTGACGATTGTTGATTAATCTAATAAATTAGTACAACTACTTGGATTTTTAAAAATATATTCAGGCCTATTCTCAAAATTGCAATATTGAAATGAAGGTGATTGTTACACCAACCCTCAAAAATAGACAGATAGTTTTGACAGATTATGGTACGTTTATCTCCCTCACTCCCTCACTCTCTCTCCCTCTCTCTCATTCAAATATAACACTATTTTTGAGGGTTGGTGTAACAATCACCTTCATTTCAATATTGCAATTTTGAGAATAGGCCTGAATATAATATAATATTTTGCACATAACTGTGTCGTTCACAAAAAATAAATATTCATGTAAATTCATAAAATTGTTATACATATTCAGGCCTATTCTCAAAATTGCAATATTGAAATGAAGGTGATTGTTACACCAACCCTCAAAAATAGTGTTATATTTGAATGAGAGAGAGGGAGAGAGAGTGAGGGAGTGAGGGAGATAAACGTACCATAATCTGTCAAAACTATCTGTCTATTTTTGAGGGTTAATGTAACAATCACCTTCATTTCAATATTGCAATTTTGAAAATAGGCCTGATTGACGTTTATATGTATTTAAATAAGATTTTAATGAAATTTAAAATAAGATAAGATTTTGAGTAAAATTATATGAAATATTTTATATACAGATAATGTTCCGACATATGATGTTGCGATGCAGATATTGATTCGGCGTATGATAATAAAGAGTTTTATTAATTCAAAATGTCAACAAGATCGTTTAGAACATTTGAGGTGTATAAAAGCAAAGCCAGTAATCTCCATTATTTATTTATTTCAAACTTTTAATGCATTTGTCTTCTCGTATAGTTTCTACACTCTTTTTGATATCAATTAGTCATACGACGACAGGGCATATTAATATTTCTACAGTTTCAACAGCGTGTAGAATTCATTAATAGTTTGCAGACGGCTACTATCTATAATACTACCTATAATTATACATTCGCAGATACATCAAACAGAAAAAACTCTTTTCTCGTTTTCTTCTCATCATCCCCTCTCCCCCCCTCACGGAACAAAGGGCAAATATTAAAATGTTTCCCGGTCTAATTTACAAAGTTCCCGATTGAAGTCTCATTTGTATCCTCGCCGCCGTCCGCGTCTGTGAGAAATCGAATTAATCTCTGGAGATCGCGTATTTTTTCCTCGCACGCCCGTTTCGAGCAAATAGATTTCGGGGGCTATTTGTCTCTCTTCGCTCGGTATTACGTAATTAAAAGGGAGTAGCGATAATTTAGCCATATTAAGAGGTTTAGTATCGTTGCGGAGGGGCCGGAACGGCGCTGTTGATAAACGACGCGGTCGTTAGGCCGGTTTTTTTCATCTCGATGTTTACTATTAATGCAAACAACTGTACTATTACTTATTCATCTTATTAGCAATCTTAATCTATTTATAAGAATGATTAACGATCACGACATATTAATAGGAATGGTGTGATTTGAATCCCAGAAATTGATTCGCGAGATTCTTACAAAGCCTCGTAGCTTCCGGGAGACGGGATACATTTCCACACATTTTTTATTCTTCATCATTTATCCCTGTTTCCGTGCATCAACATTCGTCACATTCGGTTGTACCAATCTGGTCTCTATTAAAATATAATCCAATATATTTTAATACAATGAAGTTTTTTGACGCTTATTTCGAACTTATTTTATTTTCTTAAATTACTATCGCTTCATTCGTACGTCATTCTACCTCAATTTCAATTTGTTGAGGGTATTTTTATTTCTTTCCTTTTACATTTTTATGTTAGCAGTTGTCTGAAACACGAGTTAAAGCAATCTATATAGTTAGCCGAATTCTCTAAATATCCGTTGTTAATATAGTACAAAGCGCCATCGATAAATACCATATCCGGTGTAAACCATCGTTGCTGGAACACGTTGGAGTATTTTATGTAAATAGAGAGTGCCTTCAGATGGGGAGTGAATTTAAGCTGTGAAATGGATCGGAGTATTTATTTTGGAATAAGTGTGGATTAAGCCGGAGAATTTGTTTGGAGGAAATGAATTCGAAAAGGGGACCCTAATAATTAAGATCATTTGTCGAGGGGCTGCTACCTAGCAGTAACAACCAGTGAGACCATTTGTTTCCCGCTGATTCAAAATAAATTTGGTTATTAAGAGTCGTGTACTTTTGTAGATGTGGCATTTCTTTATTTTTTTATACCTCAATTTATTCTTTCATTCTCTTTTTCTTTATTAATCTTATTCAATACGGTCGCGACTAATACTTTTCCGGAGGGCTGGCTCGGAATTAATTAAAAGTGATAGAAGACTTTTCGGTTAAAGCATATTACAGAGTGGGAGAAGAAGCTTTTAAGAACAAATATTTTTACTCGACTCTTCCTCGGCCTCGATATTTAGTGCGCCAGTCTGATTCAATGGAAGTGCCATCAGTGCGGTTAAGTTTACCCTGTTCAACGCGTCTCGGGTAAATTGATCGAGTTGTAATTTTATTTTGTATCTAGTTACCATATGGGAAAATAAAACATTTGAGACATGTTTCGCCTCGCAAGGGCATTATAAATCAATTTTAACTCAACAATTTGTATTTATAACTATACTGGGAGACAGCTATATAATTTATTTATATGAGATGAAAAGAGACAACATTATTCATTGGAATTCTGAGGATTTCCATACATTTTGAATGCTTCTAATTATTCCAAGTAACCATTCAATTTCAACACTAATGGTATTTTAATGTTATGGGTAATTTGTGGAAAAGGACAGTTATATAATTTTATAATCTAAGAAGACAATACGGCAAGAGAGACATTTTTGGTATTTTAAAATTTATTCTAGAGAATAGTTATGTTCAAAATGAATGCAGCAATGTCGAATTTGTGATCTTGTTCTTGTTGAGTTAACATTGTTAGATTGATAATGCCCTTGCGAGGCGAAACGCGTCTCAAATAAATACAACGAGTAGAATCAAAAAACAAGTGTTTTATTTTTACATATGTGATTATGGAGTTCTACAAACTTACCTCGGAAACAGTAAATATTGTCTATTTCTTCGCACATAATACATTAATTTGTAATACGCATAAACTACCCTTCGTTACAATAAGATATGATTGAAATCATATAGTTGTGGTTAGTTTAGTTGACATCCTGATCAAGGAAATGGTTTTTCCGAAACCGGTTGGTTTATTAAATGAAACTCATAAAGTGGTTAAAAACAAAGTTTTAAATAATCTATATCAAAGTAATATTATTAATATATTTTTTAAACAAAACAATTACAATTTTTTTTATAAATGTAAAAATTGTGTATCCCGCGTCACTCTATGCATGGTGGGAAGTTCACTTGACCCCCGCCTTACAATCCACGCGGTCTTTCAACATCAGCGCCGTTCACTTCGCATGCATGCATTTTACATCATTTCATTCAAATAAATATCTACATACGTGTACACCACTAAAATAATTTTCTTCATACGGAATGCCTTTGTTTTCGATTCGGTATCTCAATATTACGTTATTCAAATTTTCCACCCTTCAGATAAATAGGAAAAGAACCCCCAGCACGATAAATTAACTTGAAATCAAATCAATGTCGGTACTCTCTTTTATTTTTATCAAATAAGTGAATATACTCTTATGTATTTTTTTTTCATTGAATATTTATTTAGAAAAATATTTCAAGAAGTAATTTTATATGCTCGTTTCCTAATAGACAGTATTATAAAACATGTCTCAATACGCAATGTTCTAAATACAACAAACTTACCAAAAAGTGTCCAATTAAATAATAAACAAGAAAGTTGAAAGTCGCCCAATTTCTGCAAGTAAGAAAAAGCTTCGATCCAACTACATCCGATCGGCGACCTTTGTATTTTCTCGCACTCGCATACTAATCGCATACTCCCTCGCCCCCCCCCCCCCTCCCCCCTCCGCCCTCCGAAAGCCGCCACCCAAACCCTCTGCACCGTTTCTGCCATTTTCGTTGCGGAAGTAATAAAAAGTTGAGAAAGGGCGGGTAACCTATCCCAAAACCTTATCTGGAGATTGTCAGTTTCGACGGGTAGGGGCGAGCTATGTGCGAGCGCCGCATAAGAAGGTTCCGATTTCCCGCGCACTGCTCTAATACGTACATCGTTATGGTGCAGTCGTTTCTATTACGTTGTTTCATCCTCATGAGAATTATTTCAAGTCGAAACGATCTCTTCTTTTTTGTTCTCTCGGTTGTAATTATTAAATGTTAAAATTCGACATTGTTGCATGCTGCGCGGGAAATATGCCGTTCTAATTGCTTTATTTATGTTACGGGTTACGTAATGCGATAAACAAACTCGCCGTGTGACATTTGCTTTGGAAATGGAGCGAGAATAATATTATATTATCGAATGAAAAAAAATCATGTCTGTTTAGACAGAATCTGTTGTGTTACGCATTTTTTCTGTTTTTTGAAGTGAAACTTCTTTAGCCACGGTGTAGTAAATTCAAACGGTCAAAGGTCACCGTCACACGGATTTGAAACGAAAATGAATTATCAAAAATACATACTGTTTTTGAAAAGATGACACCGCGACCGGTATAGTCTCTTCACATGTCACAACTCATCACAAAAACATCCTGACTTGAGAGAAACACACAGATGTATTGTGACCTCACCGGGAATCGATCCCGGAACCCCACTGAATTATGAGGGTCGTTGAACCCCAACCACTGAATTATGAGGGTCGTTTATCTGTGGTCGGTGAAACATATTAACAAATTACTAAAAAAATCAAAATTATTCGCGAAGCTCCTGATACGCAGTACTTGCAAAATATTTCAATAGACGCGATCAATAATGTTTTTTTATCATATTTAGAGATTTAGAAGTTTAAATTCAGTTACACACTCAGATTTTTTGCTATATCTGGTGTACTTTCGATTTTCCTTCTCAATCAATAAAAACTAAATAACGACCAAAATATTCAAAGCTATATTTATGGACAATGTATCTATACTATCCGTACCTCTCTAGGGCCTCAAACATTGATTCTGTGTATAATTTATATACACATTTAATTTATATTTACTTCCTAGGAACTGCCTCGCACAAATCATATCAAAGGAACGAACTGATTAATATAGTAAATTCAATGGCAATTAAATTAATAATACATTCGCGACATGTTAAGAGTCGGATGGGATTTCTTTCTCTATGTCTCGGAGTCGGCTTTATCTTTTTCATCCATATATAAATAAAAACGCTCGGAGTTGTTAGGAGCGGGGGCGTGGGTGGGTGTCTCATCCCCGACTCTGTCGGTGATAATGATGAATGACGCGGCGTCCGGAAAGACGTATCCTGCCTTGAATATCCTCTTGTGTTGAAGTTCCCGATTGGGAAGTGCACCCAAAAAAAGAGAACAGAATAATAAACGCTAAACAGTGTAATTTCGGGTTTGATTTGTCAACGGTTGAGAAATTATTACATTTTTCTCATCTTATAGAAAACTACTATATGAGAAATCTAGTTGCAAAGTCTCCATTATCTTTTTTCTTTGAACTTTTAATGGAGTTTTCTTCTCATATAGCTTTTACGCCGTGTATTAATTTATTAACAATAAAACAACTCTTTTTGATATAAATTGGTCATTAAAAATCGGCGTTAGCTACAAAGTCAGTTGCTTTTGCCCTCCACCATTATTATTAAGGCGTGCTTTCATTTTTCCAGTTTGTAAGTCGAGAAATTCTACGGGAATTCATATGCTTTCAAGATGAGGCTAATAGTTAAATTCTTAAGCATCAGAGAAATAATTAATGATGTTACGCTACGCAAATCATGCGAGAGGAAGGTTTGAATAGAAAGAGACTACAATAAAATTGTTGATTTTCTCGCATTCGACACAAGTGTCAAAAATAACTTGTATCTGGAGTCGTTTCCACGATTTTCGTATATTGAATATAATAAAAATGTGTTGTCATTTGAATTAATCCATCAAAAATTAAATAATTTATTGGAATACCTAATTCATATATATGAATATGTTTTGAAATCAGACAATGTACTTACATAGATGGTCGCTTAAATCAATGTTCTGAATTTAAAATTATTATGTCAGATTTCTGGTTTTGTTGCCGTTTTGCAAGTTGTTAGCTTCATACGTGCATAGTATTTATGAAACACACTGTTATATATAAATGAAATATTTAATTGCGACTTGCATAAAAATAACGCACATGAAATGTTAACTTTTATCAAAAAAACGTTGTTTTCCCTTAAAATCAGTAAAAAAAAACATCTAATTTATGAAATTTGCTACTAATGTTGTGAATAAGTTTAATATTAATTCATATTGTGGATAAAATATGCATGACAGCATATATTTTAGGCAGTTTTTAACGGAAATAACGACAGCGCGGATTCGACATCCGTCGTAACCTGATAGAAAACGACGTGTTGAACTTCGATGGATTATTAAAATCATCGTCTTTTATAAGACTGAAAATATATTATTTAAAAACTAATTGTTTTTTTGATATAAAACTTAGTTTTAAATAGTAGTTAAGCTTAGAATATATTATTTAATAAAGTATGTTTTCACTAAAACAAAGTATTTTAAAAACGTTGAAAATTGGTCATATGTCCTTCAATTTGAATGGTTATAACTCTATTAATTTTTAATATTTTGTTAATTTGCCTTAATTGAGATTTGCCTCCACAATCTTGGCTTTAAGATTATAAGAACATATATTTCGTTAATGCAAGATTTTTTTATATTTAGGCAATTTTATGGCACGCGGAAAATGTATTTAATGGTCGCGGTCTTTCTTATAATGCTTGTATTATTTTAATTATTGCAAATAACATTCAGTTTATTAGTTTTAAATTTAAAAAGGTCTTATCTAAGTAATAGTTTAAAAAAGTAAAATCTAGTATATTAACTTCTGAATAATAAAAACCCACATTTACGTAAAAAACGCTAAAATTTGAATTATTATTGAAAGTCGCCCCTGAAGATTCGAACCAAAAGAATCCTCACTTCTCTAAAATTTAAATAGCTATCAGTATGGAAACCAGATTAATTTTGAAATTAGGTATGCTTATTTTGTGTTTTAAACCAGACTATAGCGATTTTCATTCGTAATAATAATTGTATTAATATTATAAATATATATTATTTTTTTTAGCTTCTAACAGTTTTTGTGTTTTTCTCCAAATAAGTATAGAGGTATCTGAGATTGCAAGTAGTGCCCTCATATAACTAATAAATTTAATAAGGTTTTTAATAGGCATAATATAAAATTCAGAAAGGTTTTTAAATCGTTGACGATCTAAGTACTTTCGACATTTTTCCCGTCAGACTTATAATTGAATAAATATATGAATACATATTAAATTAATCAACTAGAATGATATACAGAAAAAATCTTTTTATCGAAAAAATATTTAAGTTTCTACGAGGATTCGAACCTAGACCTCTTCCTATCCGGGAAAATTCGTTATCAAATTTCGCGTTTTAATCAAAGTTTATCCTCAGTAGTTCGTCGTCATATTTTTATAGTATTTGGTCTGCTTTCATTCCTCCCTCACTGTTTCCATGCCGCTGGCATACAACGGAGATAAAGGCTATACACAGAAAAGCTTTTATAAGCTGATATTGACAAATAATGTAATAATAATGTCTGGTCTTTTTTGCTGTTATTTATTTAATTCTCTAGTAATTTTATTCTCTGGTATTAATTTTAATATTAATTATTCTCCCTTACTATTTCAGTGCCTTTTTTTATGCGAACATTTCCCTGCGCCTCTTCCATCTCCAATTTTTTATTTATTTACTTTAAATCATTAATTATTGCCATTATTAATATTCTTTTAAGTCTTATTGTTCTATTTTTAAGTATTTCGTTTAGCAAGTCTCTTCTAACAATTCTCTTGGCGTTTCTGTGATTCTTGCGATTATCAAATATAATAATTTATAATATTTTTTGTCTACAATATCTGTACGACGGTGGTTCCTCAAAATTCCGCTGCTACAGTGAACAAGATTCACGGGGCAAATAAATCATATTTTAACATTGAAAAATAGGCTTTATTAATTACTAGGCCATGCGGGCTATTGTGGTTAAGACACGGTTAGTATTTCCTCAACTGCGAAGACAAAATAAATATAATAACAATATTGGAGTATGTCCAAGAACACACAATTACTGGACTTTTACCTCCAAAGGCATTCTTGTTAAACAAATTATAGATATCTCATAGAGTCAGAGCTATTTATATTTTCCCATATTTGTGTTCTTGAATATAATCAAAAATTGTTAATATAATGTACTGGTCTAAATCAGGAATATATAAAATTGAACGTTGACTTTTCAGGCGTATTCTAGTATAATGTGGTAATGATTTGTCACATATATGTTACAATTAAAGTGTTAAATTTCAATAATGTATACATTAATTAGTCGATGTATGTGCTAACTATGACTTTACAGCTTGCATTGCTGCATTTCGTGTATACTTTCACTAGATAATGTATTATTTAACTAGTGAGTGTATGAACTCGCCGACACGAGCTGGTCACATCGTGAACAAATAAGATCTGTCAGACGAGCGTGTTTGACAACAAACCAAATACGAGCGAGTTTGATATTACTAATATTACCCCACCACACATTAACAATTCGAATGATAATTATACAACGAATTAATAAAATAAATTGTAATCGTAATTGTAAGCACATTGTATTTTAACATACCTTATAGTTGAATAACAGAAAATAAATGTGATTTAAATTGAAACTTTGAGGTTACGTCGGATAACAATAACAACACGCACGTACTCCACATCCGGTAATAATGTTGACAATGTAAAATATTGCTAGGAATTGCAATAATGTCACTCGAAACAATTACAAGTGTATTCTATTTGTAGGCATATTTTTATTAAAAAATATATTTTATATTCACTGAAAATAATATTGATTTGTATGTTAGATTTTTCCCAAAAATAAATAAACACATTACATTTTTTAAAATATGACAACTTCAGTGTACCGTACGTTAGGTGAACATTGTGAATACTTTAACGACACCGATCAGTGAATGCATACATTGACTAGTTAATGTATACATTTTCGAAGTTTACACTTCGTCTGTAACATATACAGTTAAAGAATATAGCTTCCAAATATTCAAAAAAAAAAAAATTCTCATTAGTGACATCTATGCTGTTTCAGGGAAATGAATATCAAATTTCAGACTGTAGATGGCGACAGCGAAGTTGTAGTTAAATACTCAAAGTGTTTCTACATGGTAACATATACAACTTCCAAAAAATTTATATATATATGGAGGTTGGTTGTGGGTGGAATGGTGAACGTTACATTGTGTAAAGTGATCACTTAAGCCAGCCGAAGACAGGTCGTAAGTCCTGTAATTCATTCTTCCATATTTTCCAATATATTATAATATAAATAGCTTTGACTCTATGGGATATCTATATTTTGTTGAAAAAGTATAAGTTTATGCAGTGCTCATTAATCCTTAGGCCTCTCAGCGCTCCGGAATGGGTAAAACTGATAAATAAAAAGTTTACTGCATTTCTTCATCTTTTCTAACTTGGTATGATTGCTGACGCCGCGCACGTATGAATGCAACATCTCTAACCGTTAATAATTACACATGCATCGCGCAGATGTGATGGGGCCAACTAAGATCTTTGATAAAAATACATACATTGTTTTAATTAATGTGTTTATTTATTACATCGTGAATTTCTCATCAAAATAATAGCCGCCCGCTTGGCCTAGCCTCGCTTAATTCTAATAATGGTTGATAACCAATATTAATTTATCAATCGCTGTATATATTTTGTCTCTGTTCTTTTTCCTTACTGAAATTTCTTAAAATGTTTTAATGTTGTATACATACGATTTTGTAATGTCTTTGTGTACCCAGAAAATTTACAAGTCCATATTAATAATTTTAATTTCTCGTTTTATACACCATCTTTAAATTAATGAAAATTTAACTCTGTGGAAAGATTACATTCATATTTGATCAACTAGTCACACAAAAGTTCCATGTACGAGTACATATTTATAATTTTTTAGTAAACATTATACTAGGTTTATTATTGAAGTGGACTACACCAAATTAAAACAGATGATATTGTAATACGCGCACTCGTACTCGTCGTAATTTACACCCAATGAATATAAAAAGTAAACAATAAGTTTACATGTCCTCTAGTTTGTTGTCCTTATAAAAGATTCATACACGTAAACACCTTTTGAATTTCCTCTCTTTTAGTATAGGATTGTTTTGTGGGTGAATGTATTCCCTTTCAATGCATGTAAACCCCTGTCCTCCCCGCGCCGCCCCCAGTACGTGCTCTGACCCTTCCGACCCGCCCTTTGTAGGGCACAACGGGTAGTAGGAAAAAATGGGCAAAGTTTCGTACCCAGGGTGCCATTAAAGTGGTAATCCCCGAGCTTATTGTAATAAAAAACGGGAAACAATCTCGTATGAAAAATCGTTTCGCATGTTAATACGAGGAAATACATTTGGATTTAGTACAGCCATAAAATTATCTCCAATTTTCAATGTTTTTTTATTTTATTATTTCCGTATGGAAATTCATTTACAGCATAAGGTGCACTGGCGCTCTCTATTTTCCTACGTTCAAGCTTTCGACCGGTTTTTGTACTTAAATATGTGAAAACTTGTAAATGAATCATCACCTTATCCCAGGATTAACATTCCATATTGACTTGGCTTCTAATATTATCTATATTATATCAGTAATATAACCAATATCTGTTGCTATAACGTCTTTCTTGCTTGTTAATCCCAACATAGTCTGGTCGCCCAAGACCCTCCAGCTGCAGTCTTAGTAAGCTTTTCTCTGGCATTTACAAGACTTGTCCAAGCCACCTCAGTAGAGATCTTTCAATAAGTACATGGAGGGGCTTCATGCCGAGGGTCTTTCTTATCTCGATACTTCCCACTCGTCACATTGACGTTACTCACTCCTGCTACCCCCAAAGGTACAAGTGTCCCAAAAGTTTTTTTCATAATTAAATTTCTTTAATAAAAAATAAATATTTTGTATTTAAGTACAGTCCCTGGGAATTTACTTCTTAATAATTATTTTTTCTAAATGTGATCTGTTATTTCACTGGCACTCTTCTAAACGGGAGGCAAAAATTCTGAGAACTTCTTGTCACGTATTCACCGTGATCGCTGTCATTTCTTGGATATTTTATTTTAATTGGTCCAGAGAGGGAGGATTGTTATTGTATATCTTTGGATTTAAGGTAGTCCCACAGGAAAAGTCCATCGGTGTCTAAGTCGGTGTTACGTGGAGTCCAGTTATGTCACCTCGTCGGGATATCAATTTTCCAAAGAAAATTTCACGAACAATTGGTGATAAGCTCGATAGCGACTGCATTCCCAAGGACGCGGCTAGCCATCGGCATACCCCCCGCCCCTCTCCTGCTCGTTACGCTGGTGCAGCGAATGAACCAAAATGCAAAAGACTTTTGGGACACACTGTGTGTCATTTCGTCAGCCTGGGTTCTTGGTTTTCAGTGAGAATCCGTATTTAGTGACTATATCCCACCCCACATATGGATTCAAGTTTAATATTATGTTTCAGTTGATATTTTATTTTATGTATATGTACGTAATTATCATATAAGTTACAATTTGGTGTATTGCCAATTCAGATGCAAGTTAGTCTACTGTTTTAATAGGGCTGCTTCAACGTCATTTGTGAGCGGATTTAAGTGCTTTAGTTGGTAATCACCAAATAGATCGGCTTGATCTATTTTGAACAGTGGCCAGGCAACTATAGTAGTCTATCCGGGGATATTATTAACAATCTGTATCTAAATTAATATCTTTGATGCTACTGGTAAATCTATTCAACAAATAATTGTAATTTGTTAAATTGATAGTAATTCTTGTGCAATTTAAGAATAATAAAGCGATGGGGTATTGCCTGAATGGGGAGAAAGGTCATGCTGGTGAACTTTACGTTCGAAGCAGCGCGTTATTCTTTCTTACAGTAAAATGATGGGGTCTTCCGTTGCCCGGGGCCCGGGCCCCTCGCGGGACGCGGAACAGACGATGAATACTAATTCAATGGGATAAAGATATCGCTTGAATTACGTGGCAGAGTAAATAAACTCGGATATTATTTGGTCGCTTTTATAATGGACGCGTGTTATTTCAAAGTGAAGGTCGAGAAAGGTGACTGAACCAAATGACGAGACTTTGTGATTACAAGTTGTGATTTTAGAAATTTTAATATTAATCGATGAGATCCTAATTTCCGAGACCATGACCATTTTTAATAATGATTATTTAACATATTTAATATGCAATTTTATGGGTATGAATATATATTACTGGGGTCCATTGAAATTACCTCTATATTGTTATATTTCTGTAAAAGATGGTACACTAAGGTGAAGCCACGTGATGAAGAAATCGTCGAGCCAATTTTGAAAAGCAGCGTTGTTATTAATATAATTATTTTGAGATTGTTGGATAGAGTGCAAAATATAAAATTCTGATGGAGTGAGATCAGAAGAATAAGGCAGACGTGGAATCACCTCCCAACCGAGGTCTCGAGCGTGATAATGTCGATCCGACGGACATTATTATGCTGAAAAATTACTTGATGCCGTCTTCCCGCTCGTTTTTCTTGAATCGCGGCCTCAAGGCTACGGAGTTGTTGGCAATAAACCTTCGAAGTGTTAGTTACATTCCTCTGAAGCAATTCATAGCACTATTAACTTATCGTCACGCCGTTTCACCGCGGACGTAGGCAGAGAAGATAGAACGTCACACTCTTCTGTCCTGACACACAATTCTTGCCTCATCCACATTCATACATCTTCTCATACAAGCTCGCCAATTATTGGACCATCTTTACATTCTTTCCTTATTTCTTCATTCTATATTAATGGTAGTTAGTATTCAATTCATGCCTTAACTCTTCAGTTAAACGCAAACTAAAGAATATGTCGGAAATGTTCGTTCTTTTGTACTTGATAATCCATTTTTTTTTGTCAACAAGTAACACAAACTTTATAAATTGAAATTTTTTAGACGTATCCAATAAAACAATATTACAGCATTAATATGACATTGACATTTAAAAAAAAAGTTACCACGAAGTTATGCCTCAACCCAATAAGAAATTTTAGTGAAAATATATCTATAAAAAGTAGCTTTTTACTGTAACATTTCATGTATATTTGATTTTTTGAGTTACGAGTTAAACGCTTAATGTATCCTGACAAGAATATCCCGAATGGACATGTCTAGTTGTTGATTGTGTTTCTTGACATGCCTTGTATTTTCGTAAATATGACTCTATAAATACATATCTGATAAATAAAACAATTTTTGTCGGGGCGCCATCGCAGCAGAATGAGCTCTCCGACCGCAGACACGACGATCGGAATTATTACGAACGAGACGGACCATTATCGTTTCAGAAGATTCAAATATTGTATTTTTGGGTTGGCATCGTATTGATTACTTCTGCCAGTTTGTTCATCATAAGAATATTACACGAACTTACCCATGTTGATATGAGAATTGAAGAGAACTGATATATTTCATCTGGATATTGTATTTATACCTTGCCTGTGCGTCCTAAATACATAATCAATTACCATTTAAGTTCAATGATTTATATTTAAGCAATAACTTAAATATCCCCATTTAGATAGAAATACCTACGTATTGCATTTTCAAGAATAACCGGCAGACCTCGAAACCACCCTCAGTTAAAAAAATGTGGTATATACATTCATATACACATGGTGAAACACACCTAGTCCACAATATTTTATGAGTGGATTATCTGACTATATTACGAGTCGAAAATGTTGAAGGAATATGTGCAAATTCTTCACTGTTACGGAAAATATTATTGTTTGTAATCTTTACAAAATATTTATTTTTATTAAATTTATTAAAATAAAAATTGAATATTTTTATTTTTTGCCAAACTGCATACCAGGCCCTCGATTAATGTAATTAACATTGTAAATTAAAGTAAATTAAAATTTTATCAGCAACATTTTTTTAAAAATGTATTACAATAAAGAAATCAAATAATTAGATAAGAATGTGTTTGACTTTATATTTTAGTGTGTTCACTGACATCTCTTTATTTTCCATATTGTTTAATAATTCTTCACTGATTTTATTAAAAATCTTCTTGGTGCAATCCATTTTCTGGTTCTCTCACCTTACACATTGTTCGTGATTGGTACTCTCGTGGTTCGTCCCAAGGATCTGGTAGAACAGCTGTAGTGTGGGTCAGTATTCATACTTACATTGTATATCATCTCTTTTAAAATTATATTATTTTACTTTTTTGCATATTGTATTAAACTGGTAAGATTTTGCATATTGTAAATAATTTGTAATAATCATCTTTATACAAACACTTTGTTCTGTTATCCACTATAAGTTTTGAAAATCTTAATTGTAACTGTTTAATTTTATCAGTACATGTTTTATATGTTAGTCCAAAGCTACTCACTCCGTAATTGATAGTATTGAAGTACAGTGTTGCCCGAGAGGTGCATAACCTTAACATATAAAATGCACTTAACATGAATCTCAGTTTCTTACAAATATTATCAATATGCTGTTTCCAGCAAATTTTTTTCATAAATTATTAATCCTAAATATTTATAGTGAACCACTTTTTCAATTTGGTCACATTTGCAATTTATTTGATTTTTATGTAAGTATCCGTAATCGTGTCTAACAAGATTCATTTAATTGTTTTTTGATTAGCTTGTGCTCATCGGATATGTAAATATTTAGTTTTCTTTTCATTTAAAATACAATATTAAATATATATCTTTCTTTACATTTAAACCATATATATATAGCTATTTTGTGGACACGATAACTCCCGTAGTTCTTATCTGGTTTCATTTAAACCTTTCTGAAAAATTGATCTGGTAAAAAATATTTTATCTTATTTCAAATTGGCGGTCGCTTTAAAATTCCTAACTGCATTAATATTGGTTCTAGTGAAAAGTTAAAAACGTTCCTTATTCTTCTCGTGCTTTAACCGGTCCAAAAATACATATTATATTATATATACGTAACTCCGTTAATATTTGTCATAGAGAAAAAAGTAAACAATGCTTTTGCACACTAATCCACACAAAAATGACATTTTGCACTGTTTCACCTTTTGGGATGAAACTATATCCAACTGGACAGGGGTAGTTATAAGTTAAAAGAACACCATTATTATTTAAGGTTTCTGCGAGCAATAGTGTATGGAACTACAATATAACCATCTACAAAAACGTGATCTAACCCAGAAGAGACACCAATTCCATGTACATATATTTTAATTAATGCCAAGACATTCCCTTCAAATCTTGAATGTTGTCAGTAGAGAAAACGTTGCTCTAGGAAATGAAAGAATTTTCCTTTTAGGCGACTGTGCCTCACAGTTAGGACTCCGGGGCGGGTATCCGTTAAATAGACCCTTCCCTTACCATACAATCTAAATGTTCTTATTCCATTTCCTCCCTTTTGCGAATTTGCAAATAATTAAAGATGTCATCCATTATATCTACGACTGACAAACATTATCAATTGAAATGAAAGGTTTCACCACTCGTACAATTTATATCCCGAATATATTTGTAGAGATTATACTGAATATATTGGCACTATGAATTAATAAAAATAAACTGAATTCATTGGAAATATGCTCATTTAGAAATGTGAATGGAAAGACTACGAATGAACCAATTAACCGAGGGTAGTGTAAGTGTAATAGACAATGAAGAACAGTTTAGGTAGATAGCCGCATACGGTTTGGGCGCGTGGAGTGAATATCCAAGTAAAGGACAGTCAATGACGTATTATGTGTGGTATAAGAATAATCACGCAACATTGAAAAAATGAATCCATTTAATGATCAAGATATTTCAGAAAGTTGAAGCATCGATGTATGCGTGAGAATAAGAAGATATAAGGAAGCAAATGATAGGAATGTAGCATGCAATAATTAAAAAATATATATTAGATCAATTTGACATATAGATTTAGTTAGTTTATTTGACATCCTAGTGAAGGAAATTATATTTTCCGAAACCGGTAGGTGTATTGAATTTTACCCGTAAAAGTGGTTATAAATAATTTATATTAAAATTAATAAAAACAATCATGTAAAGTTTGCAATAAATATTAAAAATAAAATGACATTTGTTGAAATTTCCAAATAACGTTAAGATTCACAAAGATGTATAAAGGCACAGAAAATATTATACCTAAAGGATTCGGAAGGTAAGTCAACGAACCTATGGCCATAAAGGTAAATCACACGAAATTTTCTACCCGTAAACGTCACGCGGGAGATTTATTTAAGAATATTGCAAGAAAAGGCTCGATGAATATTATTTGAGAAGAATGTCCGTAGTATTTTCCCGTCCCAAATTGTGCCGCTGTACCTACTCCATTAAACTTAAACATTTGTTTGTAAGGTTCTCGAGGGTTATGTTTCTTTTGAAGTGTTTACTGAAGGGAATCCTAAGTAATCAAATGCTTTCAACCTCTTTCCCTTCAATTGCTTCATTCCAAAATGTATTAAGATTTAGAAAGGGTCACTTCCTGTAAGTCAGAAAAGTTAGCATCTGAGACGTGACGGTAAACGGATAACGTAATATATTGTAGTATAAATTAGCTCGTCGTTCTTGGTCTTTTATGCGTCAGATGTTTTACTCATCGGTAGTTTCATGTGTTAAATGTTTTCTTATTCTTCTTCTTCTTCTATATTTCATTTGATTACTGCGATTATTGGTGTGTCGTGCCGAAGGATACGAGGATAGGAGAGAGAGGAGAATCTGAGCCACAAGGGGTCGACACAATTTGGGATGATTCGGATTATAATATAAATATGCCAATATGCTCCCGGGGGCTCGAGTTCTCCGCGATGGCGATGCCAGGAAGATAAATCGGGTTGTCGGGTTGTTCCAACCAAAATAAATGAGGTGATACATCACGGCGGAGGCTGAAATCACGCCGCCTTGTAATCTTTCAAGCAAAGGAAAAGCGACATCCGCACCGAGTGACCGAACCGGCCGAAAAGTTGTTTCAACCAAATATATATCCTCTTTTCTATGAATAGATTGTGTCGTTTCATTACGGCACAATTTAAAAGCATACTATTTAAAAAAATTTAAAAACAATATATTTCGAGTATAAACTTATTTACACTGTGTTTTGAGTATATTTAGTTATGGCAATAAGCTTTTACTCTCACTTTCGCAGTTTCCATTTCAGAACATTGCGACATAATTAATACCTCTTCAAACTCAAACCATGTTCCTCGGCAACAGCACAATTTATAATATATTAGAATCTTCAGCTATCATGTAATTAACTAATGTAAAAGTCTAAAAAACCATTATAACATCTTTAATGCTCGTTGATTCTTATGTTAAAATTTCTACTTGTTTTTCCAATATAGAAAACATTACAATCTTTACAGCTAAATTTATAAACAGCGGAATTATTAAATTTATCATCTTTGTCTTTGCAATTTATGAGACGTTTTTCTATATTATTATTTGTATGGTGTTATGTTTGTGTATGTGTATAATGTTAGGTAGTAGGTATTTAATTCGAAAATTTATTTATGAATAAAATTCTTTGCCCAATAATCATTATTATTATTTTGTATTATCTGCGAGCTATATACAAATTTTATTGTAATAGTTTTTTAAAAAAAGATGTCTATTAGTTTTGTATTGTTCCTGTTATTAAATACTATTTGTTTAATGGTATTTAATTCAATATTAAAATTAGAATGTTTGATAGAAATATTGACAAAACGGTGTAACATTGAATAGAACACTGAATGTTGATGTGATAAGCGTGATTATATTTAATATGTATGATATTGTCAGTAAAGGTTGGATTACCATTAATTTTAAATTAAATTGTATTATTATTTTTAATTAGTGTTAGATTAAAAAGTTTAGGGTCGAATTATTATTTATTTCCACTGTAAATAGTATTTTATTATGAAATTAATTAATAAGATTTAAAAGGTTTTAATAAACTAGTCATTATAATATATATATATATATATATATATTTAAAGAATGATGAGTTTTTTAAAAATGATATAAAAATTATACAAAAATTTCAATCTGAATAAGAAAATATTATAATCAATTTGACTTTATTTGCTATACTGTTGTTTTTTTTATTTCTTTAACCCATTTTGAAGTAATGTTTATTTATCAAATCCTTTATAAAACATGTTCTCACAAAACATCTTTCTTAATATTTATATATTTTTTTTTACTACATTCATATACAGTGGTACCTCGGATATACGTCCTGTATTCGTTCCAGATATTTGGATTAATACCAAATGAATTTTTTCTATCAGAAATATAGGAAAATGATTAATCCGTTCCCATGAAAAAAAAAACTATTGTTTCTGCCATATTATGCATTGGTGGGGATGTATGAAATATATTAAACACGGCTTAATACTAAAATATATAAATACAAAAGCACTTAAATTAAATAAATGAAAATTCAACAGGTTTAACGTTTAAGTACTAAAAATCTGTCCAAAGAGATTTGCTTGTTAGGGCTTTGTTGGCTTCTCCTTAACTTTCTTAGAACTCATGGTTAATGAATTTACAAAAAAAATCGATTTATAGTGCGCGTTATTCACCTAATGGTAGAAACAGTTGAACTGACGCTCGTGGGTAGTCCTGGCAGAGATGTCTTCTCTCCTGAAACCGAATTCGGCCGAACAAGTCCGATTAAGTAAGCGCGCACCATTTGACGCACGCGAGTCGTCGCCAAACAAAAAGATTCGCGTCCAAACAGGACGTATACCGAGTTCAACTTATACCAAAGCAGGCGTATACCGAGGTATCACTGTATATTGTAATATTAGATTGATGCATAAGTTCTTGCCATTTTAATGGTACTTATTTACAGATAGTGTAAACGCTTCTTTCGTCTTGAAATTTTGTTTTTTTGTCATTCCTCAAAAGGAACACCCCTTACTTGAGATGAGCAGTTTCCATTCAACAGCCGATCGTGTAATAACACAAAAAAATTAGCAATGACCCCGAATAAAATTCATTTACGACATTGCATGCTTTATGAGTTTAAAAAAAGGAAGGAGTGCTACTACCGAAACTGAAAATACCCGTTCTGTGTGGGGTGAAGGTGTGGTAAAAAGACGAACGTGTTCTTTTTGGTTCAACAAGATTCGTTCTGGGAATCTATCCTTGGATGATCAACTCCGCGTTGGACGTCCCATCGAAATTGAAGACGAGGATCTGAAAGCTATTGTGAATGCAGACCCTCGACTAACTTCAAGAGAAATTGCAGAGAGGTTTAATATTGACCAATCAACCGTTATTCGACATCTCCATAGACTGGGTATGGTGTCCAAGCCGACCACATTTGATAAACAGAAAAGGTCATTTTTCATCAAGATAATGCCAGACCACATGTTGCATCAACCACCCAAAGAAAACTAATTGACCTGAAATGGGAAGTTTGGCAGCATCCCCCATACTCGCCGGACTTGGCACCGAGTGATTACCATTTATTACGATCTCTGCAAAATTTTCTCAACGGTTAAAAAATTTGTTCTGATGAGTTTTTTTCCCTATTATCCGAATTTTTTTGTAGGGATGGAATAAATAAATTGACTAATAGGTGGAAGACAGTCATATCGAATAATGGACATTATATATTGGATTAAATGAACGTTGTTTCTATAAAAAAATTAAGTCTTTTATTGTTAAAAAACATGGCATGAACTTATGCATCAACCTAATAGTGTTCTTTTTGAAAATATGATACAAATTGTAAAATAAAATAATGAATTGAATATTTGTATTTAACTTTTAAAAAAACTATTATTAATATGAAAAAAATAAATTAAAACGTTTTCGATGCGTAATGCGCCATCGTCAGTAATAAACTAGAAAATAGACTATCGACTACAAGGGGAGAGGGAGTATGAGAGCGGCGTTGGGGAGAGGGGGGTTTCGGTGAAAAGTGAAAGTGGTTGTGGGCGGGGCTAATATGGACAGGAGAGGAGATTTGATAGGGGGTGTCTATATGTTAAATACATTTTTATTGTTAATATTATTTATCTAATTTTCTCCCCTTATTACATACATGTAGTACTTTTACGTTGTCATGGGCGAAACGATGACCATCTGATCTTGTATGATCTGCCATCTTTGAGTTTATGCTGAAGTTCTCTATCTCCTTGAGGTGTTCTTCTATTCGTGTGTGTATTTTCCTTCCAGTTTGTCCAATATAAGATGACTGACAGTTCTTACAATTAATCTCGTATACTCCACTATCATCCAGCGGATCTATTCTAGTTTTATTATTTAATATATATTTTCTAATGCTATTGTTGGTATAAAATGAAATTTGAATTGTTAATGTTTGTGTTTTGGTACTATTGAATCTCCCGTCATTCTTCCGCGGCATATCGATTCATGGCTATGCAGATCTGTAAAGTATTTAACAAAAAGGTTTTCTATTGCAGTCGAGTTGTAGGTATTATCTGGGAAGCTTCATCAGTATATTTTTTAATACATACTACTACATGTAATATCAAACAAATGAATTATATTAATAATGATTGTCATAATTCCAATCAATTGACTTTAGTTAATTATAATTAACAGAAGTGACATCGTAAAGAATCGCCCTTCTAGGATTTGGTTTAACCATTAAGGGTAAGGAACACTTTACCGTCGATGTCTCATTTTGGCCCAAAAGTAGTTCGGCGTATTGCACGCCAAGCAAACGTATTTAGTTACTTTTAGGTTCTTGAAATCTATTAAGTGATGTAATAGGCGTATTGGTTTTGTTCTTTGTTATCACAACGTGCACGAATGAATCAATGAATGGTTTTGAAAATGTATGTCTTAGGTAATTTGAGTTAATAGGCAGGTTTATAAATAGGCCATGTCATCGTTTGTTACAAGTTTACCATCAATTCTTAAGAATTTATTAATGTCGATGAAAATGTAAGGCTTTCATAATAAAAGCATCACATTAAACCGAAATACTTGCATAGAAAAATATTAGCAATCGTAAGAAATTAAATTCTAAAGTATTGTATTTATATTTGTTATCTTTATTTTATTAACCACTTAATTGAGTTTAAATACATCTACCGGTTTCGAAAAATACAATTTTCTTCTTCAGGATGTCATTACTAATTACTTTAAACTCAATTAAGTGAATTGTTAGATACAGTGAATAATATTTATTTTATCAAGTATACAAAAATGTCAACACTGATTGATTGTAAACACACATCTATACATAAAAAATAGAAGATAATTCTGTATACATATTTATCTTCGTTATATTGTTTGTAAAACCTATCTTTGTCGTGATCGCGTGGCGACCACTATTATTTTATTTAATATTTTGTTTATATTTTCAAATTCCTGTCCGCGCCCATCTTTCACCCAGATCCATTCTTCCTCCCAAATCCACTTTTCCATATAAATTCTCTCTCTATCTTATTACTATAGATGAAACGATTTTTTTCGTTTTCCGCTAAGCCTAATATTTCTTAGATAGAATTGTCGGTATCTAACGAAAAAAAGATTTAATCGATCAAGTAATTATTGAAGGAGCATTAGTTTGGCACTGGCTCCGGCTAACTTTGTGTGTCTCACGCTTCGGGGATTACAAGAAGGAGCTTTGGAAAAGTCTATACAATACTTTATATACACCCTGTGTGGCTTTTCCATTTAGTACCCTCTTATACAATTCGGCGCTTTGATAGTCGGGGTCGAAATCGGCTTTGGAAGGGGCCCAAAATTAAGCGAATAGAAAAGCTCTGGAAATGTTGCATTTCTTTATACACTCCCTAATCCATTTATCTAGTCATTTTTTAAGGGTCGGAGGGTTGACCGTCTTCTCTCAAGGGCTTGTTATTAGGTAGATTCGATAGAAATACTACCTATTGCTTTCATGACACAGCTTCTGGAAATTTTCAATACACTTTCTTCGATCACGACCTCGAAACCGTCCTCCGTTGAAAAGTTTATCTGTACATATATGGAATTTAATGAATTTTGTGGGCATGATAATTCTTGTAGTTCTCAAACTTTTCCGATTAATTGATCTGGTAAATACCTCGGCTAAGTTCGTTAAATTAGTAAATCTCTTAATATTGGAGCTGCAGAAAAAAGTAAAAAATACATTAACACACATGCGAATTTTACCCAATTCTTGCAAGGAGGGAATGGATTTTTTTAAAATTATTTAAATTTATTTGTATTCCTGTTTATATTCCTCCACCTTAACAATACGAAATTTCTTTTGGTATTTATTATGCATTACTGATTTTCTTTCATTTTACTTTCAGGTAAGTGCCTATTCTCTGCTATACCATAAACTTGATCTGAAAGCAGATTGGAACTCTCATTTCGTACGGTAAGTATATTAGATAAAAATATAGTATTCTGATTGGCTTTTCATTAATTTGACATATTTACGTTTTGTATCAAAGATTTTCATATTCTTTCAAGCAGATCTCCACCACATCCTTCCCTATTCGTGATTGTAAAACATAATAAAATTGGATACTACTCCGAACACTCACATTCACATATAAACGAATGATCTAGGCAATCGGAAATTATGTTTTATTCAAATTTTCAAAATTTGGAGGCCTATCTTTGTGTCGGTTTTAGAAAATGAATTTTGGCTACAAGAATGAGTTATATAGTTTGTATAATGAGATATGGTTTAAATCAATCAATAATAAGGTTTACATTAATTAAAATAGAAAGACTTTGTTGATTGGGCCATGTGGAGAGGATGGCTGAATAGCAATCACTACAGTCATTGCTGAACACAACATCGAACAGCAATCACCGCAGTCATTGCTGAACACAACAATCACCGCAGTCATTGCTGAACAGGGCGCGGGAGCCTGGAAACATCAAAGCTAAGATGAAGCGACAATATCTTCAACGACATATCCGTCTTTGAAATCTAGGCTCGTAATAGAGATTAATGGAGGAAAATTCTTGAGGAGGCCAACACCCACTAGAGGAATTGTCTACCTATATTTTATCGATTTAATCTTAATTTTTCGGACACATTTCTATTTGAAACGTAACTGGTTAAATTCAGAGTTAAACCATTACACCCTTCTCCCCCCCCCGGGCCGAACCCGCCCCCACAGAGATTTATTATTTTCTCGCACTCTTTTTGTCTGTTTGTTGAATGCGACTTGACGAGATATTCAATTTCGACGGCGCTCTTTTCCGATGTTGCCACCCGGCGTTATTGTATCAAATGGTTTCCTACTTTGCGTCGTGGAAGCCCGTCCGCGCTTTCGCCGTTCGCGACGAGAAAATAGCAAATAAATAAATCACATTTATTTCGTTCTTTGTTTTTGATGATTGATCTTTTGCATTTATATCGAATGATTACTTCCAGCTACATTACAGCGATGGACAATATTTCGTGAAGTATTCCTCACTAATGTGTCAGATCTTTGGCATGTGGGCGTGGGCGTAAGTGTGCATTTATACAAGGTTTCTCGTCCGTTTAATTCTTGTTCTTAAGTCATAATTCCAATGCGTGTTCGTTAGTAGCGCGTACGTTTGTAAATCTTCGAGATCCATTTTGAGACTCGTATATATAGCATACTCAGAAAAGAATCGTAAATAAAATAAAAAATTACAGAAGGTTGAATTCAAAATAAATATTTTTTTAAAGTTTAATATAATTTTAATTTGTTTTATTTTCAGTGCCGATAAATCAGTGTTTGTTTTCAAAACAATATTCCTTTAAAGCTTTCATCAATACAAAAATCCTTAAAGTAACCAATACACGAGCAAGTACAAGTATTAATACTACATTCCATTTACATGCAAGCCTGTTGGCTACTTCCTACCTCGTTAGATATATACATAAAGTCCCTGTTCTGATGTAAGTAGCCATTAGGTTCCATTAGCTAGATTATAAGTAAGAAGTAAGGTAACAAATTAAATAGTAAAAAACAGAAAATCAAATAAATAATCATAATAACGGATAGTTATTAACTTGATACACTTTTGAAGGGAATCGACACGTGTTATTATGAAGGATTCGCTAATGCTGCTGTTTACTGCGGAGATTGATAAACAAGATTGACAATAGCGGCTGTTCGCGGAGAATGGGTGGACTAACTTTAATATGATTTTCATGGAGCATAGAGAATCATATTTAATACACTTTTCTATGGCACATCCCATTTGTGTAATTAATGTAAAAAATATTTTTTACAATGGTTCTAATGAACACAAGTTTTTCAAAATACCTAATTGACAAGTATATATATGTATATCACTCATTTCATAAATGAATGTTTTTATTCGGCTTCATTGGGACGTACTATTGTACTGTTTGTATTAACCAAACTATAGTTCTTATTATACATTTGTGGGTGTATAATACACATACTCATGTTAACACCTTTTCATATATTCTGCTATTTATCTGGGATTAATCATATTTTTCGTTCGGCATCGTATTGTTCGCAATACGAACATAAATCGAGATTTTATTAAGAAAATATAATTTATTAATAAAGTTCTATACTTTCTGTTCAGTTATGCTTTATGTATCCTATATTGTTTGGATCACTGTGTTCGCAAAAAATCTTTTGCAATTTGAAGGTCCTATTTTCTATTAATTTGCTTATTCGGATTCTACAGAAGGATTACGGGTAAACAAAAAACAGATAAAACCCATCTGGCAAAGATACGTTAAAGAGCTTTAAGGCGCAGAGGCGTTTCGTGTGTATTTTTACATAACATAATGAAATGACACTTTATTTGAAATTTAGATTCAAAGCAATCGATTAATTATTTTTTGATAGTGTCTTGTTAAAATTTGTGTATGCGCTCTTTTTTTTGTGTGCGCGCTATGTTGGCAAATTGGGTGAGCACAACTAACATAGAAGATTGTTCTGGTTACTGATCAAGTATATTTTAGCAACGTGCATTTTCGTTATCATGTTTTTTCTATTTTACGCGCATTAGTAGTGTTGTGCAGTTTCGTATCTAAATGAACGTCCGTAGACGGTTTGAAAGAGATGCAATTTTAATCAGCAGTTATCCCAAATCTCCCAAGTTTGTGTCCACCAGACACGAGCCAACACTTTGTATGTTGTCCTGCGGCCTGACGGCCGTCAACTCTTCTGGCGACGTCACCCGATTCCACCTTCTGAATTTGAATTTTAAATATATAAGCGGGCTCTTCTTCCCGTGCCGGGGCCCGTCTTCCGCCGACTGGACGCATCTTAATCTACCGACTGCCTGCCGTCCATCTCTTTAGCCACAAACTGCGATTGAAGGTATAAAAAATAATTTTTTAGACTTCTGCAGTAGAAAGCCATCACCGCATGAATATTTCATTTTTATCCCCTTCGGTATATATATATATTTAAAAATGTAAAAATTCGAGGGTTCAATTATTTATTTATATTTAAAGCCACCCTTTTTAAATTCTTTCATAATTTAACACAAATTAACAGTAACAAGTTTACATAAATATAAAATTAATGTTTCATTAATCCAGCTTTAAATTTTCAGTAATAAACTATTAATAAACAGGACGTGACCTCCTCCCGGGGGACCGAGAAGTTAGTCCTATTTTTCAGAGCTCAAGCGCGCATAGTTTCGAATAAAGTAAGTATATTAAGTGTGGCGTATCCCGCGTGCGCCCACACCCAAGTATACTTACACCCCCACACGTTAAAAAATATGTATGTATTTTGATTTTGGCGTGTATTTAGTGTTTAGCCGAAAATAAAAGAGTGGGAATGTGTTGTTTCTTATTGAAGTGATGAAGGTTTCGTTCCTGACTATTAATTAAAATCCCACACGCATATTGTTCGTTCACAAAAGAAGTTTTGATTTGAAAGAACCGATGCCGCATTAGGACGGATGCATGTGCAGCGCAAGATTATCGCATTCAAATGTGCATTGTTTTAAATACAATAACAAAGACGTGTAACCTTTTGAAAACACACTCAACGTCATTAATTAGACTCGAGGCTTTAAAAATGTTTCTTCTTTGAAAATCGTCTTAATCATTTTTGAAATCGGTTATAATAAATATAATAATTAATAACACAGCACCTATCCGTCCTTATATATACATATATATTTTTTTATATGATTAACTGAGATGCATCTACTTTTATTTGCGGCACAACGAATATATTTTTATTTGATACTCCCATTTCAAATTGGAAATGACTTTAAATTTCAAACGAAGTTATGCAAAAACGACGACCTTTCTTTAAGAGATAACAATTTATAAAATACTTGTCAGCCAGGGCTACAAAATTTACATCCAAATACTATGATAATTATAACATCTGTTATTTTTTAAAACAATTTATGACAAGATATAATCCAAGATGTGTTGAGATTCCTTGACAAATTAAATACAAGTACACTGTGTACAATGTTCCCTCTAAGGTGTGCCGGTGTGCGCGCGCACACCGTTTGGCTTCATAACGTATATAAAAAAAATATAGCGCGCACATAATTTTTAACAAGACTTCTTCATGTGTCGTCTTCTATTGAAGGTTGGCGACCATGTTGCAGAATGTTGATTTATCCTGTATAAGATCACCGAGATTTTTTTTCGACAATAAACCACTTTCTGAGGTTACACGGTTAAGATAATCTACCTACGCCTCTGCTGCCTCTTCCCCTGCATATATTAAGTATTAAAATATCATATTAATCGTTGCGAAGAATGCGACCGGAATATGCAGTTCTCCTTGATAGCTATTATTAATTCTCTTGGCTTATTTATACATCTTACTTAATTCATTAGTAGTGTGGTCAACCCAGGCCCTACCAGTAGCCTTATACTGGTATGGTATTGTTTTTCTTATTCCCCCCCCTCCAGCGCCCAAATAATGCCAATGGTCTTTAAAATTGCACAAAAGGTTTTTTATACGCACATCGTGATCCAAAATTAGTGAGAACATCGCCTGTGTATTGGAATCCAATAAGTTACTTCTTCTTCTTTTAAATGGGCAATCTTCCCTTCAAGAGTGATTTGTGCCATTAATCAAGTTAAAACATCATGTTATAGAAAAAAGTACAAAAATATTATTTATAGAATAGGAAATATTCTATTACAAGTCAATATCACTGTCGTTCAAAAAATTTGTATTATATAGATTAAGAAGATGACACAAGTTAACCGGGAGTTGAAAATTACCATTGACGAGATTTCTGTAAAAAAAAACCTGTGATCCGCAATGGACAGGCAAAAAAGATATGGTCAAGGATTTCCTCCTCGGCACCACACTCACGCATTGGGGAATCAATTAAGTTCAATCTGAATAAATGGGAGGCTACCTGGCAATGCCCAATTCTCATTCTAGAGATATTTGATATTGTTCTTTTGGAGAACCAGGGGGTGCGGGGAATAGATCTTTGAATTATTTTAAGGCGATTGCCCTTATGATTATTTTGATCCATCCATTGTGCAGTCCAAATAGAATTTGTACCTTAATAAGTTACTTGTGCACAGCAAAAGCTAGATAGTGCAATAAAATATATTAATTTAGTACATATTATAATTGGCTCATTTTCTATAACATTCATTAGCGTCGCATAAGCTAGATAGATTCGCTCCCATAATAAATATCACGTCTCCCTTCGATATGAGACGAAAATGTGTAAAATAAATATAGCTTGTATGCTAGTACCGGAGGATTCTATGTTGGATCCTGAGTACCTTGTACAAGGTTTCTTAAAAAACCAATCATTGTTGACGAATGCTCATCTGTACTCTGTACTTATTATATGACATTCACAACACGCACTTAACTTGATCGGGGAATGTTAGTTGTCATCAAATGTTGTCATTATTTTCACTTCACTTCAACTTTAATCTGATATATAATTTAAAATTTAATTTAATTTATAAAACATGTTCTAAACTAACATCAAAGCGTCTTCGGCTTTGTATCGTTAATTTTAATTTGTCGCGCCACCAAACGTAACGCAACACGCCAAATGTGCTACGAACAAACTTAGCAAAAGCAGATCGGCTCAAGAACTACTAAAAGTAATTATTTTTCTCGGAGGATTTTTCGTTTTAGTAAATTGAATTAATTGGTAATTAAATTAAAATTTTCACATCGGATGAAAACAAAATTGATAACGTTGGAAAGGTAAGCTATAAATATATATAAATACATTGATCTTTTTCTACTTATAACGTTTATATTTTAAATCAGTTTACCTATTTTGTGATAATGTACCTATGGAATGGAAAATGAACCTGTTGGAATAAACTTATTAGCGAATCAGCATTACGTGAACTGTGATGTTACAGGGAACGCCCACGTAAAATTGAATTATAATAAAACAAACTTGAAAGATAAATTGTGTAACGCCTTGACGAATACACCTCATATTTGTTTCACCAAGTACATAAAATTCATCAACTAAACGGAGTCTTCATAAACAATTTATACATTTAAAAAAATGGTGTTAAATATTTTACTAAATGAAAATTTTCTTAATTATAACTAGGTAAATTACCTCACATTGCTTAATTCTGTCGCGGAATTCTGATGAATACTCCCAGCAATTGATCCACACTAGCCGAATTCCTGTCGCATCTGCAGGTCCGCGAGGTAGATGTCGAGTCTGTTACGGGGAAGACACAGAAACTCATTAATTATTCTAATTTCTAGAAATTTGTCCTATTTATTCCAAGACGAAATAATAGAATCAAAGTATTTTGTGTAAATTGACAATATATAAGAAGTGAATTTATTTTCTACGAAATCATTGTCGCTTACTAACATCTATCGCTAAATATCCGTCTCACGATTTTAATTAAATCGTGATTTAAGATCTCCTTTTTGTTGATATATATATTTTTTAAATTTGATGTATTTATGTGTGTATGCGCTTCGGCTTCGACAAATTTTAATTAAAAACTTCTTAACAATACCGATTTCTCTTATAAACAAAAACAATAATGGGTATCATATTTTACGTGCGAATTTTTAATCAACCAGGCTTGAAGATGTCGTCGTGGAACTTTAAAAACACTTTAAAACAAATTGTCTTTTTTGTTTTTTTTCATTTGTTTTACGGCGAATGAAATAAAATTACCTACAACTTGATTAAGTAAATAAATATCGAAAACGTAATCCGCGTTCCTCTACCTCCGAAAAGTCTCGCTTTGAATATTAAACTAATAAAACATTTTCGTAGAGATTTTATTAATTAAAGGAATAAGGGTCGCGCATACGGAAAATGAGATATTTAAACTTACAAACAAAAATATATTTACATTTGAGTTAAAAAAAGATTAAACATGGCGGGGGCGGAAAACACAATTTGCAGTCTTTGTTTGGGCTTAATTATTATTTTTATTTATATGTGTAATCATAATTTAGAAATTTAAAGCGTGTGACGATTATTCAAAAATAAATATACATTCACCGTTCTTTGTATCACGTCCAGTGTCAGGTAATTAATTTCTCGTCGTTTCATTTACCATAATACACATACACACAGACTGCTGTTATTGATTTCAAATGTATTAACTTGTTTCGTAGCACGTGTCACGCCGTTTTATGTTTATATTAAAACCAAAAAAACTTGTGATGGAACAAATAACAACAATCATTTTAATTTGCTACACTACCATACACACATACTTTCTGTATTCATACAATTCTATCGAATTCCGAGTAAAGTAACCCAGTCAAAATATAAGAAATACAACATAAAATGCGGATATATTGTATTACATCCGTGTGGTTTCGGTCAAAACTTTCCGTTTCTTTTATGCTTTTAATCTGTGCCTACAGATTTAATACTGGTATAGAACAACAAATTAAATAATAGCCACCCTGAAAAGTTCTCGATTTCAGTAAAATACGCTGTATCGCTGTTTTGTCGGCGGTTTGTAATGCACTTAATAATTAATCAGAAAGTTACATTTTTTTACGCACAGCTACAACACCTTGACGCCGAGGAATGTGTCTCTGAGTTTGTGGAACAACAATTTTCCGATTTAAATAAAAAATGTACACTGTTATAATAATGGACTACAAACGTAAGCGACTCGCATATTTCGAATAAAACAATTCCATAGTCAATATAAATTAAATGTATCAGTTTGAAAAATATACATATAGATAAACTCAATTTACCGAAAAATATTTTTTTTGCCTCCAGGATTTGAACCGGGATCTCTTCTTATCCGAGGAAGTGCGTTATCCAATTACACTACGTCAATTTTGTAAATAGTCGACAAATTTTCGAACTTATATGTTACAGTTATTTCTAATTGATACATCAAACGTCCCATTTATTTAAAAGCTATTACCTTTTTTTTGCGAGTACCTTACTTTGAGAAATAATCGCTAGGAGACGTCAAAGATTAATCAATTTCATTTTATTAAATTATTTGAAGCAATGCAATTTGCAAAATAATTTTAGGTAAATTGAGTATCTGTATGTATATCTTTCTAATTGATGCGTTTAATTTGTATTAAATATCACAGAACTATGTTCTGAAAAAATTACAACATCACAAATAATGTGTTTTGCTTAAAATATAATTCTATAGTGTCACTTTACTAGGTATGAAAAAATATTGCTCTCTGGACATTCCGTTTAAAAAATGTATATCTTAGTTTTCAACCTGGGTAGTTACATACACGTGTGTTCAATAATAATTTATTTGATACCAGAAGGGTACCTACCAACTATTCTGTGTAAATTTAGAAATATTTAATAATTGACGGGCTTTTACTTAGAAAGTAGTATTTATTTTTTAATATACAGATCAACGTGTTATTAAATGAGGTTGATAGGTAATCCTAGTACGACACAATTAAAATACAATGTAATATAAGATTATTAAGGAGAACACATTCTTATTGTGAAGTTGTAATTATTCAGAACAGACAGTCTGTGATGTTTTAAATACTAATTTAATGTATTAATTATAAAGATCAATAATATTAAATCAGTTTTATCGAAAAATATTGTTTTTGCGCTAACATATAGGTTCGAAAATTTGTCACGAAAAGTATTGGCGCTGTAGCATATTTGGTAAAAAAATAATTTCGTGACAACATATTCGATAAAATTGATTTTATATGTATAGATTTATAATTACATTAAATTAGTATTTAATATAAGATTTTAAGACAATTAGTAGAAAACCATGTTACAGAGTACAATTTTTTATGGTTGTGAAAAATAAAAATAAAAATTGTTACAAATTCACAACAAAGGAGAGTAAACAAGTTATTAAAAACTTACGCTTAAAGTACAGAGCTGTGTGGGTAAAAAAACCTTTATAGTATGTAACAATAAGATCTATTTTAGTCTGAAATGAAAATATTTATTATTAATCCCTCGTTGCAAATATTCGCCAAGTTTTATGTCCACCCTTTCGGCGCGACTTGTGTAAGTTTAATTTGAGCAAAACATATGTAGGAGGTGGTGTCATTGTAGCGTGGATTAATTAAGCTTAATATGCCGCTGCTATGGATGGGGACGCGTGTAAAAATGATTGTCGTAAACAATGCCGCTATTTGTACAACCCAAAAATCCTGCAAGACTGCGCAAGCGCCGCGTGTCGGCTGCCCGGACGGACAGCGATGGCTATCTCGCAAGTCCACTTCAATTATTTACTATAAAAGATACTCGCGAGACGTATCACAGAGGATTGCTCGATACTTCGGTTTTTTCTACTGTGTAATCATAGTCTCGGTACGTGTTAATATTTATTCTCTGTATTTGAAAGAATGGTAACGAGATTAAAATAATTTGGTACATATCGCGCATCTCTTAGAAAAGTGTATTTAGACCATTTTTTCACGTTTTATTTTGAAATAGTAAATTTTTTTAAATATATGAAAACCGTTAGTTCATCCCTTCTTCGCGGAACCGCTTGTTCATCATTCCCCGTACTAAACAGCAACATTAGTAATTCCTACGTGTCGATTCTGTTCAAATGTGTCAAGTTAGTTTTCAATCAAATAAAAAATTAAGGTCCTACGACAAATAATTGTAACGTTATTCAAATTTAAAAAAAATATCGTTTTTTGCCCTCCCGATTAGTTTATTTAATACTGGTATTTTTTCGATATCGTTTTTTTAAATACTGAATTTCTGGCATTTGGAGATTTGAAAAATAAAACAGTTTTAATAATCAATTTCTAATTATGAAATCAGAATAGATGTTCATATATACGTTAAACACGCGGATTATAAGTTTAAAGACGTACGTTATATTTTTTGTTATAAGACATAACAAACTCATTAAATAATTTATTTTCGTTTCACTTTATTAAAAATAAATATAATAATACAAATTCAACGACATAATATTCATAGAAAAATATGAAATGTACAGATATTATTCATTGGCAGGTTTTTTTTACTAATTAACCCTAAAATAAAGAAAAAAAAACAAAAATATTACAACGGCGAACGGCGACTTTTTGGAAGCGAGCACAGAGGAAGCAAATAGCATCCAACAAAGCTACGTCACCTTATTTTGTTACCAATGTAACCGGCACCAGAAAAGGCTCTGTACTCATATATATATGGCTCATCATCCTCGTAGCACTCGCCACCATAAATCAAAGACATAAATTATAATTTTTTGCTAATAGGTACCGAATGTCCGGTATTTGCGGTACCTACTCGAATTCTGGTACTTGCTAAAAATGATCGAAATTGGTTGATATTCCGGAATTCCAGTATTCATGCTCTAGTCCCATAAATTATAATATTGAGGACCTGACCTCATTGTTGTATTTTGCCGTCTTTGGAATTAGCACTAAAATAATATTGCTAGGTACTGGCATATTATGCCAAGAAGTCTCTATCACACTTTTTTTTTGCTTTATAGCTTCATACCATTCATGTTCATAATAAAATATATATATATATATGCACGACGCACGGGATTCTGGCCTGTGTTTGTTCGCTAATGCGCTCTGGCCTGGCACGCTATATACCGGGATGCTGAGTACTTTCTATTTCCGGCTGTCCATCACTGTCGGGCAGGACAGTCCTCTGAGGGTACCGCACGGCTGATTAGGCCATTTTTTTGTGAACAAGTGTACTTCTGGTTCTGCCATCGGCGTCGACCTTTCGGCAGCAATGTTTTACTCGCTGATGTTTTTGGCCAGGCGGTCATTTCCTCGAAATATTTGTTTTTGTGTGTGTTAAATTTTTAGTTTTTTTTTTTTATGTATTAACTGTAATCTTTGCTCGGATTACATTAGCTTTTCACAATTTAGTGAAGTAATTTGTATTAGTCGATCCCTTCGTCTAATTTATGTTTGGAAACTGTACATTTTAAAGGAGGCGCGACTTTATCTTTTGTTGTAACAATATTTAGTCACCGATGAGGAATTGTAGTCGTTTTGATGACTTCATCCCTATGAGAAAGAATACTGTACCGTTCGTCAATACATACTACAGATTGGCGAACACGTATCCATACACGCTCCATTAAACAAACGCATTTGTTTTTACATTTTTGTACGTAAGATTCTATCCAAATTTTAGGAATCACAATCGATGACTTCGTAACAATATTTATATACTACGTGTTCGCAAAGGTGGTGAATTTATAACGGTATCTACCATTCAAAATATTTTTTTAAATATTTAATGCAAACGCGTTGTTGTTCATTTTAATAATAAATAAATAATTTAAGATGTTTCAATAATCATGGTTTTTCAGAATTTCCCAATTATTCATTAAAAAATGGTTATACTTTAGATAAAAATTTGGGATTGTTTGTTTTATATATAAACAATGTTGGTCTTAAATTGAATATTAATAATTAGACAAAATTTTTTGTTTAAACCACTATTTATTGATTATTCTACATGTTTCGATACCTATTAAACGTTTAACCCGTTAAACAAAAAGTACAAGAAAAAGTTTATCAGATCATATGTTTACCTACCTATTATTGATAGTGGGAAGCAGTGGAGAAAAATTATGTTTTTAAATAATCTTACTTCAAATTCAATTATAAAAAATATTCCAAATTCTATACAACCAGTTTTTTACACTAATAACAAATTAAAGAATTATATATTAAATAACAAGGACGACATTAAAAAAAAATCGGGGGTCTACAAATTAATTTGCAATGAGTGCAATTATTTTTATATAGGTAAAACTGCAGAAATTTTGATATTAGAATTAAGGAGCACTTGAGGTGCCTAAATAACAACAACTATTCAGAATTTTTCAATCATCTTTTGGAAATAAACCATTATTTTTATATTAACGAGGGTTTATAAATTATACATACCAATTCTGGGGGTTTACAATTAGATAAATTTAAAATTTTAGAAAAAAGAAAAAGTGTTAATAGCAAGCTAAATATTATAAATAATCAAATCCTCTTTGCAAATAGTTACCTTTTAAATTTGTTTACATATTAGTTCTTGCTTATTCACCACTTTACAGTTTTGTTTTTATTTTTTTAATTTCAGTATACATTGTTTCCTGAAGAAGATACCATAGGTATCGAAACATGTTGAGTAATCAATAAATAGTGGTTTAAACAAAGTATTTTGTCTAATTATTAATATTAAATGAGGTTACAAAGTAATTATGCAAATTTTTAAATTTAATTATTTAGAAACGTTATAAATAAGTAAAGCGGGTAAAATAAATCAAAAATTTATAAATAACCAACTAAATATAACCACAAGTCATATCCTAAATTTGTTATTTTTATTTTGGGACCATTAAGTACATTTCATCATCATCATCATTATAACAATTTTAATCTGGTACTAGATATATATTTTTTAAATTAAGTTTAAAAACATCAGAATAATTTGACATACGAGGGCTGTATAATGAGTGCTTACTCGTGAAGCGCATTTTCATTAATTTTTATATATATTAATTTATTTCTCAAAATAGTCTCCTTTCAGCTTGATACACTTAATCTAGCGAAATTCGTATATTTTTTAGTTGATTTTTTATCACTTTGGTGAAGAAAAATGATAAATAATAGTTATAACCAAAGGGAATGAATTATTTATTATTAAAATATATATCTTTATGTCGATCAGTCTCGGAGTGAAATCCCCTTTGTCGTTAGTTACGTCTTCAATTTCGAGAGCTTCTATCAAAAATACATTTCTTTCTCCTTATTTTCTGTATGCGAGATATCCGATATTGCCTAGCCGATTTTGTTTACAAACCACGTATAAGTCCTAAATTAATTTTAGCATTTCTCATCCTGCATCCGGCAGTAAAATTCCATTTCCCCTGGCTACGTTTTTAACGATAATAGATACTTAAGTGAGGTCATGAATAAAAATACACCCCTTTAAATCAACGGTAATTGTTTAAGGTCAAGACAGATGGCAACGTATTACAAAGGTACACTTTTGTGAAAAATAAAAAAAGGAAATTATTTTTGAGTCCTCCGAAAGATTATATGGTAGGTATGTACGTAAAAAAATATGTAGGTATGTATGTAAATATTTGTGTATCAGATAAACATTACAACCCTCATACGTACATTAAAAAGTAAAATAAATCAAATTAATTGACTAAGAAAATTAATTTAAATATTTTTTATTTTTGAAATATTTACTAAGGGTTCTTCGTTACGTTATAAAATAATAATAAAATGTTTTAATATATTGAAATATATATTACTGCATAGTAAAATACATATCGTATACCTAGATCAAAACTAAGACAACTAAAAATAAACAAGAATTACGCAACTAACTTAGTCTCAGTTCTCGAATAGTGTCATTTTAGGATACATTTATGACCTAAAATGTTATTTAGTTTCATAACTTTAGTAACAAAAAATGGAGAAAAATGTTTTATCTACAGAAAAATGACTTTTTGAGTTGTCTTTTATTTTTTAATTACTTATATTAGTAAATCTGTCGTCTCTCCATTTGAAATAGTTGGGTCTTACAAAGATAAAATGTATGAAATGTGTATTTATATGCCAATGACGTCCAGTTCCAACAATATGATCGTAAAGACTCTGAACCAACTGAATTACCGTATTTGTATTTCTTCATTTATCTTTAATCTTTAAATGAATAAAGAAGCAGTTTCAGGATTGACGTTGGACAATGCGCAGCAAGCGAATGATTCAAGTGTGATCGGATCTGATCACACTTCTGTTGCGGTATTTTACCACTTGGAATCACTCAACAATTGGCATATGTTTTAGATTCGGTATTGCTTCACAATATCCACTCAATAAGAGAAAAAAAATCGACTTGTCTAGTCTTTTTGGAAAAATAAAATTTCGACTCTCTCGTTCACTTACTTCTTTTCACCTGTCTAAATACCTCGCCATCCGTGAAAAAAATGCTATTAATTAATTCCCATGTTAAAAAATAATTATTTTATGTTTAATATGCCGGTATTTAAAAAAGATAAAACTTTCTTTCCTCAGGAACCGAGGAATTTAATTAATCTCCTTTATATTTTAATTAGATATCTACTGACATTGTGGACATAGGGCTGTGGCTTCCTGTGTATTTAGCTTCCATGACACCAAATTTATTTTCTTAATTCGCTAATTGTTCATTTACAAGTTTGTGTCTGTCCTGACGAACGTAAAATTACACTAAGAGCCGGTTGTACGTGTAAATTTTTACTGTAATAAAATAAGGTACTTTAGTAAAATGAAAAAAATTGCGGAAACGGCTTGGTCGATCTTTGGTAAAAAATATATACTCATCGAACGTACATTAAATAGTAAACTAATTTTACCCTCCAATATCGGATGGTAAAAACTGTAAATCGTTAGTTAAAGATGGTGAAGTCCACAGATGTTTAATAAGTCATTTGTCTCATTTATACTTTGAAAGTTGCAGTATACGACAATGAATCATTCAATATCTCGCTATTTTAGTGATGAGAGCTCGTTCGATGATGATCTCGCCGTTGAATTTATATTAGCATATAAACGAAGACTTTTCGTCAGCAAAGTGATAGATTTCGAATGCAGGGTGAATAAAGCCATAGATAAAGCATAAAATTGTACGTAATTGCCAATGATGAATATTTAAAATTAATAAAATATGACAATAGTAAAATGGACGTTCGAACAACCCGCAAGAGTTTTTTTTCCACGGGCGATGGTAAAAAGTTACTATAATAAAAATTTACCGTGTTAAAATTTATTTTTAAAATTAGCAAAATGAACTTTGTGGTTAAAATCCATTATTTTGGATTGTTAATAAATCGGTTTCGAAAAATATCATTTTCTTCTTCAGGATGTCATTAACTAATCAAAAACATATGATAATTTTGTATCATTAAGTAACAGTTTAAGTTAGGTACTAAATTCATTTTTTTAAATTATTAAAGAAACAATATAACATTAATTAAAGACATCCTGAAGAAGAAAATGATATTTTTCGAAACCGGTAGATGTATTTAATTCATTAAGTGGTTAATAAAACAAAGTTAACAATCTAAAATAATAAGTGTTAAAATTTTACTAATGATCAAACAACCGGCCCCAAAGCAAGCATAATTAATAATTGCACATTAGTTTGTGTATGTCATCTGACGAAAATACAATGGTATTGAAACCAATCGACATCAAAGTAATCAACGTTATTAATACAAAATTAGTTATTTGTTTAAATTAATATTTATGTCTAAATACAAAATTAACGCTATTAAAAAAAAATGGTTTGATTGATTTAAAATAAATCTGTCGGTAATTTTGAACTTCACCTTTTCAGGATTATTGTTTTTAATATTATGCTGGATGTTGTACCGGAAAGTATAAAAGTATGGCCTACCTATAAAAGATATTTGCGCTTTTAACTGGTTTTTGTTTAATATTTTTTATAGGCGAACTTTTGTAATTTACGCATTTTGCGCTTTTCATTTACAGTTGGCCAAATTGTTTTACTGGTGTTGTTTGACGTTTGAATTTCTTGCTATAAAATTCTGCTTTTGTTTCTGTATTTTTTGATTTTACTTTATTGAGATACACCGCGCGAGTAAAAAGCCCTGAAAAAAAAACATGTACCTTTTTGATCCGAATTTATTTTGCGATAGGTTAATTAATGACATTCATTATATTTTTAATTAATGCAACTTTTATCTACACAATGGTGAATTTTTATCTCTCGTCTCCAATTTAGGCGGAAATAATCATTACAAGTATATATATATATATAAATACAGTTATTCAAAGAAATATGTAAGTACTTAAACTTTTTTTACTATTAAATAACAACAATGTAATTATGTATTGTACATTCACAACTTTTCCACTTTTAATATAGGATACACAGCATAAGTTATAGAAGAAGAACAAACTTATATTGGAAAGGATTAAAATATATAAATTAAAATATAAATATATAATTACTTAAAAACAAAAGCAAGATACTCTTTCATAACAGTTGAACAACTATTATTCGATACTAATAGTTCAACTACTTCCTATATCACCAAAATACTAAAGCACGTTATTTGTCACGTAAATGTTGCCAGAGAGAAAGGTTTTGATAGAAAGAGGTGACATTAAAATGGTTTATTTTCTCGCATTCGAGACTGTCGGAATAAAACTAATTTCTAGTTTTTATTCATGTTTTATTATAATAATATTGTGAAATGAAATAATAAATTTGTTGTCATTCGAGTTAATCAATGGAAATTTAAATAATTTAATGAAGTACTTACGTACAGGATGTTTAATTTGGTACAAGATAAGATTTTTCCAAAGAGAAAACCATTTACCCAATCATATACATTAAGTATTATTTATTCATATCTATGAATATATTTTAAGATCAGTACCAAGTACCTAAATATCTAGAATGACATTTTACATGATGTTCTACATTCAAAATTATTTTATCAGATGCATTTATTGGTTTTGTTAAATACAGGTGCGCCATAAAGAACTCTCCCGTTTTCAAGTAGCACAGCTACGCGCCGAAAGGGAGCAGAGTGGTGGGAGTGATGATATTGAATAGATTTATACGTACTTTAGTGTCAGTTTTGGCTTATTCTCGTGAAACGTGCATTTCGCATCCACTTTGCGCACCCATTTTCAATAAAAATGGTGCAGAAAATGTTTGGTTTCAACAGTATGGTGTAACGGCCCACACAACTCGTCGTTCTTGAAGTCATCAAATATATGTTTCCTGGACACGTTGTCTCCTTGCATGGAGATGTCGGCTGGCCTCCGCGCTCTCTAGATTTGATACCCTATGGGGCTACCTCAAATCCAAGGTATTCCAACATTAATTAGCTCAACAATTGAAAAGCTCTCATAGAGGCGATCACCCAGGAAGTGTCTGCCATTTCGCCCGAAATGACTTAGAGATATGGAAAACTTCCGAGAGAGTCTCGGCGAATGTATTACTAATGGTGGCCGTCATTTAATAACGTTTTTGAAAAATTTTAAAGTCAGGTTTTGTAGTATGTGAGGTCATTCGGGTTGTTCGGCAATGATCTGCAGTATAATATATTCGGAATACAAAAAAGGCGGATTCACAATCATATCGTCACAGCTCTGACGTCGAAACGGATACCAACATTGAGTAGTTCACCAATTTTTTTGTTGTGCATTTTCGTATTGCTCTATCAAAAACGAGATAAGTGGAGCAATTACAAGATGCTTAATGTTGACTATAAACAGATTTGACGTCCGCGCAAAACTGATTAATTTCGACAAACTAATTTATTTGCGCAATTCGAGATTTGAAAATGTACTGCTCGTCTCGACTGTTTTGCATGTCCAATGCCGCAATGCGAAGCGGCCGCCAAGTCATTGAACGCATTATTTTGTCAAGTGTCGAAAATACCTTGATCGTAACGTAGGTACAATTTTCTGTCAGTAATTATGAATAATAAGCTTTTGAAATACGTGAAAAAAATATACAAATATTTTATAAATCTGTGTAGATTAATGTGTATTTAATTATTTAATGTGTAGGTATTATTTTGTCCATTTTCGAGAGTACTCGCGATTTTTCAAATATCAGTAGCTATATCAGTAATCAAATAACGACACAACATTGTTTATTACCGCAACATGTCGCACATACATAAATACAAGTAGTAAAGTGCAATTGAATGTTTTTAGTAATTTTCAATATTTTAATTACAAATTAAATTAATCAACTAGAAAGATATACAGAAAAATGTATTTATCGAAAATATATTTAGTTACCGGGATTCGAGCATGGACCTCTTTCTATCCGGGTTCTAGACGTGTTACCATTCCACTACAGCAACTGATTACAATTACGACAAATTTAAAACTCATATCTGTATATTTTTATAATTAATACATTTATTATTCCATTCTTAAATGTAATCAACTTTATATTGCGTTGAATCTCAAATAATTTTATTTTGACAATGTAAACTTAATATAACTAACATAATAAATATTTAACATGGGATACTATTTATGAAAATCCACAGAAATGTTTAGATACATAAGTATGTTTAGGTGCAGAAGATAAATATAAAGAAAAAAAGTGGGAGAAAGGGTGGGGAGGTTGCAACCATTGTTGCGGTAAACGGATAGCAAGATTTGTTTATACTTAGAATGATTGGCCAAAATTGAGATTGTGATGATTCATACGCTAGGAGACTCACAACTTCACAAAAATGTGTTCTCCTTAAAAATACAATATTTTATTTTGGGTAATATATATTATTATGTAAAATATATTCTGTCTCCTTAACTATACCGAATTGTGTACTAGAGGAGTCAGGGTCCATCCGTTATTTCCAAGAATGTAATCCGAATAATAACAAAATATTATTTGGTCTCTCATTCATTTTTCCAGTTGCAGACATCTTGTTGCTATGATTTTTTCTATCTTAATATTTTTCTTCTTAAGAAACATTTTTTTGTTGCCGTAACTCTCTCCATCGATCTCTATTCTGCGCCAGGTAGGTTTCGCATCTGCTCTACTACAGCAACTGGCCTATACATGTCTTCCTCGGTCGTCCTCTTCTTCTTCCTTCTATCACTATGTTTACGAAGTGTTGTGGTGGAGGATATGACCCAAACATTATCCGTGTCTGTTCGCTATCGTCCTCAGGATAAATATTGCCTTAATTGGTTTAAATGTTAATAAATTGTATTACCTGAAGAATATTGGTGCTGTTGCTTTCCTTTATTTTTCCATTATTTTCGATATAGTTTATTTTATAATAAATAGTTCTGAATATGAAGAGCAGCGAGCAGCCATGTACCCGTCGATGGTGATCGATGATGATGAAGAGTTGTGGTGCATTGTGCATAGAACAGTCAGCGTTCAACTCATATTCATTGCCTACCAAACTGATCACTAGTGCCTTTGATATTTATTGCTTTTTACGTTCATTTTAAATGTATTTTTTTAAAAATGAAAAATTCGCCAGTTATTTGTTCAAAATATTGTCAGCTGTCAAAAATAACCCGAAATATCTTTTAAATAACGATAGATTATCTTTGTACGTAAGACATAATTTGTGTTTTGCCGTGGGTAGGTATTTGATTATTAGTTATTTCATTAACTGAAAAGTTAGGTACGATGGTATATCAGGTCATGCGTCGTCGTGTTAATTTTTTAACTTCGAACTTTTTTTAACACTCAAACGTTTTAGATTATATCATTTCCTTTAGATCTAAGGAATATACTTCTTTGTTTTACGGATAGAACCGTTTATTCGGAAAAATATGCATACTTTACTTAAAAAATGATTTTTTGTATTTGTTGTGTTTCGATTAGAATTAAATTATCACAATTTCATATTTCAAGTTATAACCAAGTTTTGAGACTTTTCATGAACTTTGAACTGACGGTTGACGGACCAAGTGCATATTGAAATATCACGTATGTACATATTACCATTGTTTATGCGTACAAAAATCAAATGTAATGGTACTAACGTATCGTTGAAAATTACAGATACACCAAATCAGCATAAACTTAGCAAAGACATTCATTCAAAAAAAACGGGCCGAACATCGGTTGTGTTCTCGTACCGAGCGGTGCGGTGTACTCACGCTCCACATACTACCGCTGACCACTAAAGTAGGGTCAAGGCCGTATCGCCGTCCCGCTCGCGCGCCATGCCTCGCGCGCCCCGGCCTCTTCTGATCTCCCTCGCTCGCCAATCGAGTCTTACCACAGATGTGGATCTACGGTTTTTTTTTTTTGCTTTTAAGCGGATCGTTCGCTTAGAATAGTTAAAACGTTACTTTTTTTTTATTTTTCACACGTCACGTGTATTTTTTTTTCTTATAACTTTTTGTAAAAAAAATATTTATCATTCGATCAACAGCAATCAATTAAATTAAAACATAGATTCCATAGTGTGCGTAATCAACTTTAAAGGTACCAAAATTCGTTCGAATCTTGGCTTGCGCGCCTGATAATCTTGAATTATACTTTACATTAAATTAATCTCGAGACATTATCTGTCGTTAGGAATTTGCGAGTTATATTTGATAAAATTACTTTCTTTAAGGACCTGCTTCAATACCTTTTTCAGCAATATCTTTTTAGCATGGGTTTTTGTTAATCATTTATATCAGAAAATAAATATTCTAGATTTTTTTGAAAAAGTGCAACCATTACATTTATTTTCAGTTTTATCAGAAAGCTCCGTGTTGATGGATTTCCCTATTAATCTTTAGAACGTATAAAAGAGTGTATACAGAATATATTATATTTAATTTTTAATATTTGCCAATTGAACTTTGTGGTTTATTATTTTATAGATTATTTAACTTTGTTTATAATTAACCGCTTAATGAGTGATTTTTAAAAATCCACCGTTTTCGAAAACCACAATTTTCTTCTTCAGATGTAAAATTATCTGTTTTACATACATATATGTAAATAATGTTGATCTTAAATTGAATAATTTATAATCACTAAAAATAAATAAAGCATGTAAAATTAACTAAAATATTATAAGTATCCCAACTAATTCTAATATGATAATTAATTTCTAATCATTTTGTATCAAATCAATTTTCACATCTTTCATCGTAGCAATTTAAGTTAAGTACTAAATTTATTTTTTAAGTATTAGAATAACGTGGGATACATGTTTTTGGTTAGTTCATTTTACATCCTGAAGAAGAAAATTGTGTTTTTCGAAACCGCTTGATATTTAAAAATTACTCATTTAGTGGTTAATTTATAAACAAAGTTAAATAATCTATAAAATAATTTATTTATTTCTTTATATGTGTTAAGGATAAAGTATAATGCATACATTTTAAGAATAAATCTACACATAATTTATTTTAAAAATACCTATTAAAAACCAGTTGAGTTCTAAACATTTATATATGTACGACATTCCATTATTTGATGCTTTTTAAATGCTTCTTATTGGTAGAAACAAACATTTTTGATGAATATATTATGTCGCATGGTTAAGTGCATCAACACAGATGCCTGGCGTATGTTAATTACTCGGAATATTCCTTCTTAGTTGGTCCGTGATGAGGATTGTGCTCTTCGTGCTTTCTTCTCGCCCTCTTGATTCCACTTTCCTCTGGATTTCGCACATATGAGAGCTGTCACCGGAGAAGATTAATTTAATTTTAATTAATTTTTAATTGTTAATTTTTCCATTTGGTTGGTCCAGCGGGTAAGGGATCTTACCGTTCTTCTCCACACCACGATAAGCTATCTTACCTTCTCACAAATCTCCACAGATTTCCACAAAATTGAATGATTCGCCTCAGGCAAATGGTTGAGAGCCTCTCGTTCACGCGTAGTTCCTGTAGAATGGGGACATTTGTTTGTCTCGCTGTTCGTGGTATCCGCAGATGTGTATCCAACACGACATTGTAATCATTCTGTATGCTTTATACGTGTTGTCTTTTTCGCATTCTCGTAGTGCAGTCCATAAGTATAAGTTTTATGATGTGATTATGAAAAACTAATTGGTATTATACGTATACAAATTTAAAAGCGCGCTGTTTCTCCGTTCATCCTGGCCAACCTCAGCACGTTCATCAATGTCGTATACTATGATCACCATCTTCTTGTTCAATGGTCCCACATGAGTACCACCTATGTGACACTTTATAATCCTGCTGACTATCAGTTCCGCCGGCCACCACATTTAGGTGGAGGTGCGACGATGCGTTTGAGAACTTAATACTCAATGTTTGGTATTTTTAAATTTTGAAAATATTATTTATTATCAAACAGAAAAAAGTTGTACACCACGATATAACCTAAAAAGACATACTGTCGAAGTAAAATAAAAATGATTATTATTTAAATACATAAAAGTACCGTTCGGACGCCAACATAACGTACTTGACGGCTAACGGCCGACTGCGGCGTCTGCCGGTTGGCGATCAGCCAAGTGGCTCCAACAAACTGTAGCAGTTGAATAATATAATGCGATCGCCGTCGTGTAATAGCGCTCATCAAAATCTCGAATGAGTATAGATTGTTTTAATCTGTATTAAACATTACTTATTTTTCTGTACAAATATCATTGCAATCTGATTGAGAATGTGGGTGATATCGGAATTACAGCCGTTCGTACATACACGTTGTTTTATTACCGAGGATACCGTAGCGTACATGCTTCCATAATTCTGAGATAATCCTCGAGTGGACCAATTTTCGATGTCCTCCATACGGAATCCGCCGATAGCTGGGAAACTTCCCCGGCATTGTATGCGCAGTGATGTAACGACAAAGCTTCACCGTGGTCCCGCCGCCCGCCGCCCGCCGCCCGCCGACTGCGAAATGAGCTCGGCATTTTTTCAAATACATTTTACATCGAGAGGAAAATAATACACAGCTCTTTTCAAAAATACGGCGCGCTTTTATTCCAACGGAATGTTAGCGCGCGAGTATTCTATTTTCTCGCGAAAATCTCCTTTGTTTTTGAACATTTTGTATTTGTGGGAAAACTTTCCCATTCGCCTAATGTAATTCGTCAATTATTATCGTCGGGAGATTTTCATCTTTAAAAGAAAATTCTTATTTTATCAATATTTATCGGGAATGGAGGGCCGTCCTTCGATCTTATGACTCGTACATGGGATGAGATATATTTTAGTACCATGCACACGTGTTTTTTACTAGTTAGTAAACAGTTAATTAACAGTTAACATCTCTTACATTATGAATTATGAATAGAAAAGGTATGTTTGAATGTTTGCTTTATTTATATACTGGTGTAACAGACCTAGTCCACAATATTTTTATGGGTGAATACCTGACTAAATTATGTATCGAAAATGTTTAAAGAATATGTGCAGATTCTACACCGTCATGGAACATATTAATAAACAAATAATATATATCTTGTAGATTCGAAGCTATTTTCTTTTATTATATTTAATTTTCATTAAATATAATCGTCTCTATGAGATATATATTATTTGTTTAATAACGATGCCTTTGTAGGTGAAAATCCAGTAATTGTGTTTTCTTTGACATATTTAAATATTGCTGAAAATATTTTTGTTTGAATTTTTTTACAAAATCATGTTAAGCTTTAAGTCGACGTACTTCGAAATAAGTATTTGCAAAATTTATGCATTATTAATCTATATCTTTGCTTCAGGCATCATCTAAAAAAAAATCGTCTGACCACTCGAAATTCGATGACCTTTAATTTGGAATCAATAAAATATTTCAATTAACTAAAATAATCGTATAATTACGATTTTTTTGAAATGCTTATATCTCTGACACTGTTGAAATTAGGCACATATTTATCGAATATTTTCGACTCTTAATTTAGCTATTGTGGATTAGGTCTGTTACAGCTGTATGTATTATTTTTATGTATTATACGTTAATAAAGAATTAAATTAAATTGTTTGGGATTCGCAGCTCGAGACTCGTAGATACCTGAACCATTTATTCTGTAAATTTAAGCGAACAGAAGGCATTCAATTACGAACATTTATTCCTTTTCAACTGCTATAGTGGAAATTAAAATTCACCCAACAGACGAACGGATCAACGGGGATAGACGGACTGACGTTTGATGTACAACTCGTACGTGAGGCACAAGGCAAAATTAATATCAAATCCTACCTTAGCGGCAAGTGGCGGTATTCGAATCTCACGGTGGCCTACGGAAGCCAAGAGTTGTTTTCAAAAAATAACAGAGGAGTATATTTCCTGTCTCAGAGATTGTCTCGAGACGAAAATCTCATTCCGTATACACGCAACGTTATTCCAGCTTCACAGCAATGTGTTAATGTTATGAATGACATAGTAATTCGTATTAGTAATCTGTGAATAATTTAATCGATTTAAGAATGTTTTTATTTGTATCGTTACGGATATTTCCCTTTCGGTGGTACTCAGGGTCCGTCTGGCGACTTATGATCGATGCGTCTGGTTCAGTGCTCCGTAATATTTTTAAATTATTATAGTCATAGGTTGCTATCTCCACCCCCCCTCAAGTGACGGGTTCTAGCATGTGTATTAAGGGCCCATACAACCTTAAAATCTTCCTTTTTATGTGAACATTGAAAATTATTATGCGAATGGTTCACATGTTGGTATTACTATTATTATTATTATCTACGAATCTCATAAATAAACAAATGTTTTACTACATTTGCTTCGTAGCGTAATTATCATTTTAACAATAATTCACAAGACAAAATAATAATATTACTTTTAATTTAATTGAAAAAAAGAAACGATTTTTATTATAATTAATATCAGGGGCGTGTATTGCATACAATCAAAAAAGCTGTGCATTACTAAAAATTCTGGGAAATAAAAATAAATTAAATAACCGTAACCTTGTCTACGACGTAACCCACATCTAGTCGTGGGTTATTTGTAACAACTTCATGTGCATTCTGCTCCGCGAGCACTTAGGTCTTTAATGAACCTAACTTGTTTTTTCAATACTTATAATAATTGTACTGAACTAAATATTTCTTTACTGAATCTATCTCGGCATCTTGACGTCTGTGGATTTTCTGCATTTTTCAAACAATTTGTGATTAAGGCTGTCGTTTCGAAAGGGATTAATCCTTACTGAAAACTGCGTAGAATAACATTTCTATTACTATTTCATATTACTTGACAGACTAAACGTTTTATGTTCTTGGTGTATTCAGACCTATGATTCCATATTTCGGTGTTTGCGTAGATACAATTTATACGTTATTTATCATCTGTCAAGCGAGCGAATTTGCATTTTTCAGGATTTTATTAAGTTAGATTGTTACCAATATTAAATTAAATGTCATAATACAACTATTTCTGTTATGAGTTTCGGCTATGCTAATTTGTAAAGCTAGTTAATTAAATAAATGTTTTTTGAACACTGTTAATGAAACATTATAAATCCGTTGTTGGGAGGAGTAATCGTAGAAAATATTTTAAAAGAAATCGAAAGCAGAGTATGGTACCGAGCAATAAAAGATATTGCTTATTTTAAAGTAAAAATTTACAATTATAATCTATTTTGAAATCGATAGAATTGATTGTTCTCAAAATTACAAAATTTTTACATAAACCTATTGTATACTTAGTTAGCGTCGTCGGTAACAGCATAACCTAAGTTTGTGCCTATTGCACGCCACTGGTTAATATTCTGTATTCTGTTAGTATTATTTTTCTTTCTGTCTGGGCATAGAGTAAGTATAGTGTTTTGCGATTGAATGTCGCGAACAGACTATCTGCGATATTTCAATATTATTTTTAACCATCCCTTAATTAAAGTTGTTATCTGTTAATATTGTAAATTGATACTAATTTAATTATTTATAAAAAATAATAAACAACTAATTTAATTATTTATAAAAAATAATAAACAATTTTATATTTCTACGTATTCTATTGAATAGAGATAACGCAACTTTTCAAGCCTTGAGATTTTTAACGTTTCATTCACAATCACCAAAACACCATACAATATCTGTATTTATCTATATCTTATTAATTATAGAAATACTAAAATTCTTAAAACAGCTATATGCGGCAGACTCGCGTCACAGTAAAAAAAAACTTCCCGGCACTTAATTTTTTCTTGGTCCAGTAGAGTCACGAATATAAAGTTGATTGCTTTTTTAAAGATGTAATAACAAATGTATCAATTTGAAAGAGCTACAGAATATAAGTTCTTAAATTTGTCGTAAAACTAATTAGTTGATATGGCGAAACTAGAGATCGCGTTTCCTCGGATAGGATAAGGTCGATTTTTGGTAACAACTAAAATATATTTTCAATAGATAGATTTTTTCTGTATAGCTTTCAAGTTGATCAATTTAATTTGTATTCATTTTTAAAGTTTTATACAGCCGTCATTTTGAAACGCCCGGTTAAAACAATATGGCGCGTTAGGCTGGCTAACGAACATGGCGAAGGTATTTACACGTCCTCAAAATATATACACAGTTAAACTTCCATAATTTCATATGGACGTGATCGAAGGAATTGGACAAAAATTTTCCGGAAAGTTGCAGATAGGGATTACACATTTTGACAAAATAAAAAAAATCGGAACTTTTGATTCGAATATAAAAAATTTCGGAATTCGGTGGAATTTCTAAAGTTTTAATATTATTTTTAGGTCAATACTAATAATAAAAAACAAATTATTTAAGATAATAAATTCATTATTATTTATTGTATAATTTTTTCAATTTAAAACTAAAATAAACCGTTTTTTCTTAAGGATTCATTTTTTTGGAAGATCTACTGTATGTCAATATAACCAATTTATCTTATAACATTTTCATATGTATTGTGATTATTTGCTCATGATATGAGTTTAAGAAGTCCCGTGTTTATACGTTATATTATCCGGACTACCCATGGTCCCAATTAGTCCGGATAATTGGTTTTACCGTATATATCATACAACGGTAATAAATTAAAACTGTTTCAATTTACCTTGTTAAAAAATATCGATTATATAACAAAAAACCAAGGCAGAATAACTAAATACACACTGCACACCGCACTTGACAAAACAAATCTCAATACTGATTCGCCGGTTTTCGGACATCTCTTTGATGCAGCTGCTATCTATTGTCTTTCGTCTGGTGGCTTCTTCTCTGGTTCCTTTCATGAAGGCGTTATCTCTCTACATCGTTTTCGTAGCCGTTAGTCTGTGATCGTAACAATATTATATTTATATATCTATAATAATATTACGCATCCCCACATATTTCTATGACTTTCTGAACGTCTTGCAAGTCTTGGATGTTGTTTCATTATGGCTATATAATGCTTGCTTAAACGGCCAGGTTTGTGAGACCTAGTGGGGCTAAAAATTACGTGTTTTTTTAAAGTAAGGTTAAGATAATTTTTTTTTTCTTTTTTATAAATTCAATAACAGTACATAAACGCAGCGGCCACTATGGCTGCCCACGGGGCCTAGCAGTAAGCAATCGGCGCCGATTGCTTACCTGCTAGTATTAGTTATTATTTAAAATTATAAATTATTTTTATGTGAACGAATTTGAGAATTCTCAAAATTTCGATATTTCGTATGAAATCCCTAGTTGCAGATTTGGTAGAATTCAATAGAAATGCAACCTATTGAAAGTCTCGTAACGCAACTTTAAATATTGAACTAATTTAAATTAATGATTATTTTCGTCCCCTATAAATACGAAAATAAATACCTTCAGAGTATGTATAAGACTGGTTCGACGGGTCACGGGGTATAGCGGGTAATAACTCCGAAGATGCGTCCATTACCCGCAGTGCGCCTTTGGGATGCGTCGTAAATTATTCCGGCTCACGCGGCCGCGGGTTGGTCTGTCAACTTTTCCGGGGGCGGGGGCGTCTTGGCGTACAACCCAACGGACGTTTCGTTTATTGTTCAATTCATTAATTGCACCGTATTAAAAGTTTATATAAGAAACGATTACCAGTGCTGGGGTTTGCCGTTTGTTGATCCTTTGACCGCGTCATATTGACATCGTTAGAACGACAACAGTGTACATGTGGCAGTTAATGGGTCTCTTAACCAAATGTAATCGGTACATTTACAAAAAGAATTATGATAATTATCTTAACGCGATTGCTGTTCTGTGATTCGCATGTCGTAAGATCGAAAAATTCTAGTCTAATATTAATTTTTATTGATATAATTTTCGCTTTTATTCCGCGTATTTTGAAGAGCTCGTAATGAAAATGGATGGAATTCTTCTCGGGGTCACGGTCCGCACTCTATTCTGGATCATTATCATATTATAACAGCGTTGTGATCATCATATGAAACCATTCTTAATGATTACCCTCTGCCTCTTACCATCACAAAACTAAATCTAATGTGCTCGCCAAGTAAATCAGTCTTGACCGATCCATTTATGTATTTGGAATATCGAGGCGCCCAAAAATTGTTGCGAAGTAAATGTAATATAGCCAAGATGCGGGGGCGTCTCGTTTTGTTGGAAAGAAAAAATATTGGAAGCTGTTGCTAATACTGTTACCCCCTGAAAGTTATATCCTGGCGAGGGGTGAATTAATAAATAAATCGTTTATCACGGAAACATTTGGAGTATGTACCCTTTCGAAAACTTGATTTCAGTAAAGAAATTTTTTTAATCAGTGAGCAGTTATATTTCTGACGAGTGTTATTTTCACATTAATATATGTATTGCTCGCGGTTAATGTTTTTCTCCAAATTATTTATTTGTTACACATTTTAGAATTTTCATACTCGTCACCATTTTCTCGATCCGACTGATGAATCTGATGCCACGTTATCATTCAAAGTGTGATTTTTAACATAAAATATTAAGTGGATAACATTTTAATCTTCCATCAAATGGATAATTAGAAATGTGTGTGAAAGAAAATGACAACATATCAGGAGGTCTCTTCTTCTTCTTCTTTCAAATAGGCAATCCACCCTTCAAGAGTGACTTGTGCCATTAAACAAGTCTAAATATTATTTTATAGAAAGCAGTACAACAATACTATAGAACAGGGAACATTGCATCACAAGTCAATACCATTGACATTCAGGAAATTTGCTATTATATAGCTTAAATGAGGCGAGTTGAGAGAAAGAAGATGACACAAGTTAACCGGAAGTTGAAAATCACCATTGACAAGATCATTATAAAAAAAACCAGTGATCCGCAATGGACAGGCAAAAAAGACATGGTCAAGGGTTTCCTCCTCGGCACCGCACTCACACATTGGGGAGTCCACCATGTTCATCCATATCAGGAGGTCTCAAAACCCACAAAAATGACGTATAGCTGCGAGAGACCGTAGAGATGATATAATTTTATTTCAATATATGATAAATCTAAATAATGAGAATTTCTTGTACGATCATCTCCCAATCGCAATAAGTACTTGGTCGCTTTTTCCATTCAACTGGCGTAGTCACAAATGCAGATGATGTTTCTTATTTAATTAAAAGCAATGAATTATTCATTTATAATTGGACACTCACAATCGACAATATGTTCGCTTCGAATAATCTTTCGTAAATAGTTATCATCTGTGTATATCGTTTATTATAATTCTTATTTAATTTATAGGTCTCTTTTTTTCTATATTTTAAATGTATTTTTGTTTTTACATAAATTTATTATATATATATATATGATTGAGTATTTTACATTTCAAAATTAAATTATTATCATTTTAATATATTAAAAACCAATATTATATTAATAATTTATTTTTCTTTATGTATTTTAATATTCTCTTTGTCTCTTAAATTTTTATTCATATAATTACTGGACAACTAGCAGTATGGTGGAACTTGCTATTGAACACCAGATGACCCAAATACGGAATGTTCCTGGCGGTGATGGACAAAAAAGGAATGGATCTATCAGAAATCTATCTACCAGATCTAATATTGAATTGTTCCTCAGAGTTGTAGATTGTGCGGTTTACAGGAGCTTATCAAAACAATGGCATCGTATATGATAGAAAATAGAAGTTATAATATTATTTAAATTAATGGCTCTCATTAATGTTTTGTAATTTCAGCATTTAGTAATTAATTAGAATTGTATATGACAACTCCTCAGGTCCTCATTGATCACTTCGCAGGAATTAAATGACAGGTTTTTATCATTTTATAATTACAGTGCAGCATTTATATTAACTATCTGTTAGGAGGAACCCGGTCGAGAAGGAAAAATTATAACCGGTATAATGTTTCGGATGCGTGAAAAATAAAACAAATAATTAACAATTATAATGATGTATGTATAATATTATAGAAATAAATACATATTTCTAATACTAGGTATTATATATTAAAAATACTGTAAGAATATTATACAGTATAAAACTCAGTTGTGTGTAGTACAAACCTTGGTTAATTTAAAAAATAAAATCATGTTGCACCACAAAGTAACTGCCGTGTCAGTTAAAAGGAACACACTGCAATTTGTCTCACGAGAGGATTGGAATAGCCCAGTGTTAAATGTGTGCACCGCGTTCATACTCTGTTGTATGTATACGAATATTTAACTAACGTAACGCCATTTATCCATGAAAAATGTCTGTTCCCCATTGTTATTCGCCGACTCAACAGTTGTGATCCGATGAAATCACAATATCGGCGAAGGTTCTGGGCGGCGTTGTCGCGAATTATTCGTCGACGATTTCATTTATTCGAATCCCTTTGTGCAAAGTAAATACCCACTTTTTGACTGGGAGAGTGAAATTTACGCGATTTCAAACGTTATCATCGCTTTCGGAATTTCATTAATATCGCTCGCACTAGCGACCGGCTGACGGGGCGGGGTCTCTCCAGCCCGTGTTGTGTTTATTTCTCCGCGGCGGGGAAATGTAATGGAAAGCGGGAAGAAAGGGCCTCCTTTCCGGGTTCCCACCTTCGCTACCATTATTGTACCGCGTGCGCCGAGTCACTCTGCCGGCTTTTTGACACCCCATCTTTTTCTCTTGCGGAAAATGAAAATCTATTTTTCAATAAAGATTCGCATTGTGACACTGTGCGCAAGGTTACCGGTTACCGGCAATACATTTTAAATGGCACGTGTTCTAAACAATTCCACATTTCTCGCGTTTTTATTCTTCTAAGCATGTCGAGATATAAGTGAGCGATGGATCTAGAATATCTCAGGGTTTTTTCTTCGTTTCAATTAGGATAAAATTAGAATTAAATATCATACGATGATTTATAAATAGTGTCAGTGCAGCCTTAATTACATTATCGTAGAAATGCGAGCAACCGCCACCACGTGCCGTCTTGCGATGGTATTCAAGTAACATTCAATTTGAAGTCAAGATACGAACTGCTCTGTATTGTCATAATCTGTCGCCAGGCGGCGTCGGCTCACGTGGAATTTCGGCCGTGGACGCGCTTTGGACAAAATTAACTAAAAACAGATGTTGTTTCTTTACCAGAATCTATTTTTAAAAAAACAACAATTATTTAAAAAATAATTTTAGCACCTAACTCAAATTGTTTTAAAATTTACTCGAATAATTTTTAGGAAAAATTTTTAGAATGGTACTCGTAGTTAAATTCAGTTGGTTGTTTATAATTTTTTGATTAGTTTTACACGCTTTATCTATCTCCAATGTTAATTTTGCTAATTTCAAAATTACTATATATTTGCTGAGAAATTTATGTATTCCTCAAATTATTAAAATATTTAGATGTTTTTATCAGTAATAATCGTATCGGTGATTGCAGTCTATTGTACATACCATTGAAGTATTTAAAAAAAAGAATAACAATAAAATGGAATATTTCCGTATTAAACGGATTTTTTCAAATCGATGTTCCGTTTCAAATAACTGCTCATTCTTTTGTAACCCACATTTTCAATATTTAGCGAAGGATTTTCTTTAGCGTTCATTTTTCAATTTGAACAAATTGTGTTTTACTTTCATTCAATTGTTGAATGCATTAATCTTAATTACTTCGTCGATAATGAATTTGGATTGTTGTACTGGGAAAAAGTAGAAAATTTTTATGCACTCTAAACGTCCGAATAATTTTGTATGTTATATATAAAGTTTAAACATATACTTAAGTTTAATATTCTTTTCTCCGACCATTTTTTTCCACGAAATTAAATTCTACCGCATTTATTGAATACTTTTTCCTTGTACACACATTTTCACAGTCAATAAAGTAATGAATTTCGCCTTCCGCTTTTCCATTATAATATTCAATATGGTATGGTACCTACCTACCTTACATGCGATTCTTATATTTCACATTGCGACCTTGTATCCTTTGTATTGTATCCTTTGTCGCGTGCCGCGGGGAAATGCCAAACAATTCCCTCGGCCGTGTCCCGCCCGTTCTGCCCCGGAGATCAGATCCGTCTAAACGGATTTCGATCTGGCGGAAATCGTGTGTATCGGTATTTAATTACGCCTAAGGACTGTTTGTCAATATTACTTCCCTGGGCGCCGAGCCTCTATCCTGACCAGGTCGAGCAGAGATCGTATTAGATCTTGTAATATCGAAGTATTCTGCAAAGGTGTTTCATATTAACACCACCTGTCTATCCCTTTACACTAGATATATCTCAGCGTTTCGCTCATTGTTTCTTCATTTTTCTACAGTACTGAGGCATTACAAGACGGACATGAATTATTACGTCCCCAGTTGTCGTATTGGTGTTTATTGATTATTTTTGTTTTTCGTTTTCTGTGTTGTTTGATTTTACGGAATCTTGATTTATTTTCTTGAAAATAGATACTTGATGCTCACATTATGTGATTTATATTGTATCATTTATTTCTTCGACCTGTTTGTTCCAACTTTACTTAAATAAACCGGCTTTTGTTTACTTTTGCGTTATTAAAATATATATTCGGGTATGTAACTAAGAATACGTTTTTATTTACGTTTCTCCTCTATTTTGTATCGTTATTTAACATCGTCTTCGGGTTTATAAAACAGTTATCAATAATAATTTATTGATTTTATTTACAAATATTGTTTATATATAAATCAATTCCATTGCCTTGTTTGTTACCCTCTCTGGTACACTAATTCCTTACTGTATTAGTATTAATTTAAAATGAGATGAATTATATGCTCTAGGTGTGCACAAATATACACGTAATTCAAAATACACAAAAACGTGAGAACATTTATATTAATCATGTCTGAACTTTTAATAGATTGAACATGATTTTTGCCATAAACAAAACTTTTCAGGTTATTTATTCTATTTTATATTTTTGGTGTTAGAAATAAGTGAAATCTTTGTGTAGAAGATTTGTTTGTTTTTGGCACAAAATTTTAATAGTTGTTTGACTGTGCTTCTTTAGGTGGGGGGTGTTTTTTTTTTTTGCTAGTGACGTTGTTTACAACGAGCAAGTATTTTAGCATACCGGTAATATATAATAGGTATATCTGATAGATGGAGAAGACGTGGCCTAGGTCTTTTCATCCCAACTGATGATCGTGTATTGAACTACAGTTAACATATGTGTCAAAGTATTTTATTAATACAATATAATACATCGCTGCACTTTTTAGTTTTATTTCGACAATTTATTTTACGCCAATGTCCAAAACATTGTGTTACTGGAAAAACGCGTTACATGTCTCGGACACATATAAATCGCTTAGAATGTTTTTCTGGTTCGAAAAAATATTAATAGATGGTGTTAAATAAATAAAACAAAACTCCCCAGCGGAGAACCGAACCCCGGTTTCACGCGTGACAGGCGGACATATTAATCGTTGCACTTCCGACGGATACTACTGATGAACAAGAAAAAATACGTTTATAAATATCTTAAACTCTTTAATAATTAAGCTGATTACAAAGTTTAACAGGTGTAACTATCTTTCAAATGAATTTCAATATTAGTATTAAAATGTGATATTAACGAAAGTATATAAAAGAGTAAATCACTGCATTAAATTCAAATACAAATAAATCGAGAGGTAACGGGATCGATACTCGGTGCCTCCAAAAAATGTTTGATTTCAAAAATGGTTTGCAGGCGCTAGGTATCCCGGTATTGGTAAAGGTAACATAAAACACAAGGTAAACAAAACTGAGGGAATATATAAAAATGTTTTAATGTCGAAATTTTACACAGGTAATAGTTTCCCGCTGAATAAACATTCTATGTTAAAATAGCAGTTTCACAATGTTTTTTTTACCTAAAATTCCAAAATGTAACTTGGAAATAATCAAATAAATTAGTAGGTTGGTAATCGGTTAAAGTGCCCTGGTCTACTACAGGGATTTTGTATTTGCCCGTTTTTCGTTTTATTTTTCAACTTTTCTGTATTTTCCCAATCACAATAATATTACGTATTATACATATATTTATATTAATTATATTTACAATCAAGTATTGTATAAATAAATAAAAATGTATGCGTCGCAATTTTATATTAATTATAACTATAAATAGTGGTTTAAATTGAATTTTTTTCTTGTTTTCCATAAAATGTTAATTATATAAACGTACTAATCGGTTTAATAATTTTAATTGATCATTATTATATTGTGGAAGTAGGTAATAATAGATTTTTAATCAGTTTTTTATTAAATTACATTCAATATAGTACTGGAATTATTACCCTTATATTATCGACCCCTCAGAATAACAAGGCTCCATCTGACACTGACACTGTTTTGAGATAATGAGCTCAAAAGTGTTGATTGAATCTCAATTCATGTGTATTTTGTTTTGAGTATGCAAATATGATCAGTTTTAAGGTTTTAACTTATTTTCAGTATTATCAATGACCACTGTGAGATGAGGGAGATTAAAAATAAAATAAAACATTGTAAATTAACAATAATGATACATAAATTGAAATAAATAACTGATTCAGTTGGAACTTTCAGCTCTTGCTATTTCCTTTAATATTCGTTAAATAGAGTTGGTGTGTATAAGTAACTGATTATTTAAAATATGAATTAAATATATTAATTAGAAAGATATACATATAAAATCAATTTTATCGAAAAATATTGCTGTTGCGCCACCGGGATTCGAACCTGGATCTCTTTCCTAACCGGGGAAGGTGCATTATCCAACTATGCTACAGCGACAATATTTTTAGCGACAAATTTTCGAATCTATATGTTACCTTTTTGATATTAATACATTTAATCGTTCTTATGTTCTGAATAATTGCAACTTCACAATAAGAATGTGTTCTCCTAATAACTGATTATTCGTAATTCGACGAGTAATCACTGATATACTGGAAACTAAACCTCTAACAGTAAAATATCATAAAAGAAATACCAAACGCACAATCACAGTCACAATAACGTTTAACTCGTCACTAGTGTGTATGGAAGAAATAAAGAATAATGCATTTGGAACCCTTTTCACGCAATAACTAAAATTAGCTCAAAATGTTAGTTGGAACCTTGTATTCTAAGGGGTCGTTATGGCGATATTAAAATATTATCGGCTCCATAAAATGTCTTCCATTATAAAATTAACTTTAATTTGTCATTAGTGATGGTAAACCGCTGTTACTGTGATTGTGACGATGATCAAAGTAACTATGAACTATGTAACTAAGATTTAATTGTTGAAGCCTTACTTTCTAGTGTATCAGTCATTGGCCGAAGAATTACGAATAATCAGTTACTAATCAGCTTTAAAATTCATCATAATCACAGTAACAACGATTTAACCATGACCATTTGCAATGTAAATTAATGTTGTTTTTTATACCTAACGGTTAAACTGTTCGGTTGATAATCGTCGCAAAATGACTCACTATCTCTCAACTGGAATGAGAGCTACTCCGACCGTCCCTTTCATAAAACCATCGTACGAAATGCTTCTTCCATCCAAATAATGTTTAGGTAGACACTTAAACAAAAATAATCGAATAGTGTTGTTTTTAATGGTTAATTACAGAAACCTCTCTCAACCTTTTTACTAACAGCGTTCAACCTTCAACCGCCACCAGGACAGAGTGGTTCTTTGATCACCGCACTACGCGTTACGATCCCCCGAGACGTGATGTTGGTCCACGGGCGCGTCATAACTCAAACGAACCCATCAATCGCTATTTTTTCGCCGCCTTTTGATCGCGCCGGTTTGGGGGTCCGCCCGATTTATTGCTTCCTGCACCGCGAGCGCGGACTGCTTGCCGATAGACTCCTCGCCAATAAACTCCTCGAGTGACATGTGAAGTGATGGTGCTGACACTTCATATATTAACCCTTATTTAGTTACGGAGCGATTGAAACATGATTTATGCACCAGCAACATTCTCATTTTTAGATCGTTTAAAATGTATTAAAAGCGATTGTGTAATAAGATATTTACAGCTAAAATTTAGGATCGACTTGGAATCTCTAATCATCATTTCCTTTTCCCATTTATTTGGGATCAGCTCTCCTCGTACGAAAGCGCCAGGACGTCCTCACCAGATTCCTTGAGATCTTCCCCATTGACTTCTGCCAGTAATTATTCTTAACGCAGTTTTGATGATTTGATAATATAGTTTCCTCATTATTATCAAACCATTTCAGCCAGGCCTCCCATCACGTGTGTAACCTTAAAACTTCCCTCGACTTTTTATTTCGAACCCCATCAGTCTTGTTTTGCTTATTTTTTGTTCGTGGGCATTCTTTACTTGTCCACTTGGTTTCCATATCGTCTCATTATAGATGTGAATTTTAGAGTCGCAAAAACACATTTGTTATTATATTATTTTTTCTATTAAATTAATGTAATTCTTTTTTTCTATGTGAATATTAAATACTGGTAATAAAAATGATGTAATTTTTTTTAAAGCGCGTTTCTTAGCTTATGGCTCACGAATCATATCAACACAATCGTATCGTATCAAGAACTCGCGCAAAAAAAGTATTAAGTAATCTGCAGAATAATATGTATGTATGTAATAATAAATGTTATGATTTATACAAAGAAAATGATTGAAAACAAATGAACATGCAGTTCATAATATAAAGAAATGATTTGTACAAAAGGATGTCCGTGTTAACATTTTCACTAACACCTGTCCCAACGGAGGAGCCATTACTTTCCTGGTCCCGTCCGGTTGATAATAATTATTGTTATTTTTATTGCCTTGTACGGTTCCGAGAATCCAAACCGCCATCGGATAAGGCCAATACGGTTTGTAAAATATCACAACACATTTTGTTGAATGAGTAATGAAAATGGCCGCCCATTTACGGTCCTTCCACGGATGCGCGCATTCTGCCCAAATAGAGTTGGCGCATTAGAAATATCACTTCCCCGTAAGCAAATTTAAATTAAACGCGAATTTTACAACGTACAGGTGTTACGCAATGTTTTATAAATTATTACACCTGTAAATGGAGATTGCACCTTTGATTTCTCGTGACAGTTTTTTTTAAAATTATTATTAGCTTTAACACTCGGGCGGTCGTCCGTTTTCAGTTGCATTTATCAGCGAACGTCTGTTACATATTGATTTATTATCTTTCCTGCGACACCTTCAACTCCTTTTACGTATTTCCTGCTAATTCGCCGGATGATTATTCTTGTCGACATTGTTGCATCCGCGCGGCCATGCTTAAGTTTATTGCACAATGCGTTTTATTATAATGCTGCTCAGTGTCGAGGGGAAACTATTCACAATGAGGCGAGTTTAAAGAACCGAGGAAATATTTTCACTTGGATATTTTTATAACAATATAAATATGTAGTTTATTGGTTCGCGATACATTTGTGTGGTTGTCTTTCGGCGGCAAAAATACGATTCAGATGGTTCTACCGATTTCCGAATGTATTTATTTACACATTCACTGTGGTTGTAACTATCCTTTTATTTTAATGTTATATACACGGCTTGAGTTATTTACTTAACATGTTTTGTTAATTAAATCCTGCTGAATTTATGTAGTGCAGATTATATTGAACAATACTTTGTATTCGTTCGGTTTTCGACAGGACATAATCCGAATGCTCGGGCGGAGCTTGTTAGTTTCGCTGTACTTTGTACAGCTAATTCAATCTAACGCTTTTGTTCTTGAGAATGCATCATAAATTATTGTCATCTTTCCTTAGTCAAAAAGCATCTTTCTGTTTTTATTACTTTTGTTTAACACATCTGTCTCGTTGTCTCTAAATCCTTTCGTATTCTACCGGTTTACGTGCATACATATTTAATCACATTTGAGGTATTATTTTAGTATTCACCAATGTATGTCTCTAGAATTCCCTCACATAAAAGCTTATTTTCTCGAAGAAGAATGTAAACATTTAAAGATTTTGACTAAAGTTTTTCCGATTAAAAAAATAAATATGTCGCGTCCGCGTATGGTACACTTCTATTAACATGATAATGTCGACGCATATCTAAAGCATACAAGTGGGTTAAAGCGTCCGCATTTCTCTCTGAGAACGCAGGTTCGAATACCCGACTGGCCATCTTTTTTCAATTTTTTATTTTTATATTTAAAATCCAGACGAGATCCCGAACTTGCTCAGATGATAGTTCTTCTGATTAATAACTTTCATTGTGTGTAATAATTTGTGCGTTAACTGTATGAAACAAAACTGCCGGAATATTGTGTAAGTTTGATTGATTTTTTTCTTTAAATTAGTTTCTACCGTATAGAATGTAATGTTGCGAACATCCCTCGGAGGAATCACGAAAAGTTGAAATATTTTTTATATAACCCATCTGATGAGAAGGATGTGACGTACAGTGCTTCCATGCTAATAAAACTCCCAATTTATTTTCTTTGAATTGGAACGTTGTTCGAGTAAAACTTTGTTACAGCGCTCATTTGGTGTGCGAGTGCCGCGGTTGAGAGCGCCGGATCTCTGAATTGTGCGGTGATTTGTCCGGAACAACCGAGAAAGGAATATCTAGCGAATGCTGATTCGTATAAAAATTTTCCGGCAAGCGTGATCGTCGTATTATGGTATGTTACTTTTAATTTTAACCCTACGCTTGCGTAAAGGCAACCATTTTCATGTTAACATTGTGAATTTTGACTTCAAATTAATGTCCTGAGATTGCTAATCGAACTGTATATTTGTGAGCGATCTTTCTCTCTCTACGTGTACTGGGATGTGAATATGCCGTGTACTGAACAGGCTCATCAGAATAAAATATAATTTTTGTTTTGTGATTATTATTTTTTTGACTTCCTAAATCGTTATTCAAAATTGTGTTTTTTTAAGCATATCAACAGATAAAAATATTTCATAGGCTGCGATGGTTGAAGACCACTGGGAGGATAAATAATTGATTTAGAGGTGGCATTAACGCCTTAAATTTTGAATTAGGAATTAATGAATGCTGATTTTATTTTACAAAGTAAACGATTAGATTTTATGTTATGTATAAATGTGTTTATTTATGTAAGAAAACAGATAAGTGTAATTATTATAATGATTAACATTTGAGATAATTTAGAGTGGTGAAGTTTTCATGAGTTTAAGTTGATATTTTTAGTCATAATAATTTATTTCTGAAATCCTTCTGGTTAGTATTCGAGTCCAATAATGAACGGCAAAGTATATTGGGTATATTAATTGTACGTATAAAAGTATGTACTATGACATAACGTACAAACATAATTTACAAAAGCTATCTATATCTAGCTATAAAATTTTATTAATTTTTTCCAATTCTCTATCTATTAGGATGCTTTATTTATTCATAAAGAATTATGTACTTTGTATGTGTGATTAACTTTCCGTCTTTATTAATAGGTTCTCTCAAAATTTTCTGAAAATAATGATAACTGAATATCAAAAACAATGAAAATTGACATTGAGCGTGAAATATCAGCCGCGATCATTTTATGTGCTCCGATTTGAGCATTAATTGCTATTAGGACAAAGTTTTCACATTATTCTGAGCAGAGTCTTCCTAACATTTTCTCAGTTATATGCCAAGTTAAAAAGTTTGTTGGGTAATTGTCCGTTTGACGTTAATTAACCTTGGCACGCCTATTTAACAAGGCCTATTTGACAAATTCCTACGTCAATTAGATCGAGTTAAATGCAATTTGTAGGAGATATAGCGATTTTACGAGCTGAGTAATATTTAGTTACGAATCTCACATTTCCGATTGTATCACTGTTATTTGCGATCTCGGTGCATCATATTGGTTACTTTTTTGCTGTCAATTTATTTTTAATTCTTTCGATAAATATTTTTCTGAACCGAGACCTCACTTAGCGCAATTATTTTAAGGCTTACAAACATATAAAATTGGACAAATCAATTTTGTAATTCAAGGCAGGACAAGATTGGTGCTTTTGTGAAGGGATTGGAAGAATTCTTAAGTCACAATTCTGTACCTCGGAGGCATAAGACATCATGTCCATTTTTGTAAAAAAATACATTAAAACAGAATTAATTTAGGGGTATGTAACGTTATCTTCAATTCAATATAATAACAAAAGTAGTGGTGTATAATAGTATTATAGGCAACTGTATAAGTCTGATTACATTATTGTCCAGTGACGTCATATTGACATATAGGTTTATAATTAGAAAAAACTATTTAAAGTTGTAGGTAATGAATGTTTGGAACAAGTATGTAGATGAGTTTGTGTATTTGAGAAGCATGTTTAATAGAAACGGAAAGGCTGAGAAAGATATTGAAAGGAGGGTGACTGCAGGAAACAAAGTAAACGGCGTTTTTAATGGAATAATATCTAATGGAGACTTGTCGACCGAGGCAAAACACAATGGAGTCCTGGTACCGATACTGAAGTATGGAAGTGAGGCCTGGAGCTGGCAGAAGAGGTACGAAAGTAGATGATGCTGTGGAAATGAAATCTCTTAGGCGTATATGTGGCAGATTCATTTGTGACAGAATGAAGAAATAAGGAAAGAATGTAAAGCTGATCTTAGTATAGTGAGTAAGATTAAGAAATGATTACTAAGGTGGTTTAGTCATATGGAACGGATGAATGGTAAAGAAGATATATGACTCAAGTGTTGATGGCATAGAGGACGTCCGCGGAAGACTTGGAAAATCAAAACAAAAAACCAGATACTAGATGGTCCTGTTAGAAGCCTCAATGATCGGCTGGATGAGGCGAGAACTGTGTGTTAGGACACAAGAGTGTGGCGCTCTATTATCTTTGCCTACCCCCTCGGTGAATTAGTTAATTAGCTATAAAGTTGTCTAAATGGACACAATGCCCTATGTCTCCCAGGTATAGCAATTATCATATAGATGATAGATGACAGGAACTTTTTAAACATACAAAACTCGTTTAATTAATCAATCAGCTCGCACCCGACACGACCTCGACTCCAAAAAATATTTATTTCGCCGACTCACTCTTTTCTCCCAATCGTCATCTTTGTCTTCCGTGAATCACAATGATAATTTAAAAAGGGCATTTAGAACCGATTCAATCTTCACTTGCGAGAAGGTAAAGTTTTGTAGAGATCTCCATTACCTTCCGGTTTCCTAGAAGCTGGCTAACCGCAAGACCGGCCGCAGCCCCGAGCGCGCCTCGCGCCCGAGCCCACGGGCCGCGGCGGGCCGACCTCGGAACGAACGGTCACATATCGCGAATAAATGACACGCAATTTATCGATCTTTTCAGTTTTGTTTGCAGCAATACAGGATATTGCGAGAACTTTTTGATCTGTCATATCGCGCTTGACTTCGCGATCTTTTAACCAATGTAACGGTGCATGTGTGCATATGATGCATACTCGGGTGAGACTTTGATCTCGGAGATTAGTCGGCAAGTCACATTTCGCGAATAAACGTATGTCTCACTGTACTCTGCGTACAATAATACACGTGGTAGTGAATTATTTAGCCCTCAACACCCCTTTTTGACGAGTCTCCGAGACAAGTCTAATCTGTATACATGCGCCGTATATATAATAATTTATTTTTATCGTTCTATTACCCGTTTGTTTATGTTTCGTGCATTTTTCATTGTCCCTTTTAAGAGAACTATCGATATTATTTGCGAATACGAGACTATTTTGAACATTTGTTTTGCCGTTATGTCTGGTAATTTGAAAAGTATCGAATAACAATAATCATCACTATTCGTATAGAAGATTGATTGAGTGCTTCCTCTGTTTATCTGAAGCTTTCTAAATGTGAAATGATTTGAAGTGTATAGTTTAAATATCGGCGATTTCCACAACAGTGAAAATGAGTTAGGAGTGGTGCCCACGTTAATTATGTACGAAACTATTTTTGTATAAATTATGCGTTTCAATGAAATATTTAGTTCGTGACAGTGATGGCACACGATTCGCTAAAAAAATAAGCTTTTCGCTGCTAGGCTGAAGCTTTCTGAACTCTGAACCGCAAACTGGATTATTATTAGGATAAACAAAGCTAATCTGAATATTTTAATGAGTTTTCGGTGCTCTTTTGCTCTTGTCTTTGCACCTACGGTTATTTTATGCCATTACTACGTGACATTGTCGTCAATGCCAATAATTCGAGGACTGTTTGTTGAAATTCTTCGGTGGTATTATATTTAAATTCGATAATGAATAAGGCTAACGCAATTATATTCGTAAAGGCTCCTTCACTTTTTATCTAATGACTGTAAAGCTTTTGGCACTTGTCTTCTCTCTGGTTTCATAGATTTATTTCAATTTATGCGAAAGATAATTGTTACAATTCCGTCAACGCTTTAATGTGGTGTCGCTTATTTTGATTTTTATAATTAATAAATCGTTATTTCCAAAACATAATATTTTACCGTGGTTTAACTAATAGAAAATAATATTATAACAAAATTTTCTTTGTGAAAAATTAATATAATTTTTTTTAATATACAAAACAACGTTCTATTAGATTTAATTTTTGTTTTATCTTGATTTCACAAATATTCAGCGTTATTAAATGTATTTGAAAGAAGGATCCTCTGGAGAATTTTCTGAGCTGTTAAAGAACATGTAGTGTGGCGCATTATAACCGAGAACTTTACGACCTGTATGATGAACCGAAGGTCACAAAATTCATAAAATTAGGGAGGCTCATTGAACGCACGAATGATACACGACCTCCTAAATGGCTACTCAATAATAAAGAATAGGTATACACAACGTGAGGTGGAGAAGGCTAATATACTCGTAAATGAAGACGTATCCATTATTGGCGTCAGCAAATTGGTGAGAAGCGACGGGTTGTAAAGCCAGGGACGATGATTGTATAATTAATATAACACAAGAAAATCAAGTTTTTATAAAAATATTGCGTTTAAAATTGAGCGTACCTTCGTTCCACGCCATTCTAGAAATTTGAATGATAATGTAAACCTGAAGTATTATTCGAGGCGTGCGGAGTTCTTATCCTCTCGAGTTCTGCTGTCGGCTTCGGTGCCGGAATACTATTTTTCACTGGAGCATTTTTTTTGGGAGTGAATTTGCCGGGTTCTGAATCGACTCTACTGGGATCAGACCGCTGTCAGGGCGCGGCTGCTGATTTTCCTGCGTTTCTAACAGCATACGCTCATTCAGATTGTATTCAAAGTATTTACTATGCGAGTAGTGTATTTATATAAATCTGGGTCTTGGAAGCACCCGAAAATTATTAACGACAATATTCATATTAATCGCCACTTATATATTCCATATGTAACGGTAGGTACTGTGAATATCGCAAAATTCATACTAATAGTTTATTTTTATTATTTTATTAATTTCTAATGATATCATATTACCTAGTTATATTTACAAAATTAATGTAATTCATAAATCTTTAGTACATATTATTATAGTTTTACTTAAAACTTTTATTACCGGTGGAGAGCTTCATGTAACGATTAAACTATGATGCCCCATACACAAGTCGTCAAATTTTATCTGCATAGTGAGACATCTATTTTTCCCGCTGGAAGCGATCATCCTTTTAATATATATATTTTTAATTATTATTATTGTTCCCGCTCTTGGATAGATTTTTTTTTGTGTGATTTATTTAAAATTTGCTCAAATTATCACGGAACCATGTTCTAAAAAAATCGTATCTTCACAAATAAAATGTGTATTCATTGATATTAATATAATAGTTTTACGCAATCGTAATGTAATTTATGATTTTTTTAAAATAGAGATTTATAAACGGAATTAGTGTTACTTCAATAGTCTTATTATTTTCAAATTATGTTATTCGCTTGTGCTATGACAATAAGACTAACTTGCTGTTCTCCCGGATTGAGGGTCGAACCCCCGATCACCGAAGGCGAGTGTTTTAACCACTAGACCGACAAGCATTTATTTATGAACCATTGTTTTCGTGAATGTTTCACATCAAGGGTACTTTACAAAATTTAGTGTTGAATTAGTGACTCTTTATAATCTCGTGCATTGTTTTGAAATTGCTTACATTTGCTACCCTTTCTTCATAATTCAGATCGTTCTGCTCAGTTGTTCAAGCCGCTGAGAGTTAATATTGTATTATATATAAATTGAGAACGTCTTCACACTAAAATTTACTGATGCGATATTATTTTACAAATATTTCGCTGCTGTCAAATACTCGTACGTTTGTTTTCTAGTTACGTCAAAATTCGTAGTCATCTGAATAACGTGTCACTACGATGAAGCTCCAAACTTTTTCCTCCGCCATTCAGCTAGACCTTATTTACATACAAGCGGATGAAAGTTTTGTATTTTATCTTACACTTCCGGAAAACTTAAATTGTTTCTGAATGTATGCGACTTAAAACGGCTCTTCTTTCAAAACTTGCCACGCGCGTAAACATTACACGTTTCGGCTCTACGTTTATTGCTTGGCAGTGTCGCGATCGGCGAGTCCTGTCGCGTCAATAATAATATTGTGCAGTCAGTTAGATTGCAATTGAAGATTATATCTTTGTACGATATGACTATTACGCTTTGCGCAAGACACTGGTCAACTGTCAACATTAAGTCCAAGATCTTAAAGCCGCCTTTCTTGTCTTCTTCTTACATTAAATTTAGGGATGTGTATTTTTTTAAAAGATCACTCGGAGGAGGTCAATTGCAAGGCTATCTTTTGGGTGGCCCGCCTGCCGCTCTCGTGTATCACGATGTACGCTGTCTAGTCCCATGCCATCCTGGTCTACGCGGTCTCTCTAGTGTCTTTTTTTACCCCTGACCCATCTTACGACATCCTTTACGTCGCACATTTCTCTTATAGCGGTATTGTGTATTCTATCTCTGAGGGTTTTTTTCTAAGATGGAGCGAGCATTCCTCCATTCTGACTTTATTAATGCAGATTTGGTTACGTACGTGGAAATAAAACACTTCTTTTTTTATTATCTTCGTTTAATTTACTTGAGATGCGTTTCGCCTTGCAATGACATTATTAATCTAACAAATTAACTCAACAACTTATATTTATAACTTTAATGGGGGCAGCTATATAATATTATTTACATGGCGGTGACAAGGGACAGCATTATTCATTGGAATTCTGAAGATTTCCATACATTTCCATAAGTAGTTGAATTAAATTGTTAGATTGATAATGCCCTTGCAAGGCGAAATGCGTCTCAATTAAATTAAACGAGTAGAATAAAAAAACAAGTGTTTTATTTCCACATAAGTGATTATGGAGTTCAATAAACTTACCTCGGAAACAGTAAACAGATTTGGTTCTGCTGTGTATGTTCGACTTTAGGTTCCATACGTCACGATTGGCCTTGCCACACACGCTTTATATATTAGATTTTTGCTGTCGGTTCTCATGCGTTTGATTCTCCTTATGAGATGTCGTAACCATCCCGAAATCTTTATTTTTTTGTCATTTTACTTCCTTATATAATTCGCATTAACTAGAAATTTCAACTCCAGTATTTAAATAGGGCTACTTGTTCATTTGCTTTTCTCCTTTTATACATTATCCCATGAAACAGCATGACGTAGTTTCTATTATGGTTGGTTCTAAGTAAAACAAGTTCTGAGTAAACTTGGTAGTAAAACAAACAAAAAAAAATTCTTTTTTCGTGTATTGTTGTTTTAAAATACATCGATTCATCAACGTTTAACATTGAGTTTATTATCAACACCCACCTACAGAACATTTCTATTACGATTTTTTTAAAACAAGTGTTTTGTTTGTACTGTTCAAAATCATAAAACTGATTATTTGTATCTTTATGTTTTTACATGATCAAAAGTGATATTATTAAGGAGAACACATTCTTATTGTAAAGTTGTAATTATTCAGAACGTAGGTCTGTGAAGTTTTTAATACTAATGTATTAATTAGAAAGATATACATATAAAATCAATTTTATCGAAAAATATTGTTGTTGCGCCACCGGGATTCGTACCTGGATCTCTTCCAATCCGGGGAACATGCATTAACCGATTATATTATAGCAAGACAAATTGCGTTGACGACAAATTTTCGAACCTGTATGTATGTCAGTAAATTTTATATGTATATCTTTCTAATTAATACATTCAATTTGTATTTTTCTACACACGTAGATGTCTACATATTATGTATTAGGTATTCCTTCAGAAAATTTGCGGATCAATATGTTTATACAAAATTCTTAGTTTCGAATGCGCCGCTGTCTCCACGGTGTTGTGTTGTGTAAATCACCGTGTCATTTTTGACGAGTTAAAGCTAGTATATTATAATAGTTTATGATGATTGTTAACATAACGCACACAAATGGAAGCGAACCGCGGGAAATTGGACAAATTATTCTAAAAGCAATATAGACAGACGTCTTGCGCATCCTCTTGCCGCGCCGCGTATCGTGTTGCGGATCGTATTTTGATTATATTAACAATGTTACAATATGAATATAATAGTTGAAAAATGGACAACATTCATAAAACATATATGCTTTATATCTGTTTAAAATGTTATTATCGATCTTTCTATTCTATGGTCTTCAAATTACTATTAGTTTAGTAGTTTTGTACGCTATTTATTGAATTCATTATCAGTTTTCACTGTACGCGCTTTCATACTTCGATAAGTAAGGCCTGCTATAAAATTTTGAATTTGTGTGTTCTTTTTGTGTGGATTTAAAAACAGAAAACAAAAGCGAAGCTTCTACTGGGAAGAGACAGTTTTTGCGATTCGGACAGATTTTTACGGCGGCGATATAAAAACATTTTGTATTATATATTTTCGGATTATCGGTTGTGAGAAAGTTTTCGGTGGCCGACCAGCAGATTTAAGGATCATCAGACTACAAGGAGAGCGACGTCAGCGTCTACCAGCACAGGTTCACAAAGGTTTGTGTATTTTGGATTTGCATAGATTGAATTACTGTATTCAACATTACCTATAGAAAACCCAGAACTAGCTGTCGAAGTATTTACGGCTACATAATTTTGACATTATTTTTCATAATTGTCATTTAGATATGGCTTATCCTGGTCCAGTGTCGAATGCACAAGCTTCTGATAAATGTACGCACTGCACAAACTCGCTAGTAAATTTTTTCTAAGCAGTGAAGACAATTTTCAACCTTTGTCTAGTGCAGGAGTCGGCAGACCGCGGCTCTTTTCATAGACATGTGCGACTCTTCAACTCCAGCACATATTTTCATCTACAATCATATTTGATACATGCAATAGTTTGCCTGCAACACTTCACACAATAAAACAACTAGCATTTGCCATTCTCACAATCTTTGGCTTCACCTATTTATGCGAGCAAACATATTCCATTAAACAAATAAAACATTTGTTAAGAAGCGAATGAATGCCTAAAATTGAACAAGTAGTTACTTGCCAAACAGCAAAGCTTTCAAAGGCGATGCAAGGTCACCGTTCTAATAAGTAAACTTTACAAAACCCAAAAACTTGATATTTATAAATCCCATATATTATTTTCTTGTAAGTAACCCAGTCATTATGAATTTGAGTTTTAAATAAAAAAAAAAAAATTTTTAAAGTGAAAATTTATGTTGCGACTGTATGAAAATTTTGAGACTGTTTACTTAATATTTGTCTCTTCTGACTAGAAAGTCTGCCGAACCCTGGTCTAAGTGGGTAAACCATGTTTTAGTAAACCCAATTTTTTATTTTACTGCTATAAGAAAAACTGTGTCGGGAATGTAACCAACCTTTGAAGCCGCGTTAACAGTTTATATATTAATTTATTAAAATTTGTATGATCGTATTTTTGCATTCTATCTTTTTTGAAAATGTGTTATACAATCCGAGCATTTGTCGTTTCATCGAGATCTTTTATATTTAAGTATGTTTTAAAAATAAGAATCACGTTTAAAAAGGCTGAAATTTAAAAATGGGGAAATTGTTTCACAATTTTGGTTTATGGGGTTTACCGTCCATTTTTGATTAATATTATCTGCACCTTTGATTTTTATGTTCTGTTACGGGACAGCCTGTATTTCCTGTATGCTACTTGGTCTTGCTGTGTTGACCCATTCTCATCTAATCCCTAAATCTCTCCCGTTTCTTCCGTAAGTGCGCTACATTGCTCGCACAGCACGCAAAGTGTTAACGGAATACGATTCGGGATATTTTGACGCAATTCGCGTTAAATCAAAGTGACATCCTAATAATATATAAATCGATTTCGGCTTTTGTGCGGCAAGTTTCTAATGTGTTTGTTTGTTGTACCACCGGAGGCATTAATACGGACTTTATTATTTATTACGATCAAAAGTTTTCAGAGTGACGTAAAGACGAGCAGCGCAGGCTTCGATTAAAAATCGATCCGTCCATCCGGCAGTGCCGCGTGGCGGGGGGGGGGGGAGTAGTCAAATAATATACACATTGAGGCATCAAGTAATAAACAGAGTTGGCGTGATTCCGTTCCGCGGCCGCAACGCACGCTCGTCCGGTGCGGCAGCGCGTAACTCTCGTTTTGTGTGCGTAATTTTTTGGTAGGCAAAAATGCATTTTTACGCTCTATGAACCTAACCTCTGTCAATTATTACTATGAGGTAGCCTTATACAAACGAGTAGTTAGAGAACGGGACATTTTCTGTTTATTTATCCTTATTTGTTAGTGAAAATAGCCGTATAAAAATAAGTTTTTACAAATACGAGGGCTGTCTGAAAAATTTCCGACCTCAACATGAAGATGGCAACACTCGTCAACAAAAGTTTCATGCTTTGATAAGTACTCACCAAAATTTCTACCATTTTGGACGCGCAGTTGTTGTTTGATAATCGTTTGAGTGAGTCGATGTGAGTGTTTTTGTGAAAATGGAAAAAATGGAGTATCAAGCTGTCATTAAGTATTTGTTTTTGAAAGGCAATACGCCTACACAAATTAAAGACGAGTTGGACGCTGTGTACGGGGACTCTGCATCATCATTTACCACGGTGAAAGTTTGGGCAGCTGAATTTAAACGTGGCGTACCAGCTTGGGTGGCGATGAACGTTCGGGACGGCCAAAAACTGCAACCACTGACGATAGCATCGCTCAAGTTCACCAAATAGTGCTGGACGACCGTCAAATTAAGGTTAGAGAGATAGCGGAAAAACTGAATTGCATAAAAAATATATTTATTTCACCAAGACAATGCGCCGTCTCATACCTCAGCGGGGTTGGCCAGGCGAAAATCAACGAATTACGGTTTGAACTGCTTGACCACCCTTCTTACTCACCAGATCTAGCCCCAAGCGACTTTTTTTTGTTCCTTAAGCTAAGAGTTGCGGTCGGAGGACAGAGATTTTCGTCAAATGACGAGGTCATAACCTTCGTAAATAACTATTTGGACGGGTTAAAGGGATGGGAGCATCGCTGGGCGAAGTGTATAGACTTACAAGAAGAATATATAGAAAAATAAAATAAAATTTGAAGAAAAAATATCTCAAATATGAATTAAATATATTAATTAGAAAGATATACATATAAAATCAATTTCATCGAAAAATATTGTTGTTGCGCCACCGGGATTCGAACCTGGATCTCTTTCCTAACCGGGGAAGGTGCATTATCCAATATTTTTCGATAAAATTGATTTTATATGTATATCTTTCTAATTAATATATGTTCTGAATAATTACAACTTCACAATAAGAATGTGTTCTCCTAATAAAAAATATCTCGTTTCTTTGTTAGGTCGGAAACTTTTCAGACATCCCTCGTATATCGGAAATAATGTAGCTTAATCCACATCAATGTTATTATATATTAAAAATTGTAGACGAGTCAAAATAATGTGATAGGTAAAATCGGGATAAGGATAGCAGAGGATGAATCGGGTCTGAGTAGTCGGAAAAAATAACGAGTACGTTTATTATGCTGGTATTGACTCGTGAGTAATTAGTGTTTTCAAGTTATGTGTTGAAGAATTTTAAAGATCCAGTCGTCGAATTTGGCGTTACATAAATGTGATGAGTAGTATTTATTTAACACCAAATTACATACGATACAGGAATTTCGCCGTGAGTTTGTGTTACGAGTGGGGGAGACTCGAGGTATGGTTCTGTCTGGTGGACCTTACAGGTCACGTCCATGTCATGATGCGTTGGAGCAATTCTGAAAGTGTCTTATACGTGCAAGAATCTATCATTTGTACTTTTAAAATTAGCAATATTATGTTTGTGGTTAAAATTCATATTTTTTAAAATTATTTATTATCTTTGTTCTATTAACCACTAAATTGAGTTTAAATACATCTACCGGTTTGTCGAAAAATACCATTTTCTTCTTCAGGATGTCATAACTAACTAAAACATATATTATTGTTTCTTTGTCAGAATCTATTTAAAAAAAAATAAAAAAAAATTTAGTACCTAACTCAAATCATTACTTAATACAAATTTACTCGAATAATTTTTAGGAAAAATTTTTATAATGTGACTCGTAGTTAAATTTAATTTGTTTATAATTTTTTGATTAGTTTTACACGCTTTATTTATCTCCAACGATTCCAAATTATTTAATTTGTGACCAACACCGTTTATATGCAAAATTGACAATCCCAATTTTTTATATCATTTATAATATATTTCTGCGATTTTCCAAGAGCGGATTTCTTATTGCTTACATGAGTGCGAGGGGAACAAGATTTAAAACAAATCTATTGTCTACATTTTTTCCCTTTTATTAATAGCGTTTATTGTTTTGAACACTGGTCCGTAGGTCGGTCGGTATTAACATGAGTCAAACGGTATGGTACAAGTTGACTGTTTTATTTTTTATTTCTTATCTTTTGAATTTTTATATTTATATTTTTATAATAAGTCACTTCTGGTTTTATAGACCGAATAAAATATTCGCTTGTCAGACTATATCTGCAGCATGCGTGTGCGTAATTAATTAATTAAACTAAAATATTTTTAATATGTTTAGGTTTTTTTTATAAATATTTATTAGCAAAAGAAAATTCGCCCGATGCGAAACAAATTTACAGTAAAAAATAATTATATTTCGTATTAGTTACGTTTTAATTATACAATTGAAAATTAAATTTCTTAAATTTGTAATTATTTACGAATTTTCTAGAATGCCACTCGCTCAATCGCACGCTGGTCATTTAATATTACGACAGAGTCCTCGTCTCTCTCTCTCTCTCTCTCTCTCTCACTACATATCGCTTTAAAGTTGATGCCGTCTCGCAAACGCTTTGCGGTACACATATTAGAGACACCCGAATACATTCACACGATAACTTCATATTTAAATGCCGTCCCAAATCACGAGATGTCTTTGAAATGTCGAAACCCTTTGTGTCATAAATTCACGGCGAAATTCTAGCACGCCCGAAAAAAATTTCCCCGACGGACTCCTCGCACGTCACGCGCGACCTGTGCGCGGGGCCTTTTCATATCACGTTGTGTTTGGCTAACCTCAACACGTGGTCTAGCTAACTAAATCAACACGGGCACAGCACAGCACAACACAACACAGCTCGGATACTTACTATTTTTATTCAGTACGTGCGGTGGAGCCGAAATGCGGAGTTGTTAATTAGTGCACTGGCCGTCCGATGTCGGTATTTAGTTCATGTCACGGCTTACGCAAAATATACTACGCAGAAAAGAACTACGCACATGCAGGAGTATAAATCTTTTCTTAACCTAAACCAATTAACAAAGTACTACATAGAAATAAACAAATGTCTAATTGGATTACTTGTTCGGCTTTGTTTATCCGTTGGCCTCGAAAAGCTGGCGAATTTCTACACGCGTTTTTTGTTATTTGTGGCATCCGGTAGGCATAGATTTAGGCTATGCTGTTACCAACGATTTTATCAAAACAAAACGTTTGATAAGACAGTAAAAGAGGATATATTATTGCGCGTAGTTCTAAAGCCAAGTTGAAAACCTTTCGAAGAAACAATGTCTTGTTAACTTATTCTGTTGTAAAAGAGAATAAAGTAATCAAAACAAAAATAAAGCAATGAAGATACATAAGTTCGTGAAGACATAACGTGGATTGACTAGAACGATAATTTAAAAATGGATAGCAATGGACATGTGCTGATTAACCCAACGAAATAAAGTTTCCAGCCGTTATACGGTGTTTATACTGTCCGTTCATAACGTATCAATTATTTTATTCATATTTGTTTCCAAGAATTTCTGCACGCCCCTGTTTGTTGCAGAGTCCGCTTTCTCATTTGTAGCAATTTTGGGGTGCTAAACAATTTTGGGGTTCTAAACAACATTGGGGTTCTAAGCACTTTCAGGGTACTAAACAATTTAGTGGTTTTAAGCACTTTTGCGCGTAACAAACATACGCTTAGGATGATGGATTCTGTAGTTGTCGGACACCTCCATTAAATTATTTTGATTTAGTATGGTCATTTTACAGGATGTAACTTATGTTATGTTGTGTTATGTCTACATACGGCGACGGACCAATGTTTGAGGCCCCGTGAAGTCGACAATATTGCACTTTAGTTTATATTTATTTTAGATCCCCTTTCATGTAAGCGAAATGCTATTTTTCCTCCTTTAGTTACGTATTTTCTTAAATTAGAATTGACAAGCCGCAAGGAAGGCAACGACCGCCGCACACTTCGTTATTCGGAATTAGCGACTATTCCTATTCTCTGGTCATGCCAAAAATACTTCTTCTCAACAATACACTGTCTTTACGAGATATTCATTTATTATTCGATCGCAATGTGAATATCATTTCAATTCTAAATATTTTGCCATTTGATTACTGTATTAATTACCTATTTTACAACTAGAAATAATCGGTCAATAATGACAGGAACTCAATCGAGAGTTGATAACTTTTATAACCGAAATTTATTTAAAAAAAAATCCAAAATTCAATACCATTTTATTTTTCAAATAAACAAAATTACCATCAGTTAAGGGTTAGGAAACCTACGATGGGGTAAAGTCGTGAGTTTTTCATTTAATCCTTACTCGATTCTTGCAACAAGTCTTTAAATACAAGGTAGCTTCACCCGCGCAGCCTCGTGAAGACCACCCCTCGGCGCCTCGCTGTCACGGGCCAACACTCGGCTGCGTCCGATCAGCGCCAACATCTGTCGATCCCATCGCGAGCGGCGAACATCTCCACTGAGCGATGACGGACCGAGCACTCGTTGCGAGTCGTCCTAATTTTCTTCCGTTTGTTGTCCTTGGCGACTGTTTGTAGCACGATCGATAACGAATTAAGAAAGATACGGCCAAATGAATGATGTAAATAAATTATTTGAGACGGGCGATGAAGGCAACAGGAACGGAGGACATGTCTGTCAAGTTCATTTTATTTTATTTTTTATGTTTTAAACAAACAGTATAAATATATAATAACTTATGACATATAAATAAAATCAGTGGGGAGTTTCTTCTTAGGTGGATAAAGTAAAACTATCATACAAATTAATAAACTAAAAAAATAGTACATACTAATAAAATGGTAAACAAAAAAGTGTTTTTACACTGCTTAAAGAGGAGAGGATGGGGAGGGGATGGAAAGAGGATGCAATCAAAATATATAATTTGCTTGTTGCATTAAAAAGATTCTAGTTCATATTTCTATACATACACGCATGTATATTCAATCCATGTCAATAGTTTTTAAAAAGTTGGCGTAGTTTAATTTTAAATGGAAGCAATTTATCGATAGAAGAATTTACGATATTATATTTTGACATAGAACTGGTCATAAAACATTTTTTTAAGTAATCTGTTCTGCCAAAATATGGATAAAATAGATTATTTGAACGTGTTGGGTGTGTGGGATAGTTTAAAGTTATTTGTTCTGATAAATAGGGCGAGTCATTTAAAGTTATTTAAAATTTTATGGAGGTAGCATAAATCTTTTGTGTTTATTTTATTTAAAAGGCAATCGACTGGCATGTCGGAACAGAAGAGTATGGTTTGCTACCCTGTCTGCCTACCCCTGCGGAGAAACGGCGTGATAATAAGTTAGTTAATTGGACAATTAATTATATACAATAAGACAAAATACTTTATTTAAACCACTATTTATTGTTAGGAGAACACATTCTTATTGTGAAGTTGTAATTATTCAGAACATAGGTCTGTGATATTTTAAATATGAATTAAATATATTAATTAGAAAGATATACATATAAAATCAATTTTATCGAAAAATATTGTTATTGCGCCACCGGGATTCGAACCTGGATCTCTTTCCTAACCGGGGAAGGTGCATTATCCAACTATGCTACAGCGACAATTTTCGAACCTATATGTTACCTTTTTCATATTAATACATTTAATCGTTCCATTATTTAAAAGAGCCATCTACCTTATTTTTACAGAATCTAAAATACCTTTGAGTAATCTGATAGCAGACGCCAGAATTATCGATTAATTTTTATTAAATTTTGGACACATTGATACAACTTTATTATTAGGAGAACACATTCTTATTGTGAAGTTGTAATTATTCAGAACAGACGGTCTGTGAATAATTACAACTTCTCACAGTCAGTAACTGTTATTATGTATATCTTGTTATATCAAACCAAGGGTTTAGAAATTATACATTGTTTCCTGAAGGAGATACCATAGGTATCGAAACATGTTGAATTATCAATAAATAGTGGTTTAAACAAAGTATTTTGTCTAATTATTTATATAAAATGTTCAGATTGAACTTGATAGATTCCCCAATATATGAGTGTGGTGTCGAGGAGGAAACCCCTGACCATATCTTTTTTTGCCTGTCCATTGCGGATCACAGGTTTTTTTTCAATAATCTCGTCCATGGTAATTTTTAACTCCCGGTTAATTTGTGTCATCTTTTTTCCTTTAACTCGCCACATTTAATCTATATAATAGCAAATTTTTTGAACTACAATGGTATTGACTTGCAATGTAATATTTCGTTTTCTATAATATTATACTACTTTTTTCTATAAAATGGAGTTTTAACTTGATAAATGACACAAAGCACTCCTGGAGGGTGGATTGCCTATTTAAAAGAAGAAGAAGGTTGGACCCAAGCGCTTTGCAAGAGGAAAATTAATTAAGACTTCTCAGTAAATGTTTCATTATTTTTACCACAAACACATAAATTTATTGTTTTATGATTTGTTGAATTTTAAATTAAAATATTCTTAATTTTTTTGAAGTAAATATGTATAAAAAAGTTCTCCGCGGGCCTTAAGAGTGAAATCCGTACAATATTCACATAACTTTCTCCATTAATTAGTGTTTAAACTATTTTAACCATGTCGAGTTTAACCAAGTTAAATTTGTATAATTTTATTAACATTGTTATACTTATAAGGAAAATCGATGATTACATTTACATAATTATGGATGCTATGGGCTAATCAGGGCAGCCGCATATGTTGTGGAGGAACTGGACCCTAACTATATTTTCAACGTATTAAACATAATATCCAAAATAATCAAGGGATTATTTTTATATTGTGATTTGAGATTTTTAGGATCAGGTGTTTTACAGAAAAAAAACTATAATCACACCATCTAACGTCGTAGTGTCAAAGAAACTTAAACGCCACTACATGTCTGTTAGCTTATTCATAAATAATTGATTGTTTACTTTATTGTAGAAGCTTACATCTCAATTACTCGTAAATTCAAGAAATATCAATATCTCTGAAATATCGAAAATAGCGAAGTTTTTTTCATAATTAATCATATTTTTGACAGATAACGCGAAACATTTGTATATGTAATTATTATCATGTATAAACCGATTATTAAAAATTGTGAATAATTACGCGAGTTTTTGGGTTTAATGTAAACAACTCTCTCCGAGTAAATAAATTTAAAATTAATCAAGTTAGTTATAAAATAAGTTATGTTTGACATGATTAACTAGCAATACATTAATCTTACGCAAGTTTCCTTTTTTAGTGTGCAATAACATTATCATAGTTTCAGACATACGTATCACACCACTCATGCGTATAATATGTTTATAAAGATATAAATAAATACCCATAATGACATTCACCCGCGAGTCTCATATGAAATGTTTTGAACTATTCTAACTCTACTTTATCGCTTTATTTTTAACATTCTGAAGGAGCCCCGGAATAAACAAATTTTTACTATCTTGTTTTTTTTTTTTATTAATAATTCATTTAACAATTGCATTATATTCTTATAAAATCGGCATTTCATTTTTATACGACAATTTGTCGCGGTAACTAACTGGAGGCGTAGCTGAGATGATAGAGCGCTCGTTTAGCGTGTGAGAGATACCGGGACTGTTGCCTGGCGCCTCTAAAAACTTTTTGAACTAATTGTAAAAATAAAAATGCTACAAAATTGTTCGCTATTTACTAGGGAAGCTTTTGAAAAGGCTTATTATGCTTAATAATCTAAACATACTGCAACCGGTATAGACCAGGAATCGGCAGACTTTCTAGTGATAAGAGTCAAATATTAAGTAAACAGAATCTCAACATTTTCATAGACTCGCAACATAAATTTTCACTGTAGATGTATAAATTTGAATAACAAAAAAAGCGAGATACAACTCGAATTTACAATATAGTCGTAGGCTACTTAGAAGAATAAAATATATGGGAGTTATAAGCTTCAGCAGCTCAGTTTACTAGTTAGAACGGTGACCTAGCATCGCTTTTTAAAGCTTTGCTACGCAGCTACTTGTTTTCAATTTTAGGAATGATTGTGCATTATCGTCAGTTCATTTGCTTCTTAACTTATTTTGTATTTGATTCATGGAAGGGAATGTTTGTTCGCATCATTAGGTAGAGCCAATGTCTCTGAGATTGGCAAATAGTAGTTTTTTTATTGTGCCATACGTTTCAGGCAAACTTTTCAATGTATCAAATATGATTATAGTTGAAGAGTCGCAAATGCTTATGAAGGGAACCGCATGTGGCTCGCGAGCCACGGTCCTCCGACCCCTGGCATAGACTATAAATTGGTTCAAATGACGTGCATAATAATTCATGAATAAACAATTTCCCATCAAAGATAATAAATAATATTGACTATTATTATACCCTTCTTTTATTTGAGGCGTGCGTCTCTGTGGGCTATCGAACTTTGGTAAAAATATAAAAAATCAAAAAATAGCGTGCAAAACTGCTTAGCTTGTTTGACCTTCATAAGTCTATTTTTACTTCAAATATTTTTTCTATATTTTCTATGTTCTGCGAATGCTGCGGATGCCCTAGAATGAAATTCCAAGCCCTGTAAAAAAGTGAACTTGGCAAGCTGGCGACCTAATCCGCGTCTGATGGCCGACTGTCATCGCGCAGCATCATGTTCCTCCAGAGCGACGATATGTTGATTAATCCTGCTTATAAATAGTGAGGAATCTTCTGACAATTGTCTTATTTAACCTTTAGGCCCGATCATCTCGGCTATTAATAGATGTTACATAACTAACCTGCGCCTGCTCGCGGGATATTGGGTTTCTCTGTTATTATAGCTGTTCATTGTTTCACCAACAATAGATGTTACATAACTAACCTGCGCCTGCTCCCGGGATATTGGGTTTCTCTGTTATTGTAGCTGTTCATTGTTTCACCAACTATAGATGTTACATAACTAACCTGCGCCTGCTCCCGGGATATTGGGTTTCTCTGTTATTGTAGTTGTTTATTATTTCGCCAACAATACGCACACAAATAACCGTTGTTTAAATGGATTTGTTGTATGTTGTAAGTTCATCGATGATAATAGCCCGCACAATAATGTTTTGATTTTGTCGATGGTAAAGCTTTCGTGGTTTTATGATCTTTGCGTTTTTTCTGTTTGCATGTCATTTTTACAAATATCCTAATTAAATTATTCCCTCTGACCATTGTATTGATTTGATGGTAATTTACTATGTACATGTATAACTACTGAAGGTTTTATCAAATTATGAATTACATACCTGTACATAATTTATTTAAATAAGTATGTGTATGTTATTATGAATTACATACGTTGTACATATCTTGTTTATTTAGTTATGTTAATTTTTTGTAATTCTTAGTTATTATTATTTTTAAGGGACATCCCCTTGTCGTTGTTCAAGCTCTCTAAATTGATTCCTACTCTGCACCAGGTCTCAGTAGTTTCTACATCTGCTCCAACTTAGCAACTGGCTCATTAATGTTTTCCTCGGCCGTCCTCTTCTTCCTCCTTTTATCACAAGTTACGAATGTATTTTGCCGGAGGATATGAACCAAACGGTGGTCAAATAACTGCACACGTTAACGATAACTTTGTTATAGGTAGCTGCGCGGTATCGCCCTGTCACTGTGTGCGGGGCGCTATCGAACAGCCACCTTTGTAGCATAAAATATGCCAACTAGGCGGCGTAAGAGTAGAACCGAAATAGAAGCCTTGAGCTTATTTAACAGTCCCGGGAATGTGATGGGTCCGCTCTTATTGTATACAAGGCAGGTGCATATATAGACAATTGTACACAAAGTAATAGAATATTAGGTAGATTACCTCACGATAGTTTACATTCCTTTAAGATTGGTTAGATTATTTAATACAAAGTCACGACAGCAGAGTAATCTGACTGTCTGCAGTTTATTGCGTGTGTATGCTCATGTCAGTGTGCGACTTTCTATGTGTCCACCCTTTTTTTTGTGCACCTGTCTTGCGTGCAGTTGTCATGGAATCGACACAAACATTTTCTGGAAATGTTGTGAATGCTTGTTTTTCGTATTTCCAGTTCATTTCTGCCATATAAATTATACGTCTATCAATGTAACATTGGTAGATGATTCTATTGCTTGCACAGAATACAATATTTCTATTAGTTTGATGTATAAATTCTTGCCATTTTTTTAAAAGACTTACTTTTTTTATAGAAGTAATTTTTATTCAATCCGATATATTATATAATGTCCTTTGTTAGATATGACTGTTTCCCACCTAATAGTCAGTTTATTTATTTCATCCCTATAAAAAATGTGGATTTTAGGGCAAAAAACTCATCAAGGAATGCTTTGACTTGCTCTGTTGAACTATTATTTTTATCATCGAGAAACTTGTGCAGAGATTGGAATAAATGGTAATAAACTTCCCATTTCAGGGCAATTAGTTGTCTTTGACTGGTTGATGCAACATGTCCTCTGGCATATTATTATGATGACAAATGACACCTTTTCTGTTTATCAAATGTGGTCGGCTAGGACACCATACCCAGTCTATGGAGATAACACTGATTGGTCAATATTAAACCTCTCTGTAATTTCTCTTGAAGTTAGTCGAGGGTCTGCATTCACCATAGACTTCAGATTTTCGTCTTCAATTTCGATGGGACGACCAGCGCGGTTGATGATACAAAAATAGATTCCCAGAACGAAACTTGTTGAACCAAAAAGAAGACGTTCGTCTTTTCACCACACTTTCACCCCACAGAACAGATATTTTCAGTTGCGGTAGTGTAGCACTCCTTCCTTTTATGAACTCATAATGTCACAAATTAATTTTATTCGGGACCATTGCTAATTTTTTTTTGGAGTTGTTAAATGATCGATTGTTGAACGGAAACTGGTGAAATCGGGTAAAGGTTTCCCTTTTGAGAAATGTCAAAAAAAAAACAAAATTTCAATACAAAAGACAATCGTTTACACTATTAGCAAATAAGTACCGTTAAAATAGAAGAACTTATGAATCAGCCTAATATTTTGTGCAAGATGCTCATATATCTACATTGAGGAAGTGTGTTGGGGTTACGTATGACATATTATTATATTTCGAATTTTGAAGAATTTAACGAAATTATTAAAGGATTAAAATACACACCTACAGGAAAGATTCCGAGTCTTACACAGTGTATATATTTTTGGAAAGTTTTTTGCAGTCAGGTGTGGGCTTTTAGGTCTATCGAGAAATCTTTCAACTTTTTTCCCTGTTCTTTCGTATGTATGTATTTACTTTGTTGATGTGGGCTTATTATTATTATTATTATTTATTATCTTAAGGCGGACTTTCATTTTTCCAGTATGAATTTCGAGATATTCTGTGCATATTTCATACTATTTCAAGGCGAGACTCATAGTTAATTTAGTTTCAATATCATCTAAATACCGAAACACGTCATTTTTATCCATATTTTATTATAAATAAATAACTCACAGTGGTTTTATAAAACGAAGTTATATAACTATTCATCATGTTTTATTATAATAATATTGTGTAATTAAAGAATATATGTGTTGTCATTCAAATTAATCCATAGAAAATCAAATAATTTATTGAAGTACCTAACCTACTTACAAAATTTTTAATCTGGTACGAGATGGGATTTTCCGAAAGAAAACCATTTATAAAAAATATTTTTACAACTTCTTCAGTTAATTCGTACAATCAAAATTATCCTAGAGTAACTAGAGTAATAATATAATACTGTAGTAAGTTAATTAAAAATGTGAAAAAAATGATTAAATGTAATGAATAATTTAAAAATAAATTGATTGTTTCTTAGAAATATATAATAGTGAATCTAATAATTTTTTGACAATGAACTGTATTGTAAGAAGTATTCCTAAGTTAACTATTTTACTAACCAAGCTGTGTTACAAACATTCGTATGTGTATTACTATTGGAAATCAATATGTTGCTGCCAATTATCTCTCTGTTACGCCATGTCATGAAAATGGACCTCAATTTATTTAGATGTTTTACAATTTATTAGCTTTTCATATAATATATTGTTTACCACGGTGTTTCGCATTTCGCAGTTACGTACAACCTAACGATATCACGGTACATACATATCCAAGCCACATTTAGTGTAATACTGTTCATGCATAGTAAAACATTCCCAATACCGCACATGTTTTTTTAATGCAAATTAATGAGCAATAACTTTTTTTTTCGTGTATAGATTTTCTATAGCTCGTTAATGATGTCCTAGTCTGATATGTAAAAACATTTTAAAATAATTAAGGAAATAATATGTTACAGAATACATTTTTTTATGGCCAAGGAATTTAAAATACTGTGAAAAATACAAATAAAAGAATAAAATAAAATAAATGGTTTTAAAAATGGAATTATAGATGTATCAATTGGAAAGATTAAATAATATAAGTTCAAAATTTGTCGAAAACGTATTCGATTGCTATAGCGAAAATGGTAACGAGCTTTCCCCGGAGGTTCGAATCCCGGTAATAACTAAATATTTTTCGATAAATAGGTTTTTTCGTATATCTTTCTTGTTAATTCATTTTAATTTATATTCATATAAAAGTTAATTGCAAATTAGCAATTGAAGAGAATCCTCACAGAAGTGCTGAAATTACTCACACACGCATATGTATTTCGTACGCAAGAATTTTAATACGAATTAATTTGACTACATAAATAAATGTTTTTTTTTTGTTAAGAGAAAACGTACAAAATTCTTTGTGTTATATGTTTTTGTAATGTTATTTTCACAAAAATGGTTATAAATCTTATCAACATAATCATTGTCGCCGGGTGTCGAGGGAATTTCCGGGTGGAGTGGGAGAGAGCGGGAGGGTCGGGGTCGGAGGTCGGATGTAATGGACTTGAGCTACAATTACTCGTCACTTCTTACCCTCGATATCCTGATTTTTCAAAGGACAAAGGGAGTATTTATAAAACAAATAAATATTTATTATATTCGACAACGCGCAACGCAGAGCGTCCACAATTCGAAATGTATGTGTAAAGAATGAAAACAAGTGTTGTCTGTGCCCGAAACTTGGCCGGGCTGTAAGAAAGCAATCGTCATACAACATTTCGCAACTTTTATTGCGTTGATAGACGAACATCGAAATTCATGACCCGTAAATTGTAAATACAAGACTCGTTTTGATATTGGCGCTTGTCGCCTTCTTTGGCTTGTTCACTCGTTTGTTAAGATATTTTACATTCGCGGTTTTGTACAAACGTTAAATATTATCTTTATGTATACCACCATATACAGGTAATGTACACTTTTAACAAGTTTTCAGGACATTCAATTATTTTCAAATAACGTCGATGTAAACAAAAACAAATTGGGGTGTTACAAGTTATTTTCAATACGTGGTATGGTTACAATATTTTGTTTAGTGTAAATATGTAAAATATTTGCTTTGTCTCATTAAATTGACGGAAGATTTGCGCTCGAGGACAGGCCATCTGTAATTTACAATGTTTAGTATTATCTGAACAATAACAATTTTATTTATAATAAAAATATAAATTAGAAATGTCATTAATTGACACGTCGATTATTTTGTGGTGTAATATGTTTTTTTTTTTCAATAAACTAAATGTGAGTTATTTTGTCACTATATCATCTATATCGTAACGTGATAATAATAACATCACGTTACCTAATACTTCACCACTATTATCCATATTACCATTAAGGTATAAACCTTTCCATCTTTACATACCTCAACACGAATAGGTCGTACCCAAATATTTAGATTAGTGATGATGAGAGGACTGCACCTCTCTAAACTATAGTAATGATTAAATAACTTAACGTGTGTAGTACAAAGTTTAGTTAACTGAAAAAAAATATATAAATTACAAAATTCAATAAACAAAAAGATAAGTATAGTAATATAAAAATAAATTATCATTGTTTGCTATTGCCATAAAAAAATAAAATAAAGTAACGTTTTTAAGTTTCTTTCTACCTTATTTTGTAAGTGGTTATGTTTATCGCGTGATACGAGTTCTTTTTGACAGCTCATCTCGAATGCGAGAAAATCAACCATTTTATTGACATCTCTTTCTGTCAAAACCTTCTTCTCTGGCGAGATTTACGTAACAAATAACGTCCTTTAATATTTAGGTGATATCTTGAAAGAGTATGTAATACGCGTACAATTTTTCCAATTTCAAACTGTAAAAATGAAAGTACCCCCTTAAGATATTCATGGTGTGATTAAGGGCGTAAGTATTAATTAAAAATGAAGAGTTAACAATCATATTCTTATTGTAGAGCCAGGATATTTCAGAGTTATCAAAACTGTTTCGCGCCTTCCTCCTCGTATCTCGGATAGAAGACGTTGTCAATAATTCGGAGATTGCTGTATAAATCACGTGAAAAAAATCTAAATTTGCCTCTGCGGGGTGTGCCAAGGTTGCCAGATTATTGAAAAAAATTCGAAAAACCCCCCGAAAATTTATATTACTGACAACATAAAAAATCCGCCTGACATATTTATGCCGCGGCTTTGCCCCACCAGCGAGGTGTGAATCGCTTTATAAGCCGGGATCTTGGAAATGGGAAAGTTTTGCCTTATTATTATACAGTCCCTTATTCTCTTCCCTGGATTTCGAAACCCTCAACCTCAGTCTCCCTCCACCACACACACACACACATTCGTGAATCGCTCCGAGATTTTTGACTATCGATGACGAAGATAAATGAATTCCTAGTCTGTCAGGAAATTAAATCGTTTTACGCCGACATGTTCGGGTATATCAATACATAGCCTTTCATGCATTTTTGTAGCGCATATATTCGTATAATCCCGAGTGGAATGCGTATGTATGGTGTAGGACTACCATCCATGCAGACATGTTATATGCAGGCAGTACTGTTACTCTAACCTTCTATCGTAGTTTGATGTCTAGGGAGATGTCTTATGAATCGTCACTCCAAGTTTGGTTGCAATCAAGTGCGTAGGAGGGAAGAGCATGAATGACAGTACGCGAGAGCCCTTCAGGTAAAAACATTCAACATTCGACGCTATCAGACCGTTGCATTACTTCTAGAATGGTTCGTGTTGAGCAAGAAGCCATTGTTTCAACAATTTTGAAAGAAAATTTAAATATGCGGAAGCTGTGTGCAAATATCGTTTCCAAAATTTAATTTAAAAACAACGACGTATTGCTCGTTGCCACGACTGGATTGAGAATGAAGATGGTAATAATTGAAGGTGAATCTTGAATCTACGAATATGATCCCGAAACAAAAAGGCAAGTCGGTGAGCCTCGCAGCAGGAAGCGCGAATGGTGGTTCGACAATCAAGACCGTGTTTATTGTTTTTTTATGATATTCTAGGACTAGGTGTCGTCCACCATGAATTAGTTTCACAGAGTCAATCAGTTAAAGCTCCATTTCATGTTTCGAAACGTCTGCGTGCACGAGCGCTACCCGACTGTGGGCGGAAACGAATTGAATCATGCATGACGACAGTGCACCCTCGACTCGGCCGACTAGTCGTTGCGTGAGTTTTTCGCCAAAAACGACACGATTACCGCGGACCACCCTGCTTATTCGCTCGAGCCTCCTCAGCTCTTTAGCCCCTTGGGGGGGAATCTCTTTTGTTCCCTAAAGTAAAAACGATTATGCGAGGTGAACGTGAAACGAAGAGGCACCTGAAGGGTGTAATGTTTCCAACAATGGGAGAAGCGTCGGCTTGGGCCAACGAGCCGAGGGTTTGATGCACTCGTGTGCACTTAGCTGGGAGGAGAGTATTCTGAGGATGACCGCGTTCCAGAATGATTAAAATTTTATTTTTGTTGGGTCCGTGGACGATCTTTTTATCCTACAGAGTACTGTGACATTTTCTGTGCCCTATTCACGTGTAATGTTGGCGACCATTCTGCCAAACACCCGGTCCTCTGCCACCCTGAAGAGTTCCTCCACACCTTCGACACTTGTCCATTTCTCAGCCAAGAGAAGCTTTTTTGATCTTCACCGCTTCGTTTGTATATCCTTCTGCTTTCATCGAGTACCTTGGATGTAGTAGCATTTAATGTATACATAGGTGCACATTATATTCATTGTACATTGAAATTTTTCGAAATACCTAAATTAAAAGGAATTAAGAACTAATACAAAGCAGCGTGTTGCATTTTCAATGATTTGATGCCCTGGGGTGTACGAGCGCCTCGGTTTCCTCAGCTGGTCCCCGGCTGGAAACCAGACCTTAAGCGAGAGACATCAGGACGCGGCTCGATGTAACTGTAGAAGTAAACACGAAGATCAGGCTGTCGGCGTGTTTGTCTGCGCACTAATAAATTGTCTTAATATTGATGCTTGTAATAACGGTATCCTAATTGGCGCCTTCGTGATCGTGATCGACACACGCGTAATACAGATCTCGGCTTATCGGTTAACGCCTGTTTGTTGTCCAATAAATCTTATTAATGTTTTTATCTAAAAACAACACGATGCTTGAAAACGTATAATAAATTATTTTGTCAATAGTCATTTTTTAATATGCAGTATCTTTCTTTATAAACAACACTTAAAACGAATTTTAAGAAGAAAAAAATGTATCATTTAGAATTTAATAACTTAGTCGTAATTTCTTTATTTTTAATATATGGGTGTCCAAGAGACGCCTAAACGGAGTCTGCGGTAAGGGACATCAAAATTATCTGAAATACAAAATTATTCGAACTTTCGTGATTTTCGAAAGATTTGCAACTTGTCTTTCCAAAAATGAGTGGTGTGCCATAAATATTCCATTTATCTTGTTATGGTGTGATAATGTAGCTACCACATAAGCTAACAGATCAAATTCCGCTATATCCGCTAATTGTAGGCTCCGTTTGAAATACTGATTATGGAACGTCTGTATATGTATATATTTTTTAATGTGTATTGTTTATGTTAATATGCAAGTTTTATATGGGTGAGATGTTAGGTAGATAGATATACCTCGCAACTCATTATAAAAATAGTTTTGCTCTTTGCGGTGCGGCTGAATCTGGATCCCCCCCTTTCCAGAAAGTACACCTTAAAAACGTTAATTATTTTAAAATATGGAGACTCGAGGTTTTTCCACAAGAGTCAAATCGAAAATCCATAGCCGTCCCGCCAGATAGACAACGAACAGATTATAAAAGGCAAATGTAAAACTGGAAGCAAATTATATGTAGCAAGTGGCATTCATAGTACGTTTCGATAATACATATTACGTTTTTTTTAGATAAGTCCTAATAATAAAGAGGAAAAAAACGTAGATGGTCTATTTATGAAGTTATTAACTAATCCGATCGAGTACTTTCTGCCCGTTCTCCTCCTCGTTGGTTTCAAATTTATTATAGAACTTTCGCCCACTCGTCCTGCGCTCGCTCCCAGTCGCACCTCACTTTGGTCAATAATCCCTCTAATAACGAATCTTCCAAAATGTATTCGGCACCTGCGTGTCACTCACAGCACCGGCCAGTTACGTCAGACGTTCATGTTTACATCCTCGCCTGGAGACCGCGCAGATAGTAGCCGGCATCGCGCACGAGTGGAGTCGCATCAGCCCTCGACTCGCGAATCATGCGACCTGTTCTTTTCTATTCGGTGGCGCAATTTATTTTCTTCGGCTAGCTGGTCAGACAACGCCAGTTGGCCTTGCGAGCATTTGTCGCCTGTGCTGAAACGATCTACGCAATAGAGATAGTGTGTGATGGTCCGCGTAATATTTTGGCGGGAACACCTGCCGGCGCCTCACGCCCTCCCCCCCCCCCATCTCACAGTCGTGGTGTGCTTTCCTGCGTTTTGATAATAATAGTCAGCATTTTTACTGTTTCTTCCGCGCAACAAATTATTTTTCCCTATCAAACTGTCTCAAGTGCATTTTATTGTGTACATATTTGCCTTTTGGACTTTTTTGACGTTCAAATTACTAAAAAGTATTGTTGTACAAGATACATAAATTAAAAATAATCTTTCATAAAAAATCTTTTGGATTTACATAGATTCCAAAAAATATTAACCATGACAACACGGTATTGAATTGTATTTTAGAAAGTTTAAAAAAATCCATTTCCGCATGTACGCGGATAAGACTGTGATCTCTCGTCTTTGATCTTGAGGTATGTTTCAATTGCGTCATTTTACTTATATACATATAAAACACAAAATAAATTAATAATAGATCGCTTCTTTCGTGCGCCTCATTATGCACACCGTGCGCACCATTATGCACACCGTGCGCACCATTATGCACACCGTGCGCACCATTATGCACACCGTGCGCACCATTATGCACACCGTGCGCACCATTATGCACACCGTGCGCACCATTATGCACACCGTGCGCACCATTATGCACACCGTGCGCACCATTATGCACACCGTGCGCACCGTTAGAGTTTACATACTCTGGACTCTTGAGTACATATTCTACACGCGGCTGTCCCTGCTAATATATTACTAGTGCTTCAGTGCTATCAACTTTGTTCATTTTACTAACTACTTCTGCATAGCAACAATAACATCTTACTAGTATTTAATATAATACTTAAAATGAAAGGGTAAATAATTCTTATAAAAATCTTCTTAATTATACTACTTTTACATGTAAAAATATTGCAATTAAGGTGGCTCAGACACGTATTGCAAATGCCAAAGGAATGACTACCAAAATGTACTTTCTTGGTATCGGTGAGGGGGTGTTTCGCCACAGACTAAGCTAGCAAAAACAGCAAAATAGATTGTACGAAGACAGATTGAGCATGTCTTCATTGGGCAACTAGTACCGAAGCAGCGCGTAACAGGGGTAGATGGAAGCGCTTTGCCGAGTCTTTGTGTCCCCGACCCTCTTAAGATAAGGAGTTGAAGATGATGATTAATTATTTAACTTCTAATACTACTACTTTGAAAGGAAAAATTCCAATTAGGAAAATAATTTATTCTCTATTTTTTCTTGTTAGATGTTTAGTGCTTGAGCCACTTTTGTAATGGAGAGATGTCTGTAACATAATAATAATATAATAACACTACAAAAATAAGTATAATTTACACATTTTGAACCCAAATGAACTAGCAGTGAAGACATACATATTTGATTATGCAAAATTTATTAGTTAGGTACATTTTTTGCTAAAGATTAATAAACCATAAATTAGATCTACAGTTATAATTAAAGGTTTTGATAATAATGTTGACGTTTTTTGGAAACTCGAATCCTGTGTTTTCTGCACGAATGTAAATCTGATGTTAGTATAATAAGTAAGATTAAGAAAGGATCACTTAGGTGGTTTGGTCACATATAACGGATGAATGAGGAGATAATGGTAAGCATAATATATGACGCAAGTGTTGATGGCACCAGAAATAGAGGACTTGGTACGACCAGGTAAACCAGATACTGGAGGATGGTTCTGTTAGAAGCCTCAACAATTGGCGAGCTTGTATGAGAAGATGTATGAATGTGGATGAGGCGAGAATTGTGTGTCAGGAGAGAAGAGTGTGGCGCTCTATCCTCTCTGCCTACCCCCTCGGGGAAACGGCCTGATGGTAAGTTAGTTAGTTAGCGTTTTCTGCAAAACTGGATAACTTATTATTGTATAAAAACATAATATTTTTGCATCCGTGCTCTTTAAAAATTAAATGGAATCCTCATATTCGACTATTTTTAATGTGGCAAATCGCTTTTCAGAATTCCTTTCCGAAATGTATAAAACTTGAAAGTAGGAAATTGACACCACGTAAAAGCATTTTTTATTTAATTAATTAAGAGTAGTTAGGCACATACGTAAACTTGATTTATTTAACACGCAGGAAAAAATAGCGCACAAAATACGAGAACGTCTAACGTATGTACACACTAATTACTAGATATTATTAATTACAAGCCGGCTAAAATACAAAAAACTTACTGGTGAAAAACAATTATTAATGAAGTGATAAAAAATAATCAAAGCTATAGAATATAGTGCAAACAACATTATACTCGTATTTAAAGCAAATAAATTATGGGCAAGGTTAACTGAGAGTATGATTAGTGATCAGGTGTATCATAGCTTCTTTTTACTTTTTAAAAGTTATATATTAATTAGTTTATATAAAATAAAGTAGGTACATTCAACATATTTAAAGTTTACAGATTAACATTACGTTTTATTAATTAAAGAGAACACATTATTATTGTGAAGTTGCAGTTTTTCGGAACATAGTTCTGTGCTATTTTAATACAAATTTAATGTATCAATTAGAAATATATACGGGAAAATTGCTGCTACCGGGATATACAAAAATATTTTTTCGTTCAATTGTATTTTCCTGTATATCTTTCTAATTGATATATTTAAATTGTATATAACATTACGTATGTGTTAGAGTTATGTGCAATAGTGATTTGTAAGATGAATATTATTGACGGGATAACTGGACCACCAGTTTAATTCCACTGATTAAACATCCAGAGTTTGTAAATATTTGGCACTTATGGCTTTATGTAACGGCGCCATTCTGATTTGTTTAGGTGACCAATGGTGATCGAGCGCCAAACACAACCAAACCGTGTTAAAACACTGTAACCCTGTGAGTATGAATTTAAAGTTTGGTGAATAAAATCACACATGATTATTGCTAAACATTTGAGTATAAATTATATTGTATTACATAAATACTAATATACCCAAGCGGTGTTTTATTATTGCCGTGGTGATGTCTGCTGACAGGTGACCGATCACACGCCTGTGTTTTGCTTTCACTAATTAATTCGTCCTTTACAATAAAGTGTTATTCTTTCTAGAACATACTTGGATTATTGTAAAGGGAATTCGCCGTTATGAACCGTGTACAGGTGATAGCCGAGCGAGCGTGTGCTCAATGCTAAGCGTCGTGGTCCCCTGATATCTGTGCGCAATACGTCTCCATTTCTCCCGGTCTTACGCCATGTTGATAGCAGTATTTATATGATCTATCAATCTTACAGGAGACCGCCCCCCTTGCTCGCTTTTTCTCAACTGTCCGTGTGATCGCGAGCTCCTCGAGGCTCACAATTTCCTCTGGCACGTTCAAAGTTTGCAAGAATCGTTCTCCTGGTCTCGAAAACTTGTCGAAAGTATTTTGGTAATCCTGGAGGATAGACGATTGGGGTGTGCAGGTTAGTTTGTTTCATACATTTTGTTTGCCACTAAATTATCATGTTATATGTTTCTACGTTATTTTTTGTTTCCTTATCTTTCTTATTTGTTGTCAGTGTAGCGAATGCTTAAATCTGCAGTCAAGTTATCAGGCGCGCACGTTGATTCACATCTTTCAATTTTAGAAAAACTGTCAGTGCATGCTGCCATCAACTGAGACAGATTAAAAGTATTCGGAGACATCTTCCTCCTGAGGCAGCCTGTCTGCTTATAAATGCATTTGTGCAGCATCTATGCTGGCCTGCCGATGTTTCAGCTGGATAGACTACAATCCATTCTAAACGTGACAGCACGGATAATATATGGAGTTTATAAATTCTCTCATAACATCCCTTTTGCATGAGCTACATTGGCTCCAGTTCCCTGAAAGGGTTAAATTTAAATAGTGCTGGTTGATATATAAGGCGAGACATAGCATAGCGCCTCTGTATTTTCAAGAGCTTTGTATCCCAGACAATTTGAATAGTAGACGTGAAACTCTCAGGTCAACCTCTAATTCAACCGCTGGAAGGGTTGTAGAAACGACAGCCGTTGTCAGAAGTCTAGAGAATTTTTGTGAACGGGCATTTGCGGCGGCAGGCCCAAAAGCGTGAAACTCTCTGCCCTCCGTCATAAGAAACAGTGCATCAGAGACTTATTTGAGAAGAGACTGTGAACGCACCTTTTCAAAAAATCATTTCCATTAGTTCAAATAATTTTATATACAAAGATAATGTAAGACTATAAACAATTTATGCGTAAAGCACCCTTGTGGTGAAATTGTTTACGAAAATGATGCTATAAAAATTATCCAATATTATTTATTATTATAGCTCGTTTTTTTCACCCTTTTTGTTATGAAATCGATTACAAAATAATAAGAATTTGTGTAACTATATAACGAGATGCAATGTCTGAGACCTTAATAAAATATAGACAAAAGATTATAAGATCGGAGGCAGTGTTTTTGTGGACAGTATTATGAGTACGTATTGGAAGAAAACACTAGTCAAAGTATTATCTGTGTTCGATAAAATGGTAAAATGCAATGAGCTCAGTGGATTATTTTTCACAAATTTAAAACCTTTTAAACTGTACGTAAAATCGATAACCCCGCGTATGTGTAATTTGTATACTTCTTAAATGACAGATTCAAACACACCATTGTCTCCACCGGAGGGCAGAATCCACGTATGTAAACAAAGTTCCATCATGTTTCGTATTCAATTAACATTTCCTATTGAAAGTTGTGTTAACCTTGCATTCAAATTAAACCTCTGCCAGATTGGGACGGGCATGATTTCTTCGATAGTGGGACCGAATTATTGTCTCGGACGAAACATATTGCTTCTCAACGTTCATTTTCAATACTAAAATTGTACAAAATAATTTGGTAGTAATTTGTAGTAATGTTTCCCAGTAATAAAATTCATTGATTTTAGATTCGCACGTATGTATTATATATATATGGCTTTGATTTTAATCTTAACACTTTGCGCGTAATATTAGGATTCCGTACAAATTTTCGTATATCAAATCAAATTATGTCGGACAGAACAACTCATATTGCGTCGGACAGAATTGTTCTATTGATAATGAAATGAAACAACGTACATTTTAAATATTCACCTGAAAACCAATTTGCGATTTTTGAAGCTATGTTTAAATTTATACGTGGCCTCACTGAGTTGTCTTTTGTCTCGCGTATAACGTTCAAGAATAATCTTTTTCCATCGATGATGCGTGCGTCTCGAATACGACCTGCCCATTACCATTTTCGCATTTTAACCGTGACACATCACGGTGGTCCGTGCTCATAGGTCTCTCGTTATTCTCAAGATCTCGTGTATTAAGATTATATTGAATTATTAATATTCGGGAGTGACATGGCAACAATTGGTCGAGACTAGCAGAGTCACGAGGATGCCTTCATCCGCAGTGGATAGACAATGGCGATGGTCGTACTGTTTCAGAAGATAACAGGTGGCAACTTGTTTCGTGTCATTAAACATGCCTGTTATATAGATGATACATGTACCCTAACACTTCTAAGAAAAACCAACTGCAAATTGACAAATTGTCGAAAGTCATTGTTTAATTTATATATAATTTTTAGTTTCTGAACAGTACTGCAATTGTGGAACACGTTTTAAATAACTTCCATTATTCTGAACTCACCTGCCTATCATTTTAGAATCGTTTTTTTTAATTCTTTCAATTTCGGCTATAAAAATTAGTCCCATTCTCTCATTTCTCTTCTCTTTTTATTTTGCATAATAATCAAATCTCAGGCGATGATGGGAAAAGGGCTGAGAGTTTAAAGATGTCGTAAATTTGAGTCAGTTTTTTGCACGACGCGAACAAATAAAAACAATATTAAATTAGATTCTGATCAATGTTCATCGGTATCTGTATCTCTGGTGGTGTAGTATTAATATCAATATGTTTAATTAGGTTTGTGCAATACAAGGTTGTGTTTACAATTGATGCTCAGATCACCGCGGATCGTGTCAGGTCACGGCGCCCGGACGCGTGGTCGCCCTCGGGCTCTGCCCCTCACGGGGCCCCCCTGCCCGCGACCGTGAAGGTCTACTATCTCTCGGTCCGTCTACCGGCCCGCAGGGCGGTCGGGGGGGGAGGGGCGGGGCCCCCGGAGGTGGCCCGGTAGCGCGCTCGAGACAAGATGCGATACATCAGAAAGAGAGAGAGACGGTTCGGACATGTGGAACGCACGAGCGAGTGTCACATTTTACGTTAACGTGTTATTTTTTCTTCTGAAGCTGGTTGTCGGTACCCACTTGTCTGTGTGTATGTTTTGGAACCGCTGCTGAAATCTGTCTCGGTGATTGTAAGACATTAATCATTTGAAGGATAATTTAGCCTAGACTCGCAGTCTGGGAGGCCAACCTTACCCCGATCTCGATGTTCGTTAACCTTTAAATGTGTGTCCGATGCGTCAGATACTTCTGGTTATGCGTGAAACGCGCGCTGTTTGCTATAAAGTATTTAAAAAAACTGAATACCGCTTAATCGGTTTATAAATATGTTACGCCTTTTAAGTTTTAAGCTGAACGCTGAAAAATCTATTATGTAACCATATTTAATCAAGTATTATTTCTTCTCTAAAAATAATCATATTATTAAAAAATTGTGTTAGATGACGGTAAGCTAACGTACAAAACGAATAATATATTTTTAAAAGATGTTACATTAAGACGACTACTTGACTTTTTAGATCGTTAGGTTTTATATTCTTCTTCGAAAAATTATGAAACTAAACATGCCTACAGCTAATTTTTATCTGAGTAAAAAACAATGCCTAAAATTTGATATATTAAAAACATTAGAATTTTAGATTAAATTTGATTTGAGATGTATGTTGTGTTTGATTAATTCGTTGTGGTTGCCAATATGTTTAAATACATTTACAATACGATCATGTAAACAGCGGATTTATTTTCCATAATATTATGTATGTTGCATATATTTCCTAACTCTTAATAGACATATAACTTATTTTACATAAATTAATCATTTTTTCGTGCAGTCTGAGAAGCTTCACTTTCGATTCACTGATTTATCTGGCGTGTTCATTTTTTCACATTAATATCGTTAGTTACATTTTTTTCTTTTTAGTATTGCAGTGAGGACATCTCGAATTCGCATTTTTATAATTACCTCAACGACCTCATAAACTTTTATATATTTACAGTAACTTATCTTTGACCGCGTGCAAAATATTTGTAGATAATGAATGTTTGGAACGAGTAGATGAGTTTGTGTATTTGGGAAGTATGTTTGATAGAAACGGAAAGGCTGAGAAAGATATCCGAAAGGAGGATGACTGCAGTGAATAAAGTGAACGGCACTTTGAATAGAATAATATTTAACAGGAACTTGTCAACAGAGGCAAGACTAGCGGTACACAATGCAGTCCCGATACCGACACTGAATGTATGGAAGTGAGGCCTGGAGCTGGCGAAGAGGAAGAAAGTAGAGTGAAATGAGATCACTTAGGCGTATATGTGTCAAATCCATTTATGATAGAGTAAAGAATGAAGAAATTAGGAGAGAATGTAAAGTTTATCTTAGCATAGTGAATAGAATTAAAAAAGGGTCATTTAGGTGGTTTGGTAATAAGGAATGGATGAATGAGGAGAGAATGGTAAGAAAGATATATGACGCAAGTGTTGATGGCACCAGAAATAGAGGATGCCTGCGGAAGACTTGGCACAACCAGGTAAACCAGATACTGGAATATGGTCCTGTTGGAGACCTCAATAATCGACGAGCTTATATGAGAAGATGTATGTATGCGGATGAAGCGAAAATTGTGTGTCAAAACAGAAGAGTGTGGCGTGGGGAAACTGCACGATGGTAGGTTATTTACTTATGCACTGTCAATTGTGAGTATTTCAGAGGTCACCCGTTTATTTCTATTTTCATGAAGTGTTTGTCATTCTGTCATCTTGAAATTAATTAAAATAAGGCAGTTGAAGTAACTCGAGTCTCAAAATGTATACAAAGCGATGATAAAGTTAAAACTCAGTAATGAGTAACTCGCAGATTTTTAAAAACCCCGTTTATTTGAGGGGAGCGATACTTGTTATTTTCTGAAATTCCTCGACGTTCCACCTCTTCGTCCAGAGGCCGGTGATATTTTGTGCGGCGCGGTTCGGTGGAGCGAACCTCACGATGTGATTAATACTACTTACAGGAATTCTTAGCTATCGTATTTTACAGGTGAGTTCATTCATCCGAGCCCACCGTACATTATGTGGAAGACGTGATTTTTTAAGTTTTTTTTCCTTCCTGCTTTCTTACTTACTCTCAGGATTCTATTAAGTGTTCCGCCTATTTCATTCCTGCGCAGCTGATCAATGAATTTGTATTTTTTATTGAATATAAATAATAGCCCAGCGTTGGCACTAACGTTTCCTTTGCGGTGTGGAAATTTGAAAGGAAATTTTTTCATTACATCTGAGTGAAATCGTTTTCCTTTAAAATACGAATTAGATAGATATCTTTTTATTCTGAAGGTACATTTTTCAAATTGAAAAACAAACTACTTCATTTTTACCGTGAAGAAATTTAGAAATTAGCATTTTATTTTGGATTTTACAACTTCATATTATTATTGTATATGTACTTATTGTGATCGAAAATTATTGTATTCGGTTTTAAAAGTATACTCATTTCGGGTAACATTGGACTTCAATATAACATTGGACAACACCTGAGCAAGTGTATTTTTTTTTCTGTGCAAGTGAATTGATGTTACTAACATACCCGATTTAACCGTTTTCTATGGTAGAAGGCTGCGGCGTGCGCTAGACATGGACTTAGGTTATGCTGCTAATATCGATGATGTAAAAAGCGATGGACATTATCAATAGAGATTGTATTCATCATTCACTCTTTCAGAAGCATGTTTTTGTGTCAGTATACCTGTGCGAGTGTGTATGATTACTAATATTCTTGGGAAGTTATTAACTAAAGGAGCTAAAATATTTTATAATATGAAATAATACTACGTTTAAAGTGTATTGGAATGCATACGGTCAAGTTCGCTTCAATGACACAGTTGTGGCGTTTTGCAACACATCTGTTAAAGCGAAGACGTGTATTCAGACCACTGTGCGGTGCGAGAGTTGCGTTTAGTTCATATACGTCTGGGATAGATTTTGCGAAAAAATACATGCGCAGCTTAATTTGTCAATTTTAAATTCTTCCATTAGTTGTTATACGGTTTTAGTTATCACGTTAACATGAGAACTGAATTATTTTCACGTAGATTTACATACTCAATATGTAATATATCAAATAAATATTTAATTTACATTTATTTTGCAAATATTATAGTTATGCACAGCTTTTTTTGAATATAGAGCGCACGCCCTCGGTAGAAGAGTACCAAGGCATGACTTTTTAAATTCTCTATCATAGAAGCCTTTTATAACAAAAAGTACATTTCAATGTTACCCAGAAAGATTATATACTTAAAAACCAAGGAATATAGTTTGCACACATATCCATGTATCAATATAACATTGGACCACCCATAAAAACAGGGGTTTAGCCAATATTAGATGAAGTTGCAAGAGCACTTAATTATTTAAATAGATGCACCTGACTGTTTCTCAAAACAAAGTACCTATCACTACAAAATATCTCAAGTAGTTCAATGTTACTCAAAATGACTACCGTATCGAATATTTTAATAATATTATAATTAACAGTCGTGTTTAGTATGTCTGACGTAATAACAAAATATGATTTTCTTAATAACTTTCGTGTACCTACATTTCTGAATTTGTTCAGATGCTCATGCTATCACCCTTTACCCGCCTTAAGACGCAAGGGTCAGATTATCATCAGGCAAGTTGTGGGACAAACAACACCCAAATTTTCTGCCGATCTGTGTTCTGTGTCCAACTGTTGAATATGTGCCCCCCCCCCCGTTCTTTCTTTTTACAGCTTTCCGTCTTTTGCACCTTACTTCCAATTTTGCCGAACAACTTGCCCGGTGTTATATGACCATCGCTTCACAGGATGGATAGTATATTATAAGAATTGAATCAATTATGCGACTGACATCGAAGAAGTGTATTACAAATTGTTAGTTACTTAATTTTTATTATTAAAATAGAGATGCGTACACGGGAATGCATGTCATATCAATATTCTTACTATTTTCAAACTAAGTTAACCGCTTGTACATCTTGTGGCCGGTGGCTTCCTGGAACGGGACTCGAACCCCCCAACCACTAGATCACTAGGCGAGTATCGTAACCACTAGACCGCAAGCACCTCTCTTGTATATTAGTTTTCACATTGCCAATCATTTGACTGTTAACACCGTAAAGAACAAAAAAAACACATATTTAATTATCTATTAATGTTGTAGTATGCTTTTATGGATTTGTGAACAGAAACGTTGTTGATATTTTCCACCTCCGGATTAATCGCCTAACGTAATATTTATTTACTTTTCAATCGAATCACCATAACTGTGAATCATTCGCGCCGACCATTTTCAGTCTCGGGTCAGATACATTCCATTTTTTATGGTCATTTGAAACATAGAATAGTATATATTTTTTTCAACAAATTGTGTCTTCTATTGTTCAATTAGTGAATAATATATCTACTTATTTTGAAATTATGTCTCAATTGAATCTATATTTCAATGATAGAGCGTTACTCAAAACAAACCACACGTAAATAAAATCTCGATCTAATTAAAATTATTCCTATGGAATCTATATTTCAATGATAGAGCGTTACCCAAAACAAACCACGCTCCACCTTTGGTCGCGTATAAACAATAAACTAAAAAAATGCTATTTGGAATCGGATGAAAAACATAACCAAAAATGGTTGTTTTGACATTTCGGAATGGTATACCATAGACATAATAACTAGTTAGTTAGTAAGATAATAAATGATGACAGATGTCAAGTACGCAGACCTGGCCATTTAAGCAAGCAACGGCTATGACACCACTGAAGCCGGCATCAGAAAGTCACCGACTCAGATGGGGAACCGTCATATATATATATATCGATTAGTTAACTATCAGTTACAACATAACTAAGAAATCTTAGTAAATATTGTAAGATTAGAAAATACATTTCATTTATCTCAATTGAATGTTATTAATTATTGAGGCGAATCACCAAGTATACGAGTGAGAAGAATTCCCTTTTCAAACACTTCTTTTGTTAAATCCGTTAAATTGTTCTACTTTGGGGGAAAAAATGCGTCACATGACACAAATTTCTGGGCTTTTGTGCCATTTATACTACTAACATTCAATTATTTTAAGTATGTATAATATTTACGTATATACACCCAAAAAAAATTGAGTATTGCTATGATTAATCGAATATGTACCGATATATTGTGTTCAATTTGAGTAAATATTGTAAAATTAATGACTTTTAAAGCACGAGTAGATAAAAGTATAGAAGATGAATGAATTAATATCATTAATTGACACGGCAGTTACTTTGTGGTGCAACATGATTATTTTAATTTTCACTAAACCACCTCTCGAAACTATATTAGTGACAGTAGGTATAACCCAACGAATGTGCAGCACAAAGTTTAGTTAGAAACTAATTAATTTAATTTTATAATAGTTCCTGTCAGCACATCACTCTTGTACAACTTTTGTCTCTTTCACAGCCACTCTTCGGCTTTTTATGAATTCTTTGACACTTGGCATTGGGCTCCATCGAAAACATGTGTATTTTCATTAAACTAGTGATATTCACTTTCCTCACTGTAATATTTTATACTTGAGTGCGATATACGACGCATGTATGATTTAGACAGCATTGCGGATGAAAAGTTTAGACCCTAACGGGTCCTTTGGTCGCCTATGGTATAGGTACTTTGACGACACAGACCCCTCGGGATATGCCGGTTTGAGATGTTTGAATCGGAGGAGGTATTTGTCTTTTGCTAAAACACAAGTTTCTGCGAGGCTACTTTTTAAAAAATTAGAAATCTAATAAATCTGTCATAATGTTTTACACAATTTAGAGCAGCGATGTCGAACCTTTTTGCACAATTGGATCAAAGTATTATACGTGACCAATTGAAAATAAAAAATCAAATATTTCGTTTTAAAGTAACATCTTACATTAAAACACAAAATTCGTTGAAAATTGTATCTATATTGAACCTTTGTATAAACCATATATTCCATAAAAATAAAATATTAAAACAACATCAATTAGGGGGGCGTGGGCGGAGTCTTGGTAGGAGTGGGGAGCTGATTGAGAAATGGCGGGTTGTTTGTTCAGTTTAATTGGTTATTAATTATATTAGACTTATGATTTTTTAATTTCTAAAATTTCTACATTATCCAATCTAAGGCCTTTTTTTATTACTATGTAAAATTTCAATTCCGTTTTCTTTTACAAAATTGTGGCCTGTCTCTGGAAGGTGGTTGGTAAATTCCGAGAAATTATTACACGATTTTTTTTTTCAACAACACCGTATTTACAAAATAATTCTTAATACAATAGTCTACTTGCTCATAGTTCAATAGTCAATTTTTGTTTATTATTTACAGTTATTTTAATAAGTGTATATTAATAATAAATATTCAAAGTGCGTCGCGTAAATTCCTGTATCATACTTGAATGTTCGTAGTTTATGCGTTGTACGCACATTGTACAGTAAATAATATGTGTTTATATTATATTCATTCTCGCTAGCTATACTCCACGACGAGTACTCCACGATACTCTATGTGCAGAATAATAATAAGATAGATCTCATTCATATTTTATTTTATTTTAAAGAACTCTACCTAACTTAAATAGGTTTTTCAAACAAAATTCTACGGGTCACGTGACATGCGTATTACAGGTTCACCAGGTCTGCAAAAATTTAATATTTTATTTGCAATGTGTAGTTGTAATATGTAGGTTGGCACAAATCACTCTCGAAGGGTGGATTGCCTAAGTAAAAGAAAATAAGAAGTGTATGTACGTATAGTTTATTTTCATTTTCTTCTTACTTTTAGGTAGATTTCGAATGCAGTGGAGGGTTTGCAGAACCCAATTGTTTTATTTTATTTTATATTGGCATAATACAGTACATGCATACAAATTAGATTTAGTTTACATTAGTGCAATTGCAATATGTATGTACCGATAACAAGTCACAATGTCAACGTAACATCTCAGAACATAAAACTAACACATAATGTAAATTACTTAGCGATCGAATGTATGATGTAGGTGTTTGTGAATCTGTTAAAGTAAAATTCCGTATATGGGTGGGTGTATGAGGTGAACTTGTTGAAGAGAAAAATTAATTGAACATAATTTTCTTATCAAACTGTAAGAAATTGTAAAAAATATCTAGATCTAAGTTTATTTATTCTATTACTATTGGACCTAGAGAAGAAAGTAAAAACACACATGCGAAATCTACACAATTCTTGCGGTCAGCGCCGGGTTGAATAAAAGATTTTTTTAAGGTGACGCCGATATTACGTTACGCATACATTCGTCGAATATTATTGTTGATAGTGACGACACTATCATTATCATTAGGTTTTAAGTGATGTGGGCCTAGGATGTAACGCAGGTAGCTACCCTTTTTTGAAATAATCAGCTGAATTTAACCACCAGCCCTAATCTATGAATGTTCCCAATAAACATGACAATTCAGTTTGGTTCGGAACATTAGAGCTTACAATTCCACAATCCTTGTGACGCTTGACAATATGTATTGAAAAATTTAAATATATCGAGATAATCAACGAAATCATGGACAAAATTATGTTTAAATTTAGTTTTATTCTACCCTACAGAAATCGGTTACAAACTTATTTTTTCAAATATTATTACATATTATCATGCTAATTAATTGAATGTAAACGATATTATTTCGTAGGAAATGTTCTCGCATATATATGTAATTTGATGTCTTACTGAATTCAAAATGTTTATTACCTTCATTCAACTTGATAACGTTATGAGACGACCGTTTGCAAACACAGTGTGATTACTCCGGCGAAACCACACGTAGAGCCACATTCGATTATTTGTTTAACTTCGCGAGCTTGGCCGCAATAACTGCCTAACTTGGCAGAGGATAATAAATCAAACCGCACAGTGAGACTTTGTAATTTGCGCTCAGTTTCTGCACCTGTTATGAAACATCCGATGTGTTCATCTATCGCCGCCCGCGACTCCATACTAGCTTTTGTCCGCATTGTTAGTTTTACCTACTACCGCGCCCGGGAACTGTTAGATCAGTTTTACTCTTTAAGGAGTGACACTCGAGGAACAGAAGCTGACGTCTCCTCAGATTCTAAAATGTTATGGGCCAATAGTCGACGCAATTGCAGATTTTACCTCAGATTTATTTTAATAAAAAAATGAAAAATTTCATTTTTTTGAGATTTTTACGAATTAAATCTGATAGGTTGAAAATAAGTAGAATTTCTCTTAGACAAGAGAATATCTGAAAGGCTGAAAATAGATAGAATTCCTTCCAGATAGTGAAAATCTGAAAGGTTGAAAATCAATAGATTTCCTCCCAGACACAGGAGAAAATCAGTAGAATTTCTCCAAGATGGAGATGAGAAAATGTTTTCAAAATGATTGCTCTTAATTTCCACTCACCTATGACTATTACCGTACAACGCTCAGATGGTGCTCTGGACCAAACCTTGCTCTTATTATGTTAAATTGGATATTCTATGGATGTATATTTTTATTAAGCACGCAAATCGACCGAATGAAATTGCACGATCATTGCGATTTCACAAGTGTGCAATTTTTGAAGATATATTTTTATTTCATTCTTCGCCCTTTGTACCCCCATCGTACTCCGATCATTCAGCCCCTCCAATTTCCTTACTCCCCGCTGTACCCCGACCCCCCGCCAGCCGCTCTGATCAAAAGACACCGGAAAATGCGGAGGTCGGGAGGAATGTTCTAGGGGTTGCCAAACTGAACACCATTAACACATTTTCCGCATTTTATCATTTTTGTTCCGGACCTCATGAAGTGTTTAATGAAATTTGTATTTTTTGTTTAGAATATTTGGCCGGACAATTTATATATTTTACGTGATGAACCACGCTGGGGAGGAATCCGGAATTCGCCTCGGGGTGCGGTCAGCGGTCAGCGGTCCTGCGATTGACTGCAAATATACTTAATACTGCATTATCGCAAGAAACCTATTATGTATTCGAATCTCCCATGATCTGTGTCTTGGAATTTGAAAAATCATTTCAAAATCCGCATCGCATAGAGCATCATAGAGCAATATACTAAATAGATGTACCTGCGGAAGATTATGTTTACGTTTTTTTATCGCCGCGGGAAGATAGGGTATACGGTGCGGTACTCGGCATTTGCATTGCGAGCATCGCGACCTTTTAAGGCTCTCGACCGAATTGTGATTGATAATCGAATGTTTTTGTGGGCATGTTTGTTAAAGTCGTAAATAAAATACTCTAAATTAATTCATTTAAATATGTAAAATTGAATTTATGTCTGTCTGTATGCGATCATACATCTTGTTATCGATCTGAACCAAATTTTGCACCCATCCCCTCCACGATACAAATGTGTATTATATTTAACGTCGTCCGTTCCAAATTTTTCATCGTTTCGTTCTAGGATAATAAGGAAAATATTCACCCCAACCCCTTGGATATCTTACTGCTTGAATCAAATTTTGCATATATCGTTACTCTTTAGAGGTTGCGCTAAACAATGACACCCCTAACCTCCTATTTCAAATTATATACAACTGAATTTGAATCCCGGGCACGGATCGCTAGTGTAAAATAAATATTCAAATTAAATTAATCAACTAGAAAGGTATACATAAAAAAATCTATCTATCGAACAAATATTTAGTTGCTACCGGGATTCGGACCTGGACGTCTTCCTATCCGGGGAAGCGCATTCACCATTTCGTTAGAGCAATCAAATACATTTTCGACAAATTTTGATAGATAGATATATCAACTAAATATTTTTTCGATAAATATATGTTTTTTTGTATATTTTTCCAGTTGATTCATTTAATTTGTATTAAAATGCCACAGAACTATATTCTGGAAATACAACTTCACAACATAAGTGCAAAATGTTTTAATAAATATATTTTATACTACTATTATATAGTTTTGACGCCCGTGTTCTTTCCACCATTCGATGAGATGTTTCTTTTCGTAAGATTTAACCCTGCGACAAGGTGACAATAATGCCCAAATCAATACCTAAACAGTCCGTATTGGATATTTAAATATTTTGTTTTCCGTCAGAAGGTGCTCCGCTCCGTGTTACGGAAAATGCGTTGAACATTGTAGGTACGTCTGTGTGACGTTTTCTTTGTTCCCTCAACCGGGACGGGATGATTTTACTCCTATCGCGTTTGGCGAGATCGTGTTTTGCACAATTTGTCAACCCACTTTCTCGGGTCGGGCGGGCGGGGGACAAACGGAACGCGGAGGTGTAATAGAAAAATTAAGGCCTCTCCTCTCTCATCAGCGATCGGAAGCATCGTTCCCCCGCTAACCCGCCGCCCCCCAGCCACCACGACCCCCGTGCTATATTCCCACCGAAGCAAAGGCGAGATGAGCCAATAACAACTTGCGAACCTCTCGAGAACCGCGAGCTAGCAGTGGCGTTGGACGCCGTTTTGTTTTTATTATATTTTACTGTAATAATATTTTTTGCGTCAGGTAGGTAACGAAATCTTGTTACGGAAGTGATATTATAACCGATCGCGCTTCACATACACTATACAACTACATTACAGCACTACACAGCCTTATGCCTTTATCGCTTGCGCTGATTGCACGTTCGTTCAACGGAATGAATGAACGGGCCAATGGGCCAATCGTTTCATTGCCAACAACTTTGCTGCTTGAGCTCCGTTTTGGATAAAATAAACTGCACGCAACTATGAGATACAAACAATCAGAAATATAACAATTTCATAACATGTGCACTAGTTTTCCTTATTTCTATTTTCATTGTCATTATCGAGTCAATGAGGCCGTCTTAATTTCTCAGAATATGCACGGTTTTTTAACAATTTTATTTATCATGTTTCAATCTGATTTGCAGTTTTTTTAATTTGTTATTTTCTTTACTATAACGTTTGTCCTGTTCCAAAGCAGATTCAGTTCATTTTGTAGTAGCGACAAGTCACTTTATAATAATATATTTTGTATATATTATTTGATATATAAAATAACATATGATATATAGTAATATTGTCAAATTTTATAGACTGTAGGTGTTTATTACAAATGATCAAATAAACGGTGAATGTTTTGTAAATTATAAGGAAATAATATTTGGCAACTGATGGCCGTAACTATGAAGCAAATAATGAAGTGAGGATGGGGGTTAGATGAAAGAAAAAGGATTAAAAGGATTAGGAAAAAGGAGAAAAAGGATATTGTATAATAGCTTATTTACTTTAGGTTACCACAATTAAACGTATTTTTTTCAATACTAAGTTTTTTAGCGGCCAACAAACAGACAGTTTTCCACTAATAATATTTATTCTAGTACTTACTTAATAATAAAACGTTAAATATTTAGATCACATCAACTAGTTATCCAGACATTGATTCCGCCAACGGAGGATTTTTTCCAACCACTAACTCGATTGACTTTTTATTAATTTCTTTCTTTAAATTTAATTCATATCGTCCTATAAAATAATTTACAAAAAAAAATTTACATTTGCATTTGCAAATTAAAACACCCCCATAATTTGTCATGTTTTGTATTTATGATTAACATTTTAAACGCAGCCCCGTAATACCACCATTTTCGTTCCGCCACTGTTCCCGGAGCGTGGGGCCTTTCTTTTGTTTCGCATCACGGAAATGGAAAATCGAGCCCCCTTCCTGGTTTAGGAGGGTTTTGCGCCCGAGGGGCCGGGCGTTGGCGGGGTGCGGGGAAATGGGAAGGGTTGGAGCTACTTTCAGTCCTGTCAACAAATTGTATGAACTTCGTATAAGTAATGCAATGGGACGAAACAGGTCGGGTGGGATGGCACGCGGTGCCGTAATTCCTTTTGTTAACACATTTAAATACTCCTATTATCAAATTATCATTTTTAATTTAAACGAGTTGGTTTTCCAGGTGTTTTCTGGTGTTCCAGTTGTGCCAACAATTGTCACCTATTCGAATATTGTCACACTGCTTATTCATATGGTCTCTTTAATTTATGACGCTTGATTTTCAAGTCACATCGATACCGTAAGGTTACACTCTTCCGTGCCATTGCTCATATTGCTGTTGCGAATAGTAATTGTCAAAATATGTACATTTTTTAATCTTTTATTACAACGATATTCAGAGACGTGTGGCTTAAATCATCCGATATCAATTGCATAATTGTATTGTTGTTTCATGTGTGTGAGTATACATATGTACGATCACATAGGTCCGGGCGAGAGGAGAAAGGAGGAGGTGAAATGTCTCGGGGGGTGGGGTGACTATATTTTTCGCAGGATCCTAGAATGCAACTAAGCAAAATTTGGAACGGACGGCCTTCAATATGATACGCACTTTACGTTTTGAGGTATTGCATTTTGAATGTTCGTTTATGTAAAACAGTATGTTAGTTATTGTAGATTATGCATTTAAAAGAATTTTGCGAAAGTGCCACTTACATGGTTCACAGCTCACTTATATCGCGGTGTTGGGGTGGAGTGCCTATGTTTTGCGCGGGATCCTAAAGAGTACGTATGCAAAATTTAGTGCAGATCGGTCCAAGGGTGTAGAATTTTATAAGGAATAGAAATTTTATTTAGGTATTATACATAGATTAATGAATTTAATGTATGAATTTGATAAGTACTATTAATTGTAGGGTTAATTCAAATCATTAAAAAAGGTTTATTACTCAAGAAACGTATCTATGTTTTATCGTACCTTTTGTTATTATTTTTTTAGATGATAACACTTAACTATATATAATATTTATTTTTTTATTCTAAATCTGGTTTTTAGCTTTAGTGAAATCCTGCATTGACCGTTTCAACGATCGAACTTCAAAACGATCGATCGAGGTTTCCCTGTATTTCTATTTACCCACTGTGAGATCTTGCAGGACGACAGAGATAATTTAAGAGTAACTTAAGATCAGCGAACCGCACGCGGTGTAAAAGCGGTGGTGTATTTTTTCTCACGAAAATCAGTTTATGAAATGCGGATCGTGCGTTTTAAAAATATAATCAATATGTTTTTCTCGGTACCGATCCAACAAAAGTAATTTGGAGCGGATATTTGGATGCGTAGGGTGGGTACATCAGCGCGTGCTCTGGCCTGCTCTAAATGTCATCAGTCCAATCGAGCTTGACGCTGAATTGTTGATTGATTCCTCTAACCACGCCTTGTTTCTATAACTAGTCACTTTTATTGTCAAGATTGTTTCGCAGCTATTTAGCCAAGATACGCTTCCGTCGTGCGTGGATCGGTGAACAAACCCTTGTCGCCTTGTATTATGATTATTACAAAATCGTGTTACATTATTCGAACAAAATTTACACGATTGCTCTTTTTGGAAAGTGGCTTGTAAAATTTGATGAACAATTATCCCCGGTGCGGGGAGAAAAATGCGTATCCACCGACGTGAAGCTCCAGGGGGACCCGAGCGAGCGGCTCTCGTGACGCGAATCCAATTTCGGCGAAGGGCTGCAGACAGTAAAATTTGGCAGTAAAACGCACGACGCGAAGATTTAGAATCCGGGAATTGATACCGGGAGCTGAGATACACTTTTTCAAATAAATATGAAGTCAGATAACGGTGCAAAATCCAATTATACTGTCGGCTATTTATTTTCATGCTGTTTTTATAAACGACACATGCCTTTTATTGCACTCATTTGTTTAAAGTGACACCATTTGAGAGTGCGCGTGCCAGCCGGGAGACAGGAAAAAATGTATAAATTTTCTTAACGATCGTACTTAACGGGAAAATAATATTTTCTTCTCCTTTTGACTTCTGCGTCCCCCGTAGGCTCCCGTCGCGACAAGACCCGAGAGCCGTATGTGCGGTATGGAGAGTGGAGAGTGTGTACGGTAACGTGGATGTCGGCTGGCATCGGAGGAATTGCGTTTCGTTAAGTTTGCGTTTAGGATTAGCCCGGTGAAGCCTACCCCCCTTTATCAGTATCCGGGGGTGGGTTAACCGAGAGTTGAAACAAGTTATTCAAACAAAACCCCCGTTCACACAATTTCATTACTAGATAACCGAGTGTAAAGTTCAGATATAATCCTCGGGCGCGTTACAATACGACGTATCGCCCTCGCACACGGTACCCGCTTCAGATTATTGTTCCTGCATCCCCCCCCCTGCGAGTATCATCGATCCGGCTGTCCGATCCCCCTTCGCGCACCTTTAAACGAGCCAAGTAGAATTTATTCTCTCCGACGTGTGAAGTTACTTCAAATTTTTTTCTTTAAATAATTATAATTTCATTATTTTTAGCATTTTGACGTTATTGATTTACCCCAGATTCTATTTATACGATGTACAATGTTATCGATCCCAAGTTTACGGCCTAAATTAGAAAAACAATAATTGGTAAACCTTCCGCGTTTTCCTTTGTGGACACAGACGCCGACATGGAGCAACTTATGAATATATACTTATTAATGAACTCCTTGATTAATTTCCTCGTTATAATGAGCTTTGAATTTCCCGGAGATGAATATTTAAACGCGCGTATGAATACAGTTTGTTGACTGTTCCGCACATCTGCGAGAAAACTTCTCGCCGCCTCGCTAAACCCTTTGCATTTGTTCTCCGCCGATTTAGGTGTGTAGGTGTGAAGGGTGAATGGAGGCCGTGATACAGGAGTTCACCGCTCGGATCTGATTAATGTGGGAACAAGTGGGCCCTACAGCGCAAAACATCATAAATTCACTTGTTTTTGTTTTAATAAGCTTGCATTACGAAATCATTAAGGCAACATTTAAACCCTGACGCGAGTGCGAGGCCGGTTTTATTTATCTTTTCGCGTGCTCCTTTGCGTTTGCCCTTCTTTTGATCGATCCACTTTTGAACACGGGGTGATGTACTCGATAGGTCCCTTCACCATTTATTATCTATTTATTTAGATACACAAAAGGAACAGTGCAAATGGTAAAACTAACTACTAAGTATATTTATTAGACACTCCATGTAAACGAAGGCGACTTGTGAACCTTCAATTTAAACCTTTATTTTATAAACTTATGCTAGACTTTTTCTATTCTTTATAAATATCATAAATGGAAAACCATATTGCCTTGTCAGTACAAAATGGTAATAACTAAAAATGGAGGTTTTTGAGATAATCGCTGTCAAAGTTCTATCAATTTCTTAATTGACTGTGTTTTGTAAGTTACTTAATTAATTGGAATACTATGCCAATCTAATAGAAGAACATGTGGCTAAATCGCTTACTACCTACAGTCATATTTTGGATTGTTATAATATTGGACTGCATTTTTCAGAGGCTACAGATGTGAATAAACAAAAATCTCAAAACCGTAGAATTTTGAGTCGTTATACTTTGTACTGACAAGGCGAAATTTATTATAGATAAAATTTCTATGTGACTTCTTTATGAGAATAATTTAATTATACTTACTTACTTACTTACTTACCATCACGCCGTTTCCCCGCGGGGGTAGGCAGAGAGGATAGAGCGCTACACTCTTCTGTTCTGACACACAATTCTCGCCTCATCCACATTCATACAAGCTCGCCATCCTCCATTAACTGATTTACCTGATCATGCTAAGTCTTCCGCGGACGTCCTCTATTTCTGATGCCATCAACACTCGCGTCATACATCTTTCTTACCATTCTCTCCTCATTCATCCGTTACATTTGACCAAACCACCTAAGTGATCCTTTCTTAATCTTACTCATTATACTAACATCAGCTTTACATTCTTTCCTTATTTCTTCATTCTTTACTCTGTCATAAATAGATTTGCTACATATACGCCTAAGTGATCTCATTTCCACTGCATTCAGTTTACTTTTGTTCCTTTTCTGCAAGCTCCAGGCCTCACTTCCATACATTAGTGTCGGTACCAGGATTCCATTGTGCACCGCTAGTCTTGTCTCAGTTGACAAATTCCCGTTAGATATAATTCCGTTGAAAGCGCCGTTCACTTTATTTCCTGCAGTCACCAATGTAATTATACCCGTATGTTATTAGGTTAATGCACTCTCTGTTAATGTCTCAACCAGTTTAAATATGACGATTAAACAAAGAGTCTAAATAGCTTTTAAATGATTTATTATTATGTCGTCGTCGTCCCTCATTTATTATGTATATACACATAGTATATATTCTAATGTTTATTAATATATTTTTTGTTTCTAGTTTGGGCAGGCGGAGGGGAGGGCCCGGGCCCGCCGGGTGCGGGGGCGCGGGGGGCGCGCGCGGCGGTGCGGGGCGCGCCCCTGTGGCTGCCGTGCCTCGCGCCCGACCCCCGCACCGCCGCGGCCGTGAAGCCCAAGCACTCCAACATGCTGGACATCGGCTCCGCCTACAGCCCGCAGGAGGCCCGGCCTGAAGCCTCCAAACAGTTCCCCGACAAGACGCCTTTGGGTATCCTCAAGGAGGAAGATTTCTTGTACGATAGCAATAACGACAGCGATTTCCTCGAAGGAACCGACGAGATAGAACTCTATTCCGAAAACGGGGAAGGTATCTATGACGATGACCTCGTTGACGACTTCGGAGAACCCAAAAAGAAAGACGATGAAGTATTCAAGAAGAAGCAAGGAGGCAAACAAAACAATAAGAAGTTGGAGAAGAAACAGTTGGAGAGTGGAGGGAAAAGAAACAAGTCGCATCACAAGTCGCCGGAGGTGATCGCGGCGCCGAGCGACACCTCGGCTGTGACGTTCGTGTGGTTCCACAACGGTACGGAAGTGAGCGCCAACGAGAGCAAGAGGTTCGTGCTGTCGGACGGGACGTTGTTCTTCAAGAAGTTTGGCAATCGGAGGGGGCAGAGGGCAGGGCTGCAGGACACGGGCGACTACCGCTGCATGGCCGTCGGCGCCTCCGGAGCCATGCTCTCCACTCTTACCGTGCTCACATTCGCAAGTGAGTATTCTTCTTTGGTTTCTCTTCATGTTCACTAGGATAGATATTTGATGGTCTCTCATTTAATTCATATTATTGTCGTGTATTCTACCTTTTTAGAAAATGCTGGAACGAATTGCTTGCCACATCTTTTTTTTCTGGTATCGTGCCGGTGCTCAGGCGTCTGTCTAGTTGCAGGACCAGAGACAGTATCCACCATTTGTCCAAACTGATATCTATCCTTGGCAACCTGGAATAGCTCCTCAACTCGGAGACCAGTCCATTTCCCTATTGCAACCGGGACAATTTATTTCTACTCTACCACTTTTTTCCTTCAATATATATTTGTTGCCCACGAATTGCCCAAAATTAAAATTTTACGTCACTTAATCGTGTATTGTATATTATTTCTCGTACTTTGTGGAGGTTTTCTAGGTGTGTTGTTGTTGATAAATGTGTCCAAGACATGTATAGCACCATATTTCGAACTCTATCATAGAGTCCTCTGAACATATTTACATCTATAATAAAGAACCCTATCTAAAAATCTCTAATCTGTCACTTGGATAAGGATAAAGACAACCATAATTTCTTATGTATTAATTTGTCCCTTTCCTACTAACATTTTTAAAAATTTAATCATTGACTATTTGTTACGTATAAATTAAAAAATGTATTTCAAAATATATCATTATCATCATTTTATAATTATCGTCTCTAGCCATTATAAATTCTCTGCCGAATGAAGGTCTCCTCATGATTTTACCACTCTCTTTGGTCCTCCGCCAATCTTTGCCATGTGACTACCAACTACTTCGATTATTTCATCTATCAATCGAAACATGGGCGGCCTCCAGGTTGTTTTTAGTATAGTGCATACCATTCAAAAATATTTTTTGTCTATCGGTTATTTCTGCATCTTGAAATATGGTAAGTCCATTGCCATTTACGTTTTTTAGCTGTGCCGACTAGCGTGTTTCGCGCGATAAATAAATCACGAAATATGCTTTATTTTATGCATTATCTATGCATTTTTTCGCCCAGACGTTCGAAATCTGTCACTTTGGTGGTGAAATTTTTTCCTGTTATCATCGGACGAACTCTCATTAAAATAACGAGATATTGAATGATTAATTGTCGTATGTCGTATACTGTCACATTCAAAGTATCAATGTGTCAGATGACTTTTGGCACAGCTGTGAAAAGTCCGCCATACTTAACTATCGATTCTCGTTTTTATTATCGGATATCGGAGTAAAATGAGTTTACTACGAAAAGTAAATATTTTTTTTTTACTTACAATCAAACAACCCGTTTTCGCAATTTTTTTTACTTTAGTAACTTTTTTTACTATAGTACTGGCCCTTAGTATTTGGTCTGGGTTACATTACCTTATGTAAGAATTGTAAGAAAGCACTTTTCTCTTAAGACACATGTTACTTTTAATGATCAAATTTAATCTTCCATGCGCACTCCGACTTGCTTACTTTTGTATTAGTATTTAGTATTAATACTTTCCGGTGTATTGGTTACTTTAAGGATTTTTATATTGATGCTAGTTTTAAAGGAATGTTGTTTTAAAATAAACGCCGATTTATCGGCACTGAAAAATGTAAATGTAAATGTTTCTCTTATTTACTTCTTTTCATAGGTAAATAATTTTCTTAAATTAATACGAATTTACTTAGTATGTTATGAAAAAAACAATTATTTTTTAAATTCTTATCCCCTAATTCTTTAATTTGGTTATATGAAATCTCAGACAATAAAATAAAAATTAGGATTTTTTTTATGGCGCGTGTGCACAGATGAGACTGAGCATAAAGGATATAGTGGCTGAGAGAGGATAGACTAGTGCGAAGCGAGCTATGATTCATTGCCGCGTGTATTTTGTACGCAGAGTACAACTGATACATATCAACATTTACCAACAAATGATACAGAGAAACCATTGTCCTTTTCGATACGGACTCTGATCTAGTAAGGTGGGCAAGGAACACATAAAATATTAAATGTATTGAAATGTTGAATAAAATAATAAAACATATTTTTCTCCTTACATTCGTGCCCAACCTTTTTTAAACTTTATAATTTAGTTTCCACAACCTTGTCGGTCCCTCATGACTGAGGATCGTGATCTCCGTGAACTCCCGCCCTCTTTACTATGCTCCTCCACTTTTCTCGGCATCCTGCAGATCTTAGGATTGTCACCAGAGAAATGGCTGTTGCCTGTTCTATTTGGTCGGTCCAACGGTTGGCGGATATTCCTCTTCCTCTTCGTCCTTCGACTTCACAACGAGCTTCTCCAAGCTATCTTCCCATTTCGCAAGATGACCCAAAAAATTGTAGGATTCGTCTCAGGCAAATGGTTGAGAGGCATCCGTCTTCTCTCTCTTGCCTTCAGGATCCATGATTCCACCATTTTGTTATTGTATATGTAATCTTCCGATTTTGTTTATTGTACATGAAATCCTTTTTTTTTTGTATTAGATACAGATTTTTTTTTTGCTTGTATTAAATTTGAATATTTGTAATTTTTATGTTTTTTCGTATAAATTATTCATTTTTAATTCTCCATTTTAAAATTTCTGCATCGAGTTGAAGTGATCCTTTGTTTAAACGAGCCAACGCGCTGAGTTATTGTGGAGCGGAATGGCGTCCGCAAATGATTTATTTTGTGAATTAATTTAAACTTTTTATACCATCGAACTTGGTTTGCTTCCAATGAGCTTGTATTAGTGCTGTAAAGGGCGGACATACATGTACTCACCGGCGAACTTGGAAAGTTGGCTTTATACTGTGAAAAGTTTAACTCGATAGACGGGGGCCCTTTAACTTATAATCGTGTGTTTAAATGATTTTTTTGTAAACGATCCCCGATAACAATGTTAGCAAGTTTAAAGAGGATAAAGTTAATGTCCATTTAACCGTTTGGCCTCCCAATTTTAAAACTCATTTTGAAGCACCCCCGTGAATGACTTTTGTTGAATGAGTTTTTAGAATCTGTCGTCACTTCAATCTCTTAAATATATATAGCAGTGGCGGTCGGTGACTTTTTGTAGAAGGTATGCTGGATAGACTAACCCACGAACAAGATGCAACTACTGATAAAAATAGTCTGTCAAATTAGCTCTATATATCCTATACACTCCGCGACATCAATTACAGATCCAAAATTTCATGTGTCATTCGTATAAATGAAAAATAAATTAAAAAATCCATAACGTATCTGAGTTTTCATTCAAAAATGTGTCACACAAACAAATTCCTCAGAACGCAGAACTCATACGCTCGCTTCGTATTGTGTATACGTTAGTATGTGGACTCGCCCACTACACCATCCCCATCTATAGACCAAATTTGATAATTCATTTGTCCCCCCCTTTTTTTTTTTATCATCACTATGTATCTAATTTTTTTAAATTATTTATATTTATAAAATTTCTTAATAGATTGCGGCACTGGAATTCAATTTCAAACGTAATTAGAAGACGTAGATGCATTTCCCCCATAGATGCACTTTCCCCGACTCACCTTATATGTATTGGGTGAATGTATATGTATTTTTATTTATTATCTTTGTTTTATTAACCACTAAATTGAGTTTAAATACATCTACCGGTTTCGAAAAATACCATTTTCTTCTTCAGGATGTCATAACTAACTAAAACATATATTATTGTTTCTTTGTCAGAATCTATTAAAAAAAAATATATTTTTTTTTAGTACCTAACTCAAATCATTACTTAATACAAACCAATTTTTTATCAAAACCATGACCATTTTCTATCAAATGATTAGAAATTCTGAAAACCCACTATTGTTCAAACATCTCAAATGCTCCCTTACTCTTATATTAAAATTTCTTTTACCAATATAAAATGCAGCATAATCCTTGTAACTAAGTTTATAGACACCAGAATTGTTAAATTTATCATATTTATTAGTAAATTTCCTCTACTATTATTTGTATAAAATGCCGGTCTAATTTTCGTAGTAGGTGTTTAGATATTTGATTCGAAAAGTTAATTATGTATAAAATCCTACGCCAATAATCATTATTATCATTATGTTTTATCTGTGATTTATATAAAAATTGATTATTATATTCTTTTAATTTATTTTTTAAAATAGTGTCTATCAAACCTGTATTATACCCGTTATTAACTGCTATTTTTTAAATTGTATTCAATTCAATATTGAAATTGGATGTTGACATAGGAATATTGACTAAACGATGTATCATGGAGTGGAACCCTGAATGTTTGTGTGATAATGGATGATTAGATTCATTGTGTATGGTAGTATTTGTAAAAGCTGGTTTTCTAAAAATTTTGAATTCAATTTTATTATTATTTTTAATCAATGTTAGATCCAAAAAATATTATTTTCCATTTCTAATATAAATTGTATTTTATTATTAAATGAATTAATGAAATTTAAAAATGTAGTTAGTTGACGTTGTGAACCTGACCAAATACATAATATATCATCCACATACCTTTTCCACAACAAAACATTTTTTAACAATGGAGAATCACAATCAAAAATATTCCTCTCCAAATTATCTACAAAAATATCTGCTATTAGTGGACTTGTGGGTGCTCCCATAGGAAAACCCTTTGTTTGATTATACGTTATATTATTAAATTGAAAATAATTTTGGTTCATACAAAGATTTAACAAACGACATAGATCTTTTACCAAATTATTAGGTAAATTAGATTAATTTAGTAAATCAGAAATTAAAATTTTACTTTCATTAAAAGGTACATGAGTAAACAAATTAACAATATCAAAAGAAACAAGTTTAACATTTTTGGGAAGATCCATGTCCTTTAACATATCCACTAATTGCAACGATTTTTTTTTATTTTTTCCTAAAAATTATTCGAGTAAATTTGTTTTAAGTGATGATTTGAGTTAGGTACTAAAAAAATAATTTTGGCAAAGAAACAATAATATATGTTTTAGTTAATTATGACATCCTGAAGAAGAAAATGGTATTTTTCGAAACCGGTAGATGTATTTAAAATCAATCAAGTGGTTAATAAAACAAAGATAATAAATAAAAATATGAATTTTAACAAAGTTAATATTGCTAATTTTAAAAGCAGAATGTATTTGTATTTCGACTCGCTCCGTCCATGTTGTCTCTAAAGGACAGGACGAATTTATTTATAACCGCGGTGTTTTCGGCTAGAAACCAATAGTCCAAAGCTTTTTTACCCTAGAACGCGGAACAAGGGATGTGTGTATGAAGCGACTGCGTCTGATATACAGGGCAATAAAAGATGAGTATGCTTGTATTTTACACTTACAGAATACGAATAAGTTTTGTGAAAGATTAGGCGTTTTAAGTATTAGGTCTTTAAATACGAAATTTCTAATTTCGAATCAATAGTTTGATATATTATATCTAGAGATACCAACCCGAATATCGGTATATTTGATATTCGAATATATTCGGTCTTTTTCTACTATTCGATATTCGAATATTTTGCAGTTATTCGAATAGTATTTGTACTTATTTCTAAGGATGGAATATTAAACAATTCTCAGGATTCTGATTCTGACGTGGAAGAGATACGTGTTGCTTGTTTGAAGAGTTCTTCGATGTCTGAATTACAGACTGAATTAAGAAGCACCATTTAATCCCTCGTAGAAACTACAAATGATTGTTCAAATATTCTAAAAAAATATTTTATATTTATTTATATGTAACTATATAATACAATATAAAAATCTTTTTGGACTGTGCCCGTCTCATTAGATGTGTCGAGATATTTGGATAAATTCAAAAAAAGGACAGAAACGTTAGACCTACTATTTGAAACACTTTTAACAGTTAAGCCAACGTCAACCGCTACTGAGCGGGTATTTTCAACTGCAGCGACGATAACTTACAGAGCGGGTACGACAGCGAGGTGCAGAATCGTCCTGAAATACTGGATCATCAATTTTTCGAGTCAAATTCTCAGCTGTTGGCAAAACACATTCGAGAGTTTCTTTTTTTGTATTTATCGGCATTCACTGACCCTCCCAGCATAATAAGGTCGCCAACACCGAGTGGTGTGGTGCATCTCCGCACCATGACGTATGGGGAATGTTTTACTGGGGTCAAATTTTGTTTCGTCAGATAAAACAACCCTCTCCCATCACGCTCACGGACCAATTTTCTTTTTCTTTTACCCATTGCAGTCGTTTTTTCTTTATTCCTTGGTCAATACAGATTTTTTTGCAGGTCTTCTTGTCCGTAAACCCAAACCTATTTTGAGTAGTTCTGACACTAACACCTAGCACTGGTGATGTCTTCGAGTTCCACTGAAGCAGAAGCGAAACGATTTTTCAAAGAAAGCCGTTTCAAAATGTGATCATCTCTATTCGAAGTACTGCACTTTAAGCCTGTTCCCACTTTCCGATTTGAAGTCCCACTTTCCTGGAATTTTTGGAGAAATCTTTTTACCGATGACTCATTACACTGAATTTGCCTTGCACAGTTTTGTTTTGATAACTCAACTCTCATTGCTTTTTTTTGCTCACCGAGTTGAAGTTCCGTAAACATTGCGACTCGGTAAAACTAATAAAATGACCACTCAGTGCAAAAACGGGCACTAAAGTGAAGAAATGTAGGGTTCTTCAGGTACCTGATAAGCGAATTGCCCTTCCTGGAAGCGGGCCGCTTTCTCCCGTTACCTACTTTGAGTTTTATTGACGCTTCATAGGAATTTTTTTGTCCTAATTAGGGGGTGTGGCTATTTTTGTTGCGCTGGGTGTAGCCCTATGATATTTTTAATACATATTAAATTATTAAGGAGAACATATTCTTATTATGAAGTTGTAATTATTCAGAACATAGGTCTGTGATATTTTAAATACTAATTAAATGTATTAATTAAGTTGTATTTAATAAAAATGTATCCAAAATTTAATAAAAATGAATTGTTAATTCTGACATCTCCTATCGGTTTACTCAGAGGTATTTGAGATTCCGTAAAAACAAAGTTGATGGCTTTCAAATAATGGAACGATAGATGTATTAATTTGAAAAGTGTAACATGTAGGTTCGAAAATTTTTCGTCAATCCACTGTGTTGGTATAGCATAATCGGATAATGCACGTTCCCCGGATTGAAAGCGATCCAGGTTCGAATCCCGGTAGCAACAACAATATTTTTAGAAAAAAATGGTTCTAATTAATACATTTAATTTGTATTTACAAATTAAATTATTCAATTAGAAGCAACGAAATATTTTTTGGATAAATTTATTTATTTTGTATATCTTTCTAGTTGATACATTTAATTTGAATATTTTTCCCTGCAAGAAGTAATCCAAAGACTGGAAGAAGTGGTAGTCAGTTGGTGCAAGGTCTGATGAATTCAGCGAATAATAGGGAGTTTCCAAGTCCAACTCCTGTGGTTTGAGTTGCGTTGTGTGTGCGACATGTGATTGAGTGTTGTCTTGCAGGGGGACCGATTTCGGCTGCTCTTTCATCACTTCATTCAATTGGTAGCAGTAGACGATTTTACCGTAATCGATTGACCAGGTTTCATTAAACTTGATAATACCAGCGCTGGACCACTACACAGACATTACCTTCTCTTGGTGCATATTCGGTTTCGGACTGTGTTTCGGCTCTTCATCTTTATCCAACACTTGAGCTGAACGATTTGTTTCAAATGGTTCAATATTATTGGAACAGTAACTTCAAACCTTGCTCGGTATATTCACGCGTAGTTTGATACGTGTCCGCTTCCACTATAACTTTCAGGCTATTAGTGGTCTTAGGTTGCCCATGTGACTCGTTTTCACGATTAAAATCGCCAGAACGGAACTTCTCAAACCATTACTTATCACGTGTTCATTTGCTACATTGTCGCCAAACACGCTGTTGATATTTAGAGCTGTCTGCACCGCATTGGTTCCACGACGGAACTCACTCACATTTTTGACATATCCACGATTTCACAAAAATTGATGTAAAAAAAAAAATACAATTCAAAAGTTAATCACAAACCAGTACGTGAATTTGAAAATGTAATGATGTACCTTCATAATAAAAAAATAAACTATGAACTGTCAAAGTGATATCGACTCTCAAACTTAGTACTTAAGGAAGTCTTGACATTCATACTTGATAACCTAACCTAACCTGTATATTATTATCATCATCATCATCATCTAAACATCCTATATTTTGCGCCGTTTCCCAACGAGTAAGTATGCAAAATTTGGTTTAGATCGATCGAAGGGTGTAGCATTTTATAGCGAACAGACAGACTGTTATTCAGTTTTATATATAAAGATTAATTTATTAGTATACATAACTTCCTTAATTCTCGCTAGCACACGCTGTGGATGCAATGTTACATTTTTTGTTACCTTTCATTTTTGTGTCGCATGTTTCTCAATAAAAAAAATTCAATCATCTAGTTGGGATTTGGGGAAGAATCGACAATACTTTTCAGTACCACACACATCCCTTAACCGGTTCATGGACCGGGAAAACTTGTAGATCACGGAGCGAGGGTTGATTTTTACCTGAAATAAAGTTTTAGATTGTTCGATGAAAATGTACGGTTCGCCTTCACCCACACTGCCGCTGGAACATGTTTATAATATAATTTTATCATATATTTGCAACATTCCTATTTATACCTTCTCTTTCTTGTACTTTATAACGAGTAATTTAAAATAAATTGAATACAAATTAAATGTATCAATTAGAAAGATATGCAGATTAAATCAATTTGCCGAAAAAATATTTTTGTTGCCACCCGGACAAAATTGAAACATTTAATTTGATATTGATATTTACAAGGGTTTAGAAATATGAAAAAGTGTTAATATCAAGCTAAATATTATAAATAACCAAATCCTCTTTGAAAATAGTCACCTTTTAAATTTGTTTTCATATTAGTTCTTACTTATTCCCCACTTTATACGTTTGTTTTTATCTATGTTTGTATTTTTAATTTCAGTATTCATTGTTTCCTGAAGAAGATACCATAGGTATCGAAACATGCTGAATTATCAATAAATAGTGGTTTAAACAAAGTATGTCTAAATTATTTATATTTAATTTGTATTAAAAATATCACTGAACTAAATTCTGACAATCTACAACGTCATAATAATAAATTGAATACATTACTGTCAAGTCTTATATGCTTACGTTTAATAAATACATATAATGTGTATAAATTTGAATTAGTTTGTCGCGTGGAATTTTCCTAGAAAGATCACGACCCACCCTTCCACCCTTCTCTTTCGTGGTGAAAATCCGTTTGTGTGTACTTCCCCGACCGCAAGCTCCACGTGCTCAAACAACAATAATTATTATAAATGTACTAAATTCATCCCTTCAGCGCTGAGTCTGCTCCGCTCCACACCCTGCCTCCTTCCGACTTCGTCACCCGTACACCTGCACACCTGCGTACACCTCCCCGTGAGCTGATTACCGTTACAACAATCTCCGTTCAGGGATACAATCACCTCAAAACACTTAAACAAGTGATGGTGAATTATGAATTACGAGTTACGAATTTACTCGTCGAATTAAATTAAAACGAATCTGTGAAATTCGTGACACGCGGTCTCGCTAAACTTGCTTTTCAATTTGAATCTTTCACAATCATGGCTGGCCACGTGCCGCCACGTGCTGCCACGTGCCATGTCAGCCGCCAGTATTAACCGACACTTTATCCCGAGCTGAAATCATACACTGCAGCATACACCCAGGTGCGGTGAATGGCGAATTATGAGCAAAATATTCCATATCGGTCCTATCCTACCTATTCGTCGCCAAGTTGGCATTTTTCTTCTTCTCTACACTAATACAGGCCGTGCTGCATTGCAGCAATGCTGCACGGTTTGGTTAGTCACAAACGCCATTCACTGCCCGAAAACAGTGCAAATTGCTTTATTATTTACATAACAATATAAATAAAATGAAAAATTGTTCCCGTATTCTTGTGCTATGAAAATAGGACTAACTTGATGGCCTCTTGGAACGAGGCTCGAACCCCCGACCACTAGATCACAAACTTACATGTATATAAGGTAACACCAAAGACAGAAAAGCAAATAAATTCCCAGGGATCCCTGATAATGGACCCTGCAATGAGATCCGAATTGTCAGCCAGAAAGGTCAGATATATACGGCAGATTAGCTCAGAGAACTGTACACAGAAGATTCTGAACGGCTAGGAGAACCTAAGATCATTTTTAAATACCCAGATGCCGCCAATATTGTTTCATGGTTCATAGTGCTCTGTTGACGATAGAGTTAATGGTACCAACATTATTCGCCAGGGTTATCAAATGCTAAAATGAAAAAGGTGGACAATCTATTCTAAAATCAATTGTAGATATCATATGTAGTCGTGGTTAGGGGTACCCCAATTGGTATCCAAAAAGAGGACGTGTCCTCCATTTTCAAATTGAAATATGTATCTCCTTTTATGGTTTATACTGCTCTACATACTCGACACAAATCACCCGCATTTATTTTTGAACAAAAGAGACAATATTATCGATAACATAAATCTATTCATTCCTCCAATCCGATTAATATGTAGTAAGTATCAGCGCTATGCTATATTATTAACATAGTATATGTTATGTCGGAGGCACCCTCAGAACGAGGAAAATGTTCTAACGTCGTGTCAAAATACTTAAAATGTTAAATTTTGTTATATAAATAGGAAATTCGAAGGTCACTGATATACAACGTTGTTATGTATATTTAGCATCTTTGTAGACACCAACGAAGCAGAAATATATATATATATATATTTCTAAACCTATTCCATGCTGTGTTCCGAAGTGTTCTTCGTATTTACTTCATTTTCACTCTGCGTGTTTTCCTCTCACAGCGTTGTAGTTTATAGTCCGCGGCTACTTTGGATTTTTGATTTTGAATATCGTACTTTGTATATTATGTATGTTACGAACGTGTTTAAACATTATGAAATATTGCAAGAATTCACTCATTTATCTCTCGTACATATACTTAAAACGGATGGGCTATGTACAAATGTTACATGTTTACCGCGCCAATGGCTAAATGAGGAACACGTGGACGAAGTAAATAATATACGGCTATATACTTCGCGTTCAAGTCCACACCGTCTTAAAAAGAACACCTGGGTTACATACATTTACTACGTAAACGCTCTGGCGCGCAGGTTTCTACGCGGTCAACGTGGACTAGTTAATTAAATTTATTTTGTATATATGTATAACGTTATATTTTTACCACGTCTTTTCGGTACCACATGTGCTATTGAGTATTTATTATTAAACGCGCGGACAACATATAGATTGTAAATCTGCCTATAAAAAGGTACACTTTAACATTAGTACTCTTCGATAAATCTGCTGTGCAACAACAACCTAAGTTTTTATTCATTAACTGCGTACCTGATCTGATGCGTGCACTGCACGCACCCATCTTCCTACTGCAAATGATTGACGAAACCAGCATGTGATAAACGAAAATAGTTTTTTTTTCTGTACGTAAAAATGTACTATACAGAGTACGATATTAAAAAATCTGAGCTTAATAATATAACTGGACTCGAGCGAAAATAGGTAGCCAAATTTTACATTCCGGAAGAAATGAACTGAGGCAGCGAGAGCAAGCGTGGATCAACACCGAGGAGCCTTGTCTTGAGTAGTAGTCTTTTAAATACGAGTCTTTAAATGCAATAACAATAAAATAAATACAAAAATTGTTCATTGCACATTGCCAATCTAATGATCATTTATAAAATCAGCGTTGCTCCACTATTGCAATCAAATTAATTGCCATTTAAAGTCATTACTCGTGTCTATAAAGTTTGTGGGTTAGTTTAGTATACTTTTGCTCTCGTTGCCTTAATTATAATGCCATTTAATTTAATTAAGTATAATGTGTCTTTTGTCACTGGGTCAACATTTTGAAATGCCACGCAACCTCCCTGCAAACCGCTCGACTGTGTATCGAACAAAGTGAAATGAAAAGTGAGATACATCGTAAATGGCCACGCTTGAATATTTAATACTCAATCTCCAATCACGTTACTGCTTTACGTTCATCTCGATACGTGCTCCGTTTCGGAACGTAAATAATTAATGATCCATTTGTCCAATGAGCGTCCATCTCGACGTTCATAACCTCGGGCGAAGTGCTTTATCGACTTTTTACATTCTTACATTTTTACGTTCAACATCAAACATTTTTACATCTTCTCATTTCTACACATTGTATCCATGTGATTTTAGTGAGTTTGTTCTAACTTGTTTTTTTATTTATTTTTCAATAAAATTTTTTTATACAGATTAAATGAATCAATTAAAAAACAATACAGAATAAAATCATTAATACAAATTAAATGTACATCCTTCTAATTAAAAATATTACAGACCCTATGTTCTCAATAATTACAACTTCACAATAAGAATGTGTTCTCCTTAAGAATAATAGAATAATAGAACCTTTGGTTGCTTCTGATTAATTAATAGAATTTGTATTTTGGCCTGAAAAATACAATGTTAGTCATATGCACTGTGTTTTTTATAAATATATTTTGTTCTTGTTTTTGCGTTGGAGGGGGGGGGGGGGGAATTTCAATACTTATTCATCTTTTCGCGGTTTTTACGAAAATATTGGTTTATGTTATTTATTTATATCACAAGCTATAGATTTTTTTTAACCATAACGTATACAGGGTATAACAGACCTAGTCCAAAAAATGTTATGGGTCGAAAATGTTTTAAGGAATATGTGAAAATTCTGCACGGTTACTGAAAATATTATTGTTTGAAATTTGTACAGAATCGTATTAAGCTTGAAATCTACATACTTCGAAGTAAATATTTGCGAATTTTTTCCATTGTTAATGTATATTTTCGCTTCAGGCCCTAAATCATCTCACAAAAAATAGTATAGCTGCTCGAAATTAGATGACATTTATTTTTTGTATTCAATATATAATTTAAAATCACTCGTAATTTAGTCAGGTATCCACCCATAAAATATTGTGGACTAGGTCTGTTACATCCTGTATTGGACCTTTAGGAAAATTCTCGCATGTATGGAATACACTTATATTATGATGTTAAAGCCAAGATTACGGAAGCGAATTAAAAAATAACAAAATGTTCAAAATTAATGGAGTTACATCATATATCGTTATATTTGCAATATTTATTGATAGAATATTTTAGATGGTTTTAAAACGCTTCGTATCGTATAAATGGGCGATTTTAGTTAATATATTGTATTTACTCACGCTTTTGGGCGTCAAATACTATTTAAAACTAAGTTTTGTATCAAAATCACAATTATTTCTTATTATTAAGGAGAACACATTTTTGTTCTGAAGTTGCATTTTCAGAACATAGATCTGTGGTAATTTATCACAAATTAAATTAATCATTCTATCTATCGAAAAAATACTTCATTGCTACCCAATAATTTATTATAAATAATATACTCGGTCTTATTAATGTATATTTTTTGTTGGTTTATTTGCTTCATTGTGCCGATATTTTTCAGAGAAAAATGCCGATAACTCTTTTACCTACAATATGAATTAATATTGTTACTTGGATACAATATAACTTGCAAATTTTGCGAATTAAGCGGTTTTACGGATCTTAAGAGAAAACAACATTTTCTTATAAAACATGCTTTTTGCAGTTTTATTTAATATATACAATATTTAATAAAGAATACGATCGATTAATTCGAATGGCAATACGCATATTATGGATTTTATTTCACAGATTCACAGTTATTGGAACATAATGGTCTCATGTATCTGCTCGCCTCGTCGCTGGTGGAAACATTGTTTACAAAAGTGTAAAATATGCAAACAAGTCTTATTAAATTATTCTTTTTCCCATTGACATATTTCTAAGCTATTTGTAGGGTGTAATAATGACGGCTGTCGTTGCTGTTGTCCGCACATGTGCAGATCGCTCACCTCGATTTACAATTTTCAAGGTTTATATTTAGCATCATATTACGAATTTCCAATCACAATAATTATATGGGGGCTCATCTTCAGGAGATTAAAGATTTTTCTGTAAAAGATACTTTAATCTGACTGAAGATAAGGAAAGGTATCGGTCATAAATGCATCCGTGATGTCACGTGTGGACTATAGTTTTTATGCTGGCCTGCCAATGTTTTAGCTGGATAGACTACAATCAATCAATTTCTTCTAGAACCTTCAGACCTCAATCAGTTCAACAACACCTTCAGTTAATTTTCCGATTAATCATCGTGATGATTGATTCTGGCTCAGCCTCGTCAGCTTCCTCGAATCTTTTTTCGTTAGGAATTTCTGTAATGACATCTAGTGTGAGCTCTTCTTACGGGATTCCAATGGCTCCATGACATCTTCAACATCACCTTCGTTTGTGAAATTAAGTTGTGAAGCAGGAGTGATTATTTCTTCTCTTGCTTCAGCAATGTGAGTGATCATTTCTGGAGCAGTGATCAATATTTGAATGAGAGTCAAAATGATTGTATTTAAAACTACCCGTTTATAAAATTTTATAATTGTAATTTAATGGTGAAAAAATAAACTCTATGATAATTGCATTTAGTAGGAATTGATTTTATCATCACACATATTTACTATATTAAATAACTATTTAGTATATCCTTTAGTTTTTTTTTTCACAGTTTAATATGTAATACGGCTTTCTTTTTCACAGCTATGAGTCGAGAGTTTACATCATCCCCAGTTGACACCACAGTTTTTGAAGGAGACGCACTTCAGTTTCCTTGTCAAATACAGTCAAACCCCACGGCCAATATTACTTGGGAAAAAAATTCTGCACGTCTTCCAGATAATAAAAGGTGGGTAATTCTTTACCTATTACTTTAGTCAGTATGTACAATAATATATGTTTTAAATAGTAAATATGTGTGCATTTTTGAGTTATTGTGACTGTGATTGTATGATTGTTGTTTGATTGTAACAAAGATTGGTAATTGAGTTTTAAGTATTGGAGGTTTAGTTTCTAGTGTAATTACAAATTTCACAATCACAGTTGAAATAATGGTTTGGTTTATCACTAATTGGTATTTAAACGTTTAATTTCCAGATTTTATGATTTTCACAGAAATATCTAATGTATTTATAATATTTTTTATTTAAATAATTTTATAAATAAATTATATTATTAAAAATTATTGTTTTTTTATAGATATTATATTCTTAACTCTGGATCACTTCTAATAACCAATGTTCAAAAGGAAGATGCCGGAGATTACAGGTATGATCATTATTTTCCTTTATACATACACATGTATATCTGTACTAGGTGTTAGGGTTTTTGTTATGAATTTTTAGATCAGGTTTCAGAAATAACATCCATCATTTCAATTATCTTTTAAGTCTTTAACCTTTACACGCCCAGCGGTCCCTTGAGGGCCCATCCAGTAGAGCATATTTCAAGATTTAATTACACTGATTTATATGAGAAATGCCACAATAATTTGAAATTACACAGATATATATATGCTTTGTTAAGCCATTGGCTTAAAGATTGCATTGTGTGACCGACGCAAATCGCCGGTCACCAAAGTGGTGGGTGGTGGATGTACTCGCAAGGGATGGGTTAGATAGGAAGTAGAGATTGGGGAATGAGGGTGTGATGAGGGGATAAGGGGATGAAGGGGGAGACCTTCGATAGCGGATCAGGATGGACTCACGGAACCAAAGGACAGCTCGACTCACCTGGTTGATAATGCTGGCTCTTCCGGAAGTTCACTCAATGTAGATTAACACAGCACAAAACTTTGATGAGTTCCAAGCTCCCAAACAACAAAATCATAGCAATGTGTGCGAAGTAGTGATCCAACACAAATAATCAAATAAATAAACAACCAGTCGAGCCAATGGAACAATATGTACCGGTTTGGGAATAGACTAAGGGGGTAGGAATAAACTAAAAATTGGTGACAATATACTACATTTAACAATCATTATTCAGGGGCAAGTATGAAAGTATATGTGTTCACCTATAAAAAATAATATAATGAATTTAATTTATTACGAATACGGAACAGAGATTACCTTATAACGTAGAGTAGATATGTAGCACTAAAGATTAGATCAGCACTGCTCTAAAACCAAAACCTGAGAATGAGAAGATAGAATTCATTATTATCATTTACTGTAAGAGACCAAGCTTTTAAACGCTTAAACGGTTCAAATATCTGTGAACATGTGTGACTAGGAACAGTAATAACCAATAAGAAAAGCTTATGTGTCTTCCATATGAAATGGTCCAACACTAATTGCTTGACCATTTTTAAATATTCTCATGGTTTTTGTGCATTCACCCTAACTTGTTGGTAGTTTAAAATGACCATTATTTTAATTTTATTGTTTTTGGTTATTGCTTGGCGGCCATATTTGTTTTACAGGATGTAACGTATTTTGCAAAGTGAAGGGTTTGCGGAAACTGAAATATCTCTGGTCCTATTTGTCCTATCAATATGGGGTTAAAAGCAATTTGTTTAGAAAGAAACAGACTACAAGATTGCTTTTACACATTTTCACCTACATGCATTCCTATAGCGTTAAATGTCAGCCTTAATTCTTAGCTTTCATTTTTAAAAAGTCCCATCTTCACGCCCCTGTATGTAGGTACTTAGATTTTTTGTTTAAATAGTTTTTCGCCACTCTCGAACTGACCCGTACGCAGATTATATTGTGACATTCATATTTTTTATTCTAAAAATGGTTGTTTCTTTTGTTTCCAGGTGCATTGCCATCAATTCATTCCTAAACAAAACCCGCCACAGTCCACCTGCTAGCGTGGCAGTGGTCAAATCATCCCTAACATCCTATCCCCTGAACTTTATCTCTGAGAATGAAGATGAGCTTGCTTCTAATGAAAACTCTTCAACAGTCATTAATACAAAAGATATATCAGTTTATTACGGAGATAATGTGTCCCTGGGATGCGCGGTGGCCGGGAAGCCAAAACCCAAGGTTGTTTGGAATTTTCAGTCAGATTCTTCAGGAACAGAAGCGAAGGAGATTAGTTCAATGGAGGTGTTGAGGATACTTGGCGTAAAGGAAGAAAATAGTGGCCTCTACACTTGCATCGCAACCAATGAACAGCAAAGCATTCAGCAAGTAAGTATAGCTAAGTTATGTTTTTTTTTCTGCACATTATTTTTTTTTTTTTGTCAGCACCTCATACTTGATGTAATCTTAAATCGATGGATATAGAATATATATTTCTATAATTTTTCGGTGAGAACTAAGTATTTATGACAAAAATGTAAATATTACAATTAATTACAGTATCACAATGTGTAGGGTGTATACGTATCGGGTTTTATGTTTTATTTCACTCGGGCAAATACATTGAAGGCCCTCGCATCAATGTGTGCGAGTGAGAAAACGATACTTACACTGTTTCTGAAAATCAGACAATGCATTATTTATCACACCACAGAGACGTGTCAGTGATTCCCAAACACCCGTTGCTAATAGTCGGTATTTGTTTTGTTGTTCTCTGTTCTAATTGGTTTGTGAAATGTGTCATTGTATTTGTGTAACGTCCGGTGTAATCGTAAATAAATGAGCTGTTTTAAAATTATCTAAAGAGAATAGGTATGTTTCAAAAAAGGAAATACGAAGACGTAGAGAGGATAATAAAAGATGACTATAGTGATAATGATGACAATTTTGACAGCGATATAAATATTGAAGAATTTTGAGACTAGTTGCTTCCTTCACATTTGCTGGCAGTTCATTGAACAATTTAAATTCTTTACAGATAATATACTATTTTGTGTTCCTGCCAGATTTGTTTGTTTTTATGTATGTAACTTTATATATGTATGTTGATTGTTACCAATAAAGAAAGCACATAGGGTGTCGAAAGGTGTAGTTTCTAAATTCACAGACTAACATCTTGTCTTTTTCTGTAATATACATCTTGATGGATTGCATGTAAATTCTTGCTTTTGTTGACGAACCAGTACATTAAAATGGTTCTGGGAAAAGGTGGTTTCCTTTCGATGCCTTTCAATAGTGATATTATATTTTTGTGTCAAATGTACATTGTGACCAAGAATTCCGCTCCCGTGTTCAATATTTGAAACCGTTACGCTGGCCAAAGTTCAGTGAAATCTAATTTCTTCAGTTTTTCCAATTTCTCACCTTTTTGAAGAAATATGTTCTTGGTCAGCAGCGATGGTAAGTACCTAAGACTAAATTCTTGTGCCTTTTGGTTATTGTTATTGCCCCTTGTTAATATTGTTGCCCTGAATTAACACAAATGATTTTACAAATACCATAAACTCGTCAATAACACGGATGCATCAGCTTGGCAACATGGAGCATACCTGAATTGAAGACATGTTTATATGCTTAGTTTTAAAATTATGTACTGTAATATGTAAATAAAAAATAAAATACTATTGTTTATTAAAAACCCACAAGGCCGTTGATGGTAAAAAAATAATAAAAAAATAATTTTCTTATGTATTTCTATTCTCTTATTGTGATTTGTGTTTGAATGTTTGAATTTTATGTTTCCATTACTTCCGCGCCTTGTTTACTTGCTCATAAAAATATGAAACGGAATTATCAAACTTCTATATTTTTAATAAGATAAAAAAATACTTTGTAAAAAATATAACATTTTGAGAAGCACCGTTGCACGCTGGCTTACGAGCGTGGATTGGTCAGCGGTGCGCAGGTATAATACGTTTGACACAGCCGGTGACATGAGGGAACTCGGGAGTGATTTTATATTATATAAAAATCCCCAAAATCTAAATATGATACCAATTCTTGTATATGTATGTATGTATATTTATGCATATGATAATAAATTATAGACATGTTCTTGGGGTCTTTTCGTCCCCCTGTTCGGAGCGCTAGTAATTTTGTTATACTTCGTACAAGGAATGTTAAGAAGGGCTTTAAGATTTTCATAAGACTCTTTAAGATGTACTGAATAGGCAACAGGGATTGAGCCAAAAAGAGTGTCATTGTTTAAAAGTACACCCTTCAAACTTAATTTTGACGAGTATAAACAGCCTCCACTGACTTGGGTCATGGGTGACATTAAAAAAATCCAGTAAACAATCAAAAATAATAATTATTATTTAGTGTTTTACATTAATTACCAACCAACCAACCATAAATTATTATTTTCAGTGTTTTCTTTTTATTTTAGTCTGTATAAATACGGATAAGATAACAAATATGTTTTTTTGCAAATGAATGTTAAAATTAATATTTGTTTTACATTTATCTTACAACAGATGTTTAGCCTAAACTTGTTGTGTTTCAATAGGACGGAGTCCGTAAATAAGCAATGCATTGTGATATTTTGATCAAACATACAAAATAAGTCTTAATAGCCATTCAATAATGATATTTGTTTGAACACATAACAGGTTTTTAGTGAAAATCTAAACTACATATAAAGCTGTTGGACTATCACTTTTTTGTTTCATTATTCCAACTTATTTAAAAATATGAATTAAAAATTTTCACCCAACTTTAAAAATATTATCTGAATGTGTAGTGAAAATATTAACTCATTTTTGATAATCACTTGCTAGATAGCTAGATATTTGGGTTAGTTATAACTCTTGACACAATATATTCTTGAATTTATATGCAATATTAATAAAAAATTAATTGCAAAATATGAGATAAGCGAAGATAATAAAATGTCACTTATTTATTTATTTGTCACCATGTTTAAATTATTAATTTTTGTACTATTGGAGCAAGAGAATTTTACCCTATAAACTCGAGCAGAAGTCGAGAAATTTGTTGCCATTTTGGAAACGATAAATGTTAACTTTGATTTATAGTCGAGTCGCATTATCTGCCTCATGTCGTGTTTTACCATAATAATTTTTTTTTATAATAATCACAACTAAAAATATAACTTTTTTTGGCAGTGTTTTAGATTTAATAGATTTTGAAGCTCTTTGTTCTCTTTACAAAAGTGTTATCTGATACAAATATAATTACAATAGGCCTGTGTCAGCTTAACTGTTTTTTCCCATTTTGTTTATTTAGGCATCAAATTGTTATTCTTATTCAAATTACACTCTTTGTGCTGGCTCCAACACACACGTGTAATTCTCAAGTTTTCACATTTATACAGAACTAACAAGTTATTTACAAGTAGCGGATCCTGGAAAACATTTGACACCCATGTATTCCAATTTCTTTTGTTATCATTTTTGGTGACCAAGCAATACTAAGAATATGAACATCGACAAAAGCGGCGGAGATATTATCAGGGCTTCGAACTGTTATTTTTTTCATTTTCATTCCGGTTCAATTAAAAACTATATATCAGTTCGATTTCAGTTTTTGTTCTGGAAAAAAAAAGTTTTTTTTTCGGTATTCAGTTTTTGATTCAGCTCCGAGTGATTAATTTTATATTTATATTCAAAATTTATTTTCTATCATAATTTATTTTATTCCTTCTTTTGTAATAAGCATACTAAATGAATTGATAAAATAATATAAATAATGATAATTAATAATTAATTATAGGTATAATAATTAGAACTAATATATTACATAACACATGATAATAATATAATTTATTAAACGAAACATTTATAAATTAGACAAATTCATATATTCACAGTTGAAGTATACAGGATTCGTGGGTATATATTTATTTATAATTAAAAAATATGAAAATTACCTCTGATTATTAAAATATCTTCCAATGTATTTTCATTTAAATTATTTCTATTGTCTTGTAAAATAACTGAAGTGGAGAGTAAGATTGTTTTAATGCATTTTAATTTGAACATGTACCGAACCGAAATAAACAGATTTTTTTTCCGGTTCATCTCCGGTTTTTGTTCTGACAAAAATAATAGGTTTTTTTCCAGTTTTCGGTTCAGTTCTGGTTTGAATCCCTGGATATTATATAACCAATTGAATTTTACTTTTAAACATTACTCTTATTTAAATTGATAATGTGAGTTTATTTCTTTCCTAATATATTATATTGCTTTTTACAATAAATTAAGTAATTACAATAAAATAATAATTTTCAATAAATTGAACCGTTTAATAATAATTAGGCCTGTGAAGTATTAATTTGTACACATTAAATCACTTTTGATTTACTTATTGTATATCTGGTCTGGTAATATCCATTCAATTATTTGAATTACCATCTCATTAATCACTTAATTTGACAGGTTAAATGGTAAAAATGGGTAAATGCTATTATTTTCTTAATAATGGTTAATATAATATTTTAATGACTGTATTTTTTGATTTAGGCGTATCGTGTGTCTGTGCTCCTGGCTCCTTACCTCAAACATACTCCCATCTCGGAGCACACCCCCACTGCTAAGACTGTGCGATTCAACTGCTCCGCTGGAGGCAGTCCTCCTCCCAGAGTTGTGTGGTACAGGAACGGCCGGCCACTCAACATCACAGGCAGGGTGAAGCTCAAGGCTCAGGATAAAAGGCCACCGGAGCTCATTGTCAGCGATACCATCAGTACGGATAGAGGTAAGGTGTAACTAACTAATTTAACTGACAGTGTTTCTCCGCAGGGTTAGGTAGGGTCCACTTTCATATATCTTTGCAGGCGTGTTCTTCAGTTGCTGAAGCTTTTTACAGAGCCATTTTCCAATATTTGGTTTATCTGATCATGCCAGGTCTTTTGCGGATGCTCTCTGATGCCTTCAACACTCAACAGCTATTTTATTTACCATCCTCTCATTGCTTATGTGTTCCACATGACCAATTCATCTTAGCAACCCTTTTTTAAATCTATCGACTATGCTAAACAGCTCTAAATTTGCCCCTAATTTGTTTATTCTTCATATCCTATAGATTTTCCACACATGTACCAGTGACTGCATTTCCAATACATTCAGTCCTCGTTCTTATGTTTTTGCCAATTCCAGGTTTCTGTATATCAGTGTTGTCACTTTAACTCTAAAGTGGGTAGGGTGTAACATTCGATAATCTGTATGCATTTTAATTTTTTTAGTAGTGAAATAACAGGTGATGCAAGAAGCGTTCTAGTTAGAAAAGCAAGAATAGGAATGACAAAAAATTATTTAACAAAAGAAAAGATATCCCAACATTGAAAATAAACAAAAAACTAAAAAATTGTCCATCAAATCGTTTGTCTGGAGCATAAGACTATAAAATTAAACGAAGACCATGAACAAACTGGCTGGAATAAATTATAAATTTTATAGAATATAATTGCTGCAAAATTTACATATTTTAATTGCATCAGGAGCATACAATAATATTAATAAAATATCAGCATTGTTATATTATTGTCATATAAAAGATATCTGTATTGTGGAAAAAAATTTCAATAACAAATCTGATTTGTGTATTAAACAAATAGTGATTATACAAATAGTATTGAAATAGTGATGACTGGGAACCAATTATTTATAATGAATTTTATTACATTTTATAGTATGAGAAGGTGAAAAGAGGCCTTTATGATTCACCCAGCGGTGGGCTGCCAATACGTTAATAAGGGGCAGATTTTTTTTTATCACTACAATTATACGCAATAATTATTAACCCTTCAACTGCCAACTCTATTTGAAATGGAAGACGTCACATAGGGTAAGACTAGGCTATAAGGGTCTTGATTTATCTATCAAAAGCTGGGACCTGTCGTTCACAGATGGCAAAATTATTTAAAAATATGACTTTAATCCCTACGAGTTTGCAAGGTCCAAAAATGCGTGTTACATAGAGATACATGCTTTTAGATTGAGAGAAGCGGCTCGAGAACTGCCTGCAGTTGTATGTTTATATTAGAGCAAATTTATACTTATGTTGACTGGGTGGGTGGTATAATCTTAATATCATTTTTAATTATAAAATATTGCGGGTGATTTATGTATTTAATTAAGTTAACAAATAATTTTGTTGCATTATGTATCTAAAATAGGTGTGTACCAGTGCATCGCTTCTAACAGCTTGGGTGAGGCGAGCGCCTGGGCTTTATTGGCTGTGAGGGCCCTTAATGTTCCTCCACCATCCCTGGTACGATGTCGGCCCCTTTCCAAGGATACAGTCCGCATCACATGGGAGGCACCACAGCGGTTGTCTGCTGTTGCGTATACTGTGCATTTCATGTTGGCAGGTCAGCAATAATAGTGATGTTTTAATGTAAGGGAGGTAGGAATGTAGCTGCTCACATGAATGGGTTAACCCATCCTTGGCCCAGCGCCGTGTATATCTGTCGCAAAAAATTTTTCCACCATAGCCGGCGAAGTATTTATCCATCCTGACATAATTTATTTATCTGATACGCCTTGTATTGTATCTTTGCTTTGAATAGTGAACCTATTGGAATCTCGATTCAGCCTCTAAATAGAGATACACACTTTTATTTTGTTTGTGGCTTGGTCGAGCCGGCACTGGGTCAAATCTTACTGGTTTAACCAAGCCAAAACATTCTGTGAATATTAATGGAATGAAAATATTTTATTAATATACATACAAGTAAATAATTTTTAGGAGAACACATTCTTATTGTGAAGTTGTAATTATTCAGAACATAGGTCTGTGATATTTTAAATATGAATTAAATATATTAATTAGAAAGATATACATATAAAATCAATTTTGTCGAAAAATATTGTTGTTGCGCCACCGGGATTCGAACCTGGATCTCTTTCCTAACCGGGGAAGGTGCATTATCCAACTATCATTTCAAATAATGGAACGATTAAATGTATTAATATCAAAAAGGTAACATATAGGTTCGAAAATTGTCGCTAAAAATATTGTCACTGTAGCATAGTTGGATAATGCACCTTTCCCCGGTTAGGAAAGAGATCCAGGTTCGGAACCCGGTGGTGCAACAAAAATATTTTTCGATATAATTGATTTTATATGTATATCTTTCTAATTAATATATTTAATTCATATTTAAATAATTTTTATCTAACATTTAAATTGTGTATATTATGCTACAAATACCGGTGGTGGTGTATATGTTACAGTGAATGTGTATTACCAGTGAAAATATAATTTCATCAGCTCAGCCAATTAAAATGTATCAAACAATTGACTTATAAGTTCACTGCTCAATATTAGTGAAAGTATATTTGTTTATGGATGATTGTGTGTTTGTGTCATTGATGTTATCCATATACAAGAGATATACATACTTAGAAAGGCAAAACCGACGATAATAGAGGATGGCCATAACCATCTGCCGTATGCAATATATTGTCTGACGATAGTACGGGTAGCTAATTTTTTAATGTTTTATTTTACAATAAATTCAAAAATCGTTTATTTTTATCTGGAGGCTTGGCTGGTAATGTGTCTCCCTACAACTGTGTTTTGAAAACTGTAGTCAGTCGGAGACAGCCATTTTTATCAAAAATGACAATAAAATAAACAATTTGATGATATTTTATTTTCCTGTTCAATTCAATCACCTGCGAACATTCCTCATCCCACCAAGGGTTACTATGAGTTTTTTTGGATTATGATTTAACTTTAACAGAGGAATTGAATTTGAATTGTCCATGTATTGGTTTGAAAAAATAAAAAGATAATTTTTATCAAAAATAAGCACTATTTAATAAGACAACAAAATATGTTGAATTGAATACTTTTTTCATATTTTAATCGATATAAACACGCATTTTAATGGGAAACATAAACACACAAATGGTTCACAACTGTCAAATAGATAGTTTGCTAGTAGAAATATATATCTTCTAGTGAAAATGTTTTCGGATATGATTTCACTATGTATATATAAAATATATTTTCACTGGTAATACACATTCACTGTAACATATACACCGTATTGTCAAGGTATCACTGGCAGAACGCTATATTATATTACTTATTTTTTTAGATGGCGGCGAGGAGTATTCACATATTCTGACGTCAAAAATTTATGATCTTAATAAATTGGAACCATTTAGAAGTTACGAGTTCTATACAAAGACCTACACAAACCATAGAGGTGCTAGCGATCAATCACCGCACGTGGTTTGTCATGGACAAGGAGGTAACTTAACTTAAAAGGTTTACTAAAATTGTAAATTGACATGTATACATATATTTATTGAATACCTCAACTTTCCTTCAATGTTTGTATGAAGTGTTTTAGAAATTGATTGAAGGCGTTAAAGTTACTCTATTTTTTCAGTGGATGTACATCTGTCATCAGTGGGGAATAGTTCAATGCATGTGGCCTGGAAAGAAAGTGCTCCCAATGTAAAGATGTTGCAAGTGCAGTGGAGACTCATCGGTCCTAATTCCACAGTTTATAACGTCACTCTCCCGCCCAATGTTTCATCACACATTGTGGAAGGTAAATATTTATTTTTGAATGTTTTCAAATACTATTTTTGAAACCATTTTGTATAGATGGGAGGCTAAAAGTCACAATGAAGGTTCATATTTTTGCAGTTATGAAGTAGTACTTCGAATTTTATGATGGAGAAAAATTACATGGTTATACAAACTAACTAATTTATTTTTGTAAACCAATCTTCAACTGCTCAAATACAGAGAAAGACATTATAATATTAGAAAATTACCATCAAAATTGTAGTTGCACGTTTTTTATTGAATGGGATCTGTAGTTGATTGTCGGTGGTTGTGTGGTGTTATGGCCTGTGTCCGCGGTGATCCCTCAATGAGACTTTGATATCTAAGAGTCACTAAAGGTACATACATATGTACTGGATGTGTCATTCCAATTCACACGCAAAACATATGAGCCGATGATTCATAAATTGCTTCGTGTTGAATTTTGTAGCATTTTTATTTCATCTCGAGTTTAATCTTTGTGAGAAATTTCTTCAGAAAAAAGGATTGTTACTTCTTCAAAGATCCTGCAATGTTGCTGCTGTCATTATGTGTGGTGACTGATATTGTTTCACGGTTCAAAAATTTTTACAGCCAGAACTTGTAGACAATACAAAAATATATGTCAACAACACAAACTGCCACATCAATCAAATCACTCACTAAAATACATTTTTAGTGAGTGCATAATCTGAAAACATTCTGGGTTTAGTATAATTCCCTATTCATCTGATTTTTTAGGGCTGTTTATGTGATCAAATCTTCAACCAGGAGGTTTTATAGAACACTGCACACTAAAGAGTACGTTTTCGCGATACTGCAAATAGATGTTATTAAAGCTCTGTAATTTTTCATAAATAATTTTGAAAATGATTTCACTAATAAATTGACTTTTCACTTACTCCTAAAACTAGTACTGTTAAACCAATTAGTTTTTCATCAAAATTTATAATTTGCTAAGAATTTAGAAATTGATATATCATTCGAAGGATGTTTATTAATTTTCAAATTTACATTCAAGATATACATCCACTGAACAAGTACGAGTTCCGGGTGCTGGCTTCACCGAGTGACACCTGGCTATCCCAAGATCTCAGTCTCATCCTGTGGAGTTCAGCTGCCAACGGGACTATTCACCCCTTTAACAAGAATACCAGCAGCAGGGGATACCCTGCAATTGGGTAATATATATACATATTTTTAATTAACTTGATAATATTTATTTTATATTAGTGCATACATAATTTGTATTCCTGAAGTTTTATTATCATGTTAACTGCTAACAAAAATGTGCTAGCGATATATAATGTGCACATAAATTTCGGTAATTTATACATTTACAAAGTTATTAAAAACATTGAATAGCTACATACACTTTCATTTGTCATGAGATACTATATTTACATTATCCCAAACTTGCGGGATCCTCGTAGCATGTTAAAACGTATATGCTCGTATATCAAAAGAAACATAGCAACGGATGAAATATGTATATGAAAAGTACTAAAAGTAAGTCACTAAAATACACTTTAATTATTATTGAAAAAAATATATTTACAACGATATTTGCTTGTTTTGATCTGGTTGTACAAGGTCTTTTGCGTGCGCCCTCTATTCTTGTTGCCTTCGAAATTCGTCCCATATATAATAATACAAAAATTCAACTCTAGTATCAACAGGGGCATGCAGTGCATACAAGCAAAAAAGCTGTGCATTACTTAACATTTTGAGAAATAAATATAAATAAAATATTCCATATGCTATAAACGGACGATTTATTATAATTACGCTACCGCCATCTGTACCAGTAGAATCTTTAATTGCTTAATTAATTATCCTGCCACCGCAGCCGGTGCTGTAGTCTTATGTTTATTTATCCCTACTAAAATTGCTATCCTCTATTTTTAAGCTATCCTTCTATTCAAGCCATACAATTGGCTATCTACTGAACTTAAAACTCCATTCAGCTGATCTGTTTTGTACAGAGTCCTTACGTATGCTGTTTCTTAACAGAATAACATTTGAGAGGTTATCAGCTTGGCTTACAGCTGCGTGCAAATCATTGAAGTATCTACTTCCCCTTTTACTAATTCACAAATTTTACTATCTTACTGTTGTTAACGTGTTGTTTTCATGATCGTTGTTTGCGTTCGAGGTGCACGATGGATTTATTTTGATTTGGGAAAATCAAAAAGCAATCCGGCAGAACTATTTCCTACGTTAACTTTTAATAAAAATAATGTTTTGCTTTAGTTATTACATGATGGATTTGATGATACATGTTCAATCATAAAAAGTGTTATAAAAATGCTCATAATTTTTTTATTGGTAGGAAGGTATTATTTTACTAGTTAAAACTTAGTGGTAAATACTACTTAAAAATTACAAATAAATAAATGGTAGGGTTGCATAAACGACAGATTCATTTTGCCTAAGATGTTAGTTAAATCAAACTTAATAATCCTGTGTACAGCATAACCTAAATCTATACCTACTGCACGCTACTGTGTATCGATGGTGTAATTTTTGTATTGCCAAGTAACATTCTTATATCTTAAGAATATATACTTATATGATTACTTTGGGAGATAAATGTAACATGTTGGATGTATTGATATATGGGTATGTAAAGAATAATATGTATATTATAATACCATGTACCAATAGGTGAGATCAACTCATCTTCACTGAAGACCCGTTAGTTCTATTTGATAAGAATAAGTCACTTTCTCTCAAAATTTAATTCATTTTATATTTTAATGTTTTTGGAAATCATTATGATAACTATATGTCACTGCAGATCAATGTATATAATTTGCTGCATATCATCATTATCAGATCACCAACAGGGATTTATAGTAATTTACACTTGGCTTAATTTCTAGCGATCTAGAAGATGATAACAATCATAAGTACCCGGACCGCAACTTCAGTGACTGGATCTCTTCCTCTCTACGTCCGACCGCTTTGGTTGCCGAGGCTACCGGCCCCCGCTCTGTCAATGTGACGTGGCGGTGTGATGCAGCCGAGACCAGCGTCGATGGTTACTTCTTCATTCTTTGTTATATGCAAAAACCTGATGGACCGGACGATAGTGGAATATCAAACTCTCTCAAATATAGGGAGAAATGTATAGACAGGTTAGTGATACAACAATATGCTCTTGTTTTACTGCGGTCACATAGATAATACATCTGTACGGTAACAAACATCATTGGCATCCCCTGTTACCTCATTTCTTCAGTATCATCGAAGTACAGCATATGTGAAAATAAAACCCTTCTTTTTTGATTCTACTTGTTTAATTTATTTTATTTGAGACGCATTTCGCCTTGCAAGGGCATTATCAATCTAAAAATTTTAAGGGACAACGTTATGTTGTCCCTTTTCATCTCATGTAAATAAAAAAAAACAAGTGTTTTATTTTCACATATGTGATTATGCAGTAAATATCGAAGTACAATATTGAATACTTGAAAAGTTTTACATTACATGTGTGGTATGGTACCTACTCAAAATGTGTTTTAATTTTTAGGGATTTACTTATTTTCATCAATACAAACATTTTCAAATTAACCATTGTTATTTAAATCTCAAAAATGGCCTTATTATATGTAAGACAGGTAAAACTTGATAATAGTACTATGTACCTATAGATATATCAGTGTTAAATGTTTTAATTATTATTTTTCTGCTTCAATAGCTTGAATAGTTGGATAGACATTATGGGACTGGAACCAGGAACACTTTACGGATTCAAAGTTCAAGCTGTGATGCAAAATCAACGAAGAAAGGGTCCGTTTAGCGAAACCGCTGTTACTCGCACCAAACATGAAGGTTAATATCACGTCTTCTTTTATACTTTTCCATCAGTGTATGTTGTCTTACATGATTGATAATTGTCTAGGTGCTAAAGTGTTACATTATTTTTTCCTTATTATAAACTGTATGTTTGATTTTTAAAATGAAGTGTTAATTTACATCCGTGCTGAATCAGAATTTCTGACTTAAAGGTGGATACAAATCTCCCATGCATAAATGTTCCAGGAGTGATCTTTGGGTTGTGTTGCTCTTTTCCTTCCAGTACAGAAATAAAATCACTTTATTTATAGTAAAATGCTTGTATATTCATTTTTATTTATAACTAAAAAATAATATTTTATTCACTTGAATTACTTGGCAACAAAAACGAGAAATATCGCATACGTACGTCAAAATCTAGCTGAAAATTTACTCAAATTGGAACGTTCCAGATACTTTCCAACTTAGTGCGTCCTTTTCATCATTGGATTCTGCAGTAGTAACGAGCATATTGGGAATGTCTAAAAAGTTGGCAGTCTCCACTAACGAAATCACCTTCCGCCATTTTGTAAAGTAAAAATAAAATCAAAAAAGTTTTCGAAAATTCGATAACTGTAAAAATATCAGCACTTTGACATCGACATGAGAGTATGTGTGTTAAATCTTCAAATTTAATGACATTGCGATCTGGCAACGCAAAAGTGAGCGCCAACTGTCAATTTTGTATGCAAGAAAAATTACGATTTTTCACTCGATTTCAGACGTAATTCATTGTGTTCTTGAGTTGAAACAGATTTCTATGGGCCGCTGTACGATATCACTACTAAAAATAATAATTTGGTTAAATATCCGATCCGCGGCGCTGGTGATATCATATGTTATTTGATGGTTATTTGCTGTGAGAAATATACGCCGCGGACGGTCACGTGTCCGCTATACTCACAATAGCCAACTTAAATTCTGACAGTTCTCGTACCATCTCTTTCTCTGTCGGAAACTTGCAACGTGAGCGGCCAAGGAGTTAAAGTATCAACGTGATGGATGACTTTTGAAACAGCTGTGAAGAGTCTGCCATTTTTAACTAACGTTTTACAGTTTTACCATCCAATATTGGAGGGTAAAATTAGTTTACTATCGCATGTACTTTCGATGAGTAAATATTTTTTAGCAACGATCGAACAACCGGCCCTAGGAGTTTTAAAAACTTACAATGTGTACTTAGATATGTGGATATTGGCTTAAAAGCCTTATTACTATTTTAATGTTTTGTATATGATAATTATTCCAAACTTTTAGTGTCAAGTTCGGTAACTGATGTTCGGTGGGAGGTATTGGATGGCGGGACGGTGCAGATATCCTGGACCCTCAACAGTATCAACTCTAATCCATTACACAAAGATCCGAGCCGACTTGGCAAAGATACCGTGGTGTACACTGTGTACTACAGCCAGGATCCTCTCGCACCACTGCCAAAATGGTCAGCCAAAAACGTCACAAACACAACACAACTAGAGGTGAGCAGCTCGGGTAAAGTGTTGCCAAAAATTTTATATTAATTTGTTGAACTAATGAGGCATGAAAATGAAAATAAAAAAGTGCAATATTTATTAGTTAATTAATTTTTATTAATTACAGTAAAACTCCATTAATTCATAACCCTATATTTTGTACTTTTACAGAATTCACACTTTTTTCTATAAAATTTGCCTGGAAAATAACATTTCATACTAATTTCTAGCCTTAGGATACTTTTCAGTACCAAAATTTAATATCAAATTCGCTCAACAAATTTTCTTATTTTGTGCTCCGCGAATATTTAACAAATTGCCACTAGACCTTAAAGGGTTAAAGTGATTAACGACTTCAAACCAAAAATAACAAAGTGGTTGCTTGATGTGGGTAGAAAGCAAAATGAATCTAATTTGTCATTTGTGCTAACCTAACACCTACACATTTTTGTCTCCAACTATTGTATATTACAGACAATAATATTTTTATAACTTTTTATTTGACTTTTATCCTTTCGTAAACATCTGAAACTAGCCCCGCCTACCGGCCAATCACGACGCCGCGCGCTGGTATGACAGGTGCCGAACTGAGAGTGAGTTTTGCCATATGACATATGGCAAAACTTATGTACATGATATGATATGTACATTAAATTCCATAGTGCATTTTATAAGATTTGTTGTTAAAATAATATTTTCATTGAATCACTTGATTTAGTTTCTATGTTTATGAAACATTTTTAATTTGCAAATGTAGATACTACAGAAACTACATAAATCTTTCATATTTAAATATGTTGACATATTTTATCCCGAATATCTCTCTGGGTTCGAACTTGAAAATCGCAGGAAAATAAAAAGCTTCAACCAACAAGGTCAGCGTGACATGAAGATTTAAAAGTTTTTAATTATTTTTCACGCGCATTTTAAATATTCCAATTCGGATGGAAAAGGTGAGTTCGACCGCCGATCAAATTAATGTGCATGATTTTGTTGCCTTGAGAGGCTGCCGCATCACCACTCACCACACACCTTTCTTATTCAGGAGGAATACGTTATTTGATAAACATTCCGACACATAAGAAGCTGAAATAATGGAGTCATCATGTTTCAGTATGAAAATCGCAATGTCAACAGCGGCGGCGTGCACTAAATTGCGCATGCAGTAAATTAACGTATTTTTATAAAAAAATATTTCTAATGTTGCCTTTAAAAAACTTTGTTTTTATTATTCGTAATTTGGATTATTTTTTTAAATTTCGGTCCCATGAGTTACAAATTAACGGAGTTTTACTGTATTTATATTTACTCACATTATAAATAAATATATTTATTCTTATCATTTATTTTTATAAATGTGGTGTTTTAGTCTCAACTTTACATATGGTTTGCGATCTTAGAAATATCTGTCAAAACTAAAAAATGTTTCTAGTGACTTGTGAATCATACTGAACAGTGAAGAAATTACGATACGCATTAGGAATTTCAAATAACCTAATATACATATATTAAGTATTTGGAAACTTTGGCTCTGTGACAACAAAATTTGAAACAAAAATTTTATTTGATAAATGATATTATGTAAAATTTATCAACTCTTAATACAGTCAAATTTTTCCTAATTTTATACTTTTCTGGGAACTGTTCTAAAATGTTATAAAATAAAAGTGTAATTTGATTGATAATTATTTTTTCAGTGTAATATATATAATATAATAAGTAGTTGTGATTGGAAAAAAATAATACTTATTATGCTTTATTTTATACAAAATTAAAAAACAACTGTTATAACCATAAAGTCAGCTATCAAGCAAAATTATTTAAAAAAATGCATTTGAAGTGTAGAGATTCTCTAAATTGGTTTTATTTGAAATGATTGTAATATTTCACGAACCAGATTATCAGTTTCATACTAAAGTCACTCATTCATTCTAAAATTTCATTCATACATTCATTATTTAAAAAAATTAAGCTATAACAATCCTAAATAGTCATCATAAATCAATGCATAACGTATGTACAGTGAAATTTTGATCGATCGTTTCTCGAATAATCGTTTTCCTGCATGTATCGTTTATTTCTTCCAATCCCGAATTAATTTCATACAAAACACCCAAAAATAGATCGCATGGATCATTCCTCTATGCATTGTTTTGCCGCATAAAGTACGCAGCATACTTCGTAGTTAATGCTTGGTTTTGATTAACGCCACTCGTAAACGATGAGCGGAACATTTGAGAGAGAGATGCTGCTGCTGACTGCCGCTTGACATTATATGATACAAAGTTTGATTTTTATTTTTATTTAAACACATTCATTTACATGTGAAATATGTATCTTTTTTAGAATATATACTAAACATTTAAGTATGAAAAATGTTACTTTTTTTTCTATATTCCCGCATTCATAGTTTATTTTGATAGGTCCCTTCAAAAACGATAGATAGAGGTTTCACTAAACATATCTATTTTGCTTCGTTATTACACATATACAACGCTGAACACAAGAATTATATTATATATATTCAACAGTTGCATGACTTGAACACTGAAGCTGTCTGTTACGTGATGGTGTCTCTGAGCGGCGAGGAGAGGGGAAGGGTAATAGCTATTCCACCACGAGTCAAGGCAGATGTACCGGTCAAAGATAGCAACTCTGAGGCGCCCATTGTAAACAAGGATTCTTCTACCGATCAGAATTACGGTATGCTTTCATTTCTGTTTTACATTTTGTACCGATTGAATATTTATTTTTACATTTTAATTGTAATGTATTATTCAATCATGTTTTACAAAAAAAAATCTGGAAATTGATTGGGAAATGAAAGTAGACTGAATGCAGTGGAAATCGCTTGGGCGTGTATATGTAGCAGATCCATTTGTAACAGAGTAAAGAATGAAAAAATAAGGAAAGAATGTAAAGCTGATCTTAGTATAGCTGATATCATATTTGAATGTGAAATCGTGATTTGACACATGCGCCTTTGAGACGAAAATATTTATGAAGGAATGGATTGTAACTTGTGATCAGCGCCATCTAGTACATTCTGCCAAAACTTTTTACGCATATTAGGTGAGAATTTTAACGAAATATAAATTTACATTTTTTAAAGCGTTTTCATTCTCTTTTCGATGATGTTAAATTAGATTTATATTAATTATTTATGCTAGAATATGTTTTTTACACAAATGAAGTTTTAATAATAGAAAAAAATATGCAATTTTTTTAGTTTGTGTATTGCGATATCGTGCGGCGTATGATAATGAAAATGTGATCACAGTCACAGTTTTCAATCACTGATATTATCGAATACCAATCACAATCACACCAGTGAGTCAAAAGTAGCATTTTTTCTCATCACTAATGTATATCTTTCTATTTAGGAGAACACATTCTTATTGTGAAGTTGTAATTATTCAGAACATAGGTCGGTGATATTTTAAATATGAATTAAATATATTAATTAGAAAGATATACATATAAAATCAATTTTATCGAAAAATATTGTTGTTACGCCACCGGGATTCGAACCTGGATCTCTTTCCTAACTGGGGAAGGTGCATTATCCAACTATGCTACAGCGACAATATTTTATAAATCTATCCTATATGTTACCTTTTTAATATTAATATATTTAATCGTTCCATTATTTGAAAGAGCCATCTATCTTATTTTTACAGAATCTCAAATACCTTTGAGTAAATTTATACAGACGCCAGAGTTATCAATTCATTTTTATTAAATTTTGGACACATAGATACAACTTTATTATTTAGGAGAACGCATTCTTATTGTGAAGTTGTAATTATTACAACTTAATATACAACAATGTTTTTTGATAGAATTGATTTTATATGTATATCTTTCTAATTAATATATTTAATTCATATTTAAAATATCACAGACCTATGTTCTGAATAATTACAACTTCACAATAAGAATGTATTCTCCTAAATAATAAAGTTGTATCAATGTGTCCAAAATTTAATAAAAATGAATATAATATCATGATAAAACTCTAGAAATTAGTTTTTCTGACAACTTATCTCGATTGTGAGAAAGACAATCATTTTATTCTTATTTCTTTCTAGCAACATTTACATATAGTAAAATCACGTTTATTCGAAGTTGAGAAAATCGTTAACCGAAAATCAAGAAAAATGTTTGAATAACAATTTACGATAATGAAAAAAAAAATTCATTTTTCAATCAATTTTTTTTTTTTTACATAGGTACTAACTTTTTTCATTACAATTAAAAGTAATTATATATACACCTATACACACAGATTTCAAAATAACAAATAAGTTGTCAAAATAAAGCGTAAACAAATTACAACATTATTTAAAAAAACCCCATTATAATGGACTATCTTTTCGTGCCATTTTTAATAACGACATAATTGTCGCACTTGTCAATACCGCCATTCTCCGATTTTGAAACTCACTCCCGTTAAGTGTAATCGCCGCGCACACAGACTTGTTACTGAAACTTTGGTTTGATGTGGTGACTGTTCGCCACCCAAAACAAACCCAACACAATAACTTCAACACCACCAACAACAACACCATCCTGCACAGGGCCGGGTGTGTTATTGGTTGTATTGTGACCTGTGTGATTGATTGTGCAAGTTGTGGGCGCGTGGTTTCGGGTGTTCAATGTACTCGTGACTGGTTTTTCAGGTTGGGACGGGGGGGGGGGGGGGTGAGTTATAAATTTGTTTTACGATAAAGGTTTAAGTCTTAAGTTGATTTATGGTTGGTTGTTTGGGGAGTATGATAGTCATTGTTTATTAGGGGTGGGGTTTGATTAGTGTATGTGTTATTTTTGGGTTTGAGGGGGTGGGGTATATGATAGGGTGAGTATGTTTAGGGGGGTTGGTGGGTGTATGATTATGGGGGGGGAGGTGTGGGGGGGTTTAGTTGGGGAGGATGGGGGGGGGGGGAGGGGGGGGTGTTGGTGATTTTGGTGATGATTTTTGTATTTTTTATTGGGTGGGTTGTGGTTGGGTTTTGTTGTAGTGATTGATGTGTTATATATTAATAATGGAAATTTGTGATTTTTGTTTGGGTTTGTATTTGTTTGTGAGGTTTATATTTTTAAATTGATTGTTTTTTTGTGTTATTTGAGGTATATTTAGGTGTTTCAATAAATAAAAATAACAATATTAGGAGTTTTATTGGTATATTAAGGTTTTTAAGTTAAAGTGATGTATATTTATTTGTATTATTTGATTGGGGGTGTAGTTTGGAATTTATTGTATAGATATATTTTATTGGAATTTGTGGTGTTTTTTAGAAGGAGATTGGTTAGTTATAGTAGGTAGAGGGATTGTGGGATTTAATACCGATGGGTTGAATTGACTTTGTGTCATGTATGAGCGTACGTGTATTTTGCAGAGTACAGACATTTGACAATAAAAATCGAATTGGCGAAAAATAGACTAATAGTCCAAAAATAACTTTGAATAATGATATTCGATTTATAAATACAATTTAGTATGAAAACTCTTCAGAGGGACCACATTCTGTTCCAAGACTTAGACTTGTGGCGAATTTAGAATAAACGGGATTTTACTGTAATGCACTTTGATATTGAAAATAAATTATCTGTTAGTATCAGCTTATAACAGTATGAAATACATAGAATTACTCAAATTTCAAACTGAATAAATGAAGGAATAAGGATACAATATGTATTAGGTTGATGCATAAGTAATGTCGTATTTTTTCAAGAAAACAAAAATTAATTTTTTCGCATAAACTTTATTAATTTAGTCAATTACATAATTTATATTATTTTTAATGACTTTCTCCTATCTTTCTGTCAACTTTTTAATCCCATTTGAATAGAAACTTTCAAGTTTCGTTGCAAAGAACGTGTCTAGTACTGTTTTCACCTCCTCCGTTGTATTAATTTTTTTTCCATTTGATAATTTTGTAAGGATAAAAATAGGTGAAAATCAGAAAGAGCTAAATCAGGAGAATAAAGTGGATGCTTTAAAACATCCCAATTTAGCTCCTTTAATTTATGTTGTGTTATCATCGCTTAATGTGGCCGCGCATTGTCATGGTGAAAGACGACACTCTTGCGATTGATAAGTTTGGGTCGTTTTATTACGAGTGCCGACTTTAATTTTTGAATCTGTTCACAGTATCTTTCAGCATTTATTGTTTGGTTAGGTGGCAATAATTCGTAATAATAAATGCCCTTTGATGAAGTTCTGCCTTGGGAGTGGTTAATGGGACGTGTCCTGGCTTGACCCAGTGTCGCTTCCTTGTTTTATTATTATAAACAACCCATTTTTCATCTCCCATCACTAACCGATGTAAAAAAGGCTCATGCTCTTGTCTCGCAGACAAGGGAACACATGTCGTAACTCGGTCTAACAGATTTGCGGGTGACAATTCGTGCGGGACCCACACGTCATACTTGGAAATCATTCCAATGCGACGTAGATGCCTTACCACCGTAGATTGATCGATACCCATCTTCAATGCGATGTCCTTGGTATTTTGACGGGGATCAGCTTCAAGTATGGCTTTCAGTACATCATCATCGGTGGTTGAAGAGCGTTCCGATCTTTCTTCATCAGCTGTTGATAAATTCCCAGATCTGAATATAGCAAACCATCGTTGACTGCTTTGAACATCGATAGCACCTCTGCCGTACACATCACATATGTTTTTGGTTGCCTCGGTTACATTGTGGCCTTTATCGAATTCAAAAAGTAAAGAGTGTCGAATATGCACTCTTTTCTCTGACATTATAAAAATACACAAGGGCTCTGTATAGCTCAACCGCTAACGGTAAACTGAAAAAATGTTAGAAGAAACCCTCCTTTATATGATACAAAGACACCATTAAGAACATCTGTTAACACAGTTGGTGAAAAAAATATACCACAGTCTACGTAAAAATACGACGTTACTTATGCATCAACCTAATATTTGATTCATGAAAAAATATTCCCAAAAATGTATACATATTTACATTTAGATAAATACTAAAAACATATTTAAATAAGTATGACAGCAATTAACTATTGTATTAATTATTGTACTATTATACATTGCTCATTATCCATTACAACTACTACATATAGTATAACTAGGTATGTATTTATTAGAAACATTAATAAAATATCAGATTCTTCTTTACTCAATTAGCCGTCCAGAATAATCATTTTTTATTTGCCCCTAAGACGTAACCTTATGAAAGAAATTAATTCCTAATCTAAAATTTTAAAAAAAACACAGGTTCAGGAAAGTTTTTTTTTTTTTTGCATGTTTCAATATACATATTAGTACATATCTATATAAACATTAGTATACCAAAATCACCTAGAATATCTGTTCATGGTTTTAGGTATTGCGCTCGGTGTTGTGCTATCAGTGTTGTGTATAACTGTCTGTGGGAGCATCATATTGTGGCAACATCGTAAACTCAGAAGAGGCCAGCAGGGACCGCCAGCTCCACAAATTAGAACTAATAGGTTTGTTTTTAGATCTTAATAGTTTTCTTTACAATTATATTCTTTATTCGCTTTAAACTAAATGACATTGTGTGTGCAGATGTGCTAGCCCTTAACAATCAGATCTTTACATGAACTTGCTATTGACTACCTAATTAGCTATTAAGCACATAAATTAATATCGCAGGAGTGATACTAGCGCAATGGTATTCGGTTTGAAGAGATGTCTAGTCATACTCATTTTGATAAACAGAAGTTCTTTATAACATTAATCCATATAGTCCTCTTGTTTGTTAATCCTGTGACTTCATTTTTTTAGGGTTGCAAGATCAGATTTTGAGTGTCAAGAACTCATGGGACAACCATCTCATATAGATTCAAAGGTAATTTGACAATATGTATAAGTATTATTTTATTATTATTAATCGAATCTCGTTCCATGTTCTTATACTAACATTTTACAAGAATGCTCATATCCCGAGTACTAAATACATATTAACTTTGTCACATTAATGTCATAAATATTTCCAAAACATATATAAAAATAAACACACCAAAGTAGAAAGATCTTGTTGAATATGTAAGGTAAAGATAGTTGGATTCTTATTTAGATTAATTTACTATCAATAAATTAATCAGCTAAATTTAACATCTTCTTTTGACTCTGAATGCATGAGTAAGCAAAGTTCACACACTATTTTAATGAACTGGTCTCTTAAGAATACATATATTATTTTTCTAATTAATATAAGTCAACTTTGTATAGGTATAACCATTTGGTTTAAAAAAAAATGTCTGTTCCTTTAAATAATAAAGTATTTAGTAAATAATACAGTGGAAATCGGTTAACATTAATGGTGCTGATTAAAAATGAACGGAGTTTAAGAAATATAAGATTTTAAATGTGTCATGGTATGAAAAGGTAGTAAAAACCTAGTTCACGTGACAGTTATTAATTTTAAATGCATCATACACCATTTTTTTTATTAATTATCAAAATAATTAATAATGTTTTTGTGCTACATAAATTATTCTAAATTTAACAAAATTTCTAACTCGTTAATTGCCTGAAACATTTCACCGTACTAACATCTAAATAACGATACATACATATTGTACATATTGTACAAGCAAAATTCTTTGTGAACTTTTGGCATCTGTTTTTCTCTTTAACTTCATAGAATGATGTATATGCAAATAAGTAATTAGGAGATAGTCTTACCTAAAGATGTGCATATATTGAAAGGTATTTCTTAATTTAGGAACTGACAATGTTTAGCAAAGTATTTTTGTTATGCATTTTACCTTCAACAAATAGAAATATGTGGGAAATGGGAGTTTTGGACATATATGTATATCTCGTCATGACTGATTTTTCATATTGTGCAATATTGTGGTGATTTCCATTGGATTTCATTCAAGAATTTTTTTTTAAATTTGGTGACACAAATGCGGATGACAGGATTTTATAACTTTGCTAAAAATTAATTCATTTTTCAAATATAATTTTCGTACAACTTATATTTTTAAATTCTTTTTATGTAAATATAACTTGTAAGCGTAAGGGCGTTTAGAATTGACCGTACGGTGAAAATTTTATGTACATTAATTGTGTACAATAATTCACAGGGCCCTCTGCAATGATACGTTTGATACTTGACAGGTTACGCTATGGTTCTTCTGCATGAACAGAAATGCATGCAAAATTGATTTTGTTAATTTATTTGTGAACTCCAGGAACTGCAGTAAGGGAATAGAATGATGTATGTATTAGAATGAAAAATAAATGAAAACCACCAGATTAGTATTAGTTATTAATTGTCGATTTTTCCAAATTTGATGTATTGTATATATTTAAGGGCGGAGTGGTTTATATAAATGGTGTTGAATCTGAGGTGGCTTTGGGTGGAGAAGTCGGTGAACCGCTGCTTAATGGTCATGTTCATATTACAGAGAATCCCCGAGTGAGTATTAAATAAATCTTTATCTTTTTTAGTATATTCAAAAAAAAAAATTTCCATTAGAGTACAGAATAATTAACTTGAATAATGTTTGACTAATCTATATCTGTTATTAAACATAGTTGGTGTGGTATTTTTTGATGATTTGGAAATATTAATTTATTGACTTTCTGTATATTAATTAGGTTGTAATATATTCATCCTGTTTTCTCCGCTTGGCGGCGTACCATCACTTTTTCAATCCATACCAACTCCCCATACCAAATATTATGTCATTAGAAAGGTGAGATTTCAGTGGTCATTCGAATGAAACATTCTCATGTTCAACAATTTTCTTAATGCTGTATATGAAGACAATGCTGTTGATGATTCAACATGCAGAAAGTAGTTCTGATTTTTTTTTTCATTTTAATAATATCCGTTGAATGCAATATTAAATTTTCCTGATGATTTTTTTGTAATATTCAAATTCAAAATCTTTCCATCTTCCCATATCCGACAACTTGGCTGGAGTGGTTTAGCACATTCACTGTTTAGTTTGGACTTACACTTTCTGAATATCATTTGTTTATATCTTTGCAGAACTTTCTTAAGTACATAGTATGTAGTAGTGTAAATTTATTAAATGTGAACTCCTGCTAAAACCAGAATACTTTAGGTACCAAAAATATGGATAAACAAGCAAAATGGCACATAATTGATTAAACTTATTTCTGAATTTACAAATAAATGACTTTTAAAATACTAAAAAATGGGACGAACACTCATATGTTACAACTCAATGCAACACATTATGTGTTTAGTTTTGCAGAATACTATGTACAGATTTTATGTTTGAATTCGGAATTATAAAAATTTGAGAAAACGTATGTTTCTTTGATCGTGTTAGCTTTTCCATAACTAATTCTTATATATAAACTTTATAAGCCATGAAACAAAAAAATAAAATATTTATAGTTTCCAAAAGTAAAATTAAAATAGGTACTTATTTTTTTATATTTTCAGTTTTCTTCAAAGAAACCTTTACCAAACGGCAACTGTCGGCCTCTTCTCGGAAAGAAATCATCAGTTCCAGTATTTGACGGCACGCTTGATGTATCCAGATACGAGGAACTCCCAGACGTGACAGTGGAGACCATTCTGGAAGGTGATATTACTCTGGATACCTCTGCAGATCAGGTTTGCTCCGAGGTTTTATCCGTCTCCACAATACCTATTGGTTACAAACCTGATGTATCAATCGATAAAAATTGCCTTTCCAACTGTAACAAATCCAGTCCTTACAACACCTCCGATATTGTAAATGGTGTTCAACTACATGTCGACAGGAATTCTAATTCTGAGGTTACAAATATTAAAAGAATTAAAGAATGTTTAAATAATGACATTATCGAAAATGACAAAGTAATGATATTAGATACAAAATCTGGTGCTAAAAATGATTTGGAAAATGAAAAGGAGGACACTAATCCAGAAAAGTGTATTTTTAATAGGAGTGGGCTGAATATGAAACTAGAGAATGCAAAAAACAATTCTTCAGCAGACGCAATTGTGACGTTAGATTATCGGGAGAACGGTAGCACCAGACGCCTAGCACCCGCCCTCGGACCCAACGGGTGACACGGCTGTTAGCTCTCTACTGTAGATAAAGGAATTATACGGATGGCAGGCGGCCAAGGCGGTGCGGCGGTAGCAAACATGAATATTCTGTTTGGTGTATACTTTATGAAGAGAGAATGTTCGGGTGATAGACTAAGAAATATTTTAACTTTGTTCTTTTTCGTGGAGCCCTTGTCGACAAACCTTAACGGTTGTAGACACCCATGTTTTCATTTGACAAACTTTGTGATAAAATTACAAAAGCAATTTTTAACCATTACCTTTTTATTTATTACATGCATAGCTACACCTCGAAAGGATAATTTCAATATTGACGGTTTATACAGCTTTGCAAAAACATACGCGTCGGTAGAGACACGAATTAGATGTTCTATATCTTGATGTGAATTTTATTGAAGTGTTATCTGGAAAAATAAGTGTTTAGGTATTGCGTGTTGTCATGTTGGAAAATGTAAGCGGTTTAACAAATCTTTATGTGAAATACCTCCCCTCTTTTCATTCTTATTATGTTAAATGTGTGACTAAAGTAGAAAAATAAAGTCAATATTTTATTGATGTTGAAATATGTGGACTCTAAATGTAAATGTTGAAATGGTGTAGATTTTTTAAATAAGGAAAATAAAACAGTTGATTCATTCAAAACTGGTTGTACTTTCCAAGATGTGGAAATAATTTTAAGATAACATTAATTCGGGATTAGCTTTTTGTTCTTCTTCAGCAGGAGTGACCATCATTTGATTTATATTAAAATGTTATTCATTATTTTGCAAAGCTTTGTGTAATAACTCTTAAATTAGTTTGGCAAGAAAGCAAGATTGTCAGTTCAGACTCTTTGAGGAAAGTTTTTAAATCTTTATGAATAAGAAGTCTTTATAAGAAAGTTGCAAGTTTGATGTTAGATGAGTGTTATTATCTCTTTGAATTGGTGTTTTATGGAGTAAATTGTTAGTTAAAGAAAAGGACGGTGTGAGCTTTCTTGTATTATCCCTTCCATCTAATTAAATTACATTTTTTTTACTTCCACCTTGACAAAAATAATAGAAACTCTTTTATTGATTGTCAAGTAGCGTAGATGTGTAGATACTTTCATAATTATTGATGTTAATTCCAGTGAAAAGTTTAATATTAGTAATGAGGAAAAAATGTAGGATTCATCTTTTGCTTAGTACAATAATACAGTTTTGGTAAAACATAAGAATACTCGTATTTTGGAAAAAAAAATTGTAATATCGAATATAGAAATAATATTCGCTTCACTTCAATGTTGTCCGTCATAAATGTAAAGGTGTTATGTGTCGTGGCTGTAAGTAGACATTTGACATTGCTAGGAATTAAATAATCTTTCATCATTGTCAATTGAGAGTCTGTGTATGGAATATAAAAAAAGTAAACTTTTAAGATTTAAAAAGATTAAAGTGTCTTGAAGACGTTTATGAAATTAAGTAATCGCCAACAATCAGCGAATAATAAATCAGATTTATTAGAACACCTCAAATAAGTATTCAGAAAAAAATGCATTTTCCATTGACATAAATTTAATTAAGTAAAAAAATATTAAAACTGGAGGGATTCATTTTGAATATTTTAATTGTCGAGGCTCAACAAATACATATTCAATTTCTTTTAATTATCAAACATTCTTCAAAACAACACTGAGAAACAAATAAGGTTTTCGAATTCAAACAATTTACAGTATTTTATTTATTTCCTACAACTGATACATACCATTATATATACGACTTGTCATTAACGAAATGAGTGGCTATGAGAATCTGATAGGCGTTGTATGTCTAGGCAATAATACAATTCAACATACAGTTCAAAGTATTTGAGTTTGTGCAGAGAACATAGTACACTGTATCGCGCTGGCTTTAATCATACCATCAACCAAAAACTTGTATTGCCTAAAGTATAAAAACATTTTTTGTATTCTTTTTTATAAGTAAATTATAATTATTTTAACGTGGAATTTAAATTACTGCAAAAAGTATACTGATCCGTGGTATTCTGAAACAACTTGATTTAGAAAAATGCTGTGTGGTAAAATTAAAAGTATCTAAACCATGTTGGTTTGATGGAAATACAATAGAAAAGTTTTAAAATGAAATAATAGAATTAGTGACAGTTATAACGAAATCTTACACTTGTCAAATGATATTTCTAGAATTGTATCGCCGTTAGTTATCCTTAAGATGAGTTGTCTGATGTTCACCTTTAAACATTCACTAACCAGAAGTGCAGTTGTTGATTATCGAGTAAATGCACCAAAACGTACAAATAATAGTGAAATATGGGTCTGAAAAGTTCAACAGTCCTCTTCTTGCTCGGTGTAAAATATGTTTTAATTTATTTTTTGTTACCTTTATTTTTTAATCCACATTTGTGCGTCCATTTCTTTTCCAAATGAAGTAAATAAATTATTTAAATTTCTTACAATATTAATTTTTTTCTTTCAAAATATAAATAATCTTATTTTAATACTACTTGTATAACAACTTAAGAATAAATATTAGTTGTACCTATTGTAAAATTAGATTAATCGGATGATTGCGGGTATACCTGATGTTTTTTTATTATTATTTTGTAATTGCTTTTTGATATACGAGTTATTTTTTATTCCATTTTCGGTTCCTAGTTTTGATTTATCATTTTATCAGCATTAGTAAGGTACCACATTAGTTGTGTAGATAGATTTAGTGTATTTGGAGGTAAAACAATGAATAATAATTCTTAAGTTTCATTTAAATATTTGCAGTCACCTATAACATGCCTGAAAAATAAGCAGCAACATTATTATTAATTTTTATTATCAGTTGGTGTTTCAACTAACTGGGGAGCTTCTCATCTTTCCATTCACTTTTGCTCGCTCCGTATTAATTCAGTATTTTGTTTTTATTTGTTTACCTACATACTTTTGAGGGCAGCTTGTACTTATACAGAAAATTTTCTGCTTTGTGGCTAGTAGTTTTTTTGTTTATAAAATGAACAATAATTATATAAAACATTCAAATTTCTGATCAATTTAGTTGTTTGATTTATGAATGTCTGTCTTTCTTTTTAACTGTAGGTCTTTATGAATTTTTCTGAACATACTTAATTCTATAAGTTACGGTTTTCATTTTTACACATACACACCCTTTCTCACTCTTTGTTGAACTGTACTAAGAATATTAATTTTACCTGGGTTTAAACTAGGTTTCCGTAACAATAATGATTTTCATAAATATATTTACAGGTCGATTTTTTACTCATGGCACTGTACAGTCGGCCACTGACGAATCTGTTGCTAGTATAATTTTATATATTATTACAATATAGTATATAATACATAAATTTGTTATTATTTTATGGATAGGAAACAAAATAATATTAATAATGATAATGACTGTCAATGCCCTTCATCAGATGAAACTAGTTGGTGAAAAATATTAATTTTGGTTAAAAGTGAACAGTATATTTTATTATATTAATATAATGGACAATCATCAAGAAATTTCAAAAAGTTTTAAAAATGGTTTAATGATAATTATTATCAACATGTTAAATTTACTTTTATTCTGTATAAACAACAAAATGTGCGTGGTGTACACAACCGATACCATGTGTCAACTGATGTCAAGTGCGTTATTGCATTACAGTCTAGCATGAAGCGGTCATATAACTTTGTCTCTTTCTCGCTAAGATAGCTCTCCTGCAAGCATTGATTTTCTTGAAGTGCTGTGACCAAAAAATCGACTTGTACTTTCCACACTTATGCGTGCCCTCTCTCCACGAATTAATTTTTTGCAAATTTTGAATAAAATAAAAATAATTATAAGTCTAGTATAGATATAAAATTTCATTGAGTAAAACTAATGAACACCTGTGCTGTAAGTAAAAGAAGTATGGTTAAGAAGTAAAGAAACCTTGAGTATGTATTTTTTAGTTCTGTAACAATAGTTAACTGTTAAGTAAGACCCCCATGTACCTGATTTCAAAATATTGTAATAATTATAATCTATATTTTACGAGGTACAGTAATTTTAAAGGCGCATATATTTTTCAGTGCTTATTGAAAAATGTACCTACTCTTTTTTAAGTTATGTAAAATAAATCAGCTTCTAAGCACTGCTGGCGAAGCTGATTTCCAATAAGATATACCTTTGGCCATTTTATACATGGAAGCATCGACATATTAACCAGTCATTAAGTTTTATGTACATGAACCGTTTATTTAATATTTATGCTTTATAGTATTGCTTGCATACATTAAAAATATAGGAATTATCCAAGTTAATTGCAACACGTACTATTTATTTTGTATTGGTTATAAATTAGTAAAATCACAGTAGGTATGCTAATGTTAATATTTTCATGTAATCTTTTATTTAACAATAACCTTTTTAGTTAGCATTAATTTAAAACCTAATACTGAAGGTCGTATTTTGGACAAATTGTTTCGGTGATACACAAGGATTTAATTAATTTCATGGAAGATTTTAATTCAGTTCACAAAAGAAAAGGTTACAATATGTTAGTGCTCAGGTACAGAGGATACAGTTTGTCTTCTTTCTCGTCTTACATGTAAGGTAAATAAATGCTTAAAAGCTTATGGTTTTTAATTTTACTTTGAAATATACTTTGTATATATTTTCCTAGTGTACTTTGGGGGAGTTTATTTTTATTTTTGATAAAGTACATTGTAAACACATTCAAAACTAAAGAGGATTTGTTATTTAACAACTCAAAATTATTACAGTATAACCCGTTCATCGAGAAGATTAATTTTATCTGCATGCTACTTTGTATCAATAAATTCACATTTTTAATCTACTTATTTAAAATTTGTATTAATTTTAACTATGTTAAGATATACCAATTTCATATGTTAGGGTTATTTGGAATACACACATCATCAAAAATTGAAAAATGTTGGACTCTAAACAAATTTTCTTTAAATATGGTCATTTAGTGTCAAAATTTATTTAAAATGTCAAATTTTGAATTAATCAGGTTAAGAACCTAAATATTCAATTAAATATAACTTCATAAAATTTTATTAAACAGAAAAATTAACCATGTTGATAATATAACATTTTTGAAAAACTCATTCACATTCTAACAAAAGAAACAGCCCCCTCGATACCAGAAAATTATACAAAAATAAAGCTTGCTGAAAAATAAATAGTTATAATGCTAAAGGTATACGGATCATTTTTCATTGCGAAATATCATTGGTCATTAAATGTGAGATATGTAATTGTTATCAAGATCTATTTGTCAATTGTTGGTGCTGGAATAGAAAATGATTCATATGCACTTCTTCTTAGAGCAAAAGTGGCATATTATGTTATTTGAAATTTGACTGCTTGGCAAAAATTTGATATGCTAACACATTTACATTCTATCACATGGCTTCTGGTCCATCATGTAGATCAAAATGGAAAATACACAAAACTCATGGCTCATGAGCTGTACCAAGCTGTACACAAAGCCAATTAAATGTGATATTAAGAATTGAGATGGGAATAAAAAATCAAAGGCATTTTTTACTTTTGCATTTGTTTTGTGATATTTTTGATGTAATAAATTATTTCATCTTAATAGTGATTTTTGGCCTAAATTTTATTCTGTTTAGTTAAACTCTCCTATACACAAAAGATATTTGCCTTTTATTCAAGTCACATAAATGAATAAGTATTTAAACATATTTACCATAAAATCACTACCTACTACAAGCATTTTTCCTATCCTTGGATATTTTTAAAGCTGTCTTGTAAAATGTACATGGATTTTCCTTGATAATTTAAAAAATGTTGTGTGTACTTTAATATATAAAAATTTAATTATTAAATTTATTTTATTTAGCATCTAAAAATTATGATTATTGAAAAAAATATTGTACTGTGCCTATCTCAGTAGAAAAAGGTGTCGAGAGAGGTAATATAATGAATGTTTCATGTCATGCTCTTTCTCAATCACTCTAAACACTGAACACTGTTGCACGAAGCAAATTGAAAGCCTTTATCTGACAGGTGGATTTAATCAGATCAGTGTGAAAAAAGCAATATTATTCTGATAATTATCTGTAAACTACAAATTATTTGTATAATGTGTATTTTTAAAGCTACTCATTTATATCTTGCTGCTAGTGCTAGATCAAACGGTCTGTTTCTCTTCTGAGTTAAATTTTCTTATCACCATTTCATAAGAATCGCCTAAGACAGAATAATTTCATTGACAAGGTTAGTCATGGTTCCTATTATTGATGAAAATGTCAAATAATCAGTCCGGACGTGGGACCATTCTACGCAAACCCGCTAAAGAAATGCAATGATTAATTTAGTATTTTACGTTTCGCTTCATTTTTGGAGTCAGAAATTTTCTTTTTATACATATTCATTTGTGCATTAGATCTAAGGCTTAAAATAAATTAAAATATTAATCTGTATGGTGATGTATACAATACTGTTAAGATTACAAAAATCTAATATTAGGAAAAGGTAATGGTTTAAATAATTCAACCATCAAATTATATTGTGAGTTATAAAGCAGATTTCTGGAGAAAGTACGCAAATTTTGAAGAACTAGATTGAGATCACACTTTTTAAAATTCTTAATTTAGCCTTGAATGTGGAGGTGGACATTATGTTTTTAGTTTTTAGGACATTCATTTACGTTCCCGACATGAACCACTTTAAAAACAAAATATTTTCATAAATAAATGTCCTCCGAATGGTTTTGTATCTAATATTGTTACTTAAAGCGAGGTTACCATTTATGATATAAAGAGGGAAATTGCCGGTATATATTTTTATAAATGTTTCCACTTGGCCTATTTTAATTTAATTTAACTGGTTATTGAGTTATCTGATTTTATTATATTACTGTATTAAAACTTGTTTATGTATAAATAACTGTTTGATATTTATAAGCTTTTTCAATTGTTCAAACATAATAATAATAGAGAAATTGATGAAATGACCTAACTAGGATTAGTCCTAGACATTGCTTGTACTCATTTTAGTTGAAAAAGTGTGTGTTTATTATTATTATACAGTTTTCATTTTACATAAGTTTGTTAATAACACCAGTATTTCCAAAACCGAAGAGTCAAGTGTTGTTACCTTGCTTGGGTAGATATTTTAATCTTAAACAATTGTATGTTAGCCTTTAGTTATACTAGAGAGCAAATCACCTGTTATAAATGAATGGGATGTACAAATGTGTGAATAATAATATAATTGAATGTGCAACTTGAGTATGTATAAAGTTGTGCAATCCGCAATACCTGAATCTGATACCTTGACACTTTGAAAAGCTAAAGATAAGAATCTTTATATTTATAAATTAACTTGAGCTAGCAGTTTACTATTTATACAAGTATTCGCAATTAATACGATTTCAATTTTAAAGTTACAAACTGTATTTTAATAAGGTTTTCTCCGAGTACATACATACCTTACCTTGATGATGAAAAACACATTTTATTAAAATTCTTGTTCATTGTCCAAGTTATTTTAATATCGGTGCAACTAGATTCAAATGGAAAAAGTGCACCGAGAGAATGCGCGCTAGGTGCTATTAAAACTGAAGGATTTATAAAATATACATCCACTTCTTTATTTTTCATTAAAATCTGTTTATAAATAAAAGATCCGAAACACATTTATCTTCATCCAGTTTCAATAAAGATGCAGAAAGCAATGCAATGAAAAGTACCACCCTACCACTCTTAGGAGAAATAATTAACAATACATTGTAAGACGTTAGTTGCAAATCAAATCTCTAATAATTGAAATAGGGTATACTTTCACCACGAGAAATGATTAGAGAAATCTGCATAAGTTTATTTACTGAAACTTATTTTTACAATTTAAGGGTTATATTTGTCAAATATGACTTGTAATTAAATTATTTGTAGTACTTTTATTTAAAGCGCATTACAGTTATTAGAGCCTTTAGCATTTATACAGATTGGTAAAAAAAATACAAATACTGATCAGTATATTTCGGCAGATACATATATTTGATTTGAAAAACTTTGTAAAATCAGGAAGCTATGCCATACATACCTTCAGAAAGTAAAATTTTATATCTACGAAAGTCAACTTATATTTACAGCAAAAAATCAAGTTCAATGATCAGATGATAGGCAACACTAGTAAAACTGGTTAATTTGTAGTATTAGGTAATTTAAATAGTAATTTACCATTTAAATATAATATATATTTTAAAGTCAAATGATTATTGTTTCAGTAATTATTATTGTTATATTCACAAGACAACAAATACTAGTGTAAGTCCTGCTTGTCAAATAAAATGTGTACTCAGAACTGTAAATGACATTTAGTCTCTCTCATTCTCTATAAAATTGCTGCTATAGCTGATCCTGTCGTCAACTCGCTGGTGGTGAGTGGATGTAGTCAATCTCTGATTGGATGACAATGAATCTTTCAAAATTGACTATATAACTAACAGATATCAATTTCTACCCTTTGTTTTTAAATAAAATTAGACAATCCCGTGGATCTCTAGATGAATATATAATAAAATTCGTATATTGTGGTGATTTGCTTAATTAATTTAAGAATCTTTTACCTAATATTAACTTTTATAAGTACGGTCAAAACTCTATTGCAGTATAACTCGGTTATAATTACATTGAGGGCACCAAATATGTTTATGTTCAACACATAGTAAAAATTGTGCATCTCACTTTATGATTTTCTTCTCAACTTGAGAAATTATGAGTTTTATACTATATTTTGGTTTTATCCATTTCTTACTGAATTCTGTTTCCATTGAATTGTAATATTAAAATGAAGCAGACTGACATAAACTGACATTTCTAAAAAGCCTTTTTAAAACATAGTTTTATACAAAGCAGAATCTGATAAATTAGGTCTTTTCAATAAAACCTTTCATTAAAAATCTTCTAGTGCAATATAAGAAATGGAAAATATTAAATTTATTACAAACTCTATATACTGTATTGTTATGAAAATGGTAATGTTTTTAATCTACGTAGATAGTATGAACCCTGTGGATAATCCAACAGAGCTATACTGCAATATATTGTTTTCCTTGCTTGATCATCAACATATATGTACTTAAATAATAAATGATGATCATTGTTACAAGGATTTTTGCCATACTGTTCAAAACCCTATATGTCTCACAACTTTTTTATATTGTTTTTTAGAAGGCAACAAGCTTGCATTTAAATATCCATAGTTTTTCACAAAAGTATATAATAATTTGAAGCAACATTTTTGAATGTGTTTGTTTATTGCTGCAAATGATTAACAATTTTGACCAATCTCTATTCGCTTTTTCCCCAGGAAAATACTAGTTATTATGTTTTAAACCCATTTTAAGATGTCAACGATTACCTCATATTTTATCATGTTCAAATGAAGTACTATCGTATTTTTTACACATCTGTGTTATCATTTTTCCTGACTTTTCCAGACAATTTCTCGAAACATTTATTTGTGCTACTTATTTTTTACATGATTCATAACTTTTTGTGTTATCAGAAATGCGGTGTCGGAACGTAGTGATGAGCAAATTGTGCTCTTGTTCCAGTGTTTATATATTACATTGCAGTGTAAATAGTCTATTCCAAGCCTCGCTTTCCCAATTAGCAGCAGCTCAGTTATTGTATGTTTAGTTATTTTAACCAACCTGAACTATTTATTTTTGTTATACTAATGTAAAATAATTTAGTACATTATTGGAAATAAGATTATTTAATTTAAATACACTAATTTTTAAGGTAAAGTTTTTATGACTTTAATATTTTTAAATAAATAGTTTTTATACATTAAAAATGAGAAAGCAGCTTCGATAAACATTTTTAATATGGAGATTTTTTATTTATTGTCGTAAACTCTCATTAATCCAATGAACATTTTGGCACAAAAATGTTAGTATTTATAATATGCAAATGATACAAAATTCTTTATATTTGAATTAATTTTCCGCACATGACTTTATCGAGACCTTATGAAAGTGAAACGAGGTTAAAGCTGAATTAGGTTTTCCTTAATTTGCCAATGCTTATGAAAGTGTAACACGGGTAACAAAGGTTCATCAATATACTGACTATATACTTCTTAGATTTCTACCACCAGTTGTGAAAGTTGGTGAAATCTATTTATCAATTTTGTACTATGCACATTCCTTTTTGCATTTTTACAGATTTATTTAGTATCAAGAAGTCCTAATTTACCGGGACTTTTTTGTCCGTTGATCAAAACTTATTCCATATTTTATATTCTTTTTTATTTTTCATACACCCGTTGGAGAATGTGTAGCGGTGTATGAAATGATAATTATCTACCTCAAATGAATTACCTATTTTATTATGATTATATTGTAACATGTTTATTTTACACAGTGTCTGTGTTTGTGAATGTTTACTGCTTTTGTTTGGTTTTTACATCTATATTTTTATAGCTGTTTTTATTTTATTTTTCAGTTGTTAACATTGTTGGGGGATCACAAACGATAGTTAAAAATAGTGTTGTAAAATATCTTTTGGAGTTTTATCCATAGCAACTTTGAAAATTACTAAATGTTTGGTATCTAATTGGAAATAACTTAAATCTCATTACGTGTATCTATAAAATGCTCAATTAAATATTAAACAAATATGTACGATTCATAAATAGATTCAAAATTGCACTAGATTTTTTAATACTTATATGTATATTTGGAGGGGAAGTCTCTGGGTGATAAATGAGTTTGTATTTAAGAACACACTTTTGTAATATACACAGTAATATGAGAATTCAAACGCAAATATTAGCAACACAGGGTTTCATATAATAAAAACGCAAAATAAATTGCAAGAAAATACTGTCCACTTTTTCACCAATAGTGTGTAATGACTGTCATACATGAACTTGTTACTTGCATGACTTTTTATTTTATAACGATACTGAATTTACATTTTCAGTGTTATTTACAGCCACTATGTACAGATTTTAATAATTTTATTTTGAATTTTATAATTAAGAATAATAACGATGAAATGTACAAACCATATTTTTGTTTATTTATTTATTTACCCTAACTGTGTCACCAGACTTTTTTACACCACACTGGCTGGAAGTACAGTTGTTATGCACTGGGATCATTGGTTCGCAACCAATGCTGTTTTTCTGAGAAGAGTTAGAAAGACCTTTTACAGGTGGAGCAGACTGCCTAATCCAGTGCTTCCAAATCAATGTGCTATGAGTGATTGGGAAGTGTACCACAAAATATTGTTGCCTGCAGAAAAATTCAAGCTTTATATTTATACACTAATGATTGCCATGGAATATACCTTTTTTATATAATAAGAAATAACCCATCAATAAATGAAGTGTAATTAAAAGTTTTTATATAACCCTACTTTTTTTTAAATCAATGAAAATACAATAGCTGAATAATTTTAATATACGCCCATATTTTTGTTTATCAGTCTCTTCATAAATTATACATTTTTTCATCCGTCTATAAATTTTGATAGTTAAAAAGTACGTAAGCACCTTCTTGCCTCAGTGTATTAATATAATGTAATTGTATGCCTCAGTAAGTAGGTATTTGCATATACATATTCATTTTCCTGATGTTGATCAACGATGTTCCACATTCAAAATTATTTATAGAAATATTGCTACGATATTTATTTATTATATGTAAATATATATTATATATATATATTTATTATATATAAATATTGTACGACACGTGCGGATGTGGAATTGCATAATATAATCAGACCTAATATATTATGGACTATGAAAAACTTTTATTACAAAGAATTGCATCTGGTTAATTTTTTCAGGTGAAACAAACAAAATTGATAATTTTACAAATTTGAAAAAGCGAAAGGTGTGTAAGACTTTTCAGTGTGCTGTGAAAATTTTATAATTCGAATAGATGTCATGCTCAAAGTGTTGGGAACCACTGACCTAGCCTAATCCAACTTATTATTTTTTTAAATTTTTGATTGTAACACATAGGCGATATTACTTCTGAAAAGTTTGTCAGATTAAAGTAAATACTAATAATTAAATATTTTACTTATGATGGGCAAAACACCTTGGTTTTTTGAAGTACTCGAGGTAATTTGGTATGAATAATAATAATAACAAGATAGTAATTTGTATTACAATATTTTTGTAAAATTTCACCTCAAGGGCGTTCTTTATACATAAATGGGTTTTGCAACATGCCACAGTAAATTCCTGTGCACTGAACTTAGTCTTCTGGCGTTGACTACTGATCAGTTCTACAACACTCCCTGTAGCTGAAGTAGAGGCTGACCTGAGGAATTTGACATCTACCATTCGAGTTGTCTGAGAGACGGAGTTCTTGAAAATAGAGGCATCATGTTATGTGTCGCCTTGTGAGCGTTTTAATGGATTCTTATTAAGAGTGATGGCGGTTCACTAAAAGGTCATTGGGATTCTTTTAGGCACCTTCTTAGTGACCACTCTTTTGATTTAAGATTTTTCAAATGAATTAAGTACCTTTTACAGGGCAGAGCTGCATTTAAATATAATTCTACATAGTATTTTGGGAAAGAAAACTAAATAATCTTTATAAATGTTTTATTGCTAAAAATTTACATGTTAAATATTTTTTTATAATTTTTGTACATCTGTAAACATAACACATCATAAAAAATCTTCCATTCACACTTCTGATGTCTCAGAAGAAAACGGGCATAGAATTTTAATTTCACAATTTATTAGTAAAATACCATTTATAATTTGAAAAGCGCATTCATAAAAGGAGGATAGTCACAAAAGATAAAGACAAATAAATTTAAAAGAACTTTGAAAACTAAATTAAAAGTCATATTCTGCATGACATCATTTATAATAGCAAACGTTACATGTTTTACTTTATAGGAGCGGAGGGGTTAGTTTGGCTCCTCTTTGACATATTTATGTGCATCAATAATTTCTATACGCTACCCGGCATTAGAGTTTACACACCTATGCTCTAAAGAATAAATTGTGTGGTATGGGAGTATTCATTTTGTTCTAGGACTGCTAATAATTTCCATAATGCATGACTGAACAGTAAATTAATGAAGTAGGTTCTAAAAAATTGAAAAATATGACAACTTCAACATAAATATGTCGACCCCTCCTATTGTTAAGTATTATAAATAACAAATAGGTCATTTTTAGTTGTTCTAGTATTTCCTATATATTTGATGCATATTTTAAATGATAGTCATTTTTTTATGCGTTGTATCCTATTGAACAAAAAAAAGTCAATTTGTAAAAGCCGATACTAAAATTACATTGGTTAAAATAGATATTCATTTGTGGATTATTTGATTTGTTGACAATATTAATTAGATTATTGACAAAAAACCATTTCTTTCTCAGTTCTGCTTCCTTTTGTTTAGAGCTAGATAAAAAATTAAGATTAAAGACAAATAATACGAAATAAATAATTTATAAGGAATTAACATTATTGAACATTTGTTTAGCTAAGAAAAATTATTTAGAACATTAATAAATCAAAATGCAAAGAGGACGTACTATATACTTCAAAAATTTCATATTCACTTGACTGTTACCCTGCCAAATACATAGTCGAAGCCGGAAGTATAAAATTAGCATTTGAAGTTTACATATTATATATGTAATAGTATTGTTACAAAAGGTAAGCTAATTCATAATTTTTTTTTTATAAATCAATATCAATAAAATTTAAAAAATGAGCTGTGTACAAAACCTGTTACCTGTTCAATCAATGCGATCACTTCTGGAGCACACACGCCTTCTACACGATTAAACTCACCATAAGCCCTTGTGGAAGTTTGATACAAATTCAATACAATGAAAACATTTAGATTTAAGCCTCGGACACGGTGTCAGCCTTTTATTGTACAATATTTTGTTTAGTCGAATTAACTAATAGATCTAATATTATATATACATAATATTAAATCTATTATTATATATAGCACTTGCCTAATTAAGGACTAAAATGATATATCAAATAGCTGTTGTGTTGTATTCATAAAATTAGACAAGTATTTGACAGCAGTAATACAAGCAATTTACTGAAAAATGCGTCAGCATGGGGTATATGTATTAATATATAATGTCTAAAGTGCACATTCCATCCTTGGAAAATTATTTAATGACTTATAAAATTAAATCAAGCACTTTTGACTTTTAAAAATGATACATTTTAATGAATATTATTGTAGAACTTACAATAAGAAATTAGAAAGTATTGTGATGGTTATTAAACACAAAAAATATGAAATAACATAGTAATGTAAGATAACAGATTCAAAGTCAAATTCAATTTGTATTATTGGGATCTTGAAGAATTAATATTAATATCATTGGATCAATGCCAAAACATTGTATTACATACATATGTGCAAAACATTTGAGATACAGGAATTTAAAAGATCTAGTAACTGATAATTTTGTTTATTGTTCAATGTGCTCTTATGTATGCAATTCTAGAACAGAATTTTGGAAATCAATATTTTATAGATCTGCAAATGTTGAACATAAATCACTTCACATACAATGTTTTGACACTGAACACACTACAAGCCAACACTAAGCAATCATAAGTTAATGGCACATAAACAAATTTGACTAATAAGGTCTGGTTTCAAAAATGTGAGATAAAGTCATCTCAAAACTGAACATAATATAAAAACTTGCTAAATAATTTGTTTACAAGAATATTTCAAATATACATCTAATAAAAAATATATATTCATAGGAAATATAAATCATAATAAAATATTTTTCTAATAAATATAAAGTTTTTATGAAGATATTATTCACAAACAATAATTCCATCGGTTTATATATGATTTTATCCTGACACGTCTGAAAATTCAGCTTCTATTAGTATTCCATATTTTTAAATACAGCAAGTCCTCTACATAAAAACGAGTTCTGTTTCAAGAGCTTGTTCGCAAGTTAAATTTATTCACAAGTCAAACAAAGTTCTAGCCTAGACATCCAGCATGTACTGTAATGATCAGAACTTTTCTTGCGTTTAACATCCAACAATGTGCAGTGCTGGTGTTAAAATTAATTGCACAGTAATTGAACAAAATGTAATTACACAGAAAAGCACACACATTTGTTAATTGAAGACCGCACATGACTACTGTAAATATTACTGCAAGCGTGGGTCCTGCATGCCCCAAGCGGCAGAAACACAAATTAACATAAAGCATTGCCACCAAATGTGAAATTCACGTGTTATTTTGAATTTTGCACTAGTTTAAATAATTGGAAATGGATGTTTGTATTTTTGAAAGATGGCATGTTGAATTTTCACATGTAGAGGACTTACTGTAAGTATATTACACTGTAATCTACACAATATAACTACTCAAATGTTTTAATTGCATTTATATAATGTATTACTTTGACAATGCATTTTTAGCCCTTTTTAAAAAGTTTAATCCCATCTATATAACTCGAAAAACTGGGAACTTCTTTTCAGACAGATTGGGGATTACAGCTTCATTCAGCCTAGCTAGGGTTGCCAATGGCTATTAATCTACACCAATATCACTTAAAAATTATTTTGCGTGATATAGCGCAGGCCATGAAAGTTTTTATTTTTTTAATTTCAATAAGTTTAATATTTGTGGAATGTTTCCATGTCCTGTATTTTCTTAACTCTCAATGATAAAATTACTATAAACTGCATCTGCTGTTTTATATAATTTGTTGGAGATATCGAAAAAACAAAATATTGATATCCATTAACAGTTTTATTTTATAAGGAAGTTCAAAAATATCAATGATACTTCTCTATTCATTAAAAAAAAACTCATTCGCAGAAAGGATATAGATTATATAAGTTTACACACAAGTGTCTCTTCAATAAGTACACAACTTACTTATTTTGAAATATGTACATACTAAAGAGACCCCTAGGATTGCCGACACATGTAAAAAAAAAATTGTTTTAATTTTTAGTGATCAAACTAACTATTATCAGCAAATGAAATATTCTACACCGATCATGTTTTGACTTTCAATGTTTTCTAATAAGAGTGATTTGTTAATCCAAATTTTATTCAAAATTACAAAAAATATACAGCTAACGCATATGTTTAAGAATAAAAACAATTTCCTTAATGTATATATTGCAAAAAACCTGTAAACTTAATGTTATATTTGTCATGAAGATAGGTTATTAAGAAAATAGGAAAATGTAGTAAATATATATTTTTTTAATATAATGTTTTTTGCATTTCAAAATTATGAAATATAATATATTTCAATAATATTAAAAAAAACTGCAATTTCTATACTTCAAGGATATTTAAAATTCACAGATGTTTTTTTAGAATATGAATAAAATGCATGTCATCCATGTCAACAAAGATATTGTTTATTTACAAATATACAAATGGAAGTTACTATGTATGTATAATGTTACAAGAAAAAATTAAATGCAAATCTGATGTGTCCGCTTACTTAGTTGACGCTGCCATCAGCACAATGGAAATTATTCATGTGATGTTTTACAGATGACAGAAAAGTGGTTAATCTCAACTCGCTTCGTTTTCCTTATGTGTAGTTGAATCGGCAGCAGAACTCATAGTCGATGTAGTTTCTGCCGATAAACTGCCAGTCGACTCTGGAGTTGATGAACCGGCATTCGAAGAATGTGTGGTCGATGAATTGACAGCAATATCGGGAGTCGATGAATTAGTAGTAGGTGAATCGGCAGTGGAATCAGCATTTGATTGGTTGGCAGTTGATGAAATTACATTAGTTGAATCGGCAGTTAATGAATTCATCCTAACTGAAGTGTTTGATGACGAATGAAAACCGGTTGGATAGTAATTTGAGGTACTCGGACCGGTTGGATTGCCGTATAACATACTAGCAGTTGATGCTCTGAAATAGAAAATTTTCCTAATGTAATAAACTACATTAGAAAATTACAATAATAGAATAGTTGCCTCTTAACAATTTGTAAATTTGTAGTTCAAGTAGGTAGAACCTGCACGTTTGTTTACTTCTCGGACTGTATCACTCATAATATTATTATGATAAAACATGGATAAAACTCTAGAAATTAGTTTTTTATTGTCATCTCTTTCTATCAAAACCTTTCTCTCTGGCAAAATTAAAAATGAAATTGGAAAAATGAAAGGTCCCTCCAACAGATGGATTGGGCGAAGAGGTAGCATCAAATACCCTCCATGTTCTCCAGATCTCATGTCACTGGAGAATGGTCATCAGTTCCAACATTTGCGATATATTTACCTTCTTTAATAATTAATTTGAATTATAAAACTAAAATTGAATGAGTAACCCTTCAGTGTTTATACATTTTTGATCTGAACATTTTTACAATACTTTAGAAGTACTCACAATATTTTAGAAGTAGTTACATATTAAAAATATGAGTTGAAAATGTTGAACTGCATGTGCCTAATCTCAACCATGTCAAAGATATAAGTATTTTTAAAAAGTCATAGTTATGCATTTATTTTGATTTATTGATTCCGAATTATATATAATATAATATATACAAAAAATAAAAGGTTCAAAGCGGCTAGATTTATAGCATGAAGCGAAAATATAAAATAATAATTTGCAAATGTATGTTTCGAAGTACATAGACAGGTTAACATGATTTTGTGGAAATAATATTTACCGTAACAGTACGGAATATATACATACTCTTTAATATTTTCTATTTGTAATTTAGTCAGGTATCCGCACATAAAATATTGTGGAATAAGCTTGTAACATATATATATATATATATATATATATACACGGACGTATATATTTGAGTCGTTCATTTCCAAACCCCTCTATAACGGATTTTTAACAAAACCCTGAAACAATGCCTCATAAATATTTTGAAGATGCGGTGTATGCATCAATACCGCAGGAAATGCAAAAAAAAGTCACTAATATGCTATCAATTTTTATAGAATTATAGAGATGTTTGTCACGCAAATTATTTGATCTTATTTCGTACAAACTAGTGGCATATCAGTAAAAAAATAATAATTGAATAGCTACATTGAAAAAGTTAGACATCTATTTTATTTACGAGTAGTTATGGATTTACGAAAAATATACATGAGTCCATAAGAATCATATTGAAAATAAACATAAAAAAGTATGTAATGTAAAATGGCATTTAAATAATTAAATCAATTTCTGGTTCATTTGCACAACACAAGTTCTCATTATTTTCGACATGTGTGACATTATTGTCACTATTTGAACATGTTTAGATATCATTGTAAAATTTAAGAAATCTCTTCTAACTTTTCACCATAATATTTACAGAGTAATTTTTTGACATAAAAAAAACATAAAAGTTAATTTTTCCTAAGAAAATAATATTAAAACTAACTAAAAGAAAAAGTTAGATGAACAAATATTATTTTTACTTTTTAAATTGGCATAATTTACAATACAAATAAATGTTTTTTTTTCTTCATATTTTTTACGCATGCTTATGGACGCATTTGTCAAAATGCAACCAAAAAAAGTGACAGATTGGCTTGCTGTTTACTTTTTAACTAATTCTTCTTCCATACATTTTTATTCACAGGTCATTTCCTTGTATCTTTGGCCTCACATTTCTCAATAAATTTATTAAACTCATCCATTATCCGTCAACAATCCGTCACTCTCGACGTCAAATCTTTACATAATTTTCTAGTCACGAGATTTAAATGCTGATCTGCTATTGGTTAATTTTATTATTGAGCCATTTGGAATTAAGTGACTCAATTATGGAGGGTTTTGATAAGAAACATAAACTTGTTTTTTCTATTACTTATATTATTATTTGTCATAAAGCATTTGGACCAAATCACAAGTATCATTTTTTCCTTCAAAACTGCATTCAAATATACATTTTTGATTATAGAGCAGTTTGGAAATAAACGACTCATTTGTTAGTGGATTGGCAACAAAAATCATTCATTTTACATGTACTGTAACATACTAATTAATATTATTTATTCCAACAAAGATTTTAGAACTTTGAAGTGTTGACAGTGTACTAACTTACTTGAGGCATTTGGTATGTATTTTGTACTCTAAGGAAACTCCAGGCTGTAAGTGCAGTACCCGACGTAAAGTGTCTCGGATTCGCGCACTCGCCACCTGGTCAGAAGCTGTTCGATGCCACACGGATATTATATCTTCCTGCAATGGAATAGATCACAATTTTATTAAAAACCTCAAATGATTAAACTGAGAAGTTTAATTTGCACATTCGTGACTTTTGCTCCAGTGGGACGATATGCCAATTAATTATTCTCAGCAGTGTTGAGTAGTTTAGTTTCATATACTCTTTGTACCACTTCCAGTGATTTTATTTAGCATGGAGAATTGTCAAGCAGTTTGTATTAGATTTTAAAGTGTGTATATTGTTATTTAACTAATATGAAAAAAGAAAATAAAAATTATGTTAATTTATACCTGAAATTTAATGTTGATGACAATTCCACATATTTCCGGGCCGACCATGAACTGTTCTCCGAGCATGGCCATACACAAGTCTTCCCATGCTCTGGCAGCAAGACCCTTTCTTAATCTTATCACCTATCAAATACATTTATAATGTAATAAAACTATTCAATTATAAATTAGACAATTTTGGTGAAATTAACATTATTTATTTCATCATTGATATTTATATAACAGAGAAACAAAACACCATTATTATTATTATAGAAAAAAAAATACATATTTATATGCTATATTGTCAAAAATGTGAGTAACCCGTACGATGTTGCATAGTTATATATTACGGTAATATTGATATGTCTATGAGAACCGATCATCATCACGTCATTTTTAGCTTCTAGTATATCAGTGATTGCTCACTGAATTACGAATAATCAGTTACTAATCATCTTTACAATCGAATAGAAATTTCACAATCACAGTTAAGATATAAGCAAAAGTATAATATTTTCCGGAAAAATAAATCTTGGTTGTAGTATAATATTTCTACTTTATTTCAATTCAAATACTATGCTAAAATGAAGCATTTAATGTAGTGAATTTTACTGTCTTCTAGTATCAGGTTTGCCTGATCATGTTTTTCATGTTTGTCCTTTATCACTGGTGTCATTAACATTCACATTAACTTCCTTACTATCCTCGTCTCTCTTACTGTTCAAAGCTTCACATATCCAAACTACCAATACAATAATAATTTAATTTACATATCTTATTATTATAAATATATCTTATTATTGTTGATTTAACGTAGTCATGCAGCCAAAATCATGTTTTTAGATTCATCTTTACAGACAGTTATGATAAATCATATTGTATGAATATATCATATTAATATGTTTCAAACGATGACAACGCTCTTGTGTTGTAAAAATAGGCCTAAATGGGATGGACACTTATCGCCTATATTATAAAAAAGGGCCACCTTAACTTTTGGACTATAAAGACCAGACAATAGAATACTAAATTTAGAATATAATATTGGATAGTTTTTAATAATGAATTATAGATCTGTCATTCTATAAATTGCTCTAAAAATGTGCAGGGTATGGATTCACAACTCGTTGAAAAGTTAACAATACTAAGCTTGACAGCATTAAGTAAAGGTAGCATTTTTAAGACTCAAATCTAACTACAAATACAATAAAAAAAATATAATAATAAAAATGATATAAAAATAATACATATTCTAGAAAATAAATTATAAAAATAACTTATGAATAATCAGATAAGATTTTTACAATTTAACATTTTCATTGATGTCACAAAATCATAAAAATGAAGATATTGCTTTTGTCCCTTATCTCAGTATAGAAAATATATATCCACATTTAAAAAAATGTTATTGAACAGAAATTGAACACAAAACTCATCATAATTTGCAGTTAGTTAAGTAGATTTATCACATTTTCGCAAAGGCACCAAATCCGATAACTTGTATGAGTTGAGAACTTAAATTACTTTAAACATGTGATAGAGCAATTTAAGAGATTGTTCATTTAGAGGAGTATTGATATTTTTCAGTTTCTTTTAATGGAAAATACATATTTCAAACATATCACTTTTGAACATTAAGACTGACTCCAGGATCAATCATTTTCAAAATACGTAACAATCTTTTATGACTCACCCATTTTCCTCCATTAATATTGGCCGTGTCTTCCCACATGGGCCGTATACCGTATTTGAACAGGTTAAAGGATGTGTCAGGGGGCAGCTCACTGGGGCGGACCAGGTGGCTGTACAGGGCCCACCACTGTTCCACACTGGCAAACTGCCCCACCAGCTTGAGGGCCTGCAACAACGTATATATATTATATTATAACTTGTTTAAATCTCTCTCTAAGAGTAACATAACTATTTAAAAGCTAGACTAGAATAGAGACATCAAACGTTAAGATATACAGTTCAAAAATATTTCTGTTTTTTCTCAATTTCTTCCACGGCACTACGTCTCAGTGGGATTTGGTCTCCTCCACAAGTGCTTTCCACTGACTCCTATCCCTGACCATTCTTCCCCTGGTGATTCATTTTTATTCTGTAAGTTTCATTTTCTAATGTAGATTCATAAATTTTTCTAAATATTTTGCACTCAAAAACTGCTAATTTGTTTTTTTCTATTTGGGTTAAGCACCACGTTTCACAACCATAAGGACCACTCGTCTTATTATAGATTTATATATTATCAGTTCACGTCGTTAACTCAGTATTTTCAATTCCAGCAGTTTTTTACATGCATAGAAGCATCTATTGAAGAAATAACTAGAAGTCAAATCTTTAATTCATCTTTTTCTCATATTAATATTTCTATTTTGTATATAATACACCAATAAAAAGTTATAGAAGTTAACTTTGGAAGGAAACTGATTATGTTGAATCATCAAGTTTCTTGATCTTTAGGATATTGCAAGTTCTTTTTGAGAAATACCACACACAAAAACATATTTCAAGCGAGGACTATCCTCTCAAGGATTCATGCATATTATTTATATTTTATTAGAGACACCCAAAATGAATATATAGGAAGTGATAATAATAATTGGAAGGAAGCAATAGGCTGGTATGCAATGGAGTTTGAAATTCAGCAGAATTTAATTTCATTAGTGACATAAAATTAATTATTAAGGAACGATATGTTCTGAAGAATCACAACATCACTAGTAAAAAGTGGATTGAATATCATTAATTGTAAAAATGATTGTTTTCAAAAACATATTTTGAAAGTGCATTACAATTCACACATCACTGAACGCATGGAGCATTAGGTGACTGATTAGAGTCTCCTCATTGCTCGTCCATACACTTCCTACATCAAGATTGGTGGATATTTAATTCATGTAGCATCAGGTCAAGCTTTAAATAAGTAAAAGGAATGGGCATATCGCTGAATAATCCAATGTAAAAGTTTAATCAACACAAAAACAAATAAGAGGGCGGTGTTTAAGAAGTGTGCGATTACTCTGCAAGTGTTCCTATTATAAAGTATCAATTAAAATAAAATGCATATTTAGCGGTACAAATTCTTATGGTATGCTCCTATTCTAGAAACTCGTAATTTCTAAAATTTTCTTTTAATAATAATTATAAAATGCCATGAATACAATACGCGAATATCTTTAATTTTATGAAGTTAGGTAAAGATCTGATTCTTCATGTCAAAATATAACATTCTTATCAGTTTCCATACTTACATTATTTTTTCATATAAAAATGTGTTTCTATATCCCTATTTGCATTTAACCATACTCTGTGAGATAAGGAGTGAGCACCAGTCTAATATAGGTCTATTACTTAAGATCTCAAAATACATCAGGTATCGAGTTTCATTGGAATACTACTCACCAAACGATTACAGTTTGGTGGATTTATACAAATATTTCAGAATTCAAACCAAACAAGAAACATTAGAACATCTGTTGATCATGAAATATTTTCTTTTACACGAGAATTTACAAATTCGATTTTAATGACACTAGTAAGATGTCAATGTGCAAATTTTGGTGTTCTAATCTAAACCAAATTCAATTGATAAAATTATCTTGTTGAGGTCGTGGCGATGATTGCAAGTAGAACGACATGGATAGTGAGTACAAATCTAATGTTATCATACAAAAAATTATAACTTACCTGCTCATAACCTTGCAATGTATTTCGCAGTCCATTGCCAGGTCTTCTAAACCAAAGCCAGTAAGGGTATTGCAGTTTGTGCTCACTCGAGGGCACATGAATTGGTGACGAGCGATCAGGGGAAAGGTCACGATGTTCTTCATTGTCACTATTATCTGTTCCATCCCCCTTGGTGCTAAACAGAAAATTGAGGTTATAAACTAAGAGTGCAGTCATCTTGGGAGAGCCATTGAAATATTATATGTATGCGTACTTGTCAGACATAATGTCCCTTGGGCGACACGTGATTGCTTATTTTGTACGACGATCTAAAACAAAAATATATATCACAGAATTCGCGCACGATTTCAAGCAGATGCAATACTTTTTAGACACCTATCACCAATGTTGACTTGTACAAAATTTTTTTATGTTTATTATTTTAGTGACAGCGCTAAAATATTGCCATCGGTACCTACTTTACACACAGTTGCAGGAGATTGATATACCTTGACGTGGAATGACTCAAAGCTATCATTAATTAGACATAGAATCAAAAAATAAATGTAGGAATTTTCATCTTGTCAGTCACATACAAACCGTCGACGATGGGCCCATATGGAGGGGACCGACGTCTTAACAAAAAAAACCGAGCGGGCCGTTCAAAACGGATAACGGCCGTAATGACCTCCAGCCCAAGTGTTACACAATATGTACATTAAGACGGAAGAACAATGTTGACGAAAATATGGCGAGGGTTTCTGAAGAAACAATTATAAAATGTGAGCTCCGTCGTGAACCGGACAGCTTTATATTCCTTTGAAAGAAAGCTATCAAATACAAAAGCTTTCGGAGAACGATAATTTTAAAAAGGCGCATATTGTTTTAAAAGGATGCATCCTACCGATGTATAGCCATTAAGGATCTCCGAGAAAAACATACAAATCGAAGGTTAGTTAGACAATTATCGGCCGAGATAAGCGACTTCCGAGGAATTATCTACGAAAATAACCGTTACGTAAGGGTGCCTGACAATTAATTAGCACCCAGGGTCGCGAAGAACAATAGCCGAAGCAATTGACTTTCGGACAAAAACGTCCATACGTGAGAAAAACAAAAGCGTAGTGCCTTTGTATGTTTTTTTAGCGCGGTGTTGAATGTGCTGCATGACTGAGATCACAATTTAAATTAATGAACTCCTAAAACCTTTAATATTCCAAAAATAATATGTCATGCTTAAAAATAACACATATATAAGTGCGAATTTCGTTCGGTATAAATGCTTAACCAATGTAATAGAAAGAAAAATAATGAATCACGATATATCTGATAACTGTGGATTATGATTATAATTGACGATAATAAGTAACGTGGGAGAGTCTTTTGTTAAGAATAGGCTTCTAATCGATTTGAATATGAATCATAGTAGTAATGTGATATAGTGGATTGGGCAGATTCTTTTTAAAACGTAAGTATGTAATAAATATAAGAATTTTGTAATCAGCTATAAGTAATGTACCAATGTCATATAAGAATAATTGTTTGTAATGACGTTTTATAGAACTTTACATGTGTTCAAAACAAATTTACAGATACTATTTCAAACTGTAGTGAGTTTTCGCAATGACCATAATTATCTTCATTGGTGTGAAATGTATCCATGATAAATAGGTTCCATGTTAAGGAAATAATACATTTTCCTCCCGAGAAGACTGATAATGAAATTAGGCTAATAAATTATAAATGTACATAAACAAGAATATGCACGAGGAAGTAATGACATGATCCACTCGCATAAAACCAAGTGACAAAAATGATATTTGTGGCTAGATATAAGATATAAGAAGTAAATAATTAGAATATAAGATTAATTATAGTTAGCTATAAGACTGTAGCGATCATAATTTACATTCACCATCATCTCAGTCGGCATCGACGCTAGCGACAGCGCTGCCGGCTGCCGCTACAAGTCTGGCTCAAGCAGTCTCCAGTTTCATCGTTTCACAACGGCGGTCTTGCCGGCCCGCGCGCGCCGAGTGAGACCGCTGACTCGCTTCATTTCATTTCATAATACACGTGCACCATCTACATCTTCATTCATTTCTTTCATTCTATCTGTCTTCAGTGTTATATCCATCACAATAAACACCTTAACACACAAACGACATTTTTTTCATTTAACCACCGTTCTAACCCCCAAAAGACGAAGGAGGTGTATAAGGTATAAATAATTATAATTATAATAGTTAGCTATAAGACGAAGGAGGTATCAGGTTGAATCTCGGTTGGGCGTGGCCTTCAGAAGAAGCGAATAGACCAATGAGATGGTAGCCTGTCCCATGACGGGAAGAGGACAGATCGACAGATGGGAGACACTCCATTTTCAAGGGGATAATAAGAGCCTACACACAGTCCGAGAACAAGTTTAGTTTTTGAACACAGGAGTCGGAGGAGTTTTTTGAAGAAGAGAGTAGACAAGTTTAGCTTTTGAATGCGGGAAAGTCGGAGGGGAGGTTGAACTCGAGAAAGTCGAAGTAATGTTGAACAGTGAAAGTCGGGAGAGTTGGAAACCATTGGTGAACAGTAGAAGTCGGGAGAGTTGGAACCAAGTGTTGAATAGCGGAAGTCGAAGAATTTTTATTTTATTGGACTTCCAAAGTCGGAGGAAGGAAGTAGTTGAAAATCGATCTCCGTAGCTGGAAAGGAAGTCAAGAAGCGCAACGACAGGCGAAGACTGGAAGTCGGGAGGTAACAACTCGCTCAGTTAACCTATCGTAGAAACCAGGAGTTGATCCAAAAATCTGAAGGATCAGCCATTAACGAAAAAGCTCAAATGCCAAACCAGCTCGGAGCAGTTACCCATCTAGAATGTCAAGTCGCTGCAGCATTAATCCGAGCAAGGCAGTCCCACATCAGCGAGAGCAGCCATTAGCACCGCACCACCACCCGGTCAAGAAAAGGCCGGCCATCATAGGAGGAGACCTCGAATACCGCTGAAAATTAATATAAAGTAGAGTAATTTTAGTCTAAGTCAATGATAATGTACCTCTGCCCATCCATACAGATAAATAAATATTTGATTAATGTATGTTCCGTGTTTATCTGTTCTCTACCTGTTCAATATTCTCCTAATCATAATATACACGTGCAAAGATGTGATCATATGAATGAAATGTGTAACGGGACATTTCACTAGAGTACGGGGATTGCTCTAGCAATAGAACCAAGAGCATAATTAATTGACATAATTAATTAATAATAAACAGTCCATCGTTTTATCAAGATAATGCGGAATTATTTGTAGACCCACTTGATAGAGAATTATTTCGTAATTGTGAAAATGTAATTCGTAGTAATAACAATTTACTACGAATAAACTAACAATGTCTTGTTTTATATCGCAGTCTCTCATAAAAATATAAAATTTACAATAGCAAAGCAACATATAGAATTTAATTGTAAGTCCATTAAAATCCATGCTGTCTATTAAAGACCTTAGAATGATCTTTATTCTCTTAAATGTAACAATCATGCGGATAAGAGAATCCTAATTTTTCATGAGACCTTGCATAATGGTCATTGGTCACTGATCACATATATATGGTCACAACATAGTCGCCGTATATTATGCACGTATACGTTAATTAAATGCCATTTATGAAACGTTTTTATTAATACAACCACATAATTGTACATTTCTACGGTGATGAACCGTACGCTAATATAAAACTGTAAAAGTATTTTTTGAAATATTATTATGGACGTTATATCTCCGGAAAATTTATAATGACAATTACATAAAATAATGTGTATTCATGCGAATACAAAATATTTTATTAAGATGTACGAACAACCCTCTGGTTTATTAAATTAAATGAATGAAAACGATGTACGTACATCGTATATATTTATATATATAATATTGTAATGTTACTAAAATTATTTGTAGCCGACGAATTGCATTTCGACCATTGATAAATTTCGACCACATTGCATCCAAACATTATAATATCTATGTCTAGTAGTGTATGGAGCTATTAATTTTTTTAAATATCATAAACAACAAAAGGCAAGCGTTGATTACAATTTTTCTGTTTTATCTTAAATCTGTGGGGTGCTTGACGGACGTGACGGATAGATTTGCATTTGCCGATTACTAAAATAATTTTTATTCTACGATCGGCAAAGCCTTTATACTTTATTTACAATGGTAAATTATTAAAACGCTTTTATTTTGGCAACTTTTTTATAACATTACTTTAACGCGGTGACCTTTTAAGATGACAATCAATCTGTGTTTTCATGCACTCGTTTTATTTTTTAGGATGTATTTCTCATGATAAGGAGGAAAAAGAGAACAATATTCACCGATGCCAAAGATACTACAACCGTTTTGGAGTTGAAGAAAATGATTGAAGGTAGGTGGACGTTTTTCTCACAGTTATCTTTTCATAACCATGCATTGTTGGATCGAGTATCAAGTTGCAGCTAAAGTTTGCCCATTTATAATAATCATCGATTTCAGTACGGTTCACATAAGAGATTAGTTTTTCACGAATGTAATTAAACATCTGAAATATCAAGTCGCCACAATGTCAGGTACAATGCCATAATTAGTTATTCATGAAATAATTGAATTTTTTACATTAATCACTGAAAATCATTCACCCTTCATTTGCCAATGGGAGCAAGGTTCGAGGGTTTGATCCCTAACTGGCAGCCATTAGTTGATATTATTTTTATTACAAACTACTTTTAAAATACAGTGGAGCCTCAATATTCATCATTAATCCGTTTCCGAGGGAAGGATGAATATTAAAAAGGACGAATATCAAACGAATTTTTCTTATAGGAATTAACTAAAAATGGTTTAATCCGTTCCCAGCCCTGAATTTTGCTTATCTATTCTTTAATAAAATAAAATATTAACTCAAAAATCATCGCAAATACATTGTAATTACATGTTAACCACTTCTTATTAATGCTTTATCGTTATGACAGATTTACTCATCATGATGCTGTAAATATACTATAAGGCTACATAAATAAAATTTATCTTTTGGATAAAAAAAACAATGATTATTAAGAGTTTTTATTTTATAGAGGGTAGGCTATTAGGACAGTCACCTTCCATTATGATATCGGGTAATGTCAGTTCTGGTGATTGATGTCCAGCATTTCCAGACGATTCACCAGCACTGGTTTTTTTAAAGAACTTATCCAATGTTTGTTGTGTTCTGTTTTTTTATATTTTCTGAAAGTGTCCAGACACATCATCATCAAATGAGTTGATAAGATAACATGGACGTTTAGGTGCCATTTCTTGACGAAATCCTGCATTTTGGCCCAAGTGGACAGCCATTCATTAATTTCAGCAGTTGCAACCGGTCCATCATCTTCCTTCAAACACAGGGCAAACACTTGAAGTATTCATTCCAAGAAAAATGGCCACATGACATTCAATTTACTTTTTATGATATTGTTTTTCTTAAACACTCTCGGATTTTCAGAATTGTAAATGAGTAATGGTTTAATTTTAGTCTCCACAGAGCGTAAGCGTTAATCGATTTTTCATTGGTTTATGGTCTGGTAATGATTTTTCCTCTTAATGGAGATGAATATCGACTTTTCGGGTGAATATCATACAAAAATTTCGATGAATATAAAAAATGACTAATATCAACATGGACGAATATATTGAGGGTCCACTGTAGTAATATTTATAAAAACTCTAGTAATGTTAACATTATATCTTATTTACTAATGTGTCACCTCTAGTGGAAAGATATTTCTGTATCACATATATGTCAGTCATGTAAAGGATAATATAGAGTTGAGTGCAGAGTGAGCTATGCAGTATAGAACAATGCATATCAGCCATTGATAATTCCAATAAATCTGCAGTAAACTTCCTCTTATCTGGTACTACTTGGACCGTCAGAAAACAATTTTTCCAGATATCTAATCATCACCCTTTAAATGACTATAGCTTCATACAAAACTCATTTAACTCTTCCTACTGTATACTTGCTGTTAAGTTAGTGAAGAAATAAAATTCAAGCAAAGAAAATTTTTTATTAACCTAATGCGTAAAATATTAACTGAATATGTAATGAAAATAAAATTATCTTAACTATTAAAATTTTTAAACACTTAACACTTGCTGCTGGTAAAACTACCATTCGGGTGCCGGTTGCTTGTGAGTTCTGTTCATTTGAGTACTGGATAAGACTGAGTTTAAAGTATTATGATTATCATTTTCTATATATTTAATTGACATGCTTTCAAAATTCAAAACTTTTTATACTTTGGGTTTAGTAATGTGATCTAAAAAACAATGTTTTATAGCTGCGACTATATTTTTTCTATTCAAAGTAGATTTAGCTTTAATACTATTGTAACATTTATATTTAATGCAACCAGTTTCACTCTCCGATCACCATAATTATTGAATTATTATTATCATTCTCACCTAAAATATCATTAAAAAAAAACAAAAAAGGAAAATATTTTTATAAATAATAATTAAAATCTGTAAAGTTTATAATGTAAATTCAATGGTTTAGATACGCATTGATTTTTAAGCTTTTAATACTATAATTTGTGGTATATTTTTATTTAAAGGGATTCTGAAGGTGCCGCCAGTAAATCAAATGTTATTTAATAAAGACAATCAAATGATGGAGAATGATAAAACGCTACAGGACTACGGTCTGACATCTTCTACAGCCAAAGCTCAAAGTCCGGCTCCCATTGGTTTAGCTTTAAGGTGAGAAATATTGACTAGGTATTTTTATTATATGTATATAAGTATATTGGCTTTTGTTTGTTTTATGCTGCAAAAAAAAAAAAAACTAACAAGTAAATTAACACAAATGTGCAGAAAAACACATCAACTTATTCAAATAATGGCTGCTCTGATTCTAGGATCCTAGCTAACTTAGATATTAAATTATATATTTAACAATTATATTTTCATTAGGAATTTTAAACTAATTCTAACTATTCACCTCGATATGTAGTGCCGAAAATGGGCATTTCATGGTGGCAGTCATTTCAGGGATCCCATCCTTTCATCCTGGGATGATTAGGAAAGAGAGTTTCTCTCACTTTGTGATAACTTTGAATTCTGTGTCGACAACCCGGGACAATCTTTTTTCTTATCGAGTCCCGGGATTTAAAAAAAAATAACCCAAGACTCGAGACTGTTTTTTCCTGATATTATTTATTTAAAACAAGTTAAGTTATTAAACAAATTAAATGAATCAACTAGAAAAATATACAGAAAAAAAAAATTGTCGGTGACCATTGCGGTACAACAGGTAGCGACCTAGTGGCGAGTGGTGCACATATATCAATTCTTGTAACTTCTAACTATGTACTAACAAAGAGAAAAATATATGGCCAGCTATAAAGATTCTGAAGTTTGAAGGGAATAGTTATGTTTCCTTGTAAAATGTGATGTAAAAATGTGTCATCTTTTCACAAAACAAAATTATTAGGAGACTTCAGTTTGTCATTGATATTAACCAAATATATACGTTATTGTCTTCCAATGTGTTTATTTAGCAATTGTTTATATATATATATATATCTTTTTAAAATTGTTTTGTAATTTTTATAGATATATTTGTTTTTTATAATCAATTTATAAATGTAAACTTAATTTCATTAAAAAAAAACTACCTACTAATAATCATTTCATTAAAAAAAGTTATTTGATTTAATATGGATAATATCCCTAATACATATGAATATTTATTAAAATATATTTTCTTTTTAATTAAATAAAATTTATGGTTTCGATTCCCGGGAATTGAAAAAAGTTGAGAATACAGAAGCCCTAATTTTTACTCATGCATCAGCTAAGTCATTTTTAATTTATTTTGGTTGTGGAATTTTTTATTACATAATACTTTACCTATTTCATAGGTACTATACCCAAGTATGAAAAACCCATTTTTAAAATTGTTTTATGAAGTTTATAAAATTTTTAAATAAACAATGCAAATGTTACTATTTCTGCATTGTTTATGAGAGCACAACTTCTAACAATTACATTATACATTTTACTATTTACACGCTGGTCTTTATTAAATCTTTGAAATGACGGATTTTTGAATTTTATTCAGGTAATTTATAAAATTTAATTAATTAAAAACATAAGTTTGAAATTCCAAATATTCTTATAAAATTTATTTAATATTTAACAGCCAAAATATTCTTATAAAATTTATTTAATATTTAAAAAATAATAATATATAAAAAAAGTGAGAGAAGATACTTTAAAGTGCCAATTTAGAAACATTGTTGGCAATAAGTTCCTACTAATACTATTTATAAAAAACACAGAAGGATTTAATAAATTCAATATGGGATACATAGTTCAATAGTCAGAGTACTTGACAATTTTCAAAGTGAATACATTTTTCCATTTTATGCATAAGGCACGTTAGGTTCTATAAAACAATTAAGTAAACTTCAAGAAAAAAATGTTTATTTAGACTTATTTAATAATTCAATCATTAAAAGGGAACCGCGTCATTTACACTGACAGATTTTATAATTCCATTCCAGAAAAGACAGTGGCGAGTTTGAAATTCTGGAACTAACACCTTTTTCATCCCCTCCGGATCTCCCCGACGTGATGAAGTCACAGGAGAGCAACGGCCAGGAACAGGTTAATTAGGCTGAAGACAATTATGACATTTCAAGAGTATAAATATGTATATAAAGGCATTCATCACTGCGTAAACATAATATGGATGCATGTGAGATATTACTGGAATGCTTTTCATTGTCAGTGCATATTCTGAAACTTATCAGTGCCAAGATTAATTAAATCTTCACTCTGTTTAGCTGACACAACACATCATTATGTATTTAAGTAATAAAACTCGTTTGCCTCAAATTACAGCTATTGGAAGAATGTATATAAAGACTTGTTTTAAAAATAGGACTATTTTTTATTCTACTTTTGTCTTGTTTTTCGGTCATGTTTCTGGTCTTTAACTTTTGTAAACCGCATACTCACATGAAATATTATTTTAATATAAAATTATATAATTTATCAACATCTGTCATTAATTAAAAATTTTATGTAATCTTTTTATAACATCACATAAAATTGGATTGCATGAACGGGATAATTTATCTTATGTATACGCTGCAGCTGTCTAAGGTATGGTTGAATAATTATTTTCCTTGTTTTCTGTGTGATTCATATAATTTTTTAAACAAAAAATATAGAAACGGAAACCATAATTAAAGATATATAATAGTCAGTATCATAAAATAGATTTTGGAGTTAAAATGCCTTCTCGTTCATTTTTGGCAATATTCTCAACGTCAGTTGGATACATAAATTTATATGTTATTAAATAATCGAAAATAACAACATTTGTTTTATTTAATAAACTATAAAGTGTATTTAATTGTTTTATTTATCATATAATAATAACGTTCTAGTAGTTTTGGTGAAACTAATACTATTATGAAGAATGGTTTTACAAGGTCAAATAAGTTTTTCCATTCTAAGGTGATACAGAATCTTATGGTACAAAGGACTACCTTGGTCTTTGATTATCCAATTTTGGAACATTCAATATTGGAAATTAACAATCACAAATTCATTTCATGAACTTGAATTCTGACCTTATGAAATACAAGTTTGCAACGGATGTGAGTTGAAATAAATCAGTGTGTCATAAATGAAGGGTCTTGCCTAGTGGTTAAAAAATTAACATATATCTTTAATTATATATATATACAATTAAAAATATGGGGTCCCTTTGTTTCTTCCGGTGACAATTAGAAAAATAGGTAAAATTTATTGGAAACATTTAACGCCATGCAATAAGAATATTTTTATGTCAACATAAAATAAATCTGAATAAAAATGATTCTGATGGCCCCTGTCCACGGATGAGATTTCTCTCAGAGATTTGAATCGAGCGTGCATAAAAACAGTACAGAATTCAGCACAAAGTAATCTATGAATCACTGCATGTGTTTCGCTCTTAGAATGACGCATCCAGTACGCACATGTCTTTACTGACACTCAGAGACTAGTTTCATTGAGAGATCATTGTAGACATGGGCCATATAAAAGTTGGAAAAGTGCTATCCCTGTAGACTAAATTACACATAAATTCTACAGGTATTGTGCTTCATTACGGTTTAGCGAAAGCAACTGTTTTAACAATTTTTTTTTTTAAGTGCTTATTTCTCATTCATTTTTAATAGGAAAGATTAACGTGAATTTTAACGAGTTAATAGGTTAATATAAAATATATTAATTTAGTGGGTCCCCCAGTAAAATTTATCACAAAGTATGTTAGAAAATTTCATACAGCCGATTCCGCTTAATTCGGACACATCGTTATTATAATATCTATTGTGATCCTAAATTTTCTGTCCTAATTAAATAATATAAATTACTATTAGTTCCTTGGTTTGGTTTCGGATTAAGCGGAACCGATTGTACTCTCACTTTTACCTAGTACCGGTACCAGAATCTATACCAGGTGCCCCCAAAACCTTTTTGAAATCAAAAAGATTTTGGACATGCCGAGTGTATTGATGCTAAACGAGCATTCTCCCTTTAGATTGTGATGTCAAATTACCAGTATATATTGTTGATTTTTTACAATTTAATGCAATGGTCTAGATTTTGATGTGTTTTATTATTTATACATTCTTAACAAAAAAAATAAATTATTGCAAATATTTAATTTTATTAAAAGAATAGTTACCCTTGTTGAACTTTGTAACAATCCAGTATTAATAAACTTAAAAATAAAAGTATTTTCATATCTTGCTTGATTCCTCAGCATTATATTGCTTAGTATTCTCGAAGAATTGGAAGACTGAGTGTCGGCTCTCCACTAGGGAAATTATTATTTTATTTGACTGAATTTATGAATATTTTTTTCAAACCAGAAAAACATATTCTGCTGTGTCGAGTCTATTGGGCTATTCTGCTGTATGTATCCGACGTTTCAGGTGCCATTGCGGGGTCCCACCATCAGGGCTGATGTCGCTGATCACTGCCCAGAGAGGTTGGAGACACGGCAGAACAGTCTAGTAAACTTAACACAGTAGATTCTGAACGACTGAAAACTTGAGAACATTCTATGAAGGGGCGACACGATACTTCGTCTGAGATTTACATTTTTAAAAATCATGAATATTTGTCTGGTGTCCACAAAAATGAGGGATTTGATAAAAGCATAGTTATATTTAAAACTATGTACAGTGATATTTGGTTCTTTTTGAATGCAGTTTATTTATTATTTGTCATCAAGAATAATAAACAGTGGAAATTAGAGCAGCTAAGTGATTTTCACAAACATTCTGCAGAATATTTATGTAAATATATACTCTTAGCACGAATTAGGGAATTATACTACTTGAGCACACATTTTCAATGGCTCGATGTCTTCTTGTGGTCACTTTCACTGTCATTTGGTGGATCAAGAAACTCGTCAGCCATATCGCAGAAGAAATCTTTATAACTGTTTTTCAGAGAGCCCGAGCAAGCGAGGTAGTGGCCCCCCGGATGTTCTACAACCAAAGGTTTAACAAATATATTCACCAGGGCTTCACTCATTTCTGAAATATAAAGTTTCAAAAAATTATTATTTAGGAGAACACATCATTATTGTGAAGTTGCAGTTTTTTAGAACATAAAGGGAGTCCAGTGGAAAATTTTCAAGTTTAATATTAAATAATAAAAAAAAGTACAATGTTATTTTCATATTTTATTTATACAAAATGGAGTTTAACAATGCGGATTTTACGTTTTATAAACAATATTGTCTAAATGCCGCCCATTTCTTTCAAGACACTTGCAATCGGCCTCTTAAATTTGCGAACACGCAAGAGCAAAGCGTTGGTTCAATGGCAGCGACTTTACGGTGGATATTTTTTTGTAGGGCCTGAATTGTTCGAAGATTGTTGCTGTAAACTCTCGACTTAAGGTATCGCCACAAAAAAAGTCGCATGGTGTTTGGTACGGTAACCGAGGTGCCCAGGGTATGCCTCTATACTTGCTGATTAATTTATTGGGAAAAATTCCCCTCAGCTTCTCCATTGAAACTCTAGCTGTGTGTGGAGTGGCCCTGTTTTGTTGCAATTGTGTTCTGTTGTTGAAACGAGAAACAGCTGCAGTTGCGGTACCAAAAACTCGTTGGATCATTCGGCAATGCACGTTAGCAGTGACTGTCCCTCGCTGGTTAAAAAAATAAGGGCCAATTATCCCTCAGGCAGAAATTGCACACCACACTGTCGTTTTTGGACAATGCAAATGTTTTTGATGGCGTTCCCTTGGGTTGTCGGGGCATCAGTATCTCATGTTTTGTTTATTAACATAGCCATCGGTATGAAAATATGTTTCATCAGTAACCAACATGTTTCTAAGCGTTCATGCTGTTCCAAAACGTTCTCGCTAAGGTTTCACGTAAAGAATAGTCATTTTCATTGAGAACCTGCACAATTTGCAGCTTGTATGGGTGAAGCTGTAGTTTCTTTTTCAAAATACTGCTGATTTTTTTATTCCAGTACAGGCTGCAATCTTTCTTTTCGATTTACGCGGATTGATTATTTCACGTCGAACTTGAGCCATATGTTCTGGCGTCGCTGCTGACGTTGATAGTCAGAGGAGTTCGGTTAACCATTGTCCCTTCTTGTCTGAACTTTTGAACCCAACACCAGATAAGTTGCGTGCTCGGCCCATCACTTACTCGTCGAATATTAAAGTGAGTACAAAAAGCGAGACGCGCACGAACCAATGAGTCACCGCACTTTAAATATTACTCAACCGCGAATGCACGGTGTGCTCCCGACCAGTGACTCATTGCGACTAGCAAGCAAATCATGCGCGTCCAACAATACCCCTCCCACTTACCTCACCCTGATGGTTTACGAGCAATTACAATTGATCTTATTAATCTTGAAATTTTTCCGCTGGACACCTTTTAGTTCTGTGATATTTTAATACAAATTAAATGTATTAATTAGAAAGATATACATATAAAATTAATTTATCGAAAAATATCGTTGTTGCTACCGTGATTCGAACCTGGATCTCTTCATATCCGGAGAAATGCATTAATCGATTATGCTGCGCCAACACTAAGTTGATGACAAATTTTTGAACTTATATGTTACACTTTCAAATTGATACATAACTTAAATATTTCAAGTGTTTTAATATATACATATATGTATATATCCATTTTACTACTATTACGCCGTTTTCCGTGCGAGGATAGGCAGAGAGGATAGAGCGCCACAATCTTCTGTTCTGACGCAATTTTCACCTCATCCACATTCACACATCTCATATAAGCTCACCGATTATTGTGGCTTCTAACAGGACCATCTTCCAGTATCTGGTTTACCTGGTCGTGCCAAGTTTTCTGCGGGCGTCCTCTATTTCTGGTGCCATCAATACTTGTGTTATATATCTTTCTTACCATTCTCTCCTCATTCATCCGTTCCATATGACCAAACTACCTAAGTGATCCTTTCTTAATCTTACTCACTATACTAAAATCAGTTTTACATTATTTCCTTATTTCTTCATTCTTCACTCTGTCATAAATGGATCTGCCACATATACATGCCTAAGTGATCTCATTTTCACAGCATTCAGTCTACTTTCGTTTCCCAATACATGTTATATCAATTTCTGGATTTTAATTTTGCAAAACTATGAAATAAGTAAGAAAGATTTATGTACAGATAAAATCAATTTGTCCGGGTGGCAACTAAAATATTATTTTGATAAATTGATTTTATCTGTATGTCTCTCTTATTGATACATTTAATTTGTATAAAAAAATAATTATTCAATTTAAGCATACAATGGCTTAAAAATAGTAGATCCCCTGTAGAAAGGAATAAATGATTATTGTTTTTTTCAATACTATAATAATATAGACTAAGTAATACATTGTTCATTTTGACACTTGTATTTGAATTGTTTCCCACCCACCAGCACAATTAGATCAAATTTATACATATACGTATTTTTAAAATACGTATACCTATAATAATATATTTAAAAAAATTGGCAATCAGGATGTATTTATACTGTACCAAAATTAATATTACTCATAATAAATAAATAAAAGGTAAAATTGCCTACCCTTAGGGATGACTTTATCTGTTTCACCAAAAATGTGTAGTGTTGGTAATGAAATATCTGCATCATAAAATGATTTATGTACAAGACTTCCCGAACAAAATCCTGATGCGAGAATCGCAAAATTGAATGTGTAGGGTAATACTGAAAATAAAAAGTACTTTATAATAGATTTTCATAAAATAATGATATATGATATGTACTTAAAAATATAGCTTGCATTATGTATCATACATATGATAAATTTTTCCTTTCCAATAAGGTTGCTACCGTATTATGTTTTGGATTTTGATATGCAAAATTTGGATGCCCATTTAACATATTCACTGCTGATAAAAATGTGTTTGCATACATGCTGTACACACATTTTACATTAATTAATGAATTTTTTAATGTTTGACAGTTGAGCGAATAGTGTGAAATCACAGAGAAGCAGTTTATATAAAGGCTATCTAAGTATTTAAAAACAAAATTTTACAGAGAATACTTGGAGTGGTTGAGGATAAACACCAAATGTGCATCTGCACAAAGGCTGAGCTTGTTAAGGCCTTCTAATAACCAAATATCTCAGCAATATTGAAGTCAAAAAGGCTAAGGTGGGCAGGACATGTTATGATTCCAGAACAATCTGTAAGATTTATGAGGGGACTCGCCCAAGAATGAGATGGGCAGACAATGGATGCAGCGAGGCTATAATTCCCTGCTGGAAGACAACATCTCAAGACAAAGAGGCCCATAGGACAGTCGTGAAGTCAGCAGAAGTTATTGCATATTGATATTTTCATATGATACAAACATTTTCATTTGTCATTAGATATGTCACTTCCTTGTCTTTGAACTCTTCTCGAACACGAGATCCTTGCAGTATGGACAAACATGTACAAATCAAAGGAAACAGCGAACTCTCAAGGCCAAGCATGTAAAAAAAAAACTAAAATTTGAAACTATTGAAGAAAAAAAGGTTCTGTGTGATGCTTTTCCAACATAATTTGTCATTTCTAATTGGCCACCTAATTTGTAAATCCAAGAGTTTGATCCAACTTACATCCTTTCTGCTGCATGGCAGTCAAAATTCCTACAAGACAGGCTCCTTGTGAAAATCCTAATAGACCATGAAATGGCCCATGTTCTTTGAAAACCTTTTCAATGAGCTGCAGAGAATCTGTGAAACCGATGGCTGGCCCACCAACACGCTTACCACTAAAAGTGTGGTCTTCAGCATTGAACCACCAGCCTCTCTGGTCTTCACCTGAAAATCATATTTTTATACATATTGTGTCAAATTCGACAATTCAAATTTAATGTAATGAGTAAAAACAATATATAAAATATTTTATAAATGTTTTATATTTAAACTATAATATTGCATTGCCTAAGTAATCTTGGCTAATGTGACGATGGTTACTGAAATTGGCCCGAAACATAGCTATGAGAAAAATTTATTGAGAATAACTCTGAAAAAATAATAAAAATAAAGGCATGAAAACCCACAAGTGCAAAATACTGTCTAAGGAAATGAACTTGGATTTTATAGAGCAATAAATAGTTTACAATGCTCCGACCCCAATATATTTCTACAAATGTATCAGCGTCCATTCTCAACACTCTTATAAACTATTTTCCAGACATCTCCATCATCATCTTCCAGAGATCTCAAATGTATATAATTAATTATACTTTTATATTGCCAAGTCGCTTAAAGTATTTTTAGAAGAAAATTAACTTTCATTACTTTGCAAACTGCTTTCTCAAGAATTTCAGTTAACATTAACTGAAATGATAATATTGTTTAACTAAAATCCTTCATTACAGTTTTAGAAAAATCCTGCCTAAAATAATTAAAAACTTACTATTTTCTTCTCCATCTTCTGGCTTAACAGTATGAGGAGCTGTTAAAAAGGTAATATCAACGTATTTTGCTACTGTTTTACGGAATGAACCAATTTTTCCTTTGAAAGAATTGCCATTTTGGCGATATCCATGAAAGGCTAGTACTTTCAATTTTGACATGCTGGTGTCATTATTTTTACTGTTACAGGTACTTTTTTCGGCATTTTCATTCGATGAATCCATTCTGTCTAATGTTTAATAAAACAATACCACTCGAGGTTTCCGCGAAAGATTCAAACCATTCAATTGTCAAAGAAGCTGTCAAATATTTTGTTTATGGACAGTGGACAGTCATGGATAAACAAATTGGAACCTTTGTAAGGCTATTCAAAAAGCATTTTTACGAATTTTGATCAAGATAATCGATTGTCCTAATAAGGGTGATTTGAAAAAAATATATAAAACACTGGTTGCGTGTTACGTACGTCCAGTGGCGTAACTATACCAATGCGGCGCATTGGGGCTCAAAAATCTATCCGCGCCTTACATTTGGTATTGTTTATTTTCTTTTCCCAACACTAATGTGTACTAATTGTATTTAAAATTTACCACAGAATGACATGGAATTACAAACTTTAAAAATAATTTCTCACATGTATTTGGAAAACATCTGAAAACTTTATCAATGTATACAGTAGTGTCCATCTAATATGACGGGTTAGGTTAGATTAAATTAGGGAGAGGACCATCGAAATTTCAGTAAAGCAAAGCAAGGATTTCATGCAATTGTGAGTGTCTAAAATCACACTATTTTTTTTCTTCTACAAGTGTGTCCAATTAATTGTGTGACTGGGCTACTAGTCCTGAAGCGGCGCAAGAAAGGGGAAGATGGAAGCGCCTTGTTGAGTATTTGTGCCCCCGAATCTTTTAGGATAAATAATTATGATAAAAGTGTGAAAATTGTAGGACACAAGAGTCCAATTTTATTCCACAATTATTTCCCCTTAGCACTTCATATTTTTGATGACATTGCGCACGTCACATATATATATATATCTTTTCTACAGGTTACATTGCATAAATGCATAACCTCTTCACAGAGTGTGGTTGTCAAGGGAAAAGGCAGGAACTTTAAAATAAAATAATGAGAATTCTAGTTATTTATTATATAATGGACCTAATTAAATATGAGATGCTAATATACTTATTCTTTACTCATTGTCGCGTCCTCCGTCTTAGTATTTATACATGTGGTCAGCCGTGGATTGGAGCTCACCTCTGGTCCAGGTCACAGGTTCTTCAGCTTTGTTCCTAAACCATGTGTGCTCCTCGGCCACATTTGGTCATCCTTCTTAACTCCTCTGTACTGGATACAGTGCTAGTCTTTTTTAGGAGACCAGCATTTATGCAGCGGAAAATAATCTACCAGTGTAAAATAATTATGTCCGAGGTGAGGTTCTGAAATTCACTCTACCTAAGAGGCGTTTGGCAGGCAGCCTCATGTCAGAGGCTTGACGGTAATCTGTCATCATTCGGAAAAAATGGTGGAGTACCAGAAGACCAACTTTAGACTAAAGGCTTCCCGGAGACAAATACTTGAGGTCGGCGATTGAGAACCAAGAGGAGAGAATGATGAGAAAAAAAGAGATCCCATATTTTTTTTCCCAATTCCTTAGAGCAGCCATACTCAAACTGCGGCCCGCCAAGCTTTTATTTGCGGCCCGAAACTCATTTAATATCAGGAACGTGATTTAAAAAAATTTGTCATTTAAAGTTTTTAATATCTTGAGATATGTGTGAACAATATTTGTTGATTTATCAAGTGGCAGTGCCCTAATCTTGAATCAAACGAGTTTCAACCAATACTGTTTTTCCTATATGATTTTTTTTCCGTCATATCAGTATAATGTTGCGGCCCACGTTGCCTGGAGATGAGTACATAACATAACATAAAACTTGGATAATTGGAATGAGAGGTTTCCTCGGAATATGGGAGAGTATATAGATATTTTTAACAAAATTGGTGCCATTGTTTACGATTTTTAACTGATTTCGCAATGTTTTTGCGAATTCCTAATCCATAAATTTGTTTGACTTGAGTGATTCCGCGCAATAATTATTTTTTTGGTCTCTTGAATTTTGAATTAACGAGTTTTAGTTTTTTAACAGTGTAAAAAATAAATGGGATTTGTTGAACATGTAAATATAAAAAAGCGGAACATTTTTCATTATAAATTTATTAATATTTTATTAAATAAACAAAACAATTTTAGAATTTATATCACATTAACTGTCTACAACTTAATTAACAAATCAGAATAATATACACATTTAAATGTAATATGTTTGAGATATCTTACACATTTTATACAAAATGATAACTATTTAAAGAACACTGCCAGGAATCGAGATGACATAAATAGATTTAAGATCAATGAAAATGGACACATCTTGTTAATAAAAAAAAATTAAAAGTTTAAAAAATCAAAATCTAGTTCTTTGATGAGCGGGAATAGCAGAAGAACTTTTACAAGAAAACAAAATAAGATATCATTTTTAAAATTTATTTTTAACATAGAATATGTTTTGGGGGCTTCCTATGTAAAATATGTCACAAAACTATGTTAGAAAAAGAGGATTAGAAAAGTATGTACGACTCTTTAGAAGGTTCGTATCGTATCTTTTTAAATGCGAATGAGGATGAAATATTTCCACAAAACAAAATAACACCATCTGAATATGAAATAAAATTCAGATAATGTTTGAAAAGGTAATTTTTTAAAAATACAATGATATGCATAAGGCGGGGGCAGGGCAAACTAGAAAAACATATTCAATGCAGGGGTGGTTGATCGATGTAATGAATTTTATTGCCTTCACATCCCACTAATTTTGACTGATCTGTATTCCGATTCTAACAATGATTTCTTTGAGTGAGAGGATTTATTGTTATTATTATATTACCCAAGTACGGTTATGGTTAGTATTACTATGATAGAAAAGTAAAGTTGTTACTGAAATTCAAGGAAAACGGTATCATAATGGTCAATATTTTATGACAATAATGTTAAATTTTCACCTAGTGTATTCGACAGGTGTGTGGTATTTTGTAGCCTTATGTTTTCAATCGAGTACTCGGATCTATCTGGCGCTAATGATAACTATGTTGAACTCTTAGTATGGAACAAAGATTACTTATCTAATGCACAAACTACTATTTCAGTCTTTAATGAATTGAATCGACTGGTAAACTGATGTATCAGCGACATCATCCCTGATGATTCGAAACGTCAGCCAGGGAAGTAGGAAACACACAATAGAATAGTTCAGAAAACTATAAATAAAGATTATATGATCTTATTTTAATTTGAAAAATTATTTGTTACACCCCCATTAAAATACAGAAGAATTTCAAAAAGAAAAGATAGTTAGTTTAAACTCTCTTTGGCCCAGCGCTGTTTATATCCATTGCAGAAAGTTTTCCACAACAGCCAGCGACATATTTACCTTTGTTTTGAATAGGGACACCTACTGGAATCCTGGATTTAGCTTCTAATTAGAGATACACACTTTTACTTTGTTCCTGGCCGGGTCGAGCCGGCTTGGGATTAATATTTGCTTACAAGATGTAGGTTTGATGTGGGTGAATAGAGAGCATAGAGGAACAGTTTCCAGCTAAAGACAACAAAAAAAAAGTTTATCCGTCTACACGAAACTTGAAAAAGGATTGCTCAAGTTTATATCATTAATGAAATAAAATTGAGGATCTAATAAATTATTTTCCTGCATCTGATTTGGTTTTGCATATTTCCCCGATCTTTCTAAATCATATATAATATATGTTTCGTATGCATGTAATTTCCACATTAAAAACGCATGAAATAAAAGCACCGAGAATATAATTTATTTTGAATGACTAACAAAATGTAAAGATTATATACATTATAAATACAACAAAGCATATTGCGAAATAAACTTACTTATCATCCATATTTTAGATGCCACTACCGCTGACTGCTGACAGGTTCAATTCATGTGTCGAGTACTTGTAATTCGACAATAATTTATGATCACTCAAGGATAATAAAAAAAAATATAATAATTTAAATCCTTTGTAAATTTCTTTTTGTCAGAATGTCATATAACATTGTGCGGAATATTAAAGAATGTTTCAGAATAAATTAAAAAAAAAAAAAAACAACTAAAGTAAACATAGTCAGTAAACATAAAAAAAGAATTGTTTCAAAGTACACAGTACCCTTCACATTTTATTCATTTATTTTATCAAGTTCCATAAATTTATTTATTTATTTTGAAACATTTTTGTATTAAATAAATGGTATGTCGATTATGCATTGTTATTATTTATTAATTAAAAAACATACAAAATAAAAGTTGATTCAATAAGATTTTTCAAACTATGGTACAAATTGATATATTATATTTTTCTTACGAATGTTAATTCCACAGTAATTTGGGATACACATGTTTGGATAAGTACAATCGATTGAAAATCAATAATTCATTTAAAGATGAGGTAAATAAATATAATTTAATAATATTTATATACAGATAAGCGCAAACCCCTTGGCTATACAAGACTTATGCAGGTCAAAATGTATATATATTTTCCATCTGACAGTATATATTTACAAGTTTTATTTGATTTGTGATAAAGATCTAATTTATAAATATAAATTAAACGTGGTTTCCTCCTACTCGTTAAATGTACAAGCCATTAGATAAAAATAATGTTGAATTTAAAAGTAGTTTTATGTACACAGGTATCATCCATTATACCATTATTTTATACACATCATTTTAATTAACAACAACTTTTGAAAATACTGCACACGTGGAATATTTATTCAGCGGCATTAGTCTCTGCCGCATCCCCTGCGCTAGCTGGCGGACTATTGGCTGGGGCGGCGTGCTGTGTTTCTGGATAGTAAACGCATATGACGGCGATGAAATAAAGTGCGGTCAGTCCCAGCATAGCGATGCTCGCGGCCACGCCGAATAAACTTGAAAACCTGATACTGTTGAGAAAAAAAAAACAATAATTAATATATATATATTATTAATCTAATGAAAGTAATCTCGGAAGTCTATAAAAGATAATAATTTTAAAAGGTAAGATACATAAAAAGATGAAGAAGGTATGACGATTGAGAATATTAAAATACAATCGATTACTCACTTCAAAGACTTAAAACTCCATCATTACGAAAGCTATAAAAGTAGAACACTCTTTAAAATGATGTGTCTTAATAAGTTAGCGCAATCATATATGTATCAATAATGCAGTAATATTGGACACTTCAAGAATCAAACTACACAATACATATTGATTTTTTGATAATATTCAAAGATCAGCGTTTTCTAAAATTAAAAATAAGATACATTTTCAGCTTTCATCGAGGAGTTTTATTCAACCAGACAGAACCATTTTTATAATTTGATTCATACATATAGTCAGTACTATCCTCATCTCCAAACATAAATGTCAAAAGTACTGGAGTATGAAAACATCTTTGAATGAAAAGGGATCAAAATTTTATTTCTAATTAATGGTTAACACTGCTGTCATTTCTGTTTATAATAAAATATAATTAATATTTTCATACAGTTTTATAATGGGTATTGTAGCAATTCATGAATTATGTTTGGGTCTGGGAGTTTTGGCAAATATATATTTAATGTTCCGTATCTGCCCTTAGATGCCCATTTTTACCCATAGATTCCCTACGGCATGTTTACAGTCAAGCCGTAACAATATTTTTTCATATGGCACAGTTTTTTCGCTGCAATTAGATGTGCTCAAACACGCTCCCATTTTAACTTATACATTCTTTAGCTATTATCCTAGATTCCTTTGTGTTTTTCTTTTAAAATGAAGTCATCAATTAGTGCAGTGTGACAGATGATTTATATTTGAGTCATTCCATGTGAAATCACCTAGGTGAGGTTGCTTGACCAGTTCAGATATTTTTTTATCATAACCCTAAAAATTTTCATTTTATTTTTATCTGCCACAATCTTGGATCTAGGCTGAATTTTCTTTGCAGAGACAGTCAAAAATGGGAATTTGCAGAGGTTTTGAAAAAAAATATTGTTCTCCTATAGAAGATAAAAGATTATGGTTTTCACTAACATAAAGAAGACACAATAGGGTTATAGAAAATGTATAGAAATGATAGAAAATTATATATAAACCATGACTTAAACGACTTTGAAATGTGCCAAATTTGGAAGCATAATCAGCAATTTTGATGACCTTTCACAAAATATTCTTCACAGTGCAGTACATCTCGGGGAGGTACAATGGGATTGCGGACTGACTATCTCAAGGAACACCACTCCCTGAGTGGCACCTCTTAAAACTGGCAACAGACCCAATATTTCGAGTATGAGAGCGACCTCAGATTGACCAGCCCGCATTGGCCACCGCCCACGGGGTGCCAACCTATGTGTCGCTAGACTCAACCGACTGCTCAGCCTCTTATCTCAGTGGATTCAGTTGACCTTGGGACTATGAGCCGGCCTGGGTATTTCCTCTGTCAAACTTCATTCCAATAGCACATTTAAACCTAGCAAGAGGCATCTTTTTCTTAGTCATACCAAGATGGGAGAAAACGTTCTGGAGAAGTGACCTGAAGCATCAGGCAAGAGGAAGCTGATTAAGTGTAGGCAACCTGGGAAGAGTCTTGATCGATATGTTAATAGGGTTTCCCCCATCGAAGGTCCAGGACCGTTAACTGGAAGTCTGGAAAATAGTAGCGGGCTATAAAAGACTGGAGCCAGGAAGAGCAGCAACTGTTGAAATCTTGCTTTCAGATACATTGTTAAATACATACAAACCAGCCTGGGACAGATGGCAACGATGGCGCAGCAAGAACTCTATCCAAATTCATATTTTTTCCAACCGCAATGGTTGTAAGGTATTTATATAACGTGTTTATCCACAAGGGTTTAGCTTCTCAAACCATATTGGTTCACAAGACAGTGATTGTAATCTTCTGCGGACTAGCTACTAACACTGATAGAATTAGCTCGGACTTGTCAGATATGTCCATGAAGTTATTTCGACGACTGGCAGAAGTACTGAGAGATTCTCAATTTGGAACCCCTGATTAGTTGTGGATTGGCTACGTAGGAACAGCTTAGATAGCGTGTCAAGAAGGGTGGCCATCTTACTCATCATCATAAAGCACCAACAATCAAGCTAAAAGATGGAAGGATCAGAGGAAGAGAACACCAACCCTTTGCTTTGGCTCCGGAGACTGGTCACGCTCTCATAACCGAGACGAAGACAAGGCATGGACGAGCATTTCATAGCGACAACAGGGGGAAATAAAGCCAGCTTCGCGAGCGATAATAAGAGGTTGGATTAAGTCGATCCTAAGAGACACAAGTGTACATTCTGCCTTAGCTTAGCTGAACTGGCTGGAAAATTACCACATAAAAGAAATTCTATTAAGGGGAAACTGGCAAAGTGAAAATACCTTCCAGAAATTCTACCAAAGAGAGATAGCGAATGCTTCTGGAGAACAATTTCCTCAGAGGTAATCAGCACCTCTCTTCAGGCCAATATAAGGCCATTACATATAACGTTAAACTGTCAAGCCACCAGGTGATAACAAACAGATCTCTTATAAACCTTTACCTTCCAATAAAATTCCTATTTTGTTTCTGCCGATATCTGGAATCCAAGTAATCCCTATCTGGTGTATTATAGGTCATATGAAAAAATACCATTACGACTTAACTAGAAACACACCGTAGGGATGCCAGCAAGGAGAAAATATATCGCAAGTAGAGAATCTATGGGTAGGAGCGGGAGTCTAAGAGCAGAAACAGCAGGCTATCTTTCTCATAATGGATTCCAGGCATCGTTGGAAACAAAATAGGTATTTTATTGGAATGTAAAATTCTTTTATTATAAGTCGAAAAACATTGAAAAATAAAATAATCACTAAATTATTTTCATTTTATTATTAAATTTGCTGACATAAAAACACTTAAAAAACAAAATGTGTTAAAAATAAGGTTTTATATTGGACTTTTTGGAAAGTTAAAAAATCAGCTCTTGATAGTTTTTGTGAATTCTCAAGCTGATATATCGGCCCAAGGGTATTGTAAGGATTAAAACTTATCTTTTGTTAATCAATTACTATTTTTTTCTTTCAAAACAGATCTTACTATGTATGTTTGTGATAATATAAAGATTGAAAATAATTGAACATGTGCAAAGAAAGAAACAAAATATTATAAAGATGTCAATATATCTTGAATTTTAGATTATGTCTGAAAATCTGAACTATATAGCACGCTGGTCGAACATGTATCTAACTGGGAGGCTTGTGTAATGTGCTTTATTACGGAATATACATATATTTAAAAATGCTTTTTTCAGTCAAGATATATTCTAATAATACTTTAAAAATACTTACTGGCAGTACCATGCGATGGACAATATAGAAGCGAGAATTGTGAGCAGAATGTGACTCAGGTCCCAATCACGCTCTTCATGTGGACCACCTTCGTTGTGTTGCATGTGATCTCCAATCTGAGCATTAATCCCAGAAGTGTTATTACTGTTATCGGGCGTTGCAGTAGGGTTGAGCTGCTGTTGCACCTAGAATAAAGTTGGTATAGATTACGATTCATTTTAGATTTTTTTTGTGCGAGTTACTATGGTACATATGGAACTCATTAAAATAAACCACAGGAACAGATGCATTTTTTCGTGTTAAAAGTACATGAAAAAAATCATCAAAGTTTTAATGTTCTGATAAAAGTGTTAATACAATTATAGTGGAGCACGTTTAACTTGCAATAATGAGGCAGAAATATTTTTTCAAGTTAAAAGAATTTCATGTTAAACAGAATAAACAAAAAAAATTCACCAATGTTTTTGATGTCATAATAAAAGTGTATAGATAGAACGTTTAAATAAACACATTTTATTACACTATACAAAGGGCAATTGCAAACATAATTCATTAACACTTGAGATGTTAATGAAAATTTAAAAAAAATATATAATTTTTTTTTGTACAATATGATACTCGTATTTATTTTTCATAAGAATAATAAAGATTGGACTGTTAAGGAAATGTTTAGTTTGCCGATGAACAATCACATTAGTTTAAAGTGGTAAGGTGGTGTGTGGCAAGTAGCATTCTTGTATCGATTGTTTATTATTGGATCTCTTGTCACCCTCGTCAACAGAATATTGAGTCATAATGTTATAAACAATCAACAATTTGGTGACAGCTGGTATATTTTTTTATTTAAAGTTATCAAATTTATTTAGATTTTTGGAAGCCAGTTTACTCTGGTGATTGATAGGCATCCTATTATATGATTGCGCTTAGTCGCTATTGCTACTGGATTTGCTATTGGATCCGTACATCATCTGTATTTGGTGTAAATGTCATTGCCAGTGAGAAAAAATTTCACATGTTTGCCAAAGTAGCGAATATGTCGAACGTGTTTTTGATATCTCTAGGTTAAGATTTCTCTTTTACATATTCAAAAAGAGTGCGCTAATAATTCAATTTTAAATGAAGTGTACATTGTCTTTATTACGAGTAAGAAAAAATATATATTAGCAAAATCGTATGAATTTTTCCGACTGGCAAGTATATTTACCATTCTGATTCTGATGTACTACAGCTAAAATGCAGACAAAATACATTTTTTTATTCATACTTCATTGACTTTCTCTAAGCTTGACAACTTTTTGCCGGACCCTGGTTTTAGGAACAAAACTACGACAACAGTATAAAAAGAATCTACTAGTTTGTTTTATTCTACAAGTTATTTTTATAGGTATGGGTGTATTTACTCTCGCTTTTCCGTTCACAAGTGTTTGGATCGCAAACTTTTGATAGCCGATCTATAATGTGTTCATTGATATTTTCATCATATTAAATCAACTTTATTTAAGATAGATAATAATGTATCTTATCATTTAACTAACCACTATTGGCAATTTATTAATTACTTTGGAAAAGGTTTATCAGATGAGCTACGAAATTATAGCATTGCTTTGGAAACCAGCTAACTATTATACATATGTAGGGATCAAATTTCAAATTCACCGTCATTTCAGCCGGCACGATGCTAGCAACATATCGCTCCCGCTACAGATCTGGTCCAATTTCTCACCAATGATCCCTCTCTGGTTTCATCACTTTACAAGGGCGATTTTGCCCGCAGAGACCGCCGACTCGCTTCACTTCAGAATTCACGCACACCTTCTGCATCTTCACTCATTTATTGAATTCAATCTCATCTATCTTCATTGTTCTATCCGACTCAATAAACACCAGCACGCCAATCACTCATCTTTCTTTCATTTAACCACCGACCAAATCCCCAAACATATATTTATATTGCTTCGTGTTGCGGATATAGGAACCTAACAATTATACCAGGGCAGCAAGCCCTTTGAATTATTCTTATACTTTTTATAACAATTAAAAATAAAGTTGCTGTATTGAAAGCATTTTATTTTTACAATAAAACATATATAACATAAAAGAAGATAGAAGAAGCCTCAATATCACACGCGTACACACCGCGAATCGACTTTTCGACCAGAAATCAACATTATCCCTTTCAACATTACGATACCTCAAGTCTATACGCAGATTGAGGTTAGGTTATTGGGTGCAGAGCAGAAGTTTATAGGCCCCATAAAAAATAAAATACCTGTAACAGTGGTTATGAACGTCAAGGAAACTTGCGTCGTTCATGTGCTCTTCTTCAAAGTCATGACGTTTGTGTACACACAGTTTGTTTATGAACTGCCAACTGCACACGAGATGCCTACTACGCATCTAGTGGCTACTATACACACTACACATTATATAATTAGTACATACAACAAAATAGCTTTTATCAGCGAAAAATTATCTTGTAAATCGAAAAAAAAAATCGGTTCGGTTTTCGTTCCGGCAAAAATAACGGTTTTCGGTTCGGGTCCCTGGTTTTAAAAGGGCTGGAAACATTTGTTGCTAACTTTAATACATCGGAGAAATGGCGGTATTGACAAGTTCAACAATTACGTCGTTATTAAAAATGGTGCGAGAAGATAGTCCATTATAATCGGACTTTTTTAAAAATGTTGTGATTTGTTTACGCTGTATTTTGACAACTTGTTTTTTATTTTAAAATATGTGTATATAGTAAAACCTCGTTATTGCGAAATCCAAGGAACCAAAAAATAAAATTTCGTAATAACGAATTCCCACATATAAAGAAATATATTTTTTTCCTAATATATTAATAATTTGCGCGCGCCGTAGAAGTAAATGTAGCGCGGCTTTAAAAAAGTTCGTAAGTACCACAAACAAGACACCCATTATCAGTTTAATATGGAATAATATAACATAATAAGGCATTCTGCAAACAATGGAGGATTTTCTGTATAAAGAAAACTCTGAATAATCTACAGTGAAACCCTCTTAATACGATCACCTTTAATACATTTGCACGCCTAATAGGATTACATTTTTCGGTCCCGAAAAAATCCCATACAAATTACGTTTTTATTTTATGCTTAATACGTTTTCCAAATAATAAGTTTCCCGCCTAATAAATTAAAATAATTCTGACAGAACTCAATTTATCCGTACAAAATGTCCCTTGTAATACATGTTGCGCAGAATTTTTTTTGTTTGACATTTATAAAAATGAAAGTGGTATTCTTTAAATGGGTTTTGCCGTGTGTCATAAAAGTTTATGAATTTGCAAAAACGGTAATATTTGAATAGGCTAATGAAAGATACAACCAAAACAAATTCGTTTTTTTTTTGTCAGATGTCAGCAATCTGGAAAATACACATGCGCTACGCGATGTGCCTGTCCAAAGTCCAAGACCATCAAAATGAGTAGTTCCGCCCCTATACCGATTCACGACGCATAAAGTTAATTCTCATTGTTTGTTTTCTCACTCACTCTCAGTATTCTAGAAAAGATGACGAGGCACGAAAAGATAGTCCATTATAAGTGTTTTTTTTTTAAATTAAATATTTTCATTTTTTAATTATACAATACATATTAGATGTTATGGTCAAATAAAACATGGAAATATTGAAATCACTGTTAATAAGTTTTCCTGCTTAAGAAGATTTTATTTGGTGGTCACTTGGAAAATGTATTAAGAGGGTTTCACTGTATTTAGTTTTGTTGTTTCAACAGATAAGCAAATGGATAATAATTAAGAAATCAAATTAAAAAGATTTTACGGAACAATATAAGATAACCTAAAGTTTGGTGATTTTTTTTGGCTTTATAAGGGCCTATTATGATCCCAAGGAGAAGTTTTACAACGGCCCAGAGGGCTGAGCGGGCCGCCCGCACCGACCGGCCCGCAATTGACAAACATGACCGTAAACGGTCGAAATATATTTCAAAATATTTTCGTTATATATTTACGTAAATATATCAGTATTTTTTCTTATGGGACAAATTTTTTTTCGTTATTTCGTTTATAAATTATTTTTTGTATGAAAATTTTTTTTCAATTGTATGTCGCAAATAAATATTTTATTTATATATAAAACAGACATCACCAAAACGTCAACGTGACATTTTAAAGCGATAATATTAAACAAAATAATAATAATTTTAAATTTAGAACATTGATTTAAGCGATCATCTAAATATATGTACGTAGCAATTTGGCCTTGCAGTAGATGTCAATGGTTCGCCTGGAGTTATCCATGATCTTTTACGCTTAGAATTCTCAAAATATATCCACCTTTCATCGCCAGTCACAATTCGATGGAGAAATGACTTTCTTTTGTACCTGGTTTTTTCGGTTTTCCTGCTGTCTTTCATTCAGTTCATGCGGAACTCATTTTCCCATCTTTTGGATCTTTCCCATAGCTTTCAAACATATGGAGATGGTGTCATTTGAGTGACATCTTCATCCAACAGTGCTTGCCATTCGCTGTCTTCAAAATTTTTCTGTGGTCTCCCACGTTCTTCGTTTCTCACGTCAAAATCGCCACTTTTTAATTTTTTAAACCACTCAAAGCACTGTGATTTACCAAGAGCATACTCACCATAAGCTACTACAGCAGTTTTCTTCAAATGGTAACAGAAAATCAATGCTGTCCGCAAATCGTAGTTTCCAGGCGCAAAATTCAACATATTCAACTCTATTAAAAACTATGCTGTTGTATGAAACATGTATTGTTATGAGTTGAAAATCTTTGTCAGATGTCAAAACAAGAAAATGGCGCCAATGACGCGGTTTGATGGTAACTACATTGATAGCTAGGGCCATCTATGGGCAAATTCTGGTTTCATATTTACATACCTGGTATATAGTAATAATACGAGACTCATTCTATATTGACTTCTTCATAAAATTGTTAACAGATACAAACTGGTTTTACCTGTGCATACTGATTTGGCGTTCGGGGCTGATGGACGAGGCAATGCACAACGCAGTTATCAAACAGTCCGCAGGAAGCTAGGGTGGCTCCCTCTCTTTGGAGTACCTGACCATTGAAAATCAGGCGAACCAGTTTGCGAGCACCTAATTCTCCTCTGAAATGCCTTCTGTAAAGCAAAGACAAAGTAAATTTAAGGGCTGTCCAAATACCACCAGATTCAAGGTCAAGTTTTTACTGCTACTGTTAATCTCACAGACATCTTTGATTTGAGACTAATATAATCAGTGTTCAGGGCTGATATGCAAATTGTGTTAATTCAAAGTATTTTATTCTAGCATTTTTTCACGTTTTATGACATACAAAATCTTCATCAACTTTTTATATATTAAACGATAGGGGCATGCACCGCAACAAGCAAAAAAGCTGTGCACTACTAAAGATTCTGGGAAATAAAAATAAATGAAATAACCTTCATCTTATGAAAAGACCCCATATAATTCTATTCATTATTACCCGGATTAGTGGGTAATTTAGAAAAAATGCAACAGCCATTTATGGACAACATTATGGCAATTTGCTAATACAAATGCATCTAATTTATTCAATCCGCATAACAAACAATCATACTGAACTAAATATTTTCTTACTAAACCTATGTTAATGTTTATTGGCATCTTTACATCTGGCAATTTTCTGATTTTTCAAAATTATGCTTAATTCTGTTATCTTTGAAAGGGATTAATCCTTACTGAAAATTGCGTGCAATGACACCTTCAACATATTTGATTTGCTAAACGTTTTGTTTTCATGGTGTATTCCAGTGTCATTCCGTATTTTGTATGGTGTTTGCATAGATGTGTTCATCAATTATCTGTCAAGTGAGCGAGATTAGATTTTTTGGATAGTTTATTACTAATATTAAATGAAATGTTAAAATAAATTTCTTTTTATGAGTTTCGGCTATGGTAATTTATAAAGTTAGTTAATTAAATACATATATTAATGAAATACTTTAAATATCCATTGTCTGAAGGAGAAATCGTAGATAATATTTTAAGTAAAATCAAAAGCAGAGAACGCTACGAAGCAATAAAAGAACTTGTATTTTTGAAGTAAGGAATTCACAATTATTTTGTAAATTTAAATTGATAGAATTGTTCTCAAAATTAGAATAATTTATCTCACATTTTTTTGATATGTTTTGGTGAAGAAGACTGAGGAAAAGTAAGTTACTGTAAGACAAATAAAAAATTGTCTGACATTCTTCTTTCTATTGTAACTACAATTAAATTTTGTTTTGTATTTCATTTACATGTTTCGTACAATGTTTTTAATATTCTATTGAAAGATTCCTCTGGCAACATTTGTCACTGATTTACATGATGGTGATTTATTTTTAGTTATTGATTTATTTTGAAAAAAAATAATTATACACTTACCTTTTGAATTCGCCCAATGGCTCATGTAAACTCCCTTCTACCATTTTCTGATCATCATTCAAATATTTCAGCCGTATTCTTATATTGTCAGTGTCAGGTTCCTTTTCTGCATCTCCTGCCCCTCCACTGCTATCCTTGTCTTCTTTTGAACCATCTGCATCCATTGACTTTTCTACTGCGTCATCTGTTAGAGGTTTCTTTTCATCAGGAGCCGGTGTTTCACCATCGGTTGCCGATGCTGAATCTGTCAATAGACAACTGGAGCATAGAATGTGTCCAAATGAAAATGTGATTTGCTATAAAAATTTTCACAAAATAATTGAGAGGAGATTTTATGAAAAATGACAATCCACAGAAGATGGTGTTGTTAAAAATAAGATTATGTTATGTTTAAAAAAATATATATACCACGGGAATAAATCATTACGTACTGTTTATAACTATTATCATTAACACATTACCCCATGACAGAAAATTTTAAATAACCCATTAATTAACAATAATGAAATTATTTTTTAAATGTTACCTGCATCTCCTTCAGTTTGATTTTTGAAGAATGCCAATCTGCGATTGCGAAGGACAAATGTTTCTGAGTCCATCGCATTTACTATCCTGTCCATTTCAACATCTTGTGGGGATGAATTTGATCCGGATTCTCTGGCAGGGGGATTGTCAGTTCCATCGTCAACTTGAGCCTCCGTTGGCTCTGTCGGTACATTTGGTGGGGGAATATCCGTTTGATAGACGTCACCTATTGATTGGAGAGATGTACAACATTTGTGGTGTCAATATTTTGTGGAAGAACGGGAGGGAAACTGTTGAAAAAGGATGTTAAGCCAAATTCCGCTTTTCAAAAAAGTGATAGAACTTAAAATTTATTTAAAGAAGCTCAGATTAATAATTTATGTAAAAAGTATTTCCACTATAAGACGATGCAATCTACTCTAAAAATATAAAATAAATAGTATATATAATATAAAAGATTTACTGGGTTTTATCATCAGAAGCACAGAAGCAGAAGTATTTTTTTGAAAAATATCAGAAGTCATACGCTAGATTACACTTTTTTTAAAACTATTACTTAGATAGGACCTTTACACTAATTTAAAACTAATAAACTGAATGTTATTTGCCGTAATTAAGACAATATAAGCATTATAAGAAAGACAACGACCATTAAATTCATTTTCTGTGTGCCACTAAATTGAATAATATGGAAAATTCTTGCATATAAGAAATATATTTTCTTATAATCTTGAAGCCAAGATTACGAAGACAAATCAGCACTTTCAAAATTAATAAAATGTTAAAAATGAATAGTTATAAACCATTAAATTTGCTGGAGATATCAATTTTCGACATTTAAAAAATATTTAGAACACATTCTTATTGTGAAGTTGTAATTATTCAGAACATAGATCTGTGATATTTTAAATATGAATTAAATATATTAATTAGAAAGATATACAATGGATATGGAATGATCAAATGTATTAATATCAAAAAGGTAATATATAGGTTCGAAAATTGTCACTATTGTCGCTGTAGCATAGTTGGATAATGCACCTTCCCCAGTTAGGAAAGAGATCCAGGTTCGAATCCCGGTGGCGTAACAACAATATTTTTCGATAAAATTGATTTTATATGTATATCTTTCTAATCAATATATTTAATTGATTTTTAAAATAGGCTTAAGAGCGCTTTTCACAATAATATAATATAAGCAGAAGAGGTAACTACAAACTATGGTCTCAATAATTCTTGGAGGTTATTCTGAACATGGTGTCAAGGGTAATGCAAGCAGTTTAATCTTGAGCTGTACAAGATTGTCCGGAAAGTTAAATCATACTTATTATATAAAAATATTTGTATGGTTCGTTAGTCGAATGACAGATGCCAAACTCATTTGCAATTTCCCGGGTTGTTAGATGTGAATTATTCTCCAGCATGGACCGCCAAATGTCATCATTGATCTTAGACGACCATCCGGATGGAGTATCTTCTTCTAGGCTAATATCTCCAGAATTGAATTTGGTAAATCATTTTTTGAACACTTACAGCATTTCTCCCAAACATTGCAAACAAATTTGACATATGACAGAACTTTCCCCAAAACTTAATATACGAGGGGCAAGTAAAAAATAAGGTTCCTACATTTTTTTCAGGTATAAGGTATTTTTTATTGCAATAAATAAGTAAACCATCTGAAAGCTTGTACTTTATTCTATTTTTCTACATAGTCTCCTGATTTTTCTATGCATTTTTCCTGACGAGTTATCCACTTCTGAAAACCCGCTTCGAAGAATGCCGCCGCGGAAAGCGTCTGCTTAAACTTTTTCGGCCTAGGCGATTCAGGATGGCGCCATTGTTTGGACTGTTCTTTTGTTTCTGGAGTGACGTAGTGACACCACGTTTCATCTCCCGTAATAATGGAGTCCAAGAATTCTTCGGTATTCTCGGCGCATTCTCGAAGAAACCCCTCGGCACACTTGACACGATTGTCTTTGTGGGTTTCTGAAAGCATGTGTGGGACCCACCGCGCGCACACCTTGCGATAACCAAGTTTATCGGTCAAAATGTTGTCGATGGTTTTTTCACAAACCTCAGGAACCTGGACAGCAAGCTCCCGAAGCGTTACTCTCCGATCTTCGAGGAGAATGCGCTCAATCTTCGCCACGACTTCGTCCGACACCGATGGCCTCCCACTCCTTTGCTCGTCGTGGACGTCTGTGCGTCCTTCGGAGAACTCCCTGCACCATTTGCGGACGTGTTGGACGCTGATGCAAGCTGTGCCATAAACTTCTTCCAACTGTCGATGAATTTCAACAGGTTTAAGCTTCTTCGCGTTTAAAAATCGAATCACCGAACGGATTTCACACCTGGCGGTAACGGCGATGGCGGGTTCCATAGCGGATGGCTGTCAGGCCTTTACTGAGCGTCGCAGCGTTTGCTCCCGGTAGTGGGGATGTAGTTAAGGGACCAACAATCAAGGCGGTGTTGCCGGATTTCGCCTAGCATCTCGCGTGGCGAGTGTACAGCGTAAGGAACCTTATTTTTTACTTGGCCCTCGTATTAAGACTGCAGTGTAACAACAAATGATATTTTCTTTTATCTAAAAATACAACAGTTTAAATTCAGATGTAAAAATTGTAACCATAGTTTTACATATTTTTCAAGAAAAGTGCAGTTCTGGCTCCACGAAATGGGGAGAAATTATACCCGAGAACTTTTAAAAGTCCAAACTTGAGATTGAAAGTGCTACAACAGCACCAATATATTGAATATTGCATTTTCTACTTTTCTCTGCAGTTGTGTTAGTATATTATTTAACTGAACTTTTTTCAATCTTTTTATATTGAACATTACAATTTTACATAAGTTCACTTCATATTTGTATATTATTTACTCTTACTTTACTTACTCTTTTTTATTTTTGATAAATTGAACATTGCATTTAATTTAAGTTTTACATTGCATTTATATGTTATCTAATTGCATTTTGTTTTACTCTTTATATATATATTTTTGTACATTGAACATTACACTTTGTTTATTACTATACCAGAAAAGCACTGTCTGCTATAATATAGTAAAATACTAGCGTAGCAGGCAGGGTACCGAAATATATGTCTTACTTTGTTGCAATGTTACCCGATTATAACAATATAACACACTGTACTATGAATAAAAAATAAATAAATAATAATAATAATTATTATTTTACCCGGGGTGAGCGGTTCTGCGGTGCTTTGTGTTGAAGGAATAGATGCTTCAGTACCAACTGAAAATTAAGACGATAAATTAAAAAAATATTTCTCAATAAAATGGACACACAAATTATATATATTTTAAAATGAACAAACATTTCAAAATGAAAAATTTGCTGAAAATATATCTCATTATAACAATATTTAATGTGATGCTTAGATATAAACAAAAAGCATCGAAGATAAATAATTTGTGGTGCATAATAGTTTAAAATTGTTTGTAAAAGTAAAAAATGGGTAAAACATTGTAACTGTAGCTTAAGACTTCAATAACAAAATAAACAGATAAAAAATCTACAAAATAATAAAATATTTATTCAAAGTTCAATAATTTAAATTTAAAAATTGATAAAAGTACATATTTTTATAAGAATCATATAAGATAAGACAAGTGAGGGAACTAGTTGCAATCTCGGCAATTTCCATGTACATATTTATTAATGCAATATAATGATCTATAATCTGATTTAAAGGACAAAATAAATGCAACACCTTTTTTCAAAAACAAGCTACATAGTTTCCATACTAGCGGTCATTTAAATTCAGGTACCGAAGACTACTATTAGTCAAATTTTAAAATAATTGGCGGTGGGGCAAGAGCAAAGTTTGATTGTTAATAAATGAACACAATGTGTAAAAGCTATATGAGAAGAAAACTGTATTAGATTAAATAAAATACAATCTTTGTGATTGTATTGTAAATAAAATACAATCTTTGTTATTGTATTTTATTTAAACTACATTTCATCATCATTCATCGATTGTATTAAACTACATTCAACAACACATTTTATTTATAAAGTGATTGTATTTTACACAAATTTATTATACGTCATCAAAACAGATATTAAATACATCCTGACGAAGCTTGAGATAAGCGAAACCGGTTGACGTTGAATTAATTTTGTGGTTTCATACAAAGTGATTGCTTTCTACGAAAATATAAAACTGTATTAACCTCTCCACGGGTGAGTTTTTGGGAATAAAAATGTATGTGAGTGAGTTTGTTTAGTTTAATAATTTTTTTTATAGAAAACTATATTTTGTCCATGAACAAACACATTTTATGAATAAAAAACTAAATTACTACCAATGTACGCGATTTAGCAACAATAATTTGCAAGTCTAATCCAGGTTGTGTCAACCATCAGTTGTATCAGAGCAGATCATTCCTACTAAGAGAAAATTTATTTACTAGGAACAAGATTCTGAAGAAAGGCATTTCAATAATTGAATTTGCGGACCAAATTTTTTCAGGATTGTTTTTTCTGAGACCCATAAGCATTATTGTATACTTCGGAAACTGTAGTGTCTACCCACATTTGTATTCTAGATTTGATAGACATGTTCTTTAAAATTTGCGCGACGTAATGGTTGGTTTCGTTCATTATTGAATTTACAATTTCATGTGTAAAAAATAATTCAGAGAATTCAATTTCGGTAGAATTCTCATCTAAAGTAATACGAGGCGTCATACCTGAATGAGAACTATCAAAATTATGTAATGTAAATTATTCACTCTGATCTCATTTTCGGTTTTCAATTTTTCTCCATTTAGAACAGAATGGACACATTGTTCTAGATCTCAAGTGGACTCATTCTCATTCAATTGTTCAAAAAAATAAATTAACAAATCACTAAAACTTACAAATATAATGAAAATAACCTTAAAAAAAACGTTTTTAGTTTATTTGCCATCCAAAAATACAGATGTTTTGAGCACAGCACAAGAAATTCAATTTCGTTAACAAACCACCGGTCATGAAAAAAATTTTGACGACTGACAGCGGACCATTGACAAACCACGTGCACTTTGATTTTAAATATGTGACGTTGGTAAAAATGAAAATTGTTTGAAAACTTCCAGAAATTATTACAAATAATCCATAGATGGCAATAGAATGTATATTTTTGGAGTATACCTATGCCACAATGACAGCCGCAGTCGTAAGGATTCGGCGATATTCCTTTTAATAAATTTTGGTCGGCCGGGCCTTAATGGCTATACTCCCGGAGAGGTTAAAAGTTAGAAAAAAGATAATTAAAAAAAAAAGAAAAAGATGTTGACTTTGCAAATAGTACCCCAAGTATCATATATTTATTCAAAACTATAAAATCATCCTCTAAAGTGATTTATAAAGAATCTGTAGTCTCTATAACTGTACCAATAATGAACAATATAGAAATTTAATATCAATTTTTTTACAAAAATTTAATTACTTTTTGACTTGTATAAAATGTGAATTGTTATCAGACTAAAAAGTGCATTGGATCAGGGAGTGCGTCAGATGGGAATGTATATTCGGAAGGTATCAAAAGTTTAGACCATCTTAAGGATCAATGTTTTCTGCTAGTTATTTAACTAAACATACAAATATTAGATGCTAATAATATTGATAAAATTATTGTACTTTTAACACACTCTAATTCAAAACTTGTAGGTGTGACACAACTCACCTAGATCGTCTTCGCTTGTTTCCTCTAAAAAATAAAAAATGAATTTAGAGTTTAATTTAGATTAAATATTAAAAAAAAAAAATGAGTGTAAAGTTTGATTGATAATAGAATTACTTCTTATTATTCTGCTAGGGGTCGGTTTTTGTCATAGCAAACATTTTAGGCCAGAACTCACACAATGCGACAGAAATAAAAACAAAGGTACTCCAGAATGGTATTCAGAACCCATATTAAAATTAATAAAATCTTCAGAACAGCAAAGGAATGTGAAACTCTGAGGGGGAATACTTTATAAACTCACGTTATCAATGATGCAACAAAGTCCACATGAGATTAAACCGCTTATATATTACTATTAATAAGAAGGTGAGGCGAGCAAATCTAAAAGAGAACGTAGGATCGGTAATTTTATTTTTTTAATATTTGAATTGGCCGAGTTTCCTAGATACTAATCACTCATTTTCCTTTGAGACAAGGCCAAAAATTACCATGCACTACGTAGATATCACCATCAGGAATGACGGCTAGAAGCTGAACCGAGTGTGGAACACTTTAAGAGTGATTTGTAGTACTGTTTATGTGTGAGCAAGTATTCAACACAATTTTGCCGGTTGATATGTGCCGAGTGCTGGCAAGGTATTCGCTAGATTGTGGCTAATCCACCAATTTTCTCAATGAAGCACTGAAATCTGATGACCCAGGCCCCTATGGTTCAGAAGAAATTCTTTTATCCGAGAGTTGTGAAAATCTATGAGTACATTAAAGCTGAATTTTAAAATCATTGTTGAAGAATACCCTATTTTGGGATACACAAAGAAGTTTAGAAAAATCCTGTTTATACCTAACAAATAATTAGTATATTAAAATTTTTTTGAAATAAAATTTCGGAGGGAGGGTTAAATTTTCTTACTGAAAACATAGAACATTTAACAGGGCAGTTTTGAAACCGATTTCCAATCACAATTTTATTTGAAATTACAATTGGTCATGCAACTATGTATTAACGTTCAAGGTCAGATGATCAAATTTGTTACGATGCAAATCGCATATTAGTTTGACATTATAAGGATATTGTATAGCTCTATTGGTCTTCCGAAACCATGGTCAAACAATTTGATTTTAAATAATAAAGAAAGAGAATATTAGAGTGTCTAAAATAGAAAAGCTAGAATCTGAATATTTGACCCTGAGCCCACCAAGAATAAAAAAAAGAGCATACATATTTGTATTGAGAGGTGTCATTACACAAAGCATAGATAAAATACAAGAGCTGTCAAATAAATAAATTATGTCACACCGGATTATAACGTCGCCGACCGTGGTGGAAAGTTTTTGCGATGAATATATTCGGCGCTGGGCCATAGAGGGGTTAATAAAATCATTGTGTGCCGAATATTAAAGATCTGCAGTGCTAATATGAACTTGACAAGAAATTGGTAATGACAAGGATAATGATGATTTGGATTGCATTTTGTACCACAATGAATTTATTTAAACAACAAAAACACATTCATAACTTCAGTACGTTACCCTCAGTGAGACCAATTTTACTATATTATCTATAAAATAAATATGTGTTGTACTTATTGTTAATGGTACATGTATTTGTGAGGGATGGTGAATTTGAGGGAGAGATTTAATCTTTACATTAGGAATTATTCATGAATTAACGTGGATTCAGGCAGATGTGATTAGTGTGCCTGGTGAAAGAGTGCATTAGGAGTGATTTAGTTGGAGAATATAGTGTATTTTGGGAAGGAAAATAAGAAGAGCAAACAAGACACAAATTAAATTGTGACATATGAGTTGATGCCTTCAGGGTTTATTGATGGCCCGGGCAACCTGGTTATGAATAAGTAAAAAAATAAATATATATCATTGGAACTTATGTAAGAAGCTAAAATGAAATGGTAACAAAATATGTGGTAAATACTATTAAACATATAAAAAAAATGCAGTCCTAATGCTAATTCCCTCAAGAGTTAGATTCATTAATCAAAATACTATCTTACAAATATTAATGTATTGAAATATAATATAAATTGAAAATTTAATTTAAAAAATACCTGCTGATTCGTTCGGTGCCGTTGCATTGGCTGTCCATCGAACTGTTGGCATTTCTTGTGGCGGTATACGTCCTATAAAATTAAAAAAAAATTGTTTGAATAATTTGTTCAAATAAAATTTACCAAAATGCTTGCCATAAATTAAATATACGAAATGCGTTTTGTGCAAAGCATTGACATTTTGAGGTCAGTTGGGATATTCGAGATTAAAAATATTGTATACAGTACTTTAAATAATATTTCTAGATATAAATTATATTATACAGCAAAAGTGACGGTATTTAAGACGGAGAAAAATAAGTCAAGGTGTGAAATATTGATAGGTGATGAATATTTGAAAGAAGACTGGAGTAGGATGGGAAGGTCTGGGAACTGGAGAAGAAAGGCCAGAGATAGGAGTCAGTGGAGAACACCTGTGGAGGGGGCCAAATCCCATCCTGAGATAAAGTGCCATAGAAGAATGTTTGAAACAAGTTTGCTGTTTTGTTTCTTTTTCTATTTTTATAATATTTTAACAGTTAGTGATAAAATTTTTCGATAGAAACGGAAAGGCTGAGAAAAAATATTGAAAGGAGTTTATAAGCAAAAGCTCCTATATGGTCCTATTCATTCACCGCCTGGTTGGCATTTTTTAAATGCTAATAGGCAACTGTGCAACTTCGTCTCGCACATGTGACGAGACAGAGCCAAATGACGGAAGGTGACTGCGGGGAATATACTGAATGGTGGTTTGAGTGCAGTAATGTTTAATGGAAACGTCACGAGGTAAGATTGGCGATACATAATGGAGTAGAGGCAAAATTAGCGGTGCATAATGGAGCTGATGCAAGATTAGCAGTACATAATGGAGTCCCGGTACCAACATTGATATACGGAAGTGAAAAGAAGAAAGTAGACTGAATGCAGTGAAAATGAGGTGTATATGTGGCAAATACATTTATGATAGAGTAAAGATTGAACAGGTCAGTAATGAATATAAAGCTGATAATACTATGGTGAACAGGTTTAAAAGAGGGTCGCTTAGGTGGTTTGATCATGTGGAACTAATGAATAAGGATAGAATGGTAATAAAGATGTAAGATGGGAGTATTGATGGCACCAGAAATAAAAGTAGTCCGCGGAAGACTTACCAGTAAACTGGAAGATGATCCTGCCAAAAGTCTCAACAATTGACAAGCACGCATGAGTAAATAAATGTGGATGAGGCGAGAGTTGTGAGTCAGAATAGAAGAGTGTGGCGTACTATTCTCTCTACCCAGGAAAAAGTTGCTTATTTACAGCAAAATTAATATTAAAATTTTAATTAATTTCTCTGGGAAATTTTTTGACAAAGATATATTTGGCCCACAAATAAAAGTGTTTGTGCACCTCTGCTTCAAGGTATAGTTGGTAATCTTATAGTAACACATTAAAATTAAAATATCCATACCGATCATTCTTCGCGGTACCAATCTATAAAGTCTTCTGTTATTTCTCTCCATGATAACGACTGCGAAGCGATCTTGTCTGTAGCTTGTGGACCACCATGCCAAGAGAATTACCAGACCGCACACCACAGCCAGTACAAACTGTGTCACCTCATCTCCGACACCCTCAATCAGCGGCATCTTGAATAACCTAAAAAATACATTTGTATGAGCACAGTGTCACACATCAACATTGTAATACTGAGCAGAAATGCGGATGTTAGATTATAGATGAAACATATATCTATAGGCAAAATAACTATTTGTAAGCATTTTTAATATTTACGCGGTATACTTAATTCATTTCATTATATTCAAAACAGATCTTCAGAATGATTCACTGATTAACTACAAGCAAACAAAAATATCACTAAAAGAATTTAACAAAATGAAAATTTTCAAGGTTTGTCTGAAAAAGTATAATATATTAAAATCCTTCAAGGATATCAAAGTATTATAAGAAAGAGATAGACATTGATATTTCTGGAAAAAGCAATAAAATATTATTCTTCAAAACCATTTTACAAATTTCAGGGATTTTTCTTAAAGACAATTTCCATATAAAAAAATTGGATCTTCCATTTTAAATTACAAGCAATACCAAATAAATTTAAAATGAGAACATAATCTTATTGAAGTTATATATGCACAGCATCTAGAAAATATTGTGTGCTTACAAATAAGTTTAGAAAGAAAGTGAAAATTCGCTGAGGCGATTAGCCGGTGGCGAATGGCTGTGGACACACTTGCAGCATTTGTTTTATAAAAAAAAGTTATTGGGAAAACCATATTTTTCACATTGCTAATATAATCTTTCGTTAAAACTTCATGATGAGTTTTCTGATAAAAGTATAGAATTTAAATAACACTTAATCAGAATTATTTAATACATTTGTTTATAAACAAGCCAATACAAGCTTTAAATAAGAAAATATAAATATAATGTAGACCAGGTATTTCAAAATTTCCCTCAATATTGCAGCATAAATTCTACCTGAATCTAATGTCATCCAGCATAAGGAGCTACATATCAAAAATAATAAACAGAGTGCAAATTTATAAAAAGTATTAAACCATTTGCAACAAGGAATAAAATGAATATAAAAATATAAGAATTCTTAATAGATGATAAACTTTTTTTTAAATACGAAGGTTCAATTACCAAAATAATTAAGAGGTACAAAAAAGTGAAATGAAGGTAGTCTAATGACAACTGTGTTTTACCGATAAGATTGACTTAAGTAAAAGTGGAATAATTGGAAGATATTGTAATTATAAATAAGGTTTACTCACGCAATAAATACAATTTTAGGAAAATAATGCCACAAACATATATAGACGACAAGCAAACATGTCTTGACAATTGACGGAATGTCACCAAAACTTACCAAAACACCAAAGAGACTTATGTTTTTATTCTTATTTTATTATAGGCAGGTGTCACCGTATCACAGAGTAATAATAATAATATAGAGGCGCGTAGAGCTGCGCAACAATCAAAATATGAGAGCTCTAGAAATTCTGTCTATGGTAATTTGGATAAACGGAAGAAATGCTATGCCATTAATTTTCACTACACTATGTTTTTCGGGCAGTCACATATGTTTACCTTTGGTAAACTTTATACTCTAGCGCCTAGTTGAGTATTTTTATTTTCTTCTTAAAAAATAGTTTTTCCTCGTAGCTAGATTGTTGATTAGACTTCTCTACTCAATATTTAATATTGGTGGAAATATGAGGAAAGAAAGGCATTTACTTTTTGTCTGCCGGATGCTGATTCATTTGTTTATTCCTTCTCCACCACAAAAACAAGCGTTGCGGGGCTATAAAAACACTCGCGAACAAGGATTGTTTTTATATAAGCAGAATTAAAGTAAATATTGATTATAAGCATTAGCAGAACTTGCTGCTGTTGGAGAGTGTTAAGTACTGCAGTATCTTCTTTCTTCCTTGTGCTTAAGGATAGGTTCGGAAAGATAGAGATGGAGATACACAGCTTAAATTATGATAATTCGCGAATAGAAGGTATGCATGAGTGAGGCAACAAGTCAAACGCCAAAAAACTAAATTTAATTTAATTAACTTAAACGGTGCTAATAAATAAAATACCAATACTAACATAATGCATCAGCGAAATACAGACCCAAAAGCTCGGATAAAATATCTCATAAAGCTACATAATGGCGTAACTTTACCAATGTGGTACATTGGAGCCTACACTAGACAGGGGCCCAAAAGGTTTGCATCCAACAAAACTTTTGGAATCAATACTTTAGAAAAAATAGAAAATTATTTCACGTATTTATTACGAAAACAAATGAAAAAATTATAGTCGCATAATGTAGTATCCCTCTAGTTTGTCAGATTAGGAACTAAACTATTCTATTCCGATATACTAGCAGAATAAAGTAGAATGTAGGTAATCAGTAAATGAACACCATACTACTGTACATATAATAAATAATAAGACGTCGTTTTTATTGGAAGCCAATATATATTACCTATAGATTATAGGGGGGTCATTTTCCATTTTGCATTGAGGCCCAATTTTCATAGTTACACTACTGAAGTTACACAAAAGATCATGGAAACATGTTTGATTGTATGTACGTACTTTCGAGATAGCGTTAAATATTTACGTCGACCGTCCACACTACAGTTACTCAAAGAAAAAACTAGTTGTCAATCCCTGATCCAGATCCATGGTGTCTTGGTCACTATCAACAGTACCAACTACCAACCTTATAGGTCGTAGATATGATTTTTGACAGTTGACAGATATGTCAGATATCGCTTGTTTTTGTCTTACACTCAACTTCTGTATTCTGTAATTAATTCATAATTAATTCAAGGAGTCGAATGTTATTGCTTAAAACTTTACATCTGGCGGTGGGAGATTATGAGTTATGTTATTGCGTAAATGTATCAAGCATGTTAAGAGGTTTTTACGTTTCTGTGTTATGTTATAATATATTGATATGTTAGATATGTTATAATATTTTGTTTATTGAAATGTCGTATTTCTATCTAAAGCCAGTGTTAGGAGATATTTCTTTGCATTTGTTGGAAGAATGTGTATTGAAGAGGTGGCAGTATTTTAAAGAAAATTTGGATGCAACAAACAATTATTGCCAGTATGTAATAGAAGGAAGTGCTTATGATAATATCGGACACTTTATGTTGAATTTTCTTTCGAATTTTTCCGGTGATAAAAACTTAATTAGTGTTGTAACCATCACTGAAGAATCCTTGTTCTTTAAGAGAATACAGTGTGCATCATCCAATGATTTAAGGTTACTCTGCAAGAATATTTTAAAAGTTATAAAAGATGTTCAATCAGGATTTCCCCCATATTTTGATGCTTTAGAAAAAGTTTGTAAAAATATGTTAATAAAACACATAGCTCAACATATATCGCAAGTAAGTCACAACAACAGTTGCACTGTTTACACAATGAATTCTCATTTTAGTTTGTGCCTACCTTTAGTGGCGACTAGACAAATAGAAATTAAAAATGGTTTTGCAATTATTCCTTGTGGAAAATGGAAAATGTTCTTAAGAATCTTATTCCGATTACACTTGAACTTCAGAAACAAAAACATTAGACTAAATGATTCTTTAAAATTGGATCCTAGATGGAGAGAACTTGTCGCAAAACTTACTCAAAGTGCTGCACATGCCAGTTCAAACTATACTAATTTTATAAAACATACAGATGTAGATGAAAAATCAAAATTTTTTCCTCCATGTATGAAAAATCTTCATTCCACACTGCGAACTAAACATCGGTTATCACACAACGAACGGTTCAGGTTTAGCCTGTACCTGAAAGACATCGGAATGCCAATGCAACAGTCAATTTTCTTTTGGCAAAAAGAATATAAAATGCCCTGTCATCAAAAGTCATCTTGTACACATGAATGGGATAAAGATGCAAATAAATATATCTACGGTATCCGTCATTTATATGGGCTCGAGGGTTCGAGGAAGAACTATTGCATGGTCAGCTGTGCCACGATTCAGGCGAGGGCATCTGCTGAAGGCGGCTGCCCATTCAAACACTTCGATGAACAGCATTTAAAAAAATCTATTGATTTGAACATTGTAAAGGACCACATATGGAATGATATTGTAAACAATGTTAAATTGGAAAAGAATACGGAAGCTTGTAATTTGTACAAAAATGCTATCATTTCCCAAATAAGAGAGAAAAACTTTCTGACTTCTCCATATCCTTCAGTTATTACGTTCACCCCTGTAAATTACTTTAATGAAATAAATTCATTAATATAACAATATAAAATATTTGTATGTATTTATTTTGTTCATAATAGTATTTATATATTATTACCTATTTAAAAAACAGGTAATATATAAAACTATAATAAGAGCAGTGGTCACATAAGGTTGCAAAACGTAAAAAAAATAAATTAGCAGTTTTTGAGTGCATAATAATAAGACAAATTTATGGACCTACACTAGAAAATTGAGCTTTTAGAATAAAAATGAATCATGAGGTCTAAAATTTAATTAAGCAAGATACAATTGTAAGATTCTGTATATACCAAAGACTGATGGGGTAGCCATGTTGAAAGAATGCTAGATAACAGGACATCAAAAATCATGAACAAGTGGATACCCCAGTGGGAGCGACCTAGAGACAGTCTAAGGAAGAGGTGGGCTGACTGTGTGGAAAAAAAGAATACTGGTGCAGGATGGGAGAATCCGGGAATTGGAGAACAATGGCCAGGGATAGGAGTCGGTGGAGAGCACTTGTGAAGGAGGCCAAGTTTCATCCTGGGATGTAGTGCCATGGAAGAAGAAGATTATTTCAAAAAAGTGCAGTAGAATCTCGCTAATCTGGCATTTTAGAGATCCAGTATGTCTAGTAATTCAGTACTATTTGAGCCAGGGTGGGCTATTATATTTTGTTATTATCCATAAAACTTGACTAATTTAAAAAATTAATATGAATAAAATACATATTATTTTAAATAAAAGCACAAATACCATACTTACATATTTTCATGTGTTTTATTTTTCAGTTTTCCATACATTCCAGTAATCTGGCTATTCCAATAATCCGGCACTGTCAGGTTTTATATAGTGCCGGATTAATGAGATTCTACTGTTTTAAAAAATGTTTTCTTGGCAATCGCTTGTGATGTGATCTAACAAAATCGATTTCACAATTATTCCATGCTTAGTTACTGCCTGCATTCGGAGATTTCATAATATTTTATGAATTATGTTTACAGAGGTGTTTTGTTCTTTTATTATATATTATTATACGTACCATAATTGAATGGGTATATTAGTTGACAACTTGTCTGTGAAAGACAGTTCTTTGGCGTAACTACTTTATAATAGCTTCTTAAAATGTCTGAATGTAGTTTAAAGTAAGATTTTTCACTCACAAACAATTATGGAATTTTCAACTTCTTTCTATCACTCGCTCATCAAGTTATTTAATAACACACATAATCGTTTAAATGGAAATCCAAACATTGCTTGTAATGAAAAGAATATATTAAAAAAGTTTAATATAGAACATACTTTAATTTCAAAGATTAAATTATTAAGATTTAAAAGCAGATAGATCATCATGCAAATAATCCTAAATTACTCTTAGAAATTAGAACTCGCATTTGGAACGTTATATTATAGATTAGTGATGGTTAAACTGTTATCGTAACAGTGATTGTGTTTGATTGTAACTGATTGTGTATTCGTAATTCTTTGAGAAATTACAGGTACAATAGAAACTGAATCTTCAACAGTTAAATCTCAGTTATCAATCATTGTTACAATCAAACGCAATAACAGTTTACCATCACTATTATAGATGTGTGCGAGTGTAAACTACGAGGAATTGTATAAACAGTGTACGGTTGCTCAACATTTAATAGGGTGTGACCACAGAACCAAATCTACCTTTTATTTTTACTAAATACATAAAAAAAGTGCAAGACAACTGACACCAGAACTAGGAATCAGTATGTGATAGTGTACAAAAATTAATAATTTGTGCAATATCACAACTGTCATATACCATTATAAAAATGTACCTACCTATATATGTAACTTTAGCAATGGCGTAACTATGTCAATGCAGCCAATGCGGTACATTGGGGCCTACGTTAGATAGGGACTCGAACTCGATACTTTCTCCAACCCTAATAAGAACCAATAATTTTAAAAATTCAATGCAGTAAGAAATGAATTACAAAATTAAAAAACCATTTCTCCAGTGTCTTATTAAACATGTGAAAACATTATCGATGTATACAGTAGTACCCTGCTAATACATCAAATCAGGAACCCGACCATCATCGTAAAGTGAAAATCACCGCAAAGCACAGAAAGTTTTTTTTTCAGTTGTGATTGCATATTGCCTGAAAACATTTTTTTTTTTCATGAAATTGTGTATATTATTGGAGACAAGAGACCAAGTTTGTTTTTATAATGTAATGAACTGCGTAGTATTTAATATTGTAATGTACTTCGAGCGGCAGTTGTAAGTACCGCTATGGATGTGTCTCCGGACAATCCTCTTGTAGTCCGTGTGTCAGTTTATTATTCCACGAATACAATGCTATTTACAACAATATAATATATTTTATCCAAATCGTGTCAGAAAAAGGAGAGAGCTTGCACTCTCGGCGTGCTCGCTTATAACGTCTCGCACACAACACACACACATACCTTCTACTTCGCCCGCACTTCTCAGATCGACACACACACACATACACTTACACAAACCCTTGGACATCACAAATATTCTAGTATCTTAAATACTGGAGGCCTTATTTCTATTTTGTATTGGATCTCAATATTTTTAATTACTCCGCTGAACTTTGGCACGTACATATAAACAATACAAATTGATAGATTTTACCCAACCAAATTCTTATAAATGGTTCTCTCTTTCCATAAACTATTGTTTTAAACCCACCCTCATATAATTTGTTTCTAGATTTATGATAGTTTTATTAAAATCAATTTAAAAAAAAATTTTGATGAAAAAATGTATTATATAAATATCGTAATAACTATTTTGGCTTTTGATGGACAATATTTAGAAGAGAACTACCAGACTTGGATGTCAGATTAGCAGAAAGAATGAAGTGACATTTAAAATTATTATCATAAATCTACACATAAATGCAACTGTATATAAATGTAATATTATTATCAAAAAGGATATTCATCAGGACTTCAGAATAATAAAGTTATAAGAAGTAGCTTGAACTTAGCTATGTTCAAGCTGTTTCTGATTTGACTAATGACTGGAGTCAACTTAACCCTACTTAACACAAAATTATATGCACTCTTTCGAAGTTCTAGTCAAAGTCCCTATATAACAATAATGTTGTGACCAGATTTTGATGATTCCTGCCTATCACTAAGAAAACAAAAAATATAGGTATAGGTACATGCTGTAAATTTCCGTAATCCACAAGAATGCTCATTTTTAAATACGTGAAATCTCCACAGCGTTAATGAGAGTCCCCACACCAAGGTGGTTAGTAAAATACGGAATGAAATATAATTTCAGCTCTTTATTGTAATTATTATTCTAATCTGTTCTTACTACAGAGTGAATATTATGTTCCAGGCTGATTTTGTTTGGCCGCCATTTTGGTTTGGCAGACATTTGTCACTTTGAATGTGCTAGTCGTAGAGAGTAGTTGATTACAATTTATTATGGAGCATCTAACGCCTCAACAACGTGTTGAAGTCATTACATTTTTTATCTAAATAATAATGGGAATGCTGTAACTATTAATTGCCACCTTACACACAGCCCGAGCTATGCTTGAAATTTTGTCAAAAAGTCAAAAATGTTAAAAAGTGGTGATATCGACTGGCCTCCTCGATCACCTGATTTGACGGTTACTGACTATTTTCTGTGGGGGTACTTGAAAGGAAAGGTCTACGCCAATAAGCCAATAACAGTTCCGATGCTACAGGACAATATTCAAAATTAAGTTGCTGAAATAAGAATGTTATGAAAAATATGGTTAAAAGAGCACGCATTTGTTCCGCTGCCACTTGTCCAGTATCATATTTCATGCACAGTTGTAATAAACCAAATAATCGATGAATAAAAATCAAATTAAAAAATTGTGTTTCATTTCCTAGTCATAATATTCACCCTCTACTTCTTTCTAAGTTCTAATAGTAATATAGTATTATATAATATTTAAATTGATTTGAAATAGAATACACCATTTTCAAATAAAAAAAATTGCTTTAAATATGACCTAACCTAATCTAATAATAGTAAAGTAAGAACGATAAGAAAAGCTTTGAGAGGGTGGAGAAGGGTCGGGGAATGGTTTTAGAAGAGTGTCTGTAATTCCCTCGCTGTCTCCTATTTAGATATTTGTATTTTACTGCTTAATAAATCGTTCATTAAATTTTATTCCCATACAATCAGCGAAGAGGCAGTAATTTTACTATACTAAACAATTAAAAAGCTAATAATACTAGGTATAATCTCATTTTGCGGCGGGACGGATGACACTTCATTGCACACGGAAATGCTAGTTCACCTCGTTACGTTAATGAGCGCGCGACATCTTATCCAATTTTCAATTCGGATATTTACATATTATAATAGTTCGTTAGTATATACTTCGCGTTGTTACTAATAAAAACGCCAAGTTTTTAGCGATCGTGGTAATTTTGGATTTTCGTTTCGTTCTAACGGATTTCGGCAATGTACAGTGACATATTATAATAAATAAATATATTCTTCCAATCGGTGAATTTTTGAAAGAAGATTAAAAGTAGAAACGAGATATTTCAGAACTTAGTTTATCTTGAAAAACGTAGGAAGAATCAAGAAAAAATAGGAATTCATATTAATTAGACATTATACTTGACTTCAAATATCGCATAAGTATACAGTATATGATATCTAGATTCTAAATACACGTGTATACAATGGTAACGTAAATTCTATTATCTGACGTATATTGTGCTCTCGAATAATGGAAGAAATTGTCTTTAAAATCAACTAGTATTTTAACAGCCGCGAGAGAGCACACCTTCAAAATTTTATCTAAGAGTAAATCCACATTGTAATGTGATCCCGAAAAGAATGCCGTAAATTTTGGTGACAAAAAAATAAAAAAAGTGAGTAAAATTATGGGAGATCTTCATAGCATCTGAAAATATATTTTGAAATCAGTGTCTCTGATTTGAAGTTGAAATTAAAATAATTAGAAAATGGTTTTGCAAACAAATATACGTTCTTTTTAGATATTTTTGTGTCATTGTTGAGATAAAAGCAGTACAGTATTGTGTATTACGTAAGTACAATCCAATGTAGCTTTTACTATCTTATACATATATATGTACACACCCGTGTTGAGTTTTTTTTAATATCATAAAGGTTCATTATCAATTTAAGACAGCAAAGTAGTTTTGACCGGCAAACTTGAACCATCTCATTTGGGTTCCAAAATGTATTTGCCTAACTATTTTGATAACGAAAGAGTGTAGGTACGTGAACTTAAAAATAAATTAAATTATCCTTTCTTAAACAAAATAATATTAAAAATTTAGTGAACTTCGTGTATAACATAACTAAATCAATAACCATGTTGAAATAATTATTTTACGATTTCTTAAATGTGTCTTATTTTTGTGAGATGACTGGTGATATTATTTTATTTGCCTAATATAAATAATTCTGAAAGTTTCATTTTCATTATATTATGTTAATAAAAATATTTTTTATTACTTTATGGAAATATTCAGGTTAGAGGAATCTAGATTTTAAGGAAATGGAATTAGAAAATGCACAGTGGGTTGAAAAAATGTTTTTTGTTTCAGTTTTAAAAGTGTAATACAATATTATAAAATAACATAAAGAGATAAATAGAAATTGAAATGCCGGAAGACATAGAAACAGTATCAGCACGAGCGGATAAGGAAGTTGTATCTAATAAGATGACCTTTGAAGATGCAATGACAATGACAGGTAAATTAATTAATTAATTAGTTCTCTTATCATTTCTGTGAATATTATGCAATTAACTTTTGATTTAATTGGTTTTAATATGCTTATAATAAATAAGAAAAGTACAGTTAATTTTGATTTTGTTCGATGAATAAGTTGTGAAACTGCAATAGGGTTTTAATTTAATGTTGTTTTCTTAACAAAATATGGAATCTTTATTTTTATTGAGTTGTTTATGGAAAATATCCAAAATTACTATGGGTAATTTATATCTAATTTAGTTGTTTTTCATATCAGATATTTGATATAAAAGGATAACATCACAATTTATTTAAAATGTTTTTTTCGTTTATACTCCAGATAAACTGTGAAATAACTATTAGTCGGATATGGATAATTAGATAGTTAAGTCATCTATTATTATACGAATGCCCATATATGTTGTTTGATTTTACCGACAGATGTTCAAATAATTTGTAGTTTTTGGAATAAGAATAATTACTTTATTCAAGGGATACCGCTATCAGTCATCGCGAGAGACATAGATAATTTTATCCGTCAGATATCGCTAATCAGCCCATCTGATTCTGACGTCACTTTATGATAACGGAAATAGACAGCATCTATACAAATATTTTAATTAGGAGAACACATTCTTATTGTGAGGTTGTAATTATTCAGAACATAGGTCTGTGATATTTTAGATATGAATTAAATATATTAATTAGAAAGATATACATATAAAATCAATTTTATTGAAAAAAATTGTTGTTGCGCCACCTGGATTCGAACCTGGATCTCTTTCCAAATCGGGGAAGGTGCATTATCCAACTATGCTACAGCGATAAATTTTCGAACCTATATGTTACCTTTTTTTGATATTAATACATTTAATCGTTCCATTATTTGACAGGTTTGAATCCCGGTGGGGCAACAACAATATTTTTCAATAAAATTGATTTTATATATATATATTTAATTAATTAATATATTCTTTCTAATTAATATATTTAATTAATATTTAAAATATTTTAATATTTATCAACGATTTATGACTTTGTGATGACTGGTTTGCTAAAATTTTAGGATTTGGAAAATTCAACATTCTCGTCACTCTGTATTGCGGATTTATGCTTTTGGGTATGATCCTGGAAACCCTGGGATTCAGTTATATTATCCCAGCTTGTCAATGTGACCTTGAATTGACGTTGACAAACAAAACGTGGCTGTCTGCTATCCCTTTCATAGGTTCGTATAAAATTATTCATAAAAAATAATTTCGTAGAGCACAGTTGTTATGTATGGAAGTGAGGCTTGGAGCTGGCAAAAGAGGAACGAAAGTAGACAGAATGCAGTGGAAATGAGATCGGTTAGGCGTATGTGTGGCATAACCATTTATGACAGAGTATAGAATGAAGAAATAAGGAAAGAATGTAAAACTGATCTTAGTATAGTGAGTAAGATTAAGAAAGGATCACTAAGGTGGTTTGGTCAGATGGAAAGGATGAATAAAGAGAGAATGGTAAGGAAGATATATGACGCAAGTGTTGATGGCACCAGAAATAGAGGACGGTCCTGTTAGAAGCCTTAATAATCGGCGAGCTTGTATGAGAAGATATATGAATGTGGATGAGGCGAGAACTGTGTGTCAGGGCAGAATAGTGTGGCGCTCTATCCTCTCTGCCTACCCCCGTGGGGAAACGGCGTGATGGTAAATCAGTTAGTCCAGTATATATTTATAAAATATATGTGTATAAAGGTTAACATTTCCATTTTACCACTATTTTCAAACAAGGTCTAAACAACTGATTTTATGAAAATAATATTAACTTAAATCTGCCGGATAATGAGATCGAATTCTAAACTTTTGGATTCGTAGGAATCTGTGGATATGCAAATTCGAAAAATTAAAATTTGAGTTGTCGTAATTAAAAACATTTCCAAGGAAACCATTGATACAAGAAATATTGAACACTGAATACTTTTTGTTTAGCATGTATTTAATTTGTTTAGATTTTTATTTTTTTGGTTATTGCTATTTCTCGACATTCCATCATGCATTTCCATGTTTAGAATAAACTGTAATAAAAATAATATATGTTTTTTTATAATGCAGGTATAATAATGACGTCACACATGTGGGGGTACCTAGCAGACACAAGAGGAAGGAGAAAGATATTAGCCTTATGTATGATGGTCGGATCTTTCTTCTCTGTTCTATCGAGTTTCTCACACGATCTCGTCACATTCGCTGGTTTGCGGTTCATTGCTGGTTTATTGTGAGTTTATTAAAATAAAACGATTATAATTCCTTTATTATATTATCTTTCACAAATAAGGCTCAAATAAAGCAATTATTTTTGGTACTGTAATTAACTTAATTGTATCATGTATTTTATTTGTTAAACTAAAACGTAGCTGTAATTGTAAATAGTCTGAAGCTATACCGGTGCAAGAGAACAATAATATTTCACTTACCGTGAATATTATTAAAAATATATAAAATTGATTTCGCTGATTCACAGTGTCATACTAAAATATTGTAAATAAATACTCATTTATAATATTGAATATTGAAATGGAACTTGAAAAACCAAAATGTCTTTGAAAATCAAAGAAACACTTTTTTTAATAAGTAAAGGAATTTATAAAACGCAATTATAAATTTTAATCAAATTAATACCAGCTCATCACGTTTCGGAGATTAAAGACAGTGGCGTAACTATGCCAATGCAGCCAATGCGGTGCATGGGGGTCCACGTTAGTAGGAGCAATATTGGTGTTTATGTAAATGCCTTCGATAGCTGGTTACCGGGTTTGCGTAAATTATTAATGATCGGTATTATAAAATTGTATTAACATATACATTGTTGTATTTTTCTTTGGGCTAGTCGGGTACTTCGGCTTTTCATTTTAATTGTTATCAGTTTCATAAGGGTTATGAAATAAATAATCCGGCTCGAAAGACCAAATTATGTTTATGTAAATGCCATCGATAACTGGTTCCCAGGTTTCTAATTAATGATAAGCACACATATGATATATGAACTGCACTAATTCTTTATTTTTGCTGACTTCCTGGTCCGATGTTGTTGTTCTTTTAGACCGAAGTGCTCACTGATGGTTTATTTGGACTGATGGGCTGGTCGAAACACGGAATGTAATTGAATGACGCCTGTCGGTTACCGTCTTCTTAACTTTCCGAAAAAAGGCGGCAATACTCTCTCTCTCACACACACACGCATGTATATTATTATAAACCAAGAAATCCAGTGGTGCTAATCAAAGTAACAAGGCGTGTAAACATCTGGTATAGATATTTTTATGAGTAAAGATATTTTTTCTAGCGCTAATAATTTTTAAAATCTATCACAGTAAGAAAATAATTATAAAAATCATTTCTCAAGTGTGTTACGCAAATATGTGGAACATTATCGATGTATACACCGAGTACCCCACTAATAAATCGCAGATCGCCGCAAAGCGAAAATTTTCTTAAAGAAAAGCGACTATTTTTTTTCAATTCTGATTGCATAAAAATGCCTAAGGACACATTTTTTTCTTGAAAGTGTGAATATTATAGAAGAGACAAGAAACTAACTTTGTTGTTACAATTTAATAGATGAATCCGTAAAGGTGGTATTTAATATTCTTATATCTTATGGATGGGGGGGCCATTTTTACCTTTTTGCGTTGGCCCCTAATTTTTTTTGTTACGCCACTGATTACAGATGAAGTTGGACTATTGTTTATGTCTGATATTGCATTTGGAATGACAGGTCGCTCCTTCGTGAATTTTGTATTATTTATCTATGTATTTGACAGATACAGACAGGATCAGAACACCTTTGAAAGTGGATATATAAAATATTTTTCCTGTTAATATTTTAGTATTGCTGGACCCTCAGCCCTGGGCTACGCTTATTTGGGAGAACTGAATCCTCTCTCTCACAGAGACAAAATGCTGACCCTGGGTAACGCTTCTGTCGCCCTTGGAACCGCTGTCGTACCACGTATGTTACTTATGATTTCTTGCTCTTCATTTTGGTCCATTCCCTATCTATAAAGCACAATCGTGTAATGTTACACTACCTATCACAATGGAAAAGCATTTATTAAAGCAGGCTACATGCTGTAATACAGAAAGAAACCAAAACCTGTCGAAACTGATTTATGCGGGCTATAAAAAAATATGAAAATATCGTTATAATAGAGTTATAAAAACATGCCATGAACAGAAAAATAATATTAAAACTCTAGAAATGAAAACTGCACGCCATTAGCTGACGCATTTGACGATATTGTATTTTTATTCAATAACAGTTCAATGGCACATGCGTTCAATATAATACAAAAAAATATCATTAAAATACCTTATATAGATACTAAAAATACTAATTAAATTGATATTTTTAATAGTCTCCAAGTCTCAGTTCTCTGAAATGACGCGCATTTTAATCTACCGAGTTTTATATAGCGTTCAAATATGCGCAATTAAAAAAAAGATATGAATACCGAATATATAAGTTGAAAAAGAAAAGAATTCATAATATTTCCAAAAGTATGTTGCACGTTTAATTAGAACGTATTTTGTCTTATTATTATTATTATTTATTTCACAGTTATTGCTTGGGCAGTTCTTCCCACAGACTTCAGACTCCATCTGATTTATTTAGACTATCGTCCGTGGCGGTTATTGGTCTGTTTGTTTGCTCTCCCTTATGCTATATGTGCCATGATCATCTTCAAGCTTCCGCATAGTCCCAAATTCCTATTGTCAGAGGGAAAAACGGAAGAAGCCTTAGACGTTCTGAGATACATTTACTCCGTAAATACTGGAAAGAAAGTCACGGATTTTCCAGTAAGTAGATTACATTTCAATTTACTGAATACAATTTTTGAATATTTTATTTAAATTAGTTTCGTATTTTACAGGTAAATCACATCAAAGAGGAATGCCACCATCGTGAAATAAAAGGTTCCTTCCTTAAGGACATGTGCCATCAGACGGTTCCATTATTTGAATCCAAATATATAAAATATACTATCATCACTTGCTTGCTTCAGTTCGTTGTGTTTGCTACGTAAGTAAAATAAAAATACTCGCCTTAAGTATATATTATAACATATAAAATGTACAACCATTTAAAAAGCTTAATTAAAACATTGATAACCATCAACCTCACGAGATCTCAACCTCACCGGGCGGGCCTTGATTTGCCAGAATTGCGATTCTAGAAAAATTGGGCTTAAATGATAAACCGAAATATATGTTAAATACTAATTAAATGTATCTATTATAAAGATACACATATAAATATTGTTGTTAATTAATTAGTATTTAAAATATCACAGACCGTCTGTTCTGAATAATTACAACTTCACAATAAGAATATGTTCTCCTTAATAACACATAAGTTGTATCAATGTGTCCAAAATTTAATAAAAATGAATTGTTAATACTGGCGTCTGCTATCGGTTTACTCAAAGGTATTTGAAATTCCGTAAAAACAATGTAGATGGCTTTTAAATAATGGAACGATAGATGCATTAATTTGAAAAAGTGTAACATATGGGTTCGAAAATTTGTTGTCAAAAATACTGTCGCTGTAGCACAGTTGGTAATGCACCTTCCCCGGATTGGAAAACTACGCGATTTTATCAATTAAATAGTAAAAACAAAATTGACTTCTATAATAGTCGCACTTTTATTTAAAAAAAAAAATTTCAGGCATTTATATGCACTCGCAACTAAAAAGTTCCTTGCTTCACTTCAATTCGCTTTCCTTGCAATTTTCGCTTTGCGGGGATAGTCTGGTTTCTAATCAGACATATTAGCGAGGTACCTACTTCTGTATAAGGTATCGATAATGTTTTCTAATTCGACGTTAATTCCAATTCTTGCTGTGGATGATTAAAAAAAAAATATATATTAATATGCTGGGAAAGTAATGATACCGAATATATTGTTGAGCGTGGACCTTCTGGACCCCAATGCACTGCATTGGCTACAATAGCGTATAGTAGTACATTGGCGTATTTAGGCCTTAAGGTGATCCTTCCATTCCTCTCTGTTCTGCGCCTTGGTTCGCCAGTCATCGACTTCGAAGGTACATCCCGTCTAGCAAACGGAATTGTAGTCTTCCGGTACTCCAGCTCCCTATTGGTTTATGAAACGTTTGGTGCACATATAAAGGTAAAGATTCTTTCATCTGAGTCTGGTGGTCCAAAAGGGGAGTGTATGATTTCTATAGCTTCTTTCTGGCCGCCTTCTGAATTTAATGTAATAACGAGTTTCACGTCACATTATACAGGTATGGCTCTGGTACGATGATACCGGAGCCAACCTATAATGGTATTATGATGATAATATTAATAATAACTGAATGTAATAAAAAAAAAATGATTATGACGAATCAAAACGAGAGTAAACAACTCTCAAAACGATTCGGGATAGGGTGTAAATAAATAAATAAATAAAATTCACTTATACATAACAATGTTATTGAAAATGACTATTATTATTTAATTTTTATCCATAACTTATAGCCATTACGTTTTGTTTTGTATATTTTGTAGTACCTTTGTACATCTACTCCGTCCATATACCATTTGAAAAAAATATGGAAAATATTATCTATATTAGCGTATTAAGAACCGAATTAAAAAATACTTTGCTGCCATAACCGTCAGAAATCATACTATTTAAATACACATATTACATGTAAACACAACATGTAAGGGACAATATATATTTATCAATTTTTATCATTACTGGATATGACCCGTCAATAATGACAGAAAATTAATAATTGCAATATTATTAATTTATCTAAAAAATCAACGAAAACACAATAAACTCATTATTATCATTCATATACTTATATATTTTATTATTGCATGTATATTGTTTGAATGATTGAAAGTACCGACATATTTATTGTGTTAAAATGATGAAAGTACTGACTTATTTATCTGCTTTTGTTTGAAATAATTTATTGAAATATTGCAGTCGGATTATAATAGATAATTAAATTTTTCTTTGTTCTCGATTATTTAAATAAAATGGACACCTCAGTACAGGTAATTAATACACATAGTATAGTAATTTTATCCGTGTACGTTATTAGATTTGAGGAAAACAATTTTAACTGTTATTAAATTACTTTAGGACAAATGGTTTATACATTTGGTTTCCTGCTGTCCTTAATAAGGTGCTGGACTATGCGGAGCTTGGGTCAGCCGAAAAGAAAAATATCTGTGGCACGCTTGGAGAAGAAATTGCTCCACAAATAAATAATTCGGTACGTATTTCATCTTTATCAATTACTGTAATATAATTAAACCGGGCGAGATTCTTATCAAGTATTATTGTATTATTTTGTAGTGTAGGCGTAACTTTATTTTAGGCATCTGGAGCAGATTTCACGCTCTTCACGAGCAGATTACGTATAAAAAAAAAATCGAAAAATGAACGTCACTTAGCGACGTTGTAGCGAATGATCTGTCTGTATTAAAAATATATCCAATTATGTGTACTGTGGAAAAATAATCGTCTTTTATGAATCTTTGTAAAAGTTATACATCGAGTAGCCAGAGCTCAATGATTTTTTAATCAAATTTAGAAAGATTTGTTCCGCTCGCAAATAAAAACAAGTCAATATTGGGAAAATAGTTTTTTTTATATATAAGAGTCTCTTTCATTCATTCATTCAAAAATAATTGTATTGGCGCCGAAAGCAATCTGCTCCAACTGCTCATCGGTAGATACGCCTCTGATTTTCTTGTATCCAAATTTTTTGTTCTCAATTGTGTTTTAAGACATTTTATTTCAGTGACGATACACTGAAGTAATTTATTTGTTATTTTGTTGTCAGCTGTTACCGGAATTTTATATTAGATGTAAAAGAACACGACCGATTTGTAAAAGCTTTATTGCGTAGCTTCACTTAGATTATTGCTGCTGTTATTTGTTTTGAACAAATTTTAGGCGTCACGTCGTGTATGAAATTCTTAAAATATGAAATATCCCTGTGGCCTTGTTTTATTTCAATGTATATCTAGGCATCTCTTTAATGATAAGCCGTAAACCTTAAATAAATACCAATCTTATATCGTCAGCGTCTCAAGTTTGTAGAATGTGTTTGTATGAATCAGCAAATCGAGATAATGCTCTAAATATTTAAAAAAAAACCTTATAATTTCATGAAATATGTTACATGACTGCATGTCGAGGCCTTTTGACAATCAAAAATGTCAGCAATGATGTGACGACTCCGGAGCTATCAGTGAAGGACGCCCAAGAGTGAGACGAGAGGAAAATGTTGGAAATAATGCAGCAAGGCCATAAATTCCCAGTTAAAGACAGAGGCCTGGGGGATATTTGTGCGATCGGTCATGAACCTGAAAGGCCTTTGGAGCCAACTGTCACAATAATAATAAATGACAGAAATTGAATCTTGTTCCTCGTCACATCGGATATTTGTGTGTATTCTTCCACTTCTTAATGATTATCTATTTTTTATCATTTTGAAACGTTTTAGATGCTTATGCTCTGAAGCCTTAAGTACTCCGGGTTCCGCACGAGCGAGGCTGAACGTAACAGTTCGCTATACAATATTATGTAGCGACGTTTGGATTGCTTACATAAGTATCCGAAACAACAAATTTAAAACGTCATCGTTCACTAGAATACCCGCCAAATATCAGCCCATTTCAACAATTAGTTTTTACGTGAGAGCTTCTAGAAGTGAACCTGTCCTGTTTTTCATTTTTGTGAAAGTGGAGAAAACGAAAGTTCGTGCCGTTATTAAGTTTTACGTTTTGAAAGGAAAGACCGCTAATAAGATTAAGCCAAGCTGGATGCTGCTTTGGGAGACTCTTCTCCTTTGTTGTGTACTATCAACATGATTTGAGTAACATTGATCTTAAACGAGGACGTCAGGACTGTGAAGAAGCTCACCGTAGTGGACTGCCAAGAGAGGCTACGGCTCCGAAATAATTAAGAAACTCTATAAAATCGTATTGAACGATCATCGTTTAAAATTACGAGAGGCAGCAGAGGTGATAAGCATCTCTTCTGAATGTGTTTTTTAAAATTTGCAGGCGAATTCGGGTACGAAGAAGATTTGCATAATCATTTATTTATACATTGTCTATTGAATTTTATGTGGAGAGATGATTAAACCATCCCATCTTTGTAACCAATCTCAAAACAAGAAAATCTCTGTGGACATGTAGTCTTACATTTTCTAAAATTCATAATGTTAAATAATTATATGCTACAAAGATTTGATTAAACCAATTTTCAGTACGCACTTTCATATAATTTTAAATTAAGCAATTTTTCGTATGTATCTGCATACCGAATAAAATATTTTCAAATAGATGTTTGCAATTATCGTATGTACTACAATTAACGTTTTTTTTTATGTACTGCCATCTCATACTAGTGACGGGAAATCATTATTTAAACCGTTATTTTGACTGTGATTGTGTTCGATTGCAAAGATGATCGATTGAGATGTAACTGTTACGATGACTGAGATAACTGTTAAGAGGTTTAGTTTTAGTGTACCAGTGATTACTCGAAGAATTATAAATAATCAGTTACCAATCATCACACACAATCACAATACCGGTATAATTAATTAAAATACTAATTTAATGTATTAATTATAAATATATACATATAAAATCAATTTTGTCGAAATTAATACTATACTATATTCCGTGTAACATATAGGTTCGAAAATTTGTCATGAAAAATACTGGCGTTATAACACAATTGGTAGTGTACTTCCCCGGATTGGAAATAGAGATCCAGGTTCAAATCCCGGTAGCGCAAAAACAATATTTTTCGACAAAATTGATTTTATATGTATATATTTATAATTAATACATTAAATTAGTATTTAAAACATCACAGACCGATGTTCTGAATAATTACAACTTCACAATAAGAATGTGTTCTCCTAAATAGTATAATTAATTGATTATCATCAATACCTTATACTTTTCAACCCGAAATTTTATTAAATCATGCTTTGGTTACATTTTCAGAATGTCTTCTCGGATGGAGAATGTAATGACACTCTCAACACTGGAACATTCACCATTTCAATTCTTCTCTCATGCGCTGTCTCTGCGTTAACTGTCGCATCAGCTTTTGTTATTAAAGTATTTGGCAAGAAAAATATGCTGATTGGATTCTTCCTTCTCTCCGGAACGGCCAGTATCGTTCTTCATTGGATCACGGAGACCATGGCAGCGATTGCTGTGTTGGCTTCTATACAGATATGCGGCACCTGTGTAGGACTTATCAATGCTTATGTTATTGAAATATTTCCTACACATGTCAGGTAAATATACACCTTTGTAAGAAATTCGTTATGTATTTTATTGTATATATTTTCAAAGGAAGATTAAACTTATCTAGTATCTTACCATTTTTATGGCACGCGTACGAGGTTCAAGGTTGACACATGTCTCGGAAACTCATCTCGAAAGTCGTTGACAGAGTTGAGCGGTATCGAGTTATAATATGATCCATCGCTTATTGTATTTTGTACTCAAGAGTAGAATGACGTAACTGGTACATATCGACCTTAACCAACCAATCTCCGAGACAAGGGATAACAATCTCATCCTTGTACACGCGCCATTAAAGAAAGATAAAATAACAAGAATACTATTTAAATAAAGATCTAATAATATTATGAAAACATATGCTTGATTTATTAGTAAAAAATATATATTAGTAAAAACACGCAGTTTGAGCGTGTATATATTAATTATAACCAATAATTAGTAAATTAACATTATATCTGCGAGTTTTAATAAAATGCAAATTTAATATTTTTAAACAAATGTCAGATATCTCATAGAGACGAAGCTATTTTTAAAATTATATTTAATGGAAAATATATGGAAGTATGGGGTAATTACAGGGCTTACGACCTGTCTTTGGCTACTTAAGCCTGCCGATTCTTACCCCTCAATCTCAATATTTATCAAATTTTTGAAAGTTGTATATATGTTAGTATGTGGACTCGCTTCGAGTACCACTACACCATCACCATCTATGGACCAAATTTGATAATTAATTTTTCTTTTTTTTAAACAGCATATATGTCATCACTATATGAATCTGATTGTTTTTGAAATTATTTTAAAGCAATATTCTTTAACTGTAAAATGTTTTTTAACATATTACACTAGAATACGCCTGAAAAATCAATATTTTTCAATTTTTTATATATTTTCTTATTTTAACCAGTAAATTATATTAGCAATATTTGAATATATCCAAGAACATACAATTACTGGATATTTACTTACAAAGGCACTGTTATTAATCAAATATCAGATATCTCATAGAGGCAAAGCTATTTTTTTATTATATTTAATGGAAAATATATGGAAGTATGGGAATATATGAAAACTAATAACAGTGTCTTTGTTGGTAAAAATTCAATAAGTGTGTGTTCTTGAACATATTCAAATATTATTAATATTTTTGGATTTAAAAAAAAATTGAATCTTAATTTTTTGCTTAAATCAATTTAAAACCTTTTACAATTAGTATGACGATTATTATTATATATCTGTTATACTTCTAGATTTTGGATATTTATTCTAGATCTCAGATATTACTTCTACATCTGGGAAACTACGTCTAGATATAATTCACAGATGGGAATCATTAGAAATATAGTTAATGGGAACGGAATAAAAAATAAGAAACAATTTGTACAACTGTTTGCTGTTTATCGGTGTTTTGCAATTATTGAATTATGTATTGAATATTTCAGGGCAATGGCGGTGTGCTTAACTCTGATGATTGGCAGGGTGGGGTCAATGTTTGGCACCAACATTATAGGCTATCTCCTACACACAGTTTGCCCAGTCGGCTTCTTTTTGTTCGGAGCCCTTTTATTTTGTGAGTGATCTAATTTATATATTACTGCTTTATCCACAATCCGCGGGCACCACATCTTTATGCTTTGTGCGCACAATTATATTTGGAAACATATTTTCAAAAAAATGTTCTTACGGATATTTCGAAAAAAGTCTTCGCTAAATATTCTGAGTACAGACCACTCTTAGTAGCATTACTTACATAACACAATAATAATGGATGATAATTCAAATTAAATTTACAAATACCAACATTAAAAAAAAAATTTTGCAGCCGACAGGATTCGAACCCACGTTCCCAGAGAGAATCTGATTTCGATGCGAGTTATGTGGATATGACTGTGTTTATAAGAAAAAGTTAATATAACTTATACGAAATATATTATTTGTAAAAACAATACGAGTTTTTTGTTGGCTATTGTGAGTAATACTCGTACATTAAACATTAAAAAATAATAATGTTAGCGATATACATTTCTGTATCACTGTGTTGATAATCAAATAATAAAAAAAATACCTTGACAATGCAAATAAAATATTTTGTGCGGTTTTTATTTGATTAAAATTATTTAATCGGTTTTGGGAAAATAAAATAAAGTTGTGCCATATGTTTTCAAAATTTAATTCAATAAATGACATGTTCCAATGGTGTGATTATCGTATATTTACAGGTTGCATTGGGCTTACTATGACCTTACCGACTTCAAATCCAAAGAAAGAAAGAACAACTTCTCTGCAAGGAACATCACATTCCAATGGAATACATCTTTGACTGTACAATTTGAAGACCTTCTTCAATCCGTTTTGATTACAAATTAGTGATGTTGGAATTAGTTATAAAATAAATCACTCGTAACGGTATATATAGTCATTTCCAAGATCGTTAGTAATAATATAAATAATAGTTAAAGCACTTTATTATAGAGATTTAATATTTTTTGATAGAAAATGTAAATATGTATATAATAAAATAAATAGATTTTAAATTCTAAGTGATCTTAAATGAAGTCAGTGTTCTCAATCATTAGATTCAAGATCGATAATGTTAATTCATAAAATGAAAAGACTTATAATAGAATGTTATAAATACTAATTTATTATTGAAATACTATGTTTAAATATAATAAATACAAACACATTTTATGCACTTTTAGAAGTTTAATTCTAGAGCTAGAAGCAGTGACGTGAACAGTCCAAACGTTGTGAACGAACGCTATATACAATGTGTTCGTAAAGTATCCATCGTAACGCATATAACATTTACAATAGAGCGCATAAAATTGCATAAAGGGTTTAGATGTGGTTGGAGTGTGGACTGACAGCTCATTCCTTGTCTATCGTATTTTGTACACAGAATAGATAGATAGAATGATCAATATCAACATTTACCGCCAAATCTCAGAAATGAGAGATCAAAGTCTCACCCGTGTATACCATAATAGTTATATTTCTCAGAGAGCAAAATAGTATGAATTCGTATGATGTTTTTCATGGAAGTATGCATGTTAAAAAGTGTAAAAAGCACGTTATTGATTGGCGATTATTAGAATGTTTACGTATTAAAAATATGATTGTTTATGCGAAGTGAGGACAGAGATAGCGATACATCACTATAGAATTGTTATTGTATTACGTTCACATCGTGTAAATTCGTCGGTTTGAAAGTAGCCTTTGTTTCTCAAGACATCTTTCAAAATCACATTTTAAGAGGAAAAAAAACAATTTTTAGCTTTTTGAATCCGTAGCATCTTTCTCAACTACCTCTACTGCTGGAGCCGACTTCGTTTTGCCAGGTAATAGCAAGCATAGCATCACGCAAACTGAAAGAGGGCATAAAATAACATTTTAACATTAAAATTAACATTAAATTATTAAGGAGAACACATAGATAGATGTATTAAAATTTGAAAAGTGCAACATATTAAATTTGTCGTCAAAAGTACTGCCGCTAATGCACCTTCCCCGGTTTGGAAAGAGAACCAGGTTCGAATCCCGGTAGCGCGACAAAAATATTTTTCGATAAAATTGATTTTATATGTATATCTTTCTAATTAATACATTTAATTATATATCTATTAAAATAAACACTTTCTCCTACTACCTCATGAATCTGTGAGTTAAAATAGTGTTTCTAATGATTGATGTCCATAGAACAAATATTTTCCTAGTACAAATTAATTTGTACTAGGTAAACATTTATATTTTTTATGTATATCTTTCAAATTGATTAAAATTCAATTTGTATTAAAAATCCACAGAACTATGTTCTGAAATTGCATTTTCTCAAGAAAAATGTGTTTTCCTTAAAAATATTTATCGTTCATTGTTTGGTGCTCTGATAAATTTATTTTACTAAATAAATCATCACTATTTTGGTGCTCACTTAAAAACTATTCCTTATTAATTAGCAACGAAAAATAGTTTTTTTTTTTTACCTATCAGTACAAAACTATATCCAATAAAGTTGGCCTGGCAGTTCACTTCCATTAGGTACCCGATGATATTTGTTCCTGCAATTACTCCAAATCGACCGAATATCAGAAAAAGAGACATCGCCGTCACCCTAAAAATACCAAACATTAAAATTTAACCGTCTAATTTACAATGCACTGTTAAGGCATTAGAAATCCTTCGGTCCCATACCTATAATTTGTTGGAAATAATTCCACTGCATAAGCCAGCAACACACCCCTTAATATTCCACAGCACTGGAACACCACCAGACACGTCCACGAGATCCAGGGATTTCGTATCCATTGGATAGATAACGTAGAAATAAATCCTATTCCTAACATCACCAGAAAAACCATTTTTTTCTGACACCATTTCATGCAGATGGCGAGGATAACATTGCTGATTCCCATTGTGGTGATCATGACCAACATCATGTGGTATGTGCTTTCAGGCACAAAATCGTCGCACTTTAAATAATAAAATAGGCATGATTAACATTATCACGAGATATTTCTACTACACGAAAAAATACGGAAAGAACAAAAATATTCTTAAGTTTTCTAGATCATTTAGAATCTTCTGTGTATTGTTTTCCGAGCTAATCTGACATAACATTGCTCATTTCACACAACACCTGTTTTCGACACGGTACTGCAAGCGGTACCATTGTATACATCAAACTAGCCCTGATGTCGGCCCTGCAATGGGATCAGAATACACAACAGAATAGCCCAGAAAACTTGACATAGAAAATAAATATTTTTACTTTTCTAAATATATACGAGTACTTATAATTCAAAATATATATGCAGTGAAACCTCTATCTATCGTTTTTGAAGGGACCTCGTGAAATTAACTATGAATGCGGGAATATATAAAAAAAGTTACAATTTTCATATTTATATTGACACTTAATCTAAAAAATAAACAAATTTCAAATGTAAATGAATGTGCTTAAATAAAATAAAAAATTAGAAAGCTGCACAGAAACAATTATTTAAAAAAATTTAACTATGTTTCGCATAATGTCAAACGCCAGTCAGCAGCAGCGTTTTCTCTCTCTCTCTCTCTCTTTATCGAAAGTTCCGCTCATTGTTTACGAGTGCCGTTAATCAAAACCAAGCATTTAGCTACGAAGTATGCTGCGTAATTTAAACGATTAATGCGGTAAAATGATGCATAAAGGAACGATCTATTTTTGAGTGTTTTGTATGAAATTAATTCGGGTCTGGAAGAAATAAACAATACATGCGGGAATAAACGATTATTCGAGGAACGATCGATCGAGATTTCACCTTTGGACCTTCACAAAAATATATCAACCGTTGTAAAATAAATACATATTGTTGTTTACCCTTCTTAGAGCACTTTAGATTTATAATATCTTTATCCCTCATTAAAAATGGATTTTTATAAAAAAGTATACTTACCAATCTGCTATCCTTATTCTGGCTCTTTAATTCTGATCGAACCTGCATTAATTCGCAAAATTTTTTGTTACTCGAGTTCTCGGAATCGAGGCCGATGAAAAATCGTTCAATAATGTCAGGTAACCAGATGATGTATGGAGTGGTGCTGGGATGGAATAAATGAATACAATGATCATACAAAGTTATATAATGGTCATTAATTCAATTAGTGATTGTAAAATCGTTATTTAAACTGTTATTTTCACCGTGATTGTGACTGTGATTGTGTTCGATTGTAACGCTGATTGATAATTGATTAACTTAATTCTTCAAGCAATGACTGGTACACTAAAAAGTAAACAGTTAAATCTTAGTCATCGTTGAATCTCAGTTGTTACCAATCAGTGGCATAATCACAGTCACGTAACGGTTTACCATGAATGGTTTAAATTTACAAATTATCAAGTTTTCATAAGAGAGGAAAACAAGTTTTTTCCAAGCAAATTTCAAGTTGATTTTTAGCTAACTAAAAGTAATCACATGCCAACCAAATTTTAACAGATATACAAATGGCATTTCCTCCTTTAAATAGACTGATGTATCGGATGATGCCTCGTTGTTTTAATTTTTCAACTAAGAAATAAATTTAGGTTAATTCACTTCCTATAGTTCTTGGAAAAATATTTCTTTGCATTACGGATAGAACCGTTTATTTACAATAAATTTGCAAACTTAATTAAAAAATGCACTTTACATAGACAGGTTTTTGTATTATTAAGCCATCGAATTGCAGCACCATCTACATTAATTGATTAATTCATTAAAGAATACAGTGAATCATAATTTTATAGACACATTATATATCATATTTATTAGACTTTATTGACATACATGTTTTTGTTGTAACAGAGGTGAATATATTATAATATAACATAAGATACAATTACCACATATTGCAATTAAGTATAATACTGTTATACGATGTTAGAACTGGCGAATTCTCTAATAATTTGCCAACATTTTTTTGAATTGGTTTTATTTTGTTCCACTAGATTTCTATAATATAGAATTTTCACTGTTTTTGTTGCCATATTAAAAATATTTCTATAACGCTTATATTGGATTCGTAAGTCTATGTTAAGAGGTCGCTGGTGAACTTTTATGTGAAGATTGTCGCGTTTTCTTATATTTGAAATTAGGCTCTCAGTGATACGTGGTTTTATGTTTTTTCTAGTAGAGTCAGATTTGTAAGACTCTTTTGTTGTAATGTGTTTTTGCAAAATATTGTCAAATTCATTACAGGCCGAGTTTATATCTTCGTAGTCATATACTGAATTCCATGCTTCCTGTTCTAGGTCTACAATCAGTTCATTGTAATTTATACATTTTCTTCGCAAGTTGTTAGTCTTATGTGATTTGTTGATGCACTGATCGATGCCCATCATAACTGGAAAGTGGTCAGTTAGAGGTGTTTGACAAATTACTATGTGTATTGGATAATTGGACTTAATCATAATATGGTCAAGACAAGATTTATCTATTGCTGAGAGGAATCCGCGGTGAGCTAGGCCATCGAGGTAGTCTTGAGTAATAGTAAGCAGTGGCTGGTTGATGACATCGATATTAAAGTGGCGATTGTGAGAGAGCGGTGAGGAAAGTGTCGTCTAGTCAAATACGAATGTCGCGGCGTTCTGAAATGAAGGCGGGCGATATATCGCTAAAACACGAGTAGACTTGCCAATGATTAGGTGCAGCCAGTTTGCGTCTTGTATGATTGACGATTCTTCAATTGTGACATTTAAATTGTTATGAGTGTACACTACCACTACCACTCCGTCATTTTGGTTGAAATGGTCGGTAGTAGCGTGTACATTGTAGGCCTTTATTCGCTTTGATACGTAGAAGTTATTCAGCCAACATTCTGTGCGAATGATTACATACAAATTGATGTTAGTGCGTTGAAGTAGCACTTGCAAGTTGTCTAAATTATAATTAATACTTCGGATGTTGACGTTGAGTTATTTACTAATTAAATTTTCTTTAATTATTTCTTTGCAAGATTCCAGTTCTCCGACTTCTCTCGTTTTGATAGGATCGAATTCTTCTAGAACGTCATTAAAATTAAAATTAGTGATACGAATAGTCTGTAATGATGAGTAAATATATATATATGAGATATAACGGATTTTGTGGATAATATATCTCCCGCAGTTAGTACCATATTTCAATCAAACATTACTGAAAAATTGATGTTGTCTCGACTAAATTGGTTTTCGGCCATTTTGTTTCACTGACGAAATATATCTACCTGTTGTTTGAAGATAGTAAAAATAAATCTTGCGGCATGCCTATACAAATATTTAATACATATGTAATAATCTGTATTAAATATCTCACTATTAATTATTACCAGTGATGATTCTTACCTGCCGTATATTCCGAAGTTTAAGCACATAATGATGAGTACGAATTTGAGATGGGGTATCTTGAACAATGGTACAGTCTGATTCCAAAGGGATTTGAAGGGCGATTTAAGTTTGTTTTTTATTTCTTGACGGTCCAAGTCATCTAAAATAACAGCTTTTACCTTTAAACAATAAATATTTACATATGTATGGTGAACGTATGTTGCCTATACATGTTTAGAATATAAAAATTGAGGGAAGTGAAATATGTTTGCTCGTGCCTCAGTGGAAGTTTCATGAATATGTAGTTTCTCCAAGTCATTGTTCAGATATGGAATTATTTTAAATAACAACACATGTGAGGTCATAGGGTGCGCCGAGTTCAAAACAAGGATGCCAGTAAAGATATATGAAGTTATGCTCCAAAACTACATCGCGGAACGGGCTATCAGTGTTGATTAGTGCAATGTGTCTAAGTCGACCGGTCAACGAAATTGCAATGGACGCATGGTCACACTTCTTAGCCATCCTATCTATTAACTAAAGTATTAGTGTATTAGTCTAAAATCCTCTATTACATAAGAATACACCTCTGGCGGAAACGCCTCCCAAGTCGTCGGTCATTCTCCTCTGCCTACAAAATACAATACATAACGAACGACAGCTGGCTCTGCATTGTCCTTTACGCGAGTTACAAAACCAAAGTTGCACCAGTGTTCACGCATCCTCAGGGTGAATGTACAGATGTACACATGGGCCGCGAAATCCGTTGAGTATAGCGGTAAAAGTCGATATACATTAGATATAATGTATTCTCTATACAACGTGTAATATACATTTACAGAAATATGAATCAGCGCAACTGTGTATTGATCTTTATGGTATGCGTACACGATTGTGACTTTGATATCTCAAGAGATTTTTCAGTAAAAATCGATATGAATCAGTTGCATCATTTTACACCTCTCAATCGTGAACATGCGTCATTACTGCGCGTCATCATTTTGAAACTTCAGAAAGTAATGAACTGACCGCAAATGTTGATGGATCATTTCTTGTATTCACTTGGTACATCTTCGTCAATATGGTGAGCGCTTCATCGTGATTCCCTTGATTCAACAGGTACTTGGGGCTCTCGGGGGCGAAGGTCAAGCACAGAGTTGCCAGCATGACGGGCAGGGAGAAACAGATGATCATAAGCCGCCAGGGTCTGAAGACGATTCCCAGAAAGTTTATGGGAATGTAGAAGTCTAGTGATAGAACCCCCCAAGCGATTACTGTAACGAGATTTTAGTTTTTGTAAAGAATTTCAACTTCTTATACCATTCGGTGTATGTATGTACATTAATAATTATTAATTTTAAATGGTTCAACCACAGTCTGCCAAAATAGACAGGAGACATGAAATGAAGTATATACAGGGTGGCCCAAAAAAGTGAGAACATCTCGTAACGCATGAGTTATTTCAAAACATAATATAATTATGTAATTATAATTCTTAATGTATTTTTTTTTGTACAATATTTAGCTAATCAGAAATCATCAAAACACCCCATATTGCATAATCTACAGGGTTTAAATCTGGGCTGTTCGGTGGCCATACGCCTGCCTGGCTCGATGAAATTAACATTTTCACGTCGAAAAAAGTTGATTGTATTTCTGGCTGTGTGAGATGGAGCTCCGTCCAGCTGTAATGTCCAGTTATGCTGAATGTCTAGCTACATTCCAGGCTTTATTTTGAAACTCTGATCATTTTCCTAGCACCCCAACGTTTTTCAATTCGCAAATTTTTGATCAGAATACGGTCTTCTGTAGTGATTTTTGTCATTCTGGGCAAAAATATCAAATATAAACAAAAGGGAAAATTAATAATCAAAGATGGCGACCGGAAATTGTCGAAATAAAACGTAATAAATGTAAATAGGTAAGTACGTAAATTAGTAAATTATTTAAGCTATTGTTGACATAGTTAAACTAATTTTGATGTAATTATATCACATTTTACAAAATGTTTTTTCACTTTTTTTGGGCCACCCTGTATATAGGACAGGGGTTTGGAACATTATATGCGGAATGAAAAGCATTTTATACACATTCATTGGTGGAAACATAAATCCGATATATCACGACCATATATATACCACCAAATACAGAGACATGAACTAACGCAAATTCCTTGTCCCAATATTTTCATATTTGTGGTATTTTTGGAAGTACCACCAGATTACCTTGGGGTTATATCCTCTCTATGTACTCTCGAGTTGCTTTGGAGTGAAACTCAGTAGATTCGTGTAACAATATTAATTTATTACAACAACGTATTTACAGTAATTAACAATTAGATAACTCAGATATCGACTAATAACTATTGCGAAGCGGCGATGGAAAAGAGGCCCGTTCCCCCAGAGATGGCCTCTTATAAGCCTTGTTCTACACCACTCATTTACACACTCTCCTGCCATACACACATACACACAAACAACGAAGTGAAAGTTCTCACAATATTGGTGTCACCCACGTGATTACTTTGGTATCACTTACGCAATAAAATAGCTATGTGACATTTTTTAGAAATGTGATTCGATTGGAAGGAAAATTTAAACGCTGACAATATAATATGCATTAATGTAAAAAATACGTCTTGTTTAAACAAATACTTAATTTTCAAAGAGTAAATAATTTTACTGTTGCATAAATGTATCACAAACTATCGGATTTATGTTTCCACCAAGAATGTGTGTAGAATGCCTAGAGAAATTATTAAATATTTCTATTTAAAAAAAAATCCTCGGTCTTGAAAATGGCATTGAACCAAACGCCACAGAAAAATAGAAAAATTAATATTCAAAACCTTGAAGCCAGATATCTCAGTTTGATGATGCCTTGTTGTTCCAAGGGGACAATATTGCAGCTGGAATTTTTGTTTTCCCTGAGACTAGCAGAGACGAGATCCAACAGCATTATAAATAATATAATAAAGAAGTTGTAATACTAACTTTGACTTTGATCTGTTTGCAATCAGAGTATCGAGTCCATTTGGACCCCATGCTCTTCCATCATGTAGTAAGCCTTATGGGCGTGTTAAAAATTAGAGATGTATGCAAATTTGTTAATGTTAGAAATTACTAAAAATGGGGGAAAGGGCAGGAGTTAACCTCTAATGGAGGACGGTTTTGGAACATTTTATGCGCGAGGGGATTGTTATGTCATAGTTTGAGATGTTTATCGTGATGTTTTGGTGCTGGGGGATGCTGGCATACAAACGTAAGGAGAGGCATTTGATGAATACCTTTATATGAAGAATACCCGAGTCGTGGTGAAGTTGAGGGATCCTCATCCATATGGGTGCTGCTGCTTTCGCTACGTGACCCCAGATGGAGGCTGCGTAAGTGAGTATAGACCTTATGACAGTCATGTATAAGAGGGAAGCTTGTTGTCGGTGGCAAGTTTAATTAGAAAGATATACATATAAAGTCAATTTTATCGAAAAATATTGTTGTTGCGCCACCGGGTTTCGAACCTGCATCTCTTTCCAAACCGGGGAAGAAGGTGCATTATCCAACTATGCTACAGCGACTATATTTTAGCGACAAATTTTCGAACCTATATGTTGCCTTTTATCTAAACATTACAATTTTTATGCGAATATAATATCAACATTTTGTGTTTTTTTTTGTTAAATATCAACAAGAAAATAATATATATATATATGGGAAAATGCCTCACGCGTTGTGATTGATGAACTGAAAATAATAACTGATGAAATGACTGCCAGCATTCTGTCCACATACGCCTTCGGTGTGAATTCTCCATAATACGGGAAAACAATAACATTACTTGCCGATATCCTGAAATATAATAAATAAATATCTTTAATTTTTCTACAATAATTTCACTGAAAGTTTCAGTGAAAATGAGAAACAAAATTAATATCGTTGATTGATTTGACAGTTACTTCGCGGTGTAATATTTAAATTTTGAAAAAATATATAATTTTTATTTTCACTTTGTACAGCACACTAGCGAAAGATAAAACTTGAACGCTCACGAAATGCAAGTTCACCAACATGAAGCGTTCAAAATTAATGTCTCATTCGAATTATGTTGGTACCACTGGTTGGCCCACTGCTTGACCCGATGCTTCGCACTTCATATAGTACAATGAAGTATAGTTAAGTCGTTTTTATTATTTTATTTTTGCAGGGTCCATCATCATCAGCCCTGATGGACCCTGCAATGGGATTCGCAACATTGGCCAGAAAGGTTAACATTACAAGGCAGATTAGCCCAGAAAACTAGACAGAAGATATATTATTAGTTTTCGATTATAGCATTATAGAAACTAGTTGTGATACAACTCAAAAAAATTATGTGTGTAGTACAAGGTGAAAATAAAATTGATATATTTAAAAAAAATTAACAACAAATTTTTTTTAAATAAAAGTTAAATTAAAAAAATATCAATTTTCATGTAACAGATCTTTCTCTTTAAAGAGACAATATGACATCAAATGTCCTGTATTATACGCCGTAGTGATGTCAATGAGAGGTGACTCACCACTTAACCTGAGTGAATGCTCCCATATTGGTGCTTCTCATTCGCCGCCAGGTTGGCATTATTTAAATGCTACATAGTAACCGTGCCCCGCCACAGGGCGGCAATACACGGCTACCAGACAAAATACACCCCTCATTGTCCTACGGTGAGAAATTATTTATGCAAGATAATAGCGTCATATAACTACAATAATTTATACAGTAAGTGAAGAAATACAGACTGAATATTATGTTCCACACCGATATTGTTTTTGAATAACTAAAAAAATTAACACAATTTTATAATTGGACTTTTACTTATCAATTATATGGTTTATTACAATTATGTGCGGAATATGACATTGCCCAAGTGGCCGCTTCTGATAGTACAAAAACCGCTTTGTGTTGTCATAATGTCTCGCTAAATGGTGTCGGTTTGCTGGCTTTCGTCATTCGGCATCGGTAAAGAAGGGCGGTAAAGCAGCCGGCCTATATTTTATATTTTTATATGCAATATTAAAGTACACTCTCTTACATCACTGCCGTACACAGCTTCAAAGTTGCAAAAACGGCGAGATTGTAGGATAAGCTGGACATGGTGGAACAGATGGAACCAAGGATCAGGGAGATAATTAACACCTTCCTACGGCCTCTGGTGTCTGCCATGTAACCCCAAAATTGAGAGCTGATGATCAATCCTGAAAGAAAAAACAAGAGAATGATAGAAACATAATAGTTATTTTAGGGTTTTCAGTGTTTTGTGACTGACTGTAGGTGAGCAATGGCTTTTAATATTGAATATAAAATATAATAACTTCTAAATATTTGTGATCGGATCATTTTTTGAAATCAATGCACTCAGTTCGAGGAAAAAATATTTTTTGTAAAAATTTGAGAAAACACTGTATATACCATATTAGTCCTTCATTTCAAAATTTAAGGACTCGATGAATGTTTTACCTCTCCTTCAGCGCAGAATTATTTGGAGCTTTATTCAAATAAAATATCTGGAAACCACATGACTTTTAAGTAGGCGGTTAAAAATAATATATCAACTATTTTGAAAATTATTATTACCGATGAATGGTACAGCCGCAAGCCATCCTTTCTGTGTTAGGGTGAGTTCTAAGTCGCACTCGGCCGCAGGAAGAATGAAACTGAATCCGATAGTTTCTAGCACATAGGCCATTGATATTAATCCACTAAGAAATGTCATAATAATATTGTACCTTCCAAAGCCTGAAAGAAAGGTATTTATTTAATTTAAAATTTAATTGTACATATTATCTATACTCCACTTTATACGAGTAGTATTAGTCGAAGAACATATGTTATCAGATCATTTTTAGGGGATTATTGTTTAATGTATTTAGTTATTTAAAAATTTAGAATCTGATATTTATTCTCAATTTGAAAATGTGTAATTTTGTAAATTTTTGAGCGAAAATGATATTTTAATTGTTATTTTTGACTAAGAAAATCACCAATATTTCTAAAAAATGACATATAAATGTAATCTATATATGGTAAAGGCATATATATAATACTTTTATTTTAACAATAGTATAAAAATAATATATAAAGTTACTAATTATTAATTAAGGAGAACACATATTTGCTGTGACGTTGCATTTTCAGATCATAGTTATGTGGTATTTTAATACAAATTAATTGAATAAACGAAAAAGATATACAGAAAAAATCTATCTATCAAAAATATAAAAATAAATAGCTTCCCCGGATAGAAATAGGTCCAGGTTCGAATCCCGGTGGCAACGGTATTTTTTTGTTTTTGGTTTATAATTAATTAATTAATATTATAAAATTACAGATTTTTTACTTGTTTCTTGATAATGAAATCGAAAAAATGTTAGAAAAGTTATTTAATAAAATTGATGATTGATGGTTAATAAAAAAAACAATACGTATTAAAAATCTAAAAAAAAAAATTGTACCACCCCCGCATAGAAAATGTTTTCTGAACCAAAAAAATATTCATAAATTTCATTAAATAAATAAAATTAAAAATTAAATTCACCCCAGGGCAGAACCTCCAGGAGGATAAGTAAGGGCACTTACTACATTACCGAGAAACACACATTATATATAAAAATATTTATTCACGAATATCTTACGCTCTTTATTGATACTAGCTTGCTAAAAATTACACAAAGGATATCGATTTTTAAAATAAAACATTAGTTTAGTCAATAATAAAGTACATCGAAGACACAAATTAATGCATGATATTCTAACACAAAAAATCTTACATAAATATGTCAATTTGACGCCACAGTCTTATGGGAGAATAACAATATGGTAGAGAGTTCGCTTACGCACGCGAGAAGTAGCGAGATTGATTCTCGGCGCCTCTAAAAACCGGTACCAGTAAAGGGGAAAATAAAACACAAGGTGTGATAGAATATAAAAATGATGCGATATTTTTTAACGCGCTATGTTTAACGTAGTTTTGTGACAAAATTTAATGGGATACCCATCGAATATACATATATTCGTTCATGAATGTATTATAAATTGAAAAAAACTTATTATAAATATTATTTATCAATAAATAACCTTAAAATATTTTGAAATGAGTGTAATTTAATTAGCAATATTATATATTTATATCTCAGTCGGGGTTTTTTTTTAAATTGAAATTACCGTTTAATTACTTTTTTTCGTATCATATATTAATTTTCAGATTTACGGACCAAATAATTATTCCGTGTGGAGATTTCAAAAACATAACACGTCCTCTAAACAATGTAGATACATTTTATACGCCAACATGTGCGTAAATTTTTCAGATTGATTTGTATTCTATTTCAAATACATGACGAATATTCGTATTAAATAATTTAATTTGGTAATATTCAGAATACATTACTTTTTACGTGTTTAATAATGCATATATATAGACATAATTCATTACGTTACCTGTGAGACTCATAGCTTCATTAAATTTAAACGTTTTATTATCCGATTCCATACTAAAAATTCTTCTAAGTATCTGTCATTTTATTTTTTTTCTGTGTATTTTTTTGAAATAAAGAATTTTATATCGAATATGATTATTCATGATTCGATACATCCAATATCAGTAGGTACCTACCTACCTGTAGATTCGGGTTACACGTCAACCTGCCATTCTTAATTTAAATTTGATTTATTTATATGTTTGGTGTCCAAGTTTATGCTCGTTTGTACCCTATTGAAGAAAATTTATAAAAAGATTTACTAAAAATTTAAAAAAATGTCAAAATTTCAACAATAAAGAATTAACAAAATATATTTTTTTATAAATTTTTTAACCAATTTTTGCTACTTTTTTATACAATTATACACAAAGTTAAAATTATTATTTTTATTTTTTAACTTTGTTTCATTAACCACTTATTGAGTATTACACATCTACCGGTTTCGAAAAATACAATTTTCTTCTTCAGGATGTCAAACATGTGTTGTTTGAATTTTAACCAGAATGTTAATTTTGATCATTTTAAAAGTAAAGTTAAAATTACCTGAATAAAAAAACAATATCACCACGTTCCCCGTTCAATAGGGCCCATAATTTTATCCCTTATCTGGCTCAGTCCTTATCCCTCCCCCCCTTTACAATCAAATCATTATGCCCGTATCTACATTTCGACTGCTTACAGCCAACACTTCGGTTTAACTCCAAAAACGCATAAAGATTTGGGAAATTAAAAATATTATTTTAAAAACTGAATGTATTTTACGAACTATATACGGATTTTTTCTGTGTATCTTTCTTAGTAATTTGTCTGATTTGTTTTATTATTCATAACTATACAAATAAAATTAGATTTCATTAAAAAAATTATATAATAAAAACTATAGATATTTTTGGATGTACACAAGACAGTAGTATGCCTCGGATAATAAAAATACCACGCCAATGAAAGTAGCTTTTGTAATGGACCGTCTGTGTAAGGGTAGAAATAAAGATTACCGGGAATAAAAAACAGAAATGATATAATGTTGTACTGTTTTATTCAATTTATTGTGATTTCTTCAGAACAGGTGAAGAGCCTACTGGAGAGAACCCATCGTAATTATCGGGAACATAATTTACAATATAAATAAATAAATAAATAAGTAATAAATATTTTTTATTTTATTTTACAGTTTTGTTATTTCTGTTGGTTTCTTTTCCGTGGGCAAAAATGTGCAGCAAATAAAGCAAACTGAAAAAAATAGAAACACTCATTAGTTTAATCCACCGTTATCAGTGTGTGCTTAACCCAATCAGCTATATATTATATATTATACAAACAATTATAAAGATGTAAAATAAGATATTAAATCAAACGATTTAAGTATTAGGTTGTTCCGATGTGACAGAAATAGGGTTAAGTATATTTATGTACAGAGAAAAAATGGTTTATTGGAACATATAATGCTTTTAAGAATATTTATTTTAAATATATGGCTTTTATAGTGTAAGTACGTAGATATATATTTATAAAAATGGAAAAACCAATAAAAGCAATACAAAAAGACAACTAATATTTACATTAAAAAATTTAACAGACATAAATATAAATAAAAACTTTCCTAATTTACAAAATTCAAACATTCTGTACATATTTTTTGTGTATTAATTTAAAACGATAACCCCCCCGCCTACTGACGCTAAGCGGCATCAATACACTGTTTCAATGTGAATATAATGTTTGGTATTACTCACATGAATATAATTGTTCTTTCTAAATGAAAATGAGTATACTTATTCGCGTTTTTTATGAATTACAACAAATTTCACAAATAAAAAAATCATAAAATTCTTACCAAATAACAGGCAACTGAATCCAAAGAAGTTGGCTGGACAGCATATTTCCATAAGGAACCCAACGAGATTGGTTCCTGTTACAGAACCTACTCGTCCAAACATGAGCATCAATGATATGGCCATGGCCCTGAAATTAAATAAATATTAATACATAACATAGCCTATACAATTCATTGCGTATATCTTATTATTCTATCATATCAGTAATAAAATATTTTTATTTTTTAACTTTGTGTCATTAACCACTTATTGAGTTTAAATATATCTACCGATTTCGAAAGATATAATTTTCTTCTTCAGGATGATTTTTCAGATTTAAAAATTAGATTCTGGTAAAGAAACAACAACATATGATTTTAGTTAGTATTGACATCCTGTTGAAGAAAATTGTATTTTTCGAAACCGGTAGATGTATTTAAACTCAATAAGAGGTTAATGAAACAAAGTTAAAAAATAAAAATAATGAATTTTAACCACAATGTTAATTTTGTTCATTTCAAAAGTAGTAATATAATGAATATGAATTAAATATATTAATTAGAAAGATATACATATAAAATCAATTTTATCGAAAATTGTTGTTGCGCCAGCAGGATTCGAACTTGGATCTCTTTCCTAACCTGGGAAGGTGCATTATCCAACTATGCTATAGCGACAATATTTTTAGCGACAATTTTCGAACCTATATGTTACCTTTTTGATATTAATACATTTAATCGTTACATTATTTTTCACAGACCGTCTGTTTTGAATAATTACAACTTCACAATAAGAATGTGTTCTCCAATTAATATAATAGTTTGTTTGTATGTCTGCACGTGCGATTTCGTCCTCATCCTCAGTCAGATCGCAGCGATATTTGGTAATATGTATTAGCCACATAATTCTAGCAATCGGCAACATTAATTCATCTCTATACATCCATAATTAAAGAATTATAGGTACAAGGAAGAAGAAAGTAAGTAAGAAGCCGTAAAACTGTTCTGCAGTTTTACAAATGTTGAAGTTTATAATATAAGATATTTATGTAATAAAGTTGGAATAAAATTAATAAATGAATAAAAATACATATTATTCCGGGAAAAACATATAATTTGAAATACGTTATTATTTATTACATTACTTTACACTATTTCTTTTTAAATTTATAAAATTATAACACATTTTCACAAAAAAAATATGTTAATCATACGGAACGATTTTTTTTAAAACTGAGTATTTGTCTAGTAAAATCTTTATTTTAGAAAGATGATAAATCTATGAAAAAATATTGTTATACACAGAAATATCTATTGCCAATTACGCTGTGGTAATCTATAGATTATTGTCTGAGACATCTATTTTTTCCATTCGGAAGAAATTTTAATTACAATGTTTCCATTAATTAATTTCTTTTAAATCGTCAATGAACTATGTATGTTAAAAAAAATCACAATTTCACAAATATAGAGTTATTTAATTCATATATCTTTACTGATTCGTTACAGCAGAATTAATTTCGCATTTTGTATATCTTTGGATTAGGTTAGGTTGTGTTATTGAGTTGACATTAAGTTCTTTTATATTTATATTCAAGCGATTAATTTTTCGGATAGCGAATATTTGTGCACTCGACGAATCGAAGTATAGAAATTGCAGACGAACAATTTTTCTAGAATCAGTTTGAACTTTATTTTAATTAAAATCCTAGTTCGCCACTGTATGCTAAAACAATAAGTAGATCAGTTGTGCCACTTTGTTATCAATGCGGTAAATTATTCAAAAATTAATGACACTATTGGAAAAATTTCCTGCAACAAAAAGTTTCGCGTTTGATTGATGTTTCTGTGTATCTTTTCGGGTAGTGTATCTAAATTTGTTTCAATTAATGAGTTAATTGAATATATTTAAACAACAGACAAATAATAATTGTAAAATACACAATAGGTAGGTACCTATAATTTGTCGGGAAAACCTCAACAGCATAAGCGTTCAAAACTCCAATGAGGATCCCGCTGCATTGGAACAAGAGCAGGAGTACCCATGAGATCCAGAGATTTCGAATCCAGTGAATCACCATACCAGATACAAAGCTCACGCTCAGGAAGAACATCAGGGCTGTTTTTTTCCTGATGAACCGAAGACTAATCGCCAGTAAAATATTGCAGCATCCAATCACACATGTGAATATTAACATCATGGGATAGGTGGAGGTGTTAAGAGAATCGCTGCAGACGGGAGTCTCCTGTAATAAATGATTGCTTTTTAATAATATTTTCAGATTTTGATGGCTGAATTTGATATTTTGTGTTAAATTCGGTGAGATATTGCATTTCTTTTCATCGGTTAAAATTAATATTTTATTTAGAATATGTGCTCACCGTTACATTGGATGAGATGAAAATCCTCTGGTTGACTTCAGTACGAACACTCATAAGTTCGCAAAATGATTTATTATCTGAGTCTATTTCTTCCAATCCAATATAAAATCGATCAATTATATCAGGTAGCCATATGAAAAATCCATTTGCACTAAAAAAAAAAATATATTTTATACACATTTTTATTATAAAGTTGCAATATAAGAACGTACCTGGTTCTGTGATATATAAAACAAATTAAATTAATTAGATTAATTATAATTTAATTTAATTATTTATTATAATAAATATTTAAATACCGCCCATTACATCCTATCTCCTATCCATTTTAACTCCACCCCCACCCCCACCTCCATTAACTCCAAACACACCATATATTACTGTCTGAAAGTGTTTTTAATTTTAGTTGAATTATATTATTGATATTGGGAAGATGTTCCCGAAAAAGTTCTAACGTTTAAATACAATAAAACAGTGTTATAACTCAATACACAAATTAATCATGGAATTCCACAAAGTTTCACCAAAAACCTTTGAATGGTTATTTATTTTGTATAAAAATATCACAGAACTAAGTTCTGAAAAAATTACAATTTCACAAATAATAATGTATTCTTTTTAAAATATAAATAAATCAATCAGAAAGATCTATCTATCGAAATAATATTATAAATACTAATTAAATGTATTAATTATAAAGATATACATATAAAATTAATTTTATCGAAAAATATTGTTGTTGCGCTACCGGGATTCAAACCTGGATCTCTTTTTCCAATCCGGGAAAGGTGCATGACCAACTATGGTACAGCGCCAGTATTTTTGACGACAAATTTTCGAATCCATATGTTACACTTTTTCAAATGAATACATCTGTCGTTCCATTATTTGAAGGACATCTACACAATGTATATCTTTATAATTAAAACATTTAATTAGTATTTAAAACATCACAGACCTGTGTTCCGAATAATTACAACTTCACAATAAGAATGTGTTCTCCTTAATAATTAAATAATATTTGGTTGCCACCGGGATATTCTTCGAAAGATAGATCTTTTTAATTTGTGATAATAATATGAAATAAAATGATATTTTCTCACTCTAATGACTGATTCTAGGAGCTTCGTATTGCTTCATATGTACGACGGAAGCTTATATACTGCCATTTATACGACAAAACATTCACACGAGATGAAAATTATGCGCCCAGCATTTTGTACGCCAAATATTTGTAGGATGGTATACTTTATATGACGATACATTTTGTACACCGTTACAAAGAACAATAAATAATATTAAAAAAAAACAATTTTTCATTATACTACATTATTGTTTTGAAAATTGAATTATAAAAAATCTCTTTCATAGTGTTTTTTTTATTTTTTATTTAAATTTTATTACGTACATACACATAATAAATTTTAAATATTTGCCAAACTGCAGAATAGTTTTACGGCAAGGATTGCTCTTCACATAGTAATTAAAGAGTTTTTATCAACAATAAATTTTATGTTTTAAAGGAAACAAATAATTAGATGAGAATGTGTTCTTTAACTTTACATTTTAGGGAGGTCACTGAGGTCACTCTTTATTTTTCATGATGTTTTATAAATTTTTATCAATTTCATTAAATATTCGTTGCACAACACATTCTCTCGTTCTCTCATCGTGCACATTGTTCGAATGAATTGTAACAGCGTAAGTTTTGTTGTATAAAGTGTACCATCGTACAAGTTCTTGGCGTACAAAGTACTAAGCGTATAATTTTCAACTCGTATAAGTGTTGGCGTAGAAAGATACGCACTCTGAGGTGATTATGAAAACAAGGTTTTTTAAAAATAGTTTAAAGCTGATGTAATTCGGGATTGAAAGAAGTTTTAATTCTATTTTCAGCATTTGACTTTCTTCCATTGCTCTTATGCTAACCTGATGCAGGAGGTATTCCCGGTGGAAAATAGTGATGTATGCATGTATTTTTTACACATACCTAATATACATTAATCATAATGAAATCATCAATATTTACCAGGAGTACACTCCAAAGTTAAGCGCGAAAAATATGAGAATATATTTGATTAAGGGAGGTTTAAACAAGGGAACTGTCTGACTTCTTAGAGACTCCCATACTGAAACATTTTTTAGACCTATTCGGTCCATGTCATCCAAAATCACGGTATCCACCTGAAAAGAAAAAAGTTATAAATGTATTACATTCTCGTCTATCTTTCTAAATATTGCGTTACCAGTTTTAATAAATGATTGAGTGGCATAGAATGAAGTAACATAGGCCCAATACTCGCATATTGAACAATACTTGTCATATACCACGTGACTTTAGTCAGTGGTTCCCAACCGGTGAGCACCGGTATACTAGTGTGCCGCGAGCAAGCATTAGAAAGTGCGCCATAAACTTCATTGCGTCCAATAAACCCTTTCACGTTGACATTCAATTTTCATTAGATTCTATGATTTTTCTATGATATATTTTATTATTCTATTACGAAATTTTATGTCTATTAAAGAATTGCACCTGATTATTTTTTCAGGTGAAATAGGTAAAATATGTTAATTTAATATTCAAATAACCAGAGAGCAAACAGGACCCATTTTTTCACGGAACCGTTTTGAAAGTTGTGCAACTCTCGTGTCGGTTCCGCGGTTTTAATTTAATCCAATGTAAATATAAGATTACATAGATTTTTTTTCGATACTTTAAATTTATCCCTTTTTGCGCCCATCAGTTATTAGACTTAAACATTTATACTATAATTATATTAATACGAGTCCAAGTGTTTTATTTTTAGTAAAAAAGAAAGCTTAACAAAGTCTTAATATAAATAAAAAATGTTCATTGGATTTTTAAATTTAGACACTCTAGGTATTATTTACAATATGGGAAGGAGACGACGATTGCAAAATAAAAGTTTGAGAAACGCTTGAGTCACAAGTTTATTATGCAAGCGCAATGTTATTCTGCATCCTCCAGGCAGCATTTGAGTTGTGTTTGAGCATTCTATTTATGAGAAACATTTAGCGATTATAAACACAGAATTAAGTTCATTATACCCACAGTCGATCTCCTTAACATTTACCAGCTTTGTTAATGTTAATTTATAATAAAAATATATTAAGTAGATGTGCTGAGATAATTTTATAATTTGAATAGTGCAGCGGACGCGCAAAAGGTTAAAAACCATTATTCTAGATATTGATATTTATATATTACGTAAAAATCTTGCTTATTGTTAAAATATGTTTTATTAATAGAGTCAAAATTCTAGGATTTGTATAAATGGTTTCGAATTATTTTTTATGAAAATCATTTTTCTTCTTTAGTTTTTTTTTGAGATATTACAAAATATGATTTTTGTATAATGTGAGTTTTGATTTTTATATGCTATTTGAATAAATTATACAGTAAACTCATTAAACATAACAAAATTTTACATATAAAATAAACAGGTTTTTAAAAAATTCGTAAACATACCTTATACTGCGATGGATCATTTCCTGTATTAATGCGGTACATGCGTCTCAGAATCTTCAACGCCTTCTCGTCTTGACCTTGACTCATCAGAAATTTTGGGCTTTCTGGTGCCTTGACGAGAGCCAAACTGGCCAGTATAAAAGGAAAAGCAAAACAGACTATCATAAGCCTCCAAGGTTTGTAACTTATGTCCAGAAAGCCGATGGGTAGGTCGAAATCAAGGGAGAGTACTCCCCAAGCGATCACTGAAATAAAATAGTACGTTTAAATTAGTAAATATCTTTCACAATTTGTTGCTACTAAATATAATATTCACCAAGAAAATGTCTCCTTATAAAATTGCAGACTAGATGAAAATGCAATTTTCTCTATCAAAAAGACAATAATAATTACATTTATTTTCACAATGTATATAAATTTGTAACTCTTATTTCAGTTGAATTATATAGAAACCCTTACATAAGAAATATTTTCATTTATGGTAGAGCGGTCGGCTTTACTTTGTAAAACTGAAAGTTTATTTTAAAGAGAGTTGTTTGAATTCGAAAATATGCGCAAGAGATTATACAATAGAATGTCAATAATTTTTGATTATTTTGACTCTACAAACAACTTGGTTATTTACTTTTTTAAATATATATATATTATTAATTTTAAATTTTTTTAAATGAAAACACATTTTTATTGTGAAGTTGCAACTTAAAAAAAAATTTGAAATACAGATGTAAGGAATAATACATATGTGAGAACAATAAGTAAATGAGAACATACGCGGTAAGAAAAAGTTTTCGAGAACTGACTTCGAGTCCCGGTGGTAACGATGTAATATAAATTTTTTTTGTTCATCCCTTCTATGTGATTAATTAATTTTTATTTTTCTCTCACAAGTTTCTTGTTTAGTACACTTTTTATTCTTTAACCTTGCAAGTAATTTACTATTGGACTATCCTAATTGCGCGTGTATACGAATGAGACTTCTCTCTCAGAGAGACTGCCAGAGAGGAAACTCATCTCGAAAGTCGCGTAAAGCGTGGAGTAGAGTAGACAAATGCAACTAACACGTAGTGACCTTTATCGGCAAATCTCTGAGACAAGAGATTTGCCGAGAGTGTATCACACTTAGCGTCATTCTATTCCGTATCAGTTTATCGTTTTAGCGATCTTCCACGAGAATTAGTTACTTCCACTATTCCTTGGACCATCAATTTTTCACGGCGTGGTAATAATATATGACCATAATATATATAATATGTGAGGATTCGGAACCGTATGGTTGAAGATAGACGCTGTTTGATGTTCAATTCGTCTATCATTGAGGCATTCGTTTTACACTTGATCACGGTATGTGCATAAGATCTGTTTTCTTACCTTTCCATTCTCCGTGTCTGTGATGCAGCACATATATATTAGAAGATTAGGATGAAAGGGTTCTTCAGTCTCATTTTTATGTTCCTAGTTATGTTTTTATATTGTCAGATCTTTTTGAAATTGTCCATAGCAGACCTTGTTATAAATATTGAAAATAATGGCGCGATCCACGGATGAGATATCTCTCGGAGATTCTTCTCAAAAACGGGTAAAGATCAGTACAGATTTTTGTTCAAGAGAGTTCAGAATTATTATTGCATGTGTTTCGTTTCCAGATTAGAATGATGCGTTCAGTATATATGCGATCCAGGTCAACCAGAACTAATCTCACATTCAATCTTCCATATTGTAACACCAATGCCAAACAAAACTCATTTTTCTACCGAACCCTCCTTTATTTCAACTAACACTTAAATGAACTAGACATTTTTAATACTTGAGTTACCACAATTTAATCAAAATTCATAATATATATACCTTAATTTTTAATTTTTATTACACAGATTTTGTTTCTTATCCATTTTCCTTTTCCCTCACTCTCCCATTCCCCTGTAAAATTTTCTTCTTTATAACTTTTATCTCTTCTCTGTTTATATTTTGCAGCGTAAAATATTTTTTGTATATTTCTACAATATAGGAGAAAGTTCTCATACCTTTATCATTTTTGTAAAATATTTTTATTTTCTACTTTATCTTTCACTTCTATTATTTTTACTTCGGTTTCTATTTAAGTATTTATCTATTTAATAGGTTTTTTTTTAGTTATTGTCCTTCACTCTATAAAGTTATTGTTATTTCAGAAAACACATATAATTGGTTCAATTTTTGTTACAATTTATTATGATTTCTGTTTACATCGATTAACTGTTTGTTTTCAAAATAAAATATGTATCCTTACTGATCCTCAGAGATTAGTCTCATTGAGAGATCACCGTGGTCATGGCCATAAATATTTAAATGAGTTTTAGCCTAATTTAATGCAGGTAGTTGTGTGATGGGGAGGAGATTATATGCAAGTACTTCAGCATCATACTTACGTGTTGAAAAGGCTGTGCTGAATATGATTATGGAAGACAAAACTGAAATCATCGAATCTACGTAAGCTTTTGGAGTGAACTCTCCATAGTAAGGAAAGATAACTGCATTGGCGGCCGACATTCTGTGAATTAAAAACGAAAATTAAGCGCATCATTCTTCTTCATGCCATTTATATGTTTTCCAAAAGTATCTTGTTGATAGTCGAGGAGCTTATTTAATTATTATAAAATTCGCCTAGTGATCTAGTTAGTGGTCGGGGATTCGAACCCCGTTCCAAGTCCAATTTTCATAGCAGAGGCGTTTAGCTTTGTTTGAAAATAGCAAGAATATTGATGTAATATGTATCCCGTATACGCATCTTAATTAAACAAAAATATTAACTCACTTAATTTAAATGTGCATAATAATAATTTGCATTGTGAAAGATGAGAAATAATATGTAAAATTTATGCTCTTACAAGGCCGATGAGCATAGTCTCAGGATTGCGAAGGTCACCAGGTTAGGTGAGAGGCTGGATATCATGGAGCAGATGGAGCCAAGAGTCATGGAAACCATGAGTACCTTTCTACGACCTCTGGTGTCAGCCATGTAACCCCAGAAGAGTGAACTGCTTATTAAACCTGATGAAGAACAATCAGCACAATAAAATATATTTAGATACAGCATATTTAAATTAATTTATTTATGAGATTTAGTTATTGTTTATCAAAACTTTATTCATAATTAATATTTACAAATCAGTAAATTTTTGTATTAAAATTCACTAGAAATCAGTAAATTAAATGTTTTTTTTTTTTTTTATGAAAATACAACTTTCATCGAAACAGAATTATTAATATTTATCAAAATTATTCCTGTTAAATTAAGGTACTTTTATGCATTTAAAAAAAAATGTTATGGGTATCGATTATGAATATCGAAATAAAATATTTTACGAGTGTTTATTATATTTAATTTTGTATATTATTTTATTTTACCTTATTTCATTGTACGATACATATATAATTTTAATAAAAAAAAAAAAAATTAAAGTGTTTAACATGACATTTCAAAAAAGATATACAGATGTTTAATTCAATTCGTCGTTAAAAATATCCTCATTTTAATAAAAAATAAATTGATCTGCATTATGAGTAAAAAAAAATATTTTCATTGAGTTTTATTTTTGATCGCTTATAGTTAGATAAAATAGATTATAAAAGAAATAGTATAGAAATTGAACTGTACAAGAAATTAAATAGCTTCATTATTTCAGACACAAGGTTATAAAATCTTATCTTTAGGAAGTTAATGTACAAACATTTATTAAGGCTAACTAAAACAAAATATTCCACCCGTCACTTCATTGTGATATCCTCAAACAATCCCTGTTAACTCAGTTCGCAAATGCAATGCTTCTGCCAGAGTCAGAGATTATTTTTATTGATAATAAAAAACACAGAGCGATTCCAAAAGGTCTAGAATATTATTTATTTTCATGGCTTTTATCTAACATATAAAAATATACGAAAGTTTTAATAATATACACCTCTGTAAATATCTTCACTTTTTAACTTCATTAACTTCAAAAGTATTATTAATATGTTAAGATAGATTAATAATATTATTAAGTTGGTAGGAAAATAATTTAGGTTTATGATATTCAAATTCAAATACATTTTTATCTGCTAATAATTCACTCTATTATTAGAAAAAAATACTTTTAGAATCGACATATTTTTGCTAATTAATTACTAATAATTATTTCGGTGGTGTATTCTGGAGTTGATAGCTTGGTTATTAAAAAGTTCTCGTAATGATTCAACACGTGATAATCTAATGGCGTGATGTCTGGTGAGTATGGTGGATGAGGCAATGTTTCATATTCCAACAAGCGCCTACGGCGTAGAACAAACTTCGTAATGGTATTTTTTTATTATTTTCGCTCTCGAACGGTTCAGATTTAACCAATACCTTCTGTTGGTCGTTAATAACTTAAAAAGAATTTCCACGAACTTCATCATTTTCAAGGGTCTCGTTCCCAGCGCGAAACTTTGGGAACCGCTATATAAGCATCATTTGCTCAAAAATGCTCTTATTCGCTTAATATTTAATTCAATAACCTGTTTCAAAGTAAAATTTAAATATAGACCAAAAAATACATTTTATAATGATATTGACATAAATATGATTAAATTATACTTTTATTATTTTATAAAAAACAACCGAAATTATTTTCCTACCTAATAACTAAGGACGATTTTCTATCACCTTTGTAAATGTGAACATTATAAATGGTGTCTAGCGGAAATCTTTTAAGTTTAATATTAAATTTAAAATATTGTACGATGTTATTCTCATATTTTATTTATACAAAATGGAGTTTAACGATGGGGATTTTATGTTTTATAAACAATATCGTCTTCATTTCTCTCAATACACTCTTGCAATCGGACTCTTAAATTTGCGAACACGCGAGAGCAAAGCGTTGGTTTAATGGCAGCAACTTCACGGCGGATATTTTCTTGTAGGGCCTGAATTGTTCGAAGATTGTTACGGTATCCCCACAAAAAAAGGCGCACGGTGTAAGATCCGGTGACCGAGGTGCCCGGGGTATGTCTCCGTACTGGCTGATTAATTTATTGGGAAAAATTCCCCTCAGCTTCTCCATTGAAACTCTAGTTATGTATGGTTGGTTTTAAAAATAACGTGCACTGTTGATTTTTTTATTTCAGTAAAGGCTGCAATATTCCTTATCGATTTATGTGGGTTGCACATAATTTTACGTCAAACTTGAGCTTCTGGCGTCGCTGCTGACGTTGATGGTCCCGGAGGAGTTTGGATAACCATTTCTCTTCTTGTCTGAACTTTTGAACACAACACTTGATAAGTTGCGTGCTCAGCCCATCACTTGCTCGTCGAATATTAAAGTGAGTACAAAAAGCGCGACGCGCACGAACCAATGAATCACCGCACATTAAATATTGCTCAACCGCGAACGCGCGGTGCGCTCCCGACCAGTGACTCATTGCGACTGGCAAATCAGCAAATCACGCGCGTCGAACAATACCCCTCCCACTTACCTCACCCTGATGGTTTACGAGTAATTACAATTTAATATTGAAATTTTTTCGCTGGACACCCTATATTTACCGATGAAAGGAATAGCTCCAATCCATCCTTTTTGGGTCAAGGTAAGACCGAGGTCACACTGGGCAGCCGGAAGGATGTAGCTGAAGCCGATGGTTTCCAGGACTATTGCCACGGCCATGGATCCGCAGAGGATAGTCATCATTAAATTGAATTTCCCAAAACCTTAAAACAGATATATAGGTAACATACATAAATATTCTTATTCATAATATATGTCCTGTATGTCACGAGCAGGAAAATTTGGAGTAAAGCATCAATTTCCTTTGAAATAAACAAATTAGGTAGCTCTCTTTGTTCTAAAGGTAGATTTTTCTAATAAAAAATAAGTTCATTAATTTCTATTGAAACTAAATTGAAAATTATAATACTGGTTGGTAGTTATTTAAATTATGTCCTGTGTACGTTTTGTGCGCCCGTCCTTGAAAGGGTTTTAAAAACAATTATCTGTGTATGTTATGTACTTAATCCCAGTGAGTGTAATACTATATAATATTGATAATGATTTAATGAACGTGAATTCAAATGCTGGTAAGCAATCGGCGGAGCTATTGTAGCGGCTACGCGGTCTTTGGTGACCGCTACGCGGTAGGGTTTGTAAGTTAGCTGTCAAAACGAACAAAAATGACATAAGAATCATGTAGAGGCAATTTCTATGGTAAGATTTTTCCCTTACCATAGACAGATAAAAAGATGACAGTTATCAATACACGATTTCGATAAAATATTAACCTACAGATATTAAAAACACTTTTTTTTTTCACTAAACAGTCATAATGAGACTGAAAAAAACATTTTATACGTACACTGTACTCTCTATAAAATTATCTGGGTTGCGGATTTTCCGCGCACAATGCCAGAGATAGAAAATAATGCAACGCAAGATGACTTACTAAATTTAATGTATTTGTGTTTCACATACATTGTCTGTTACCGACTCTTAGAGATCAAAGTCTCATTGAGAGATATATAGGCGAGCTAGAGCTTTTATATAAATCATCATCACCTAATTACGATATCGAAAATAATAGATGACATTGTGGGCTATTCAAAGGTATTACGATTTACGAAGCTGTGTTTAGTTTTTACAAATTTTTGGACCTCTCCCAACAAAGACAAACATAGAACCTCATAACGTTCATTAATAATAAACATGAAATTTGGATCGAAATTTATAAAATATTGTTAATATGTATGTATGTAATTTAAGCTCTACATCTAGTCAACATATAACGACACTCCATACTCCATCTAAGATGCAGTTTAATAAGATTAAATACATTGCTTTCAATTAACAACTGCCACACACAATTTAAGTGTTATGTAAGAAAATAATTTCTTTGAATTCAGAGGAATGTAATTTGCATTGAATGGGGAATGTCACAAAATATGTTTTTGATATATTTCTCTTTACAATGCGATACTAAAAATATAATCATTATTTGGCATATTTTTTTGTAATTTTATCATTAAACACACTCTAGAAAATTTAAATCAAATAAATATGAACATAAAAAATCTTACCAGTGAGATCCAAAGCTTCGTTGAATTTAATTGTATTTTTGCCTTCCAAACCAAAACAGACCGTCTGAATACTTTTCTCAGACATTTTAACAATTATTTTTTTTACACTTTTTCAAAATTTATACTGTATAAAACAAATTGGGTGGCTGCAAGATTTATCAAAATAATAATTATCGTACCGCACAGCACACGGGTGTCGAAGACATTGATGCACTCCAAATAAAGGTTTTGCAAATTTTGAAACGAAGTTCATTAGGATTGCTTAAGTTTACAACCTTTGCTTAAGCTTAAAAGTAAGATTACATCAATTCAGATGAGTTGGCAGTTTATTATGTTGCAGGGTTGTATTGTGTTTCGTTTCTTGCTATTCTGCCCTATTATTTTTGTCCAATAATAATTATAATGTTTTGTTAATTGTCCTAAATTGTAATATTTATTTATTTGTATTGTAATAATTTTTTACTGTCCGAGCATAAATATTTTCAAGGATAAAAATGCAGAAATAAGTTCTGCGTGTTTAACGAAAATTGCATTTTTTTAAAAATTAACCTGAATGTTGTCAATGTAAAAGTAAAATACAAACGAGACCACCCCTGCAACGACACTGTATATATCTTACCTGCGACAAATTTCTATATCATTCAAGATGTATTTCTATTAACATTTGTTAAAGCCGATATACGGTATGGTTGCGGAAGAGTCTCATATAACATTTGACATCAAAAGCAAATTTTTTTTTGCAGATGTAGATATATAAAATTAAAATAACTGCAATAGTATATTATTTCACTCTGTCGATGCTGTGCACAATTACAAAAATCTTTCATTAAAATAAATTAAAATTGTGCTGAAACCCTAAAGTACAAGATGTTGATCAAAAGAAAGAGCACTATTATAAAGTGAAGGTGATAGTGCGTACTTTAGGTTTAGAGCATATTACCTGTTACTATTGTAAAGGACAAGGATAGAATTAGAGACATTGTGAAAACATCAAATTAGTTTTCCGACTAATTCGCTTTACGACCAGGTGGAATGGAACATGATCATTAAGTAAGTGTACATATTGTAATAACATTGTTTTGTTTCATCGGTAAGAGTTTTGTTAAAGGTAGAAGAACAATTATACAGGGTGAGTTTTATGTTCCGGGCCGATGTTTATTTTTAATAACTATGAAATGAAACACAATTTTTTAATTTGGTTTTTATCTATCAATTACTTTGTTTATTACAAACTATGCATGAAATATGTTATTGGCCAAATGACCGGCTCTGGCAGCGACACATTTCTCATAACATTCTTGCATACTTTGCGTGATATTTCAGCAATTTCATTTCGAATATTATCCTGTACCATCGGAATTGTTGTTGGCTTATTGGCGTAGATCTTTCCTAGAGAAAATAGTCGGGAACCGTCAAATCAGGTGATCGAGAAGCCAGTCGATATCTCCACTTTTTGATATTATGCGGCCGGGAAAAGTTTCTCGCAAAATTTCAAGCGTATCTCGGGCTGTGTATAAGGTGGTACCATCCTATTAAAACCGCATGTGTTGCAGGCTCAATTGATTCAATTCGGCCACCAAGAAGTTTTTCAACATGTGACCATAGCGATCACCATTAATGGTTACAGCATTGCTATTATTATTTAGATAAAATGTTTTAATAATTTCAATACATTGTTGAGGCATTAGATACTGCGTAAAAAATTGTAATGAACTATTCACTATGACTACTAATACCAAATCAAAATGACGGCTAAAAAAAATCGGCCTGAAACATAATATTCACCCTGTATCTAATGTAAAATCTATCTAAAAAACATAATTCTGCTCTGTTTATTCCATATAAAACACGCATGCTTTTATCTCATACTATTGTCCCATTTCTGCAAATGATATGATAAGATTAGAGATTGTAATGTCCAATACTAAATCGACAAGAGAACCTGAAACAACGGATTGTTTCATAATATAATTTGTTGAGAATTGTTGGTAGCCTTTAGTAGTTTTTATGGTAGACAGCGCCATAGATAGCTATTTGGTTTGGAAAATGTCAAAAAAAAAGTCAGTATTATTTAATCGTAGAATACGTTTCTTTAGCGGGTACCCCAGTAATTTTTTTCCATTAAAACTGTGTTAGAAATAGTACGTTAGAAAATTTCGTAAGTTTTAATATTTTTTTATATTTTTAGTCACTCCGTGTGATTTATTTTCACCCGAAACGGCACCAAGCACCCACAACATCTTTTTGAAATTAAAAAGATTTTAAAGACACTAATGATACCGTTCTTGTACTATATTATCACATGCTTTTGAAATTCTCGTGTTGAATTATGTAATAAGAAGTCATTTAAAAATCAGTATTTTTTTTCTTTTTCAAAATTAAATTAGGCGATTTGTGATTAGTATTTCTCATTTTAATCATTACTTCTCTTACACTACACTTATATGTACACTATTAAATAACATCTGAAATACTATTCTTACAACTTACAGTCTGTCCTGAAAGAGATGTTAACACAGTAAAGCGGATATTTTATATTATTTAGAACAGATGCCTATCACACAGAAAATGAAAAATATTTTTTTTAAAAAAAGAAACATGTTAAATGTTTTTTTGTTTTTGTGTATGGACAATAGCGATTAATATTTTTCTATTTTCTCAACATGTAAACGTCAAAAAGGAATTAAAAAAAAACTGTAGTAAAGATTTTCAGTAAAAAATTGTAAGTTGAAATTCACAATATGAAGTTAATCAATTAAGATTAAAATAATACGGATTATATTATAATCCAAGGCGCCGTTGTCTAAATGTTATTCCATATAATTGGAACCTTATAAGACGTGAAGAGAAGCAAAAAAATACCGACATTTCACATAGCGGAAAACTAATTATAGTCGATTGAAGATTCCATCTAAAATTTTCCTCGTTTCAAAATGCAATATATCATTTCAAAGAGACGTTTATTAAAAATATATATATTTAGGGCTCCTGTAAATGAATGTTTAAAATAAATTCTTCAAGAACATGTTAATGAAGCTTATTTTCAAGTGAAAAGGACTGAATATCTTCGTTCCAAGGTTTTTTAAACTCAATGGATACAGCATTTGTTTATCCAAAAGATGTCCATTTCCCATATCTCTCAATAAAGCGTAAGAAAAAGCGTGTCCCACGGACAACTTAATGTGGCTTTGTTAAAAATGGAATAAAACAAAAATATCAACATTTTATGAAGATAATAGTGGTAGAGCGGCAAAAAATTTAGTTTACAAGGAGATTATCAAATGACATAAAAATATTAGTTTCTTTAATGTTGAGATATTTGGATGTCCACGTATGATGTGGGCTAAAATATGAAAAATTGCACATTGTCAGCTGGAACGAAGTATATAGCTCAGCATCGGTATAACTGCATATCAGTGAGAAGTTGACTATGGACCTTAATTGTCTGTTTTGAAATCAGTTATGATTAATCTATAAAATAGCCTTCAATATTATCCAATACGTAATTCAAAATTCAAATAACACTATTCATCGAAATGGTTATTACGGCTATGCTACTTAGCATTTGGATTTAATTTAAGACTAGCAGAAAGCAGTAATTGAGAGAGCCCCGAATCATACATGAGAAAAGAGAAGTCAAACTAGGAGCAACAGAGAAAACGAAAAAAAAATGTCTTAGAAACATCGTTTCAGCTGCAAAAATACTGGCAGATTCGATTGTGCGTAGATACTCTCGGTATTTGCCGGGTCGGCCCGGGAGATGACAGGTTAACCTACAAAATTGTTTCTATATCTGTGCTGCTGTTCTCAGTTCACTGTTCGCTTAATCTCAGGGCTACTCGCGGTGTTCCGGGGAAGGGGAGGATTTTTTTTATTACTCTTATACAATTATATGCAGTAATTATTAAAGCAATCAAATCTGAGTTAACTGAGCAAACGAAAGAATACAGAACACTGGATTGAAACTAAAGTTCTCTTTTAGTAAATGATATTACAAAGTAATAATAATAATAATAATAATGTGTTTATTACAGGTGTTTATACGAGTATCAAGTTTTTTATTAATCCGATTCGCCATAGAAATAATACATATTTTATTATACATTAAAGTTATGGAATAAATATAATGCTATAAAAAAGGCAACCAAGGAAAATAAATAAAAAAAAGTTAATAAAAAGTTCACACATACACACACTCAAAATATAAATATTACATATATAACTACTTCAGTCACGGCCATTATTGTATATGTAGCTGTTCTAATAAATATTAGGCACTGTTCCTTCTCAAAACTGTGCATAATTACGGTTAAGGGAACAAATGTGCTCGTGTGAAGTATGAAGGATAATTAATCGTTCAAAGAATCATTCTTAAAAGGGTTGCGTTGAACGTTTAAGAACATCTGGAAGCAATATAATATTAAACATCTACTACTGACGAAAATATCTATTTTACGAGAAATTTCTAAAGGCAACAAAGTCTTATATTTCATAATACATTTAAACTATCTACAGAAATTGCAGTTAGGTACTGATTTGATCTGAGAATATTGTATTTCCTTAATTTAACAAGGAGCACGCCGGCATAAGTCAAATTTAACAAGGGGCTTGCGCGAGCCCTTCTGAGCCCCCTCCAGCCCACCCCTGGCTGGAACCGATCGCTTATTGCTAATACATACAAACGTACGTTTTTTTTATACATCTCGTTTAACCTAATCGCAAACGTTTGTTGGGATAATTTAAGGTTTGCGAGGTTGTTTGGCGATCTTTAAAATATTTGCGTCAAGTGACGCGGATGTCAGATTCCTGCATGACAATGTAATAAGTACGAAGTCATCGCATGTGACCTTATTTGCTCGACTCTGGTGTCGGTGCCGCGGCCGCCAGTTTGTGAAAAGTTTTCCACCCGCGAGCATTCTAGGTACCATGCCAAATGTAAACAAGTACCTAAGTGTCAAATGTAAACAAGTACCTAAGTGTCAAATGTAAACGAGTAAGTGCTAATTTTAATTGCAAGCAATAAATTAAAATTTACATATATAATTAGGCTAGGTCACCAATACGATTGAACAGGCATTGTTTTTATTTTTCATTTAATTTCGCCAGTGTTAAATATAAAAATTATTTTATGGTTATATATTTTTTACAATAATATTTTAGTTTTAGATGGCACGCTATTTTGCGTGCATTAGGACGTTACACGTTTGGCAGTGAAATAGCTGTCATATATTATAAAAATGGTTATAATTCAAGAGTATGACGATTGTCTTGTGTTAATAAAAATAATCAATAAAAGTAATAATGTTGATTAAAAGGATGAATTCTTTTTATACCCATTGATTTATCTGTACTTCATGTATCATACTTGTTTATAATTATTTTAACTAACGACATTTTTTGTGTACGTATGTACAATGAAATTTTAAAGGTTTGTTCTTATTTTCAGCAAAAAAAAATTATCTGACAACTATAAACGACGCCTGGTCTATACCATTCTACAATTACTGTATGTAAAAGAAAATTACTGCACTTTCATCTTCCCGGTCCAAACATAATTTTGTAAAAATGGGTCAAAAAACAGTTTCTCTCGAAGAAGCAATGCTCATGACAGGTAATTGTTTGTATATTTGTGTTATTAGTTAAAATGTAAATTTTATTACGATAACGTAATATTGAATTATATATAATTAATAACGCATGGGTTCGAAACGCACTCATAAGAAAACTTATTTACCAATATATTTTGACTTTACAGTTTGAATTTTAATTCTAAAGTGTAGATTTTTATTAAAATATAAATATTCTTATAATCAAAAATCACAGAATAATCAATATATACTTCAAAAATTGAAAATATAAAACTGAAAAAATTAAGTTGACCCCTAAAGGTTTTATTAATGAAAACAAAATGTATTTTTCATAAATTTTAATCTCTACGCATAGAATGTACTTGATCAATGTTGTCAAGTTCTCAAAGAGGAATTTCTCGTATTTAGAATTGGAGACTCGTTAATAAGAAAATTAAGGTTTTCATTTCTAAGTTTTAACATTACTTATAATATTAATAAAATTTCATAACAAGCTTAAGAAATTATTTATAATATCTTTTTATTGTGAATATACTTGAATTTTATGTGATGCTTTTTGTCCTTGTCATTTTATCAGATCATTTATATATAAATTTAATTCCAAGGTAAGATTAATGATATTGCATTTAAGATCTAGTCGATTTTTGTTCTGCAAGAATATGATTTATCATTCTCTCCCTTTCTCACTCGATGTACTCATGACTGAGCATCGTGGTTAGTGTCGTACTTATAAAAATAGGGCCCTAATGAAAAATGGAAGGGCCTCCTGTTTGTGTATTGTACATAAGAATACTTTGTAGTACGCGGTATTATCCATTAAACATTAACAACACAATTTTATTCACACGTTTATAAAAAAAAACCAAAAGTGCGATTTTAGGTATTTATGTGCTATTTACGATGATTACAGCCTATGGTCTGCTCCCTACCGGAGATACTACTGTAGACTTCGATAATGTTTTCATTCATTTAATTTATTTATTGTACATTCCTAATTCACGCATTAACATATATTTTTAAAAATAGTAGAGAATCACATCACAAGCACAATACAAAAAAAAACCAATTATATGTCTTTCATAATCAAAATTATAAAAAAAATAGTTGGAAATTATAGAAAATGAATAAGACAAAACAAAAAATATATAAAAATTCTGGAGTATCGTAAGTTGATAGAAGTGTCATAGTTTGCAAATTACGCATAAATAAACATCAGTTACCGACACACTTGAGCTTAGACCAATCAGTAAAGCAATTTATCCATCGCCATTGAGTTGAGACACAAAAAATGGTAATAATTTAGTCCTATAAACAGTTAAACTAACAGCAAAAATGTCGACTACCTCCGCATATTTATTCTCCAAAGAATGCATTCTGGGGACTGCGGAGTTGGCTAATGCACGTGTTTTTGTAACACAGGTGAAAAATGATTTTTTAAATTTTATAATTTTGTGTGGATATAAAAATTACAAATTCGATACCTAAAGAGCACGGGATTTTTGGTCCCCTATCTAACGTGAGCCTCAATACATTACATTGACTTAGTTTCACCACTGAGTGTGGTGCTCTTCTTCTTCTCCTTCTACAATACGAACTATTTGCCTCCACTCTTCGCGATCTTGAGTCTTGTTTAGTGCGATGCGAGGCTTTAGTCATGTCTCGGACTTGGTTTGTCCGACTTATTAGAATCTCGCAAAAAATAAAGTTTTCTATTCAAATATATTTAAGGTTTTAAAAAAAAAAGATTTATTTATAAATCTCAAAATTTTCTTATTTAGATTGACTATAGTCGTATATGTATGCATCTCCCCAAATAATTTTACCATATAGCAGTATAAAGTAGGTCGGGACTATTGTTTTCATAAAAAAATTCTTTATCTCTCGGTATCTTTTAAAATAAGAGTAGATTTTCGATCCTGAAGACAGTTTTTATATTATTAAGAACTTATATTTTTTATATGAAGATATATGAAAAATTATATTTTTATATTATTAAGAACACATTCTTATTGTGAAGTTGTAATTATTCAGAACAGACGGTCTGTGATGTTTTTAATACAAATTAAATATATTGATTAGAAAGATATCCATATAAAATCAGTTTTATTGAAAAATATTGTTGTTACTACTAGGATTCGAACCTGGATCTTTTCCAATCCAAGGAACGTGCATTAACTGATTATGCTATAGCACCACAGTGCATTGACGACAAATTTTCGAACCTATATGTTATACTTTTCAAATTAATATATTTATCTTCCCATTATTTGAAAGCAATCTTCTTTATTTGAGATTATATCTTTCTATTTAATACATTTAATTTGTATTAAAAACAGTTTTTATAATTTATTTGCTGCTTTCCCTTGAGATTTTGATGGATTTCCGGAAAATATTAAACATCCAAAATTTTTAATACGTACTAAATTTTTAAGAAGAACATATTATTATTGTGAAGTTGCAGTTTACCAGAACATATTTTGATTTAATTCTGGTATCTCCTACTGTACATTCCTTAAAGGTATTTCTTTTTAACAATAACAAATGTGTCAGTTCGAAAGAGCTACAGCATATAAGTTCAAAAACTTGTCGTCAACCCACTTAGTTGATCTGGTGAAACAGAATAACGCATTTTCCCCGGATAGGAAAAGGTCCAGGTTTGAATCACAGTAGTAACAAAAATATTTTTTCCATAAATAGATTTTTTCTGTATATATTTATGTTATAGTTAATTCATTATGTTTGTATTAACTCTTCCCAAACCATGCAGTAACAAAGGACTACCATCATAACCTATAATATTTAAGTAAATACATGCAATATAAAATTCATATTTTAGATAATCCTGAAGAAAGTATTAGCGCTTAGGAATGACTAGTGAAAAACCAATTATGAAAAGGGAATCGTACAAAACAATTCTTTTTTCCATTCAACCAGTTGTAAAATTAATACGTTGGTAAATATACAATTTGTGATATGAAAGACAGAGATCATACACTATTTTCACAGTGAAAAGAACAACAAACATACAAATATAATTGTCTCTTTCTCACTAATTAAATGAAGAGAGATAAGAAGGAAGGACACATTGTATAGGATTTAATGAATGCTCTAAATTATGTTATTAATCATTTTTTCAAAATTAAATGCTCAATATTTAAAGTAAATTTGTGCCATTAAAGCCATTTAAACTAATAAAAACATTTTTTCTAACTGTTATTTACGGTAACACGAGTTGACAGCATGGCTGCGTTCGAGTATTTTATATCATAGTATGGTAAAGGTTAACATACTAAGTTTTTTCTTCGTAGTTGGATATTTGTACATTTTAAAATGAGATAATATAATATATTACTTAGAAAATTCACATTTTTATCGAAAACGACGTAAAACATGTTTTGTTTTATATTTTTTCTCAAATCAAAATACATATTGAATTACCTTTAAGTGAATAATAATAATTAGTATTGTACAGAGAGATTATGTGAAGATTTATTTCTCAATAATGTCACTCAAATATTATATTATATTATGCATAAATCAGGCAAAATCGGGAGATCTTTTATCATATTATATATAATATTAGGGAATACGCACATAGACATTATGTCATGCAACATAAAATAATTGTTTTGATTATTCGTCTATACAAATAACATCATTATTCTTAGGGATTGCAAATTTTAACGAAATAAAAAAATTCGGATTTTGATTTGATTTATTATTATTTATTGTATTAAGAAAAAAAAATTTTTCAACTAAAAATAAACTATTTTTTCTTGAGGATTAATTTTATTGGAAGTCCTACTGTACGTCAATATAACCAATTTACCCTATAACACTTTCATATGCACTGTTGTCATTTAATAAGTCCCGTGTTTATACGTTTTATTATCCGGACTACCCATGGTCCCAATTAGTCCGGATAATCGAGGTGTTACTGTATATATTAAATAACGGTAATACATTAAAACTGCTCTAATTTATCGATGATTTAATAGAAAACCAAGGCAGAATAAATAAATACACACCACATTCGACAAAACAAATCTCAATACAGATACTCCAATTGTCGGATATTTCTTTGATGCAGCCGCTAATTTTTGTCTTGTTTGTGTCGGGTCAGCGTTTATTCTCTGTGCCGGCCGAGTGTATCGGTTCCCTTCATAAAGGCGTTATCTCTCTACCCTTCGGAACACCCCTATTGTTCTACGATTACTCATTGTGTAGCCGTTAGTCTGTGATCGTAACAATATTTTATTTTTCGGAATTTGCAAAATTTTATTCTATCACTAATATTTATTATGAAAAAAAATAGTATAGTTTGTCTCATGAATCCTTTGTTTCGAAAGTCTAGAAGAATCTAGAAGACTTCCGAAGCGATGGTTTTTATTAAACAATCTAATGACACACGTGTCATATATCATGTGTGCTTTTGTCTTGTGAACAAACAATTTAACACATGAAGACAATGCTCAATTGTTTACCAAAGTGTGCCGAGTTCATCCCAGAATACACAATGATAAAACATATTTTTAGAAATATTTAGTCGTTTCTGAGATTTAAAACTTTTCGCAAACTTAATAAAGCTTTAATTTAATCTAATGACCTAGAAAAAAATAAGAGTGAATTCGTATTTTTTTAAATAGTTCTGTTCGATATCGCCACGAGTCGTCGGCGTTCAATTGTCTGTATTTGATTCGTCGTATGTATTTAAAATGATTTGTCTGCAGGTCAATTGAATTGTACCTTTGCCATTCTCATCTGAGGTTGTCTAAAACCACGTGTTTATGTAAAAGCGCTACAACACAAAACACGTGCTTCTCACATGCTTCTCTCCATGTTAAAATAAGCTAACATAATGTTACATAGGTATTACACATAGTGTTAACACACCCAGACCACAATATTTTATGGGTATCTGTATTATCAAACAAAAACAGTCTATCCGCTCGAAATTTGATAACCTTTTATTTTTTGTATTCAATATATGATTTGGAATTTAAAAAAATATTTAAAAAATCGAAATAATCGCATAACTACGACTTTTTGCTTATATCTCTGATATGGTGAGATTAGGCACACATTTAATTAATAACAGATTACAATGTCTTTATATTGCTATAAATTGGAAAAGATACAAAGTTTTATATACCCGGGTTGGAATATAAATGAAAAATGAGCAATCTCGTGCAACCTTTATCCGCATGAAAAAGATGTTCTGCAGTCATGATCTCAACCTTAGATTACGAATGAGAACGGTCAGATGCTATGTGTTCTCGATTTTATTTTATGGAATGGAGGCATGGACACTTACCAAAGAAACGATAAGACGACTTGAAGTATTTGAGATGTGGATGTACAGAAGAAAGCTAGATGGATAGAGTTACGAATGAAGATGTTATGGTTCGGATGAATAAAGAAAAATAAGTAATTGAAACAGTAAAAATTCGAAAACTTCAATATCTCGGACATGTAATGAGACATTCGGAGAAGTACGAGATCTTGTACCTCATATTGCAGAGAAAGATTGGTGGAAGTCGGGGCCCTGGAATAAGGAGAACATCATGGCTGAAGAACCTGAGGCAATGGTTTAACCAGTCTACTGTTGAGCTTTTCCGGGCCGCAGTAAGCAGAGTGATGATACCCAACGTCCGTTGAACGTATAACAGGGTATTATGCGTAGTGCGCGAGCATTATTTCCCCTCCCCTACATCTACTTCTAACATCGAGGTACCTCAGGGATCTGTTCTCGGTCCACTATTGTATATTTTATATACGAAAGATATAGAATATATGATAATATCGTCAGGATAATAGAACAAAATAAACTTAGATTGAATCCATCCAAAATAGAACTACTATGAACAGCAACACCTAGAAAGAAAAACTTAATACGGGAATCAATGTCTGCGAATGCTAAATCTGTAGTTAAGTTGTTGGGTGTGCACATTGATTCAGATCTTTCAATGAATACACAAATCAGTAAAACTGTCAGTGCATGCATTTATCAACTGAGACAGATTAAAAGTATTCGGAGACATCTTCCTCTTAAGGCAGACCGTCTACTTATAAATGAATTTGTGGTGTCACGTGTGGACTATTGTAACAGCATCTATGTTGGCTTACCAATGTTTCAGTTGGCTAGATTTAAATCTATTCTAAATACGGCTGCACGAATAATATATGAAGTTTCCAAATTCTCCCATATAACATCCCTTTTACATCAGCTACATTGGCTCCGATTCTCTGAAAGAGTTGAATTTAAATTGTTCTTGTTGATGTACAAGGTGACACATAAAATGGCGCCGCTGTACCTTCAAGAACTTTGTATTCCAGACAATTTGAATGGTAGACGTCAATCTTTCAGATCAGCCTTTACTACAGCTGCAGAAAGGGTTGTAGAACCGACCAACCGTTGCCGGAAGTCTAAATTTAATGAACGGGCATTTGCGGTGGCAGGCTCAAAAGCGTGGAACTCTTTGCCATCCGTCATAAGAAACAGTGCATCAGAAAACTTATTTAAGAAGAAACTAAAAACGCACCTTTTCAAAAAGTCGAATCCATAAGTGAAAATAACAATTTTAAATTTTAAAAACAAAGATAATTGTAGAACTATAAACAGTTGATGTGAAAGTTTTTACGTAAATGGCACTATACAAATTATCCGTAATAATAATAATAATAATTATTATTATTTATAGTACCCAGAGGAATTGGGCAGAGTGATAAATGTGTTTATCAATCTGCCCAACTGATAAATATGTGTTAATTTATCACTCTGCCCGACTGATTAATACTTATGTGTTAGTTTATTACTCTGCCCGACTGATTAATACTTATGTGTTAGTTTATTACTCTGACCGACTGATTAATACTTACGTGTTAGTTTATCACTCTGACCAACTGCTAAATATCACAAACGGGCCACGGTCGGGCATTATGCATTATGTAGTTACCGTTCTGGCCGTAATAATTATAAATTGGATAATAAGACAATTAAATAAATTACATTCAGGTAACTATTTTACCATTGTAAAGAATTTTGCTGATATTTTCATTTCATTCAAATTTATAGCATTGAGGTCTCGCACGGCAGTTGAGGAATCTTGCATTTCGGTACTGCTCACTGTTTTCCAAAATTTATGACGTGTACATAAAAAGATAAAATCAAAATTGTCATCATTATTTTTTTAATTGTGTATACTACTTTAAGCCTCGGGATTTATAATAGAGGAAGAATATATTTATTTTTAATAAACCATTGTGATCTTTGTACAATTAGTTTATCTTTTCTAAAATTTTTTTTGATTAAATGACCTCAATTCATTATTACGTATGTAGTGCATGTACACGGATACTTTGATGTCTTGTCTCAGAAATTTATCGGTAAAGGTCGGGATACATCAGTTGCGTTTTTCTACCCTGCCTACAAACACACTTAGCGATGAATCATTGTTTGCATCGCGCTCAAGTCTGTACTGTCTTCTAAGCGGTATCGAGATGAGTCTCCGATCATATCATAGGTTTGGATGTATCAATTGCGTCATTTTACTCGGAATAAAAAATATATGCAACGATGAATCATAGCTCGCATCGCACTTAGTTCCATACTGTTCTTTACGCGCTTGCAAGACGAATCTCCAAGACAACACGTCGTCCATCTTTCAAAAAAGCGTATCTCGTTTTTTGTTTAAATTGTGTTACGACTAATAAATTGCCATAATCCATTCAAACAGGCTTTGGGTAGACCGGGGTCAATAGTACCAGGGGGCAATAGTACCAATGCAAATAATTCGTAACCTATAGTAGATAGATATATGGTACGCTGTCAAGAGGCGCATTTACGGACTCATGTCTAGTAAGTCACAGGATTTGGCGGATCTGTTTTGTATGGCTTTAAATGTCAAATGTACCGTGAAAATTCGAAACTTTAAAATGCTATAACTTTTTTAATACTTGCGAGCGCCTTATTTTAACTTCATTTATGTAATAAAAGCACTCAACTATGCCAGGGAAAATAATATTAACAAAATCGGAGCAATTAGTGATATTGTAAAGTTAGTCCAATTCCACGATTTGTTATTGCTCTTTTGTTCTAAAACAACAAATTCGAGATACGCCTCTTTGAAAGATGGACGACGAACTCTCGTTCATGTATGCGCGCCTATAGAAAATACTACGGATTTCTGAAATAAGCAGTAACCGAAAAAAAACGAAAGTACTTTTGAACATATGCACACTACTAAACACTAAAAATCAAAACGAATAAATAACCAACCACAAAATCAAAACTGCCTACAGATGTCAGTTATATAGCGATTGATTTCTTTAAAATTTGATGGTTAATACTAATGCGATTAATACCACTTTGACAAGATTCATTAGGTAATCTATGATCAATATCGTTTACGCTAAAAAGTTACAAAATTGCAAATAACGCAGTAGAAAGTTCCGTATTGAGTTTTCTTCTTAAAGGTTTTGGAAAATTCAACATCGGTGTTCTCGTCCTTTCTGGCACAATCTTGATGGGAATGATTTTCGAGACCCTAGGGCTTGGCTATATCATCCCTTCAGCGCAGTGTGATCTCGAGCTCAATCTCACACAGAAAGGGCTGGTTGGTGCTATACCTTTCATTGGTAAGTACATTTGTATATACGTAACAGTGTTTTTTTTTTTTTTGTGGATCTAGAAGTTTAAAAGTGGTCGGACGAGTGTGGCGCACGAAGAGGGAGCAGGACGCCCGTCAATCTCCATCACGGACGACAAGATTCAGCAAGCTCGAGAGGTGGTTCTGACGAATAAAGGAGTTACCATCGGTGAGGTAGCGTCTTCTTTGAACATCGGTCATAGTTCTGCCTATCAAATCATCCACGACTTGGATGCTGTGTGAATAAATAGTGGAATGGAAAATGTGGATAATTTTTGACTTGCCTTCGTTACACATTTTATATTATATACCTAATATTACAGAAATATTATTCTATGTGTCACGCGCAAAAAAATTTGAAATGAATTGGTGTGTTAATTTTCTAGGTTTTAAGAATTCATTACTAATTAAGAATTAGGTGAATATACTCGGATCTAAATTAACATTTTTCGAATAGATAACAAACAGGTCCATTTTGATCGTCAGAAATTTGTAAATTGGAATTGTGTAATGTTACTGAAATTGTTGAATGTTAAAGAAATTTTCAAAATTCAAGTGTTGGTTGTTATTTTCAGGTATTATTGTGACATCTCACTTATGGGGTTGGTTAGCGGACACAAAAGGCAGAAAGTCCGTCATGATGTGGTCCATGGCTATAGGGTCATTCTTCTCCATCATATCCAGCTTGTCTCCTGATCTCATATCATTTGCCATCATTAGATTTATTGCTGCAGTCTTGTAAGTTTTCATATAGCACTATTATTTATCTCTCATTACATAAGTATACTATAAACAAATTTATTTTTACATTCCTTACCTAATCCTTTCCATTCCTTTATTATTCCATCCCTTTTCATTGACTCCAATGGCAGGTAAAACAATTCACGTCCAAAATATGCCTACTTAACATAAAATATATCGCTAAGACATAATATTTATATATATTACACATTATATCATAAATGGCATCTAAATATATTAAACTCATATTTTAATAGTGCCCTGTGAGCGATTGTCATTTTCCTATAACTCTTTTAATTCATAATTCATTCGGTTGTATAATACACGTATTTATTAAAAAAAATATATTTGTATCCAGCATCCTTCATTAACATCTCATGCACTGCATTAAGCCATTAATATTATTTAAAATCCTTTTTTATATGTTAAAAGAAATCAACTATTCAGTCCCTAGGTATTATTATCTTTTTTTCAAATATACCTACATCAAATATGATTAATATCTTTCAAATACAAGTTTCAGAAGCGTGTGAGGCATATTCAGTCTCGTAAAGTAAAGTACATTAAATTTCTTATGTCTAAGAAGATAGGACCTCAATGTTTGATATTTTTTAATGAAATGAATGTATTAATTATCTCACAAGTACAATTCTTTGATGTTTTCTTTAAATTAAGATATTTGATTTATTATAGTCATATTGAAGAAAAGGGTATACGTTTAATGATTGATAATTGTATAATTCTATTATTACATATTTTTCAGTATATCCGGCCCAACAGGGGTGACGTATGCATACCTCGGCGAGTTCAATAACCCGAAATATCGGGACAGGGTAGTGACTATCGGGGCATCATTCATCAGCGTGGGTTGCGTCATCTTGCCAGGTTCGTTTAAATCCCTTCTTTCAGTAATGGATTTATAGTACACGATGTTACGCGTGTTTTAGCTGTATGTATAAAATGTTAACTGTTTAAGTTATGATGATTTTAATACAAATTATATTAATCAATTAGAATGATATTCAGAAAAAATCTATTTATCGAAAATATATTTAGTTGCTACCGGTAGCAATATTTTATTAAATACATAACTATTGAAAGGTTTTGATTAGATTTTCATTAGAGGTTTTGGAAGTAATTTCTAATAATTTTTTCACCAAATCATTTTGAATATATTTTCTCCATCAACGAATACAAATAAAGGAATTGCGAGTATTTTGAAGAAGCCTTTGAAGCCTCACTAACTTATGGATATCCAATTAAAAGCTTGTATGAAAATTGGTGAATTGTTTGGCGTTCAACAAAGCATTAAAATATATACAATAATAATACATTAGCAAATTATTAATCTACCTATTATTATATTCATGAAATCAAATAGCCATAAAGTGTAATTCTTCTTCTTCTTTTAAATAGGCAATCCACCCTTCGAGAGTGATTTGGGCCATTAATCAAGTAAAAACTTTATTTTATAGAAAAAAGTACAATAATATTATAGAAGTCAATATTATTGTCGTTCAAACATTTGATATTATATAGATTAAATGTGGCGAGTTAAGGAAAAGAAGATGACACAGTTAACCGGGAGTTGAAAATTACCAGTGACGAGATTACTATAAAAAAAAACAGCGATTCGGAATGGACAGGCAAAAAAAATATTGTCAACGGTTTCCACCTCGGCACCATACTCACATATTGAGGAATCTATTAAGTCCAACCTGAATAAATATGAGGCTACCCGGCAATGTCCAATTCTCATTCTAGAGATATTTGATATTGTTCTTTTGGAGATCCAGGGAGTGCGAGAAATAGATCAAAGTGTAATTGACGTACCGTTATGATGCAAAAGGCTCGCCATAATCTTTCTGTATAGACATACATAAATGAAAACATTACATTTTAAAATATTCTCAAACTCAGGGGTATCTTGCGGATCTTTCGGTACGAGGATTGAAACCCTGACTACTTGGTTACTACGTCTTATCGCTAACCCAAACAATACTCAATCCTCACTATTTCAAGGTAGATGCAATATCAACATGGATATGGTAAATGACTTTGACCGAACATAAAAAATCGAAGTGTATGGCGTAGTCTCGTGTCAGCATTGAGCCCAAATCCGTTAAAAATTAGGTAAAGAAGATGAATAAATGAATGATAAGATCGACTAAATAAATTAAATCTACCTGATATTTAAAATAAGTCTTTAATTTTGATTTTAGGCCTAGCTTGGTTGATTCTACCTACAGATTTTAAAGTTCCGATAATGTGGCTGGGAATAGTCTACAGACCTTGGAGGTTGTTGGTAGCTGTGTTAGCACTTCCTTACGCGATTTGTTCATTGTGTATGATCAGAGCACCAGAGAGCCCCAAGTTCCTCGCCTGCATCGGTAATACGAAAGAAGCAACGAAAGTTCTTCGGTCAATGTACGCAGTCAATACGGGATTCACAGATGACCCATTCGAGGTAAGCATAAATAATAGGTTTATGCATAATTATCCGCCGTTTTAAAAATTTATATTATAATATAAATTATATTGTATTAATATGTTGTAACATTATCAAAAACGAAAACAAACTCAAACCATATTATGTACAATTATCATTCGGGGGCGTTGTCACCGTAACCGTGGACTGGTCGATGTTGAAGTTCTCAGCCAGTGTCCTAATGGTGTAACTTTCATCTCTTCCACAGCCGCCAGAAGGGTCTGGTCATCAAAATCCGAAAATCGACTCTTTGCTGACTTGTCGTCTAAGCTGGCGTCACTAGCTTTGAAGCGAACAAACCACTCTCGGTATGCCCTTTCGCTAATCGTTCCTTCGTCAAACAAATTTCTAAAAACAAAACGTCGCGAAAAAAACTGCGGACAATTATGCATCAATGATACCGGAAAGAGCGGTGGCTAAGAAGATTTAACGGAGCATTCTACTGGCTCTCCCTCGGACACTCTTGCGTTCTGGACAGGATGAATTTCTGTCGGACTGTGACCGAGTTCTGCGACTTCAACGCATAATGTGATGTTTACCCTACCCTTTTAGGGATGCATGACTTCTATAGCTTCTCTCTGGCTGCCTTCTGAATTCAATATGATAACGAGTCACACGTCAAATTGATGCATATTGTATAGGTATGGCTATGGTACGATGATACCGGAACCAACCTATGATGTTAACGACTCAATGTAATAATGACTAAATGTGCCATATAATAAAGTAAAAGAAAAAAGTTAATATGAAGGGAAGCCATAAGGTTTTAGTAATTAACTGCCGGAACTTAAGTAACTATTCTAAATTTAAAATATATTCCAAAAAAAGCTTTGAAGATTTTGAAAAATATTGCACGCATTGCTTTGCATTTGCTCTCAAAACGATTCCGGGATAAGATGAGACCCTTTGGGGTTTCCTTCATATATACCACATCTGTTATCACGGTTATTTGATGAATTTGTAATTTGTAAGTTAGATATTCGATCTCTCAGATATATTGTAAGTGTAAATAGTTCTTTCCATTCTCTCTTTGGGTAACATTTAATTTGCGTATGACACTGTCAGTGCAGTAGAAGGCTTCGAGAGTGTTTTTCAAATGCTGCCCTAGCCAGCTGAATATGTTGCTTTATTTCACCCCTTGATTTTATCTTTCTGATTGTATTGTTTAACCGTAATACAATAGTATACATATTCATTTACAAACTCAATGTGCTTGGCAGATCATTACCATTATTGGTTCACTTGTTAGTTTGTTGATTCGACGACGCCAGTCTTATGAACCTCGTAGTATTATTTTAATTTTGTTACCATTTTTAAATACATTATTATTTTATTATTATAGCATGTAGAGATAATAAACAATTCGCCGACAGCTGAGAAAGAGAAGTCGGTGTTACGTTCTATGTGGGATCAAACTGCTCCACTATTCCGGCGGCCACTATTGTTCTACACTTGTGTCACTTGCTTTGTTCAGTTCGCCAACTTTTCTTGGTAATTTGAATATATTAAATAGTTTTTTTTGTAATATATTCGCCGCTGCCTTAAGGAGTTGTGTGCGGGGTAAATGTTTATTTCCTCATCAATATCTGGAATAGTAATACAGCGAATGTCTTCAAATTAATTATTATAAAAATCTTTTTTTATATAATATAAATAATTCACAAATGCTAGCTAATTTTTTTTTATTTTTATTAAAAATATAATACAATTTCAATAATCAGTTGATATATTTTAATATTTGTTTGTTCTCTATGAGAGTAAGACTCGTGTATAGAGAAGGAGTATATTCGAGTTAATTTATGTTTCAGTTAGTCTGTGTACATATTTTTTTAACTTCAGTTACAAATTTATGATAGTCCGTAATTTTTCTAATTGTGATGGGAAGATTGTTAAAAAATTTGATACCTTGATAAATATATTGATTTTGAGTTGCGGTATATTTTAGTTTTGGGATATCAATTTGATCTCTATATCTTGTAGATCGGAATTCGCTTCTAAAATTTAATTTATTTTTAATTTTTAATTACACAAGTCTTTTCGTTTACAGTGCCAATGGATTTTATCTATGGATACCTGAAATATTGAATAAAGTATTAAGCCACCAACAAAATGATATTATCGGAGGAACTGTATGTGAAATTATTTCAAATGACGCGGTGTCCAGTTCACATATTGACTCAACAAACGCTACGGTAAGATTTATTTTGTGTCGAATTTTCTGGGTTATTCTGACTTGTATACGGCGTCATTGACGTGAGAAATCGGAAACTCGCGGGAAACTAGCCTGAAAATCTTTACACGAGAGATTATTTTTATCAGTGTAATTATTAAATGGGGGATTCAATTTTATCGGAAAAGCTAATCAACGAAGAGTTGACTAACTCTTCCGATAGAATTGAATCTTTATTATAACAGCATTAATTGTAACAGATAAGACCGTCGTGATCTGGTTAACGTTATTCGATAGATACAATCAATAATTCGTTTGATAACAGTTTATTAGCGATATGTCGCTGTATACCATGAATAACAAAATATTTGAAATTCAACCAATAAATCGGCACCCATAAATAATCGACAATCTACATATAAACAAAGTAGAGCATTCGAACAATAGTTAACCAACGAATATATTTAATCGGCAGATAGATATTTTACGATATAAACAATTTCCCGGACTTAAATTATGTTGTAATTGTAATCCTTTGATTGAACGAAAAAAAAAGTTTAATAAATCGCGTAGATTTATTTTTTTGATTCAAGTAGAAAAAACGAACAAAATAAATGAAAATACTAAATCTTACTTGTACTTCGCTTGATAATATTTTAAGGCTTTAAGCGTTATTTGTCTGCTTCTTTTATCGGGTGTTTTTGTATGTATATCTAAGTATAATTATTAATGATGTCGTTTTCAATATACATACATTAAATTAAATTATTTGAAAGGCAATTGTTCACCAGGTCCCAATAATACAGCAATGCTCCGACACGGTTTACACAGAAACATTCATGAGAGCCATCATTATAGGAGCCATAATCAGCCCTCTCATGATACTGGCCGGGTTTGTCGTGAACATCCTCGGAAAGCGAAATATCCTCATTGCTGTTCCTTTCGTCTCCGGCCTCTCCGCATACGCCATCTATTGGAACACCAATCAAAATGCTACTTTACTTCTTCTTGGACTTTTTCAAGGGGTAGGAGCCTGCATTGGAATGATGACCGCCGCGGTGGTAGAAATATTCCCCACTCATCTCAGGTTGGTGTGACAATTTTTTAAAAATAAACAGAAAATTAATACTGATAATAATAAATAATATACAAACTCACAACATTGAATACAAACTTACTAACAAACTACACACAAACGCACAAACTCTCGCCAAAGTTAATAAAAACTACAGTAATACCTACTGTATAGTAGTACAGTAATACCTACTGTATAGTAGTACAGTAATACCTACTGTATAGTAGTACAGTAATACTTAACTTACTTTCAATGGTAGGATACACTCGTTACGTTATAATATATAAAACAAAGTAATTTTTTAATATATATTACTTTTGTTATAAAATATATATACTTTTATATATATATAATATATATACTGGTCTCTGCGTATTTTCAAAAGTACACAGAGACCAGTGGCGTGTAGTAGGTATACTGTTGCCAATGATATTATACAATCATATATAATATATGTACTACAATATATGTTGTACATAGGATTAAGAAGCTTCGTTTAACCGACGTCTTTAGACAAAATAAATCCGTCGTTTATATGACCCTACCTATTAGTAATTTTAGAGTACTATTAATAGTGTTTTTAAAGTTTAAGTTTTAACGTAAAATTATTATCCATATAAAAATCAATATAAAGAATGTAAGGACGTTTTTAAGAACACTTTTTATGACTGAACATGATTATTTAATTGTTTGAGAATTCTTCACATAATAACTAAACGATATAATAATCATGAACCAAATGCACCTCGAAAGTACTTTAAAAACAGTAAGATAGTAAAATTCGTGAATTAGTAAAAAAGGAAGTAGACACTTCAATGATTTGCACGCAGTTGTAAGCTGTAAGCTAATGTTATTCTGTTAAAAATAGCATAGGTAACGACTCCATGCAAAACAGTTCAACTGAAAGAAATTTTCAATTCAGTAAATAACCAATTATATGACTCGAGTATGTCACTAACTTAATGATAGAACAGAGTAATATGAATGGCTCAAGACAGCGAATGCATAAGAATGCCATGGGTACAGCGGTGAGTTGTCATGGTAGTTTTTAGAACTAAGCAATTAAAGTCTCTACTGGTACACACATGGTACTATTTGTAAAATAATGTTTCTGTTTATGTTAATCCAATTATTTAATTTTTCAGAATTTTTAGTAATACCCAGCTTTTTTGCTTGTATGCATTGTACGCCCCTGACAGAGACGTACTTTAATTGTTTATTTATTTATTTTTAAATCTCTATCATAAAAGCTATTCTATGTACTATTATAATATTTCTGTTGAAAATAAATTATTTTGTGATACAAATGATTAAATCGTGTGTTATGTTATAGCAGAGTTCATGGATAAAGATTAAAGAGTTCTTTGGTTTTCTTTTTTTCTATACCTCTACTTGGCCTGCGCCCTATCAGAGAAAGAATATACTTTATCGACTTAAATCATGTTATTGTCTTCAGTGTGAATAAGCATTTATTTAGACTTTATTGATAAACATAGTTTTGTTGTAACAGAGGTGAATATATTATAATATAACATGATAAACATAAGATACAATTTTATTGCAAATAAATACTCGTAGTTTATTGTGTGGGATGGGACTCCACCTCTGATATATACAGCGTTGTCCTGGCTACTTTGCTAAACTGAGGTCTGTGTTAAAGTAGCCAGTTTTTTTTGTACTGTTGTGGTGTTATTTAAGATAAAGATTCGACAGCAATATAAATAGAGATAAAAATGTAGTGGGAGTGTTGTAGAACTAGTGAATTATTAGTGTAGGCACTGTATAATGATTATGTTGGATAGCCATGCTTCTGATTGCTCTCTACCCGATTGGATCACGTATTGGGTCCATATTTGTGTAATCTCATTGGAGTTGAACGATTTCCAGTTGGTACTGAGTGTGTTGTACAGTTTCGGAGCTAAGAACACGTAGAATCTTTGATAAAATATCGTTGTTGCTCTCGGAACTGGCGTGTAGATGTTCGTTGATTGTTTTGTGTTGTGTCCATGATATATATATATATTTATTTATTCATCGATATAGTATTAGAGTCGAAAAGCAATAACACAAGTTAAATCAAGTGGCTTTATAATTTAACAATAACTAATAATTTAAATTGAAGATTAATATATTATTGTTACAGAGCCATGGCAGTATGTCTATCACTGATGGCCGGCCGGCTGGGATCGATAATGGGAAGTAATCTGATTGGATATCTCATCGAGGTTAATTGTCCGAGCAGCTTTTTCTTCTTTGGTAGTTTGCTGTTACGTAAGTAAACATAATATACCTGTTGCAGCAACAAAATATTTTGTCGCCGACACGTTGTAGAGGTTATGATGAGAAGGACGTGCGATGATGATGATGATTTGACATATCTCCATATTTCGGACCGTCATCAATGCTCAGGTATTTCGATATTCACCTTGACTACATTGATAAACGGTAGGAAATGAGACAGTGGCGTGAACAAAGCAGTAGTATTTACACGAGAACAATTGATTTTATTCAATACGGATTGTGTTGCGATATATTAGAGTTATGAAATGGGTGATTACAATTTACGAATCAGTTATAAAGTTAGGCGGAGCGGTCGCTATAACCGCTTCTGGTATGATGCGCGCGCCGCTGTGTCACCCGATCTGGTGACGTCGTTACGATTTGTTTTGCCATTAGATGTCGACATTGACTAATGTCAATGTAAGATAATAATATTAAGGTTATGTTTTAAAAATATAATACCTCATTTCCATTCAAATAAATTCTAATTGTATAACGCTTTTAATTCACGCTTCATTAAACTTTCAAAAATGGCATTATGATAATGATAGTAGCGGCGGAATCATTTGATAAAGATTATCTTGAATATATTTTATAAAATAATTTATATTGACATAAAAATATAACGTCTCGTCTAATAATTTTCGCATGAACTGGAGCAGCCTGAAGTTGTATTAGCGAAAAATGAAAAATTGTTTTTTCATAGTGAAGTAGAGAAAAAACAACACGCTTGAAGTGACTTGATCATATTATGATTATTTTTATGTTTTATTGTTTTTATCAGAATACATGGATATTATTAAGAATTTATTCAGTAATAAAATATGTTTTTTTACAGTTTCATCCGGCGTCTGTCTATTACTTCCAAAGCCAGGAACACATCCATCATGATAATCTAGCGATAGAAGAGCATTTAATAATAACAACAATTATGAATGTATTTACAAATAATAATATTAAAGAGAAATTATATGTATCCATTCATATTTTAATAAGCTGTCACTCCACTGCCAGGCGTAAATAGCCAGGTTGGGTTCCTTTCCACCTCCTTTTTTTCGACACAACTATTGATTAGATTTTCTTCTATTTTTTTTTCTTTCGGTTAAATTATTCGATAGAAACAGAGTTTCGTGTGTGAATCAATCTTTCTAAAACAAATTTAGATAAATTACTTTGAACGGTACACAAAAAGAAATCTACATATCAAAATAATGTAACCATCTTAATTATTTATTTAAATTTGTTTTAAGTATCACAGAACTACGTATTGAAAAATCATAAATCTATAAGTACTTAAAATGTAATTTTTTTTTGAATACCTGCAAATTTTGGGGTCCGCACCGTCTGCTGATTATATACATAACTTTTTCACTGTTTCATGTTTAAAATCCTCTCTTCACGCGTCGTTCTAGTGTCGCTTTTTTTAATTGGACCTTTTTCCATATCAATTAAAAATTACTAACACCTTTATTAAAATGTTGAGAAAGTGTTATCTTATCAATTATGTTATCTTTGAAAAACCATTATTATGAGAAGGAATTTTTCTAAAAAAATATGGTGTTTAATAATAATTACCCGTTTATAAAATATTCGTATCAGAAATATTACTGTTATAATTCCAATTTTAAAATTGTTGCCAATATAATTTGTGTTAACCATTTTGAAGGTCGAATAAACCAATTCACTCCACTTCAATGAAATGTTTAGAATTTATATATATATATGTCATTTCAGATTATTTTACCTCTTTTGTTAACACTATGTCAACTATTAATGAAAACCTAAAGTAAAAAATGATCTGACAACGTTAAATGTCAATATAATGAGTACGTAACCACGAGAAATATCAAAAATCTTTTCAATTTTTGATTGTTCTAAAACTATTGGAAGACTTTAAATTTATTTATTTCCGTCTATTACCGAATTACATATTGTTTTATCAAGAGAACTTTTCAGGACATTTTATTACCTTTTTTATTTTTCAGCTAAAATAATGAAATTCCCATTTTATATAAAAAGATAATAAGTACATTATATTATATCTCTAGACTGAGTTAAGGTTGTTTGCGTGGCTTATGAGATTGAATAGGTATCCTTTTTTTGCGTGAACGAGTGTAATTACATTATTACTGAAGAGATAAAATAAATAATTGTAGTAGATACATACAATTATTTTCTTCTTGCTAGTATTACTGTAAAATTGATATAGGGGCGAATGCAGGGCTCTATCGGGTGGACATTTTCTAACTCGTATCGTTTCCGGATATATACTTGAGATTGTTATTTACCAAATGCGGGTACAAATTCTATTGACATTGTACTGGGTAAATGCCATCCGAGAGGATTTTAAATTTATAATTGTTTTTTTTATAAAACATAATAACATCGATAAACGGAGTTTTTTTTATGGAAAGAGTAAAAAGACTTATATTTATTGAGAGATAAGAAATTTGTTGCACTTTCTTTTTGATCTACCTTATTACATTGTGAGGTTTGATCTAATTGCATTGTGATTCGCGTTTATTAACTTAAAGCTTAAAAATCTCTTCCGAATCCCCGAAATAAGACACGATGGGATTAATTTCAGTACGCTGTGCACGTGTTGAGATTTTGATCTAGAGATAAACTCGGAGATTAATTTGAGATCGGTAAAAAGAGACAGAATCGTAAATCCGTGTACACGATGGTCGATTTGATAACGAAATTCGATAAGTGCGCACAAACTGCGTTTGTTCAACGGCTCTCCGCCCTCCAAGCGATGTACCCTGCTCATTTAATTCTCTTTTAATACAAAAAAAACATTTATTCCGTTTTAACTGCTGCTCGGGAGATTCAATTTCTCTCAACTTATGAACGGAACATCAATGGTTAAAGAACTGACATTTGACGTACAATAAGCGTAAAGGCGCGAGATGGCAAATTTCTATAACTTGATGTTTACACAATGGACTACGATAGCCGAGAGTTGTCTCCAAATAATCTCATAGGAGCATAGAAATTGTGTCGAAAATCTCATAAAAATCTCGTCCGTAGACACGGGCCATTAAAGATATATTAAATATGTTTATTTTGTCTGATTTCGCTGTGATCATTCATAATCGCCAAACAATTTGTTGACTCAGTATGGTGTTACAAGGTTATAGTTAAAGTAAGCAAAAACTGGTCCTAAAGTAAGTAAGTAAAAACACAATGCTGGTGAAAGAACTCAAGATAAGTAATATCGAACTTGGTTAAACTTAAATTGATTGTGAGAATTCTACGTAAATAAAAATGAGCTCAACAACGTACGCTATTTACTACATAATTCAGTGAGATCCAATTTTTGAATTTCATCTTCCTAAAGTTTCATCCGAAAATAATGTAATCAACTGGAATGACTAAAATTTCTAAAAAAAAGGGGGGGGGGGTCCGAAATTTAATCCTTAATTTCTATTTCGTCCACTTGGTTGGAAGATAATCTATTTGGAAATTACTGTATTATGAGTTAATTAATTTAATATAATTGTTAATATCAGTACATTTTACATACTGTACCAAACTCTAAATTTTATACGTACTCTTATTCATAAGTGTTGAATATTCGAGCACGTATTCAATAGAATATGGTTATTGCTTTAGAGACATGCAATTATAATCATATCAAAATAAAAATTTATCTGCGTCAAACAAAAGTAATAATTTGCAGAAATTTAAGTTTTTAATAATAAATTTTGTAAATTGGCTAAAGATATTGTTTCAAGACTGAATTTATTACAATCAACAGTCCTGAAGGATGAATTTAATAATATAATATAGTTATGAAAACATCAGTAGTCCAAAGTCATACTTCAAAACATAAAAAATTAAACAACTTAAAATCCTAAATAATTAACCCATTTATTAAGACCGTTTGTATATGCTGGTAATAATATACATTGATCACAGCCACAAAGTAATTTTGCTAATATTGAAGAAGACTCATATTTTCAGTTACAATTAATCAAATTGACTACCTTTATTGACATAGCATTATGTAATACAAAGTATGATAAGGGGAAAGGGTAATTTTCTAATAATTACGAACAATGCGAAAACTACTAAAATACTAAAATAGTTACGTAAATATGATTTGTTTGCAAAGAATGCTACCCTACTTTTTCTCAACTGCTTTTCTCAATGCTACATGCTTGTTACATTTTCTCCAACGACATATGATGAGATTCGAGTTTTTATTATTTATTTTATTTTATTTTAAACTCGCTATGAATAGGGAATCCAATTTCAGGATTTCGGGGTTTACAGTATTCGCGAATCCCGAGATTAGAACGTATAATCAGGTTTAGAATCGTATTCGGGATGGATTTATTTTGTCAATTACATACAATGTTAGGCAATACAATTCTTAGAAAATCGAATTGATTTGCGTATAGTTTAGGTAAAAAAATCGAGACTAACTTTCTAAGGTCCGATGAACCTGCACTTGCCATGCGGAGACCACCTCTTTTTCAACCCAGTTCTTTAGAAAATACCGAGACAGGTGCATGCGAATAGTACCTGCTCATCAAACTTCACGTCTGATAAAAAAATACAATGGTTTGAAAACGTATAAAGTAGTACCTTATGACAATAATACCAGCAACAAGTGAGGAAACTGACCAAAAAGTTGCTTGTGTACCAAAATTAAATCTACTATTAACTATCAGTAACGTCCCTAGGTAAAGTACGGTCCTTAAGCAAATTTTAGGATGTCGCCCCTACTATTTTGAACCACCCCTAACCTGTCCCTATAAATGTGTATTGTTTAAATTCATGTTACCTTTCGAAATTGTATTGTTTTATGACCGGGTCCATTAGCTTTATGGTTAAAAAATGCAATGATGCCATTTTTTGCCTAATTTTTACAGTGTAGTTTTATGGGCCTTGCCATATGTAATTTTTTAACATATTTTTTGTCGCATTATTTTTACACAATTCTGAGTAATGGATTCTTAAAGTGCCCTTTGATATCTGTTGTCTGCTTTTATACATGCGAGACGATAATTCTAATATTTTTATTAGATATAATACTATTTGGCGCCCCATAGAATTTGTCGCCCTTACGCACCGTCTTACTTGCCTACGCCCGTGGGACGCCCCTACTAACTAGTAGCGTACCAAGACTATATGATGAAATTCACAATCAAATTTATTATTGACTTTTTTTTATTAACTTAAAAATAAATATCCTACGTAAATTGTATATATTTGTTAATTTCTTTTATATAAATGTAATATTAATGAACAAATAGCATTTTATAATCCAGGGATCATAAAAATCGTATCTTGATATCCCGGAACGCGATTTTGTCTCGGGATTGGATTCACTAACTGAGACATAAAAGAGTCCTCCTTTTAGAAGAGGAATACCATTTTTACAATGTTGCTTTTATATATAAAGAAGATTTATATTTTGTAAAATTATTTCGTTTAATTGATTGACTTGAACCTTCCTGAAAAAAAATTAAAGGCCTAGTTATAATAAAAAATAATGCTGTCGGTGTTCATTCAATCCAATTGCGTATTTCTGTCCTATTTTATATTCTCAAGGAGAACACATTCTTATTGTGAAGTTTTAATTATTCAGAACATAGGTCTGTGATGTTTTAAATACCAATTTAATGTATTATTTATAAACATATATATAATTAATACATTAAATTAGTATTTTATATTCGTATAAATCAAATTACAGTTTACTCAGTAAATTTAATTACATATTTTCAGTAAATCTTTATTGTCCCAACAATAACGAGTGTGATTTCTTTTGTAGTTAGTGCGGACAACAGATTCTTGCAAAGCGATATATAACTATAATATGAAGAGTCGTTGTATGTAAATACAGTCTCATTCTCAATGATTATATTTTTATGGAGTCAATCTCGCTGTCGTTAGTTTGTCAACAGTTTTCTAAGAGTGAGCATTGCCGTCCGATATTGGGTTAATTATACACAAGTGCGCATTTGAATTAAACTAAATAATAGATACTTAAATAAGGGTGATGATTTTGCTATCAACATTGTTTAAATGTGTTCGTTTTGCCAGCGGTTAAGGGAAACATTAAATAGGTACAGTTAGTTTTGTTACAAAACGTCTATTTATAGTCAAAGAAACGTATGTAGAAAAAAATGTTTTGAAAAGCTGCATGACCATCCGTCAGCTATTTGTCCGGGAACCGTCCTATTTATTGCTTCTATTGATCTCCTCTGTTGCCCTCAAAAGATTATTACTATTAAATAAAAAATATTTTTTAATATTTTCAAATTCAACTTTGTGGTTAATTTTATATTATTTTTATTTTTTTATTAACCACTTAATTAATTAATACACCAACCGGTTTCGGAAAACACCAATCACCGCCATAAAAAATATCCAAATACATATAAATAAAAACGCCTACGCCTATAATAACATTTATATACTATGGAAACGGAAATTATGAAGTTATGGTGTATGTATGATATATAAAATTATAAAAGTTATAGATAGTAATAGACATTACCTTACATTATACGTATAAAAGTTTTAGGTGGTAAACAATCAATAACATATACTGTACAAAGTATAAATCAGTAATATATATTTTTTTATTTTACATAATCTTTAAAATTTAACCCCCAGAGCGTCTTCCCAGATGTTTGTCCGCAGGTACATATTTTCAATTAACATAAATTAAATAAAAAAATAACAATATTACTAATATCATCATTATCAGCCCGTTTTCTATCCACTACTGAATGAAGGCTTCCCCACACTTCTCTGTCCATTGCTCTCCCCCACCGAATGGCTGCATTCGTCCAACGATTGAGCGATGCGGCTTACCCATTGTCATTAAATTTTTTGGCGTATTCAATTGCATCAACTACTCTTATAATATTTTAAATTAACAATACTCTAATAAATTTGTGTCTAAACTCAATATTAAATTTAATATTTACAAGTAAGCCATATCCTTAAATAGAAACCGCTTCTTTATTTACGCTTCATAGTTAGTATACAAGTTTGTAAGAATATCGGTAATTTATTGTTCAACGTGGGAACAATAAACTTCAGTGTCCTCGATCCATACATGGTGATTTTAGGAGCTGCGAGTCCCAAATTAGCTGTACATCCATGAAAAACTATTTTTTTTAATGTTTTATTATTGTGGTTCTCTTTAATTTAAAAAAAACAATCCATGTAATTAAAAGATTTGTGTTTTTAATTTCAGAGAAAAGAATTTTGGTTATTTCGTTACACAGGAAAAAAACATCAATTAGAAAGGATATGAGAATATATTTTAAACCGAGAATTGCACTTTTATCTGTCCTTGACGGGTTATATTAAAATTTATTACAAAAATGGGCGTAAAAACGGTTACATTAGAAGAAGCAATGCTCATGACAGGTAATATTTTAAATGTTAAAAATAATTTATATTTTTGTATTTATTTGTTATAAAAGTATTAACTATTAATTGACTTCTGAAAACCGAGATCAATTGATTTAACTTTGCAGTGTTTATTTTTGGATTCGATATCGTTCTGATACGTCATTGCCCAATTGGCTAAATCGAATTGTCCGCATTTCAATAAATGAATTGGCTAACGACGTTGTTAAACAGTTGAAAAGCACATGTATTTAATATTTCTATTTATTTCTGTAAATATAATAGTTATAAGTTATATTAGTTTATTTCAGCATAATACGGTTGTACGTAGAATACCTTATAAATAATACAACTTATAATAAAATAGAAAATAAGATTTTAAAAAGGTATAATTGAAAATTAGGCATAGGTTTTAAATGATTCTAGACATCTTGTACGCCAGCGTTTATACAGCAAGATTTTGTATAATATTACGATAACACATTTTACCACCGTACAAAAAGTGTTATCTTAATATTATGCAAAATATTCAGAGGTTGACGAATGACGGAATCCTTTGTTGTTTGCAGATAAAATATATCATTAGGGTTTCAACGTACAAATTATATTTCTGTATTGAATGAACAGAGAATTAATTTTTTATACGAAGCGATTAAAATTCTGAAATTTATCTTATCATAGAAAAAATTATATTGACGAAGTAATAAATATACACTAACGCAGTGGAAAATAAAACCATTTTCAGTATTTAATTACTTTTTCTTCTTCTTAAACAGCACAATTGTTCTAGGCATTATTATTTTTTCCTTTGGATTAAATAATAAAAAAACAATTTTGACAATCACGCCATAAGTGATTCTTCATTTCAGATCTTTCATGCACGGAAGAGATGGATAATGTCAAGGAATGTCATTATATGTAAGGATTGAAAAGATTTGAGATGCAAATAAAATAATACTATTAATAATAATAACATTAATTAAAATAAAAGTATATATATATATATATATCAATAATTATTTTGTTAATATGTGCACTGCAGAATAATGAGTTAATATATTTTTAAACTTTTGAAGGGTACCCATAAGTTAATCAAAATGATTTATATCTGTAAAGCGTACAACAACAAACAAGATAACAATTTTTAATATTTTGTTCTTCCAGGTTTTGGAAAATACAATTTAGCTATTCTCACACTTTCTGGCACAATTCTGATGGGGATGATTTTCGAGACCCTCGGCCTCAGCTATATCATCCCGGCCGCACAGTGTGACCTCAATCTGAGTCTCGCGCATAAGGGGCTGGTTGGAGCTATACCTTTCGTTGGTATGTATACTTATACATATATTTAATATCTAATATTTAATATTAACATACGAAAACGCCGTTTATGTTAGATTAGATAATATTGGGTTAGGATCTTCATCAATTTCTAGTGCTTTATCCGTTGCATACGGATAACGAACTCCTTTGTTTACTGAGGGCGGAAATAATTGACGGTAAATCGGCCAAACCATTGCCTCAAGTCGTTAGTTACGATGTTCTCAATTTTTAGGGCCCCGATTTCCAGCAATCTTTTTCTGCATTATGTGTTGCAAGATCTCATCTGGATTATCATTAATTTTCAGTGCCGATAAATCGGCGTTTATTTTTATAACATTATTTTTATAGCTATTACATATAAAAATCCTTAGTACAAATATTATAATTCATTTCATTTACATGCAAGCCTATTGGCCGCTTCCTTCCTCGTTAGGTACATATAATCTATAATGTGGTAGGTAGTTATAAGGTTCCATAAGTTAGAATATAAGTTGGAAGTAAGGTAACAAATTAAATTTAATGGTAAAAAACAGAAAAATTAAATGGAGACAAGTAAGGATAATAAGTAAATTGAACAAAGTAAATTTTTGACACGGGCTAAAGATATGTATGAAGTAAACGAAAAGAAACAAGCTGGGAGCAAACAAAACATGATAAGTACGAAGTAGGATGTAACGACAAAAATAATTACATAAAATAAGTTGCTTTGATCATTTAAGGAACTCTTCCAGCTGACTTCATCCAATTTTGAAAAACCATTGTTTATTTAGATTCACTTTAATGTATTTCTGACTATTTTTAGGAATTATTTTGTCATCACACTTATGGGGCTGGTTGGCAGATACACGAGGTAGAAGACCTGTGATCATGTGGTCTATGGTTGCTGGATCATTCTTTTCCATTATTTCCAGTCTGTCTCCTGATCTCCTGTCATTCGCCATCATCAGATTAGTTGCAGCATTCTTGTAAGTCTTCATACAATATAATAAAATAAAACTAAAATAAATCAATCATTATTAAAATAAAATTTATCAGATGTACACTGAATGTTATGTGGAAAGCTAGGAGTTAACGATTAATTACATTTTAAGAAAATACCAAATTACCAGTAATTGGAAATAGGAAATTTTCCAACTTTATTAAATAATTTAGTAAATAAAGGTTTATTGGTAATTTACTGGATATTTTTAATAACATATTAAAGATAAATAGAAACGCTTCTAAGATATACTTTTTGAATGTCAACAAGTCAAATGTAATGGTATTTGAAAAGGAGGAAAGCAAGAAAGAGTGCAAAATACTTGTAAGTACTGAATGTTTGGAACGAGTAGATGAGTTTGAGTATTTGGGATGTTTGTTCGATAGAAACGGAAAGACAGAGAAATATATTGCAAGGAGGGTGTCTACAGGGAACAAAGTGAACGGCGCTTTGAATGGAATTATAGCTAATGGAAACTTGTCAACCGAGGCAAGACTAGTGGTTCACAATGGAGTCCTGGTACCGACACTGATGCATAAAAGTGAAGCCTGGAGCTGGCAGAAGAGGAACGAAAGTGGACTGAATGCAGTTACAAATGAGTTCAGTTAGGCGTATATATAGCAGATCTATTTATGACAGAGTAAATAATAAAGAAATAACAAAATAATGTAAAGCTGATCTTAGTATAGTGAGTGAGAGTACTTAGATGGTTTGGTTATATAGAACGAATGAATGAGGAAAGAATGGTAAGAAAGATATAAAGACGCAAGTGTTGATGGCACTAGAAGAAGAAGACGTCCGCGGAAGACTTGGCACGACCAGGTAAACCAGATACCGGAGGATGGTTCTGTTAGAAGCCTCATTAATTGTCGAGCTTGTACGAGAAGATGTATGAATGTGGATGAGGCGAGAATTGTATGTCAGGACAGAAGTGTGTGGCGCTCTGTCCTCTCTGCCTACTTCCACGGGGAAACTGCGTGATGGTACGTAAGTAAGTGAATAAATCTTTGGTGAAGACCCTTTCTAGACCACGGTTTCCCCACTTTCCATTATCTTTATATTTTAATTTTCCCATTTACTGAATTGTTACTCGTGTCGGCTGCAAGTAAATGGGTAATGGAAAAATGTTATGCAGTACTGTCGATCGTTCACTGTCATCTATCTGTCCGGGATCATCGCAATATAATATCCTTGGCTTCATCAGTTTGCAATTCACATTCCATGCAGAAAAGCGAACAAATTGCTGATGAATTTTGCGTTGAAATGAATTACGTAAATACACGTTTTGAAATCGCTCGAGAAGATTTTAATTTTCAGAAATAAATTACATCTATGGAAAAGATAAATGAACGAAGACGGCGGCAAATTTTTTCCCTTGTTGCAGCAGTTTGCGATCTCCAATGAGGTTGATTTTACGACTCAAAATTATTTTCATAAAACATACTTCCATGTCGGCAAGTTTGCGGAGGGACTGGAACATATTCGCGGAGGGTCAGTAGAGGCGCCGTTGAAAAATCTTGATACACCAAGGGCGCCTTGAATTGATAAAGTTTGGGAATGATTGTTACAGGTCTATTTTAATTTTGTATTTTGTAGTATAGCTGGTCCAACAGGGGTGGCGTATGCATACCTTGGCGAGTTCAATAACCCGAAATATAGGGACCGGATGGTGACTATCGGGGCATCATTCATCAGCGTGGGTTGCGTCATCTTGCCAGGTTCGTTTAAATCCCTTCTTTCAGTAATAGATTTATACAGTACACGATATAACGCGTGTTTTAGCTGTATGTGCAAAATACCAACTGTTTAAGATTTAAGCATTTTATTAAAGATATAGTTTTTGAAAATTTAATACGTTATATTTAATATCAGTAAAAAGCAAAGTCGGTGGCCATGATCAAGCAATTGTATTCACAATTCTAGCTTTTTTTACCCATGCGGAAGCAATGGTTTTATTATCACTTCTTAAATGTATACGAGTAATATATATATATATATATATATATATAGTTACGTGGCATATATATATATATATATATATATATATGCCACGTAACTATAAATGATTTAAAGAGTGATAGGGGCAGTGCCCCCTTGTCTCCGTAATCTGGAGTGTGGCGGGTGGAAAGGAATTGTCCCCGAAGAATGGGGTGCTTGCTAGGCACTGTGAGCTAAGAATTTTTTTTTTTTTTTCTAATTTATTAGAATTTTGGGCTTAAGCCTCTTTTCAGCCATTCTTCAGGGGACTGGAGCAGGGTTGTAGAGGAGGGAAATGGGGAAGAGATTGTCGGGGTCGGCGTCTGGGTTATAGCTACCGAGGGTGGAAATGGAGTTGTTTGGAATATCCTGGAGTTTTTTGAAGAATCTGGTAGCTAGGTCGCGAATGTGGGATTTGAGCTGGGGGGTGTTGGTATCGCGATGAATTATGGAGTTTCTCACAAACCACGGGGCTTGGAGAATGGATCTGAGGGTTTATAAAACACAAACAGTAAATTAGATTAAAGCAATTTGAAATTTATACAGATATACAATGAGCGCGGATGTGTGGATGCGCGGGGGGGGGGGGGGGAGAAAACTAGAGTGCAACTGTGTAATTTGGAATGGGAATTCAATAAAATAGGTCCGAATATGCGCAATTTTTTAGATTGGTCATACATTTATATATAAATACATGTAGAATAAAGAGTGATAGCAGTCGCGAGGGGAAGAAATATTATATAGTCACTTATTAAGTTAAAATACATAAAAAAAAAGATCACTCTATTTTTTTTTCACAGATAATTGTATTATGTTTTGTGCGGTATTTTATCTCTACATCTACTAAAAAAAATGTTAATAATTTGTCTCTCGAACATTACAGAATTTTCACACACACCTTTTCGACTGTTAAAAATATTGTGAACTAAATCGGTTAGATTTGTTTAATACGTTTTCTTAGTGTTAGACATATATATATTTTTAAATATATTAAATCTACTTAATTACAGTTATTCAAAACAGAACACGTTCATAATGTCTCATAAAAACAAAAGTTAATATATGTTTTTCAGGCTTAGCGTGGTTGATTCTGCCTACTGATTTTCGAGTTCCGATAGATTGTCTGGGAATAGTCTACAGGCCGTGGAGACTGTTGGTCGCAGTGTTAGCACTTCCATACGTGCTGTGCTCGCTGTGCATGATCAACGCGCCGGAGAGCCCCAAGTTCCTCGCCTGCATCGGTAATACGAAAGAAGCGATGAATGTCCTTCGATTAATGTACGCGGCTAATACGGGTTTCACAAACGACGCATTCGAGGCAAGTTGAACTTTTTGTTTCCCTTAAAATAAACGAAAATAATAAAATAAAGATTATTAACTTGATACTGGATTATCTTGCATCAATTAAGTTGAAAGATTGAGGCTTGTGTATGTGAACTCATTAATAATTAATTTAATTTGAACCAACTACGATCACACGATATTTTAGAGATAGATATGTTACAGTTAAAGTGTTAAATTTCAATTATATGTACATTAACTAGTCAATGTACGCACTAACTTTAGTTACAACTTACATTGCTGCATTTCGTGTACACTTTCACTAGATAATGTAAGATTTAACTAGTGAGTGTATGATCTCGCCGACGCGAGCTGCCCACATCGTGAACAAACAAGTTACGTCGGATAACAATAATAATACGCACGCACTCCGCAGCCGATAATAATGTTGCCAATGTAAGATATTGCTAGGAATTGCAATGTTGTCACTCGAAACAATTACACGTGTTAAAAAACGATAATATTATTCTATTAGTAAGCATATTTTTATTAAAAAAAATAAATTATATTCACTGAAATAATATTGGTTTGGTTTTAAATATGACAACTTCAGTGTACCGTACGTTAGGTGAACATTGTGAATACTTTGACAGACACCGAACAGTGAATGCATACAACAACTAGATAAATATACATAAATTCTTTTGTGTATACTGTAATTAAAACTCACACTTGGTGCATACATTGACTAGTTAATGTATACATTTCCGAAGTTTACACTTTATCTGTAACAGATACAAATTAAAAATATGAGTCGAAAATGTTTAAATTGCATGTATCCAATATCAACCTTGTCATAGGAATAAACATTTTTAAAAAGTCGTAGTTTTATCATAACCACTTGTGCCTATTGTTTGCCTAATAATAATAATAATAATGATATTAATTATAATAATGTAAGCCGTGTCTGTTTATAAATGATATTATTATTCCAGCACGTACGGTTGGCGGAAAATTTGTCTACTGGGGCAAAAGAAAAGTCGGTGTTCCGGTCCATGTGGGATCAGACCGTGCCACTGTTCCAGAGGCCATTGTTGTTCTTCACCTTCATCGCTTGCTTTGTCCAGTTTGGGAACTTTGCTTGGTAAAATAAAATACTCATTTTGACACTTCTCGTGATATATATGTAGAACTTTACGGTTTTAGAGTATTCCGTTTCGAGCTTCTGGTCCTGAATGGGATCGCTCTTCCGACGTTTCGTAAACTCAATTGTCCCTGAAAATACCAGTTGAATTTTCATCGGTTTACTCAAAGGTATTTTAAGATTTCGTAAAAACAAAATAGATAACTCTTTCAAACGGTGGAACGATAAATGTATTAATTTGAAAAAGGTGTAACATATAGGTTTGAAAATTTATCGTCAAAAATAATGTCGCTGTAGCGTAGTTAGATAATGCACCTTCCCTAGTTTGGAAAGAGATGCAGGTTCGCAACAACAATATTTTTCGATTTTATATGTATATCTTTCTAATTAATACATTTAATTAGTATTAAAAATACTCTTTCAATTCATTCATAATTAAGAATACTCAATGGTGTCTCTCGTCATGTATATAATATTTTTTGTTTTCAGAGATGCTACGAGTAGAGATGTGTTTAAAATTAAGTGGTCATTCATTTATATGAAATCGCTAATTTTAAGAAAAAAAAATTACCTCGAAATTCAATAATATTAGTTGATTAATACTTAAGATTATATGGTTCGTTTTGTTTGCAGTGCCAATGGATTTTACTTGTGGATACCCGAAATTTTGAATAAGGTATTAAGTCAACAGCAAAATGACGTAATTGGAGGCACCGTTTGTGAGATTATTTCAAAGGATACGATTGCTCGATCACGGATTGAAAATTTCAATGCTACGGTAAGCTACACTATTTTCTTTTTTAATTCATTTACTATGAAAACGGTAGTATTATCTTGCAGTCATACTAGTTTTCTCGAGAATCTATCTCGAGAGACGAGAAGAGAATAACATTCATATATATACCAAGAACGGTGCTTTTGGATACCAAATGTCAGACATCGACCAACAAAGACAACGACACCTCGTATATTACAGATTACCGTCAATTATATTTTACAATTTATATTGAATAATAAGTTAATTTATTTGAAAAAATGGAACGTTCGAAGACCACTATTTCTTCATATCCAGTCAAGTGGCAAAGTGGTTTTAAAATTTTTATAGTTGTTAAAATATGGATGCTGTAAAGTGAGTGAAAGGGTTTTAAAACAGTCTCTAATACAGATTCATAAAATGCCCGTGTCTACGAAGATTTATTGATGAAAATTTGGAAAAATACGTGTGTACTGGATGCGTCATTCTAATTCGCAAACAAAACAAACGTGTTTGAGCCTCAATGCTTTGAGCCACCATACAATGTAAAACGTTTTTTAATAAGTTTTTCTGCTTATTAATTATAAAAGAATATTTCACCTCACGATGAAGAATTATTATTTCCACGATTTTTATACTAGGTTCCAATAACTCTTCAATGCACCGATGCGGTTCACACCGGAACTTTCATGAGAACCGTTATCATTGGAGCCATAATTAGCCCTCTGATGATACTGTCTGGGCTTGTTGTGAACATCCTCGGGAAGCGCAACATCCTCATTGGTGTTCCCATGGTCTCTGGATTGGCAGCTTTCGCTATCCACTGGAGCACCAATCAACACGCTTCTTTGGCCCTTCTTGCACTCTTCCAAGCAGTGGGTGCTTGTGTTGGTATGATGAATGCTGTGGTGGTCGAGATATATCCAACTCATCTCAGGTAGGAAGGTTTTTGATGTGCAATATTTTTTTGCACGATTTTGTATAACATAATTATAATTATATAATAATGGTATATAAATATTATATTAACAAAATTTCCGAAGCTTAGCTATTTGTCGTATTGTTAAATATGATTCAAGGTCAGGAAGTCGCCGGTCGATTTTTTATGTGAACATTTTTTTATTATGTTTATAAATTCATATACATACCAACACCTATAAATTATTGCATTTTGTATTACTACAACTATATATACATATCTACACCTATATATTAAGAAATTAAAGGTGTGGGTTTCCCGCTGGGAATTGCTGGGATGGACTATTCCGGGAAGAGCAGTTGGTAGCGAGACCTAACGAAGCATTCTAATGGCTCTCCCTTGCACCTCTTGCGACCTGGACAGGGTGAACTTCTGCCGGACTGTGATCGAGTTTTGCGACTACAACACCTGAATGTGACGTCTACACTCCCCTTTTGGGGGTGTATGATTTCTATAGCTTTTTCTGGCTGCCCTTTGAATTTAATGTGATAACGAGTCTCACGTCAAATTGTACAGGTATGGCTATGGTACGATGATACCGGAGCCAATTTACGATGATATTGAGATGTTAAAAACTGAATTTAATAAATAAAAATAAAAATGTAATATTGACGAATCGAAGCGAGATTAATCAACTCTCGAAACGATTCCAGAATAGGGTTTAAATAAGTAAAATATATATATTATTACAGTTCAGGGTTGTATTGACTTTACTTATTATTATAAAAATTAAAATTTGTTATTTAGTTAAATTTTAAACCAAATTTACTATACAGTTCCGAGTGAGTTGCCATAATAGATTAACATAATACGATACGTACATGGTGATATGCCAATTTAATTTTGCGCTGTAACGCACAATACAGTAATGAATATGTGTGGTTATTCGTATTATGTTGTTTAACAATAATTTAAATAAACATTTATTTATTGTTTATTTAAGTTGTTAATTTGACACTTTGAGGGTGTCGAATTCGTGACGAACATTTTTATATATTTTTCCGATTTTAAACAATAAATACAATAAAATGCAGATTTAAATATATATATTTGAATTAATTTATGATTCATTTATCAGTCTGTGTAATTAGGTGAAACATTCGCCTGAAGGGTAGCCCTACGTTGTGGCCGGCGGAGCTGGCCCACAAACTAGGTTATTGAAAACAGATTTATTCTAGATCAACCAGGATAGATAAGCACTGTATAGTAATGGATACGTCGCAATTAAAAAATATATTAAGTGCTGGTTTATGGAAAATTAATTATATAATAGCAAAAATAATAAATTTTCAAATTCTAATTTAAGTGTAAGAATATATAATTTAGTAGAAGTGTTAAGTGTTTATGATTATTATGATTTATGTCTATTATTACAGAGCCATGGCAGTATGTTTGTCCTTAATGATTGGCCGACTTGGATCGATATTGGGAAGCAATCTGATTGGTTATCTCATAGAGGTTAATTGTCCAAGCAGTTTCTTTCTCTTTGGGAGTATTCTAATAGGTAAGTATGTAAAAGGAATTTTTCACAAAAAAGAAATGAATACCTTATTATTTTAATCAATTTTTTTATTGGATTGGGAAATAGCAAGCTAGAAGGGATTCTGTACTATAATGAAATATTCCTATCACAATTCATATAATAAATACGTTTTATGTATTTATTTGTCAGTTTTAAAAGGAAGCAGTTGGAGTATAATTTTTTTAATTGATACATAACTGTGAAAAATTACATCATTATTACGGAACAGTTTTCAAAAAAATAATGTAGGTATAATTGATATAATGAACATCAAGATCGCTCTGAACTTCGGCCGAACTGAAAAAAAATATTGCGAAATCTCGAATATCTGATAACAGATGTCGCACCGAATAACGCGTTATTGTCAGTAATAATTTAGATTGTTTTGATTTATAATAATAATAGAATTTTCACTTTTCTTAATATTGTATCTATTCACTATGAGATTAATGTTTAGTTCTATTATAATTATTCTCAGTCACATAGATAACCTATGAGTCACTAGAGATCGTAATTATTTAAATATTCGAATTATCTACTTAAGATTGGCTAAACAAAACTGGGTGCTTTTAATTTAATCTACACACCACATGTTGAGTCCAGTATTTTTTGTTTCTTTATTTAAGTACATAAAAGAGCCATTCAGTTAGTCCTCTTTTCGTAGCACAAGCGTTTAGCATAGTTTGAAAATAGTAAGAATATTCATATGAATATTCGGTGTACGCAACTCTATTTAAAAAAAAAGATCCCACTACTAAATTAGTTATCAGTAGGTCTTTTTTCCGTACGTTCTTGGTATATGCGAGTATTTTACGAAATTTTACAATACTAATCTTAAATCTTCCTTTAATATTTTTTATCATTTTTAAGATTAATATAAATCCTTTAATATTTAAGTGTTTTTTTACACCTGATATTTCGTCATTTCAGGAGGAAATGTATATTCAATGTATAAATAAATATATAAAATATATAATGTATATAGCATATTCGTAAAAATTTAGGCTAATAAAAAATGACTTATATTCGCCGCGTCGGTCAAATAAGGTTATGGCTGTAGCCTTCATGATATGCATATGAATAAGTAACAAGTTGAGATTATGTGATCCTACAAAAATATAACTTTTCGTGACTGTTCTCCTGTTCCTATATGTTTCCACATCTTACAAAACATTTAAAAAATGATGAACATTATAAGTGTCCTTTTGGAATGCTTCGAAAAATATCCGCGAACGTGTTAAAGGATTTTGGAACATCTCAGTGTTCTTTCACTGCAGTAGTTGTTCCAACAGGAAATTTTAAGTTCAACTAAAACTTCTTGCCACGAATAGTGATTAGACATATATATTTTGTAGATGTCCGTAGTAATAATTTAGTTTCTTAGCGGGAAATTAAAAAAAAAAAAAGCTTTGGAAACCACTGTTTTTTTCATGTTATTAATTTTAAAATCCCGATACAATGAATATACGCACCCATATAAAGCCTGCTAAATAAAACTGTCAAATTTATTCAATTAAAAAGATCTTGATTATTAAAACAGTATTAAACAAATAGTTAAAAACAATATGTTCATAATAGAGCCTTTGCAGAATTTAAAACAAAGAGTATCAATTTAATTCTACCCAGAATAGATATGTATAGTAGTTATCCAAAGTATTCAGTTATTATTATATGTATAATAATTTTATTAAAAATTGATGTACTAATTTACGTATTTTTTTCAGTTTCTTCTGGAGTTTGTTTATTACTTCCAAAACCAGGACAACCGTTATGACGATCAATCTACTGATAAATCTTTTATAATTTATTTAATGTAATCATGTAATAATGTAAAATAAAAAATTCATTCTTATGCTTACATAAAAAGCTACATTTATTTTCAGTAATTTCCTTCCCAATAACCCCCACTTACACAATACATTTGTGTAATAATCATATTAATTATAGTTCTTGATATTTTATGTAGATGCCACTGATTGGTTTGATTTTTATTGGGAGATACATCTCACTAACTGAACCACCCCTAACTAAAATATTTTTTAAATTCTGCCTGAAAATAATAATAACAATATTAAAAAATATTTCGAGTATTTTGAAATGAACATCTCATTCTCTAGAATATTTACATCAGACTACTAATTAATTCAGTTACATACCATTCGGTAAATTTGTAATCGTAGTACAAAATTGGTACAATTTAGTAGTTTATTAATTAGCCATCTTAACTTGCCTAACTTTGTATACACGGTAGTCCAGTGTCACTAGAAATCTTTCTTTAAAAATTTATTTCAAAAACTAATTTATTAAATACAAGTATTTAGATTAAGATTTAAAACTTTATATATTTTATTATCTACATAATCAAACAAAACCTTTATGTGTTTGTTCCTTACAATACGCCCACAGCATAGAAACATTAAGATAACATGGTTTTCTGAATGGTTGCGTATATATTTTGCGGTTATTTGATTTTAATTAAAGTAAATATTTTGAATCCCAGAATGTTTGCTAAATAATAATTAATTACGATAATGACGATCGATAGTCATATACCAAAACTTTTCTACTCGGTACCTTATAAAGGATTAATAATGAATAATTTAGAAACCGTTGAAATACAAAGGAATTTAAATTCTGAGAAAACACTAATAAACACCATAACATTCCCCAATACTTCGTCTTTACTCTCCATATTTCCGTTAACGACCGAAAACTTCCCCCTCTCCTCAAGTCTCGCCTCATTGCCCGAATAGACTACAATACTGTATTTAGTTTAGTTATCACCTGACGATCAGAGGGACTGCACCTCTCAAAACTAGTAGTGACAGTAACCCAACGTGTGTGTAGTACAAAGTTTAGTTGTGAGAATTAAAATATTATTATGACCTCTGCGTCGATAAAAAAACAATGATTGAATTAATGTAGACCCTTCAATGTACCTGTTCAAATATACCAACACGTCTCTTTCTGACTCATTTATCATACAAGTTTGCGGATGAGAAATTAAAAAGTATTTCTTCTGATCCAGAAATCTTCTGAAGCCGGTTAGTTGGAAGTTAGATATTATTTAAAAAAACATATAAAAACAACAATTTTATTAAAAATAATATCCAATATGAATCATTATAACAATGGCTTGACTACAAGTTTATCGTGCGTACAAAAATATCGAATATATAAAAACATTAAATTATGATATAGCTAGATGAATATTTAATACATTATTCAGATCCTAATTACTTAATCTAATAAATAAAGATACGCTTGGTTGGATTGTGATTACAACTCTTTCCAGTGAGAAAAATCAACGTAGGGGAGCTTGTCGCTGTGACATGGTACCGCTTCATTGCTGAAAAAAAAAACAAAATACCAAAAACGATGTTTTTTATATTTTTTCCTTTCAACTTTTGTAGTAACGTTTATAGAAAAAATCGATAATATTGATCGTAGACAATTCAAAATATGGTTTAGTTTTCCTAATATTCTAATAGACAAATCTATGAAATTCGTGCATTAATTAGTAGGGCTGGGTGAGAATGAAAGTGCCGCGGGAAGAAAGTTCCTTTGCTAATATCTCATAAATGTTACATGTGAACACCGGGTGATGTGGTGATATCTCCTCTGCCTCGCTTCGCACTTCGTCAGTCGAGTAAATGTGCTAGTCGGAGGTGCACGCGTCAATACTTTGTTTTTATGGTTGGCGAGTTTAATTTCAAAATTGCACAAATTGCTACATTTTTTTTACTGTGTATGCCAAGTCTTATTCACTAATATATTTATTTACAAATGTAGGGTGTATTTTTCAGCCATATAGATTGTCTTTTTTTTATTTTAAAAGTGCCGCGGTGGCATTTTCTACCACACACCCGGTACTATTTGTACAAAATGTGTACACTCACATTTATTTCTTCTTATTTACAGAATAAGGATGTACAAGAAAAAAACTGGGCGAGGAAACACTTCCAGCAGCGTTATGAAAGAAGCTGCTGATTTGGTGATGAGAGAAAATAAATCTTTGCGTGCTGTTTTTAAACAATTCGATATTTGTATGTAGAATATCACTGAAGAGCTTCATAAATCAGTTATCAGAAAATTCTAAGACAGCAGCACATGGGGCGGGTATAGATCAGCATGCCGGGTTTTCCAGGACAACGAATAAAAGATTTTGTTACTGGACTTTTAGCTCCACGAGTGAGGTAAGTGGCTAATCTGATTGATTTTTAAATAAAAAGAAAACTCAATGTCATTCAATTGTTTATGGTATATTAAATGAGTCTCATATATATCTTCTTCTTCTTCTTCAACACACATAAAAGCTCTATAATAATGTTATCCTGCCATTTGTAAAAAGTGGCTCTCTCATCCCCACCCTACCCTATGTAAAATTTATAATAATAAATTTTTGAAATAAAATAATTCTCGACCAAACAATAATCTAACTCATTTTTCACTTGTTTAAAAATGCGAGGATTAGAAGTGCTTAAATATGGTATAAAGTATTATCGTATCGCATCGAAAAAAATAGCAGCACACATCGAATTTTTAAGAAAATACAATTTATCGAATAATTAAGTTTGGTATACAGCAAATTTTTATTAAACCCTCACTAAAGTCATTTTAATTTAATTTTTTACATTTTAATTAAAAATTACGCGATACACACAAAACTTGTATATTGAAAACTCAGTAATCATAGTACTAGAAATAACCCATCAATAATAATAAGAAATATTAAAACGATTAAAACTTACCCAGGTAAATCGGGTCTGAGAAAAGCATTCGGCGATAGAAAATGAAGTTCGATGCGATCACTATTATCACATATTAGTCTGGACATGGAAGTTTTCTTGATTTCTGATAGTTGGGCTGAAAAAAAATGTAAATGTAATTAATTAGTTTCATTACATGCACTGATTGGAACACAATTTTTTTCTTCATGATGTTTAGTTCTTGATATTAGAAGATATGTGGCAAACCTATTTATGACAGAGTAAAGAATGAAGAAATAAGGAAATAATGTAAAGCTGATGTTCGTATAGTGAGTAAGATTAAGAAAGGATCAATATTTAGGAAGATTCAAATTTTTATTTATTATCTTTGTTTTATTAACCACTTAATTGAGTTTAAATACATCTACCGGTTTCAAAAATATCATTTTCTTCTTCAGGATGTCATAACTAACTAAAACATATATTATTGTTTCTTTACCAGAATCTATTTTTTATAGTACCTAAGTCAAATCGTTATTCGAATAATTTTTAGGAAAAAATTTTAGAGTGGGACTCGTAGTTAAATTTAGTTGGTTGTTTATAATTTTTTGATTAGTTTTACACGCTTAATTTATTTCCAACGATTCCAAATTATTTAATTTGTGACCAACACCGTTTATATGCAAAATTGACAATCCCAATTTTTTATCAAATCCATGATCATTTTCTAGCAAATTCTAAAAATCCATTATTATTCAAACATTTCAAATGCTCTCTTACTCTTATATTAAAATTTCTACCCGTTTTACCAATATAAAATGCAGCACAATCCTTTTTTTTTTTTTTTTAAATTGATTCTGGTAAAGAAACAATAATATACGTTTTAGTTAGTTATGACATCCTTAAGAAGAAAATGGTATTTTTCAAAACTGGAAGATGTATTTAAACTCAATGAAGTGGTTAATAAAACAAAGATAATAAATAAAAGTAATTATTATACCGTTACATGCAGCGCTCTTGTTTTGTTTATAAGAACATTTTAAAATAAGTCGATGTTTAATTTCTACACACGCATAATTGTTTTATGATTTAAACATAATCGATAAATCTAAATTAAAATGCGTAATTAAAAAGTATACCTAATGTAAAATGTCCAGGATTAGTGACAGGTCCATGTTCGTAGAAATACCTATCTCCCTTCTTTAATCTGGAGAACTGGTCAGCAATGATTTCTCTAAAAGTATAGCCGACGAGGGCATCGTCTTCGGGAGACTCCAGTAAACCCCCCATCCAAAGGTCTATATCGTAGGGAGAATCGTATACCTGGCCCACGTGCTCTGCAACCTGTTAGAAAGCATAAAATGTAAAATTCGTCGGTTTTGTGAGATAATTCAATTTGATTGTGCAATACATCAGAAAATCACTTACGGAATGCCCAAAGTCCTCGAAATGTCCAATCTTCGGTAAACCAACTAACTCTCTGTAATCATTATAGCATCTGAGGCCATGATCTCTTCCTCGTTGTATGTTCAGCGAAGCTAAGTCGATACCGTGTGGATTTCCTCCTCTAAAGAGGTATTGGGTTAACTGTAAACATTAACATAAGTATACAATGTTTTGTTTGCTAATGAATACTAGTATAAAGCTAAACGTTTGTCCCAATATCAAATTGTCACTCGAAAGTCTCAATATGGTAAGTTAAAGCAATAGACATGAAATTAGTGATATGATGTTGCTTCGTAACATTTTGATATCCAACATGTATTATACTTATGGAGGTCTATCTCCACAATCAATAATACCGTCGACGACCCCTGAACGCACGTTGGAAATACCTGGGTGTAAGGGCTCTCAGCAACCTCAAAAATACCCCTGGTACAGACCGTAACAGGTAACAATATAACGCGCACGTAGCCATCTGCGAAACGGGCTCGTACACGTCACTTCTCTTACGACGAGCTGACTATCATTGCTTCTCGCTGTAGACCTCTTACTGTATATACTTCTATCTGTAATTGTGCTTAAGTCTCAATGAACTCGTGACAACTATAAGTATTATTTTTTGTTCCGTCTGCTCTGGTCACACACACATACACAGACATTTATTAGTTAAACGAACATGTGAGTGAATGGGTGAAATATATGGGATACTCATTTACTCACGTTAAAGGAAAAAGAGCATATCCATCAAAATTTTGACATAATACATACAATAACGTCACTAATTTTCCTTATTCAATCATTATAGGGTTACGACCGTTTCCGGCTTAATACTAACCTCGGATTGATTGGACCGTGTAACAGAAAACGTAATGCTTTAGTACAAAGTTCAATGTCCGTTCTCATATACCAGGTCCAACTAAAAAAAGCTTTTTGATATACCTAATTCAGAATAATTGTTTGTTAACTAATTTTAGCGATGGACAGAAAAAAACGTTTACTAATACTTTTCGTTACTTCGCGATAGGGGCGTTCGCCCCCCTCCCCTAATTTCAGACAAATTTGTATTTATCGTTCGAAACCGCAATGTGTTTAAACAAAATTTACCCCCCCTAGAAAAAATTCCTGGATTTGTCGGTGATATACTTATATTTTAGAATAATTACGGAAAGAATATGTCACAGAATATATCTTTGTATTGGTTGAGAAATAAAAACACTATACAATTAAAACAAAAATTATTGCAAACTGATAATTGAGGAGAACGCACGTTATATTTAAAACTACCGCAAAAAAGTACAAAAGTGCGTGGGTTGCAAGGTGTAACCACGTGACATGCGACAGTAGTCCTTGTCGTTAAAAGTGAAAAATGCGAACTTGGTTTATGGTATGCACGACTTGCTATGAATAATATAATTTCGTTTATGATTTGAGCCTGCGTCGTGAAGAATATATTCATGTTAGTGTTGAGATCTCATTGAAGTAATATAGCACTCTAAGGAGCGAGAATAGTCTAGTAATATTGTATGTATTCAATGTAAATATTGGTGTGAAATAGGGTTGGTTTAAAGATCTCAATGATCGCGATAATTGAGGTGTTCATATTATAAAGTATTTTGTAGAGTTTTATAAAATCGAATCAGATTTTAGACAATAATTACTAGATTGTTTAATTAGATTTTCTGTTAATTTTCTTGCAGTCGCAAAGAAAATATCAATCGTGGCGCGAAATAATATGTTTTTGAATAAAGATAAAGTGACTATAGTACCTGAATAGTAAGAGAAGGGTCAGTTTCTTGCATCGGTTGAGAAGTCATTCCGATAAGTAATCTGTCGTAGAACTCGCGAACTCTCATCCGTGCCGGGTGAAACATGACTTCAGGAATTGAAATGACTTCATCGATCTCCACTCCTTTAGGAATCCTGAAGGAATAATTACATATAATTATTATTGAATGATGTAACACTGTTGTATTTTTTTAAAATTAATGGTATGCTTTTACATCGCTTGTACTATTACATATAGAGAGATTTGCTTATTTGTAAGGAATATGTATTGAATTTAATTTTTTTTTTACAACCTCGTGGGAATCAAAAGTCACTGACTGCGGTCATAAATCCCTTTATGTTATCGCTGTGGTCTTGTCTACAGGGAATCTCTCGCAGGTTCGTCTTGATTATGTTGACTTGTGTATGAAAGCTTTGTGCATAATACGGTACACGTCTACTCTCGCTATATATCTCGCCCACTGCAGCCTTCTCAATTTCATCAAAATCATAAGGATATTCGGAGCGTCAAACCCTTTCAAAAGACACATGTTCTATAACCTCCTTCAACTCTGTTTAAGTTATTTACGAATACCTGCAACTTGCTTTCTTGAGCCAAGATAATACCTATACTAGGTTTCACTACTTACTTGATGCTGGGTTTATCAAATTAGGTATAATTTACACAAGTTTAATTTTGTACATATTCTTATTGTTTTCATTTCTTTTTAGAGTAACATGTCAGGTCAACGAACGCGTTTACATTCAGTCCCTCTTGAGATCCTGGGATCTAGCATAAAGGGGTTGGTGTTTAAATTAACCAGCTAGTTCAATGTTTTTGTTAAATATGATGAAATGTAAAATAAATAGTGAATATGCAATATATTATGTAATAATTTGGAACAAGAAGATCGGTAAATGTATATTAATAAACAGTACAGTTGTAAGTAGAGTACTGGGACTATCGAAGATGTCAAAAAATGAACGAAAAGCACACTCACTTCAGTTTTCCGTCGACTGTCGAATGTCCAAATCGAAATGCCGCGACGCTAAACTCATTTGTGAGACTTGGATTTGTGTACATGTCGTAGTCGTAAGAAAATCCATGACGAGGGTATAGTCCAAATTCATCCATTGCAACTTCACCTTCGTAAATAAAACATAAATGTTGAGAAAATTGTTTTCGAACAATTTTTTTTTTTACATTATTATTGCGAAGTTGCAGTTTTTTCAGTACATAGTGCTATGCTATTTTAATACTATTAAAGATAACACATTCTTATTGTGAAGTTGTAATTATTCAGAACATAGGTCTGTGATGTTTTAAATACTAATTTTAATGTATTAATCATAAATATATACATATAAAATCAATTTTGTTGAAAAATATTGTTTTTGCGCTACCGGGATTCGAACCTGAATCTCTATTTCCAATCCGGGGAAGTACACTACCAATTGTGTTATAACGTCAGTATTCATGAAAAATACTGGCGCTACAATTGGTAGTGTACTTCCCCGGATTGGAAATAGAGATCCAGGTTCGAATACCGGTAGCATAAAAACAATATTTTTCGACAAAATTGATTTTATATATATATATTTATGATTAATACATAAAAATTAGTATTTATTTTAATACTAATTAAATGTATCAACTAGAATGATATACAGAAAAAAAATCAACTTATCTATAAATTAGTATTATTAATATTATTATATTGAATCTAATTTCGTAAAAGAGTTTATTACAAAAAATGAAAATATACTTATTTAATGCAGGTCAATATTACATCGCAGTAAGACTTCGAAGACAATTGTAGATTTTCACGGTCATCTGACCGATAGTAGATTTTCTTTTGGGTCAGTTTTTGTCGAATCAAATGTATTTCTATTTGTTAAAGAAAAAAAATGAAATTAATCAGCTATTTACCAATTAAAAGTGGTAGATATTCATTATAAATGATGTGCTGAAACTCGGCAATGACGATTTTTCTTGCTTCCAAAAAAACCAGCTGATCCGACCAATGGGGATTGAGTTCACAAAGTATTCCCGCCACCCTGTTGTGTTCTCTGGTGAACACCATATGCACAGCTACCAGGGATACCATTTGATTAACATGGCCGTCTCCTGAAAAAACAAATTAAGAGTCGATATGTTTTCGATATATTCTTTTTACACAACTTATATAAACAAGTTCTGCATTAATTTGCGCGACGAGTTTAACATCTATTATATTTATCGTGATGATACATTTTGCCGATTTAGATGCTGTGTAGGGATATAGAAGAAAAAAGTAAGCTATCAAAACAATTATTTCTTTTTTTACATTTTCTCTTGCATTCATTTTCATTAAATCTTTTCGTTGTTTTATTATGGTGACCATGTTATATTTAGACATACAAATGTGTCATATAATTTTTGTCATACTTATTACTTAGCACATATTTATAATAAAATGATGCAGGCCTCTGTTATGGCCCGTGTCTACGGATGAGATTTCTCTCAGAGATTCGATTCGAGTGCGCATAAAGAACGGCACAGAATTCAGCACGAAACGATCTATGAATCATAACTCCATATGTATTGCTTGCAGATTAGAATGACGCGACACGTACCTTTACAGACCCACAGACAACTTTGAGAGATCATCGTGGATACGGGGCATTAGATGGAATGATGGAAAATGAAAATTGAACAATTCTCGACAAAATATGAAGATTTTGTTAAAAGTGATTGCATGCGATGATATTTTTGAAAAAAAAAACAAACTAGAACCAACCAGATTTAAAGCACGCAGATCCTTGTTCCATAGTGATGCAGTCATTTTTGTCCTCGCTCAGGGGAAGCAGGTCCCTACCAAAATCATCGAACATTTTCAACCTCCCTCCAGACCATTCCCTTAAGGGACCCAGCGTGTCCGGGTGGGACCCGTACACCTGGGACAGATCCAAAAAGTGTGTCACGCCATTCATCTGTAATGGGAAAAATACGATGCACGATGGTTACACTTTGCAATGGCTCTTATTAGTGCTATATGCACTATTAGGACTAGTAAAGTGGACCTTACACGTTCATTCTGAATGACATTCGGACTGACGGTGTATGGTAATAATTGAAGGAATTATGACCGTGAATGACGAATATCTAAATATCTCGTCAGTCTTGCATCGTCAATGAAGGAGGACATGCAAGCGTTGACGTTGCCGATCCTACCAACTATGTATAATGTTTTGGAACGCTTTATTGGAAACTTTGCCCTGACAGGTGTTTTGCTCATTATAGCGATCTCTAATCTCTCTTTATTGATTTAACTAACTAAACTGTTTGAATTAATAAAGAAATTAAAGCATTATTTTAATTTTGGCTTACATTCAAGTAGTCTTGGAGAAAGAAGACCATTCCACGTTTCCATTAAAGCTTGCGAAATATGAAGATATTATAACTGAAAACTTAAGATGTTTGTAAGAACGTCAAATTGCAAGAAACTAGGATAATCCTTAAGAATACCTCAATACTGTGTTTTGTCTAATTAAATGTGGTGTTACCATTTTGAGTAATTTTTCAAAAAGCGTTTTGTTCGTACGGTAGTAGTTTCTATAGTAACTTTCGGCCAACGTCTGTGAAATCTCACGTAGCAAGTTCAAAGTGTGTATTTTTTAAGCCATTCTTTTTCCCAGATTTTACGGTTCAAGTGCTTGAAGTGGATAGAGCTAATATAATTACTGAACACGCCTTTTATTTTCACTAATCTTCATTATTTTGGCTAACCAGCTACTGAGCACGATAGTCCGGGGCAAAACTGATCTAAAAAAACATCATTCCGAATGACCTTCAGAATGGTAGTCTAAGGTTCCTCGTCATTCCATGGCAGAATGTCATTCTGAATGATCGTGTAGGATCCGCCTAAGACTTAATATATGGCTATTACAGCGTACGGGCGTCATCCACCTTCTTATATATATATATATGTATATAAAAATAAAATTGACACGTAGTTTATCTAGTAGCACGTTTTGGTGGTCTTACTATTTTTACATACAAATTTGAATGATTTGGGGCTATACCGCTAAACTGATACCACTTTCATCGTGCTGATTTTTGACGTAGCCGGCAGCAATCGGAATCGGTGTCATTTGTCGGAATCATTGATATTTTTTAAATTCACCAACTTATTTATCAATTATAAATGTAAACAAAAGATTCTTCGTGTTATATTTTTATTGTACATACCTATTTAAACTATTTTTATTAGCATTAATGCAAATTGATCATTGTATTGTAAACGAAATCTAATTAGTTTGTCATTTTATAACATTTACGAATTTCGTCCTACATTACAGTTTATCTCAGTATATTTTAATATTACGCATATTCTATATATAATTTTCATAAATTCAATTAAAGCATATTTGATTCTTGTATTTTTTAGCGATACTCACGGATTAATGTTATGTATTTCATATTTCATTCTATTTGACTGACTTACGAAATTTACACTTACAGATATGGAATTTGTTCTACATTCGACGTCGAAATCTTCTTTAATCGGTTTTGGTGATTTATAAATATTACGTTATTGGTATTGCCCTAATAAATATACACGAGCGCATTTTAAATTGATAAGTATTAAGGAAACTAGCACGAATTTTTTTAAACATATAATTTTGAAAATATTATATTTTGTACCAATAAATACCTGTTTAGCGTAGCTCAAAGAGCAATCATGATTAGGTGCTAGTTGAGTCCTCACAAAGTTCATACACCCTTGGTTGTAACGTCCGTAAAAATGATCTTCAGAATCCAGCTCAATAGGATAACAAGCAAAATGTCGAAGTTCTGGAGGTAAGACTGAAGATCCATCCTCGCTGCAGCAGGAAATTGCGCTTCCATTGGCTGAAATACGACATGGAATGAAATATTATTAAGTCTATCGAATATTTCTTAAGAGTTATAGTTATTATTTCGTTTTATATCAGTTAAATAGAGTTAGTGTGTATGGAAGAAATGAAGAATAATGGATTTGGAACCCATTTCACGTATAACTCAAATTAGCCCAAAATGTTAGTTGGAACCTGTTAAATAAAAAATTGGGAGTTTCATTGATTGGCGGGTGTATAATTTTTATTACCAATTTGTAAATTCGCCGCGAAATAAAATTGTAAGTAGAATGATACAAAGGGAATTCGCGTTTTGGTTCGTTTCATAGCATCGACAATAAATAGTTTTGTACTTTAGTGAGATCATAATAGAGTTAAATAAGTAAAATAAGGTAGTGTTATTTGAGATCGCACCAAACGTGAGTGTAACACTGGAAGAGATGTCGTGAGCGATGAACTGTCCGAACTGCGTGGTGAAAAGAGTGGCTTTGGTATGCGGACGGTCCTTGTCCAGGATCAGTTTAGCTGATGCTGTCCTGGCCGGACACAGTGGAGTTGACGATCCGCGGGGAGACCATATACCTGAAAACAATTTGTAAACATTTTTTACATACATTAATGTACGAATACAATGAAGATGGTCATGCCGATGATGACAACGAACGACAGAGGGGGCAGCTAAGAGTCCTATACATTCACTTCTACATTTTTTAAATATACACTATTTTGTACATAGGTATACTACTTTCCATTTAAAAATAACAATTGTATAAGTGTGAGTAATACCATACGTAATATGCGCTTGTAACGGTGTATTGATGGCGCTTTCTATTTTAATTGCTCGTTTGAAATTAATTAAAAACACGGTGTTCACAAAAAAAAAGTACGGAATGTTTATGTTTATATCTGTTAATTTTTTTAATGTATTAGTTAATTAATACTATTATACGAACTTATACTACAAAAGCCATAGATATCTTAAAAATTAATATTCCTAAAAGCATTATATATCCCAATAAACCATTTTTTCTCTGTACATGAATATACTTAACCCTATTTCTATCACATATACGGAAATCATAAAAAAATACATGACATATCGCAACAAAAAAACGGTATACGTGAAAATTTAAGTTTTCCGGCACCACGTATTTATTTAATATTTGAAAAATTAATATTAAAAAAAAAAGTATTACATATTTTTGAAACGGGCTGTTTTACACACTAATACTATTGTTCTTTTTAAATGAAAATCGGTCTACGTGTGGTAATTATATGACGAATTTATGACGGATTGGGTCTTGCACACACAATCTGATTATTATTGAATCAGTCATGATGCGTCATAGTCCTTCTATTTTGAGTCTGTATTTGTATTACTGTTTCATTTCATTTATACTTTGTTTCAGTCATGGACCGAAGCCTTTATTACATACATGGGAAGAGTACTATTGACATTATAGTAGCAATAAATTCGTCAAAAATACATCGCACTTTTCGTATTTTTTCTGTCATTCAAACGTTTTTAAACACGACAAAAAACTCTAACAGATCGTGTCCACGAGTGAGATTTTCATCTCAAGATAGTCTGTGAGACGGTGATTTTTTTCCCCGTGAGATTTTTTGACTTAGTCGTCCACCGTGTGCCAAGTTTCATAGATTCGAGCACCGTTATTTGTCACACGCTTTTACTCAAACAACATACAAATGTTATTCTATCGACCGTTGATATTCCGCTCGTTTATTGGGTGAATTTGAAACACAGAATAAATGTTTGTAATTTAATGCTTTCTTTTTGTTAACCTTCAATATGAATGGTTGTGGGTATTATAATTCTAGATAATGTTTGTGCGCACGTCTCTCGCCATCAACATAGTATATACGATTTTGAGTTCTTTCTCGTCCTATGAATCACAAGCGGTGTCAATCAGATTAACAGATGTACACGGTACTGAGATTTATCTCAACTAAATCTCATCGTCTATCATTCCGTGGACACGGGCATTAAGTGTTCATCGTCTTCCATACCGTATACAGTAATCAAACATTGATCAAAGAATACTTTAAATTAAATTTTAACATTTATAAAAACAATAATATTGTTTAATCTTACGTTATCGACCCTATCAATTTTTTTTGTGTAAATTGGTCCATTATTATTGGGGTTAATAAAACAGTAAGAAGAAAAATCGAAGCTGTGTCCCGTACATACATTTGTAGGTTACAGTTACGAGGAAACTGTATCTTCTAAACCAGTTACTTACAGGTTTTGATAGTACCAGTACACGTGTCATTGGGAAAAAATATTTTTTTTTATCTAGTCCCTCATTTATTTGACCACATTTGACCTTGAAATCAGAAAAAAAACTTAAATCTTTGATGCCAAAAAGGCAGAAAGGGTTCCTAACCTAAACATTAATTCTTCATAGTTGGGAACTCTGCTAGCCATAGTTTTAACAAAAAAATCCATCTTGTGGTTCTAACCCCCGTCATCTTAAAAGGTCATAAAAAGTGGTGATTATGTTTCCGAAATTGGCATATTTCAAGGTCTTTTAAGTCTTAATTTATAAACCATTTTTTGTCATTTCTATAACGCTATTGTGCAAGTGAAAACCAGAATCTTTTACGTTTTTTGGAACAAGAACAATACTATTTTTTTTTTTAAAACCTTTGCAAGGCCCCGTTTTTGTCAGTCGCTGCGAAGAAAATTGAGCCTAGTTCCAAGATAGTGGCAGATAAAAATATAATAATTTTTTTTTTAAATATCAAAAATATATATCTGAAATAGTTAAGCAACCATTTATTTTAAAATTAGGCAATGGAAAGACTTTCATGTGAAAATAACACACGCCTAGTTTCAGAGTAATAATGCCCTTACAAGACGAAACGCGTCTCAAGTAAATTAAATGAGTAGAATAAAAAAAACGAGTGTTTTATTTTCACATATGTGACTGCATTGATGTTGTAACGCGTCCCTGAAGCATTTTTTTTTAAATTCTAAAGCACGATATTTTTGTTGTTGATAATTTACCATCATCATAATGCGGTGGAAGTAATCTCTCCATAGCAGTTCGCGCAGCGCCCCAGGTGGTGTGAACCAGGTTGTTGCAGGTCCCGTCCAGAGCGCGATACTTGCTCAGGATGTGCTTGGTGCAGTGAGGCTCTGGTTGGCAAGGGGGCTCTGAAGAGCAAAACCAAAACACAGATCAAATCTACAATTCAAGTTATATCGAAATCACATATTTATTCTTACTTTTATCGTTGAAAAATAGATTTGCATGATTTTAGTTTCTACTATTAATGCACATATTATTATCATTTCAAATATGCCTAGCGCAACATTGATTTGAGCATTAATTCATCGTATACATACTTATCAACCTATATATATTTTGAATCTAAGATTTTATAAAAGATCAACAAAATATTAAATTAAATTTAACAATACAATAATCAGGGAACAAAAAATATTAGACGACCTTGAAAAGTCACAGAAAAGAGGAAAATCTACAAATTTATCTCAAAAGGTAAACTTTTCTGTAAATCCTCAACACTTCACTCTTCAACTCGGGCGGAGCTTAGAAAAATCACTCTTATTATAAAATTATTTATCAGCTAAAACATGCACTTTCTCAATAATTCACCTAAAAAAGATCAATTTCGTTGTTAAAATTTTAAATATGAATTAAATATATTAATTAGAAAGATATACATATAAAATCAATTCTATCGAAAAATATTGTTGTTGCGCCATCGGGATTCGAACCTGGATTTATTTCCTAACCGGGGAAGGTGCATCAGCTACAGTACTTTTGACGACAAATTTAATATGTTGCACTTTTCAAATTTTAATATATCTATCTATGTGTTCTCCTTAATAATTTAATGTTAATTTTAATGTTTAAATGTTATTTTATGCCCTCTTTTAGTTTGCGTGATGCTATGCTTGCTAAAATGCTTGCGATAAAATTAATTTTATATGTATATCTTTCTAATTAATATATTTAATTCATATTTAAAATATCACAGACCGTCTGTTCTGAATAATTACAACTTCACAATAAGAATGTGTTCCCCTAATAATTTCGTTGTTAATAATTATGATAAGGTGCTAGGAAAACGTTGTTAAATTAATGTAACAGGATCATTAAAATAGTTTATTATTACCTTAATCAAAATACGATTGTTATCAATTATTATACGAACCATCGAGTTTAATTTTATTGAGTTCCAGTAAAATATCGTCATCGGGAATGTCATCTCGCTCCTTCAGGGCTTGCAAAGCGAAAAGGTTTTGTAGCGCCTCTAATCCAATTTTCGATGATTCTGCATAGTTTATGCTACGCTGAGACTGAAAAATAATTGATTTATTAGTAATAGTAAGCGTACACACATAGATCGCTACACAATAAATATTATATTATTTTAAAATATTAAATACGTATTTATTTTCATACATAGAACTTATGCAAATTATACACTGTTTAAATAATGAGATATATACTTAAACAAATAAGAGCATGTAATCGTGACGAGAATAAAATAAAATGTAGAAATCACTAAACATAACGGTCTGATCTAAATAGATTTTAGTTAATTTTAATGAAGTCGTAATAATAAACAATAAAAAAAAAAGTAGTATTGGGTGGTATTTCTGCTTTTTTGTACAATTTATTGACTTTAGACGAGATAATTATTTAATAATGATGTTAAACATTTTGTTATTAATAAAATATAACTGTCGTGTTGTTCGTATCAAATAAAGATAGATAATATTAAAATAAATTACTGTTTTATTTGATTTTTAAAAGTTGATTAATTATTTATTTTGTTTCGTGCATTTTATTTTCCCTCTTATATATTTTTATTTCTTAGTTATTAACTTTGTTTTCAAAAAAATAATGAAAAATTTATTAAAATTATTCAAAAAATGAACATAAATTTTACCAACTCCAGTTTAAGATAATTTGATTATATTATTATGTTAAAATTGCAAACAAAACTATTGAAGCTTAATTGTATTTTATACGAGGTATCTTTAATATCTATATTCTCTTCTTCTTATTATTTTTTTTTTTAAAAAGCGATACGTACACGGAGTACATGTCACACCAATATTATTACTATGTTAAAACTTGCCTAAACGCTTGTAATATGAAAATAGGACTAACTTGCTGGTGTCAGAACCCCCGACCACTACCACCAAAAAGCTATTTAACTTTACAACTTAACTTTACTTCTGTAACTATGCCATACAATGATAGGTTATTAACTGCTATTTTTATAATTTAATAATTCCCTCTTAAATCAGACTTTTTTTTCTCTCTGAAAATTATATATTTTTAATGGGTACGATTTAACAGGGAATTATTTTAAGAGATGTGTGCATTAAAATAAATATTTTGTTTAAAATGAATTGTTTGTGCATTACAATAATAAAAAATGAACATTGAATAAATATATCTTTGTTCAATAAAAATACCTAATCTAAGCTAACCTAACATTGATATTGGTAACTTTTTATTATTTTATTGCGCGCATAATTCATTCTAAGGAACAAAGTATTAAACACTTCTCTTTTTTAATGTTTTATAAGGTGTGTTTATTTGATATATTATGTATAGTTAATATATAGGAATGTATGTAAAAGTAGATGATGTCGAAATACAGATCTAGTCCGTCAGCAACCAGTCGCACCACATCTCCATTTATAAATCAATTGAATAAATAAAATAAATAAACCATTCGTGTACCTGAAAATGGCCAAAGGTCGGAGCTCCTCTTGGAACTATGGTTTGATGGCGTCCTGCAGCAATGATTTCTTTTTCTTTCTCTAATAGCCTGTTTAGTCGCAGCCTCCCTTTCACCATGGCATCTTTCAGAGACTTAACGTCGAATACACTGTGCCGAGCTTTTAAGTCGTCGACAGCTGAAATATTTGCAACATGTTATTTTTCCTCCAATATGCAAAACATGAACGTAGCCCAATCATTGCGAACAAGTTATACATTTTATTGTTTCAAAACTTGTCGACATGTAAAGGAAAATTATTAATTTATACTTGTCATTGCGACTTACGTCACTCGCTTTGCATTTATGAAATTATGATACTGGGGAATGTATTTTTAGTTTATTTCCTTCTCGTATTAATGGGAATGAATGTTTTTGATATTATGGAAATGTTTAATATTTGTGTCTTGATAGAAAATCTTAGCAGTCGGTTATGTTAACTATAATATTTGTAAAATAAACGTAAATCAAATATTTATTTGATATGTTAAGTATGTAAATCTATGCGAAAATAATTCAGTTCTCATGTTAACTAAAACCCTATAACTGACGGAAGAATTTAAAATTGACAAATAAAGCTGCGCATGTGTTTTGTCTCAAAATCAGTCCCAGATGCATATGAACCAAACACAAGTCTCACACCGCGCGGTGATCTGAATACACGTATTCGTTTTAACAGACGTGTTACAAAACGCCACAAGTGTGCCATTGAAGCGGACTTCACTGTATGCATTTTAATATACTTTAAACGTGGTATTATTTTATATTATAAAATATTTTAGCTCCTTTAGTTAATAACTTGAGAAACTTTCCAAGAACAATAGTAATAATACACATTCACACAGGAAGACTTACACAAAAACGTGCTTCTGAAAGATTGAATGATGAATACAACCTCTAATGATAATACCCATCGCTTTTACACCATCGACATAACCTAAGTCCATGCTTAGTGCACTCTGTTGGTAAATATAACAATTATTTTCCTTCTTTATGCTCTTGGCAGACCAATCGGATGAAACCACAGTCAAAACTATGTAGCGCTGTGTACTTTTATCTGCTGCATTCCTGACGGATTCCTAGTGAGCTGATGCCGACTTTACCAGTTTCGTCCTACCATCAGTACATCTTACCGTAGTACCACCAATCTCTGTATTTCACCCGTAAACTATTTTTCAATTAGAAAGAACAATTGTATTAGTGTGTATAACAATCCGTTCCAAAAACTTGTAATACTTTTAAAAAAAATATTAAATAAATACATGGTGTCGGAAAACTTGTAGGAAATTGAACACACAACACATACAGTGGTCAAATTTTCATGTACACCGCCTTTTTTATGTTTTCTGTCGCCGTGTATATGTGATAGAAAAAGAGTTAAGTATATTTATGCATAGAAAAAAGGTTTATTGGAACATATCCTTTTAAGTATATTTATTTTTATTAAGGGGAACACATTCTTACTATTAAGTTGTAATTATTCAGAACATAGGTCTGTGATATTTGAAATACTAATGAAATGTATTAATTAGAAAGATATTCTGGCATCTGTTATTTGTTTTACTCAAAGGTATTTGAGATTCCGTAAAAACATAGTAGATGGCTTTCAAATAATGGAACGATAGATGGATTAATTTGAAAAGTGTAACATATAGGTTCGAAAATTTGTTGTTAAAAGTACTGTCGCTGTAGCATAGCTGAATAATGTACCCTCCCCGGTTTGGAAAGAGATCCAGGTTCGAATCCCGGTGGCGCAACAACAATATTTTTCGATAAAATTGATTTTATGTGTATATCTTTTTAATTAATATTTAAAATATTTATTTTTAATATTTGGCTTTTATAGTGTAAGTACGTAGTTAAACATTTATGAAAATGGAAAACCCAACAAATGTATTCGATCAGACAAATGTTGGTAATAATATAAAAATACAAAATGATAACTAGTACATTAAAAAATTTAACAAGATATAATAAACATATTTTTTTAAAAATAATAATAAATATAATTTTTACTGTGTTTATAGTTATTTTAAAAAGACAACCCCGCCAAATGACCAATTAAAACGCTAAGCGGCATCAATACATTGTTACAATGTACTTACATATTACGCATGGTGTTAGTCACATTAATACAATTGTTTTTTCTAAATGAAAAGTAATATACGTCTTGGGACATGTCCATCTCAGTAAGCAGAGTTATATTATGGAAGATATAAGTTATTTAGTATTTATATATTTTAAGTCCGAACACGAAGTTTAACACACCTGTCATATGTACTAACTCGGTACAATTTTTTACCTTTGTATTTAACAGCTCACATACTGAAGATATCAGCCATGGATGAGTGATTTTTTTTACTTTTACAGTACAGGTACTCACTGGTGTGATTCTGTCCAGTGGCGCAGCAAACACCTTCGCGTCCGTGGGGCAGGTGACACCTGGCCCCCCCGTGGCTCATTCGCACGTGCGCGGGGCACTGCACGGGCGCCACGCACGAGGAGTGCCCCGGGCAGTTTGAGCAGGGGGCGGTCTTGGAGACTATGGTGGTATCTTCCAATTTATCTTGAGGTAACATGAAAATTTATTTTTTATTTTTAACCAATTACCGTGAATGTTTTAATGTGTAGAAATTAATGCAAAATATAGAAATAAGAATATATTTTATGAAAAATGATCTCAATTTCGTGTTTCTTCTAAAGCCAGCTATACACGCAACGGTATACCTGACAGGTATACCTATTCAGGTAAACATGATAAGTTGAATTAAGGATTCTTGCCAGTTTTGTCACATACATGCTCCGATTTGCTTGACATGTATACCGTTGCGTGTATGGCCGGCTTAATAGATTCGATGAAATTCAATTGTAGGAATATTATTTAAATGATATTGAAGCATGAAAATTGGCCTCATAAATGAATATCGGCGATACAAGCGCTTGCCCGGACATGTAGCAAACGTGATCGAACGCCGTGTGCATCTCTCGATGTTCTTGCAGATTAAAAGTATTACAGCGACATTAAGAAGAAATATTGTAACAAATTTATTTAAAAAAAATTAAGAATAAATCTTAATATAAATTATAAATATCTTTTACTTGATATAGAAATACTGATCACGTGACCGTCACGTGACGTGGGGTCTTAAATGAAATTCTGCTAATAATATATCCAATCTATTTGGATGTATCATTGCTTCAGATATAAACTATATATTTATATTAATAATTAATAACTTTTAAATTAAAATTATTATGCGCATGACATTTTCAAAATCCAGATTACGTACTGTACTGATTGCCGTTGTGTCTGGCGTGTGTTTGCCAAAATAAATATATGTTATATTATGTAAATAATTTCTGCGAGTTAAATATTATGCTACACACTAAATATTTTTATTATTACCTACCTGTTGATTTGACCCAGGTGCCAAATAACTTTGACATTACAAAATCATAAAAACGTGTTATTTAATATTAGTAAAATTTTGTAAAAATAAAATATTTATTAAAAAATTATTATTTTCAATTCTTACCAATCTTAACATTTTTTTCCTTGGATGGTTGCGAGACTTCATTATGTCCAGGGTGTGAATTAGTCCGCTGGTAGTGAACATGACTTGCTACATTTATACAACAATACGATAACGATATGATCACAATAATTGTCTTCCATAACTTGGCCATTATATTTATAAAAAATATCTGGTAAATATAAAAATGAATCGGAACCACATCAAATATATTTATATACAAGTACACGAAATAAGAAAAGAAACTTTGACTACTCTTACTGCATTAAAAAATTGTTAGAATATATAAAATAATAATTTGGTGTAAATTCACATGTCCGCACTTAAAACTTTCATCTGGTATGAATTAACCACTGATTAGAATTTTACTTATTTGAAATAACTTAAAAGTAATTTAGATCGTGCGTTCTCCCGGAACGTCACCATATAAAATGGTTGCGAAATTAAATGTAACAATATTCACAGCTAGTTCGTAGATAAACGTAACCAACCAAGATTTAAAAAAAAAACTTTATGGTTATTAAAAATAAATAAACATTGATTAAATTCAACATGGGTAAATTATGTTACCGTCAAATATTGTTTCGTAGATTTTCTAAAATAGGTAGTATGTTGAAATATGCTTCATCAATGTTCGTATTTTTTAATTTTTTTAAATTTATTTACACCCAATCCCGAATCGTTTTGAGAGTTGTTTACCCTCGTTTCGATTCGTCATAATTACACATATTTTTATTTATTTTATTACATTCAGTCATATCATCATAACACCATCATAGGTTGGCTCCGGTATCGTCGCAACAGAACCATACCTGTAGGAAAAACATCTTAGATCGACTGGATGACTTCTGCCGAAGATAAAACAATCAATATCTGCCCTCCTCCTATCCTCTCATCCAACCATTTTGCATTTTTAAATATTTCCTTGTTTGAGCATTTTTACAATAAAATTCTATGGCCGGATTACCACAAAAAATGGTGGTGACTGAAAAGTTGAAAGGACAGGATTGTAATTAGCACATTATTTACAATTAAGTCCTTCGATACGCATCAAAAAAGGTAATTTATTATTAGAGAAATATCTTAAACGTTTAAAGTAATTATTAGGTTTAATTATATACGTTTTAAAGATTATATTGTAATATAAATTATATTGTAACATAACCATAAACGAAAACAAACTTTAAACATATTATGTATAATTATCATTCGGGGGCGTTGTCACCGTAACCGTGGACTGGTCGACGTTGAAGTTCTCAGCCAGTATCCCAGTAGTGCAACTTTCGTCCTCTTCCACAGTCTCCAAAAAGGCCTTGTCATCAAAATCCGAAGATCGACCCTTTCCTGACCTATCATCTAAGCTTTGAAGCGAACAAACCACTCTCGGCATACGTTTTCGCTAATCGTTCCTTCGCCGAAAAGATCGATGAGATCGCAAAATAGCTCAGCAGCTTTCCATCCCTTCTAGAAGTGGTACATTGTGGCGTATATGTGTATGGTTTTCGATGCACATATTAATTTACTAACCCTATTATAGAATTATATTAAAACAAATGTTAATTAAACGCCAAACTCAAAAAACAAAACGTCGCAAAAAGACGTCGGATAAGTATGCATTATGAATTACTAATTTATATTATACGCATATAAAAATAAATTTTCTTGGACCATTATTTTTTAAATGCGCTAATATAATCTACAGATTTGAAATTCAATAAATCTTACCGAATTTGCAATAATTCTCAGTATTATTTGTTCACTTTACAATAAATATTTTCTGTTGGTATTAAAATATCGCCTACATCCAAAAATTTTAGTGTAGTGGCAGAGATCTAAATTAATCTAATTGATGTAATTATTAAAATACATTTTTCAGGAAAACACATTTTTGTTGTGAAGTGTTTTAGAACATTGTTTTGTGATATTTTTAATATACATTTAATCAATTAACTAAAAAGATATACAGAAAAAAAAATTTTGTTGCCACCGGTAGTAACTAAATATTTTTTCGATAAATAGATTTTTTTCCGTACATCTTTCTAGTTGATTAATTTAATTACTGTTATTAAAAATAGTTTAACTTACTCTATCATTATTTTACATAAATATTAAGGATTCCTTATTTTCACAAATGGTTCACCATAAGCGATATAGCCATAAATCAAAATCTAACAGAAATGCTTGACTTTCAGATTCTCATACAATATTAAACGCATGTATATCGATGTAGAAAATTAACCTTTTCTACATCGATATACTCGTGCACACAAGTGACTTTTCCTCTTAATGACTTTAAATAAAAAAATATTGAAAATAAAAACGCACCACATGCCTCAGATATATGTATCATACTACCCCTGCAATAAGAACGCTTTTTACTAAATATTTCTTCCTCGTTAGTGTTTACGAGATTAAAAATACTAAATATCCATAATAACATTCTTATACATTAAAATGTCATACACGAATCTCACGAGATTTGTTACGCTCCTTTCTAATGCGCTCTTTTAACGCAGTTTTGTGACATATTGTGCCTGGGAAGTCTCTGAAAAAACATATTCCATGTTAAAAATAGTATCACAAATCAAAAATGAGTTCACAAATATATTTACCTTGTAGTTTTTTAATACTGTCGGTTGTTGTTTTCAAAAATAATATGATGTTCAAATGTAGATACAAATCAATATTGATGCATAACGATCTTGCTATAAATAAAATATAAGTAAGCTCATATATGATAATGTCTCGAGACATTGATGTCTTGCCAATTACAATATCTCAAAGGCGTCACGAAGTCGTCGATTTTTAATTTACATGTGACGACTTAAATATTGAGCTTCAAATTATTACATATTTTTTTTTCCAATTCTTTAGAGTCTACGATACTCTGTGTACTTTACATGCGGCTAGACCGCCTAATCTACTACTACAAATGCATCAGCGCTGATCGCTTTGATACTTTTACTAACTACCTTATTGTAATAAGCATAGTGGGTGTTTTATATTAATACATGAATGGGAAGGGTAAAAAATTTTAACTATATTTTGTATACATAACTAAAATAAATTACATTTAAATATTATTTTTATTTTTAAAAGTCATTTATTGAATCGCTGTTCGCTTTTGTTATCTCAGTCCGGAGGATCGAGCACGTTGTTTTGCTTCAGGAAGTAGTACCTGGGCAATCGATGTTTGTACCTGAAAAGCATAAGACTGGTTTCGTGCCCGCGATTACCTGGAACTCATATTTATATCAAAGCAGAGGGGGGGGAGGTTAGGAAATGAAGGGAGGTAGGTGGCATTGTTTTGCGCAAACCTTAAAAGAGTTACGATGTTTGTAAGATTTGGTTAAGGAAAATGGAGGTGGTGGTGAGATATCTGGGAAGGAGTTAAGTGGGATTACTGCATTTTACTCAGATTTCTAGAATGCGACTGAGTAAAATTTGGATAGTATTAAATGTAATACACATTAATATCATGAAGGAATAAAATATTAAAAAAGTAAATATATTTGTAATGTTATGATATAAAATGATTTTTCTGGAACGTCTCTGGTTATTTTTTATAGAATTGAATATTGTCTATGAGGATTGTCAATAATTCAAGGGCAATGGCGTTGACTCTGAGCAGTCTTAGCCAAGTGCATAACGTTGTGCTCGCTGGTACTTTATTCGCATTTATATAGAAGTTTTGTGAATGATTGCTACAAATTACAATTCAAATCTCTATTCAAAATTAAATCAAAAGCTATTTGCGGTGTTGCGGTATATGTTATAGTTATGTATTTCAATAATTTTCATATAATTTTGAAATGCTTTCGAGATATTTTAATGCGTTAATAAAAATATATAAATTCGTCGAATAAAAGTTATTCCTTTCCGTGTAAAAAGATCTGAAGTGATGCAATATTACACTATTTATTTTTAATAATAAGTGGCAAATACGGCGGTAGCGGACAAACGCAGGCTAAGATACGCGTTACGGTTGTGGGTAGAATATATAACATTAAAAATAATGTTTGATTCCAAAAATTGTATCTCAACAGTTCGGATGGCGTTGTGTTGCGAATATTTTCTAAAATATTTGTACGATAGAAGATGAGTCGATCAGTGCAATAGTATGACTACATTTTTAATTAGCGGAACGATTTTATTAATGTTCGAAGACTGTCGATGACTGTTTTGAGACTGATATCTACAATTGTGCTTTCGTTATTTTAAAATAAAGTTATATAATTTATGTCAAAATGGGTAAGTAATTAATTTATTTATTAGAAAAATCTTACTAATTTTGCACACCTTCTCACAACATAGCCAAATTTATTTTTATAATTGAACATTTGTGCATAAGCGTAATGTGTATCGTCATCCTCGCCTGTGTCTCTCCATATTCTCCCAAGGAGTGTCAATTCTTCGTCTTCTTCTCGAGCATTTGTTGCCCGCCACTCTTTTGATATCATCACTCCATTGAAGACAGTCAACACTTCTTCTACTGGTACTCTAAGACGTTCTCTCAATTTTTGGGAAACATCTGTTACCTTAGATCTCTGGTGAATTTGTACGCTCGGTACTCAAATTTCTCAGAGATATTTCAAGCGTAGTTCTTTCCATTACTCTTTGAGCATAATTTGTGTATGATGGTTTGATGACATAAAAAACTATCTACATACATATTGTTAAGTTTTCAGAATGGAGGAAAACGAGTTTATTTTTAAATTGTGGATTGATTTTTTTACATTTTGACATTTTAACAGATATACAAATTGTATTTTCTCTTTTAAATATGCTGAAGAGTGAAACACAGCGATTTTCAGGTGATGCGTCGTTGTTTTAATTTTTTATCTTCTAACTTTTGAGATTAATTCACTTCCTATAGTTCTTGAGGAAATATTTCTTTGTGTTATAGATAGATCCGCTTATTTTCAATTAATTCAAAAACTTTAACAAAAAAAATCGCATACTTGTAGATAAGTTTTTGTGTTTTTAAGCCATATTTATTCAAATGTTGTCAGCTAATCTGACACCCTGAAGAAGGAAATAATGTTTTCCGGAACCGATTGATATTTTAAATGACTCATAAGTGGTTCATAAGCTAAAGGTGTGTTCACGGATCAAAATTTAAGCATAGTAAAGATTTAGGGGTGAATCATTCGTTGTCTATTTGTTGTTTTTCGTATGGAGAGTGTTTATCGCCAATAGTGACTTTCATGCGCGTCCTTATCACAGTTTAATTGTGGAGACCAGCCCCCTTGCGATGAATTTCTTTCAAACTGTCAGACATGTTTGACATGAAGGGATGCATCTACCAGAAATCTTTGACGTATAGGGAGGGAGACGTATAGGCTCATGGCCCGACGTGACACCAATGGCAGGCGTGCAAATTTTGGAGATTTAACTCGCTTAAGACATTTTGGCGTGTTTTATTTAAATTTTTATTTATAAAGTATATATTTTATTTTGTGTTTTTAAACCACAGTTTTAAATCTTGCTGTTTGGAGTTTGCATTTCTGTTTTCCATATTAGATTAAATTACTTATTACTTTCCATTTGGTATCTTTTGTAAATCAACATATTTAATGAAGTTATTTAAATTGAATAGTTAAAGATGTCGGAAGATTTAAATCATATTTTTATTATATTACTGAAAAGCGAGCGCAAAATATTGCGTTATCAGAATACATAATCAGTTTTTCGGACATTGAAGCGAAGACATGTCCTGAATATTGTTAAAATAAAGTGTTTTGAAATCAGAACACTAACTTATACATATTATATATACCATAGTAGTAGCCGAAAGCGTCAATTTGAGTAAACTATATTTGAAAGATATACAGTTTTGGGGATGCGTATGGTTTAGTAAGTAAATAATTAAGAGTTCAATTCTTTTCCTTTGCTATGCTCCTAGCGGAGTAGTCACGACATTGTAGTATAAGCTATCCGGCACTATCTGCTACGATATTACGTACCACGTTCGCTAAATACTACTATACACCACGTTCCTGGGGGTGAGCCATTCGTCCATCTAGCCAACGATCTTCAACGATAACGAAATCTCTTGAATCTGTCTTGTATCACTAGTCTCTCCATTCCTATATTCCTTATGACGAGCCTTCTCATCTTATTTGTTTCTCGTCAAATGGACTGCTTGTTGTGTGAAATATCTATGGGAATCGCAAGAAGAAGAAATGCAACAATTGTCAGTGTTGCGAAATAAAGCTTTGAGAAAAAGCTCAGAAAAAATAAATAAATATATAAAATATATTTCAATGTAATGGTATTTATTTATAAAATAGTCACTAAGAAAATATCTACGGAATTTGATGTAAATAAACATGAGTACGCACATCATACAAGAGGAATAGATAGACTGAGAATGTCATTTAGGTAGAAGGCAAAATCTCAGAAATCGATGATGTACAGTGCGATGAACGATATTAATGAAATGCCAGAAGACATAAGAAAGGAGGAGAAACTGCATGAATTCAAAGTGAAAGTAAGCAGATATGTGAAAGATATATTCTAGTAAAAATAAACAATTAGATTTGGTTTATAAAGGTGTTTTTTTTGTGTGTTTTAAAGGTTTGTTTTTCACATTGGCAACACTTTTTCCTGCGACAGCCAATTTGATAGCTGACAGCTGATTTGGGCCAAGTTTGGTTCGCCATTTCACCATGAATAGACTTACGCCAGAACAGCGCTTACAAATTGTGAAAAATTATTTCGAAAATTCTGGTTCGATTCGCGAAACGCCACACAGCGCGCACCATAATCAATTTATTAAAAAAAAACATTTGATGAGCGTATAATTTTGCGTAATGGACCTGTGAATTGACCTCCAAGATCGTATGATTTAACACCTGTGGATTATTTTCTTTTGGGATATGTAAAGTCACTAGTCTACGCCGATAAACCAGAGACGATAGATGACTTGGAAGTCAACATTCGTCGCCTTATTGCCGATATACGGTCCCAGCTGCTCCAAAGAATGGTCGAAAATTGAACTCCCAGATTGCGTTTTATTTGAGCCAACCGCGTGCATGAAATCATATTTAAACACTAATGGCATAAAATTATCTTTTCAATTAAAGCCAATACCATGTCCATTATCACGTTTTTTATGTATTTAATTTCATTTTAAAGTTCTATATCTCTAAAAAAACATTCTGTATGCAGTATATTAAGAATAAATAATAATAATAATAAATACACCGCCAGCACGTCTCTAATGTGTTTATCTTCCTGAACTCTTGTAGTCTTATGGCCGGAATTCACGGGTGAGATTTCTCTCTGAGATTCGACTCGCCCCATACGTTTTGCGTGAGAGTTAGAATGATGCATTCAGTACACACGTATCTTTAGTGACTCTCGATGAAAGATTTAATAAGATATCGTTACGGACACGGGCCATTAGTGTTCATATCTCAGACCCATATTGGAAAATTAGAATGATAAGTGGTCTGACATTTTTAATCTTAGTGGACCGGTTATTTATTTTCTGTCATGTAAAATTTTGTTCAGTTTGTCCAACGCCGATTGGGTTATATTATCCCTTCTGTTAATCTCGGTTTTACTTCCAATATTTGAAATTAAAGAACCAAAACAACGGTTTGTTGTTGTCGGTCGACAATCATTATTTTAATTTTTTCCATGTTAATTATGAGATGCATTTCCCAATTGGTTCTTTCCAATAATGGAATTTTTATTGTCTGCATTTGTGAGAAAACGGAATTATATACGAGTTGTACAATTCAATTGTCAAGTCCACGTTCAATGAAATGTATTTTTATAATTTGGCAGATCATGAACGGTTCGAAAGAGCAGATTTCGAGACTGCGATCCAACATGCAGGCAAGTACATTATATTTTATTAAATTCATATTTATAAACTACGATGATTTGTCAGAAAGGTATTTAAAAAAAAATAACCTCAAAATCTAGTTTTAATTTACTTCTCTATCCCTTACTGAATTAGTACAATTTTCTTCCCTTTAGTAGGTTTGATCAGAATCTTAAATATTATATGTAAATCAATAAATAAAATAAAATAATAATACTTTTTATTTCATAAATGTAATATATGCATAGATTGATTTGGCAGTTTCTTCGCAGTGTTACACATTAATTTTAAAAGTATATAATTTTTATACACACAATTTTTGAGTTAATGTCACTACTAGTTTCGTGAAGAGCAGTCCTACAGCCTAAAGCCACTCCCACCTTTACGGCCCCCAACAGCCAATTGTATTTAATTTAATTGAATTTACGCGTGTAGATGGGAAACAATACTCTTCCCGAAACTAGTAGTGATATTAACTCAAAAAAGGTGTGTGTGTAGTTTAAAGTCAATATAAAAAATATAAAAAATTATGTAATGTGTGCAACTTGGTGTGATATTTAAGTGTCATCTACAAATAATATATAATAAAAAAATGAATTCAAACTGAATTTATAAGTATCTACTACTGAATATGTTTTAATAGTAATATTTTTACAATATTCAAATGCGTATACTAAACTGAAAAAAATGTTTTAATTTCCCAATATCTTATGTCAGCTTAATATTATTATTTGTTTAGATTAATTAGTTTTTATTTAGATATTAAGTTGAATTATATAATAAATATTTTGCGCCTGTATTTTGCTCAATTTTAAAATCAGACATGCCCAATTTTTATGGTTTTTGAGTTAGGTATGTACAAATATAAAGTAAATTAATGTCTACAAGACTAGCCTATCGAAATTAGATAAATATCACCGCATTTCGTATAAAAACACATTTAAAATTTTCTTGTTACTTCAATCGCAGATATGTCTAATAGATAATTAATTCAAACCCAGACAAATATGTTTTCAGACAATAAGACGACAGTATTTGGTCATGTGACCTGTAGTTACTGGTCATTTTCAATATGATTCCAAGAGTGACATGACATATGATGGGTTTTTGTATTTTAAAAAGGTAAAGTTGTCATGTTTATTATTTTTCTGATGACATGAATTATATTTAATTTAGGATTCGGCCGTTACCAGGCAAGGTTGCTGTTTGTGTGTGGCATTATCTACGCTACCTGCGCCATGTCCACAACAACCCTTAGCTTCGTACTACCCTCTGCAAAGTGTGACTTTAGCCTCACCTCGAGTGACAAGGGAAAGCTGAACGCCACTCCTCTTATAGGTACAGCGTTATTTTTTTTTATAATTATCGAGCCTTTTCACCCTATTCTACCAGTAAAGTGTTTGAATATCTATAAATTCTCTCTCGCTGTTTGCAATCATATTTGTACTGAAAATCTGTATTTTATATCAGCGTACATAAATAGTATTATTTGGATGGGAGATTCATAATATATTTGATGATTGAAAATTTAAATACTTCAACATAGAATGGTAGTAAATGAAGATGTATAATATATTGAAAATATTAATTATGGCGCTGAACAGGAATGTGTTTCCTTTAATGGTTCATGTCCACGGACGAGATTATCATCTCAAGATAATCTCTGAGACAGGGATTATACTCCCATGAGATTCTTTGAAAATGACTGTCAGCTTTCGTAGTCCATCATGTTCATACCAAGGGCCGGTTGTGTGATTATTATCGGTTGCAGGTTATTGATACGTCAAATTTACTGCTGTCAAAGCATAGACAATAAATCTCGCCTCACAGTGTGGTAAGACTAATAATCATGAAATACGCTTAATCTATGGCTTTTTTCGCCTCTGCGTTCGAAATCTGATACTTTACTGGTGATTTTTTTTCGGTTTATGTGCTAATGAATATTAAACAACGAGATTATCATCGGACGAACTCTCATGTCGTATACTGCAACTTTTAAAGTATCAGTGTCACAGATGACTTTTGAAACAGCTGTGAAGAGTCCACTATTTTTAACCAACGGTTTTCAGTTTTAATCATCCGATATTCGAGAGTAAAATTAGTTAAACATTTTTACCAACGATCGAATAACCTGTATTCGCAACATTTTTAACATTAGTAACTTGTTTTACAATAGTAAAAAGTTAACACTGATCACACAACCGACTCTAAGTCTCAAAGATTCGTTGTTTCGCGCCTTACTTCACACTTGTACGTCAGACGTCAAATATCAATAAGTTGATCGTTGATGTTCCGTACGTCAGTTGGGCGAATTTAAATCTCTCCCGTAGTGTAATAAATGTTTGTTATTTAATGATTTTATTTGTTGAACTTTACAGAATAAATAGTTGAAGGTGTCCGTGGTTTTAAATTATGTTTGTACGCTCATGTCGAGTTTTGTTATAAAATCGAACGTCATGGATTTGAGATTTGTCTCTTTCTACCAATAGAAATAGAAAAAAAGAATTCATTTTAATGTTATATTATTTGAAAACTTTGTACAATTCAGGTATGGTGGCGGGATCATATATTTGGGGTTCTCTAGCGGATTCCAGAGGTCGAAAAACCGCCATTTTGTGTGCTCTTCTCTTGGATGCTTTTGCTGCGATTGCGTCATCACTGGCTCCTAACTTTCCACTGTTCCTGGCCTGCAGGTACTAATCCATATGGAGTCGTCTTCACTATTTATGTATTCCAATGATTAAAAGGTTTTATATGTACGAAAATACTTATTAACACCATCCACTAGACAAACATGATTCGTTTAATGACAACTTTAATTCTAAAATTAAATAATTAATTATATGTTCATTGTTTTGGGTAGAGCACGTATTATAAATTAGGGCACAGATGAAGCCTGCTATAGCATAATTGTTATCACATTTTGAAATATTTAATTGTATAATGAAATAATCGGGTATCTCACTACAGACCATGACAACATTAGAATACTCCTTGAACTTTTGGTCTTGGACTTATTTGCAACTTCTTCGTCCTCTAGTTTCAGTGCCGTACCCGTCTTAAGAAAATTTGTATCAGATTATCAATTATTTATTCATTTTTATTATATTATACATACTTCAGCTCATACTTCATACTTATAATATTTAGAAAAAAATCTTACGGTAGAAATGTTTATGATATCAATTTTCAATAAAATATTTTCATTGTTGAGGTATACTGTTGAAATATTATATGACTCATATTTTTTCTGAAAATAGAATTAGTTTGGGTGGAATATAAATAAAACAATGTTATAAAGTCTACTCGAGTTTATTTGCACTACTCGAGTTTCGAGAGAAACAGTAGGTACCTCTCATCGACAGGTAAAGTTTTCTCTCTAAATAATGTAATATTAAACTTTAGTTTATGAACGGTTTCTCTCGAAACTCTAGTAGTAAAAATAAACTCAAGTTGAATTACAACATTATTTTATTTATATCCATCCACTGTGTGATGAAACTCTACAAAGTTAACGCCAATTCTATAAATAATATGAGAATTAGTTTATTTTGATTTTTAGAAATAAATCATAAATTAATGAAAAATTGTCAGTATTATCTGTCAGAAGATGCCATAAATCATTGATATAGGTATCATTTGGGCATGTGAGGTTAAGGTGAGGTCTTGAAATATCGTTTTGGTATTTAAAAAAATCATTCATACGCTTGCTGATTTCATATTGTCAATCAAGATGCTCTTATAGTAAATTGATTGGTGAATATATATCCAATCAAAATTACCACAAAGCTGGCATATTTTTTGTAGTCCTCCCGTGCATTTCCAGATTTCTAAATGGCTTCGGAGTCATCGGTGCCACAAGCCTTGTGTTCCCCTATTTCGGAGACTTCCTTTCCGTCATCCATCGGGATGTAATGCTGTGTCGACTTGAAGTCTTCTGGACAATGGGAACTATATTACTACCAGGTAAAGAAACCATTTTATAAGATTCTCTTAACATCACCATATCGAAACTAATCAAAGAGCACTGCATTTGAAATATTTATATTTTTTGTTCCTCTTATTTTCATTTCAATCTGGTGCTACTCAATTTTATAAATCTGTAATAAAAATCTTTAAAAATGTAACCCCTTTTCTTATCCGAAAAACAAGTATCATTGTTAAGTATCAAAGAAAAGAAAAAAGTTATTCAGACATAATCTGCATTGCAGCGATTCGATATGCATTGTGAGAAAATGTCACGTGAATAATTACATTATGTGGACGAAGATAGTCGGACAAGTGATGCCGCACCAGGTGAATTCCAGAAGGTCTGCCAAAACCATTCTTCTCGACTCTTGCCAAGATGGTGAACTTTCAAGCCGTGCAGTGTGTCGCATTGTTGAATTAAAGTAATGACAGTTTTTACGTAAGAGACACGCTGCAATATGAAAACAAAACTTTGTTTTGATTTTTGTTTATATTGTAATCGAGTAATTATATTGGCAATGTTTTCCCTTGACAATGACACGTCACGTTTTTAGAATCAAATTTTTAAAATTTGTTAATTTGAATACATCGTTATTTATTTGAATATTTCATTATTTAAATTATTTTTAATCTTTTATTAATTGTGCTATTGATACATTTTTCGATAATATTTTATAATTTTTATATTTTATGGCGGATTGTGTAGGTATCTATCTAACTTACAAAATTTTGAATATTGCTGAAAAAACATATTTATTCCATTTATTTAGATAAAAATAATAACTAACATAAATAATAAATAAATAAAAATCAAGTAAACATAGTAAAAGTATTTAAAAAGAAATATAGTGTATAATAGTCTATTTACATATATTAATCTTTTACATATTTAAAATATGAAACAGATATTTTGCAAGTATTTTTGCTGTATGTTATAAATAAAATACCTACTAAGACTTTATCTATTCTTGACATCAGCATGGAGCCCAATGAAAATATTGGTGTAGGTGTATTCTTGAGGACGCCAGGACCCATACCGGGTTGTGGAGCCAGTTGGTTCCTTGTTGTTGACATAAAATTTACATTTATAAATATACATTTTTTTTATTAACCACATATTATTTACATTTTTTAATAAATTATTATGAAAAGAATTGTACATGGCTAGCAAATAAAATATACTAGATAATTTCCACTCCTGATGACGTGACAGGGTTGGCTTGGGCCGTGATCCCGTCGCCCTGGTGGTGGGGCGGACACGCTACAGCCCCCGTGGCCCCCTGGCGGGCCTTCGTGGCGCTGTGCGCGGCGCCGCCCCTGCTGGCCGCCGTGGCGCTCACGCAGCTGCCGGAGGCGCCGCGCTTCCTGCTCACCACGGGCAGGAAGGACTCGGCGCTGGACGTCATCAAGAACATCCACACGGCCAATAAAAACAGGAGCCATTTTAAGGTAATGTTTCAATTTATTTATTATACTATACATGACATAACAGTTCAATGATTACTCATAAGAAATGTGGTTTATATTTTTTACATTTAAAAGTATAATCATTAAAACTTAAGCTTAACTTAAAAATGCTCAACACGTGGGTTTACTACCTTCCGTATCCTGTAGATACTACAGTGGGTGTGAACCGTGCAATGATAATGAAATACAATGTACATAAAACAGGAATTTAAAAATAATTGTGAATTTACCATTTACCACCACTATGTTTAGCGTCATATGTTCAAGTAGATTGTGAGTGTGAAGTTCGGCGTTCTACCTTCTCACCGGCTTGTCAGTGGTGAACACAAGATCCCCAGAAACGCATACCCACATTAGTTTGTCACATTTTGCCTTCATCTTAAACTGGGAAGAATATATTTATAATAACTGGAGGAGATAAATGAAAAGGTGTTCGTTATATAATGGAATCTAATCATAAAAAATAACATAAATAAAGTTAGAATCAAAACACAATCTATTTTAATAAATCCTAATTTTGCCGCATTGGACGCGAGTTCGACGTTCTGTGATACAGGCTGGTGACAACAAGATCGAAATGTTACAGCAGATAGCATAACCTCCAAACCATGCTCGTCCGTGCACATTCCATCGTAGTATCCCATATCCATGACCCATCATCGTAGTTGGTTCTCTGCATCCAGGACGACGCAATAGGATTCGTATGCAGAATTGTAGAAAATTAGATGTAATGTAGCCCGTGGTAGTAATAACACCGAAACCAAAGTAGTGAAATGTAACCAAAGGGAAACGTCTCGTTTCCTGTAAAGATCATTCACAATGCGAATAGATTAATAAATTATAGTAAATTATGCACTAGTGATAGAATAACATAAAAGTATTTAACCTTTGGTTACGTTGGATGCTCACGGTTACATCTTAGATACGTTGGCCGCAGCAGTGTATCGCGTAATTTGGACAGCTCTGCTCGATGAATTGAAAAAAAACCATAGATGCTGACCGTTTTTATAATCTTCAAAATAGATCGCGATACCAATACATGGCAATTTTGAACGTGACACCAGTTTGTAATGTCATATAGTTATATATCTTATCTCTTTCGGCAGCCTTTTCTCTACCGATACTACACATAAATGTAATTTAAATCTGCGAACTAAATTGCTTTCTCTTTTAAATTAATAATTTTGTTAAATTTTAGACTATTACTTTTGAATAGGTTGATTTAGTCTAAATCGAAAAGGTATACAATTATATTTGTACCAGGGTGATAAATACTGCACATCTATCTTATTACTTTTTAAAATTAGGTGATAGAATATAGAAATAGTGTATAGAATACACGTGTCTAAGCGCTTTAAAGCTTGTTATAAAAACAGGGGACAAGTATTGGGCCTCCAGACAGCGTATTCCAGGTTCAGTTTTAGTATTTAGGGCGTTATCGTGTGCAGTACAAACATCGCATACCTAACACAGCATTGGGAAATGCGCTACCTCGCTAAAGCTGAAAGCGGAATAAGCCTACAGAACGAAGCTCAAATTTACAAATACTTTGAGGAGTTTTTTACCGCTAGTTCAAACAAGGATCTTAACTATATTAGATTGTTCTAATATAGCTATATCTATCTAGTTTTATTAGTTTAATCTGTATCGTACAACTCGCAGATGACGCTATTATCATTAATAATAGTATTGTAAAATATAATTCATATCATTAAAGAATTAAAATTAACCGTTAAAGAACAATTTATTTAATTAATTAGGTAATTGTTACAAGATTTAATAATTTAATTTATTTTAAACAAAAAACAAAGAAATACCCTACTTTTCAACCGACTATTTTTCCAGGTGACGTCACTGAGCAGGAGCGTTAATAATGGAGATAGTCCGCCATCACACCGGCGCTCCTCCTCTGCACCACCTTGCATCCCTACTCCAGGGTCTTCTAAGAATCGCGCGGCCGTTCTCAGGGCCTCCGATGGAACGGTACATGCCCCGCCCACTTCCACCTCTAAGTTCCATAATAAGTTCAGAGAACTGATTCAAATCAGCAAGACGCTATTCTCTCCGCCGTATTTGCAATACATACTCTTAGTTTGCTTCGTGGATTTCGGTTTAATGTTTAGGTAAGTACTTTAGTGTTACTTATAAGAATTCAAGTAAAATCCATGCAAAAAAAACCTAGTTCTTCAGGTTGGAGTCTGTGCGAGGGGCTGATACCCGATTTACATAAAAAAATTATGAACAACAAAAGAGAAGGTAATATCAAGACAAATCTGCAAGAGGTGGGCGAAGTGGGCACACTGGACCACATCAGCGATATCAACTATTGGATGGCACTCTGTAGTGACTGCGATCATGGTCTATCTATGATACTATTAAGGCTTCACATTAAAAAATAATTAATATTTCAAATCGCCGATTATTAAACAGTAAAAAACACACATTAATACGATCGATATAAATATTATTTAGTGAGAAATTATTGTGTTTTTGATGTAAAACATGATTTTAAATAATAGCTGAAGCCTCAAAGCATGTAAGTAAATATAATATATTATTTAAAATTATTTGTTTTCACTAACATAGTGTTTTAAAAACGTCGAAAATTGATCATATGTACTGCAAATTGAATGGTTTATAACTCTATTCATTTTTAACATTTTGCTCATTTGGTTTAATGCAAATTTGTCTCCGTAATCTTGACTTTAAGAAAATACATTTCATATATTCAAGAATTTTTTATATTATAGCAATTTTGTGGCACGCAGAAAATAAATTTAATGGCCGCGGTCTTTCTTATATTGCTTGTATTTTCTTAATTATGTCATATAACATTCAATTTATAAATTGGACATTAGTGTAACATTTTTATTCAAGTAATAGTTTTTAAAAAAAGTTAAATCTATTGTATAACTTCTAATATAAATTAATAATAAAAACTCACATTTCCTACATATTCATGAATCAATTAGAAAGATATACAGAAAAAATCTCTATCGAAAAAACATTTCGGTTGCTACCGGGATAAGAACCCGGAACTATACCTATCCGTTACCATTTCGCCATATTAACCGAATACGTTTTCTAAAAATCTTGGAACTTACATTTTGTAGCCTTTTTTATAATTGATACATCTATTATTTCATTTTTAAAAGCAATTAATTTTATATAGCAATGAATCCCAAATACCTTTAATACATGCTGGGGTACTTAAATCAATATGATGCTACACAAAGAGGATGACGAAATAATATGCAGTTAGATTATTATTATTATAAAACAGTGGATTATACTTATACATACATTGAACATAACCAATGATGTGAAAAAAATTTCGGACAAAGGTAAAAAATAATATTCTTCCAAACATACGGAAAAATATGAAACCTTAAAAGACAAAGGTTGATGATTGGTTTACGACTGTAGGACGAGTTGAGTCGGACAAAATATTCACTATTCTATGAAATGAAGTCAATTATTCATTATTTAATTATTCCCCTAATATAATGCAAAGTTATGCAAACGGTGATTATATATAAATAAAATATGATTATTATTTTCACATTATGTGCGGAATACATTAGGAATACAGGCATCCATCTTGTCTATCGATAACTAATCTTCTTTTTAAAATAATTTGTAATTTGAATGTAAATGAATTAATAATTGTGTCTCAAAGATGTATGTATCAGTATGATATAATATAATTGTGTCTTTACTAATCGTTCGATGATTATTAATAGTAAACATAATATAATTATTTCCAGTTATTATACCTTAATGATGTGGTTTCCGGACCTCTTCGAGCGCTTCGGTGACTTTACCAAGATGCATCCAGGGGAGTCCGCCGGAGTCTGTCAGGTCACTTCAGTCGTCACATTAGAGGGAGAGGTAAGAAAGAGAAATAGGGATATACGATATGTTACTAATTATAAAAATTCATTAAAATATTTAAAAAGTATAGAGGCATTTCTTAGTTTATACGAATTAAGGTAATGTTTTTATAAAATTAACAGAAAAAATATTTTTACAATAATTACAATTTTATATTTATAAGTAAATAATATATTTTAACGATAATTCATATAAGAGGTATTTTTGATTGATTTTATGCATATTGCGTTGTTAAATGTTGTCCAAAAATGTAGGTCTGGTTCAGGACGCCACTTCAGATGATTCTTACAATTTAATAATTTTTAAAATGTATGTTTTTTCGAAAAGTTCCAATTATTATTATTTTTTTCTAAATACACACTAAATTCTATTTCACTATTTTGATTGATTGTTATAATTACTGTTTTTACCTCATAAATAATCAATTGAATATATTCATTTATTTGAGAATGTTTCCAATAAACATGACAGTCTGTAATAAATAGTTTTATAACAAAAAAATTCTAAAACCAAATGACACATTGGTAAAAAACTAATTGTAGTAAAAACGGGAGTTTATTCAATGTTTTTGTGTCAGAACGCTTTGGATAAGTGCAGTTCCCCCGTAGACTCTGAAGTCTTTCTACATACCCTACTCGTCGGACTATCCTGCCTGCCAACATCCATTTTGGTTGGACTTACCATTAACAAGCTGGGAAAAAAAGTTTTACTTGGTAAGTACTGCTTTGTAACTTAAATATTTTATTAAGTAACTATTCTGAAAAACGAACCAAAATGTGTAATACAATTTTATCAAGATAAACGAAAATTAATAAAGAATGTCATAATATTTTATATAACACATTGTCGTTATACGAACTTTAAATGAGCACCGATATAAATGAAAAATGGGATCCTTCTATTGAAATCAAATGCCGCATTGAGCAAGCTCGTGCAACCTTTATTCGCATGAAAAAAATGTTCTGTAGTCATGATCTCAACCTTAAATTACAAATATTATATATATTTTAAGTTTCCTAATATTTTAAATTTTTATATGATTATTATGTGTGTATTCAGTGATGTTGTATTTTGGTGCTCATTTAAGTATTGAAGACATGTGTAAAATGTATAACATAACGTGTTCACGAGACGTTTTAGAACAAGTAAACTTTGAGTTCTTTCTCGTTTGAACTTCAGACACGATCTAACCACTGAAGGCTCTTAGTTTAAAAACATAATTCTGGAGATAATGCTCCTCTGGGAATAATTACATAATTCAATAGATATGCTTAATTCCGGGTTGAGTGTGGGGTTAAAAGGACAATAAATAGAATGATATCAATTAAGTGCTGTTTTAATGCACACCCGTTTACAGAGATATCAATTAGTAAGAGAACATAATTTGGGCACATTTTAAATTATTAACGTAGAAATAATTATTGATTAGACAAAATATGAAAACATAACGGTTCCAACGCATAACCTTCCTCAAATAATTTCTAGTTACTGCGAGGTTACGGTTGATAATCTAAAAGATGCAAATATGTATACAGAATCTAGATACATACATAACACTAATTATTACATTATTATATAGATCTAGTGTATCATTTAAATTCGACAGTACACTGGTGTGAGAAATATAATTCGTGCACTTGTTCCTGATATTTATGAGGCACTGCAAAACCACAAAATTCCAAACATCATTTGATATGCGTTATTGTATTGTAATTATGTTCGGATTTTATATAATTTGTCCACAAGTTAGTACACATACATATTAAATTAGTACATTTCTGCTTTTGTTACGAACAGCGTTACAGTTTGTGACTGGCAGTTACTTTACGCTTTTAATGTTTTAGCACAGAACGTGTTTTTTCGGATGCTTCTTGGGTAAAGTGTGTCACTAACTTGATATATTATAAAATATAGTGGTAAAATTCGTGGCAGGGCGAGTCAAACAACAGAAACATTTTTTTTTGCAGGGATTGAGTGATACATACATGTTTTTTTTGTTTTTTCAGTGTTTATGCTGATATCGTCTGGGTGTGCTGCCGTCGGTTTGAACTGGGTGAATAGCTCTCAGCAGAACTTGATTCTCTCCTGCATATTTGAAGCGATCATCAGCTGTACTGAAGCCGTGCTCTTCTGCGTTATTGTTGAAATCTTCCCGCCGCATCTTGGGTGAGATAAAAATATTCAAATAAATCATGAAAGCATCATTACGTCATTGAGAATAAATTTTAGCCCGGTATGTAAACTTTGCACCTCAGAATTCGCAACCAATCCCAACTACTTAATTTATGTTCGTCGATTTTGTCCATACCTAGAGTAGCGATAGAGTAGATACCCATCGGTTCGTTCAATCTTTTCTTAAAATGAAATGTAATAAACAGCATTTAAATACACTGAGCTTTACCTCCGTCGCCATTGTATCTCAGGCTAACTTTCTTTTTCTCTCCGCGTATTTAATTTAGTTTCGGTACATTTTTACATAAAAATTGATTTAAGCATACAGTTTGTTTTTTCATTATTTATTCTAATCCACACAATATATAATACATCTGTCCCTTGATTCATGTGACTAATGTGTTTATTTATGTGGTTAAGAAAAATGCGTTTTAAAAGGAAATCGGTTTTCACAGTATGTGAATTTTATCTAATAAACTAGACACAAGGACTGCTTTATATCGATGTGCTCAGGTCAGATCGGCGGAGATTAACAAAATAATAAATTCAGCGATTGATCACATATTTTTTAACGAAGTCTAACACCGAATAAAAAGGTTGTAACATTAATGGTCAGCTGTGAAGATCTTATGATTGTTTTTTCGAGTAGTTAAATTTTCTAATTCACGGTTCATTTTTATTCTGTAAGTTCAATTTTTTAGTATAGATTCATACATTTTTTATGTTCATAATCTGCTAATTTACTTTCTTCGTGTATGAAATAATATAAGTTTTATCAGCGCCATTTATGTCTCGTGTGGATTGGTGTTAAAAAAAAAAATGTAATACATGGTTATATAGGTTATGACCCCGCAAATCGGAAAAATAATAATTTTGGACCGAGACATTAATATGACATGCTTGTTTGGTCTAGTGGTGAGACACTCGCCATGCAATCTGAATACACTTCTTCTTCTTCTTCTTTTAAATAGGCAATCCACCTTTCAAGAGAGATTTGTGCCATTAAACAAGTTCAAACATTATTTCATAGAAAGCAGTACAACAATATTATTGAATAGGGAATATTGCATTACAAGTTAATACCATTGACATTCAAAAAATTTGCTATTATATAGCTTAAAGATCTGAATAAACATCTCTATTTAAAAATATACGAAAATTATTAATATGAAACAATGAAAGAAAAATCATGGCGGGTGATTTGACAAGAAGGCGAATGGGAATGGTAATAATTTACGAGAGATTGGCCTGGAATGGAATCATTTAGATTCTAATACTTTTATGACTGAGACAATTCATGAGTACGCACGAGACTAAGTTAAAATGGAAAGTTACAATTTATAATTAAATAAAATAGTCACTTTGTATGACACCACGAAATTTTTAATAAACTCAAAAGATAAAAATAACAAATCAAGCCACTCGGGTATATGTAAATTAACTTGCAATAACTATCCCTCATTCTATATAAACAACACTGCTCGTAATGTCAACATTCGTGTTAAAGAACATATTAAATGTAATGTAAAAAGTAATGGTTTCTCAGAATTTTCCAACCATATTATTGAAAAATTCCATTCTTTTAATAATACCACAGGGGTCAATATCTTCCATAAAAACGGGTTTGGCCTCTGGTTGGACAATTTAGAAGCCCTCGAAATAAAAAAGGAAATAAATAGTAGTATACCAATTCTTAATAATCAAATTAATTTATCCATTAGCTCCATATTAGGTATGTTTCCTTTAAAATCAATTTAATATTTTCCCCTTCCTTAATGTTCTATCTAGCTGTATATGTATTCTGTCTCTCTCTTTTTCATATAATTTTATATTCTATCTCCCTCTTTGTGTATATATATAAGTGCACTCTTTTTGAATTTATGATCAGTTTTAAATACGTTCTGATGAAGCTTGAGATAAGTGAAACCGGTTGACGTATAATAAATTTCGTGGTTTCATAGAAAGTGATTATTATTTTATTTAATATAATATGTCAAACCACAAAGTGATGGCTTTCTACAAAAATCCAATATAAAATATTTTCAGATATTATAGATTTTAAATGTTCCTCTGTTTAGGGCCACAGCGATGTCACTGACCGTTACCTGCGGAAGAATAGGCGCCATTGTCGGGAACGTTATATTTGGTCTAACAATTGATCTCAATTGTATAATTCCCATTTACACGTTTGGTGCTCTGTTGATAAGTAAGTTGATTTCAATTTAAAGAAATAATTAATTTAATATTATTAGTAAAATACATACAAATATATCAGTATAAGAATAGTGAAGCAATATAACCAATTTATATTTCATGGTAGTTTGCAAAATGCGTTGGTCCTTCGAGCCGGATACTTGTAAAACATTACGATTTTTTTTTAAACGTACCGCGCTATTTACACGATCTACTTTTATTTAATGACTTAATAAATAGTGTGTTTCCTATTTTTGCAGCAAGCGGACTTTTGTGTTTGGCCTTACCTAAAAATGAAAGTCGTGGACAAAAATAAAATAAGTTTTACGTATGAAAAGATAAATTTATAAAGGTTATTTATTATTAGGAATATATTGATGTATTTAATTTATTACGGAAATTAAATATTATTTCCAAATATCTCAAAATGTTGACATGTAGACATTTAAAAATTATAAAATTTAGGAACGTGAACAATTTCTGGAGATTGAATCAATTTTTATATTTTTAATAAAATATATTGCACAACTTTTATAAATTAAAAACCACTTCAGTGCTTACCTTCATATCTAAGAAACTTACTTAGAAATGACGTGAATGATTGATTGCTTTTAAATTTAATTGTTTTAATTTTAAGTTCACACATAAATCATAGAAAATTGTTAATGTTAAATGTAACAATGTGTTGTATATAATTATTTTTATTAGGATAGTATCATTATAACATATTCATAATTATTCTTATACTTTAATACTAATAATACGCCAATATCTTATTTTGCAATTGACACAGTCAAGATTATTTCCTCTTTTATATTATATTATTTTATAAATTTTATGTCAACTAACTATTAATATTCTAATATTTCTCTTTCTTTTGATTATATAATTAGTAATACATTTCTCATTTGTTATTGTTTTTCACATAGGAATATATTATAATATTGTTATTTTTCATTCAAATTTCTAATTAATGAAGTTTGAATGACGTTATAAGCGATTAAAATAAATTTTATTTTAACAGAAAGTGTTTTATTTTTAATTTTCTATAAACAACATCGTACTACATAAACGTCGAGTTACACTTTTTCTACCACTACTGTAGTTTCGAGAGTTGCAGCGCTTCTCATCATCAGGTGTAAATAATACCTAAGCTAAATACATCTTCGATTGTGAGACTCACTCGCAGATGTTCACAATGGCAACGTTGACAAAAAATGTTTCATAAAATATATATATATATATATTTTTATTAATATTAAAAATATAATACAATTTCAATAATCAGTGGATATATATATATATATATTAACATTTGTTTCTTCTCTATGAGAGTAAGACTCGTGTATAGAGAAGGAGTATATCCGAGTTAATTTATGTTTCAGTTAGTCTGTGTACATATTTTTTTAACTTCAGTTACAAATTTATGATAGTCCGTAATTTTTCTAATTGTGATGGGGAGATTGTTAAAAATTTAATACCTTGATAAATATATTGATTTTGAGTTGCGGTATATTTTAGTTTTGGGATATCGATTTGATCTCTATATCTTGTAGATCGGAATTCGCTTCTAAAATTTAATTGATTTTTAATTTTGAAAATTTGAATTATTGAATTTTTTTTGTATATGTCTACATTTTTGGTACTTTAAAATGTGTGAAAAGTTGTATACTTGGATAGTCTTTTTTTTTTAGAATATTTTTTATTATCATTTTTTGAGTGATTTCTAATTGTGACATTGAAGTTTTATATGCACCTCCCCATCCAATAATACCGTATTGCAAATGTGACTACATATAACACAAAAACCAAAATTAACGAAAGTAAACATGTCACTGAAAAAATCATATCTTTCTTTATATAAATTTACTTCGGTTTAATAATCAAATAACTATTATGTTCTTAATAATCGTAACGTCAACAAAAATATATGAATTTATTATTGTGTTAAAATGAGTCGTGGCGCCATATAGTAGGCCTACATCAAAGTTTAATCAGAAAAACATTTCATTAAAAAATATATAGTTGATTTGTACAGGAAAAAGTAGATATATGATTGAAATAAAATACATATTATAACAAATCTGACGAGATTATTGCTTTGCTGGGAGAATAATCTACGAGAGGGCGCGGGTTCCGATCCCGGTAGCTGTTCTTTTATTTCAAAATTAAGTTTTGTCAATTTTTTCAGTGGCTTTCACTTTACTTTGTTTTGTAATTAAAAATTGATCACTTTAAGTTTTTGATTCATAAGATCATGGATCGCCCCAATTAGAGTTATGTAATTTGCATGTATTAGAGTTAAGTAATATTTTTCTTCACAGCCCCCACAGTAAATCCCTCGTCAGAAGTATTTAGGGATTTTATAGGATTGTGAATTGCACAGCCGCAAAATAGAACACAATCAACAAAAGTTTATTGAATCTCTTTCATCATCTTGAGCAATAGAGCAATTTTCAATCTTTCTAAAGATAAAATAAATTATCTAAAGAGCAGCAGATAGCTGCAAAACAATGAACACTTGAACGGCAACAATCTAGGAGGCAGGATTTGTCGGCTAAGCAAGCACAGAACAAAAGAACAAAACGCAAACAAAAAAGTCGAGTGAGTATAATTACAACTCTTAGAGCCCCGCAGACTAGAACTTCCTTGCGCACCAAGCAAACTAAACTGTTTAGTAGTTGGTGCTCAGACGCATGTGTAATTATGGAATTCTACAAACTTTTCTCCGAAACAATAAATGTGTCTAACGATATCAAAACTAATATATATATAAATATATGAGTTGGGTAGCTTTGTAAAAAAAAGTATAATATTTGTAATTAGCCTTATGATCTATCTGTATTTTTAAATCAATTATATTATCTATGTATGTATATTTAAATAAATAATATATATATACAGTCGACTTCGCTTAATTGGGCCGCCGGTTAATTGGGGCAGCCGCTTATTTGGGCCAAATCTCAAGGAACAGAAACCAAACCAAGGAACTAATAGTAATTTAATTAATTTCATAAGTTTAAAATTTATTAATAAGTTTTAATGTATATATATATCTGCTATTAGTTTTGAACTGTAAGCAGAGAGCATCGCTGATTGGATAGGATAGTACACCATTCTGAATTGTCGGCCGATTTGAAATCGTCGTGTGTGCGCAATCACGTATGTCTTCATGCTAATTAAGCGACCGATCAAAAGTCTAGTCTGCGGGGGCTCTTATGATTACGTGTGAACATGAGGCGCAACCTAAGATGTTTCCACATGCAAACACAAAAGGTTTTAATAGATACGAGTGACGAGCAGAAAGCTATAAGTGCTGTGTAAATAAACAACCACTTGAACAAGTATTTAGTTATTGTTTTCGCATTTTAGAAATTTTCCACTTATTAAAATAAATTAAGACTTCCATTGAATAAAATTAGCTTTGTATTTGTAGTAACAAATGTCTCTCGTCATGAATTATAGCAATTTTTCTCCATTATTTAGAATCCTAACAATAACATTTTGGGAGCCGTGAGCAAACATTGTCGTGCCCGCGCATTTTTGTTGCTGTAATCTGTCTCTGTGTAAATTTGCTGTCTCCTCTAAATATTTACCCTTCATCCCCGTTTAAATATTGGTCGTATTTTATTCGAGACAAAATGAGACGTGTCAAGTATTCTGTTTGCTTCTCGTGATCGCGTAAGGTAAGGAAGGTGCTTCCTAAATGTTACTTTAGCGATATCGCTGGCAGATTGTGGAGGTAAACAAGAAGCAAGTAACAAACATATGTCATTGTCTACTTCCTCAGCTCGGTCTTGGTTCTTAACATTGAAATGAAAACATGATTGATGACGTGGATGTGTTTCGAAATGATAAACAATAATTGGCTCACGCTGATTTTAAGAAGCCCCCAGGTGTTTGTATCCATTTTTATTTCATAATTTTGTAATACAATTACCGTGTTTTAGGTTAGATTAAACAGAATATAAGAATACAAATTAAATTAATCAACTAGAAAGATATACAGAAAAAATCAAATTATCGACAAAATATTTCAAATAGATACATCTGTTATTATCTTTCTATTCGATACATTTAATTTCTATTAAAATACCATAGAACTATATTTTGAAAAAATTGTAACGTCACAATAATAATGTGTTTTCCCTAAAAATAAAAATAATAGGTATATTATTATATTGACGATACATTACTTTTCTCGAAGTGCTTGAAAAATTTAATGTAAATTAAGTTAAATAAAAGTCTTTTGTTAAAAAATTCTACAGATATTCATATTTAGTGAAACTAACAAATTTGTTTGTATTCGTACTAGTTGCTGTTGCAATCCTACCGGCGCACATATAAATTACCACTAATATGGACTTTGCTGCGCCCCTAGATCTTTTAATATTGCAGACGTCGGAACTAATAGATCCATTAATGTTCATATTTAATGGAAAATAAGATCAAAAAAACTTGGACCCCTTTGATGCAATACTGAAAAAGTGTTTTTAGCCGTGCACAATTGACGATATATAATATAAATGGTTTTCATACAATTCATATATTTATTTGAAAATATTTATTATAAAAATTAGCTTGTTTGTCATTTTTGCATAGTATTAGATCACAAATGTATGGAAATTTCACGATAACAGACGTATTATCTAAATTTGTGATATGAATATTGTTTATGTAATATAGATGTAATCATAGGCTGCACGAAACTCGTTTCTCTTAGTATGCGTGTGTTCACAGGATAGACTTTAATCATTCATCTCAGAGATTTGTCTCTGTACTGTATTTTACACAGTTTCGAGACGAATCTTCGACAGGAATCTCGTCGAAACACACGCCATAATACTAATTGCAAAGTCAGCAATCACCATTATTTTTTCTTTTTTAATATTTAATGTAGCTGTCTTATTTATCACAGTGTGTTAATTAATTAATAGTCAATCTTAGATCTTTTTGATGTAAATTGGTCACTCAAAATCGGTATTAGCTGTGAGAGGTGACACACCACGTACCCAGAATCGTTCGATGGGCGATTGCTCCCACATCTGTGCCGCCAAGTTGGCATTTTTTAAATGCTACAAATATTACAATAAATTATTACAACACATAACAGATGAGAAGTACAAAATTAAAAATTGGTTGGTACACTTCCATCATTATATGTATACAACGAATAGAGAAAAGATTGAAGATCTCACGGGATGACACCGTGCCGGATGTAATCCAGGATGCCCGGAGAGCAGATAAGTATTTGGGCGAAAATACTCCTTTACGGGGAACAAGACATCAGTATTGGCTGCATAATTAGTCGCTTTTATTCGCAGCTATTTACATTAGAATTCAAACAATAGCAGTCTTCGCAATTCTGAAATTTAAATGGCTACCATGAATTTTTAATAATCAGAAGCGCATTAATTTATGTATTGTTCGTCAAATTTCTTTTAGTTTATTACGATTTTCTCCAAATAAAAAAATAATATGCTGTTTTATAAATAAATGCATCAATTAACAAGATCTAACAATTTCTCTAATAGTGTTAAAATAATAGCCCACAAAGAAAATATATAATGTCCATCAAAAAGTTCAACGATAAAAATAATCTTACATAAAGTTCTTGGTACGTGATTGCAGTATTAAAACAAAAATTGATTAAGGACGTTTCCAAAAAAATCACTTTTCTTACAATCCTTTTGAAACTTTGAATACACATACTTATGAGTGTCTTTTATACGTAGAATTTTTTTTCAATAGTCCTTGCGGTAGTAAATTTGTAAATATTGACTATTAAAATGAGCATATTTAACATACGAACCATACCCCGATCGATGTTGTAGCGCACGTTTAATTGAATAGCAATAGTAATTTTCTTACGATTGTTTTAGAAAACTGAGAATCATTCATTGAAAATTTAACAAATATATTTCTGTAAAAATAACTAAAACAAGCGGTATTCGTTTTGTTATAAAAAATGTTAAAAGTCAGCTACTTTTGAATGGTTTTGACGTTTCCTTTTATAATTTGAATAGTGAGAGATTTTTGAACTTCTGCGCATGTGAGCGGAAGCGAAAAAGTACACTGTACCTCAACTGTTTTTTTATTCTATTCATAGTAATTTACATACGGGGGAATCTTCTTGAAGATTGAGTACGACTGCTCTTTGGGAACGTCCATAAGCGGACGATGACAGCGAACAGATGAAGAAGACAGTAATCATTCCACACTACCAGGTATATTTTAAACATCACCGCCTTTGAGGTGAAAGTTTTTACGAAAATGGCGCTATACAAATTATCCATTATTATTATATCATAATATCGTTAATTAAATAAGGTCAACCAAAACAGTAAATCAGAAATGAAAGTTCATGTTTATTATTTACGGAAATATTCGATATTGACTCAGCTCAGAAATATTCAAGTACTGACTCTAAATAGCCTTTTCTATTTCAAGCATTTTTAACATTTTTAATTACTTTACAAAAATGAGATGCGAAAACAGAATACGTGTGACATCAATATTCTTACTATTTTTAAACTGAGCTAAACACTTGTGCTAAGAAAATAGGACTAACTTGCTGGCCTCCTGGAATGAGGCTTGAACCCCCGACCACTGGACCATTAGGCGAGTGTATTAATCACTGGACCGACAAGCACGTCAGTAGGTAATTAGAAATATCGAGATGGCAATACTATTCTATTTCTTCAACATTCCTCTCCTCTTAAATTGCGCAATAGTTGTTGATAGGCATTTTAAAATAAAGTTTAAGATTAAAGTGCTCGTTGGTCAAGGGGTTAATACATTTACGTAGTGATCTAGTGGTCGGTAGTTCAAGAAGACCATCAAGTTAGTCCTGTTTGGATGCTTTAGTTTAGTTTGAAAATAGAAAAATATTTATGTAACACGTATTCTGTGTACGCATCTCTACTTTTAATTTTGAAAAAAGGTAAAAAAAATGTGAAAAACTTCTGTAAAAAAAAACATTGTTTGTTTTAGAATCGAACCAAGAGCAGGAAGTCAGTGTTCTGCGCAGTACTATGTAGGTAGGTACACGTGTTGCTATTTTGACCTTGAGATAAATTTCGAGATCAGGGTTTGAGATTCGTTGGAGTAGGTGCGAGACAAAATAAATATCAAATCGCATCTTACTGCAAGTAGCAAAGCTTGAATCTCTGAGAATGTTTGAAAAATGTCGACTTTGAGTGAGAGTAGTCTCCAAACAGTCTCACGGGAACATACGTCCTGTCTCAGAGATTGTCTCGAGACAAGATTGAGCTCATCCCGTGTACAAGCACTATATTAGGCTACTGTGGCTGCCAAGTAGTCACTGTATTTAATCAGTACTCCATATTTAGAAACGTTGGATTATTTCGCATGAACCCGGTACAATCTCGTATTATTATTATCACGCACGTTCAGTAAACCGTTCTAAAATAGAATAACGAGGTGAATTACAAACATCAAGATGTAAAAATAATCTTAAATGTATTAAAGCAAACACAGTTGGTTATCATTCACCTTGTTTACCTTTCAAAACACAGAATCTGTAACTGTTTGATTTATTGGGGAAATTAGCTAATTTATAGTCGCTTGTTTGATGTTTGTTGTTGTCGCAATCTGCCTTGTTGCATTGCATCACCCAAGTGATGATGAAAGATGCATATCATTGTATTGTTCACACGAATCGAGAATATCCCCCCTAACTGGAGACAGCAATTTGAATTATTCGCCCATCTATAAACTATTCATTATTCAAATATTTGTCAAATAAATTAATATAATTAATGTAATATTCAAAAAATAATAATTTCATAATAAATGCTGCACTCGAAGCAACAAACTCACAAAGGTAACGTTCCAATTCTTCGAATAAATGTCGTCAGTCTATTCTGTTCTCTAGTTGGTGTTGCGAATAGTACACATTTTTAACCATTACCATACTGTGATATAAAATACCTGAACGCAGTCATGCTGTCAACTCATGTTACCGTAAATAACAGTTAGAAAAAATGTTTTTGTTAGCTTAAATGGCACGAATTTTCTCTAAATATTGAGCATTCAATGATTAATAACATAATTTAGAGCATTAATTCAGTCCTAGTTCTATACGATGTATCCTTCCTGCTTATCTCTCTTCATTTAATTAGTGATAAAGAGACAATTACAATTGTATGTTTGTTATTCTTTTCACTGTGAAAATAGTGTGTGATCTCTGTCTTTCATATCACAAATTGTATTTTTTACCAACGTATTAATTTCACAACGGATTGAATGGAAAAAATAATTGTTTTTGTACGATTCCCTTTTCATAATTTGTTTTTCACTAGTCATTCCTAAGCGCTAATATTTTCTTTACGATTATCTAAACTATGAATTTTATGTTGGATATATTTGCCGAAATATTACAGGTTTAATTAAATGGTAGACCTGTGTTACTGCATGGTTTGGGAAGGGTTAATAACTTGGACAACGTTGGGTCACCAAATTTTGTGTCCAATTCGGGATTGTAGATGATACCTACTAGAGAGCAGTTTTTTTCTCTCCAAATCAATAATAAATTATTAAATTGTTTTTCGGGTTATAATTTTTATTAGCAATACGGGATAAAAACTATATTATTTATTGTAGATACTTGGATTGCGTTAGAGCTATTGTCGTACTTGCGTTCACTGAACATTTCAGTTTTTTAGTATAATCATCATTTGTTCCATCATCACGCAATTTTTGAATTTTCAATGACGTCATTTTATTTAGACTGTAGGTAAGGTTTAAAAAAACAGGTGCACGTTTGTATAATGTCGAAAGTTTTCAAATTTACATTTGTCTAGAAATATTTAATGGTTATTAAAGTTTACTTTTTCCTTTTAAAAGTGTCTATACCTAATCAAAATAATTATTTTTGTGTATATTTTTAGTTTTAATTAATAACTATTTGTTAAATAGTTTAATAATGCGTCTGGTCATGGTACATTGATAAACTATTAAAAAGTTTCAAAATAAATTACTACATAGCCAATAATGCCATTTTCAAAAATCATTTGATGTATTTATAAGGTGCAGTATAATGATTTCAATGAAAGTTCTTCAACATAAATATTTTAAAAATATGTTATTTTTGTCATGGTCTCATATTTTGTCAGTAATATGTATTTTTATTGGATAATTAAATAAGTCCTAATATATGTGTGTGTATTGTAAACACATTATATAAATTCTATAATACCACTTTCATTATTCACTTTAAAAAAATATTTTTATTGACACAATTTGTAGATTTTTAAATAATTTTTGAACTATGAAATGAATTTTATGCTGGAAAATATGTACCTCGTAGTTCACTAGTTCACTACGAGCCCAGTATATAGTTAAATGTCATCGATAAATTATTTATATTCTTTGAAAATTTTTATCAACGGATTGTTTGCTCCTTCTGCCCAAGAATGAGCGAATTCTGAAAACGATAAACTTATAAAACGGGAAGATATCTCCATGTGTCTGGAACTCGTGTTCAGAATACTGTAAAGAATAAAATAAATAAATATCTTTATAGTAGTTAGATGTATTTTAAATAATGCGGGTTGCGTAGTCAAAAAGTGGTTTAAGGTTTCACGTTGAAATTCTTCAGTGCAATGTTCTTTCTTACTCTTCTTCTTTTCTCAATCTTGTTCCTACTTTCTCAATTTTCTATCTGTCATAAGGATTGAGTATTCCAGTGAGAGACGCTGCACGTTTTGCTTCGTGTATGTATCTCATAGACAGGCTGGGATATATTTAAATTTGAATCGTTGAAAATCGATAGAGTCGCTCTATGTAAAGTTATTATAATATTTGAGAGTTATAAATATATAGTTATAGTATATAGATAGATATAGAAAATTTATGTATATTATTATTCGTTTTCTTCCACGGTTCTACATCCCAGGATAAGATTCGGCCTCTTCCACAAGCGCTCTTCCACCGATTTCTATCCCTGGCCATTCTTTTCCAGTTCCTGGATCCTCCCATCCTGCTCCAGTCTTCTTTCATAAAGTCAACCCATATTTCTTTGGTCTGCCTCTAAGTCTCTTCCACTGGAGTATCCATTTGATCATAATCTTTGGTGTCCTGTCACCTGGCATTCTTTCAACATGGTCAACCTATAGCAGTCTTTGGTACCTACAGAATCTTACAATTGTTTCATTTTTTTTCTGTACGTTTCATTTTCTAGTGTAGGTCTATAAATTATTCTTAGTATTTTATGCCCCAAGCAATATTGCTTGCTTAGATACTAACATTAATTCATATTAATTTTCTATTTGTACATATGCAACTTGATCGAATTTGTGGGTTGATGAAACCTAGACCCACGTTTCGGTACGGTAACACAAGGTTTCATCTCAAAAGCTACGTCTAACCATACTTGCGTGGGGGATAAAAAGGTTATATTACTGTTAACGATCTTTCAGCGTTATACATTGTCATACATACTAAATTTGATACAAATAATAATATGAAATTGTAAAATTCAGGAATATTAATTTTGAAACTTCAGAATAAAAAGTCACATTTCATCACAAATTCACCTAATTCGTATTTCATGGGAAATTGAATCACAAATCTAGCTAATTCGCATTTCAAGGGAAATTGAAACTTCACACCGGTATGATCAGTTTCCTTTCAAATTTGTCTATAAAAATAAAAATTTAGACACTTTTATTTAAACGTATTGCGATGGAAAAACTCGAAAAACCAATCTACAGATAACCTGCGTATAATCTGCGTATAACTTGTCAATTAATTTATATTTTAAGATTTTCGGTTTTTAAATCATTGTATTATAATTATCGAATGTTGCAGATGGCAGTAATTTGTGAAAGAGTAGGGGGACACCTGTTTTAGGGAGTAGTGGGAAAAGAAAGATATCTATTTACATTGGCTTCATTGTTACATAAAGTAAACAGAAAATGGCGGAATCTTAATTGACGTAGATGTAAAATAATCTTTTGTTCAATTTCAATTCAATTCTCAGTCACTATGTCAATCTGTGCAGACAATACACAAGGGTTCAGAAGCAAAACTGTCACTGCTCAATTGATAAGATTGTCATAAACGTATTTGAAACTGATTTTATAACCAAAGCGGAGATTTTAAAATCAAAATGTTTTTGATCAAATGCTTTTAAGCAAAACACAAACATTAGTTTTCAAGAACGGTTATTAATCGCCACTGTCGCCAGATAATCATTTTGGGCAGTGAATTGGGTAGAGAGGTTTTGTTTTTGAACCCCTCATATGCAGATCGTTGAAAGGGATTCATACATTCAGTTAACCAAGAAATCAGCAAGAAAAACTTCTAGGGAACTAGAAATGTCTGATAGGAATTTGACGAGAATCTTACATACCTCACGGGCCGATTAAACGAAGATTGTTCAGATAAAACACTTTATGTAGAACATTTTTGATTTTTTTTAATAAACCATTATTGCTACATTAGATCAAGGGTCGGCAAACTACGGCCCACCGCCTGTTTTTAATTCGGCCCGCGGGTTGATATTGTTTTGAAGATAAATACAGTCATCTAAAATCATATGCAAGGGGATTGATATCTGTATTTGGGAATATTTTTCCAATGTGAAAGGAAATTTTCGAAAATTAAGATATACAGTTCATTATTAACAGATAACCATTTGTAAACAACTTAATGATATGAAGAACTAACCTCTATTAATATTAATAATAACATTATCTCAGAAAAAACAATTGCATTCATCGCATACGTACAAAATTTAACCAGTTCTCTAATATGTTTATTAATAAATGGAAATATTTTATTAGTTTTTTAGTGTCAGTATGTGTAAAAATATGATAAATCGATCCTGGTATTATTTTATTTTTAAAATTTTTACGATCTGGTCCTTTCCAAAAAAAGTTTGCCGACACCTGCATTAGATCATACATTTTCGATTAACGTACGTATGTCGCACCCTGTATTATATGTCAGATATTTTAGACACTAAAAATATTGTCTACTTCACTGTGATGAGCATACTTATATTATAGTTTATACCTATATATATACGTCATTTTCACCTCGGGAATATGTGGTTGTCTTTTGTTATAAAAGCTACTGTTACCAAGGAAGAGGCTCAGTTGATTTATACCTTTGATTAGAATGAGTGCTAAATCTCATCACAATTACACATCCAGCAGTAGATTTTGTGGCAAAAGAACTTCTATGAAATCAACCAAACGTGTCTCTAAACCTTGCCCGCCCTTCGACAAAGGATTAGGGATCTCATTTGGCTGTTAATTATTTAATCAATATTTTCGAAACGTAAATAAACTCATTAATATTATTGCATTCCTGTTTTAATAAGTGTAAACTGTTTTATTCTTGACGAGACATTACGTCCGAGTGATAGTTTTTTGAATTATTTTTTTTGACATAAATAATATTTTGTTGACATAAATAATTGTAATAAAATGGTGGAAGCGATTCACACAGCGTCCGACAAAGATGAATCACGCAAGAACTCAAGATGTGCTGCAGATCTGTTTTCAATCAAAATCGAAGATAATAAATCAACTGATGAAGCACCGAAAGACCAGCCGGCGAAGACTATAGAAAACGGTATGTTATTTTTTCCCTTCAATACATCTAAAAAAATATCTTTCAAGTATTTGTAATAATAAAAAACTAGCAGAACTCTCTACTGCATTTATTTGTTTAGTACTATCCGCTTGGCGGCCAATAGTGGCCGCTGCGCGGTTATGGCCAATGCTTCCGAATAATCTATTTAATTATTTCTAATTTTGATACTGTTAATTCATGGTGGAATTCCATTTTAATGATTTATAAAAACACTTTTGAACTTTTTTGCACTATTTATTGTGGAAATAAATAGTGAAAAAAAGTTCAAAAGTGTTTTATTAATTTATTATTTAACCTATTTAATATTGAAATTATAATTTATCAAAAAAGTCGGGCAGTAATAACTAACGCAAAAAAATCCAATTAGTATACGTATTCTTAAGTACATAATTTACTGTACCTGTGAACTGGAGATTTCAGTCTGCGCTCCCAGAATGTGGTTTCTAGTTAGACATCTTAGTCCACTCAGCCACGGTAGATTACGCAAGACGTGTTGATATTACCGTATATATTACGTGTATCGGCTAAAGTGTTATATACACCATACGCAAACTTACGTGTTTTTGGAGTAACATACTAAATGATAGAGAAAAATAACAATACATATATATATATTTATTCAATATAGCAAAATAAAAAATATTCATAAGGAAAATATACAGCAAAAAATTTTAGTTCTGTGACTACTTACTTATAGAGAAAGGATAATAATTATTTGGGCGAAAAAAGGTAAGAAAAATAAAAATATTATATATATATTTTTAAATTTAATTAAATTCTTACGAAGCCATCCATTATATTTATCATCTATTAAGTTACTGAGTGAAAGAAGTGGAGATGAAGAGATATGGTAACGGTAATATGAATTCGGGTCTATTTATATTTGACCATCATTTATCGCGTAACTAAACCATTCAATAATATTGAAAAACTTTGCACCAGTACACATCTCGAATTCGCCATTCCAGTATGGTCTTCTATATATATAATAAATATAAGTAGTCCTAATAGAGAATGTTCAAAGAAAATTTATACGACGCCTGTATGATTGTATAAATTTGAATTAAGTTGTTCCGATTACGGGCTGTCACTCCAAAGCCTCAAAATGGTTACTTAAAAGCGGTGTTGATTCATGAAATTTGATATCAGACCTGGAAAACTCCAAATTACTTTATGCAACATTAACGTTCTGAGCCGTGTCACAAGATTCGCTTCACACAATATGCCTAATAAATGTACATGTCTAACAGGACATATCTCTAGCAATATTTGAATATGTCCAAGAACACACAATTACTGGATTTTTACCTACAAAGGCACTGTTATTAAACAAATATCAGATATCTCATAGAGACCAAGCTATTTTTTATTATATTTAATGGAAAGTATATGAAAGTATGGGGTAATTACAAGGCTTACGACCTGTTTTCGGCTAGCTTATTAAGTGATCACTTTATAACGTTCACCAATTCTCACCCCTCAATCTTCACTATTTATCAAATTTTTTGAAAGTTGTATGGACTCGCTTCGAGTACCACTACACCATCGCCATCTGTGGACCAAATTTGACAATTAATGAGATATCTGATATTTGTTTGGATATATCTCTGTTTAAAAAAATAATAATTATAAAAAAAAGAATTACCACGGGAGCAAAATCCGTTTTTTCAAAATTTAAAATTCCGTCAGAGATATTCTACTCGAGACAATCTCTCAAAAACTTCATTCGTGGACACGGGCCATTATGTAATGTAAAATTTATTGACGTTTTTCAAACACAATTGGCACGAATCAATGCCCTCGTTAAAGAAATAAGAGCGACATACAGCAGCAATATTATCAAAAGCGAGATGACGGCGAGCACCGTCCAAAACAGAACGTCAGTCTTCGGATGAGCAGGACCACTTTTTGCCGCTGTCTGTTCTGGCGCGCGATAATTCTTTTTCGGTTTCACCACGTACACGTAAGGATCATTCACATATTCTTCACTCTCTTCTTGCGGACTGTCTTGTCTACGTTCTTTTTTTGCTCGGTTAGTATCTTCAGAGACCAAAGTCGTCAGATTTGTTGTCTCACTCGCTGTGGATTTGTTTGATACCGCTTTTGACGTGGTTTTTGTCGGAATTGTCTGTTTGAATTTTTCCCTCGACTCCGTTGTGGGTTTCGTCGATGCCGCTGTTGATTCTCTGGGACTCGGGCCGGGTGTTATTTTGAAACTGTCAATTATAAGTAGTGGTTTCCCTCCTGTCGATTCGGCCAAGAACTTCAACTGGAATCAATGAGAATCAAATCATCTTCTGGTTCTTACGAGCGAGCCTGTCTCGGATGGATTACACAATATATTTCACAATACATCGATTGACGACATATACGAATGTCACGACATTGTGTAGTATTCTATCGTCTCTAAGCATCATTTTGGAATGCGATGGAATGATATTTACGTATTATCGTATACTAACGGAATTAATTGCGTCACACTCTGCGGAGATATGCAGGGAGGATAGATAGCTATACTCTACTATCAAGGTGTATCATTTTTTTCCTTACACTTTCATACGCCTCATGCACGCTTGTCAATTGTTAAAGCTTATAATTTCTGGATTAGGTATTTTAAAACACCAGGACTTTCGTAATCGTATTTTGTCTCTGTTGTCTCCAATACACGAAATGTTATTTTTTTTTAGACATTGGTTCTGGACTAAAAAATGTGTATATGTATTTATCTAGATAGGCTATAAAAATGTAGATGTTTTTAGAATTGCATCTATAATAGTAGTAGTTAGTTTTTATGATGATCATTTGGTATTATTGATATGTCTAATTTTCACATTGGATGGATAGAGAAAATTTAAAGTTTTCTACAAGAGTTTACTGTTTTTTATTACCTGTGCGTTTTCAAAAACATTTGTAATATTTTTTGTGAAGGAATTCCACGATGAGACGTTCGTGTTAGGTTCGTACATATTGTCTCCGATGATGATTTGCAAGCGAACTCCTGGTGAGACGCTCATGTACGTCATTGTTATTTGAGAGCTCTCTTCCAAATGGAGAGGGATAGTCATCATACATCCGGATCCGGTGATTTTGAGGAAGTTATTGTTGGAGCCATGAGGTCGGGTTATATTAGGATAGTTCGTGTACTCTTCAACTTTGAATTCATCTCCTTTGCAATCGGCCTGCGAAATGAATATGCCAGCCTGTCCTGGGCCGAAATCGACCTCCAAAGCTCCGCGTGATCCACCAATAAAGTTGGTAGTTAGACACAGTAAAAACAGCCACCGGTATATTTTGCAAAAAAACATTTTTGAGAAAGGTAAAAAATAATATCAATTACAAAAAAATGAACGTCTACTGTCACAAAAAATGATAAATCTTTCGTTCTGCGTTTGAACGTAAAACAATTAAATATTCTTTCAGTTGTACTGGATCTACCTACTGAAAAATTACCTAGGTAGTGTGGCTGAATGAGAACGATGCCGATGCTGTCTTCAGCAGCAAGATTGAAGATTTGATCTACCTAGTAGCTAGCGGTTACCCAAATTGATTCTATATTCATAACAAAAGTTTTTTCAATAGGCAAGAAAATAATAAAGTGCTGATAATTAATTCAGTTAAAATTAAAAATTCTAATTTATAAAAGTGATGCTATTATCTAGAAGAAATAAATAGCTTCTTAATGTTAGTGGCATTCATTCACTTCGACAGTTAAAAAATTGACGTATTCTACGAATATTTCGTATTCTTTCAAGCGAATAATATATATTTTTTAAGGTGAACTCATTCTTTTTGAGAAATTGCAGTGAGTGTATTCTCCTTAAAAATACATAAGTTGTATCAAAGTTTATCCTAATTTAATAAAAATGAATTGATTTAATTCTGGCGTATCCAAGAACATATTATTCAAATGTATTTGAGATTTGTCGCAATACAATGTTGATTGCTTTTTAAAAATGAAATAACGGATGTATCAATTTGAAAGAGTAACATCGTATAAATTATATTGTCGTCAACCTACCGAGTTGATGTGGCGAAACTGCATAAACCATTTCCCCGGATAGGAAAAGGTCTAGGTTCGAATCTCGGTAGACACAAACATTATTTCGGTTAATTGATTTTTTCAATATATCTTTATATCGAAAAAATATTTAGTTGCTACCGGGAATCGAACCTGGACTTCTTCCTATCGGGATAAGCGCGTTCTACACTTTCGCTATTGTATTCGAATACATTTTAGACAAATTTATATTCTATAATATTTCAAATTCATACATCTACTATTTAAATTTTAAAAGCAATCAACTTTACATCACGGTGGATCTCAAATACCTTTGAGTAAAACCCGATAAGAGACGCCAGAATTGAATTAATTAATTAATTTTATTAAATTTGGAAACTTTAATACAACTTATATAATATATATGAAATTCAACCTTCAATATCATAATATCTTCTTTTTTGGCGTTTTAATTCCATTCTCGCTATAATTGAGTATTATCAGTCTTGGATTTATACCTGCATATATTAAATGTTGTGCTTCATTTTATACGTAAATGTTGCTAAAATTAAAGATTTTAATAGAGAAGGACGTTAATTAAATAGTTGATCTTCTCACATTCGAGACGTGCTGTCAGAAAAAGACTAATTTCTATAGTTTTCCATTACGCATTCACACGCAGCATTCTGTTCATATGTTAAATAAGCTATGGATAACAACAATATATGAGAAATAAATCAGAATTAAGTTTTTGGATGATAATTTTTTTTTTTTTTTCATGTTTTTCGATTCATGCGTTGTGGTTCGATTGAACTGCGCAGGAGTTCATCTCCTCGGTCCTGGGCCATGTCGAGTGCTGCTCTTAGAGAGGTACCTGTCCTTCATCTCTAGTATTTTATCTGACCATCATTATAAAGTATTAGTACTATTCATATGTCATAATATTTTCACAAATAAATATAAATTTTGTTTTATTTCCCAAATTTATACATATACTCGTACACATTTTTAATTAAGATATTAATGAAATAATTAATTTATAACCATCAAAAATACAAAAAATATTGATACCAACTGAATTATTGTATCTTAAAACATATATTGCACATGTTTTATAATTTATTCATTTAATATATCAAACCTTCTAAGAAATAAACTTCTAACAAATAAAGTAAACATATAATTCATTTATAGTTAATTAATAAAATCTGCCATTTAATATATATACTGTAATGCAGACGAGAATTAGTAGTAAAAAAAGACAAATAATATTAGTAGTTGTAGAAAGAGCTAGCCAGTATGTTGCATTATTATTGAATTCTGTGTCATTGCTAAGCGAAACTGTGGTTTGAGTGATATTTTTAAATTTTTTAACACGAAAATGTTTGTGCTCTTTTTTCCTATATTTTTTTATTTTAACATCATTATCATCATCATCATCAGTTATTTTGATTAGGGGATTAATGTTTTCATGTTGCCTAATCGGTCCATGTTCGATAATCGTTTTTTTAAATTCTGTTGCTCTCGTTGAAGGTATTATCGTAGGAATTGAAGGCGTCGAACTCGAAGATGACATTGACGAATTTAGCATTATCGTAGATGTAGATGAATTTGTCGTCGATGGCGGTGTCCGAAATAATGATGAAGTTGTTTTTAAAATAACGTTCAATTCTCTGTCAGACCCTGTCATTGTTGATGAAATCAAAAATGAAGACGACATTGTATTATTGTTGATATGTGTTGAAGTAACGTTTAACGTTGTTGCAGGCTTCGTTGTTGTGACGTCATACGGAATCAAAAACAAAGATGACACAGTATTGTCAATCGTTGTTGAGTTTACGTTTGCTGTTATCTTGAACTCCGTAATAGTCACATTTTCATACGGAATCAAAGATGAGATTGAAACAATGCTTTCCGTTGCTCTTGACGTTAATATTTTTGTAGGGATTGCTTTCGTTGTGAAATTATATGGTATTAAAGATAAAGACGACATGACGATCTCGGTTGCTGCTGAAGTTGTACTTAATGAAGTTACTTCATTAGACGGCATCAAAAATACAGAAGACATCGTGCTATCTGTCTCTACTGAAGTTATTTTTAATATTGTATTGAAATTTTCCGTTTTATTTTCATAGATCAAAGATAATGTTGAGTTCGTGGCGTGCGTAGCTATTGAAGTTTTTCTTGACGTCTTCGGTATCAAGAGCAATGGTGAAATTGTGTTTAATTTTGTAGCAAGCTGTTTGGACGACGGCAATCGCAGGGGGGGAGTTATTTCGAAACGATCAACGATAATCATAGGTTCTCCAGAAATGAACATCGCTACAAATTTTACCTGAAAACAAATAAAGTTTCAATTTATAAGTCGAGTATTTTGGCACAAATATAAAAATTAAATATAACAATAAAATAACTCAAACTACTCGGATAGCGGTTTGCTTGCGATTAAATTATATTACACACATTATATTTGATTATGAAAAAAAAATTTCTACAACTTTTTAGAAAGAACATTACGAAAATCTTAATTTTTTGGAAGTCCGTTGTGTGTCTACATATAAATTCTACGTGAAAATATTATTAGCTCGGACAAATGAAAAAATCCGAACACGAATTGAAATAAATACAGCAATTATTGAATTATTTCTTTTGTAGATATGGAAGGCTTCTTCGGTAGCTTTAAAACTTTTATTCTTGCATAATTGCTTGATTTTGTTTAGCTGGAGCTTAAATCAGCTACGAAATAATATTGTAGATGTTAAACTTTTTACAACACTTCTAACCAAAGTTACATGCTTTACCGCGTAGAAGATAGTGACTGAGGTAGTTATTGTATTGTATTGTAAATAATACTTTTGATTTAAAAAAAAATAGTTTAAATATTTTTACCTGAGTGTATTTGGGAACATCGATGACAGTCACATCGAAGATTCCCCAAGTAGAAAATTTGGTCAAATCGGGTTCATAAATATTGTCCCCGATGTGGACGTGCATGCGTATACCAGGCGACACGCACGTGAAAACCAAAACAAATTGAGACCCCGGCACGAATAGCAGCGGGACGGTCATCATGCATCCAGAATCACTAATCATGAGGAAGTACTCGTTCGAACCGTGAGGTCGGGTTATGTTGGGGTAGTTGGCGTATTCTTCAACTGGAAAATCATCTCCCATGCACTCGCGATTGGAAACAAAATAGGCGACATCGCCTGGACTGAATTCCACCAGTATTCTGCCGTATGATCCGCGTATATCCAGATACAGCATGAATACAAATAAATAATACGATTGTATTTTACGTAAAAACATTATTTGAAAATTATTATTGTGCTTAGAGCTTCAATTCTACTTTGACATTTAAAACATCAATATTATGATTCGTTACAAATTATGTTCTTTATTTGAATGTAAACCACTATTAAAAAAATAAATTATTACTAAATAACTACAAACATTTATATTTATTTATTTATTATCATCAATTTTTTATATAAACAATAATATATTTTTAATTAGATATAATACTACATATTTTTAAAAAGTGAGTATAATTCAAGAACAAATATTTTTTCAATTCAGGTATGCTCGTGCAACCACAGACTTCCGAATATATAGACATGAATTAACGCAAATTTCTTGTTTCAATATTTGCATTTTGGTGTCACCCACGTGATCACTTTGGTACCACGCACGCAATCAAATAGCTCCGCGACTTTTTTTAAATATATGACTCGATTGGAACGAAAATATAAACGCTGACAATATAATATGCATTAATGTAAAAAATACGCATTGTTTTCTCATAAAGGTTTAAATACTTTTACTGAGGCATAAATGTGTCATAAACTATCGGATTTATGTTTCCACAAATAATGTGTGTAGAATGCCCGTCGTCTTGCAACTAATGTTCCAAACCCCTATATGAGCACTTTATTTCATGTATATTTATTTACTGGTCTGTGTCCTGCAACGATAAATGTCAAAGAAATTCAACTTGTTAACAAAACGATGCATCCGTGTTATTGGCGAGTTTATGGCATAGTTTTTTCTATGTGTACCTACAAAGAATATATATCATCTATATATCAATATCAATTGTGTTAGTTCAGGGTAATTCAACATGCTATTGATAATTTTGTATAGAAATACTACATCGCCCACATATTTTCTCCAAAAATTTTTTTTAAAATGAAGTAGACTCATTAAATAATCATAACTTACATTTTCTATTGGAATATGCAATTTAAAATTGATAAAACATAGAAATTTATGTTAAACTTTGTAGATTTTTATATTATGTAAGCCATAGTAGCCACAGATACCAATTAAGATTAATTAACTTATCGTTACGCCGTTTTCCCTATTAAGGCAGAGAGGATAGAACGTCACACCCTTTTGTCCCGGTACACCACTCTTGCCTTGTTCACGCCTTCTCATAAGATAATTGTCTCATTAAGACGTATATAACATTTATATATAATGTTTTTCTGTGTGTCATATGTAAGGAAATTGACGCATTTGATTGTGAAGTGAAGTGTCAACTTATGTTGAAATATAGATACGTGACCTATTGATAAATTTTTCAAAATAATAACAAAGAAATTTGAAAGTCGAAATACTGTAATGCTGCTGTATTGTTGTAGGTAAGACATTTATTAGATTTTTTCATAGAAACTGTTCTATGCGTGCATTTCGCCCCCGTCTTAGGTTTTAGGTCACGGGTTTTAAATACAAGTAAGTATTAGTTATAAAATTCAGTAGTAAGACTATTACGAATGATATGTTGATGTTTTAATATAGGTTTTATGATGCAATCGATTAATCTTTTCTAAAAAATTAACCGCGTAAATTCGCCAGCCTGTTCCGCCATATTTTTTCTTTCAAAATAGCGTCTGTAAAAAAAAAATACATATCGTAATTGTATTAATGTTTGCTGAGAGAAAAAAAAGTTTAAAATATTTCTTCCTTTCATATTATACGCGTATACCATGGACGAAGTGTCTCCATTCTGCAGGAACTGAACGTCAAGGACAGAATCTGAACCATTTGTCTGAGACAAATCCTTCACTTTTTCGGTCCCCTTGCAAGAAGGGAAGACAGCTTGGAGAAGCTTGTTGTGGTGGTCAACGTCGATGGACGGGAAGGATATTCCATCTATTGGACCGACCGAATGGAAAAGGAAACAGGGACTTTTTTGGTGACAGTCTGGTGAAGGTCTGCAAGATGCCGAGAAAAGTGGAGGAGGATAGTCTAGAGGGCGGAAGTTCATGGATATAATTTATTATTTATCATTATTATACATGCGGTATTCAGGCATTAACATAATTATTAATAATAAAGTTACATAATGTCAGGATGTTTTTCCAAATAAAATTAAAAAAAAAAAAAGTGAAGTAAAGCAATTTATCCGTCACCATTAAGTTGAGAAAAATTGTAATAATATAGTCCTATAAAGAGTTAAACTTATTGCAAAAATGTTGACTACTTCCGGATATTCATTCCCCAAAGAATGCATTCTGGGGACTGCGGAGTTAGCTAATGCACGAGTTCTGACATTACCGCTGTAATAGAACAATGAATTGTGTTTCGTTGACCTCAATGGTGCGTGAAAGTTAAGCAGACCAACGATCTAGGGGCAGTCTATCATACCATTGATGATCCTGTATAGAAATATAAGGTCGGTCATCGTACGTCTCACTGATAATTTTAACAATTTCAGACGGCTAATTGATATCCACAGAGCGTATATTTAATTTAAAATTTATGAATATGAGTGGCGACCGTATGGCCGAATTATATTCTGAGGTCTGACTAGAGAAGTGTAAATATACTGACGTGGATTAATTATGTTCGGGGAAGCAGCTAGCATTATTTATTAATTGACGGCATAGAATATGAGATAATCCGATGATCACAAACGTCGTTTACAATTTTTTTGTTCAGCAATTGTTTGCCTTAAAAAAAATGGAGTAAATGTTATTGTAAGCATTTTATCAACATTTGATACATATAAAATTATTCACATTTAGTGTTAATCAAAAATACTGATATACCGGCGAGAACTAAAATTAATAATAGTCCCGTTCCTAGCCCAAATTGACTCAGTAGCATCCATTCCTTCAATTGTGTACGGCTCGGTGTGATACGTTTTACTGTGGTCCTGGATGTCTTAGGATTTCTCTCTTCTAATAAAATACCTTTTGGTTGTGCTTTATTGTATTTATAGAGATTTTTCTCAGTACGTATCATTTCGTCATTACTTTTCCTCTGTTCTATGTAAACATTTTTAAATATTTCTGAAATAGTTGTTGTTTCAGTAGGGTTCGTTTCATCAGCTGTTTCTTCAACGGTTGTCATGAGTGTATCTGGTGTTTCAAGAGTTGATGTTATTAGCGTCGGCGTCGGTGAATCCAATGCATCTTTTATTTGGAGGCGATCAATTATAATAAATGGATTTCCACTTATGAATTCTGCTTCGAATTTCACCTGAAATTAAATGCAGATCTGATTATTATACAATATACTTGTTCCATACAGGAAACAAGAAAACAAGGGTGGTTCGCTGATCTCAGCTTCTCTCAACAGTCGATGATGATAATGAGGTCGAAAGAAATGAAACACAAAAGATGTTCAATATAAGCACACTGCGTCAACAAAATGGAGAATGCCTGCCGCAGCAGAATACTCTTGTTTTTATTCAAATTCATTACAATACATTCAGTCATTTTGCAAGTACGTGAAACGGCGACAGCCCGCCGCTTGAGACGTTTTTCTAAGACGTCATTGTTTTCCTAAATCTATCCCACGGGTTTTTTGGCGCCACGCCGATGATTACACCTTTAAATTATTAACACGTGTCTTATCGTATCGATTAATACGGCGCCTCCTCGGCGAGTAATCTCTATGCGATACAATAGTATATAGTTTGTGTATTTGAGAAGTATGTGTGATCTTCTTCCACACTAAACTAAACAAATACACTTTTAATAAACAACCCGTTGAAACATCAAGAAAAATAGATTGACTTTTTTACTTTGAAAACGATGAAAATGAATATATTATTAAATACTAATTTAATATTCACATCAGAAATATTACTGTCAATTTAAACAATTGCGAGAAGGAAGAAAGCAAGACACACATGTTTGGAACAATAGATGCATTTGTGTATTTGGGAAGTATGTTTCATAGATACGGACAGATTGAGAATGATATCGAAAGGAGGGTGGCTGCAGAGAATAAAGTGAACGGCCCATTGAATGGAATTATATCTAACGGGAACTTGTCAATCGAGACAAGACTGGCGGTACACAATGGAGTCCCATTAGACTGAATGCAGTGAAAATGAGATCACTCGGACGTATATGTGGCAAATCTATTTATGACAGAGTAAAAATTGAAGAATTAAGGAAAGAATGTAAAGCTGATGTTAGTATAATGAGTAAGATTTAGAAAGGATCACTTAGGTGGTTTGGTCATATGGAATGGATGAATGAGGAGAGAATAAGTGTTAATGGGACCAGAAATAGAGGACGTCCGCGAAAGACTTGGCACCACCAGGTAATGATGATGGTTCTGTTAGAAGCCTCAACAATCGGTGAGCTTGTATGAGAAGATGTATGTGGATGAGGCGAGAATTATGTGTCAGAACAGAAGAGTGTGGCGCTCTATCTTCTATGCCTACCCCTTCGGGAAACGGCGTGATGGTAATTTAGTTAGGTTTCTATGTTTATTCAGCGGATAACCCAGAAAAATTTGTGGCGAAAACTGAATTAGCAATAGTGCGTAAGAAAATTTCGTAATATTTTTATATTATCTCCCATTTCATATTTATTTTTGTGTTTTATTTTCACCTTCACCGGTACATGGATCGAACCACTGAAAACCATTTTGAAATAAAAAAGATTTTGGTATCGAACTCGCTGTCTCTCACATGCTGACCGAACGCTCTACCATCTTGCTATTTATATTACACTATGGAAAGATTTATAGAAAATAAATTATGTGAGTACGACTATTTGGATGATTTTACTTTTTAATTTTTTTTTTTGCGCGTGCATTTAAACCAATTAAATAAGCTAGTTTTTAATTGTTATTCGACAAATACCAAGTCAATTGAGAGCCGCACACACATGTCACTTCGAGTACGAGTTAGGTTGGCGAATCCTACGGCCAATAAGAGTCAAGTAGAAATCTTCGCTTCAATCAATCAGGAGCCCCAATAGTATTGTCATAACCGTATTTTGTTCAACCGATTAACTACATACAGAAATTGACAAATTTATGTGAGAAGTGTTAGGTGTCAGAACACAATTGATTGAATGACTAATTCATGAATGAAATATAATGAGCTTCATTAAATTATGCATTATCTCGTGTATGCTATCGCCGCCGGTGCTGCCCTGGGGTCGCATCTGGGACCCTACTGCACTGTAGTCTGTACAAAGCCCCGTGCAAAGGTTACAAAATACGGAGAGCTCCAGTCGTCTCGGACCACCCTTGCCATTGGATCAAGCTCTCCATTATTTCAAGAGTGCGTGTGGGCGGTACAATGCCATACCACCTACACCTTAAACAATCCCACGTATAGGCCTCTGCCGTGGCTAACCCGAGAAATGAGTAACGAGGGACCGCCAAAGAAGAAGACTTTTTGTATGAACCTACATAATGAATTATATTAAAATCTTTTCCCATGCAACAGATCATATATTATGTCTAGTTTCACCTGGGAATCTATAGGCACATCTGTGATTATGCCTTTGAAGAATCCCCAAGATGTGAAGTTCTTAATATCCGGTTCATATACATTGCCACCAATGCTCACGCGCAAGCTTAAACCAGGTGTCACGGACCTGTAGACCAATATGAACTGCGAGTCCGGCGCGATGAAGAGCGGAACTGTCGCCAAGCATCCAGACTGCGTAATCTTGAGGAAGTAGCCATTCGAACCGTGAGGCGGGATGACGTCAGGGTGGTAGACGTATTCCTCGGTTGTAAAGCCCTTACAGTCGGGTGTCAAGGTGAACATTTCGGCATCTTCGGGGCCGAAATCGAAGTTTAGTTCACAGCTCACTCCGCCGATGAGACACAGCACCGCAGTTAATACAATTGGGGATATTATATAATAATACATTACTCAAAATAATCTTTATAAATATATTATAAAATGGAACAACTTTCTTTGATTGTTTGTTCATATTTTGTTCTTTGTTCGAAATGCCATCAAGAGAGGCAATACAAATTAATATAGTACCTACCGCGTATTCATTAAGGAAGAAAAAATGGTAAAATTAAAATACTACAAATAATAATATAAGAAATAGAAAGAACAAAAACAAGATTACGTTTCGTGTCAAAACCCTCTATAATTGAGGACTTAACTTCCAAACGGCTCAATAATGAAACTTACCAACAGTTTTTAGTGGTATGCCACTAGCTTGTATCAAAGAATATCAAAGAATGTGAGTGACAAACACATCTAAAACACGCGTGTTGCTTTTTAAACACCTTTATAGTAAGCAAATCCTATAAAAATTATAAACTTCGTAATTATTATAGATGTATTAATTTGAAAAGTGTAACATATAGGTACGAAAAATTGTTGTTAATGCACTGTGGTGCTATAGCATAATCGGTTAATGCACGTTCCCCGGATTGGAAGAGATCCAGATTCGAATCCCGGTTGCAACAATAATATTTTTCGATAAAATTAATTAATACATTTAATTTGTATTAGGAACATCACAGGCCTATGTTCTGAATAATTATAACTTCACAATAAGAATGTGTTCTCCTTAATAATAGAATATTTGTGTTTTTTTTTAATTTGATGTAGTATTCATGCACATACCGTATCTTCAAAATATCTAATGAAGCATTTAGATAAAAAAAATAATTTTAACGTTATTCGTGATTTCTGGGTTTTGTTAAAAATCCGTCGTGAATTGGTTTAAAAATAAGCAACTCATTAGTTGGTATGTAAATCTACAGCTTCGATTAGTTCTATAAGCAAAAGCTTCCATATCGATCCTACTCATTCACCACCAGATTGGCATTTTTTTAATGCTACATGGCAGCCTTGCTATGTTGCTGTGCAGTTTTGATGTAATGTAACACGGCAAGGCCACCAATCAAGATCCATTCACTGTCTCCTGTAAACTTTATTTTAAAAAAAGTACTCAATCAGATATGACATACACAACAATAAATGAACACATAAATAAACATACATAAAAATATTTTTTTAAATACACAAATATACAGATAACATCATAAAATTAATAACTAATAACATAATATAAAATCGTGCAGGGGGACCGAAGAGCAGTGAGTATTGATTTAAATCACCCCCTTTCGGGGAAAGGACAATATAGAAATTTAATGATAACAAAGAATTGACTCGCATCACGAAAAACAGCAATCCGGAAGAAAGAGGCGACCCGGATGGTTGCTTTTAAGTATCTCCTCTCCCTCGTTGACAAGCCCCTGAGGATTTCCCAACGGGAAACCCACACCCCAACAAACTTCCGGGAGACTTCGAGGTTTCTTCCACATTGCAGCAGGAGATCATTCCTAATAGGTTCCAGACTTTCAACCAAACTCTCTCTAGCATCCCTTATGATCTCGCAATACCAGAGGATGTGCTCCGGCGTTTACCTCACTCGATCACAGGACCAAAACGGATCATTGGCGAGTCCAAAGACAAATAATTTACTCCTGAACTCACCATGATCCGATACCAGTTGCACCGAGTAATGATCAACCACCGGAGGACATCCACCCCTATTTTCCCTCACGGTAACGCGAGGGAGGAATGAGTAAGTCCACCTTCTATGCGGTGCCGTGTTACACCTCTCTTGCCAAACGTTCATACATACATTTCGTATTCTTAAGACACGTCTATCTGGAGAGCAAGGATACAGATTGGTAGCCAAAACTTCGAAACAGAATGCCAAAAGTATCCTGTAGACAAGAAGCAGTAGTCAGTCGTAGAAACATAAAGTATTACATTAAAAAAATGTTGTTTATAGGTCAAAAATCCAAAGGATCCGAAGAGAGTGATTTTGAAACGGCCATTGCAGCGACTGGATATGGAAAGTTCAATATTCTTCTGCTACTCTGTGTACTTCCGGGGTTCTCGACATCCGTTTATGTGTCGTCCTCGCTTTCCTACATCATGACAAGTGCAGAATGTGATCTAAAAATGAGTATGGCGGACATGGGGAGGCTCAACACATACACTTACGCTGGTTTGTATATCATTTAGTATTTTTTAAATGGTACCCTTCAAAAGAAAGGTCGTGTTTTTGTTAAGATATGATGCATTTACTTAGTCATAGTGATAGAAAAAAAATCACAGTACTTTAAGCCATTATCAGATCTAACAGACGTTGAGGTTCGATTCTCGTCTCGGAAGAGCAGCAAGTGAAGCATTAGTCCGAATACTATGATATGATACTGATACTTATGGTGGGTATTGCTCACAGTATAGTATCATGTATTGCTGCATGTCCTGTTCGGTCCGCGAGCTGCACCATTCGTTAGTATTGATTTTAACATTTTTAACCCTTAAAAGTGAATCCAGGTATTCAATAATATACAAAAATCTCTTCGACTAGTAATAAATAATATTTACTAAGTATGTTATAATATTAAACGTAATTAAATTTTTCGGTACATTTTGTTTCTTTAAAATATGTGTAAATTATTTTTTTTTATCGAGAATATTGGGTTAAAATTTCAAGGGTCGCTTTATATTCGAAACCGTGTTATATTCGGACAAATACGGTTATTTAAAAAATAGAAAGTTTATTAATATGATTTCAAGCACGTAGCTCTATTTATCAACAAAAAAAAAAGTAATATTTTTATACTGAAAATGGAACTCACATCAAGGCGTTATTGCGTACGATACCTTCTACGTAGGATTAGATTGAAAAAGCTGTAATGGGTTAGGGGACTAAGTTGCTTGATAAAGGTTCGGTATTTTAGTGACCGAATCTGAATAGTCTGATTGTATCTGTTCCTTAACTAAGTATATCTAATATTCGACTGCACAGCTTCTCTGTAGATGGAATACATGACATCTTGACATCTCAGTATAGGTAATAAATTATACTAAATTTATACTAAAACATGAATTCATTAACTACTCTATTTTCAGGAATGTTGGTCTCAGCACTAATGTGGGGATTCCTATCTGATACTCTGGGCAGGAAGAAGATCATGGTGTCGGGTTTCCTGGTGCTGGCTGTGTGCGAGCTGATAGCCTCGCAGAGTCAGACATATTTAGTACTTTCTATGGCCAAATTTTGTGCTGGTTTTGTGTGAGTACTACAATTGTGATATTGAATGTCTTATTAATTTTATATATATACGAGTATACTAATATTTAACAATTATAAATATTTTAATTTTGTCTATAATATTATCAAGATAATATGTACCTTGATATATCTGTAACGTGAATATAATAGTAAATTTAAGTCATACGAGAAAAATTGTAAAGAACATATGTTTTTAGAAAATATTTTCACACTTTGATTTAATTAACAATATCGACAATCTGCAACGTTATCAATAAATTAATTTGAATACCGTTAATTGCATAATACATTTATTCACCATTCGTCCATCTTAAGACGTCGTGTTTGTCGTTTAGAAAATATTTTTTTTATAACTCTATCATTTTATATGAAATCTTTTTATTACACGTAATAATTCAATTATAGTAATTTTACCTGTCCTTTAAAAATTTCATGTAAGAAAATTGTGATTAATAAAATATGAGAAAATAAATTAATCAAATGAAAATATAATTTTTACCTGGTTTCGTAACTTCACTGATATAATTTTTGATAATCAATATCTAATTGAATACCATATCCCGTATAAATTGACGTACTTCTCCCAGAAGTTGTCCTATTAAGTGTTCCCTGTTATCCTGCATATATCTGATTATTTTGATCGCTTCAATGGAAATGGCAATGTCTTTTGACAGTTTGATTTTCTATATGTTGAACCTTCGTAATTGATTGCAGTGATAAAATGTTAAATAAACATAATTTTTATATGCCAAAAGTCAGTAATATTTTGTTTTTATTAGGTTACATATTAATTTAATTGTATTTCAAAGAAAATTGACACTTCATTAAAATGCAATGTACCAGTTTTCTTTAAACTTTGACTACAAAGAAAGCGTTAGTCACTATGCCGTAGTATTATTTATTTCAATGATATATTTTTTACGAAAATATCTAAATAAGTTATTCTATTACCTGTTAGTATATTGTCATTAAAACATAGACAATAACGAAAAGCTGTTTTTAAAAGCTCATTCTGTTATGCACTTCAGAATGAATTATCAGTGAAATAGTGAATTTATTTGTCCAGTGACAGGTATGAGTACACAGATTAGTAATAATTATTGTATGTTTTAACCACGCAATGAAACGATAATTAACTTACTATTCGGTTCATCCTTTGAAAAGTATTTTTTAGAAATTTTTTGTGTTCTTAATTATTACTTTATGCAATTCCTAATACGGTCGGTTAAAAGCGAACAGTGTCTAACTGATGTTTTTGCCCAATTGTGTCCTAAATGGCAAAGCGTACATGTCAACGTGTCTTTATCATTGCAAAAACGAAATTTATTCGATTTACTAACATTATCTGAACATTTTGGCTAACTACTATAAAATAGCATAGAATATCAGTAGAACAAATAACAATTTCTTATAAAAATTTAAATTGTGAATGACCAACGAATGGTGCTATATTTAATCCAATGTAACATAAAAATAAAATTAAAGTGTGCAGAAATTAATTTTGATATATCTTAAGATAATGAAAATGCAGCTAGATTTTCATTCTTTACCGATACCATGTACATAGTCTCTGTTATTAACATTTATAATTTTTAGATTCAATGGTCCTTTCGCAATACTTATCTCCTACATATCTGAGATGCACGCTGCGTCCATCAGAGCCAAGGTCCTGGTGTACATCGGAGCATATTACTCCTTCGGAAACATGAACCTACCCCTTATAGCTTGGGGTGTGATCCCGCAAGATTGGACTATTTCTCTTTTCAATGGAGCATATGGTAAAAATGATTAATTATGAATTATATTTCATTAATAATCATAATGAGTATCTGGGATACTTTTCCTTAACATTTTTCTTATTTCCTATATTGTGGATTTTTAAATAAACTTTAAAACATCAAAAATGTCCGGATGAGCTTCGTATAATAACCCAGAAAATTTGTTATAAATATACAGCAAGGATATGCATAAAAATTGGGCATCAAAAATTTTTTGCATAATAAATAAAAAATAATTTCTAGCGCAGTTATAATCGAATAGTTCACATTTAAATCTATCGTAATATTCTATTAGATAAATATTATTATTTGATTTGTATTCTTCAATTTCTAGCCATGTAATGTATGGTAAAATGTGCAAACTTACATATATATTATTGCATAACTTTAGAAAAATTGTTTTACATACTTATTAAAAAAAATTTATCGCATATTATTATTGTTCTTCTGGATATTTTTCAACTTATACAATACGGACGTCATAAATATATTTTTAATTTTAGTTCTCCACTCGTGGCAGATCTTCCTGGCATTGTTCAGCATCCCTCCATTGGCCACAGGATTGGCTCTCATGCTTCTTCCAGAGAGCCCTAAGTTCCTCATGTCCAGGGGAAGAAATGATGAGGCTTTGAAAATTTTCAAGAAAATGTTTTCCATGAACAAGGGATTGCCGGAAGATGACTATCCCGTGAGTCATATATTATTAATTGGTCGGCGTTAAAATTAATCACTCGATGTTCTTGTAATAGTTGTAAGATTAGAGAATTTTGATATTTGAAGTTTTTAATTTTGAAAAAATACCTAACATTGAATTAACCGCACTGATTACTTTGATGTTTTCCGGTTTCGATTCCACTGTACCTTTGTTTAAACGGACGTACTCGTACACTTAAATTAATAAAATGAATATATTATATTAACGCAAAATAACTGATAACTGGAGGAACACTTTTGAGGAGACCAAGATCCATCAATACGCAATCTTATTATTAATACAAATTAATGAATTAACTAGAACAATATACAGAAAATATCTATCTATAGGAAAATATTTAGTTTCTACCGGAATTCGAACCTGGTAAGAACTAAATATTTTTTCTGTATATCTTTCTAGTTGATACATTAGTTTGTGTTAAAATACCACAGAACTGTGTTCTCTTTGAAAATAATATTATTTTCTAATAATGGATAATAATTCAAGACAATCGATATTTTGTGGGATATATTAATACATTTAATGCAAGGAATATATACTCTACATTTTATTTATTTATTTATTTATATATATAGTTAGTAGTAGGTACCATCAACAAAAAACAATTATATTCTTTCAAACAAATACTAAAAATATCAAGTATAATATTTAAAATATGTAAAAATTATGTATAGTAAAAGTATTTAAAATGAAACATAGTGTAAATAAAATTAAGTCTATATTTACATAAAACAAATATTTTAATAATTATTTTTATAGTAAGTAGTAAATAAAATATTGTGAATACAACATTTATTTTAAATTTTAATAAATAATTAACAAATTTTTCAGAATTCACACGATTGTTCATTAAATATTCTGTTCCAGAAATGTTTCAGTAAATTTTAAATACCATAATTTTGCTAAAACCATTTATTCTGATTATCAGATTAAATCCCTGGTGAACGAGAGAGCCAGTAATTTGGAAGAGGCTGGGGCACCAGCTCCTCAAGGGTGGGCGGCGGTGAAGGGGGGAATGAAACAACTGAAACCTTTGATTCTACCACCATATCTCTTCCATCTTATATTAGTTTGCTTCATCATGTGGTCTGCCATGCTCGGGTGAGTGATGCTTCAACTTTTACTTTGAGATTCGCGTGTTCAACGTTCTTTGGAGTCCCAATTTCATGACATTTAACTTTTTAATATCTCGTAGAAGATGTCCAAAAGTGTGTAAATTAGAGAAGATTGAAGATCTTCTCAGTTGTTTAACTAAATATTGAGCACACATAAGAATTAAGTAAAAATATTTATTAATTATTATTATACACGCCCTATTCAGGCATTAACATAATTTGGATCTATTAATAGAAAATTTCATCAGAAGTGCAATATACAAAGAAAAAAAAAAAATTTCAGCATGATTTTTCATAGTCAAAATTAAAAATAACACAAAAAATTGTTATAATGTAGTCTTATAAAGAGTTAAATTTACAGCAAAAATATCGACTACCTTCACATATTCATTCCCAAAAGAATGCAATCTGTGAACTGTGGAGTTAGTAAATGCATGTGTTCTGACATTTTTACTGTAATAGAACAATGAATTGTGTCTCGATGACGTCAATGGTGCGTGAAAGTCAAGCAGACCAACAATTTGGGGGCAGTCTATCATACCATTGATGATCCTGTATAGAAATATAAGATTGGACATCGTACATCTCACTCATAAAATGTTAACAATTTCAAACAACTAAGGAGATAATCATAATTGATACCCTCAGAGCGTATATTTAATTTAAAATTAATGAATCTTAAAAATTTTCTCTGGATTATTTCAAATAAATAAATATAAAAATTTAAAAAATAAATCTAGTACTTAACTTAAATTGTTACGATGATTTTCAAAAAATATTGAACATAATAAACCACAAAGTACAATTTGTAAATATTAAAAATAATCTGAATATTGATTTATTTCCACGTACACAATTTTAAATTTAATTTTCTTTACAATAATCGATGGTTAACTTATTTTTTTGACAGATCTAATACCTTAAGGCTGTGGTTTCCGCAAATGGCGACTATTGTCGAGGATTATGACTCCAAGCACGAAGAGACAGCTCCACTTTGTCACATAATCGAGTCATACGTCTCCAACAAGACCACTAAAAGCGTTGCAAATATGGAAGACACGTTTATTGACTGCATTAAAGTGAGTAACTTTGATATATACGTGTAGAAATTAAATGGATTAGCCGCAGTTATTTATAGAAATGACCTCTTCTTATCAAATGTTATTTGTCTACATTTACTTAATTAACTTTTTGAAACGAAATGTAAATATAGGTATCTCAGAGAGAAGACTTGGCAGCCAGTTTATTACGCAGTGAGAATTTCTAGATGTAAATATTGAATATTAAACGTCTAATATTAGGTGGTCTCCATCATCTCTTGCTCTGACACCATCATTGTGTGTCATTGTTTTTTATTTATAATATTGATGATAATGACCTTGAAGCATATTTTCATGGATTTTTTACTAAAAATTAAACTATTGTTTTGAATCCGGAAAATTAGTAATTACAATGTTTTTATTTATTATTTCGGTGACATGAAACCCACGTTTCATGATTACATAAGTTTAAATATATATATATAATTATACCTGCGCATATTTAAATATTTCTTATTGCCTAGTGTGGGGATTGAAAAATCGTGCTTTTGGTCCATTATCTAGAGCATGGGTGGCCAACCCGCGGCCCGCCGAGTATCTACTTGTGGCCCGCGGAGCATATGCACACATTTTTTTCTTTTAGTGTACTTAAAACCACCAAAAGAACATTCCAACGTGCATAGTTCGTATCTTATCTCATATATGGAAATATCTCAGTACATTGATTCAACTATCGTGACAATTTCTTCTATTGTATATTCGTATTAAAAAACAATCACAGCGTTAAGCTGATTTCAAAAAGCGCGCACGGCCACTTTTGCGTGGATAGCCGTGGAATAAAAAATAAATTTTGTTGTACGGCCCGGTAGAAAATCTCATTTCTAAAATCTGGCCCGGCTACTGAAAAGGTTGGCGACCCATGATCTAAAGTATACATACTTAGCCATTGAACGTATTTGGGATGGTTGTAACACAAAGTGCTTCGCCTAAACCAGGAGCATAACTAAAAAAAATGTTCCCTAATACAAAATGGCATTGTGTTATGAAAAAATTGGTACCTAACGCAATATACCATTGCCCCCTATATGAGTACTGTATATATGGTAAAATAATATATTATGTTAAGGACGACATATTTTTGTTATGAAGTCAGAACATACAGGTCGATTTTTTAGTCATGGCACTTCAAGAATGCGTTGCGTACCGATTATTATAATTATTAAAATGTGATTAATATTATTTCATTTCCTATCCATAAAATAATTAAACATTAAACAAATCTATGTACAATTTATTGTAATAATAAAAAAAAATACTAGCAACAGATTCGTCAGTGGCCGACTGTGCAGTGTTATGAGTAATAAAATAATTTAATATAGTTAACTGAATCAACTAGAAAGATATACTGAAAAAAAATTAATATTATTCACTTTCATCAAAAATAGCCTTTTCTCTCCTGTAATGTTTGTTCTCTTATTCTTCTGTAACACTTTAATAATAAAAAAAAATAAAAGTATATTTTATGTATATATGTGCATTCTCCACTTAAAAATGCTCGCTTCGTTTTACTGTATAATATATAGTTAGTGTTTTATACACGTGAGAAATGATTTTTAAATTTTATAATTCCATTTTTAGTTGTGAATTAAAAAAAAATTCTGACCCACTTAGCGCTGGGAAAAGAATCGATGCCAAATGTATCGTAGGGCATAGATCTTTTGGGCACCTATGTAATGCGGATTCGCAGTATTGGCGTAGATGCCACTGAACTAAGCTTTGATACCGATCCATACCTTTATTTTAATCATATTGATTTTGTATCGCATATTGCACACGTCTGCGATACCTACTAGGTTCTTCCAGCATGAGACTTTAGAAAAATGTTCTAATTTATTTTTCAGATGGATTCCGGCAATTCCACGTACATCAACAGTGTGATAATCGGTGCCGCTAGCCTTATTGCGTATTTGTGTGGAGGGTTCTTTATAAACACCCTCGGAAAGAGAAAATTGTCTGCTCTGTGTATGGTGGGCAGCGGGTCCTGCGCCCTGGCCCTGTACTGGTCGACCAGCCTTCCGGAAGTCGTCACCATTTTCGCCGTGTTCGTGTCCATAACCAGTTTGGCGGGGAGCGTTCTGTCCAGCATAGCAGTGGACCTGTTTCCAACATCTATAAGGTAATATTTTTATAAAAATTCGCCGTGTATTAGAACTTCGTATAGGTCGATTTTATTAAAGTAGATTGACTTAAATAATATGATTGCGACTAGATGTGTCAACTGTGCTGACTGACATACGCGAATAGAGAAATATACAATTAACCTAAATATTTATCTATGAAGAAATTATATTTTCATTGTAACGTTGAAATTTTATAATATAGTTATTTTAATAGATAATAATAGAAGTCTCATTAAAATAGAAGGAACATATATAAAGTCGAAAATTCGACGTGAAATAAAATTGTGTAATTGGTAACAATGATATCATATAATTATATTTATGAAGAAATTCACTAATTTTACTTATTTCGTAAATGTTATAATTTATTTTATTTGCGTGTCGCAAGGGTAGATAAATTAAAACATACGTACATACATCACCTCAAAATATGTGTTTTACCAAGTTATGAGGTCATCAACTTTTTTCACTGCACACGCTTTTAGCTTAGTTTGGTGTTTGATATATTTAGTAATCAAAAAGAAAAAAAGTGAGTAATTTAAAAATAATTTGTTAATAAAGTAGTTGTAGAGCAATTATTTTATAATACTACATGTCATGAATATGGCTGGCCAATAAATTATATATTTAATTTAATAAAAAATAAAACAAAATGTTGTTGCCGGATCCGAAGTCATTCGATCCTCACTTAATTTAAGGGATTATTAAAATAACCCATTCGCTATATACTCGTAATTTTCCTATTTTTCCATAGAAAAATGTGCATTTCGGAGTATATAAGTAAATGCCTATTTTCGATGATTTTGATGTTTACGTCAATGGTTTTGTACATAAGGAACATTTAAATGAAATGAAATCATTTCATTTCAGAGCAATGGCGGTGGCCGTCATGATGATGACGGGAAGGATGGGAACCGTTCTGGGAGGCATCACCTTCCCTTACCTGCTGGAAACTGGCTGCCTAGTCCCCTTCGTGACCATTGCAGCCATTTTATCCGGTAAGCCGCCAAGCTATTCTATCTATTGAACTATTAATTAATGTATCTTAAATGGATTAATGGCTCTCCGAATAGAGAATAGCATGGACTGCAGAATAGCTACACATATAATAATAGCCGTAATTGAAATCTATTACGTGCTTGCGGTCTAGTGGTTACGATACTCGCCTAGTGATCTAGTTCGAGCCTCGTTCCAGGAAGCCATCAAGTTAGCCTTATTTTCATAGCGCAAGCTTAGTTTGAAAATAGTAAGAGTATTTATATGACACGTATTCCGTGTACATAGCTATATATTTTTTTTATGTATATGTGTGTTTATCATTTTTTTTATTTATTTCTCTTACCATAAATATTATTTTGTAACTTATATGTATTATTTCAAATCGCAAATCGGGTTTTGCAAAAACAAGCCGACCACGCTGGAATAAACATATTATTATTAAATAAAGTTTTCTTGACGTGAAACATTTCACAGTTGAACATTAAGCTTGATAGGTGTCGCCATATATCGATGTATTTATGATAGAAAAAGAGAAACAGAAATGTTTACACATCTAAATTAATGTAGTCGGTATAATCAGACGTGTATTATTCTTCATCAAACTATCAAAGTCCACTGCAGAACATAGGCCTCTACATATTTCTTTTACAAGCTTTGGGTTTATGATTTTTGCAATAATATCATTTGATCTTTCGCATTAAACCGGGTGTCGGAGCTTATATATGGCTGAAGAAGAATGAACTAAAATTAAAATTATACGTAAACAAAACTAAATACATGAACATTGGAAATAAAATAATAGGTACCAATTACGCCAGCAAGTATCATGGATGGAGAAAGACTGAAGGAAGTGACTTAAATGAAGTATTTGGGTGTGATAACAGATTCTAGATTTAATTTTTTGCAAAATACGAGATACGTGTCTAAAAAGATTGCTAAAAAAAATATCACACCTGGCAAGGATTAGAAAATTCATTAGTACCGAGTCTTGTAAAATAGTATACAATTCTATTATTATTATTTCTCACATAAACTACTGCAGCAACATTTTACGTTTGGCTTATGGTGAAGAGATTCAACAATCATCAGTTCTGCAAAATAAAGCTTTGAGAATAATCTTGAGAAAAAATAAATGTACTCTGACCAGTACAATACCGAAAGACCTTAAACATGATGACTTTTGAACAGAAAATATATTTCAAAGTTATGGTGTGTGTTTGGGACATATATTTATGCTTTAACGAAGATAATGTACTGTGCCTTCCACCTCCCCTCCCTTCCTCACCTGCCACCGTGTCAGTCGATCGGCGACCCTGAACCGGAGCGGTAACAAGTAAATTTCGCAGTATAACAAACGAGTGAGACGTGTGTCTAAGTGTCTGTCCTGTGCAATCTGAAGGACTCAAGACCCTGAACGGAGATAGTGTTACAAAACCTAAAGTTACAGTCCACCTTGGAGGTGCCAGAAGAACGGGACTGTGGTGAGTGGAACTTCCTTCCGAATATCCTGTTTCTTCCGGCATCTATGCTTTTACGAAACAGTGTTTATTTTTAAAATTCGGCAAAAGTTATAAGAAAAATTCAGATAAATCAACACGAGCGCGAATATCATCAAAAGGAATAACTGAGACTGCTATTCAGGAAGAAAGCAAAATCTCAGAAATAAATTATGCATAGTGCCGATGAAGATTTTCAATGAAATGCCAGATATTATAAGGAGAAGAAATTTATGTAATTCAAAATTAAACTAAGTAAATGTGTGCAAAAAAGTTATAGTTAAAAGTGAAAAATTGATATGATACTTATGTGTGCGATAGATTAAGAAAAAAACAAAAAATATCTCTCAGAACCCATGTTTTTAGAAAAGGCAAATTGATTAATACAATAAAATATTAAATATATTAATTAGAAAGATATACATTTTTTTTTATATGTATATCTTTCTAATTAGTATATTTAATTCATATTTAAAATATCACAGACCTGTGTTTTGAATAATTACAACTTCACAATAAGAATGTGTTCTCCTAACAATACAATGTCCCTTTTACAGTTGGCGGTCTCCTCAGCCTGATACTACCGAGGACAACACTGAAGAAAATGGATTGATTTATTACACGCTAAAGATGTTGTTATAATCTTTGATTTATATTAATTGTATGTAATATAAAAAATGTACATATTAAAATAGTTTACAGTGTGATAAGACCAGAAACGGGTATAATTAAGTACATGCCTACAAAAGTTTCTTGCTATGCGTGCACGTATAGCGCTTTCATAGTTTGAAGCTCGTCCGATCGTAATTAAATCGTTCTCAGTTGTTATGTTATGTGTATGTTGATGTTATCTTAGACAAATTTTATACATCCCTGTAATTTCAAGGTTCAGATGTGAGAATATTTTTTATTGAATTATAGTGTCTCTAATTTATAAACGAACAACATTTTGTCTGACGTGATTTTATCTTTAATTTTCATTTGTTTCTTTGATCATCAGTGTATAATTGAAAAAAAAACACACATTTTGATCAATGTTTGTATTCGCAAGTGAAATTACAATATGGATAACTCAATATACGAGTATATAATATAAAAGTAATGATAAGTACAGTGATATACTTGACAAAAAGGATTGAAATAAATAAATAAATTTATAAGAATGTGGCTCAGAAAAACATCTTGGAATCGAAAGTTCTGAACTACTACTCAATATACAGACATAATGAAAAACTTAAGCAATTACTATTTTGCAATATAAATTAAATTAATCAACTAGAAAGATATACAGAAAAAATATTTTATCCTGGTAGCAATAATTTTTTTGTATAGGTGACTGATTTAATTTCTACTGAAAATGCAACTTGCATGCAATAAAAATGTTTTCTTCTTAAAAAAAAAATCTTATATATGTACAGTCATCTATGATGTATATAATATTATATTGCAGTATTATCCTTTCAAAGGTTAACAAAGTCTGCCTTGAGTCAGATGCTGTTTAATTAATTGGACATATATTATATATATATATATTGATTGGTATTATATATTACATTTTTCCGGTTATTTTTATTACATAATTATGTACAATTTAAAAGTTTGTATGAATTATTTACTGTGTACATAATGATGAATGTTGTATAAAAAGTGTATATGTATCACGACTATCATAATCTTCGCATCTACTGAATATATCACGATTTTTAAAATTATCATTAGCGGATGTGATAGTAAAGCGGATTGTTCAATTTGTACATATTAATAAAATGTTTTTTTTTAAAATTATTTCAATAGAACATCTTGTAATTTATAACATTTTATAATGAAAGTTGTATAAATATAGCGTGCATAATATAATAGATTTAAATACTCATAGATTCTTGGATTCAGTTCTTGCTTCATTAAACCCTTTACACTTACATTGAGAAAATGATTTAGTCGGTCATTTATCGGTCCATGTATTAAAAATCACAGTCATCATCAACTATTTATTGCAAATATTGTTAGTCCTAGTGTCATTCTTTAACTTATTTATTCCCATAGAATAACTAACATAATGTATGTACAATAGTTGCCTGTACACTGACTTAACTGTTGTTTTGATTTATTATGTTAGTGTCCAGACTTATTAATATTTGATTTGTATCTTGGATGAACTTAGGTTTATTTTGAATGAATTACAGATTATAATAAACATTATTGATTAGTGTATACAGTTAAAAGAATGTGTTTTTTATTGGTAGCTTGTAGAGAAACCCTATCTGTTTAGAAAATCTCCCTCCTGTCTTCCTCTCGATCATTTCCGATAGATTTCTATCATTTATGTCTTAAGGTCGACAGAAAAGAGCTCTCCTACATCCGTCTTTTAAAGAAAATATTTTTAAGAGTTATATATGGAAAAGACCAAGAGAAGTGTACTATCAGAATCCAAGGAGCGCAGCTAAAGCAAGTGGACAAACAAATATCTCGGAATGGAATTTTACGTTTCCTTTATGCCCATAATGCGGTAATAAAAAAATCGAATTAAGTGACAAAATCAAACTGAATATTTTCAAAGGTATAATGTAGGTCCACGTTAGTATAGGATCTTTAATTCCTGCCGAAATGAGTTACGTTAGAGGAGTAGCAGGAGTATCATTATTGGACCGAGCGAGAAAGATAAACGGCATAGAGAAGATATAAGCGGTATGGATACCCTACTATTACCTAAATAAAAATAATATTTTAATACTAATTACGTCATTGTTTAAATTAGTGTTATTCAGTGGCGTAATTGTCGAGAGACAGTTGGAGCAGCTCCAGGTGCATTGTTGAAAGAAATAAATATTACCTATTGCAGAGGGTCTTATGATTTTCGCAAATACTTATCTCCCGAAAACCTACCATTTTTTGTAGATTGTTTCCTCAAGGAAGGCCGATGTGGCATGGTAAAACACGTGCCATTGTCAAGGCGTTGCCTCAAAAAGTTACGGTACAACCATAGTTGAGCTGTCGGAGACTTATATATCTCATATGAACAAGTAAGTATTTCATTATTAACAGTACGTACAAATTAAAAACATATAGAAAAATATGAATTAAATATATTAATTAGAAAGATATACATATAAAATCAATTTTATTGAAAAATTATATTATTGTTGTTGCGCCACCGGGATTCGAACCTGGATCTCTTTCCGAACCGGATATAACATATAGATAAGTAAAAAAAATAATTTAAAAAATGTATCATCAATATTCCTGGGCTTTTATAGGAATTCATAAATACATTCTTGAATTAATTGAATTGATTGGAATGGAGGTAGGATTTGTTGATTTTAAATTGTTTCTATATCGGTATTGTTTTGTAATTCTGTCTACTCTAAATTATTTCATTATTGTCAATTCAGACTAGTAATAGTAATAAATCTTGACATAATAACAAAGCAAGACATTTACCATAATGGTTATTAGCGAGTCGCCATTGTAGTGAATATAATCTTCCCTACGTACGGTTACGTCTGTAAAAAATACGCCAAAGAATGATGAATGTGGACAAAAATAACTAAATAATCACAAAAAAACTCAATACATATGACCGACGAATGTAATTATTAAAATATTATTTTCCTTTTTATCAGTTGTCAGTTCAACTTTGACCGCAGCATTGTGCATAGTTGCGCCTCGCGCCGGATTGAGAAATACTAGTATTTATTTCACAACAAAAGTGTCCTTTGAATGTTAGCAGAGTTAAAGTGCTGAAGTAATCAGTGAGTACTTTTAATATTAATCTATCCGATTGTACAATACTCCTTAATGTGACTGAATAATTGATTCAATCAAATTTGATTTCGTTCTTGGCTGGTAAAATGTGATTTTAATTGTACACGTTGAAATGTTAAAATTCATAATCAAGGTTAACTTACGAAACACGGATGCATGCGTATATATGTATAAAAATATATTGTCCTGATGAACTACTCAAAGGAGCCAATAACGTTATTTTATTCTCATTTAACGTAATATTCTTTTCAATATCATTTTTTTTTTCATAACTAACTTTTGTACTAATATTTATTGTGCGTTGTATATAACAAGATAAATTAATTACGATAACTGTTTGTAAAAAATTTGCCTGCCTCAACACACATTGTTCTAGACGGACAGGCAACAACAATACGAATTACATTAATAATAATAATTATTAGGTTGGTAGGAAAATAATCAAATTAAAATACCTTTTTTTCAGCTATTAATTAACTTTATTACTAGAAATAAGCACCTTTAGATCGACACATTTAATTACAATTAATTTCTAGTTTATTCTGGCAGTGTTCAATTCTGGAGTTTTGACGTTGATAAAATCTCGAAATGCATTTTCGGCAACAGCTTGGTTGTTGCAGACCTTACTCTGTAAGGTTGTCGAAATGCTTAAACAAGTGAACATTTATTGACGAGATGTTTATGAGTTTGGTTGATGGGGGTAATATTAATATTACTAATAGCCCACCAATGCCCACATCGTAGAACAAACTTTGAAACGGCGATTTTTTTATTTGTCTAGTTCGTGCGGTACCCATATTTCATTTTTTTTGATCTGTTTAAAGTGATTCATTATTATTGGATCTAACGCCTAACTTTTTGTAAGGTCTAGAATTGTTGCGCTCGGTTCTGATTCAACTAACACATTCAGTTGGTCATATTCAACTGAAGAAGGACGCCCAAGATTTTCTTCATTTTCAATGCTCTCGTCCCCGGGCGAAAATTTTGAAACCGCCATTCCACCGTACGCTCTTCAATACCCACAACAGAAGCATAATTTAATTTATGAGCTGTTTCTACTACCTTACCCCGCGTTTTGAACTCATACAAAAAATGGTCTTCATCTATATAATTCGATTGCCTAATTTGAAGCAAAATTAGTAATTAAAAATACAGACCGAATTTTCATTCCATTTTTCAACGATATAAACCTTTACCATACTGGATATAAAATACTCGTATGCAGCCATGCTGTCAACTCGTGTTACCGTAAGAAATTAGAGTTCTATTAGCCTTTAAAATGTGATAAAATGGTTAATGCCATAAATTTACTTTAAGTATTGAGCATTAAATATAAAAAAAATATGTAATATTATAATTCGAAGCATACATTAAGTTCTGTATAGGACATTGCATTGTATAATACAACCTTCCTTTTTATCAATCTTCGTTTAATTAGTTAGAAAGAGACACCGTTATATTCGTATGATTTTTATTATTATCACTATGAAATTAATGTGTGATTTCTTTCTGTCTTGCCACAAATGGTATTTTTGTCAACGTCTTAATTTTATAACGGAAAGAATTAAAAATAATTATTTTTGTAGGATTACTCAAGTATTACTTACGTTTCTAGAGTTATAAGGAGGAGTAGATTCTTTCTAAACTGAAACTGAATCAAACTTAGTTACGATTCCCATGACTTGTGCGCAGTTGACAGGGAGGTTACAGATATGTGGTGATTACATCATTTCTTTGCTTTGCACGCCCCTAGCGGACGCTATCGTGAAACTAGTGATATAGAACGATTCCCCGCGAAAATTCAAATCTAATGATTAAAAATCTTAATTTGACAAAAAATTGAGATATGCTGCTTACAATTTTCATATTACATCGGAACTTTTAATAGGTTTTGGAGATGATTTTTCCCATTTTTCTGGAGCCAGAACTTTAATTTGCTAGGTTATGGTTACAAATTTTCACATTTGCGTGTATATTTTTGGTGCTAGAAATAAATGACATCTTTGTGCAAAAGTTTTTGGCACAATATAGTGACAGTTTGTCTGCGTCCCTCGTTGAGTAAGGGTGCGTTATTCGCTGGTGGTGTTATTTGTATAGGTAAAAAAAAAATACGCCCATATATTTAACGGATATCTAGGACGTAATATTCGTTAAAGAGTTCGTTTGAAGAATAGCGAAAAAGTTTCTTATGAATAACTCTCAATACTATGTTTATTTAAGCAATCTAAAATACTACCAGCTGCACCACCTCAACTGACAGTCGCGTAATTAAGAGGTGGGTAGCACATTGCAAAGTGTACTATTTTTCTTAGGGCTTTCCTAAAAAAAGACAAACTTTCTTATTCGGTTCGTGAGATTTTAAATATGATTTCATTAGTCTAACTGTTGATCAAATTGTACTCCTTGATACCGTATAATTCAATTGTCTATAGTCACAAAGTCTCAAGATGTATTTTTTGATTGGCATATGTAAACTATAAACTTTTTGTGAGATGTTGTACCTACTCTTTTAATAGTAGAAAAACACTAAAAAACATAAAATTAGTAATTAATTGCTCGCATCGGACTCATATCATTGAAATGATTACTTTGTTATCTTGGTAGTCTGTCTGGGTTTGGGGCGAAGGTCGGTGGACACATTCAGTCCAGCGTGCAGTTCTCCAGGTTTCGAAGACATTTGCATTCGAGCGGCCGAGAGCGAGTCGCGTACGAAGATTCGCAAGTGCGCGCCGTTTAAACGAAGCGTGTTCGATATTCAAACCGCGAATAATTTCAACAATGCCGAATTCGGGTGCCAAACCGCCGCCAGGAAATTATTCTTACTCCGCGGCGACAGTGAAGAGAACCAGGGGTAAAAATGGAAACATGTCGAGCAAAACCCAGGCTTATTTAGCAGCATGCAACGAACAAAGTAACTAATTTGTTTTTAAATAATATTATTACATCAAATCATTTTTTTTGCCATTAAAATAAATTAAGTCATTAAATTAATACATATATCACATAATTTTCTACATTCTTGTAATTTTTTTATTTTTATTTTTAATAATACCATTTCAGATATTTTTTTTTTAATTTTAAGAATGAATTAATTTTATATTTGCAATTTTTAACTAGTGTTTATAATCCATTGTAGGATGGGCGTTAAAAACGTAGAAAGGATGACGTCTGTGTTTTTTAAAAAAAAAAAATAATAATTACCAACCGTTACAGTGTTCCATTTTCTTAAAATTTGACAATATTAATTGATTTGTTTGTTTTCTATTTGAAAAAATGTTCACTTAATTCGTAATTCTCAAAAATAATTGACACTTCACTCCAATGTGATGTATCATTCCATTTTTAAATTTCCCTACTCGTGACACACTGACGCTGTAATATTAGACAAAATAATGATTTTTATTTTTCGTATTACGTTTAGTATCGTTATAATTATTCATATATTATTATTTTTTTATTGAATATTGTTTCTTCACTACTAACAATATAAAAAAAATAATTTTATATAAAATATCTAAGTATGTAAAGTTAATAAAAGTCGATAGCGAGTTTTAATATATTGTAGTTATTTTAAATATGAATTAAATATATTAATTAGAAAGATATACATATAAAATCAATTTTATCGAAAAATATTGTTGTTGCGCCACCGGGATTCGAACCTGGATCTCTTTCCTAACCGGGGAAGGTGCATTATCCAACTATGCTACAGCGACAATATTTTTAGCGACAATTTTCGAACCTATATGTTACCTTTTTGATATTAATACATTTAATCGTTCCATTATTTGACATATTTAAAATATCACAGACCGTCTGTTCTGAATAATTACAACTTCACAATAAGAATATGTTCTCCTAAAATATTGTAGTTATATTTCTGATCGGCGCCCTATGTTGATCCTGATGTTGGAGTATCGATAATCTTAATTATGACCTTTGATACGAATATTATTACAATATGTACAATAAATATAATGAAGTGGAATAAATATTTGTAAACAACATTTTTTTAATATCTATATAACTGTATTCGAAATAATTTTTTAATTTCACATTAATTTTTCCCGAGAAATTTATGGTGTGCGTGTTGCAGTGTCACACAGTTACCATACTTCCCCCAAGAAGCAAAGTTTCCCGAGACTGGAGTCCGTTGCTAGGATAAGTGCGATTCCTCTCGTGGAAACTGGTCTAGATATCGGGGAAAAAATCTACATAAAAATTCGAGTAAGTAAATCATGATCATAATTATTATATTGTAGAAAATTTGGATGAAAAATATTATAATCTATCAACATAATTTTCACCCCCTTTCAGAGGTTTAAAAATATGAATATTAAATATCTTCAAGTCACGTACGAAGTATAAGAGGGTATAATATTATAATAATATTAAATGGCTTGGTGATGATGAAGGGTTGATGAGACTTGTCTCGAAACTCGTGTAAATGTCAGAACAAAGTTAAGAATAAAAAAAACTGTCATTTGTTGTCTATTTATTTTGGACGCAGAGCACCGACAGATGTTACTGTAAAGATCTGTACGTGTTAACACACGTATAAATTTTTACGGTTATATCTCCAAGAAGCGAGAGAAATGTCTCGTTTTTGTGATATGATTCATTCGCGTACACAGACAGAAAGTGATATCTATCAAAATGAAAAATACTGAAAAAATCAGATATTTTGTCAAATTACTTAAATTTAAAACTAAATTCTAGCTATTTTTATATTACACATACCGTTTTACATAAACTTTTTTTTACTATTTAGTCATCAATATTTTATTTAGAATTTAATTCTATATTATTATTTAAAATCCTCTAGGATGGGCGCTAAAGTATACATAAGATGGATTCTGTAAAAAAATATAATAATTTAAATGATTACCTACATTTAATACAAATTAATTGAATCAATTAGAAAGATATGCAATTTCATTTGTATTAAATTGCAACTTCACAACAAAAAAGTGTTTTCATTAAAAATTACCTACCTGTCTACTATCTATAGAACTACAGCGTATTACAGTATTCCAAACTTCAAATTTCTGTCAATAGAAATAGACATCTTTTTTTTTTAAATATACCTTCATAGCAAACAGGTTTATTAGGTTAATTTGTATATTTTAAGGGAAATCGAAACATCTCTCCAATGTAATGTGTATCAGATTTAATTCAAATTTACCAAAATGTGATACCCATAAGGACATTAGGATATTATTTATGTTTAAAACTAATTCAATTTATATTTAAGACTAGTCGTATCATGCTGGTCAGCCATGCAGGATGGGGTGGTGAATAGTGGCCATTCGTGGGTTTTGGCAATTTATTTTTATTTTTTGTTTCAGGATTCCAATCCCATATCAAAATGGTATCTTACCAAAGCGGAGGCGTCCTTACAAACTTCACTGAGTTTGGCGATCCCCGCGGTGAACATGCTCAACGGACCAATTTCTAAAATAGACAAAATTATCTGCAAAAGCCTTGATTTTGTTGAACAAAGGGTGCCCTCTATGTATCTTCCCCCAGAAATGGTAGCGTATTTTTTCTCACACTATTTGTTTAATTATTTATTTTTTACATCAAGTTACAAAGTTGCTGTATTGTATTTAGTTATTTATTTAATTCTTAACATAGTGCATACATAAGAACTCCTATATATGCTCTAATATAAACAAGATTAAAGTCTTTTTTTTTACATATCTGGTCAGTTTCTCCTCCTTTCTTATATTTTCTGGCATTCCACCAAAAATCTTCATCGCACTATACATCATCGATTTCTAAGATTTGACCTTCTTCCTGAATGGCAGTCTCAGTATATCACTTCCTATTGTACGATGCTCGTACTCATATTGATTTGCAGCAATTTTTCGTATAAATTCTGCTGATATTTTCTTATTGAAGGTTATCATATTCAGATCCTTCTGCATTGCACTGATCCGAGTATATCTATTTTTTTTTAGGATTATTCTCAAAGCTTTATTTTGTAGCACTGACTGATGATATATGACTGGTTGCTGACCAAATTAGGCAGCTGCCTGTATTCGGCAGCTCGCTAATTATTTATTATAGAGTTGTGAAGTAAATGATGTTGTAAAAAAGTAATAATTTTTTTTTTCGATATAGATATATATATAATTGATACATTTAATTTGTATTAAAAATAGATATCTATTCAACGTAGATATTTATTAAACGTAATTATTTTTTTAATACAGAAAAATATATATGCAATAGAGAATCTTACTTTAATGTTGAAATATTCTGGAAATATTTGTGTACCAATTTTACGGAGAAAATTGTTTGTTTTACCTCTCTTTCACGTAAATAAAAATATTTTTGAAATTGTACTTGAATTCAAGTACATGTACTATTACATTGACTGAAAGTAAGTTAAAAAAAAATATTTAGAAAATAATATACACTAGTACTCAATACAAGATACAAGTGGAAAGGTGAGTTTGATATTAGTGTAATAAAAAATGTGAATTTTATTTCAGATGTACTCAAACGCCCAGGACTACATGAGCTCGTACATAGTGAAGCCGGTCCTCAGGAGAGCCGACTCTGTGAAGCAACTGGGATCAGCTGTGCTGGACTCCAGGGTGACAGCGTTTGCGGCGGATAAGGTAGACAGCGTCCTAGACAAGGCGGATATCTACATGGACAAGTACCTGCCGGCCGATGTACAGGATGTCAAAGAACGTAAGAACTCTTTCAAGTCGAAAATAATTGTTAATTTACTTTTAATATATCTAAATATGAAAGAAAGTTATTTTTTACGTAAAATTGTCTCTGTAATCTTGGCTTCAAGATTATAAAAAAATATATTTCTCTACGCAAGAATTTTTCATATTTGGGCAATTTTGTGGCACACTGAAAATGAATTTAATGGTCGCTGTCTTTCTTATAATGCCTGTATTGTCTTAATTACGGCAAATAATATTAAGTTAGTTTTACATTAGTCACATCTAAATGATAGTTTCAAAAAAGTTTAATATATTATATAATTTCTGATATAAATGAAAAATAAAAACCGACATTTTCGTGAAAAATGCGAAAAGATTAATTTGTTTTGAAAGGGCGCTCTTAAAGCGCAATTTGTGTAACGAGAAAGTTGATTCTTAAAAATTTTCATTTTCCTAAAATTCTATTTTAATGAATGGGATCCTCACCGTAAATTTAATTTACAAATTAAAAATTTCCCAAAGAATGGAATGAAAAGAACCATGCAGTGTTATGGAATGAGAAATCGAGTATCTAACGTTTTAAATCATCAGAGAACCCAAGTAATAGATGTGGTCAAAAATGATGCTCAAGTGGCAATGCGCTGAGGCCTCACACTGGTAGAAGTACCGTACCCTTGTGACCGGAGTAGACATCAAAATAATGGTGGGTAATAGAAAAAGAATGATGAATAGTACAATAATGATGATGTATATGAGGAGCAAAATAAATTGCATCTGAAGCTTCCACAGAGGATGCACAAATGAGGTTTTAAAAAAAAAGGAAGGTTCATTCTCGATGCTGATGAAAAAAAGCAAATATTCGCGCAATACAATCAGGAGGCATCTCAGAAAACCACAGGGTAACCTCAAATTCGTTAAACTGAATACCAAGTCTACCTATCACGTTCCACTTGTAAAGATGATGAAATATGAAACGTAATATTAACTGCCAAGGCCAGAAACACAGAGCTAGATTAATCTAAAACCTCATTGTTTTCCATAAACAAGAAAAAAAAACATTATTAAATGTTTATTTCATCATTTACATATATGTATATATATAGTCTTGTCCACGGTTCAAAAGATCAAGAGTTCAATCTCCGCGTCCGGCAGCGATAGAAAAATACGCTAATATGAAAACAAACACAAGCTACGTACGTTGGAAAATTTTGTTTAATAAAACTAATCAGTTACATATAAAGTTGCACGTGAAGTTTATTCTTCTTTTCCGTGATATGAGAGAAATTAAGCGATAGACTGCATAATTATTATTTTTGACCCGGCGTTAATATATGATCTTTCATTATTCAGTATGATTATATCTGAGATTGTCGTATCGTGCACATGGAAGTAAAATTCCATTGCTTACATATTGAAGTTCAAAAGTATGTTCAAGAAATATAATCATTTCATTAATAATTGTTAATATTGTGACACACTATCATTAGTAGACGAGATGAAACGCACGATGGCATAGACGGAATTAGATTGGAAATAGCAAATAAAATAATCTGCCATGCAAATTATACGAAAACTGGAACCTTTTTATGGAAATCAAACCTCATATAGAGCAAATCCGAGCTGCATTCTTCTACACGGAGAATTATTGTGCTGCCACGATCTAAACTTAAATTTGCGAATGGGAATGATTCAACTTTATGTGTTCCATATACTTTTATATGGAATGGAATTATGGACACTCACGGAAACAATACTAAAAAGGACTTGAAGCATTTGAGATGTGGCATCTAAAAATTATCCGGATCGACAGGGTTACAGATGATAATATGATGATCCGGATGGAGAAGGAAAAATTAATCTTTAAAATGATAAAAACCCTGAAATTAAAATATTTTGACCATATTAAAAAAAAATGTTACGGCAATTCGGGAAGTCCACAGTTCAACTATTTCGAGATTCTGCAAACAAAATAATGATCGCTAACATAATCGCAGAAAAGTACTAGACTAAAAAGAGTTAGCACATGTGTGATATAACTATGATATATATGAAAAAAACACTTGTTTTTTTATTCTACTCGTTTAATTTATTTGAGACGCGTTTCGCTTTGCAGCCCTAATGATGGACCCTGCAATGGGATCCGAAATATCGGCCAGAAAGGTCAGATATACACGGCAGATTAGTCTAGAAAACTATACACAGAAGATTCTGAACGGCCGTGAAAACCTAAGAACATGTTTATCTAAAAAACTGATGAAATATTAAAAACACGACCCATACGGGACAAAGGGTTGAAAAGAAAATATTGTGGTTACTTTGATGACTTATGATAATTTATTGAGCTATTTAACCTCCACCTTGCATTACAAATTCGTGTTAACATGAATAAGATGTCTATTTAATCAAAATTGTACATTTGATTGACACAGCTAAAGTAATAATCATATTGTGTAAAATCCATTAGGTTTTTCCAAGTAAATAGCTAAATGTCAATTTTGTCTGAACATTATTTTGTTATACAAATCATTTTATCTAAGTCAACTCTTGCTCACGTAAACAAATGCTAGGCCATGGGTCCATATTGATTGAACTTATTTATAAACATAGAAGTGTCCTAGTGAGTGCTTTTGCACTCGGTATCGTGATCTGTGCATGCTTGTGATAATACACAAGAGGTAGAGTATACATACATAATACACAAGAGGTAGAGTATACATACATAATACACAAGACTTAGAGTATACACACATAATACACAAGAGGTAGAGTATACATACATTGATAAAATTGACTTTTCGATACGCACTAATAAAATAATGCGTTTTTTAAATGTATTCTTAAATATCTTTTAACACAGAATATTTTTATTCAGCAGGTACGGGTGAATTTTATTCACATTTTTATATTATTTCACTTTTACCTTGTGTTTTATTTTGTATCGGTATCTTTAAAGCCGTTTTAAAATCATAAAGATTTTGGGAGGTGCTGAATATCGATCCCGTTGCCTCTGGCATGCTAAAAAAATTGTTACCTTGAATTTAAAGACATACTTTTGAATTCTTATTTTAATATTTCCTTGACAACATCGTGGTTAGTATTTCCACCTGTTACGATTAGACCAGGGTTTGGTTTTCCGTCAAGGAGAATTTAACTATTAATTATATTTATGAATTTAATTATTTATTTTTTCAAACCAGAATAACATATTTTATGCAGGGATGGTATGATACACGTGACTGATATGTGTAACGCGTTTATTTTTTTATTGAAAAATAACATACATATATTTAATATGAAATTTTCTACTCGTATATTTAGGTTATATATTATTAAATTATATAAATTATACAACAGATTGTTTTAACTAATTTTGTCCACTTCTATAAAATATTGCAGATAAATATAGTTATAGGTGTTCAGTGGTAATTATTCGATTTTGAAATTGAAATGAAAACAAACATATGTGACGTTAAGTATCAAAGTGTGACATCTCCATTTTTAGACAAAATGAGTTATGAATGTAGTTATCTAGATTATAAAACTTCTGTTAAGCCTGTGATATCATAACATTTTATATTCTTATGAATTTAAAGCATTTTGAATTGTAAAAAATATTATGATTTCATAGACTTAACAGAAGTTTTATAATCTACAAAACTACATTCATAGCTCATTTTGTCTAAAAATGGAGATGTCACATTTTGATACTTAACGTCACATATATGGTGAAGGACCCCATAACTGGCAGGGCATCTATAAAAACCGTATATTAAGCCTCCATATAACAATTTGGTCCATAACACATTCTTTATTTGTACAATGAACCTAGGGGCACCATATTATGTCCAAAAGTTAACATAATCCAAGTAATAAATTAAATTTGGCAGCAGTTTTGTAAAATAGTTATTACGTTTTAGTCAAATCTCAACAAATAGTGTAAGGATGTCATGTTTTTATTCTTTTCATACATTTAAAAAAATTATGTTTTGTGAAGTAATACATACTTATTTAATTATTTGCATCTTGAATGAAACTTTTTCGGTAACAAAATCGAAAAATACACGTGTTAATTTGTAAGTTATGGAGGTGCCAGTTATTGGTTTTCAAAAAAGGTTGAGCCACCAGAAATGTATCGTTTGTTCATTGAACAAAGTTAATATTAATTTTAGTCACCATATAAGGTTTAACAACCAATTAGGTTTTTTTTTCATTCATGTGTCAGGTGTATTATGTGTATTAGGTGTGTCATATTTTAGTTTTAAGAGGTAATAGAGATTTGTGGATTTCACTTTTTAAAAATGATGTCGTCTAAGTGACGTCCACCTCTTGCAATGCACTATTTTAACAGAACCCTCATGTTGGCAAAGGCGCGAGAAAAAAATGCTGGGTTGATGACGGCTATTTCACGCCGGGCGTTTTCTTGTAGGGCTTGTATCGTTCGAGGAATCTGTATACTTTAGATTTCAGGTATCCCCACAAGAAAAAAATCACAAGGCGTTAAATCTGGCGGATTAATTTTCTTGGGAAAATTGCTCCCAGGTTTTCCATCGAGACTTTAACAGTATGGCGAGTTGCCCCGTCTTATTAAAACTGCGTTATGTCGTTGTATCTGGAAAACATTTGAAATTGCACCACCAAAAATTGATCAATCATACGGTAATACATCTCAGAAGTGACCGTTTATCTCTGTTTAAAAAAATAGAAAAATTCCCACTGAACACCCTATACTATAAGAATATTTTTCAAAAAATAAATGATTGTTTCCCAGGGACACAAATGTATCTAGAGAGAAATTATTGTACGCACACATTTCTTTAAATGTGTTGTCTGTTGTTTTATTAGGTACATTCTTTTTGTTTTTATTAAAAGCACTATTACCAAAATTATATTTATTTGTTAATTTAATTTTAATTTTGAATGGAAACACATTTTTGTTTTGAAGTTGCCGTATTTAATACAATGAAATGAATCAATTAGAAATATATAAAGAAAAAAAATATTTATCGAAAAAATATTTTGGTTTTTATCGAAAATATTTATCGAAAAAATATTTTGGTACGAACCCGGAACTTTTCCTATCCAATAACTAAAATATTTAATATGTATTATGTTAATTTATTACATTGCGGTTAATGAACTTTCTCTAGGGCGTGTAGTGCATTGAAAGGTACCAAATACTTAAAATAAAATAATGGCTAGACTAGACAAGTCTGCTTAATGATATAATTATCTAATTTATTGCATTTCGTGAGAGCTCGCGTTATCAAACGTGGAATTTGTAACCTGATTGTGTAAAAAACGAAATCATATTTGAACTACCATCTCGACCTTTTGATAGACGCTGTCTGGAGCGCGATGAGATCAACATCCGGATCAAAAATTAACACATAGCGAGTATTAAAAACCATATTATATCATTGATCATAAAATTAAAACTAAAGGGTGGCACAGACAGCGGTGTGATCCTAATTTATTAACCGGTTCAATGTTTTTTTTTTAATTGCATCTAATAATCATTTTTAATAAGTAGGTGAGCAATTATAGTTTTTAAACACATTTTTATTGTGAAGTTGCAATTTCAGAACACAGTTCTGTGGTATTTTTAATACGAATTATATATAAATTAATTTTTAATACATAATTCAAAGATATTTGGATATACAGATGAGATAATGTCGTCCCTTTTCATCTCATGCAAATAAAATTGTATAGCTGTCCCCCACTGTAGATATAAATACAACTTGTCGAGTTAAATTGTTAGATTGATAATGCCCTTATAAGGCGAAACGCGTCTCAAGTAAATTAAACGAGTAGAATAAAAAAACAAGTGTTTTATTTTCACATATGTGATTATGGAGTTCAAACAAACTTACCTCGGAAACAATAAATATATTTTTTTATAAGATTTTCGTTTCGAGACAATTTCTAAGGGAGGGATTGCGCCCCCGTGAAATTCGTTGGATACAATTCTCATCCTTCGTAGTCCTTGTACACGCCAAGTCATAGCAATTCCAGCACCGCCATTTGTCTTACGCCCCTCACTTCACGCTTGTTGTACGTCAAACTTCAATCCATTGGCCGTTGATGTTTCGTTGGGTAAATTTGAATCTCCTATGCAGCAGTTAAAACAGAATAAATGTTTGTAATTTAATGCCTTATGTTTATCTAAATTTACAGAATAAATAGTTGTAGGTATCCATTATTATAGGTGAAGTTTGTGCTCACGTGTTGTTTTGCTATTAAATCGAACGCTATATATCTATTCGTGTCGGCATTACCAATTTATAGATAAAATTCTCAACACGTGTACGCGGTACTGACATTTGTCTCATTTCGTTGACACGAAATGACTTTGGTGATTTTCAGTAGATGTAACATTGTAGATTAATTTAGGTCATGGAACACAAATCGCGAACACATTTGTTTATTCATTTTATTGGGTTAAGAAGCGAATAAAAATAACAATTTTAACAATTTGATTGATTTGGTGATTTTAGCCGAACCTGTAAAAGATGAATCGTCGGGAGCTAAGCAGCGCGCGGTGCAGACCCTTCAGCACGCCGACAGGTTCTCTCGGAAGCTGGGCAGGAGGATATCTCGAAGGACCCTCATGGAAGCCAGGGCGCTCAAGGAGCACACCACAGAGGCGATCCACGTACTGGTCTACGTGACTGAACTGGTAAACGTAACAATATATAAAGAAAAACAAATTCAGCACTTTAACATTAGCGTAAATAATATAGGTACATTGTTGATTTGGTAAGGTCAGGGCCGCGCCAAGCGTAATGAGAGCCCCTTTGCAAGTACAAACTGGTGGAAAACAAAGTGGAAACTCGGTTTACGAACTAAATTCATTTCGAAAAACTGTTCGAAAACTGAGTTGTTCGTTAACCGAAATAATTATTCCGATGAGAATCAATGTAAAATATATTAATCTGTTTAAGACTCCTAGAAAATTGCCCTTTATCATCCTTATTGTCTACTTCTTGCTTGAAATCCTATAAAAGCAATAACAATTCATGGTTTTAATAAAGTAATAAAACATAAAACAAACTTTATTTTAATTTATCTTAAAAAATATGTAGTAAAGTGTTATTGTTTGGAAGGGGACTCTCCTGCCATGGAAACATCGGGTGCTTGAAGTTCATCAGGTTTCTGTCTCTCGAAAAACCCATCCAACGATATTTGTTTCTTCTTGCTTTTTATAATGTTTCAGAAATGAGACATGACATTATCATTAAGTTTTATCAGGGTGATATGTTTCCACAAAACTTTGCACCTCACTTCACTTTGCGCGCATTTCGTGGATCGAGGACATGGGAACATCTTCCACTCGGTCATCAGTCTCTGAAAATAATATTTCATCCGTCACCGTCTTTTGCTGCTTATTAAGAAGCTGTTCCAGTTCTTCAGAAGTGAGTTCTGAGACTGCCCGCCTGTTCGTAAATCGAAATTCTGTTCGCGAACTGAATAATTTATTTGTCAGGATTTTTGTTCGTAAACAAACTGTTCACAAACAGAGTCGTTCGTAAACCGAGGTTCCACTGTATAGGTTTGCGCCCCCAAGTCAAGATTGTAGTCTTTGTGGGTCCACTGCAAGTGGTCCGGAGGAGCGGCAGTCCGTCTGAATATGTGCTCTCTTGACACATATAGATATACTTTATTTAAGACGCGATAATAATAATATTACGCCTCACATATTGAAATTGTCAAAAGTAAACATTAAAATTTTATGTAGGTGTATTATCTATTGTATAATATAATTTTTGACACAATCCCCCCCCCCCCCCCCCCCCACAATTAACCACTTCAAGTATTAATAATAGTAGGTTAGCTAAATAATTAAACGAATCAAATTAACTACATTAAATTGACATTTATAGGCTATTATTTTTGATTTTAAATTTTATGTAAATCAAAACGTTGTAACCCATTTTTGTGTTTTTATTTAAACTTCTTTCTGATGCTTTCCGCCGTTATCAATATTATTTTCGCGTTCCCCCAACTGTTCTACCACGTGCCTGGTACACAGTAGTGATATAACGATGAAGGCATCTGATTAGGAATTAGATTTGCACTGCGAGCATACGTTAGAATTTTACCAGATGTGAGTTTTTTTTAACAACATTCCTCCTCTAGTGCTTGTCTGGTTATATCATATAACGGTTATAGATGGTGATCTTTATTTTATTTGCACCAGCTCAACATAGTTTGACTGCGGCCATCCCGAATTATTGTCTTTGATCTTCAACCAGAGTTTCCAGGGTCTCTTCTGTTATTCTTGGAATCTATGGAACGACAGATGTATTCATTTGAAAAAGTGTAACATATAGGTTCTCAAATTTAAATTTTGGCCACGGATGCTCAATATTTTCTCCAGGATACTGGTGGAGGTTGCTGACTTTGCAACTAGTATCCTAAACTATTCTAAAGATTGGCAATAGTTTCAGCAACAACTGTATGATCATTAATTTCCTCAGTTAGTAACGGATCCTAAGTTGGCATATACAAAGGCCTGCGAGCTTTGGGCTGAGCTGAGCAAGGACGAGCCGGACAACCAGGCCAGGCCGGCTACCCTGGAGCAGCTTATCATCATGTTGACCAGGGAGTCAGCGAGGAGGCTGGTCCATCTCATCAATTTCGCCAGCAGCGGGATGGGGAAAATGCCAAGGTATAGAAACACATAGAAAGCATTATATGTACACATTGATACATAAAAAAATGTTTTGATACCTAAACAATTTTTTCATATTTGTAGTTGCACCGAATTGACCTGAGTTGAATACTGGGTATAACATCAAAGTACCAAATGTTTATATACATATTGAAATATAAATCGAAAATGTTCAAGCTGTATGTACCTAATTTCAATCACGTGAAAGATTTAAAGTACAAAGTTAAAAAAATTGTAATTACGCGATTATTTCGTTTAATTTAAATATTTTATTGATTCCAAATGATATATTGAATACAAAAAAATAAAAGATCATCAAACTTCGAATGGCCAGACTGTTTTTTTTTTGTTAGATGACTTAGGGCTTAAAGCAAATATATATAATAATAATGGGTCAATTTAGAAAATATTTATTTTTAAGAACGTAGACTTAAAGCATTATGCAATAAGATTTTCTGTAATGGTATCTACAGAATTTGCACATACTTCTTGAATTTTTTCGACTCGTAATTTTGTCAGACGTCCACCTATAAAATATTGTCGACTCGATCTGTTACACCCTGTATAATTTATTTTTGTCCATTCACCCATCCGTGTCGCATGGCAACACACAAAAAGCTGTGCTCTTGGCAAAGTTATCAGTGAACGCTTTCTAATATATTTGACGTGCTTGTTGGTTTAGTGGTTAAGACACTCGCCTAGTTATCTAGTGGTCTAGTATCTAGACCGTTTGCGACATAACAATTAGTCCAATTTTCATGTCGCATGCATTTAGTTTAGTTTGAAAATAATAAGAAAATTAATTTTAAAAAAAGCATTGTAAAAGTCATATTTCGAAACTGTTTCAACAATTTTAAATGTGGAATGATGTGGATCGACATCACGCTCAAAAGTAGATACCCGCGTACTTTTGAGGTTATCTTAAAACGTATTCATGTATTGAAGAAACATGTGCAATTTATCGAGAAAATTGATATTGGTATGGTAACATAAAAAAAAGAAGATCCCACTGTCATGTGAAAGTGTGCGGTTATCGCGTAATGACCCGACAATCGCACACTTTTAAATAACACAGTGCTGCATTTGTTAACCTTTAGAATGATGTTTTATTAAAATAAGGTGAATCTAATATGCTGATTCCAGATCTGCAGTTTGTTTGAATAGTAGGTATTACATCACGCTGTATTGGAGTAGACAGTGACATAAATACAATTAACATTGCTAATTAATGTGAATAACTTAAAAAGTAAATAAAACAGATTTTAACCACACCTACTGACGTCATACATTGTATAAAAAAAAATACGTAAAGCAGATAAATATAACGAAAAGGAAAGAAAAATACGACAAATAAATTTTCCTTTATCTGGCGCTGATTTAACATTTTAAATTTTTTCTCAGGTGAGTTAAAATTTCTTTTCCGTCTACCTTTAGCATAAAACAGTAGTGGCCGGCCATCATGTTAGCATGTTATATTCCGGCTACCTACCTTCTTACACTTCTTACTTCATACTATTACCTATTACTACCTATTCACTTTACGGTTTATCAAAGTAGATGCAATTTATAATAGTTAAATTCATACCTACATAAATATCATTGTATTAATTTCTATTTTTACTTTGTAAGGCCAATGGACTCTCGTTTACTGAGAAGCCCACTTGAGATACTAAGGGTCGGTGTTTAGGCTAACCAGCGGGTTCAATGAACCCATCAAAGCTGTTGGGACTAAAAGCTTCCCTTAAAACAAACAATGTTTATATTAACCAAGAACAAAGGATTATAGATAATAAAAGGCCCGAAGCCATAGCTAGAAAATCACTGTGTTTTGGGTATCGGTCATGGGAAGTTGTTCTTAAATAAATTCATTACTTTCTCTTGCATAGTGTACAAAGGATGCACTTCTCCTTTTAATTCGGCACTACACTGGTGCGAGAAATATAATTGGCATTCCACCTTCCCTGATACCTCTTTTCCGTGTCTTTTATGTCTTCATGCAAACGTTTTTCTTGTTCTTCGCTGACGTCTCTGAGGTTCTCAGTGAAAACATTAATGTGCGAATGTAGAAAATGACGCTTTACATTCATGTTGCAACCTAATTTCCTGAAATTCTGCAACATTGTTTTAACCTTGGCGTTGTACTTCAGATCTGTCTTGTTATCTAAAAAACCTGCCACAACTTCTGTAAATGAAACTCAAGCCCTTTTTTGTACTGGATTCATTATACGTTCAAACGCGCTCTTTCATTAAATTTCTAATCTGCGGCCCCACGAAGATCCTTTCTACTTTCGGAAACTTTGTTACTAAGTGCTGGAGGCAGCCACTATCTTTTGGAAGTGTTTTAGTGAACCGTTTCATTAAGCCAAGCTTTATGCGAAGAGAAAGTATCTTATCTGGTTAAACGGTTGGTTCATTTATTATATTCTTTGACCCTTCCCCGGAAAAACATATGCAAATTACGTTTTAAAAAATAAAGTTCTTGATTAGAAAAATAAACGCACGTGATAGAAACAAACAAATACTAAATCTGAAATCAGCACAAAAAAATAGTTTAGAAACATATAAAATTACATAATCATCAAATCTCATGCAGCATAGTGTAATCGATGAAAAGTAATTTAGCCTATATTATTTTTGTGTTATATGAATAATTTAGCATGAAATAACTGCACATCTCACCAATCCTAACACAAATTATAACTAATTTAATGTATTAATTATAAATATATACATATAAAATCAATTTTGTCGAAAAATATTGTTTTTGCGCTACCGGGATTCGAACCTGGATCTCTATTTCCAATCCAGTTTGCAGTCGGTTTACTCAAAGGTATTTGAGATTCCGTAAAAACAATGTAGATTGCTTTTAAATAATGGAACGACAGATGTATTAATTTGGAAAAGTGTAACATATAGTCCTATACAATGTGTCCTTCCTTCTTATCTCTCTTCGTTTAATTAGTGAGAAAGAGACAATTATATTTGTACGTTTGTTGTTCTTTTCTCTGTGAAAATAGTGTGTGATCTCTGTCTTTCGTATCACAAATTGTATTTTTACCAACGTATTAATTTTGATGGTAGACCTGTGTTACTGCACGGTTTGGGAAGGGTTAAAAACATATATCGTATCTTGTATTTAAAGACAACACAAAGGCAGTGAGGTGTGTATTTGCTATCATACTTTTGCCCCTTCAGTAAATAAATATAAATATATAAATGATTAGACGAGCAAAAAATTTGCTTCTAACGAACATATTTTATAAAACTATTTTAACTATAAATCACTCGAGGTTACGCACCACGTCCATTAAACACTAATAATTTAATTAATCAGCGCCTATAAATAATATGCAGTTAATAAAGTGTAAAAAGTTATAAATGCATCATCGGCTTTTCAATATCAGAATAAGCAAAATGTATTTGATTTAATTTCTTTCAGAAGTGCAGTTCGCGCTATCCGCGATACCTCCCTGGATTTCCTTGGCGTGGCCAGTTCATTGATTCAGGTAAATCACTTCAGCAACATTCGTCTATCATCGCACAAAAGGTTTAGTAATCCTCTGCTTGCTAAAGCGTTCAGAAATATTTTTGGTATAAATATCATTCTTCTTACGAATTTTAGACAAAACGGAAATTAAGTTAATTAATTAACGATGCTAATATATTAAACATATTTAGGTATAGAATATTTCTGAGCACAATTATATACAATACTATATATGTATCTACTTAATTGTTGTAAATTATTACTTGCCACGTTTGCGTAATCATTTTGTATTGATTGATTACGTCAGTGTAACTCATTTGAAAGTATTTTTTTGCATGTACATATTTATTTATTGTTTGGATCATAATATGTATGGATCTTAAATAAATCTGTGCGAACATCAAAATAATTTTATTTGCCCATCCAAAAATTTTACCAACATTAAAATCGATATTATAAAAATTATTTTAGAATATAGATATGAAATGAAATTATCCAATCTTAACACTTCCGTTCCGAAACGGGGTACAACATGACCACAAAAAAATCTTATTTTTAGAACTATTTATTAAATATTAACGATATTGAGCTGGTATTCATTGTAATCCTCATAAATATCCCAAAGAATGCAACGCGCAAAAAAAGAAAACAACAATGTATAGTAAGACAGTAAAAAGTAGAGATGATGATGTTTTCTATAGACAATCGGGACCATTTTATAAGATAATTCGCAAGTTAACGCAGATATGACGTACGTATTTTGATGACTCGCGTCTTAGATCGCTTCGCTGACTTAGGACTTGCACGTGCGCGGTGTGTTCGCGAACGCGACACGTCCAGCTGCGTCATTCTGCACGCGTGGCTTCCTACGGCTGGACGCTTGTGAGTGATGACACTTCAAAATAATACGGTTTCTTATAAAATGACGACAAATTTAGTAGTATCTTGTTCGCATTGTATACGAAATGTAGTTAAAAATATGATAGAACATGCTCAAACCATTATACTTCATTAAAACGCAAATTTGAATGGGATCACTTTGTAGCCCGCTCTGGCCTTCGATCTTATTTTCGATCTTCCGGTACCGGAAAGTTAAAATGTTCTATTCAGTAGCGACACTGGATGACAGGGAATGAAAGTTGTGAATGTTTTCTTCCAAAATTGATGAGAAGTAGAATGTGATTGTTGCTCAGCGAAAGAAGTTGAGAGGTTCTTCTTTTAATAATATTTTATTTCCTTTCAAGCTGTTTTGCTTTTCACTTCTCAGAAGATTATTTACAAAATAAATCTTTCTAAAGACTAAATAAAAGCTATTTGATTGCAGAAAGTACCTTATGACGATATAAAGAAGACCGTGTCTGTAAAAACCGTGGATCTGACATCAAAGTTCCGAATACTTTTACAGGAATTACAACAGCACTCCATGAAAATTTTGGTAAGAGAATATATTTATATAATATAGAATATTCAATAGTAGATTCTGATATATTTTTTAGTAGTCTCGTATGTTAAGAAAAACTTTCTTAACCACATGGGAAGTATGTAAGTCTTGGACATTACAGTATTCTAGTATATGTTAATAATTCGAATAAATTTCATGTATACACATAAAGTATATAGTCCCATACTTCAAAAAATAGTCTCAGCTTCAGCGACATTTATACTGTCATAAGAATGAATATCAAATTTTCAAAAAAAATCCATAGACGGCGACAGCATAGTTGGTAATAAATAATTGAAATATTCCAACATGATATCATATATACAACTTTAATTTTTTTTATATATGTCGTAGCATGGGTAAATAGGTGAACGCTACATTGTGTAAAGTGATCACTTAAGCCAGCCGACGACAGGTCGTAAGCCCTGTAATGCCCAAGACTTCCATACTTTCCATGTAAAAATAATAGCTTCGTCTCTGTGAGACATCTATATCTTGATAACAATCCCTCGGGAGATAAATCCCAGTAATTGGTTCCTACAAAGATTTGGACATACTCAAAATATTGTGATGTTTGCTAATGTTTTTAATATGTTCATTCCGCAAGTCAGTAAGCCACCGATTGTTTCATCTAAGGAATTCAATATTAATCGCCACTAAATGATGGATATCTCTATCATTGTGGCTGCAGTCATACTAAGTAGGTAGGTATGCGATATTGTCAATTGTCAAGTATTAATTAAGCGAGTGCCACCCCAATGATATAATTTTCTTGTTCAGAATATCATATTTGTATAATTTGTGTTATTTAAAATAATTTCAGGAGCAGCTGGCTTTGTTCATTGCTGGAAATCCAGAGAAAGAGAAAATCAGGACACCGCGCTGCCATTTAAGAAATAATCATCAATTATTTAATGCCAATGCTGTAATAAACGGTGTGAATTAAATCAGTTTTATATATTAATTTTTAACCACACTGTTTAACACGACGAAAAGGTTTTTGTAAAACATAATACACTGTGTAATTTATTTGAGTATTTTTGTTTTTACGCAACAGGCAGAGGAAAAATTTTGAGAACCATGATAACATATCCATATAAAATAAACCTAATATTAAGTCCAGTAGGGTTAGGATGAAATTATTTAAATTATGATATAAAATCTAAAGGAAAGTAAGAGAATAAAATAATACTACATTTTATTTTGTCAAATAAATATGACAAATCATCTATAACAATAATAATTACAATAGAAATAAGTAATATTTTTCATAAATTTATGATTATTATATGTAATATTAAGTTTTTCGAGTAGAAATTATATTTGAATAAAAATAAATCATAAAAAATTGAACTACTTATTCTATTAAATTTCCTTTCTTCATTTAAATTATTAGTACCTAAACTTCCGCAAATGTTACTCTTGGTCTTTTGGGGGTTTAGGACGGTGGTTAAATGACGGTAAATGTGATTGATGTGTGTTGAGGTTTATTATGACAAATGATAAAAACAATGAAGACAGATAGAAATGAATACAGTGAATGAAGATGTAGGAAATGATGAAATGAAATGAATTAGCGGTCTTGCTCGGCGAAGGCGAGCCGGCAAGACCGCCATTGTGAAACGCTGAAACTGGAGAGACTGCTTGGCGGTGAATTCTCAAGCCAGGCTTGTAGCAGCAGCCGGCAACGGTGTCGCTAGCGTCGATGCCGACTGAGATGGCGGTGGATTCGAATTATAGTCGCTACAGTCTTATTATAATAAAAGTTGTAAGACTATTGAGAGGTAACGGATATGTTTCTTTAAACATCCTTCTCCCCGCCAGTTTCAGTATTTTTTTCCTTGCAAAATATAGCCAATAACAGAGGAAGGAGAAAACTATCGTCCCTATCGTCGTCGAAGCTGAACGTAAGAAGTTTTTAAAAATAAATACTCTTTAAATGTTGGAGTTACATGTGTACAGATATATGTATTAGATTATAAAATAATTGCGGATTATGACATTCAAATTCAAATACATTTTTCTTAGCTAGCAATTAACTTTATTAATCAAAATAACCACATAAGCATACACATTTTTGCCAATTATTAAAAGTTTTTTTTATTTTGGTGGTGCAAAATTCCGGAGTTGATAAAATCTGGAAATACACTTTCGGCATCAGCTTGGTTGTTGAAAATCACACTCATTGTCAATTTGATCAAACAAGAGACAATCTGTTGGCAAGACGTCTGCTGGGTATGGTAGATAAGATAAGCACCCACAGGATAGAACAAGCTTCGTAATGACGATATTTTTGGACGGAAGATTGCTAGGAATCAGGCCTCGGAAGAAGGAAAACATCACGATTGAAGAATCTGAGGCATCACGCTTTGGCCAGTGTATTAAAGAGGTTTTTCGGGTCGCAGTAAACAATAGTCAATATCTGTTGAACGGATAAGGAACGAGAAAAATAAGAAGAAGACAACGCAGTTAAAAAGTACACACATTTGTATTTATATGAAGAATAATAATTACCATCTTTTTTGATTTGATTAGTGATCAGAAGACGAATTGTATGTGCAAATTCTGTAATTTTAATCTAATAAGGTCGAGTATATTAAGTAACAGACGTGTCCCTCACAAATAAAGAAACAATTTGAAATGTGTCAAAAATATTAACTGAGGTATGCATGTGCATACCTTAGGTCATGAGAGGATATAATAATGTACACTTTAATAACAAAGGTTATTAAAGTGTATTTGAGCTCAAAATCTAATCTAAATGTATTTGTTTTTAAACAATGCATCCGAAAAATTGTCTAATTCCGTTTATAATATTAAATTATTATTAGTTGTATTTGTAATATTATGCCGTTTTCTATGATCGTGAATTGCTCACAATTAAGTAGATGCTCAAATGCATTTTTGTGAGAACTATGTAAGAATGGAAACGTGTAATCAGACTGACAACTATATAATTTAAAAGTCTTACCAACTTACTAATATTGGAGCCGCAGGCCGTATATGTCACTCATAACGTGCTTCTTTTTGCCTTGTAATTAAGTTTATTTTTTTAAAGATAATAGAAACCCTAGGCTTTTCTTAAAGTTGAAATTTTATTTACATTTCTTAAAAATGGATACAATTTCTTCAACTCCCTCTCAGGGCATGCAGCAAATAGATCTGACTAAACTTAACTTACAACAATTGACACAACTAAAACAGCAAGTTGACCAAGTAAGGATATTCTTGAACTGGAATTTGAGATATTGAAATATATTTTTGATTATTTCACATGTTAATATAATCTTAAATATTTTTAGGAGCTCAATTTATACCAGGATTCTCTACAAACTTTGAAAATTGCCCAGACTAAATTTATAGATTCTGGCGAAAGCGTCGAAAAAATAACCCCTGAAACCAAAGGAAAGTCAATTCTGGTACCTTTGACTGGTTCAATTTATGTTCCTGGAACAATAACGGACACTGAAAATGTAATAATAGATATCGGAACTGGTTATTATGCCGAGAAGGTCTGTATTAAATTTTATTTAATCAATAAGTATACATCTTTGTACAATCCATTGCAAATATTAACTTCTAAGGTAGCGAGTTTTTGTCAGTAGAACATAGTGATGGTAAACCGTTGTGATTGTCTTTGTGTTTGATTGTAACAATGATTGATATCTGAGTTTCAACTGTTGGAAGTTCAGTTTCTAGTGTACTAGTGATTGATCAAAGATTATAAATAATCGGTTACCAATCATGATTGCAATCAAACAATCACAATAACAGTTTAGCCATCACTAGTAAAATGCGTGCGGAGGAATGAGTTTGACTATTTTATTTCAAAAAGTTTGGTCGCTGATCTCATGATCTCCGTGAACTTCTGCCTTCTGAAATATGGTTAATGCTATTTGACCACAAAATGATTCAATGGAAATTATGATGATATTAGTTTCATTCTAAACTATTCTCTTGTTAGTGAACTTGGAAATTAGATTCATAGTCAAGTAATAAAAGATAATTAGTATCGCATCTTTTGAAAATAATCAAGTCACAGCGATCATCTGGTTAACAAGGTTCCATGCAAACGAGTGTCAGATCTACGTAACGTCATCTTTCATGTCATGTCATGTCATGTCGGTGTTCCATTAAGTCTACACACTCTACAAAAAATTTGCAGAATACTGTTAGTTTCTGTTGACTTGGCTCAATACTTGTGACATATAGTTTATATCGCTCTTACGGTTTTCATGACACAATATAAATTAATGGTGTGGTCAGGCTGAATCGAAACTGGAGACATGCATGCACAGAGAAAAATTACAAAAGAAAATGAATTGTCTAGTAATGGATATTTGAGCTACTCGGGTGTAGACCATGGTAACCTACAAAATAGGTTTTTAGATGTAGAGTTCTAAATGTTTGTTTACTTGAATCAGTCATAGATTATGCATTCAAGAGTTAAAATACTACTACAATAAAAATAATTTCTAACGAAAGAGAACACCAGAAAAAAGTTCTTTACTATTATAAATTTTGTTTGAATTTATGATGAAAATTAATAAATAATCTAGAATTGTTGTCATTATTATGTACAAGAGATAATTTTATACATTTCAAGTACACTACTATTGTTTTTGTCATTTATAAATTACAGTAATTTTTGGACAATTTTGATATATAATATTTGTAAGAGCAATCATCCAAATATTACTCTTTAAAAAAATAAACTTGTCAAAACGAATGAGTAATTTCATATTTTAGAGATTTTACTTTTTAACCACAATTTAAATGGTTAAAATTATTAATATAATTTTTTGTTTGTTTCAGAACATAAGTAGTGCAAAGGACTATTTCAAAAGAAAAGTAGAATTCCTTACACAACAAATGGAAAAGATTCAAGCTCTCGGTATTGAAAGATCGAAGATCCGAGATGCAATTTGTGATGTCTTGGAAAGGAAATTACAAAGTCAGATGGCCACCCAGAAATCACCCGCTGCTTCATAACTTGCATTTAAATTTTTTGATGAAAGGACCTGTCCAGCACGAACAATAACAATGAAAATTATTCACTTGATATCATTAATATCAACAAAATTTCTGCATCTCTGATTATTCTGAAACTACTAACTTTTTGAAATATTAATTGAAACAAATTGTCTTAACATATTCTACCAGAGTAATTAACTAAGATTGATAAATTCATATAATAATTGGAATGTTTATTTATATTATTTAGTTTAATCGATGGAAATGCTTTTAATGCTTAAAATGTTTGAATACATATATTCAAAAAAACTAAATTTGTAGCTGTTTTATTTACAACAAATAAAAATATCCTGACTGCAAACATGCATCAAACTCATTTGACAAATATTTTTATTGTATGAGTGTTTAGAACTTATCTGGGATGGGCGTGAAAGGCGTACAAGAGAATAGTTTCTATGAAAAAAGTAATAATTTGAACAATTACCTTCCTACAGTACATCAGCATTACAGCGTTCCAATTTAAAATTTCTGATAATAGAAATGGACTTGTTTGTTTCCTCTATGAAAAATGTACCTTCAGAACAAAAGGGTCATGTTTCCATCTAATTTGTATATTTCAAAGGATGTTGGTACTTCACTCCAATGTAAAATGTAATGTAGAAGTTTCTTTTCAAATATCTATTGGCATAAATAATTATTATTATCAAATACTGCTTGCTCTTTACTTGAACATTTGATGTTACTGTGAAAGTATCACTTAAATTATACGACACATATTCTAGTGTGTAACCTGTGTTCATTTCTAATATTTTAATGTATCTGTATGTAAAATTTAGTAAGTAATCTATCCGGGCTATGGTTCAATTTTCAACTGATCCAACACGATCGTCACTTACCACTCCCCCGCTCAAATTAACCCGGTGAGTTGTTAGGAATCCGGCTCAATCCGATGTTACAGTTCACTGAGCCGGTTCGTTCGCGAAGGATCTACGGCTAATACAAAGGGTGCCCTTCTTTCTGTTTTCAATTGGGGCCCAATTTTTTCTGTTACGCCACTGCAAATATCTCTACACATGACACATGGAAGGGCTTTGGGATATTATATATAAGAATAGATTAATAATATATTTCTTAGTTAGTGTTTTGGTTGTGTTTTATCAGCTAAATAAAAATTGCAAAATGTTTTTAAGTAGGGTCAGGGGCCTAACGCCTCGACATAGTGTTTTCATCTTTCCCTGTTTTTGTTTTTTGCGGTACTTCATGATCAAACAAGGCCGAGTCTATTGTCAAAAAGTCTTTACTGTTTTTTCCTACATTGTCTGGGACATGAGAATTCTTTCATAGTAAAATATTTATATGTTGAATATCATCATCATCATCCCAGACTCCACAACCTGGCCTCCTATAGAGTACCTCCACTGGGCCGCTTCCCGCCAATTGCTGATATGTACCAAGAATAGACAGGTCTTCATTTACATTGTCTTATCATCTAATTTAGTGTTCTATTCATTTTACTTGAGCTATTTCAGAAGTTGCACATCATTTATATGTTATCTATAGTCTAGTCATCAGTCTGCCTAATTTTATGAATTTGGTGACTTTCTCCATCTATTACCCACTATCATACAGGTCGTAAAGTTTCTGGTTTTACTGTCTGCGCCGCACTCCATATTAACAGTTCTGAAAATTCTCCTGAATACATGTTTGTGTGTGTTGAATACACTGGTCTTATTAGAGTATTAATAATAATAATGCGTTTATTTCAGCGTGATCGGGTTTTTTTTATGAAGACCCGATTCGTCATAAAGATAATACATTTAAGTTACGAAATATTATTTATGTTATGAAAAGAAAAGCAAAAAAAATATAAATAAAAATAAAAAGTTCACACATATATACAGTAGAAGTCCGATAATCCGGCACGTTTGGGACCGGCTCGGTGCCGGACTACCGAACGTGCCGGATTATTGGGCGGTAATTATAAGAACAATTAGGTTAGAAGCCAATTTTTCAGTTGTTACCGATTGAGAAGCAAACTTCATTAGTTCATCTTTTTGTTTTTTAATGTCATAAATAGTTGATGAGCCAATATTAAACTCATTCATTAAAACATTTCTATTCTCGCATTTTTCTAGCCGTTTGATGATTTCTAGTTTCTGATTGAGAGTCAGTGTTACGTGTTTTCGTTTCTCTCCTTTTGAACTTGAAGGCTTAGGTTTTGAAAACATGGTCACTGTACAGTTAAAACGAAACTCACTTTTTTTATGAACAGTTTCAAAAGTTACGTTTACTGCGATGTGAAAGGACACAAAACAACAACGCACAAAAAATGGCGAAGACGCTTCGTGATTGATTAACGGAGCTGCACTGCACCTGAATTTGTTGTAACAGCTGAGACTAGCCGGCCGCTAATTGTTTCCGAACAATACCGAGCGCTTCCGCATGATCCCGAACTACCCCGAATTCTTCCGAATAGCTCTCGAGCGTTTTTACTATGTATTTGCTTTAAAGACACACTTTTGGAGAAAACCAAAATTTTTACAATTTTCCGGAGCGATGCCGGACTATCGGGCATTCCGGACTGTTGGATGCCGGACTAATGGACTTCTACTGTATATAAATACTACATTTCAGTTACGGTCATTATTGTATCTGTAGCTATTCTGTAGTTGTTGCCATTCTCTGGTCACAGAATCAGCTTTCCATGAGAGCCAGTATTTTGTATGAGTTGTACTGAATTTGGAGACGGTTGTACATCACTTGCTTGTATTTCGACCAGAGCTTGCAGGTATACATGCTAGTGAAGAACAATTTAAACAGGATCCTCTTCACCTCCTTACTGCATCGGTAGAAACGCCATGACAGCATATTTACACGAACGCTCAACTGCCTCCTCTGTCGTTCTATGTCATCATTGCCTTGTACATCTTCATTGAACATATGGCCAAGGTATATGATCTTATTTTGAATGCTCAATTTCGTCCCGCCCAGCTATTAGCTATTAGGATATTATCTAGCCCTTTTCCATATTTGAATTCCATTATGACCAATTTGCTGGCATTGTATAAAATATTATGTTCATTGGCATATGTTTCACATATCTGTAAAAGCTTTCTTATCCCTTTTATAGATGGCACTAGTATGTACTACTATATAATCGGCAAAACTAATATGGTACCATTTGTCCCGCCCATGTGGCAGCCAATTTTTACATTGGATAGTCGCTTGCTTAATTCGTCCATGTACATATTGAAGAGCATTGGCGACATGCACCCGCCCTGTCTCACCCCAGTATGCAGGTAAAATGGTTCGCAGTCAGCGCCTTCCCATTGCACTTAGTTCTCTTGCTGCTTGTCAAGTATGTCTACAACTTGTTGGGAAACGTTTCACTCACGTGGTTTCATCCATAATTTGTCATATTTGACACGGTCAAAGGTTTTGCTCAAATCTAGAAAGCACGCAAATATTGTGGTTCTTCAACTTTTGAAATAGTCCACAATTTGCTTTACGATAAAGATTATATTTTCAGTAAACAGATTCTTTTTGAATCTCATTTGGTTGTCTCTACTGTTCATGTGTATAGAAATCTGATTCATAATGATTCTTTCAAAAAGTCTTGCCATTATAGTGGCTAGCTCTATAATGGCAAGACTTTTTCTCTTCAAATCTTTTCAATTTATAAAAAAAAATATAAATTTTGAAATAATAAATAAAACCAAGATCGAAAAATATCAGGTATCTTTATCACAACTCTGAATTTGTTATATCAGGTTGGTCAATGTGATGATACTTCCCTTTATGATTGCTCCCATCTATTATTATGTTTAATGAATCTTTAGTTGAAATCATGATTAAAAAAATAGCACTTTTTGAGAGGTGTTTGATTATTAGAGAAAAAAGAAAATGAAGTCAATCTTTTCAAATACACATTGGAATTATAATTACAGAAACACATTTATGCATATGTACCGATTTTCTGAAAATTGTTAGGTTTTTACAATCTGATAAGGGTTTACTTTTTATCGTGAACTGGTTATTAGTCCAACTTATGTTGTGTGTTGTAATTTGATAATCCTCTTTGTTATTACATCATCAAACTGTTTTGATATTTTCTGTATGTACATTACAAACTATTGAATTCTACATTTAATTTACAAGTGATGGTTCTCATATTATTATGATTGCTAATGTAGTGTAGGTATGTTGTAGCAAAACCAATTACAGTTGATTATGTTCAATCGGGATACATTGGACCTGGAACATTTTGATCCTAAGATCCACACAAAATTAAAGAATAAACATAATATTATGTAATATATATGTACATTTATAAAATATACAATTTTGTAACAAATATTATGAATTTCAAAATAAAAATACACATATACATATATATAAACTAAAAGTGTAATGCTCTTTTCACCGTGCACATTTTTAAATATGATATTACATCTTGCCTTCTATTGGGACAACCGATCATCAGTTGAAATTGTGGTGACCCAGCTTTTTAGTTAAGTCCTCTTGCCTTCAACACTGGTCCATTGATACTCACGGCTATAACTATAACTACAGAAAACCATTGATCCTTTCCCTCATGTTTCTTTGGGATGTTCCTGCTATTCTTCGCGTAACGATCATTTATCACGCAGTTGATTTTATATTATGTTAGATTTTGGCGTAAAAGTCAACTCGGCGAGTTGATGATGACATGTATCAAGTGACTGGCTTTTGATCTTATCCAGCGTTTCCTGCACTTACAACTTAAATGCATTTCCTGTCATTTCTTAACATGTTGGTAAGGGCTATAATTTTTTTAATACAATTTAAGAAAAGTGAGTCTACAAACATTTTGCATATGCACGCCAGTGTAGCTGTTGTATGTTAACTTGATCACGCCTAACAATGCCTACACGAGAATCCCCAGTGATCAGCATGTGTATCCCCATAGCAGAGATTTAAAAAAACTTTCAAGTGCTGTTATCCAAACATTAGTGTTTACAATTTTTTTCCTTGTGATTATAAAAGTTTCCAGTTGTATTACATATGCTTAACTTTATATTTTCTTCAAGATTTGATTAATCGATAGATCGGTAAATAAATGATAATACTTCTTTAATACCTGTGTAGTTAATTATATATGAATGACGTATGCTGTTAATATCTATTGGTTAGACATTCAGCAGCGTTCCCGTTTACTTGTCTTTATTGACCATTTCCTTTTTATTGTGTGATTTCTCATTTATTCATCTATTCTAAAGACAAAACATTTTATCAAGTTAAAGTTTTCTATTATCTTTGAAAACTTCATTGAACTATATGAAGTGCGAAATGATTTCGACCTGCATCGGGAGTGGGCCAACATACTTCGAATGAAGCGTTCATTTTGAACGCTTGTTACATTAGTATTTGATTTCTCAAGTTGCAATTTTGACAACTGGCCATATTCACACAGGAAGCGAGGTAGGTAGGTTGGTCAGTGCGTCACTTGAGTTCGTGCAGGGTGCGATGCGCGGCCGCTGGTCACAGTTAAATCGTACACGATCAATGGAAGAGTGAGATTAATATCTTTGGGATGTTAGTGCACATCTATATAATATTGTAATTAATTGCATTGTACTCTCTTCCTACGTAGAAATACAATTTCCTTTCCTGGCACGGGGTAGAAGCATCCGCTGAGATGTGCGGTGAATATTAGGCTACATTCGGGATGGAGCGACAAGTTGTTCTCTGCCATCGAACACCGGGTACATCCAGTCTGACGGCCAAGAACCTGCGTCTAGGCGGACCGGAAGGATGCGTTAATTAGTGCGCACCGATATCAGAGGTTATGTGACATTATTATTATTTCATCAGGGTCAAGTGGAACAACCGATTTATTACCATGGAGGAGGGCCTCACTTTGTATACAGAGTTTAACTAACTAGCCAATTTGTACTTCAGAGCATCGCCAGGAGGATTAGCTTCATTCCATTAACTTCGGATTCGAGGGGCTTGCCGTCGTTATTGTAATCTATTTCTTGTTAGCGACACTTATCTTTGAGGCACATTATGTCTGGTTGGAGAGATTATTCTATAAGATTCTTTTATATTAAATTAAACAAACCTGTTGTAAAATCAAACTCTTTTATTAATTAGGATTAATTCCTAGTCCGAACCACACAACACTAAAAATTTACCACAGGTGAAAGGGTCATGTATGGGTCAAGGGTATGTGCCTAGGACTTTCTGGCCGAACCCACATGTCTCATGTAACCACTGTCTAGCCGGTGGTAGTGTCCTGGCGTCCTATCCGCAGGAGCCAGACCGCATCGTAACACGGTTCAAGTTGGTGAACGTGCATTTTGCAAAGTGTTCATTACAAAATAAAGTTTTGCTCTTCACTAGTGTGTATACAGTAAGTCTCTGCCTGATATGTTGGATTTGGACCATCGATGCAAATTGCTGTAAAGCGAAGCAAGATTTTTTTCAGTTGTGAGTGAATGCAAATGTTATTTTTTTCTTTAAAGTGTGAGTATTACAAGAGACTAATTTTGTTCTCACTATTTAATAAATAAAAAAAAACCTTGTTCACAATGTTATATACAATACATATTCAGAGGGCCCTTCTGTCATTTTGCATTGGGGCTCAATTTTTTTAGTTATGCCACTTGAGCCAGCATACCTAAACACTAAAAAAGTTAAAGTTTTAGGGTTTAGGGTAAGTTTCAATCCCATTGAAAATATTTAGGAGTTAATGAAGCACGGAAATGCAAAATGCATCATTACAAATAAGCAGCAGCTTAATGAAAAATCTTATTTTTGTATGGCATCATGATAGCATAAAAAATATACAAAGTTTGCCAAGAAGCACAGGAGCGGTTATAGCCATAAAGGGAGGTCAAATAACCAAATATTGATTTTAAAGCAATCCTTTCATCATTTATATTTTTCTGATGACATTATCATTAAAATTATTACGTTCCACCAAAATAAAACAAAATCTTTCTTATTTAATTTTATATTAGTATTATTTACTGATGAAACAAAGTAATTTTAAAGTGATTATAATAATATGAGAACCGACAGTATAATTTACTTTTGCAGATCTGACCTTATATATGAGAAGCATTGCAGTTATTAAAGTAAACACTTATCATACAGTTCGTATAGTTTAACATATTTTCACCACCAACTATAGAAAACTAATGAAGGTAATAAGCATTTTTATTCAGACAGAATGAGACATTTCTCAGTTTTTTCATGTTTGATTATCATTGCAGTATGTTTGCATGATTGACAAGGTTTTATGTCCGCACCTAATACATATTGTAAATGGTCCACGACAATTATAGAAAACTTGTCATGTTAATTAATGTTCATGCACAAGGCACAAAATGAGACATCTCTTTATGTCACATAATCAATGTGTCAGGAACCCGGGTAACAGCTTAAAATATATTGTCATTTTTTTATCTTCTTTCAATTCTTAATAATCAAATTGATTTATCCATTAGCTCCATATTAGGTATGTTTCCTATAAAATCAATTTAATATCCATCAACACTGTATTTTCCCCTCCCTTAATGTTCCGTCTAACTGTATATGTATTCCATCTCTCTCTTTCACATGCAATTTTATATTATTGTTAGTTTTAAATACGTCCTGACGAAGCTTGAGCTAAGCAAAACCGGTTGGCGTGTGATAAAATTTGTGGTTTTATACAAAGTGATTGCATTTTATTTAAAAATATTGTCAGTATTGTATGAGTTGAAGATTAGTCATAATTACACTTGACAAAAAAAATATTGTTTGTCAAGAGAAAACCGAAATGGACAAATGAGCCCTGAGCAATCTTACAATAACTAATTAGTCTTACACTCTACATGACGCGTGCAATTTAACTTGTCTTAAAAGGAGTATGACCGTAGTGCATGGTGAAAAAAAAATTCCCTAAAAGAATATGGCCACACATGGTATGTCTGCGGTTTCTATTCCTAAATATATGAATTCAGCCGTAACATGGAATTACACTACTTTCTAAACCACAGATAAAATCGCCAAACTTACTCCTCCACGCACATTTTACTGACTCGCTAAGTTAAGGTCATTCACTATTCCTGTACAGGTTTGAAAATGTTAATGTCCAGATTCATCCCTTGAATACCATCACATGCACATGTTTGAGGGGTTCAAAGCCAAAACTGCCATATTGTAATTGATGATATAGACATATTTGTAACTGATTTTGACATATGATAATTGATACTTGACATATAATTGACAAAATAGACATATTTTAAAATTGATATGCAACTAAAAGATACAAACACGTTATTAAGAGCAGTTATCAATTGTATTATTGTCAGATAATCATTTTCAAACACATCAATCTATTTTCATCAATTCCAAAGTACAATCAACAAAAGTAATTTGGCAAAATGAAGAATTTATTGAATATGTATTTTTTAAATATGGACTACGATATATGTATTTGGATAATTCCAACATGAAAAATTCACTTTATTGATATCAATTTCAATTAACAATGTTCTATTATGCAGACAATCAACAAAAGTGTGAGGATTCTCAGTATAGGATTTAAAAGAAAAAAATTAATGCAATGGCAAAAAATATAAATTAAGCTTTTATTTTATTTCAAAATAAAAAGATCTAATGTCGTTATTATACATGTTTTGATCATTGTAGAGATGTCTTGGAAGTAAACAAATTGACACGGTATTATGACTTGAGGGTTGAATCTAATTCTCCACCTGCCTGCATCTCTTTTATGATGTCCAGTCCACCAATTAAATCTCCTTTTACGTAAACCTGGGGATACGTAGGCCAATCAGAGTAAGTTTTCAGTCCTTGACGAACTTCTTCATCATTGAGAATGTCAAATGTTTCATAGTCCACCCTGCACAATAATAAAAAAGCAATTTGAATATGTATTTTTCTTCAAATGTCAAAAGAGAAAATATAAAATATTACCCTAAGTAATATTGCTAAGCATGAAATGAAAATTAAATTTTATGTAATTCGTAACTTGTGTAAAAATACAAACATTATAGCACAATTTGATTATAATTTTATTTCAATAAATTTTTGAATATTAGTTGAAATTAGACTAAATGAAAAACAATAACTATTTTTTTATTAAAAACACTTTAATAATCTAAGTGTAAATAAAACTCATTGCAGAAAATCATTCAAATATTTCAGGATTGTCAATTTCAATAAAGCCATTTGATAATTCAAATGTCCAGGAAAATAAAAAAGATTAAAACTTATCATGCAAAAATATTTTTGTCTTCACAGTGAGAAAATAATTAGAGGGAACATTGCTTACAAGAATTATAACAAAATACTTTTGACTAACCCTGTGCCTTGCAAAATTTGAATAAGAGTTCTGCTGAAGCCACATTTCGGCGTATCTCGGTTTCCTTTCATGAAAACCATCACATTGTGTTTGTTAATCAACTTTTTCAGTCTCTCTTCCAGGGGTTCTTTGGTCTCAGTGGGCGAGGAGGTCACCAAACTGAGTTGCTTGACTTTGGCAGTGAGGCTAATTATGTCAGCACCATCTATTCTGTCAACCAATTTGCTATTTCTTATGAATACGACAGTGGGTACCGCTTCTACCTGAAACGAGGAGTACAAAAAGACATCAAATTATTTTGTATTAATTTCTTAGCTTCATACAAAGACCTAATAGCTAAAGATAATATAAAACTACATTTTAAAGATAAATCTATATATATTTTATTATTTCGTTTTTACATTTTTCCCATTAAAAATGAATATGGTAACTAACTAACTAACTAACTAACTAGCTGTTTTCCCACGGGCTAGGCAGAGGATAGGGTGGCGCATTCTTCTGTCCTGACACACAATTCTCATCTTATCCACATTCATACAAGCTTCCCGATTATTGAGGCTTCTAACATGACCATCCTCCAGTACCTGGTTTACCTAGTTGTGCCAAGTATCCGCAGATGTCCACTATTTCTGGTGTCATATATTTATTTTACAATTCTCTCCACAATCATCCTTTCCATATGACCAAACCACCTAAGCAATCCTTTCTTACTATACTAAGATTAGCTTTACATTATTTTACTCAATATAGTATAAGTCTTAATAATAAAGACATTAAAAAAATATATTGCTCTAATCGGAATGCTCTTCTTGATTCTAATTTTTTTCCTAGCAGAATATTTTTAACAAACGCAAAAGGCATCAGGTATTAAGTTTTACATATTTAAAAAAATTTGTTTGATAGTAATTTAACAAAATAAATATATTATACAACTAAACTTCTCATACAGTCAACTGTAGTAGTGGCTAAACCACCAACAATATAGCAAAACAGTAACAAAGAGATGTAAGCCTGTACGGACAATTATGCAGCCTAATGAGTGGTTCACTATTTTGATCAGGCGTTAGCTGATTTTATAGTTTTCCATTAAGTGTTATTGGTTTTCAGCCATTACTGCAGGTGACTATTCCGATTACCGTCCCCTTTGTCTCAGTTTATAAATTGACATATATTTCACCCAAAATCATATCCATTACACAACCATATTCAGTGTAGGTTACGGAATAACCCAAGGATGTAAATATTCATCCAAAAAATTATTCAGAGTACTATTTTTATTTATGACTATTAAACCTTTCCTCTCCGGTGATGTAAACTGAGTTGACATTGCCTCTAATTATGTGAATATTTCTGTAAATATACTAAATATAGAGTTCACATTTTAGGTACTCCTCCGTAATATATTTATGTATAGGATAAAATAATTACAATATATAAATATTTATCATACGCAATAATAAAAAATGTTTTCTTGAAGAATCTGACGTGATTTGTATGTGTATGTGTGGAGAGGTGCGGAAGACGTAGTGCGCGGGGTGCCGATCCGTCACTTTAGTTTAAGACAGCAGTTCACTCTTGCCGAGGCACGGCGAGAGGAGTCGAGCACGTGAATGTACTGCAGCTCTCGGTTTGCATTGACTATTCTCGTGTCAACACAGGAGCCTCGGGCAGAGTGGACTGCAAGCATTAGTAGCAGAGCGAGAGCGTACGCTGGCCAAGATAGACGTGTCTTATGCATCTTTGTGCTGTCGTTCCGTGTGACCAATGTTTTTTCTTATTCTTAGCACTTTTTCACAATAATTGATATATATACATTTAATTAATGATCAATATAAGTAATAAATGCAAAATATTTATATTTATCCGACTTAAAAATCGCAAAAGTCTCCATGTACACTTAAGTTTACAGCACCGTATGCGAAAGATTAAAAAAAAAAAAAATTGCCACTCATTTTTCATTAACTTTTCAAGATTGCTTTCTTCCTTAAATACGTTTATTCGGGCAGACAAGTGTTTTAGGCATTATTTACAGAAAGTAAAAATAAATACAATGACTTTTCACTTAATAAATGAATACATACTTTAAATTTTAGGGAAATTTCAGGCATATCTTCGGCAGGGCAAACACAAAATTGAGTTCCACTCGGCTTCAATTCTGGCAAATTTACTAATTCCGACATAACATCAGTCACTTGCTTGCATTGTGGTGCCCATTCTGCAGAGAAATGAGCCACAGTCAAGTTAGGAGAACTGAAACAACAAAAAAACATTACATACACAGAAAATCAATCGTTTAACAAGTTGATAGAAATTACATGTTTACGAAGTTATTATTCTACATGACATTATTCATCATTCTACATCACATTCTCCGATAATTATTAAATTTATAAATACGCGTATTTAACATATTTTACAGCACAATGATGCTTCTAAACTTAACCATAACCTTATTTTTGAAAAGCAATTGCGAAACTCACCTGATAAATTTGTTAAAATCCTCAGAAGAGGAAATTTCTTTTACCAACGACATTATTAACGGATTAAAAAAACGCGAATTGCGTAAATATATCAATATAAACCCGGCAAACAAGTCTCTAGAGACGTTTCTTGATTTTATGTCCTTTTTGTCGGATTTCGACCAATCTCCGAACGAGCACGTACGCCACCAGTGTTACCAGAGTTTATCTTTTATCTATGGTTATCAGTTAGAAAATAAATAGAGATATCGTCGCTTTGAGTATCGTCTGCACAATCGATATTACTTAAAAAATATAATTATTAAACATCGTGACCGCAACGTAGCAATGGAGAAATGTATGCTTAATTAAAAAAATACATAATTTTTAAATTAAAATGTTACATCACGATGTAACTGCCAAATCACTCAATGATATTAAATGTATACTTTTTAAAAATTTGTTTTGCAATAAGCGTGTAACATCATTTAAATATTTGGGTGGACTTTTTTATGAAAAAGAATATAAGAAACTGTTAATGGACCCCGCATTTAGGAAAATTATATTTAGTAGTATTCTCAAAAGGGATGTCAATATTTTAATTCAAATAGTATTATATTCTATATTTAGTTTTATACTTCAATGCCCTAGACTGCTGTCTGATAATTAATTTTAGAATACTTCACTGGTTAATCGCGCTATATAATTTAGTTAGGTACCTACTATATTTTTTTTATACTTGTAATCAGTTGTAATCAATTATATTGTGATCTCTGTAATGGGTGACTAAATATCATTTCAAGTTACGTCACTTTAATTTATAATCTTGTGAAACTGAAACGTCACATAATTCTTCAATCAATACGATAAAAGTTTTTATGGACTTTTTGTTACACATATCATAAATCAATTAAGGGATTTTCTACAGGGTTTAAATATGTGTAATTCAAATCACTATGGTTAAATGAATACTATTATTACTATTACTCAAGTTGCACATTTTAACACGAATCTGTGTTCAAAAAACTGCATTAGAGAAGCGTCCAACATTTCATGGGAGGTTCGTGGTTAAGGTTAAGGTATGATATCTAAGAATGTTGTTAGGGGTATTTAGTATCTTTGTAGACACCAACGAGGCATAAATATTTGTATAAAACAAAATAACATCATGTGAACTTGAAATATAATTCAGTTGATGTTTGAAGACAGCGGTGGGCGTTTTAACACTCTTGTACAATTATACACAATAATTATTAAAGCAATCGAATATTACTTAATACACTTATATTATGTAACAATGCGCAATATACCATAAATTATTAATATTAATAGCTGAAAAACGTACTTGCCTACCTTAGATTGCAAGAGTGAAGAGATCCAAGATTTATGTAGAAATATGTACTATTGTTTTCGCTCCAATTGTCAAATACATTGTCCTCAAAACTGTGCGCAATTGCAGTAAAGGTAAAAAATGTGGGCGTGCGAAGTATGAAGGATAATCGTTCACAAAAATCTTGCGTTGAACATCTAACAACATCAAGAAGTATCATATATCAAACATCGGCGTTTTTAACTATTTTTAGACTATAGACAATAAATCGGATAGGTCTCTTTTATTATGCACCCAAAATAAATATATTTTAGGAGAAATTTCAAAAGACAATAAAGTCTTATGTTTCATAATATATTTAAACTATCTACAGAAATTGCAATTACGTACTGATTTGATCTGAGAATATTGTTTTTTCTTAATTTAATAAGGGGCTTGCCGGCCTATGTCAAATGTAATAAAATACTCGCGTGAGCCCCTCAAGTCCACCCCTGGTATGGTACATGTATCTGATACATGTAACGGGTTTTTTAAATAATTTTTTTTTTAAATAATAATCAATTTATTGTCTCAGAACGTGTTTACATATAGTTTATAGGTATATTTCATATACGGATTTAGATACAGCGGATTAAAAATTGCGTGCATGCGAAAGATATGTATTTAAAGTTTGAGAAGTCGCTAAATGCTTTCAATTTCTGACAGGAATATAAAAACGAAGTATAATCAAACGCTAAGTAAAATGGGCATATGTTTAGCTATATTAAGCTTCTTATATATTTCTTCGCTTGCTTCATATATCTAGTGTATCTTTCTCAGGGAACACGATCGGCTGATCTATGATCTAATCCTTACATCCCTATTGTTATTTGGGTACGATTTAATAGTGCATTAAAATAAATACTTTGTACCGTAAAACAAATTATTTGTGGCTTACAATAATACAAAATGAACATTAAATAAACATATTTGTGTTCAATAAAAAAATACCTAACCTAACCTTGCCAAATTTGTATTACTTTATTGTACAAATAATTTGTTCTAAGGAACGAAAGTATTTATTTTAATGTACGTATTAATAATTTCCGTTATCTGAAACATGAAAGAAATGAAGGCAAAAATAAAACACTTGTGAAAATTTGCTTTAATATATTATCGAACGTTGTACTGTACAATTATTATTAAAAGTCGAAAGAAACTATAAATATGTTATAATATGTACAAAAAAGAAATCAAATATAATAATTGTAGGTATACCATTAAAGTACTAGTGCGCTAAACACTTCATCAATCGCTTTAGTATTTTGGAATAAAATATTTAAATAATCCTAAACTTTCAATTTAAAAATTTTGTAAATGTATATTTACATATTTACATTTGTGAATGGTATTTAATTACATAATAGTGTAGCAAATGACTTTTGAGAAAATTAAGTATGGTGAGTATTTGGAGATATTACTGAAAAAAGGACAAACGTGAGAGGCGGGGTAGGCTTTTAGTTAATTAAAAATAACATGGAACTATTTTATTATTATTATTTTGTTCATGATCTGAAGTATTAACATAAATGTGGATTTATTATGATAGTACAATGAACACAGTAGACTATAAATAATTCAACAACACATGGAAACAATTAAATGCAATAAAACATATTTTAATTATGAAAAATCAAATGATCTTGTAAATATTACATATTTTTTTACAACAATTATATACAGCACGACACAACTCTAAATGAATAATACAGAAATAATTATGTATATGTATTGGATTATATAACAATCTTCTATTCTAATTATTTTCTATCTACATTATACATATAATTTTAGAATGATGCTACAATTATTGAGCCATGTGAGTACAGCTTAAATTGCATTGTTTGCATAACCTTCATATAATGTGCACATATTTTCATTTATTTGCAAATAAGTGAATAAAGATTTTTGCGTGCTTTATAAGTATAGTATTATGTTTTATCGTCGGATAAAATAAACAGAACCGATATTCGTACTTTAATTCACCGAAAAAAAATACCGCGAATAAATTTTAAGCAAATTTTTTTTATATATGAATTAAATGTATTAATTAGAAAGATATACATATAAAATCAATTTTATCGAAAAATATTATTGTTGCGCAACCGGGATTCGAACCTGGATCTCTTTCTTATTCCTAACCGGAGAAGTTGCATTATCCAACTATGCTACAGCGACAATATTTTTAGCGACAATTTTCGAACCTATATGTTACCTTTTTGATATTAATACATTTAATCGTTCCATTATTTGAAAGAGTCATCTACCTTATTTTTACAGAATCTCAAATACCTTTGAGTAAACTGATGGAAAGAGATCCAGGTTCGAATCCCGGTGGCGCAACAACAATATTTTTCGATAAAATTGATTTTATATGTATATCTTTCTAATTAATATATTTAATTCATATTTAAAATATCACAGACCTATGTTCTGAATAATTACAACTTCACAATAAGAATGTGTTCTAATAATTTTTTTTATGAAATTTACCGTGGCACGACTTCTAAATCAAATTAAATACCAACTGCTGTCCAGATATACCACAATATTAGCATATAAAACGATTATCAGAACAGTATGCATCTAATAATAGAACGAATGGATGTTTTTGAAAGGAAAATTTTGATGCACATTTTTCGGCCGATTTTGGACAATGAATTTTGGTGTAGACATTATAATAATAAATTAAAATAGGAAGACATCGGCGAAGAAGATGACCGAAAAGGAATCACCGAAGTCATAGCTGAACACCAGCGCAACGGAACGTAAAAGCTTGGGAAGACCGAAGCCAAGATGGAGCGAAAATGTTCTCAAAGATACATTGCCTTAAAGATACAAAAGAAAAAGTGCTGAGGAGGCTAAAAACCAATTTGCCAAAATTTAGGTAGAGGATTCAAAACAATGGGATCCGCATTGTTTTTCTAAAGTTATGCAATTTTTTAATATGGTCTAGATCATATATGCTTGCAGTGAAGAAACCAAAATCAAAAATAAAATATGTTACATAATTGTTTAACTTTAGTTAATAACAAGTTGTATTCTCATTTGGAATAACTTATGGTAAGTAGGTATGATGTTGATCATTAAACAAAGATAGATATTATTTAGTTTTAACACGTAGATTTATTCAAGTAATCCTGCAAGCAAAGTGCACTTCATCGGTACTGGAAATATACTACTGACATTATTTTCGATAGAGAAGTATTTGATTATACATGACATCAGATTGCATTAGTGTGGTCTCGAAGCCTTGGAATTTCTGGATAACTCGAAATCATTAAAGCCAGAAAAATTAACAAATTGGTGTGGATTTTAAGTTATGTAAATATGCCGATGATTTCGGCCAGTGGTGTCTTAATAGCAAGCATTATATGAATAACGAAGTGATTATATGCGAGCTTCTTCTGAGATCAACCTAACCCTAGATGAATTTATGATACATCTGAAGGATGATATTCGAAATTTCTAAATATGTTGTGCCTTGTGTGTCTAGATTGAGTCATCAGGCTGTACACATTTCAAATAAAATTCTAATATTGTTTTGAATTAATCAATTGTTTTTATCCCAAAATACTTGAAATAATGCAGCACTTCCAACGCTTTAAATTTACTTTTATTTATTGTTTTTACACGTGACCTACACAAAAAATAAATTGTTATTTTCTTTCAAAACGCAGTGTTGTGAACATTAACATAGTACAAAAAGTACCTAAATATTAAATATTTAGCCTTACCTATTAGTAAAACTGAGGCACTATCGAGAGCACAATTATAATTATTTTAATTAATCACGACAATGGAAAAATGTTTATGGGAACAGGTTATTAACCAGAATCCCATTGTACTCTTCAACTCAAATGCTGTAATATTCGGGTGCAAAGTCATTTGCCAGATTACTAAGGAAATGGAAGTCGGAAGAACTATTACTATTGTCTCCAGCGGAAGCGGGCTGAACCTGAGAAGCTTCGTAGAACTGATGGAATGAACTATAATTATCACTAGAGTCTGTCTGAACACTTGTCGGAGGGGTCATCACGCTAGTTACGTGGTTGGTACTGGGGTTCGCAGTCGGAAAGGTTTCATTAGCGCTGTTGCTGTAAGCTGTAGCATTTACCGGAGTGACATCAGAATGGTGCGTAGCGGCGTGGTTGTATCCCGCACCCTCGTAGTACCCATGCTTGCTAGAATATTCCATGTTGTGGTTGTTTTTATGTTGCAAAGGATCGGCATTGTAGTAAGGCGGTATGATACCAGCAGTGTCGTTCTGCACAGGTCCTGTGACATTCATTGCGTGACCCATTTCTGCCGGGTAGTGATATCCGAAATGATTGTTGGGATGGTAAGCTCCATGTTCAGCAGCGTACGCTTGGGCCTGTGCGTAATTTGAGGCATTGTGGTGATAGGATCCCTGGTCGTGGTGATTTTTATAATTGTTATAATTGAAGTTTTGCTGGTGGTACGCTTGGTTCAAAGATCCTGGATAGTTATGCCTAGCCGCTCCTCTAGTCAATCCTCGCGGTAAAGCTTCGTGCCCCCTACCGTGAGTTGGGATTCTAGTGAAGTGATGTGGCTCCATGCTCGCAACACCCTGTTGGCCACTGTGGTAAATGTCATGAGCGTAGTTTTGATGCATTTGTTGAAACTGCTGGGCCTGCGCCTGCTTACTCGCACTCCGATTTATAGTTGGGGGAACGACGTCGTTTCTGTAATCTGGATGCCCTCCCGGGTAGTTGTTGGATAAATTATTGAGGTGTGCCCCTCTTATTATATAAGGAGGTATAGCATTAGGCACATTTTGAACTGTGACTGTAGATGCGGCGTTGGTGGCTGCTGCCGGTGGGGAAGGCCGCGGGTAGAGCGCCCCTGGAGGAGCTCCTAGGGGACTGGGATGCATGTTTGTGGGAGTTCCTGGAGTAGACGAGGGAGTGAGACTCATGGAAGAGAGTCCTTTACCAGGCGCCATAGTTTCTTGAATACCCGGAACGGAGTTCGAGGCGTGGCCTTCTTTACTAGATTGCGGTGAAGTTTTGCAAATTCCGATATTCTCAAGGTTAGGAGAGTTCCTTCGATTTTCTGTTTTTACCTTTTTAGTACTAGGCAGGCGAGGACTAGCGAGGTGAAGACCGCTAGATTCGTTTGATCTCGAGTCTTCTTCTCCCCCTAGTTTGTCAAAGGATCCCGAGCTGGCTACGCTGGAGGCTCCGTTACTGTTGGTGTTAAAGCTAGTATTATTATTGTTCGTCGCGCTGGGGGTATTGTTATTATTTCCCCTAGAAGCATTGAGGTCAGGAAGTTCTTCGTTCGGTCCTAGTAATCCAGCTGGTGGCATCTCACAGCCTTGACAGCTCTTTTTACTGCTTGGCCCATCCTCATCCATAAATTTGTCACTTGACATTTTAGAACTCTTTCCTCCTTCTGAAGTCGTGGAGTCCTTGTCGTCTCCGTCGTCTCCCTTAGTCAGCGTTTGTCTTTTATGTTTCATCCGACGATTTTGAAACCAAACCTTCACCTGCAATGTTAAAACAAAAATAATTAAATGAATACTTTCTTATTTTAGTAATCTATTTAACAGTATTTTTACTCAAATTTTAATTATATATAAACCAAATGATTTGCGTTCTTATTTAATTTTCCAACTTTGTACTTATCTATTGTAGTCTATAAATATATATTTCTTTCTGTCTAAGCATTCATTAAATGACTGTAATCTAACGTTAAGCTTAGCTTAGCTTTACTGAAACTTAGACAATCGCAAAGATAGTGTTTACCTGTCGCTCTGTGAGATCCAATGAAGCCGCAATCTCTATCCTGCGTGGTCTGCAGAGATACTTGTTGAAGTGAAATTCCTTCTCCAGCTCCAAGAGTTGGGTGTTCGTGTAGGCGGTTCGTAGACGTCGTGGAAGTCCGTTTTCTGTAAGAGAACACAAAATATTGATCAATAATTATATAAAAGTAAGACAATCGGATGTTGGAAATAGAATATAATAGTTGAATGGAATTAATATGTCTAACGTTCTTCAAAACATTGATAAAAACTATTTATTTTCTTCCAATCATTATAATAGCGTGCTCAGTTTGTTATATTCGATACTTAAGACTCGGGGCTTAGTGCTTTACGTGAGTAAATGAGCATTTTTAATTATTGCGATCCATCATAGAGTAAAGTTAGTTATATTTTGGAATTTTTGTTTCATTTTCAATGGAATATTTTCAACCGTAAAGTTTCAAAGAAAATCTGCGGAACTTTTATTCATAAGTGAATCTGAGTGCCATTATGAAGTTTTCAGTGTAATGTGAAATCGTACTTAGATCCCCTCTACGTTTCAAATTATATTTCATCTGACGTCGTAATTTGGCTCAGTTTCAACTGTCAAGATTTCTAGACGGATTCACAGGGCTGAATTGGGCGCAAGGCATTGATTAATCGCTCCAATTAATAAAATTATTAATTTTGAATAAATTCGTGTAAATATTTTTTGCTTTTATTTTCATAACATAAATATTATTTTGTTACTTAAATGTATTACATTTAAGGCATAAAAAAAACCTGACCACGCCGGAATAAATGTATTATTATTAAACTGAGGTAATAATATGTAGGTAATAGGAAAAATGCAAAAGACAAATCTTTATTTTTAAATTAATTAAACGTTTAGGTATGTATTACACACATAATTGAGTTATATTCTTGTCACGACTGTAATTCAAGAGGTGCATTCCCTCTCAATAACAGGCGTAAATGATAACTAAATTAAATACACACTGGGTAACGATTTAGGCAGATTTGAAACATTTTTATTACCGGTAGACTGCTCTCTCAGCATTGTTCTTTAAATTCTTGTCGGTGTCACGTTTATTTTGGTATCATCAAGGAATAATATTTTCTGTGTTCAGTGTTCTTGGCCTACAGCCGACCTCATTGGCCGACATTTCAGAATTCATCGTCAGGGCTGATGTCGGGAGCTGACACGCCGGTCAGAGAGGTGGGATACACACGGCAAAACAGCCCAGAAAGTTTTACACAGAAGACTAATATGTTCTAAAGAATCGCGACATCACGATTTAAATGTTATGTAATATCATTACACGGGATCGCGTCAGAGGGAAACTGATGATTAGTGAAAACGGAGTATATATACGCCTTGTTGCAATACTTTTTAACTTAATACGTTACCGATTACCTGAAGGGGGTTACGTTTCAAATTTGAACTATTTTAATTTACCTATATTCTTTAACTTGTGATATTTATCATAAAAATAATCATAGTATGTACCATACCTATAATTAGCAATAGATTTAAAATTATATTATGTGTTAATTAACACTTAATACAAAAAAAAAAAATCGAGTAATTACAATTGTATCTCACGGTGATAAACATCGCGTGTATGTGTGTGTGACGTGTTCAGTTCTGAGAAAAGGATGAAAATGTAATTAATTTATTTTTGACACTATACATTTTTTTTTATTTGAAAATAGTACACTGGGCATGTTTAATAGTATTTTTAATTCAAATTTTTAGGTAGGTGCCGTATATCCACTGAATTCATAAATAAGTTATATACCTCTACCTATCGGAGCGTGCAGGAAATATATTTTAATATTCAAATTTTAGTTAATAAGTGTTGTAGCTTTTCAAATAACTATGTGAATTTCTTAAGTGTCAAATCGTAAGTTTGACACTTTTTTGAAATTCACGTAAATGTACTGAATAAAATATGTAGTCATCATGGTATCGAGTTTTATTCACACTAAAACGCATGTGTGCTGTTTCAGGGAAATAATATCAAATTTAGTCTATTGATGGCGAGAGTGTAGTTGTATTCGAAGTGGTTCCACATATTAACATATATACAACTTTCAAAAATTTGATAGATATGGAGATTGATTAATGGATGAGAATTGTGAACGTTATATTTGTATAAAGTGATCACTTAAGCCAGCAGAAGACAGATCTTAAGCCCTGTAATTACCCATACTTCCATATCTTTTCATTAAATATATAAATACTTTCGTCTCTATAAGATTATCTATTACTTGTTTACATTAATGCTCTGGCGATCTTGAAGTGCCATAGGTTTCTATCGGTTCTATTATTTATTGTAAGAAATAATAAAGTTATTCGTACCCAGCAATTGTATAATAACACGGAACTTATAATTTAATAGTAAGACAATTTTAATAATAGATCTAATATTTTATTTTTAATAATCTCTCTCCAACAACCTTCGCGCGACATCATTGTGTGGGAAAAAAATAATATTTTCGTTTTGAAAGTAATATATTCTACTACACGACTTCTTTACTTGACACGATCTTAGTTCTACCCTTGCGGGATCTAAGACTAGAAACGATTAGATACAGAAGTGACAAAGTACTGTCACCAACTGACGCCCAGGTGAAATTTAATATCCGACCACCCCAGCCCCCAGCCCCCCAGCCAGCTACCTCGGCCACCCCTAAAACTTACCCAACAAAACCAAGTTTAACGATGCGCACTTCAGATGTTGGTGTTCAGGTTTGATTGAAAATTAGTGAAGACTTTTTTATTTGACACCTTTTGCAAATTTTATTAAAAGTCTCTCACAAGGGTCTCTCTTATGAACAGTTTCCGGTTTCCTGCAATAAGGGAGCTCAAATAAAGATAGAACTTTTAAAAATATGATGTCGTTTAAACATAAAAGTGCCAATCATAATCTTTGTAAATAAAATCGACATATTTGATTCAGATTTAAAATAAAAGCAGATGGTATTTTATCTTTATTTTAGATATCAGTTTGCTATATAAATAAAATACATAGCATGTAATACGCAATTCGGTGTAGTAGTGTGTATATACGGACGAGACTCGGATCGAAAGTAGCGTAAAGGGCAGTAAACAGTTTAATGCAGAGCGAGCTGTCATTAATTGTCTATTGTATTTTGTACGCAGAACAGAAAGACCAACTGATATATACCAACCTTTACCAGCAAATCTCCAAGACGATAAATCAAAGTCTCATCCGTGTACACGCGCCATAACGCTAAAGACCGAAACACATCGTTTGGTTCAATCTACTCTCCACATAGAATGTAACAGTCGACCTTTGATTTGTTTAGAGGTTGGCTTGTCTAAGTAAATGTTTTGTATGTGATGTGTCACTAGTCTGAATGTTTTATTATTATTATTATTTGTTTTATTAATTAAAGTAAAATATTTTCCAAGAATTTAAAAATCCACGATGACTCGAGACTACACATGCGCATGTGTTCAAATGACCACATGTAAGAACCGTCCAATGTAACCCCTAAACTAGAAAAATATATTTACGTACATGTGTTCGCTGTTACCGACCGCATTTTTCCAAAGGGTTTATATTTCTGTTGTATTTTTTCTCACCCCCTCGTCCGGGTCTCAGACCCCTAAAAAGGGCAGGCCAGGGTTTTGATTGACAGCTCCAGTCTGGCCAATGGCGGGCCCGGAATACTGATGAGGTAGCTGTCAATCAAACCACCCCAACTTGCTGCCCCCGCGCACCCCCAGCCCCGTGTCGGGCTGCCCTGTCGCGGCGTTGCCGTGAAAAAATATGACACTATGATTTTATTGGTAAGACGATATTTTCAGATCTAAATATTTTAACATTCGTTAAGTATTTTATACATATACCTACCATTTTTTTTATACATATACATTATTGACCTACTTATAAACTGACGATTTAAAATATTTTCAATATCAAATAATTGCTTGTTAATAATTATAGATTTAAATACTAATTTAATGTATTAATTATAAATATAAAATCAATTTTGTCGAAAAATATTGTTTTTGCGCCACCGGGATAGTATTTAAAACATCACAGACCGTCTGTTCTGAATAATTACAACTTAACAATAAGAATGTGTTCTCCTTAATAATTATAGATTTATAACTATAAAGGAATTTCATAAATTTTTAACTATTGTTATGGTGTACATTTATTTGCGCAAAGTTTCATAATTATTAAATTCAAAACGTTAAGAAAATATGACTAAAAATAAAAAATAATATTTATAGAACATCACACATTGTATTTATTTATTTGAAATATAATATAAATAAAAAAATATGAGGATTATATATATATATACTTCTTTTATATAAAAAAATTAACAATTTACAATTTAGTGATAGGTATAGTACGAGAAATGATTTATCGATATAAAGGTAGTTTAAGGTAATGTCGTTTTAAAAAAATATATTGTGTAATTATTTTAATTAATAGTAAATAATTAATTATTATTATTATTATTACTATATATGTTGATGTTGTCTTTTTTGATATCATAGATTTTTTTAGATTCGAGAATACGGTCAAAATTGAAAAATAAATACTTAATGGTTCGAAATATAAAACATAGACAAATAAATTTTCTCATTTACAAAATAAGGTTTTCTTTATTTTATCTTCGATATATTATGATTGGATTCTAAGAACCAAATTGGGAAGATTTCCATCTCGCATCGGTTTTTCAGTACCTAAGTCTGGATCTGTCCTCCACAGATAAATTAGACATTGGAAGCGGGCGGGCGAGTGGGTGGTAGGTGGTAGCTACTGGGTGCTGGATAGGTTCCTGTCACTCAACCCCCGAAACTTTCTTTGTTCAATAAGACGGGTATTATAGGAGCTCCGTCGTCTGATCAATATTTTGAAAAGTGACAGCTCCGTGCGTCTATTTGGAGAGATTAATTAAATTACTTTCAGCTTTGAGTATCCTGTGTCATATTTTAAGATGCCAATTTAAATCTTTTGATTATTAAAATGCTCCGTGGCTCAGTGACAAGCGCTGAATTACTGCGATTGCTATTTTTTAATAGCGTGTACAATATTTAATGTACCAAATATTGTTAACTACCTTTTTACATGCCTAGTCTTTGGACAAGAATTGTCGATTGAAAGAAAAGTGAAGTGACAGGGAGATATAGAAAGAAACAGTTGTAAGAATGCTGCAAGAAAGGAGAAGTTTACTTTCAATACTGGACACAGATTGGCAGAAGAAGAAAATTAAAAGTGAAAATTGACTTTAGAATGATTTTAAAGGCAAATAACAAAACTTTTGTGGAAACGCAGCACGCCCACTTTAAGATGAGTAAGTTACTCTTAAGTATCCATTTTAAGTAATGAAATAATTTTTACATAGCTAAATAATTTTGGTAAGGTTATTACCAAAATTCTTAACCAAGATCTAGCATTACATACATTCGGTACAGATTAAAAATAATATACATATTCAGAAATATTTCTAATTTTGATACATATCTCACAGTACAACACAATAGTTTGTATATTGATTTGAAAAATATACATTTAAAACAAAAAAGTAACATATTACGAATTTGAAAGAAATTGACACATCATTCAAATGTAATGCGTCATTTTCTATAATTAGACACATAGCTGACCTTTAATTTTATTCAATATTACATCATATGGATGCGAACAAGTAAATTTAAGTGTGTAAATTTTTGAAGTTTTTAAACAGGTTCTCTCCACTTTTCTGTTTCGACAATAATAAGTTTGCGGAGGAATTTCAAAGCTTTGTGTTTATCATTAAAATGTGCAACAAAACAATCGGTATCCTGATTTTGTTTTGTTTCTCTGAACAGCCGAGCGGTAGTCCGCACTCGTGACGTCGGACATCATCCATCATTATTTACACATCCAACGCGGAGCAGACATTTCTGTCCGTCAGCACTTGGCCTGTGACCGATTTCGAGTTAGAATGCTACATTTTTTCGCCTCGAGTCTCACTCAGCGGCAGAAGTGGAATATTTTAGAAATATCGTACAATAAAAATACACCCGTAAGCTGCGACGGCGACGAGAGATGAGGAAATCCTCTGCGTTTACATTTTTTTTTGCTTCCAAATTGACGGTTTGAATGATGTTTTGACATGGGAAAGAACTGGAGTGATGTAATAAAACAAAAACAAAAGATATGAAAATAGCGCGGGAAAATACTGCACGGTTGTCAAATATGGCCAAATAAATAGTCGAATACAACAGCTTTCCTTTCACAGGACGCTTCTGTTTCAATTATTTTTCGATAGATGGCACAACGCGTATGCTGAATTATTAAATTATCGTGTGAAGTTAGTGACATGACAGGAAAAAAAAAACATATTTTTAACACAGAATATCTGATACGTACGTGTTATAAAATAAAATAATTATTGAACACATGGGAAGTAGGTACCTGATGTGCAAAGCTTAGATGATCCATTTGAAAATATGGTCGTCCAGAGAGAAATATTTTTCATATTCAATTTGGTGATAAGTGTCAGACGATTAAGGAATTATTTTATTCGTAGTACCTGCATACACACAAGGCTTTACATTATTGAAACGTGCAAATGGTGAGAATTATTTTTAAGATAATTGATGGTTGATACTACGATTTTCAATCAAGTGTGTCCGGGCCATTTTAGATACAATTTCAGATATTTGTACATAATTTTTTTCCCAACGACGACAGTATGATATATAATGCAATTCGAGATATAGTTTTTAATCAATTTTTATGTTGTTATAGATAGATGTAAGAAAATACATAGACAAGTGTATGCATGCAGTGCACACTTACTTTTTGTGCGCGGCAAAGTTTTAACGGTTTTTTCGCGTGTTGCAAGTTTAAACGAACTGAATATTTTGGGGGCGGTTATCAGTTCACTAATAAAATAAACAATATATATATATCAAACTCTAAAAAGATTTAATAATGAAGTTCCAAATACAATTATTATGGTCCACGGTCAAGATACTCGTAGGCGCTTAGTTTTCTTGGAAACAATTCACAAACTGTTGGCAAAGTTTCAAAAATCTTTTACACAAATTTGGGGACCTTTAATGTTTATTTATTTTGTCGAAATGATACAAATTCTGAAAGAGTAGTGTCAAACGCTTTAAGAATCGATGATCGATAAGAAGATGTGTGGGTATGGAAGAAATGAAATACGCGTGTGCTAAGATAGGGTAAGATCGGAGTTGCATAACTACTTATAAATAAAATGCTTTGTTAGTTTTTTTAAACAATATTAATTAACATTCATTTCAATAAATTTAATTTATATCAGTATTTTAATACAAATTAAATGAATCATCTAGAAAGATATATAGAAAAAAAATATCTATCAAAACAATATTTAGTTTCTATCGGGATTCAAATCCGGACCTCTTCCTATCTGGGAAAGCACGTTTACCATTTTCGTTATAGCAAATGAATACATTTTCGACAAATTTTGAACTTACATTCTGTAATATAAGTTCAAAATGATACATTATCTATTATTCCATTATTAAAAGCGATCAACTTTATATTGCGGTTAATCTCAAATATATTTGAGTAAAACAAGCTAGGAGACTCTAGTTGGTTAATTTAATTATAATTAATATAACACAGAACTATGTTATTAAGGAGAACACATTCTTATTGCGCAAAAACAATATTTTTCGACAAAATTGATTTTATATGTATATATTTATAATTAATACATTACATTAGTATTTTACAGAACTATGTTCTGAAAATGCGTCCTCCTCGAAAATAAAAATAAATAAATAATATTAGTAAATTTTTTTGCTGGCTCAGAGTTTTAAAAGTCGACGAGCATGTGTGAGCAGTGGAAGATGATAAAAATGAAAGTTTCACTAGTGAGACACTCCTGTCATATTCTTTGTTTTGTTCTTAGTGGTTATTTAAATAGTGATAACTGACCCGAGTGACCATTTATTTTGAATGTATCCGAATAAAATTGAAATGGTTATTGTTATTACGATTCCATAATAGTATCGTTAAATCATAAACGATCATGTGATGGTGTGTCGTTTTTAAAGCGGTTTATGTAATTTTTTTTAGCGCAACTCTATTACGATGTCACCATAGAGGCGATTACGCCATTATGGTACACACAACGAAAATATTATATGAAATACAAAGAGGTTTTATGAATTCAGAGGTGAGAGTACAAAAGTGACTGCCGTAAAATATATTAAAAACATAAAAATTCCAGTTTATGATAAAATAATATAAAATAACTAAATAAATAAATTTTAAAATAAAACACTACACTTTATCTGTATTATGGCTTAGTACGTATGTTTAAATCTGGTAATGTTCTTTAATTAACTTCGTAGTTACTTTGTGGTGCAAAACAATAATTTTAATTCTTATTAAATAAACTAAACATTGTACTGCACAAAGGTTATATTTTTGTCACGACTATAGTTTCGAGAGGTGCAGTCCCTCACAACAAGTGAAATGACAAATATATAATTCAGTACAAAGTTTACGTTATTAAAAATAAATAAAATTGTCAAGTTCAATGAATGATTTGCGATTGTTCTATACGTATTTATTCTCGCTGGATAAATGTAGTTTCGAGATGTTGCGTTCAATTTTTTCATATATTATGTGTAACCTAATGTCATTGTCTTTTATTTTACCGTTAGCGATCTCGTGTAAGTAATCGTATATCTGTTAGTGAATCATTTTTATATTATTGATATTAAGTTGGTGTGCCGTTTTGTTGACAAATCACTCGGTGTAAGGTAGTAATTGTCAACCCTTTTCTATACGTTGTTTTATTTGTCTTCGAAATCTGTCAAAATTTAATTTGTTTCCGATATCATGTATCCTATTTAGATCATAGCGTGTGCCTCGTATATCAGAATTTATCATATTATTTGGCGTGGTCATTAAAATATTTTGTACATACTTATGTATAATAATAATATAACCCATTTGAGGTATCTTTCTATGATATGTCAAGTATTTTGTTCAGAGGAGTGATGTGATGCGTTTGAAAATCGTCACAGAAAACGTCAAAATGTTTCCAATAATTGAAAATTTAATTAAATTAAATTAATTAAAATTAATTTGATAAAGTACCTACTTTTTTCAGAAAGTATATATATAAAATATAACCATTTTAGCCAGTTACCTATACAAATATATATATTTTTTCTTTATTTTGACTAATGGAAAAGGTTTCAGAAACATTGAAAGGAAATACCCACGGCGTAGATTATCTACCCAATGAGATATTCGCGGCGTAGATCAAATGGAAAGAGACACAATTAATTGTATTAAAAATGAAATGATATAGAATTTAAAATATTTATGAAATTCCTTGAAAATGTGTTATGCTAAAAAATAACATTTTGTTTTCGTGAATATGACGCATAATAGACATCTTTTATCTATCATAAAAAACGCACGTTCGTACAGTCAGCAGTGTTCCATTCTCTGTGCATTAAAAAAATGTGTATTTCTTATGAGGCAGGGCGGAAAGAAAACGGGATTGTAACAAAAAGCACTGAATTCTATGAGTTATGTTACTTGATCGTGATAATTTAATGTAGTATTATGTAGTATACTACACATGTTGATAGTTTGGAGAATATCTACAATAGTTTATTAAAGCGACTTAATAATGAACACGACAAAGAATAATTGGCTCGTATTTAAAACAACAGTATTCTGTAGGTACCTTCTTCCAACTCTACAAAAGCAACGACCGACTGTCTTGATTGAAATCTTCTCAATAAACCTTAATAGTCTTGTTCACAGTTCAAAATACAGTTCTGTATATAAAAATAAAATAAAACTAAAGCCGCTACGAATAAGTTAATAAAATGTGAAAAAAATACTGATTTGTATATTTTCCAATATTTTACAGTTCGAAAATAAAATTTCGTTTAATTTATTAACTAATTAAATTTATTTCGCACTTCAACAATTTCACAAATGCGCACACCATACACTCGATTGTCAAGTAATTAATGCTGTTTAGTTATCATAGTAAGATGATAAGTATATAATATGCATTATATGTTCATGACACTGCAAATATAATATATGTACTAGCCTGCCCGTTGTTTCCCCGACGGAGCAAATACAATGAAGAGTGAGAACATTTTTTTTTATCATAATAGAAGTATTATAAAAACTGTGTTTCCATATAAAGAAGGCGAAGATGGTGTGATGAAAAAGACTTGTAAGACGCAGTATACTTTTGTCAATCTCTAGAACATTTAAAAATAGAAATATTGCTTAAATTTACAGAGAAAATCATAAAAATCAAGCTGAATCCGGGGGATAGCACTATGAATTCAAATTATAAGTAATGCGCCTGTAGAAGACAAATCTTTAAGGCATATGTTATGCAGTATGTTTTTAGTCATAAAAAAATTTTTATTCATAAAATCTGGTTTACTAGATAAGACGCAATACACTTTTGTCAATCTCCAGAAGTTTTCAAAACATAAATATTGCTTAAAATCACAGAGAAAATCATAATGTCTCCACAGGATTGCTTTTTTAATTCAAATTTTAAAAAATGCGACCATAGAAAACAAATCACTAATGCATGTATTATGAAGATTGCAAGTATATAGGCGCAAGCCATTTATAATCATTAAAAATATTTTATTCAAATTACAAGAATTACACTAATATTAAATTAGTAAATTCAAGAATGAAAACAGAGGCTAGGGTATTTGGCGCCCAGAGGCGAACAATCCAAATGGCGCCCCCACCATTTTATATATATTTCACAATTTTTAAATGGTAATATAAATTTTGATGAAATAATAAAACTGTTTAATATACTGACATACTGTAATTTTCTATGGGGGTTGTAACATCGTATTAAAAAAAATCGATATTTTTATTAAATATTTATTTGATTACTCTTTATAGAGTACACAATACATAATATATAATAACTAAATATATTCATCAATATAATAAAATATAATATAGTTAATATTATTAAGGGAAAACAAGTATATAATGAATAATAATGAATTATTAATTTGTTTATACATATTAAAAATAACAAATAATTAACAAGAGTGGCCAATACAACAGTTTTCCCAATTCATCATAGTGGTCTATAAAAATTTAAAAAAATACATATCTAACATTAAAGATCCTAAAATATATTATTATATAAAAATCAACTAACGAAAAAATGCAAAGGTAATTTTATTGAGAAATGTGTAAATAATAAATTACCTACATATATAGATATTTCTTTATGAAAAACATAATTGTTTCGTGGACATCCAACAATCGCGTAGTTGGAAAAGCATTGCAAAATTGGTGAATTCACTGCCATACATATTGTTCCGAATTCGTAAACACCCTTTTAGCGCGTCTTTTCGATTCAGCCGCGACCACTGTTATCGACACATTCCGCATCCAAATTCCTATCCATACATTTTTGCATGCTCGTCTTTTCAGTGTGAATTGTGACTTTGACGCCAGCAGATGTCAACTTGACCGATATTTGTCTGATCTCGATATCGCGATAGCATTCGCGGTGTGAACCTTTCAGCTCCAGTGCACCAGCACTGTATTTTGTGATATTGTGTTTTGATCACGAATTGTTTGTATATGAGTGAACTTGTGATATCGCCGTATTCAATTAGGATCGGAGATTGGCTCATCCGCGTGCCATTTTGTGTGATTACGGAGGCATCATATACAAGGTAAGGCGAGCAGTCCTTCCGAATCCCGGTTCCCGAGATCACTGGTCCTTCGACTAGAACCCTTATCCCCTCACCGACCTCATCCTGTACCACGTTTCCCAATTTCCCTCCCATACCTTGCAGTGATTCCGATTTACGACCGGAATTATCGTATTCCATTTCGCGGGACGCCCGACCCGGAGTTTGCGTAATTCACATATCAATCATCCTAAATAGATTTCAAACGTCATTCATATTTTGTTTATCTGTTTAATAAATAAAGGTATTTTGCAATTTAATGTGTCCAGTATTTTTACTGCGAATTATTTTTCATCGTCTGAGAAATTGTTTCTCAAACAATTTACATCGCTTATATTTATATCAGTTATACAAATGCATTCCATAAATGAGAGGTAAAAAATGTCCACAAAACAGCACTGAATTTGATAGTATACATAAATATATATCGTTTGCGAGTGCGTAAGAAACTTTGTTGAATTTCATTTCTGGTGTATTTATTTTAAATGACAAAGATATTTTAACGAGTGAGAAAACACCGACACTGAAACATCAAAATAAAACTCTTTTATCTACAGGTTTTATTTTTGGAACAACTTGATTTTTCACTTCAGTAAAATGAGGAAAACACAACAACACCACTAACTATCTTTTGGCATGTCTTATCCAATTTCCCCGGGAAATGAAATGTCTGATGCTCCGAGTATATAATGAATGTACCTATATACATTTATATCTATACGTGTATTTGTTTGGGTATTTGTATTGGTGTCGACCTGAAAAATACAAGATTGTAATCTTGTCGGTATTCGATTGTCAGAGAAATTAGGATATTGCAAGTTGTTTCAACTGTATTAACGGAAACTAAATAATATTTTATAATGCTATTTATCGTAATACTAATAACGTGGTCATGATATTGCGCTCCATTTTTACTTAATCGTTATCATAGAAGAATGTCATAAATTAATACTGAATAATAATAATATACTGAGTTGCTATAGGGGAGTTATATCATTATAACAAGTATTTATATATATATATATGATTGAGTACTGTAATATTTAAGATCATGCGATATATGACTGTAAAAAACGTGAATCTAGATATCGTGGGTAAGACCATTGGATATATAAAAACATGAAGGCATGAGATATGTGGTTAGATTCTGTGAGTCATCTTAAAACCGTGAGTGAGACATTTGGCACAGAATGTTACCTGTCTCGATATTGCGCAATATGTAAAATATCTTGTTACTGTGGGTAAGGCCGTGTGATATATAAAAGATACATGGCTTAATACCGTGGAACATGTAAAATATCTCAATAGCGTGAAACTTGTAAAATGTCTTTATACCATGGGTGTAGTGTGGATATGGGACATATAAAAGGGGTAAGGTGGAGGCCATGGGGCATGTAAAATATGCATGTCTCCATAACGTGAACTAGACAACAGAGAATTTTATACATAGAAAATACACTTTTATTGTGTAATTGTAATTTCAGAACATAGTTCTGTGATATACTCGTATCAATTATAAAACAGTTAAGTTCAAAATTTGTCGAAAACGTAATCGGTTGATATGGTGAAATGGTGACGCGATTTACCAGATAGTAAATGTGGCAACCAAAATATTTTTTTGATAGATAGATTTTTTTCTATATATCTATCTAACCGTTAAACTGCTATGCAGTTTGGCAAAAAATAAAAATTTCATGTAATATATATGAAATAAAGCTGGAATAAAAAAATAGATTAATTTAATTTGTATTAAAATACATAAGTTTATTAATGTAATATTTTTTTAAACAGTGACACATTTTTGTTGTGACGTTGTATTTTCAGAACACAGTTCAGTTGTATTTTAATAAAATATTTCCCATGCAGTTAACAGAACTATTACACACAGCCCTCGCTGGACGGGGTCGTGATAATGTTCCTGTTCTTACAAATGGTATGAATTCATTTATCAAACATAATTAAGTGCGGAGGGTTAACAGAAAATCATTGAGTTATTGCAACTGCAAAGGGCCCGCACGGTCCCCCGGGACTGCTTGACCACTCCTGACCCGCCCCCGTTTACAATACGGTTGAACGCCCCTGGATAACCCTTTTACGGCCGATTCTATTGTAACTCTCTTATGTGATATTTGATGATAACTGTTTTGGCGAATCGCACTTGTTTGTTAACGATGTTAACCTATCTCGCATCTTATAATAGATAGATAAAATGTATTTATTTACATTTATCCATAAATACAGTTTTAGTGTGACCATTTAAGAGGTCTGGAACATTCAATAATCTGACGTTATCTGAGCCGGGTGAGATGGGCGGTGCAGTGTTTGAGTGTTAGAAAACTAACTAACTAAAAATTAATTCCATATCTGAACTAACTAACTTACCATCACGCCGGGGCAGGCAGAGAGGATAGAGCGCCACTCTCTTCTGTCCTGACACAAAATTCTAGCCTCATTCACATTCATACATCATCTCACACAAGCTCACCGTTTGTTGAGGCTTCTAATAGGCCCAGTCCCAAGTCATCCGCGGACGTCTTCTATTTCTGGTGCCATCAACACTTGCGTCATAAATCTTTCTTACCATTCTCTCCTCACTCATCCAATCTTACTTATTTAGATATTATTTTGGTAAACGATAAAAAAATATGATGTTTTGCTACTATCCATAAAAGTTGGTCGATTTTTTGAAATTTATATGAAGAAAATACGTATTACCTTAAATAAATTCACACATACTAATTTAAATGTTTTTATTTTTCAGTTTTTCATACATTTCAGGACCCAATTCGGCAATTCCAGTAATCCGGCACCATCAGGTTTTATATAGTGCCGGATTAGTGAGATTACACTGAATGTATAAATGTAAATAGGTATTTTATTTAAATCTAGTATTATTTTTTTGGCTGTGAGACCATGAAATTGACTGCACTTAATTCTATCATTAACATTCTATTTGATCTCACTGAAAGGCATGCACGGAATATTACAGACATACTCATATATGTATTTATGTAAATTATAGATATCTTCAATTAAATAACTAGTTGTCATCGAGACTTGAACATGGGATACTTCTATTATCAGTAGACTGCTCTTTCGGCGACACATTTATTTAATTTATTATAAAGCGACAACCGTTTTAAAATACTATGTTTCTCAGATTAAAGTATGATAAAAATATGCTAGATAGCTCCAGGGCTTCATCTTTTATTTCATTTGCGAAGTGTGGCTTAGTTTTTATAAAGGTATAATTAAATAGTAATTATTTACAAGTTTATTATCGTTATCGCATCCTTTGTGTTCTAGAGTCAAAAAGCTTTGAACATTTTGTTTCTAGTCGAAAATAGAACTGCTGCTAATAAATTCGTCCTTTAGAGACCGGTCATCATAACATACACTACGACACGGCGCACGCACGGAGCAAGTTGAAATACGTATACATACATTCTCAACTTTCGAACATCTATGAATCGCGTAAACACACAGATACCAGCAACAGTGGATTCTATCATTTGTTCCGTATCCACAAAGTTTGAATGAATTCGACGTTCAGTTTTCGAATTCTGTATACAACAACATCCAACGTAAAAAAAAGACTAATGTTTATGGGTATAATGCACAAAATAGTATACATATTACTAAGTGAGCGGATTATTTTGAGAAATTTGTTGTGTGACGCATTTTTGACAGTTTGGCTTGAATTCTTGAAGTCGAATTATTGAAACATAGAATATCCTTCGATTATATATTATATTTGTACATTTGACAGTATGTAGGTATAAACTTGTTATCCAGTATTCCTTCTACAAAAAGACACCGACCGCCACTGATGGGCAGGTAGGTACCTACCATGTGCTCTTACGTTTTGTACGTACATTATAAATATAAATTCTAAATATAATCAAATATTATAATAATATATTTACGTACATTGTTACACAGTCTCACCACCGGGCTTTTATCGGCAGCACTTTACAGATATTGGGAAAAATAATCAAAGGTGTTTGTGTCTTTGCTAAATTTATGATTATTCAAATGATTTATTCTTTTAATTATTAGATATCTTTAATCTTGGATATTACTGTACTTATTAGAAAGTGTCAACATAACATACATATTTGTACATGTGTGCTGTATACGGCAAAGTACTAAAGTAGTGGGCAGGGCACCGAACGTTTTAATTTAATTTCAATATGTACATAACACTCTCTGACAAAGAATTACGGAAACAAGATAAATATTATTATTATTACAATGGGTAGTGTAGAATGTCAAAAATGAGCTTTAATAGTACTCAAAAAATCCAGATTATAATGCTTTTTGAATTTTTTTTAAATATGCAATACTTTCGGTGATATTGGCGTTCAAATTTGGGCTTGTTGAGAAAGGCTCGGATCATCATATCCACCTACGTCTCTCGACGTATAGTAACTATTAGTACCAGCCAGTACTAACAGTAATAGTATCGAGTACCGACTTGTCGACTCGATGTGACGTCACATGTCTCTCGTGGTATAAACCGATCATTTATAACACTAAATTTACTGGCATTGATTGTATACTAATTATTATTGAAATAGGTCATTTTGACGGGTACATACAAATTAAATTTGTTAAATGAATCAAGTTAGAACACGCAACTTTGTACATCTGTAACTCTGCCATATTTCAAAATATCGAAAAAACCACGCCACTACCACTCCACTGCCTCATTATACTATAAATAATAGTGTTGAAAATGTATTAATATTACGCAGATGAAACAGCATCCCTTAATAGAACAATGTCCTCTGTTACAAAGTGAATCGATTACATTCGTTTATCTGTCTACTGCTCCTTCCCAGATAATATTCGGAATTTATTACCTTCGATAAAAAGCGTTGGAGCCATCGGACATCCCTCGTGCTCGGTGGCCTAGTGCTTAGCACGCCCCATCGCGCCATTAGCCGGGTTTAGGTTCAAGTCCCCGAGGCGGCCTCTCGGTCAGTGTGTTTTGCATGCACCCGGGGGACACTCGCTGACGGTATTCTCGAATTTACTAATAGCGGGGTTGAAGAGTTCGATGGTTTAATAAAGACATTCTGTACATTCCGATGGATTATATGGGTTCAGACCTGTACAAATGTATCGTGTAAATTTTTTTATATGCTTTTCATATCATACCTATATACAAGGGTGGGCTGGAGGTGACGCCTTGTTAAATTTGACTTAAGTTGACAAGCTCCTTGTTAAATTAAGAAAAAACAATATACTCTGATCAAATCAGTTTAAATGTTTTATGAAACATAAAAATTTGTTGCCTTTTGAAATTTCTAGTAAAATACATTTATTTTGGGTACATAAAAGAGATGTAGCCGTTTTTTGTCTATAATCTAAGAATGCTTAAAAATGCCGATGTTTGATATATATTGCTTCTAGATGTTCTTAGATATTCAACGTAATATTTTAAATCCGTAATATAAAAAATCCGCCACCCAGGAATACCGCGAATAGCTCTGAGATTAAGCGAGCCCCGAGTTAACGTATTGGCTGCTCACTGCTGCCAATATGCTTATTCCATCACATCATATTTAAATAGAGTTAACTTAGTCCTAGAGCCCTAGTACCAACACTGATATGTATTGAAGTGAAACCTGGAGCTGGCAAAAGAGGATGAAAAGTAGACTGAATGCAGTGGAAATAAGATCACTTATGCACAGTGGAAATTCATCCTTGTTCTATGATAGAATAAAGAATTAATAAATTAAGACTGGTACGACCAGGTAAACCAGATACTGGAGGATGGTCCTGTCAGAAGCCTCAATAATCGGCAAGCTTGTTTGAGAATATGTATGAATGTGGATGAGGCAAGAACTGTATGACAGAAAAGAGTGGTGCTCTATCCTCTCTGCCTACCCCTGTGGGGAAACGGCGTGATGGTAAGTTGGTTTGTTAGGACTGAATGTAAAGCCGATGTTAGTATAGTGAATAAGATAAATAGAGGGTCGCTTAAATGGTTTGGTCACGTGGAACGAACAAACGAGAAGAGAATGGTAAGATAGTATATGACGCACCAGAAATAGAGAACTTCCGTGCAAGACTTGAAGACCAGCTATAGATGATGGTGGTCCTATTAAAAGCCTCAAAATTATTATCTTATCCTTTTCACATTGTGCCAATTGTATGTTCAATATTTACAACGGTTTTGTTCCGGTAGTTCCAGAATCGACCCCTGATAATGACTAAAGATTTATTTGATAGATTTTTTCTGTTATATCTTTATAAGTGTAATTTCTTTGTATGATTTATTTAAATACGTTTTTATTTTTAATTAAAACAATTAATATATTAAATAAATATTAAATATGTGACCTTAGGCGAACCCTTAATCAGGAAATGACGATTACTGCCTGGAAAATGTGCAAAGTTGCCTTATATCCGGGTAGTACGGACAATGTCCATTCGATGGACCGAACGCGTAAAAGACACGAAAAGGAAGGATAAATAAATTTACTGCTTGAAAAGAATGAAAATATCAAGTTGCGAACAAAACCATTACATACGTTTGAGTGAAACCTTTCAACCAATTGGTCAAATTGTGGTTTCAATTTAAGCTTACAGAGATATAATAAGGTAGAACGCAGAATAGGTTGGCATTGAAGAAAATAGTAAATTTTAATAACTCACGGAGATATTTGGACCCAACAAATAATTGAAACTTTTTTATGGGGTGGAAACTGTTTTAGGTTATAGCTGTTCAAGCCGACCCTAATGAAGCGAGAATCTGATACGGTGACCGCCCATATATTATTTGTTTCTTACCCTTTTGTTTCTCGAGGAAGGCATTGGCGTGTTGTTATATTTGATTGCGTCACTTTCAAAATATATAATAAAGTCATAATGGATCACGATTAAGATTTGAAGAACGTCGGTCACTTCATCCCAGTAACTCATCACACATATCGATCACAATTCGTTATATTGCAATAATCCCTATAGATTTGTTAAATTATGAAGGGGTAGAGTATTGCCACCATCTTTGGTGCATCATAGGAGGAAGAATATAGGCAACACAAAACATATTTCTTTTATATCTTGATTAATACCGATCTGAGCTTGGTACATATGCTCAAAATTTTTACAAATATAGATTTTACAATATGATGATTTAATTATTAAGGGAACACATTCTTATTGTGAAGTTGTAATTATTCAAAACATAGGTCTGTGATATTTTAAATACTAATTAAATGTATTAATTAGAAAGATATACATATAACTACAATTTCATACTAAGAATGTTTTCTCTTTAATAATATGTAAGTTGTATGTATCAAAGTGTCCAAAATTTAATAAAAATGAATTGTTAATTCTGGCGTCTGCTATCGGTTTACTCAAAGGTATTTAAGATTCCTTAAAAATAAAGAAGATGGCTTTCAAATAATGGAACGATAGATGTATTAATTTGAAAAAGTGTAACATACGGGTTCGAAAATTTGTCGTCAAAAGTACTATCGCTGTAGCATAGTTGGATTATGCACCTTCCCCGGTTTGGAAAGAGATCCAGGTTCGAATCCCGTCAGTGCAACAACAATATTTTTCTATAAAGTTGATTTTATACATCTTTCAAATTAATACATTCAATTAGTATTATTATTTAATATTTCACAACATACCAATTTATATTTATTTTTTTAATTTCAACATATAAATTATTACATTATAATTTTTATTATTTGCCAAACTGCATAACAGTTTTACGACAAGAATTGCCCGTCATATAGTAATCAAAGAGTTTTATAAACATTAGTATTTTTGTTTTTAATGAAATACAATAAAGGCAATAAATAATTAGATGAGAATGTGTTCATTCAAATTATATTTTAGAATAGTCACTGGGGTGCCATTATTTGTCATAATGTTTAATAAATTTTTATTAATTTTATTAAATATTATTGGCACAATGCATTCTCTCGTTCTCTCACCGTATACATTGTTCGCAATCGGTGCTCTCATGGTTCGAGCCGAAGATCTGATAGAATAGCGAGGATCAGTATTTATATTATACATTAGTGCATTATATGACTGATTTATCATCATATATTTGTGCAAAACTTGACTGATTTTTCATCATATATTATGCAAAACTTGACTGATTTTTCATCATATTTTTGTGCAAAACTTGACTGATTTTATTTCCCGATGAGAATTGATGAGCCTATTAACGCTTGAAATATATAACCGTTTTGCATGCTCCGAACCGAATTGATTTTTAACTGATTAATCTTTATTTTGAGGAAAAATATTATTTCCATGTCAGAAACAGGATACTTCTAAAATTGCTCGCTATATACATAACATAAATTTAGTTTTGAAAATTCTTATAATACCGTGTTAAAAAAATAATATCCACAATAAATTATATTCTTATTGTGAAGTTGTAATTATTCAGAACATAGGTCTATGATATTTTAAATATGAATTAAATATATTAATTAGAAAGATATACATATAAAATCAATTTGATCGAAACATATTGTTGTTGCGCCACCGGGATTCAAACCTGGATCTCTTTCCAAATCGGGGAAGGTGCATTATCCAACTATGCTACAGCGACGATATTTTTAGCGAAAAATTTTCGAACCTATATGTTACCTTTTTTGAAATTAATACATTTAATCGTTCCATTATTTGAAAGAGCCATTTTACCTTATTTTTACGGAATCTCAAATACCTTTGAGTAATCTGATAGCAGACGCCAGAATTATCAATTCATTTTTATTAGATTTTGGGCACATTGATACATCTTTATTATTAGGAGAACACATTATTTTTGTGAAGTTGTGAAGTTCAGAACGTAGATGGCTCTTTCAAATAATGGAATCCCGGTGGCGCAACAACAATATTTTTCGTTACAATTGATTTTATATGTATATCTTTCTAATTAATATATTTAAATTAATTTTTGTTGTAAACAATTTGATTATGTACTAATTATGTAGAAGTTCAGATGTTGCAGATTCCTACTCCTCAATCAAATATTTTTTAAAATACGTAAATATTTCATTAATATTTTTTCCATACATATTTGTCACACATGTTGTTAATAATGCGATATCGTTTATTATAATATATAAATTTAAATAGTCTTTGATAACGTGAAATGATCTATAAGCCGCCAATGGAACTGACCGTTAAAGGTAAAGGGGTGAAGAAAGGGTTGTCCACACTTGTCCAACAGCCCTTGTTATAATGTAAGTGCCTTGCTTAACTGTTGGCGGAGGATTAATGTCGGTACCACCCCTTCCGTATTAACATCCCTTACTCCGACGGTCTGTGTGGAGAATTCGCCACTAAATAAGCGACCGACTGCAGTAGCAGTAAGCAGAGACCTGTAAGACTGCAAACTGTTATAGATTATATAAATGTGTTTATGGTTTTATTTTAATCTCTTCAAAAATCGCAGATAAATATTACGCTTATTTAAAAGGTAAATCAATTATGATTTTAAGTAAATGTTTACAAACTTTAATTTTTTTTTTCACAGCTTTATAATTATTTTATCTCTTGATAATTGAAGGTAGAAAATTGGTTGTAATGATTACAGTATTATTAAAAATGTAAAGAAAATAATTAACAATAATAAAAATTCTTCCTGGTGTAGATAACCTCACCAAATAAAAATAAATTCTCTGAATAAATAATTAAGATTATTATATTTGATACTCTCCTTATAATATTCTGTCGAGGTTGCTTTTAAAAGCAAAATATTTTTTTGGGTCGATTTTATATATTTTTGTTTACTTATGTCAAACTTCCAAGTACCAAACTATTTCTATCTACAACACTCATACTTGAATTATTTTTATTTTTTGTATTAACAATAATTAAAGATGATTTCAATATATAATAATGTTATAACTAATTAAATTACTGTAGTTAAAAATAATGGGAACATTAATACGAAGATTCAATAAATATTCAAATCTTGCATAAATAGTATGTTATAACTAGTAAAAGTTCAGCCCTCGTAATGCACCAGCAATGGGATCCGAAACATCCAGAGGGATTAGAGATACACAGCAGAATAGCTCAGAAAACTACACGGAAGATTCTGAATGGCTGTGAATACTAGAGAATATTTTTAGAGAAATAACAGATCAACAACCTCTAATTTATCTAAAATTTATTATTAATATTATCTTGATTCCTTGCGATTATTGAAATACTATTATAATACTAAAAAAACGCTACTCTAGCATTGGATGATAGGACATTATTTCGATCAACGAACCATATTTTGACAATAATTTACTATGAAGTTGAAACGGCCATCGCAACAGAAAATATTTATTGAGATTTTCTACAACTTTTGAGTAGCATATTGCCAAACCTACGTTTAGACTGACAATTAATTAACTGATAATAAGTTTTATATTATATTGCACCGCCGCTAACGGCGGTGCAATATATGAATGAAAAACGTACCGTGGGCAGTGCAGCGGAATTCGATAAGTGAATTTACCTCTATCCAGCCTGCGCTGGGGTCCTTACTAATGGAATTAAAGCCACTAGGGTTGGCAACCGCATCCATTATCCCAAGACCTAGTAGCTGCACAGTCACATTCTGAGCTGATTAAACTTCACTAGGTACTTGACAGTCCTATCTTTAGATAACTATATATACATGTACACATACATAAACTAAACAAATGACGGTTATTTCTGGATTGACAGGTATATTAGATTAGCCGAGTTTTGGTCACCAAATGGGGTTTGATTCCATGGTCCCATGCTTGCTTGTATCAAAAAAAGTCCATGGAAACTAAACTATTGTCTCAGTAGATACTCCTGTAAGATCACTTTTCAATATTGAATCATATCTATAATAATATTGAGCTTCCCCATCTATTATATATGAATTATTGGACTATAGTGATAGTGTCATTATTGATGTAAGGTGCTTGGTTAAACGGGCAGGTTTGTAAGGTGCGAGTAGAGCAAAAACGAATGTGTTTTTAATATCTCTAGATTAAGATTACTTGAATTGAATAAACGCATTATTATTATTATTATTTATTACGGGTGAGAAAAAACATACATTAGCAAGTATATTATTGACATCTGTCATTTTTCTTATCTATGCTGTCTATGGTAAGAGAGATCGCGACCAATAGCGCCTCGCCGCCGAGGCTTTTACGCCATGTTTTTTACATGACCACCCTCCCCGAAAAATATAATTTTGTCATAAATGTTTGTATTGTATATTATGTTCCACCTTTTTTACTCTTATCATACAATACAGCCTATTTCTAGTTGCAATATCAAAGTGACGGTTTTTGGTTTACATTAATGTCAAAATCTGGTGAGAAAACCGCTTATCCGATTCCGTATTTAGTTAAATGTACATTATACTGATAAAATAGTAATTTAGTGATTATTATTGTTTATCCGCGATTCTTATATCATCATCTAGATGTCGTTTTTGTTCGTTATGGCAGCTAACAGTGCTACTTATTAAGGTGGAGATTTAACTGTGGTTTGTTTTGGGGAAAGCTCTTTTATTGAAATACAGATTTTATTGAGATCTTGACTGCGCAGCGTAGCTACCACTATTGGGTGCGAAGCGGCCACAATAGTCGCCCGCATTATCTGCTAGTCTAAATATAATGGATTGGCAATATAGTAAATATGAGTATATATGACTAACTAACATTTATAATAAAATCTTATATATAATACTTTTGAAACAAATATCATTAATTGATTTGGCAGTTACTTAGTGGCGTGACATTTCCATTTTGAAATATTATTTAATTAAACTTGGACCGCTTTGAATTTAACACTCATCGTTGGGGGGGGTCCGCTCTTTGCGAAACTGATTGTGATAATACTCAATTATTGTGTGTAGGATAAAGTTTAGTAAAATAATATTAAAAATTTAAAACGAAGCTAAAAAATTGATACATAATTACGGCGAAGTTGAATGAAGAATGACATGTAAATAATGAAGAAATAAGGAAAGAATGTAATGCTGATTTTAATATAGTGAGTAAGATTAAGAAAGGATCACAGTGGTTTGGTCATATGGAACGGATGAACGAGGAGAGGATTGTAAGAAATATATATGACGCAAGTGTTGATGGCATCAGAAGTAGAGGACGTCCATAGAAGACTTGGCACGACCAAGTAAACCAGATACTGAAGGATGGTCCTATAAGAAGCCTCAATAATCGTCGAGCTTGTATGAGAAGATGTATTAATGTGGATGAAGCGAGAATTGTGTGTCAGGATAGAATGTGTGGCGCTCTATTCTATCTGTCTACCCCCGCGGATAAACGGCGTGATGGTAAGTAAGTAAGTAAGCAAATTGAATAAATAAAAGTTTATCCGAATATTTCTGTCTCTTATATTCTAAGAATTCATAATATAAATAATATTTTTTGTCATTAAATAATAATATATAGGTATTATATAAAGTAAATCATTTTAAAAATCTTCAAATATTTAACATAACTTTTCTAACCTTTTTAACTCTGTTTTGGTATGTTATACCTGTATCTACTTATAACAAATTAATACGAGTGTAAACCAATTTTCATTTAGAAAGAGCGGTTGTGTAACAGCCTGTTTCAAATACAAGTAGGTAATATTTTTTTTCTAAATATATATGTTTTAAAATATTAAATAAATACGTGGTACCGGAAAACTTGCAGGCACAACACATAAAGAGCTCAAATTGTCATGTACACTGTTTTTTTTGCGATATATTTTTCCGTCGCTATGTATATGCGATAGAAATAGGATTAAGTACATTTATGTACAGAAAAAAATGGTTTATAATATATGTAATGGTTTTAGAAATATTTATTTATAATGTATGACTTTTATAGTGTAAGTATGCAGTTATATATTAGTAACAATGGAAAAACTAACAAATGGTAATAATATGAATATAAAAAAAGACAACTAATACATTAACAGATATAAACATAAATATAATCTTGCCTAATTTACAAAGTTCTAACATTCTGCGATTATTCTTTGCGGATGCTTTGTTTTTAACTAATTTCAAACGACAACACCCCGCCCACTGACCAAATAAAACGCTGAGCGGCATCAATACACTGTTACAATGTGCATATTACTCACGCTAATACAATTGTTCTTTCTAAATGGAAAGAAGTATACTCACATGATGTAACATTTATGTAAGTATTAAATAATATTTTCAATGTCATTTTATGATATTACTTATTGTCATTAGATTTACAAATAAAATATAAAAATAATAACATTATTTACGTTTTTATTTACAATATATATTAAAATGTGATGTGAATTTTATAAATTTTTTAGCTACTGTAATTGGTTTTACTTCAACAAATTATCATATTTATTAAAATAGGATATGAATAATTTAATCTGAAATATGATAGATCGTGAATAATATTCACTTGCTGTCGATATTGTAAATTAGCACCATCCAAGCAAATATAAATGCATTTATCACAAAATATGAAATACTGACTCCGCCGTCTCGAGCATATTTTAAAGGGTCGCCAATAACATAAACATACAAATTTTACCCTCTACCAAACTGCGATATATCAGAAAAATATGTTCGCTCCATAAATAACACAGTATTCGTATGGAGAAAAATTTCCTAAGTGTTTGTTTAGCCGTCTTGAAAGATTTTTCAGCGCCGCGATCCCCCGGGGCGTCGAGTCAAGTTTTCCTGCCGATTCTCGATGATTCAGGTAATAAGATTTTACGAGAGCGCCACGGAGATGGCGAAGAATTTTTTTCAGTCAAGTTTATCATATTTTTACATGTTACAAGGGGATGTTTCCACCAGAATATTATTTGAGTGTTTATACGATAGTGGCATTGCGTTTCCGAATTTATCATCGTTATTTATTTTATGGCAAAAGTATTCAGTGATTTGAATTATTTAACGCTTATATCCGATTTAATTTAGGTAAATTATGAATATATATCCTGTTATCGAGTTATATTTAGGTTCAAATATTGTAAATGGGTGATTCATTTTCACATATTGATTCATACACATGAAATACAATTTGTGTTATGTCTATATACCCTCAAATAAGAATGATCTTGAATTTTTCATTATAAATTTGGGTAACGATATTCACAGATTGATTTCTAACTCTAGAATACAAACGAAAAATGACTACTAAAAACGAAAAAGCAATTTTTAGTCTTTTTACTCGGTTCTATGTATAAAAATACATGCTAAACGTTTATACAGTATTTGTATATATTCAACCAATGAAATTATTCATTCCTGGATTGAATGATGTGTCTGTTTATGATTATTACATAATAATATAATATATCTTCTTTCAATCTGAGATTCTTTGAGTTAGTAAAAGACACAAAAATTTCCTACTTTTGTTGCGTTTCAGCATTTTTGTATTCGAATAATTTGATCTAGGGATTATTTCATAAACTCTAGTGAACAGAGCTTTATTTAAAGATTAGGGTTATTCAACCGTTAGTTGGTGCTGTTCTGTGATTCTCTGTTCAATGATAATCTATTGACAAATTAAAGGAAAAGTAAAACTTCGAATGTTGACAGGTGACAACCATAAAAAAAATATTTTCAGTGGTTATCGGTCGAATTGAAATATTTTTTCATGTTAAAGTTTTTTTCTATATGAGGCGGTGAAGCATCTCTTAGAATGTTTCATTATTGAGTTGAATTTCGACTTACCTAAATTAAACAGCTTTTCGGGCATTTAAGAAATTTATGACATACCTGCGGTTAGTGGCGCAGTTTATGTGAGTAATATTATTTTAATGTTTAAAATATACCTGCAGATAGTACTGTACTGAAAAAATAAAAGAATAAATTTACCATTAGCATTTCCGCGACATTTATACACCTCATTGCTCGGTACGAATTCTGTAAATATTTATAGGAATTCCGCCGTAAATTCTCAATTCTTGAAAATGAAACGACAAAGGGGAAAAGTTAAGACTGCGTTACCTACCCTAAAAAATCCTAACAACCATAAACGACCTACCCTCCCCCTGCCGGGGGCGGGGGCGGGGGACGGGCACCCCAGCGACTTCCTCCCCCTTTTATAATAAATGAGTGCGGAAGAAAAATGTGGTACGGCTCTTTAAATACCTTTCAATGCTCTCCTCCGATCGAACGCTTCCTATTTTATGGTATCCTGGTACATTTCCCTGTTATGTCGCGTCGATATTCGGTATCACGCTGGCAGCATTTTAAAGTTATTGCTAGGAAGGTGTGGCGCTGAATTTATTACACTTTTTATTGTACGTCATTTATTTTTTATTCAATTTAAATGTATTTCTTCTCGAGAGATAGACACGAGTATGCCCGCCGAGGACTTTCTACTTTCTCGGCTATTTTAAGATGTGATATGATTTTGGAAATAATTGATATATCTTATGTAATTTTAATATACGGTGTGAATGATAACCCCCATATTATGGTAACAATTATACTTTATCATGAAGAAATATTGCAGTCGTATGTTAAAATACAACATTTTTTTACACGGGCTAGTTCGTGGTCTCTTGGTAATGTTCATATAAACTGCATTGAAATTTTATCATAGCCAATGCTGCGATGCAGAGTTGCATTCCCATGGTGGTGGCTGTTCATCGTCCATCTTCAACTGTATCGACGATAAAGCACATGAAACTATAGGAATGAATTACATTAGATCAAGTCAGATACGTTAGATTAAATTTATTTGAATTACACATGATTGGTTCCAGAATTTTGAATCAATATTTCGTATAACAAATCCCATACTCGGATAACGAAAAAGTGAGACGAAATAAGATTAAGGCGTCCTATGAAAAAGCTATTCATTCAATATTCAATGGGCGTCATGAAACCCACAGTCATTTTTATCGAAATGTATCTATAATTAAAAACACTTAAACCTTTATACTATGCAACCTTAATATTTTTAATATAGGTGTCACGGTGATAAGTACAATACATCACATGTCCATTACATTATGTGTGTGTGTGTGTATCACTATAATTTTTTTACATTTACAAAAACGTGGAATAAATATTTTTTTATACGTGTCTGAATCAATATACAGGGTGTAACAGACCTATTCCACGATATTTTATGGGTGGGGATACCTGACTAAATTAAGAGTCGAAAATGTTCAAGGAATATGTGCCTAATCTCAACCATATCAGATATATAAGCATTTCAAATAAATCGTAATTATGCGATTATTTCGATTAATTAATATATTTTATTGATTCCAAATTATGTATTAAAAACAAAAAAATAAAATATTATCAATCTTCAAACGGCCAGACTATTATGTTATATGATTTAGGACCTGAAGCAAAGATATAGATTAAAAATGGATTAATTTCGAAAATAACTATTTCGAAGTATGAAGACTTAAAGCTAAACATGATTTTGTTAAAAATTTAATCAATAATATTTTCCGTAACGGTGCAGAATTTGCACATATTTCTTAAACATTTTCGACTCGCAATTTAGTCAGGTATCCACCCATAAAATTATATATATATGTGTGCGTATGTTACTAAGTAAAATATATCCAAGTTTTAAATCTAATGGCCCATGTCTATGGATGAGATTTTTATAAGATTTTCGTCTCATGATAATCTCCGAGGTGGGGATTATGCTTCCATGAAATTCTTTGGAGACAACTTTCAGATTTTGTAGTCCACCACCAGTTATATTTATTTTCATTTGGTGCTTGTTGACGTCATACATTTAAATGTCACGATCGTTGGTATTATTATATATGCAGTGGTGTAGTGGGGCCGGAACGTCGTTCCGGTACTTTTTTCAACGACCGGAAAATGTTCCGGAACGATTTATTAGAAGATCCGTTCCAGTACGATTGTTTGTTTGTGGACTGATTTTTATAAGAGAGATACTAACGTTATTTTCATTTAGTAAGAGTAAAATTAGTATCGGAACGCTACTCCCTTAAAACATATTTTTTTAGCACTACACCATTGATTATATGATATATAATTGTCTTAATTCTCTGAATAAATACTTCTGAAGTGCATATGTATCGATATCAAATAGAACTCCATGTGCGCGGGTCGGTCCTGTCAATATCAAGCGGTAATTTTTGAATCTCTAGATCAAAATCTAAATACGTGTATACAGTACTTAGATTTATTTCTACTTTTAAAATAAGCAATGTTATCTTTGTGGTTAAGATTCATATTTTTATTTTTTATTTTTTATCTTTGTTTAATTAACCACTAAAATGAGTTTAAATACATCTACCGGTTTCGAAAAATACCATTTTCTTCTTCAGGATGTCATAACTAACTAAAACATACATTGTTTCTTTGACAGAATCTATTTTTAAAAATCTATTTTTAAAAGAAAAAGTACCTAACTCAAATCATTACTTAATACAAATTTACTCGAATAATTTTTAGGAAAAAATTTTAGAATGGGACTCGTAGTTAAATTTAGTTGGTTGTTTATAATGTTTTGATTAGTTTTACACGCTTTATTTATCTCCAACGATTCCAAATTATTTAATTTGTGACCAACACCGTTTATATGCAAAATTGACAATCCCAATTTTTTATCAAAATCATGACCATTTTCTATCAAATGATCAGCAAATTCTGAAAATCCACTATTGTTCAAACATCTCAAATGCTCCCTTACTCTTATATTAAAATTTCTACCCGTTTTACCAATGTAAAATGCAGCACAATCCTTGCAACTAAGTTTATAGACACCAGAATTGTTAAATTTGTCATCTTTGTCTTTAGAATTTATGAGTAAATTTCCTATACTATTATTTGTATAAAATGCCGGTCTAATGTTTCGTGGTAGGTGTTTAGATATTTGATTCGAAAAGTTATTTATGTATAAAATCCTACTATAATTATAATTAAACTCATTTTAGTGGTTAATTAAACAAAGATAAAAAATAAAAATATAGATTTATTTCAACTAAATCTCTGAAACATCTCATCGTGTCTCGGTGGATACGGGCCATTATAAGTTAAATGAAAGCGTCGCTAACTTAGCTGAGCTTAGAGAAAGACATCTAAAGAATTGCTACGTTTTTGATGAGATTCGGTGCATATCCGAGGATTAACTCGAATGCAGCTGGTCGGGTCTGGGCGGCAGATCCATCGTGACACATCAATTAGGGGCAGATTACTCGGGTGGCCAAATCTCTGGTAGGCCACCCTACCTGCACCATTACTCATTATATCCTCCGTCCGCAGCTGAACGATACAAGATGAGGCGAAGGAAGATGGAAAATTCCTGCCCGTACTAATTGCATACTGTCGCACTATCTAGGATTCCGATAGTAGGGCGGACTGAGGTAAATTGTAACAAAATGCATTTTGCAATTTTTTGCATCGTTGCTGGAAACCAATTTTCTCAGCAGTAGACAATTTAGTGGTCTTATAAATTATTATATTCTCATTTCTGTAATTATAATAGAAATACAACTGTATGGTTACATACACACCGAGGGAAATTGATTAAAACACAAAATTCGAATAGTGGTCTCGTTCCAGGAGGCAATCAAGTTAGTCATAGCTTCATAGCACAAGTGTTTAGCTTAGTTTTAAAATAGTAATAATATTAATGTGACACATATACCGTGTACGCATCTGGGTTTTATAAACAACAAAAAAAGTTTGTAATATAACATTTTTTTAAAAGTGTATTATTAAAGTGATTAATAGGTTTTTTAATATATGCATCTCTTACAGTGTTGTAAAATAATTTTAGTGATTGATTTAAATTGAAAACGAAATTTTAATTTGAGCAATCTTTTTCTTTATAAAAATTACTCTAATTATTTGTAAATTTATACTTTTTTTTCCATTACTTTAGATTATTAAGATGGTAAATACCACAACGCCTTTATGAACTTATCAAAGATATGTATTCTGTAACATGACACCCACATTATTAAATTACATTATAAAAATTAGCAAATTTAATAGTATGGTTATAAAGTTATAAATAAAAAGTTTACCCAGAAGTCCTTTAAATATCGGGTAGCATTAAAATTAAAGTCACTAAACTAGATTTTTAAAACTTTGAATAAATACAAACTTATTATTAACAGAGAAATAAAGATTAAGTGATTAAGGTGCATTCATATTTTTAATGCTATACTAAATATTTTATGTGCAAAGCTCCTTTGAGCTGAAATTTTTACGAAAATGGAGTTATTAAATTAGTATCATTATTAAGATTTAACAATTTTTTTCCTTTGTTTCGCAAAATTTAGTATATAAAAATTAGTATATCGTATTCAATACTGAAAATAATATTTTAACTGATTATTTCATATTTTATTCATAATCGTATTCAAAATTGTAGATACTATTTTCAAAATCATATTCACACATAAAATTATTCACGCTCGAAATCATATATGGAAAGATTTTTTAAATGTTAACATACAACATAACATCCCCACCGGGATACGAGAGGGCGCTTCGTTCACCATTAATGTATTTATCTACTTCCTCCGGTATCTGCAAAGGTTGGCCTTAATATAGATCCAGCTAGGATTGCACATAAAACAAAAGTTTGACACCGGAGCCTATTTAGCGCAGTGCTTTAAAAATGTACGCACAATTAAATTTGGTTTACAGTTAGGGAAATAAAAATCCCCTTCGAAGATAAGACACTCGGTGTACACAAATGCTTAGGTCATACTGGCTGCGTGGGGCTGGCGGGGCTGACGGGGCGGGGGCGCAGATAGCAATATATCTCGGTGGCTTTTAATGAAAATATGCCGCTTGAAAAAACATGATTTGTAATAATATTACGAAATGTCAGATCCGCAAAATGCGGAGGACGACTCTAGAAGAACGAATGATTCCGAATTATAAAAATCTTCCATTAACTAATATTTTTCTCCCCATATGAACTAAAATATAAAAAAATAATATTAATATTTATAAGGATTTGTTGAACAGTTAGACGTCTGGACGATTAGGCGAAAAAATATTATAAATACCAATTAAATATATTAATTAGAAAGATATACATATAAAATCAATTTTATCGAAAAATATAGTTGTTGTGGATCTCTTTCCAAACCAGGGAACGTGCATTATCCAACTATGCTACAGCGATAGTACTATTGACGACAAATTTTTGAACCTATATGTTACACTTTTTCAAATGAATACATCTATCGTTCCATTATTTGAAAGCCATCTACTTTGTTTTTACGGAATCTCAAATACCTTTGAGTTAACCGATAGCAGACGCTAAAATTAATTGATGTTATTTACATGTCTTGCTAATTTTTACATTTAATTAGTATTTAAAATATCACAGACCTATGTTCTGAATAATTACAACTTCACAATAAGAATATGTTCTCCTTGATAAGAGAAAATATTATTTTAATAATTTATTTATGTACAAAATAAAGTCTCACTAAGCCCATATAAATAAAATCAGATTTTAAAAAAAATTAATATTTTAATAAAATCACACTTTTATTGTGAAGTTGAAATTTTAAAACATTTTTCTTTGATTTTTAAAACAAATTAGTTGAATCACTTATAAAGAAATACAGAAATAATCTATATATCCAAAAAATATTTATTTACAATCGGAACACGAACCCAGAATTTTCTGTCAGGTCACCATTACACTGTATTGAGGCAATTAATTTTACGACAAATTTTAATTAGACTTATATTTATAAAGTTTAAATTCGTAGTAAAATTAAATGGCAACGCATTCTCCCGGTATCCGGGTTCGTTTCCCGGTAGTAACTAAATATTTTTTCCAAAGATACTTTTTTTTGATCTCTCTAAGTGATTCATATAATTTGTTTTAAACAAATGTATATTTAATTGTTTGATAAACACTCATATGGGGTTTTGTATAAACAAAACAATTGAAATCTATATTCGCACATACACAATATGTACACAAATCTTAACATGAGATAAAAATAAAGAACAGCTTTAATACCCTTCACCTTTATTATTATTGTATCAATATTTGATTTTATTGAACACATATGAATACAATAAAATAAAAATAAGCAAAAATAATTTATTGTACTTACAGAAATATAATTTATTTTAACGTATAAACTATCCGGGATTGTACAGACCGGGATAGAAAAAAAACCCAAATAGTATTGAAGTTTTACTACTGTCCTAATTGTGCCTGCGTATTTTTTTATACAACTTTTAATATTTAGATTTGCACACTGAATATGTTTTTACTACCCTATAAATGAGAAATGCATTAGCATTTTAATGTGATTTAAGATCTCCCTTCTTCGACTTTGTATTGATAAAAAGTTTTAAAGACAATTCTTTTACATTGACGTGATACAATAAACAATGACAAATGTAAAACATAATACTTTTAATAAAATTGTGTTATTGTATAATAAAAAGATCAACAACCCCTTATCAGATAATAAAATTAGGAATGAAAAATCCTTAGTCCATAAATGAAATGCTTTTTCAAGGGAAAGAAAGTCCCCCCTCTTTGCACACACCTACCCCGACTACTGTAATAATAAAGTTCATTTAGATATGAAGTAAACATTTCGACTGGTATAAAAAGCTCGGTTATATTCCTCCTAGGTAGCTGTAAAAGTTGGGGCTAATTACCCTTAAGACATATTTTTAATTTCATGGCTCGTATAATCCTCCCTTAACTTATGCTACGTGGGGTGAGTCGCCTTAATGCTGAATGCAGATTTTAAATACATTTTTATAGATAATACGCTCTTAAGTTAATTATAGCACTATAAAAGTGCAAGAATCTTACTACGACTAATTGAAATGATTTTATTCTTGTTAACAATGTTTGTTAAAGATTTCAAGTTGTGTATCATACAAATATATAGTCGTATTATAGGTATATATAGTCGTATTATAGGATACTCAGAACATCAGAACGGAAATGGATGAATGCTTTTTAGATTGGTGTTAGATGTGCATGTTGAACATATCGTGAATAGCCTAACGTACGAATTAATCTATTTTTAAGAGATTTGTCTTAATTATAGATTTTCGCTGTATTGTGTCTTCAGCACTATGATACTTGGGACATATTGCACGTCGCCTTGATGGTGACATTTGGATATATGGCACGCCACCATAAGGTTAACAATTTGATATATTGCACGCCACCAGAAAGTTGACAATATAACATAATTCACGCCGCTATATGGTTGACAATATAATATATTGTATATACACCGCCATGGCGTAGACACGCCGCTATAAGGTTGACAATATGATATATTGCATGCCGCTATACCATTGACAAGTGGACATATTGCACGTTGCTATAAGGTTGACAATATGATATATTGCACGTCGCTATACCATTGACAATTGGACGTATTGCACTCCGCTATAAGGTTGAAAATATGACATTACTCACCGCAAAAGTGTTGATTATTAGACATATTGCAAGCCGCCAAAAGGTTGACAATGTGATATCGCACGCCGTCACGACGATAAAATTGAGAGAAAGCAGCAAAAAATCTCCAAGTTGAGTGAATGACTAGATTGTTATGAAGTCTGGTGGAACATTCGCAATGGTATTGGGTGACGCAGTTGAAGACGTTACAATAAATATACATATTTGTTGTATTTTAAATTTAAAATTATATTTTACATTTATTAGTTAGTTAGATTAATTTAAATGTAAGGTCAAAATATACAAAAGGTACTACAATATATTTTTGAATTAACTAGTGAACGAAGCAGTGGGAGTGACATAGTAAAGATTGCCGGAGGACCAAAGAGAGTGGCAGAATCATGGGTAATCCTTCATTCAGCTGTGGATTGACATGTGATGATGCTGATAATATATTGTCTTATAGGCTTAATAAAATAAAATAGTGGATGTAGGCCCTACCCTTCTGACAGAGAAAATAAATAAATAAAATAATAGATGTTAATAAAGCGAACACTACAAAAAGTAAGTTCAAGAATAAATATTATGAAATGAAAACGTCACGTGATCAGGGTAGCGACGGGCAGTTATTCCTTGCTTCTATTTTAATCGTAAAATTGTTTGTATATTCAAAATAGCGATGGGACAATCTGTTGGCTAATTTCACAAGTTTTCTCCTCCTTCACTAACGCACCGTGTGACCACGAGAGACTTGCAACCCGTCACACGCTGCCGGGATGATTGGATGTAGCGCAATGCAAGATGGACGTTCTTGACTTTCGTCATCGTCGCTTACCATTTAGTGAAGCATGGCGTGATGTTATTAAAATGTACTATTTATAAGTACTAGAAAGTATGTATTACTTATTTCACAACGAGTAAACGTCAAATATTTACGAAATTGTAATCGAAACCACCGGACAGTGTGTTTTTCAAATCGTATTTGTATATATAAATACATATACACGTACGTAGAAATGTCCTCTCTAATTTTTTATAATGGTGTACACATAAGAAATCTTTTGTACAATTTTAAGGACCAATGCTATTATTTGAGAAAATAAAAAAATCATTACTATACCACGGCTAAAATCATGGCTATACTGGTGAGGACTGTGTTGACCACATTACGTCAATAAGTCAAGAGGACTGAAAACAACTATCGAGAAAAGCATCATTTTCCGGTCACATTCTTCGGAATGAAAATATGATCTTTGAAAATTTATTATACAGGGAAAAATAAAAGGCAGCAGAGGTGTAGGCAGAAAGAGATAATCTTGGCTGTGTAACATACAAATACATAGTCGTATTATAGGTATTCGGGGTAAAATCACGGTCACTCAGAACATCGGAAAGGAAGTGGATGAATGCTTTTTAGATTGGTGTTAGATGTGCATGTTGAATATATCGTGAATAGCTTAACGTACAAATTAATCTATTTTTAAGAGATTTGTCTTAAATATAGATTGTCCACTGTAGTGTGTCTTCAGCACTTTGATACTTGGGACATATTGCACGTTGCCATGATGATGCCATTTGGATATATGACACGCCACCGTAAGGTTAATAATTGGATATATTGCACGCCACCAGAAAGTTGACAATATGACATAATGCACGTCGCTATAAGGTTGACAATATAATATATTGTATATACACCGCTATGGTGTAGACAAACAAGAAGACAGAAAGAGGTTAAATGTCCAAAATATTAGTGATATTATACATGATATATCAATACACTGCAGTATGGTCGCCAACCTTTGATAGAAGACGGCACATGAAGAAGTCTTGTTAAAAATTGTGTACACGCTACATTTTTTGCGTGCGCTGTGATGTTAAATCATGTGCGCGCGCACACCCGCATACCCTAGAGGGAATAATTATACGTAGGTATTTCATATTGGTACGTAATATACATAGTAACTATTTTATTTGTTTGACACCAAATGCAATTTTTACAATGCAAGAAAAAAAAATTCCGCAACGATAATATAAACAATGATAATGGAAAATTTATAACTCTAATGGTGCAAAACATTTAATTTACTTTGATAAACAATAAATCGATGAGACAAACACATTTTAGTACGAGTTAATAATTAGTCAATATTAAATTCTACGTAATTACGTTTATCATATCGATGAAACATTAAAATTATAAAAACGTCATAAAAAAGTATTGAATTATATAAAATAAAATATTAATATTAACTCTCTAATGATTAACTGAAACATTTATATTTATTTACAATTATTAATTAATTAGAAAATCTCTCACACGCGTAATAATAATTTTTGTTGATTGTTTTTTTTACATATAGTATTTACATATTATCATCATCAACCATTTTCTATTTCACACTGAATGAAGGCCTCCAAGTGTCTCCCACTTTTCTTTGTCTCTGTTTATTCGCTGTCAAGCAATTCCACCGAGATTGATGATTTCATCAGTCCAGTGAATTTTAGGATGGTCTGTCGGCCTCTTGATCCCCTTTGTTTACCACTGGATGACTGAATATATTCAACGATTGTCCGTCTTCGGTGCTTGGAAGATTTTCGTATAAATAAAATATATTCAAATATAAATAATATTTATATCGCACTCCTGCCGAGGGTTTGATAGAAAATTAAACATGTCTGCTACAATATAAGATCGACGTTTTTGATGCTTCTGTCGTTCTGTGTTTAATCTATTTTTTTAAGAGGGGCATATTTTTGATGTGAAGACACAAAAAAAATCTTTTCGATAAATATATTTTTTCTGTTCATAAAATTTTTATTTTTATTTTATTGCTTAGATTTTAAATTATTTTTTAAATCTTTTATTTTTATTTTCTAATATATTGTTGTTCTTATACACATATGTACTTCTACTAAATTTAATATTATGTACTTTTACGAGATTTAATTTTTTTTTAAAAATCGTTTCCTTTTTCTGTTTATATACTTATGCATATACGTACACTTCTACTAAATTGAATTTACCATTATGTATTATTTTGTACGAGCTGCACATGTTTATATCAATAATTTGTAGAAGTCGTAAATATGATATAAATATAAGTAAATGTAAATGTTCGTCAATTTCATCTTTTAAGATGGTGTGAGATGATCAGCGAGGATCACGAATGACTTAAAGGAGATGTAATCTGACAAAACATACCAAATGGTGGCTGTCATCTCAAAAATAAACATAGAAAATATATTTGAATTGATTGTTTATTTTTCTAAGAGAAATAACTTTTTAATGCCTGATGAGTAGATGGAACTTTTATGCATTAAAACATTTTCCAACCGCAGTCTCTTGTCGTTCTGGAGACAATAATTATGTGAAAAACGAACCGTTATTACAAAATGCATACGAAATCTCACTAAAACAATCCCACAGCATACTTCTATGACAATTGAAAGAAAACAATAAAGTTTGTAATTTTCGTTGATCAATTATTTTCGATTGTGAAATCACAATGTAAATTGTCAAATTTTTTCATTTCAAGTGTCTTGTGTTTAAACACAGATAAGATTATTTTTGTTATAGAGGAGCAGAGAGAACATCAGTTCCTAATCAGAATTTTTAATTTAAAAAATGTTAATAAATAGCGACACACATCAAAAATTTGAATATATCATTAATTAATAATAATAATTAATCTTATACAGAGTGTAACAAACCTAGTTCACAATACTTTATGGGTGGATTCCTGACTAAATTTTGAGTCGAAAATGTTCAAGGGATATATGCCTAATCGTTACCATGTCAGAGATATAAGCATTCCAAAAAAATCGTATTTTTGAGATTATTTCAAATAATTTAAATATTTTATTGATTACAAATTATGTATTGAACACAAAAAATTAAAGGTCATCGAATTTCGAGTGGCTAGACTATTTTTTGTTAGATGATTTAGGGCTTGAAGCAAAGATATAGATTAATAAATGAAAAATTTCGCAAATATTTATTTAGAAGTACGTAGATACATTATCCACCCATAAAATATCGTGGACTGGGTCTGTTGCATTCTGTATACAAAATCTATCTTAAATTTTGAATACTTCAAAGCTATACTTTAAAAAACATTCAAAAGTACCCAAATATGTCATATTACGTGAACACCTGTCTCCAGGCAGATCTATAGAACAATAATTTATTGAAAAAATACGCCAGACTTTAAGGTAATGCAAAAAGTAACAATTTATTTTGTTTAATTTTTAAATATAAAAAAGAATAAACTATAATATTGAATGCCAAAATAGATGATATGTATAGAAATTGATTTTAGCGAAGGAAGAAAAGATAATATAAAGTTTATTCGCACTTCCCGACGGCAGTAGAGAATTGTAATTTTTTTATTCATGTTACAAGGAGAAAACTTCATTGATGTATTCTTGAGCAACGAATGCGTTTGTTTTCTCTTTGAACAAAAAGTGTTGGACTGTTTTTAGCTCGTGGAGAATACAAAGAGACGCTGGCAGTGGTGACGCGGGACTACTGCCTTTTGAAAGCAACAACTAAATTGGCCGGGTACATCCCATTACAGTTGCGGAGAGTCGAAAAATTACTGTCTACATATATATAAGTCATATTTTTAATAATGGCCTGCCAGATGCAAGAATCTTTCGAATAAAATAATTCGATAATCGTTGTCACTTGACAGAACATGAAAAAATATTGCTCTATGAACGATACGTTTTTTAAAATTAATCCACCGAGCGTTGCATATCGCGTCAAGGTAAGTATCTACACTTTTCATGCATTCGATAATAATTTATTTCAATACCAGAAGGCAGGTAATTAGTATATTATATTTAAATATTCTGTGTAAATTTGAAAATGTGATTTTTTTCAGTCATTATTGACGGCTTTCACTCAGTTATAGTGTTTTATTTTTAGAGATAATCACTACATTATGTTAGAGAGTTGCCCTGTCAAATAGAAATCGATAATTATTTCGTACTCACGAGTTTAACACGTAAAAAAAAACTAATTCACAGAGTACCTATTTTTAAAAATGGGAAATAAATCAAGGATTGTTAATAGGTTGTATCGTTATTTTATCCAAAAAGTGCAAAAAGGAAAAAAATAGAAAAATTCATTATTTCAATAACCATAATTTTGTATGATGAATGATCCCATATAATTGCTTAAATCGTAAATACGTAGTCAAAAACCTAAAAATAAGTTTTTCAGGGGCAACAACGATACACAATGATTAATTATATTTTTAAAAGTAGTATCGTAATTCCATCACATTTCACATTCACAGGAAAAACATTGTAATGTCCTATTACTTCAAAATTCGAAAAAAAAAGAATTATTTAAAAATTAGAATACAACTATTCACCTACTATCTACTTAACAAGAAACATTTATTAGTTTCTTATTGAGTTTAATCTGTTTAATAATATCTAGAATGAGGTATTGCTGGAATAGATAATATTACCTATATGTTTATCGAAAGAAAGATTTGTCATTACAAAATCATTAATAAATTGACAACATATATATATTTTATTTTTCCTTTTCTAAATTTGATTAGGCAATTTTTAATATTTCTCTTTCTTATCTATGTTCACATGCTTGAGACAAATGTATAAATCTTTTATATTTTTATTTATATAAATAAATTATTAAAAACTTTTAAATAATGTCAGTCTGGCGTGTTATGCCTACAATTAAGTGTTCAAAAAGCTTTAGACAGGTGCTCACCTAGTAGACATGTAATTTAAAATATACTCGTATGTATAATATTGTACGAATTTGTAATTAAGTAATTCTAAAAAAATGTAATTAATTGTAGAATGTAATTATATGTACCTACATATAAGTATGGAATAAAAAAAAATACAAAATTTACATATTAAATGACCTATTTATTTGGTTGATGCTTCTTTTATAATCTTTACATTATTGTAAGCTTATAAAAAATATTAAAGTTATCTATTATTGTGTAAATTTTTATTAGATACTTATAAGTATATAAAACCCCAGTGTCTATCTGTGTGCCACACGTAGGGAAAGGGATTGTTACATTTCATTGAAGCGAAGTGTCGAAATGTGAAGGTATATTGTTTTCGAAATAGTAAACAAACAAGTTTATTATCAGAAATCTGAAAATTGAAACACCTTAATGTTGTTGTACTGTAGGCAGGTAATTATTTCAATTGTGTCTTATGCACGCCTTTCGCCGCAGTCCTGGGACGGGTTTTAAACACTATTTAGTTAAATAGATTAGTAATAGGTGGTACTATTTTTATTTTATTTTTATTAACCGCTTAATGAATTAAATACATCTGCCAGATTCTAAAAATATCATTTTCTTCTTCAGGATGTCATCAACTAATCATAAACATATGTTATATTGTTTTTTTTAACAGAATATATTTTTACAATTTAAAAAAAATATATATTTTGCAAAACTTAAAAATATGGCACTAAGTTTGTCTAAAATAATTTTACTTCTTCCCGCCACTGACCGATTTCCCGCGCAATGACGCCTCTGTTGGCTGTCGCCGCACTAATAAATGCTTCATTTACAAGACCATTCTACACCTCAATTCAGTGATCGGTGTGTACAGATGTTATTTCGTATTACATAGTTGGTTTGAGTTTTGGTCTTGTAAAAAATTATCTTATGCTGGCGGCGTGTATGTCGCTTTTTACGAGATGGTTTTGAGGTTAGTCTGCGTTTTTTCATACTATTCATCTAGTTATATAGAAATATAGTTAGTCTGCAATAATATAATTGTTGCAAAACCGCAACAAAAATGATTTGACGTTTGATGAATCGACCACGACTGCGCTTATGACGTATAATACAGATGATTCACGACTCGTGTATTGTGCTATAAGTTATTAGTAATGTTATAACATATTTAGGCAGCATACATGCTTTTACTATATAAATGAGGCTGCTGGCGGCTTCGAACCGCCAATCTTTGGTGCCAAAGGCGTGCACCCCAATCAGCCCACTCGCACGGCTAGAAGTAGCAATTTTAGAAAGTATACTAATTACACTGTCATTTTTTACATGCACACTAGTCTCGAATATCTGCGATCGAATTAACCGGGTTGCGGATTAACCGAGGCAACAAAAAATTCAGAATTTTTCAAATAACATTTCGTAATATTGTTTAAAATTAAAAAAAATATTTTTATTTAACCATATAACATGTATCACAAATTTATATGACGAAATTGTGAACACGCTAGAAAACCCGATTGGACGGGTTAGATTCTGTGCTTACTTTTGATGCAAACGGGCGGGCGCGTCCCATTAAACTATTATTCTAAAATTTATTAGTTCTTATATGACTTGTTAAATTGTTTATACATGCTCGTATTTTGTATTTCTCGTTTTTTTGGATAAGTTGAAATTTATTTATACCTACTATGCCTACCTTTAAACGAATAATATAATTTATTACTTAATATACTCAAATATAATATTTTTATATATAAGTGTGTTGTTTGTATTAAATAGCAACATTAAACCGACATTTGAATTATTGCTAGCATCGGTTCTTCTAGATTATTCTTTTGTACGTAAATCGATACTAAACAACGACTGCGACATAACTGACCCACGGCAGAGCAATCCAGAAAAACAATTTAGCACTTATATAACATCTTTAAATAACTTCGATTCTATTTGAAATATTTCTATTGACTTTTCACACATATTGTGAATGAGATAAGTCTATAGCTTTGATGCGTGCACCTTTCATTGAAGGTTATTAAATTTATTTTTTATGAAAATTATATTCAATTAATAAATATATTAGGAAGGGTTCAGTTAAAGAAAATATTATTTTTCATTCTGTAATAATAATTAATAATACATACTTATAGTACGTTATAATATACATCGCGAAGATGGATTCGATCGAATTTAGAACATTTAAGGCGTGATTGCAACTGTGAATTTATTTTCTCATTATTATTGATTGATTGAGTAGTTTGTTGGTCTAGTGGTTAAGACGCTGGCCTAGTGATCTAGTGGTCGGGAGTTCGCGCCTCGCTCCAGACCAGCAAGTTAGTCCTATTTTTATAGCGCAAGTGTTTAGCTTAGTTTGAAAATAAAAAAAATATTGACATGTATTCCGTGTACGAATCTCTATATAAAATATATTTAACAATTAAATTTAGAAATTTTGCATATTTCTTACGTTATTGGAGTTTCTATGCAGATGCCTAGTTTGTTACTATGCAGATGCCTAGAAACAAACTTAATAAACAACAATATATATATTTTTTTAAAAATTAAGTCTAGTCTTAAAGTCTATTATATTTTGTACGCAAAAATAATGATTAACTGACGTATAATTACAGCCAAATTTCGAGAAGAAATAAAAAACTCAAAAAAACATTTTTTGTCACTTATATATTTATTAAATGAAAACGCAAATTAAACAATTATTAAGTAAACGGGATGCATTCCTTACGATTTTTTATGTCAGATCATAATTTTTACAATGACATCAATTACGAATCGCCCTGTGTAAATAATTTTTTAGTACTTAAGAAATTATATGGGTTACTCGGGCGCCTGCCCATGTATGTAGGTACTATTAATTAATAACTCTATTTAAATTAAGCCATCGAGAAACATCAGATTATGAAAGGCCATGTTTATCTCGTATACCTGTACCCATTCACAACTACGAGCCGTACAATAGTCGCTGCGAGAAATAATAATATGCAATCAAATTAACACGTAAACTGTGTTCACTTGTCGTAGTGATTAATTGCATGTAATCATTTACTGTCACCACGTTACACGTAATTATATTTCGCTGATGATTATCCAGCAAATAATGACTATTGTCAATATCAATCAAAAAATGGCAATAAACCTTTGCAGCTTGAACTGTTATATCCTACATATTTAATGGTATTTAAAAAAAATCACTTTTTCTGTATTGAATCTTTTTCTATATTATTTAAACACCATAAACTAAACAAATACACTTCTTAATAAGCAATCTCTTGAAACATCAAGAAAAATAGATTGACTTTTTGTACTTTGAAAACGATGAAAATGAATGTATTATTAAATACTAATTTAATATTCACATCAGAAATATTACTGTTAATTTAAACAATTGCGAGAAGGAGGAAAGTAAGACACACATGTTTGGAACAATAGATGCATTTGTGTATTTGGGAAGTATGTTTCATAGATATGGACAGATTGAGAATGATATCGAAAGGAGGGTGGCTGCAGAGAATAAAGTGAACGGCCCATTGAATGGAATTATATCTAACGGGAACTTGTCAATCGAGACAAGACTGGCGGTACACAATGGAGTTCCGGTACCGACACTGATGTATGGAAGTGAGGCCAGGAGCTGGCAGAAGAGGAACGAAAGTATACTGAATGTAGTAGAAATAAGACCACATAGGGGTATATGTGGCAAATCTATATGGCTGATGTTAGTATAATGAGTAAGATTAAGAAAGGATCACTTGGGTGATTTGGTCATATGGAACGGATGAATGAGGAGTGAATGGTAAGAAATATATATGACGCCAGTGTTGATGGCACCAGAAATAGAGGACGTCCACGGAAGACTCGGCACCACCAGGTAAACCAGATATTGGATGATGGTTCTGTTAGAAACCTCATCAATCGGCGAGCTTGTACGAGAAGATGTATGAATATGGATGAGGCGAGAGTTGTGTGTCAGGACAGAAGAGTGTGGTGCTCTACCCACTCTGCCTGCGAACTGCGTGATGGTAAGTTAGTTAGTTATGATTTCTGTTTGTTTACTATTTGAAAAAAAATGTATCTTCAGAATAAAGAGGTTACTTAAAACTAACACTTCACTTCTATGAAATGTATCAGTTTTTCCGTAACATTAAATGACATAGGCATTTTATTAATAAGACAAGATATGAATTAAAATTAATGATTTGAAACTAATCATTACGTAATAATTAATAAAATACGGTCCACCAGGCCATAAACTAAAGAATTCAACACATTAAATAATAATAAATATATTTTGTCAAACAAAAATACTGCTTACAATGAAGGCTAACACAACTATTTAAAATCGTATAAAATGAAAAAACAAAATTATCGAAAATGTAAAGGACTCTCTGTACTTAGGTAGCTCAATACGTATATTATAAATCAAAATAACAAAAGTGAAAAAAAATAGAAAAATTTTTTAGCTATTGCAGAACAGACAGTTAATATCTATAAATATTATTAAAAATCTTATTAACACACATATATGGAATTCAGCGCTATGTGGTTGTGACCTAACGAAAAGAGACTGGAAGCTTTCGTAATGTGGTGTTGGAGGAAAATGATGAAAATCAGTTTATTAAACGAAATGAAGATGGGGAAAATATATTTATTCTGATGGCAAACAGACGCGGAAAATATTTGTGTCATATCCTCATAAAACATTTGTAATCACAGAGATAGAAAGACAGAAGAAAGGCAACAAAGAGGATAGCTGAGAAAAGCATTCATGAGTCAGATGCTCAGTGGAGCACATGCTACTGAGATAATTTCGACGAACAGTGCTACAGCGATGAGGGAATGTCCCTTAAGAAGAAGGATATTTCATAAATTTGAAAAATTACGTATTACTTCTGTCATTAATATTATAAAATATGTTATAGGTAAATTAAACTGATTCCTATGTTAAATACTAATTAAATGTATTAATTTAAAAGATGTACATATAAAATCAATTTTATCAAAAAATATTGTTCTTGCTACCGGGATTCGAACCTAGATCTCTTTCTAATCTGGGGAAGGTGCATTAACCGACTATGCTACAGCAGACAGTACTTTTGACGACAAATTTTCGAACACATATGTTACACTTTTCAAATTAATACATTTATCTTTGCATTATTTGATTTGTTAATTTTGGCGTCTCCTATCGGACTACTCAAAGGTATTTGAGATTCCGTAAAAATAAAGTAGATGGCTTTCAAATAATGGAATGACATCGTACATACGTATGACCATGTACATCAGGATAGATGTATTAATTTGAAAAGTGTAACACATGGGTTCGAAAATGTATCGTCAAAAGTACTGTCTGCTGCAGAATAGTCGGTTAATACACCTTCCCCGGATTGAAAAGAGATCTAGATTCGAATCCCGGTAGCAACAAAAATATTTATCGATAAAATTGATTTTATATGTACATCTTTTAAATTAATACATTTAATTAGTATTTAAAACATCACAGACCTATTTTCTGAATAATTACAACTTCACAATAAGAATGTGTTCTCCTTAATAATGAATGATTATGTGCAATTTTATCATGGTAATTGTTTTCGTTTATTTGTAGAGTTGAATTAAAGCATGTTATATTTCGTAATGTGTGTTTCCTTCGTTTTTTGTCATACAAAATATTTCATTACTTTTTTAACTCTGCTGGCTCTAGTTTTACCAACACCCTGAACACGATTCGGAATCAAAAATGGTGGTCGACAATGGTTTTACTCTATTAAGTGATTAGATCTTTACGATATACTTATGTTAAAACGTTTTGTGTAGTGAGTCTACTAGTGACAGTAGGATTATCGCTACTGGGAACTGAAAAAAAACCCCTGACCTTCATCCGAATGTACAAATCTATATTCAAGAATGCTTCCACTTGACTACTAATCTAACCATACAATATTAATCCATATATATAATAATTTTGTATAACACTTGATTTTGATTGTAATGTAGAGGGCTCAATACATTTACATATCAATACGCCTTAAAATAATCTTATTTAATATTTTTTCGTATAAAGGAATTGTTTAAAATTGTATTGCAGTATACTACGCATAAAAATAAATTTACCTCATAAAGTATTTTTTAAAAAAGCAATAGTATAGAAGCTAACGTATGCCATTCAATAAACAACTTTTCAACCGAGGTAACTTTTATGAATAAGAATCAATCAAAGATGAATAAAAATATTTTCAAAAAGGCTTTGTGTGTCTGTACATTTTTAAGGCTTCTTTGTGAGCTGTTATTAATTCACGTAGCGGTCGGGTGTCCAGCCGTGTCTGCCTACCGTTGCATGTAAATACAGCCTTTAAGAATTTCTGTGAAAACCTTCGCGCTTCTACTTGAATGAAAAACTGTCCGGTAGCCGAACAATATGCTTATTGAATAAGCCGTATGATAAATAGTACGTATGGAGAAGTCATTTTTTATCCGGGTCCGGGATGTGAGGCCGAACCGTCGTGTTGCCGGTCAGCCTCGGCAGGGTCGCCAACATTTTAAATATAAACACAAATCGAATTTAATTAGTGGAAGTTTTTCTTTAAATGATGCTTTGTAATGTTGAGATTAGGTTATGTGTATATTTCTAGGCCATATCATGTCAATGTTTCTTTTCATTTTTAGATCATTTTGTGCATAAAAAAATCTTTTGGACAAGGTCTAATGCTGAAACTGAGCAAGGTTGAAAAGTTAATACATAAAGAGGATGGATACGCAGGTATGGAGGAATCGGTCAATCCTAAATAGAACCAAAATCTGTCTGGTGAAATCTCTGGTATTCTTCATAGCACAGGATGGAATGGGAACATGGACATTAAGATATAACATGTTGGATGTCTTCAAGATGTAGTACTGAAGGCGGACGCTGCGTATCCCGCGGACCGGGAGGCGTACAAGTGTTCCTATCCTCCAGGAGTTAAGGATCAAAAAGAGAGTTTCGACAGGAGAAGATTCTTTGAACATGTTCTGAGTTTTGATCACAGGGACAGTCTCCTGCGAGATGGATAGACCAAATTAAGGGTTCTATTTAAACCTTGCGATCAACATAGTTCAATATCGAGAGGAATGAAGATGTATTGTGCACCTAGTACAGATATTTCAGGGGATCACAACGCCCAGCATTAGGTATAAGATCAAGATTTGGAGAATAATCATATGATTTTATATTGTTTTAACGTGAAGTGTTTCGATCATGTTAATAATTTATTTTGTTATTTGAATTATTGAATATTTTTGTTAATTCAATTAAGCTACTTAATATTTCTGGTTTAGATTGTGATTAATTGTTTTATATTTATATTGTAAGATATAACGGATGAACCTATCTCTAGACTTTAATCTAATTAAGGAAGCAATGAACATCTGTTACTAGGAGAACACATTCTTATTGTGAAGTTGTAATTATTCAGAACAGACGGTCTGTGATATTTTAAATATGAATTAAATATATTAATTAGAAATATATACATATAAAATCAATTTTATCGAAAAATATTGTTGTTGCGCTACCGGGATTCGAACCTGGATCTCTTTCCTAACCGGGGAAGGTGCATTATCCAACTATGCTACAGCGACAATATTTTTAGCGACAAATTTTCGAACCTATATGTTGCCTTTTTGATATTAATACATTTAATCGTTCCATTATTGGATAGAGCCATCTATCTTATTTTTACAGAATTTCAATCTAAAATTAACATTTTTCTTTGAACATTAGTAATCATAGTTTTTTTAATTGTCACAGGACAATGTGATGGAGGACGAGGTTCAGACGAAATGAGTTTCTTGAGAAAATAGTCGGCAACCCTTGCGTCGGAAACCAGCACATAGCGACGGTGTGAACACTATTAGGCTTGTAGCGGCATCGTTCTTTATACCTTCATTTCAATAAGGCCAGAGGGGTGTCCGAATAGTTTACGCTAGTAATACGTTGACTGCAGGGAAATGTAGATAGATATTTATATGAAGCGATAACATATTTGACGAGGGTGTTGATATCCGGAATGGATGTACCGTGTTGTGTTATAGGGTAAATTATATCCAATCCTTGAAAGGTTTACTGGTTCTTCGTAAGATCTAATGCCTAAAAATATAAATTTAAAATTAAAAAATATATATATGAAAGGACAGAGGTATCAGACAAGCAACCAACAAACCAAGTATGTTGGTTTACACACTTGTCTTTCTGATCTTCATGTACGAGTACGTAGCAGAGATTTGAATAGTTTGCAATGGTAACTATCGTAAAATGAATGCCTTCGGAATGCATTGCTGGAGAAGTATGTTACGTATTCCGTAGGTACAAGATGGCTCAACGAATGGACTCAAAACGACCAGCAAAGAAATTGTTTTATGTAAAAAATATTGGCCGAAGGAGTGTTGGATGGCGTTACCCAGGACACTCACGCAGTCGGTATCGCGAACTGGAAAAATCGAAAGGACAAATCAGAATGGCGAAACTTTCTTGAGGAGGCCAGAAACCACACCAGGCTGTTGAGCCGTCGATGATGATGATTACAAGCAAAAACATGACTTAGTAAAAATAAAAAGAGTATGGAGTTTATAATATGAACATAATGGGTACACTGAATCTCTGCAACACGGCAAGCAAAATCTTCGTTATCGATGTAATCATTATTGGCAAAGTATCTAAATCACAGATTATACAAAGATCATTTAATTTTTTTAGTGAAAATGTAAGTCAAAGCTGTCAAACGGTAAGTTATAAACATGTACAAGAATCGCCTATAAATATTTGTGAAAACCCGAAAACATTTCGGCTATTTTAGGTAGAATTTATTCTGTCCTTCATGTCATTATTGACATATAGTGACCTCAATCAGGTGATAATGCACCTCCACAAGGTCTTGGGTCGCCCTCACAGTTGACTTTAGGGTCTCCAGCCTGATGCTGGGAATCTGTCCACTGTTGTGGCACTCTTACAGGTCTTCTTCAGTCCATGGATAATCTCAATTTCTAGGCTGTTTGTTACTTTGACACATAACGCCGAAGAATTGAAATAATCTTTTGTTTATTGCTGTAGATAGGGCTTGCTGTAGTTGTATTTGTTTGCAGGGTTGAGGCATACGTGTGTCGTGCTGTGCAAAATATTGTGGACTTCCTAGGTCTCCGTTATATACATTAAGATTGGAATGATAAGAGTATGAACCAACATAGTTTTATAAATAATTAGAAAAAACACTTGTTTTAAACCACTATTTATTAATAAATAAACATGTTTCAAGACCATTGATTTCTTCTTTAGGATACAATGTATGGTATTCAATTAATAATACAAGTATAGACAAAAACTAAAACTATAAATATAAGTGATGGGTAACTAATTAGAAACTACAGTGAAAACAAATTTAAAAGATAGGTCATCGGATTCCCTGGAACGATGACCTATTATGAAATTAAAGGAATCTCAGATATTACCGGGATTTATTAGGGTGTGGGTCTCTCGCTGGGGGTTGCTGAGATGAACGATGCCGGGAAGAGCAGTGGCTAGAGAGACCTAACGGAGCATTTTACTGGCTCTCCCTCGCACTTATTGCGACATGAACAGAGTGAATTTCTGCCGGACTGTGACCGAGTTCTGCGGCAGCAACACTTAAATGTGACGTCTACCCTCCCCTTTCTTTAACATAATAACACAAGAATTATTAAAATCTTCCATTAACTGATAATTTTCTCCCCATATAAACTAAAACATAAAAAAATAATGTTTATATTTATAAGGATTTGTTGAACAGTCAGACTTCTGGACGATTAGGCGGAAAAATATTATAAATACTAATTAAATATATTAATTAGAAAGATATACATATAAAATCAAATTTATCGAAAAATATTGTTGTTTTTATCGGGATACGAACTTGAATCTCTTTCCAATCCGGGGAAGGTGCATTAACCGACTATTGTACTTTTGACAACAAATTTTCGAACCTATATGTTACACTTTTCAAATGAATACATCTATCGTTCCATTATTTGAAAGCCATCTATTTTATTTTTACGGAATCTCAAATACCTTTGAGTAAACCGATGACAGACGCCAGAATTAACAATTCATTTTTATTAAATTTTAGACACATTGATACAACTTATATATTATTAAGGAGAACACATTCTTATTGTGAAGTTGTAATTATTCAGAACATAGGTCTGTAATATTTTAAATACTAATTAAATGTATATCTTTCTAATCAATACATTTATTATGTTCTGAATAATTACAACTTCACAATAAGAATGTGTTCTCCTTAGTAAAATATAAAGTCTTACATCTTATCTCAATCAAGAATAATTTTACATACAAAATAAAACGATATATGACACGCTGATTTTTTGTGAAACTTGTGTTGATAGATGCTTTAGAACAACATTCTATTTCTGTCTACCTTATATACATTGTGTATAGATAAGTTTCTGTTATTTTAAAATCAGACAGAAGTCACTGAATTCAACGTACATGCGGAGAGAATAAATTTGTAATAAGGGAATCGGATTCGGTGCTCCATTTCCAATATTCGAATCCATCGAACGCTTCAACCGTCCGACGGCCCCTCGCGTCGCGCTGCTTCGAGTTTTTCGCTCACAGGTGGCGTCAGCGTTTCCCGCGCGACGCGAACGTTATTTGTCATTTTTTTCCTTTCACAGGCCGCGGAGATGATTCTATAATACACATTTCCCATTCCTGAGGTCACATTGCGGTAATGCTATCATCGTATTTCGGTGCCGCGGGCCGCGGTCGTGAGAAGCGTTTTAGCAATTCACATGCCCGTGTCTGTTTATGGTTAAAAACAAGTCTCTCGATTTTTTCGGGGAAATTCGTCACTCATCACTGACTCGACTCTTTGAAACATTTAAAATCTGAATTAAATCATTAAAATTTTATCCATGTAAATAGTTTCCTCGATGGTTTCCTTAAAGAAACCTATGCCGATGTTTCAGCACGCTAATACATGCTATATATATATATATATATATGCGCATGATTTTGCCAACGAATTATATATTTACTAGATTTCAAAAGACTATGGGCTTGTCTCACGTAAACAAAAATATGTTACAAGGAGAACACATTCTTATTGTGAAGTTGTAATTATTCAAAACATAGGTCTGTGATATTTTAAATATGATTTAAATATATTAATTAGAAAGATATACATGTAAAATCAATATTATCGAAAAATATTGTTGTTGCGCCACCGGGATTTATATGTTATATTTTTGATATTTATACATTTAATCGTTCCATTATTTGAAAGAGCCATCTACCTTATTTTTACGGAACCTCAAATACATTTGAGTAATCTGATAGCAGACGCCAGAATTATCAATTCATTTTTATTAAATTTTGGACACATTGATACAACTTTATTATTAGGAGAACACATTCTTATTGTGAAGTTGTAATTATTCAGAACATAGGTCTGTGATATTTTAAATATGAATTAAATATATTAATTAGAAAGATGTACATATAAAATCAATTTTATTTGAGATTCCGTAAAAATAAGGTAGATGGTTCTGTCAAATAATGGAACGATTAAATGTATTAATATCATATCATATAAAAAATTGTTATTCAAACTTATGGATACGATTTTGCGAGAAGGTGCGTTTTCAGTCTCTTTTTAAATAAAATCCCTGATGCACTGTTCCTTATGATATATAGAAAAAAGTTCCACGATTTTGGGCTGCCACCGCTAATACCAGTTTACTAAATTTAGTCTTCTGGCAACGGCTGATCGGTTCTATAACCCTTCCCGCATTAGAGTAGCGATTTCATTATCATCATTAACTTTTATTGATCTTTTGCCACTTTTTTGGTCACTCACTCTCACTGCTTCGTTTACTCAGTTTATCCATCGAGACTTTGGACATTCTCTAGATCATTTTTTGTCTGATGGATACTATTAAAACATAGTTCAAGCTTGTCGTGAAGTACACCCCACCAATGCTATTTACGCTTTTTAGCAATAACATTCTTCACCTTGGTCTGAGTCTAGCCCACGTGTCTTTTTCTACTATTTTTCGGTCAATTCTAGTGATTCCCGGCATATGATAGATCTAGGCTGTCTTCTAGATTTTCTGAGTTAACATAGTATTCAGAGTCCAAATTTCTTTCCAACTATTATATACACCTAAGAATTGGATGAATGTATTAGTGGGATTGTACTTTTAAATACCATATTCAATCATCCGTACGCATTTTTATTTATTTATTTAATCTTAACATAGTGCTCACATAAGTACTCCCGTATATACTCTAATATAAACAAGATTATAGTCTTCTTTTACTAAAACTTATCTTTTACATATCTGGTCACTTTAAATCTATTCAATTTAACCTCCTTTCTTATGTTTTCTAGCATTTCATTAAAAATCTTCATCGCATCATCGATTTCTGAGATTTGCCCTTCTTCCTGAATGGCTGTCGCAATCTATCCCTTCTCCTTGTACGATGCTCGTGCTCATGTTGATTTGCATCAATTTTTCGTATAAATTCCACCGATATTTTCATAATGAGAATTTTATGAATAAATACCATTACATTAAAATATATTTTCTGCTTAAAGGTCATCATATTCAGCTCTTTCAGCATTGCACTGATCCGAGTATATCTAGTATTATTCTCAAAGCTTTATTTTGCAACACTGACAATTGATGCATTTCTTCTTCATTAGCTTAAAACAAGGTCCATTGCACTTACGAAAAAAAAAATTCGGAGAGGACTAGAAATCGATTTATTGTAGTGAATTTTTTTTACAAAAAAAATATTTTCAAATTTAGAGTACATAGTGGGAAAATTGAAACATTAATTCGTGTGCTAGACACAGTCCCCTATTTAAAATATTAATTCGCTGCAAAAATATTTCATACGTGTAGAAAACATTTTTTTATAAAATATTGTCAAATGCTAGTATTTTTTAATGTAATCTTAATAATAACACAATATCTCTACATAATTTTGTTTTATTTCAGTTTCTTGTGATTTAGGCAGATGGGAATATGATAATTTCCGATTCTTGTACTGTGTGATACGAAGATAGCTGTCAAAAAAAAAAATCTCAATTTGTAATAAATTATTTAATTACTCACTTTAATTATTTAATTAGATATTCGATTACTGCCGATCTGAAACAATATGAATTTTATAAAATCATTTTGAAATATTTTAATTAAAAAAATATTAGGAAATAATTCAGAAAACTACATATTTAGTGTGCATTTAAACCGTATTTAATATAATAAAAAATCTGTGCAAGGTAGCTAGTATAAATTGTCGAAAATTGATATATGAACTCGCTGTTCATCTAATCTAATGCACATTGTTAAATTTTTGAGAAACATATTCACATGTTAAGCGTTACTAATACATTTTTTAAGGTTAGAAACGATGTACCTAAATAGCAGAAATAAGGTGAAAAATTGTTTGTAAAGAAGAATCTTTAGGAAGACCAGATATGTAAAAAGAATAGCCAAAATCATTGTCGCATGTATCTAGATATAATGAAGAAAAGTTTATTAAATTATTTGGGTACATAGAATGAAAGAATGTTGCGTACAAGTATAGATGTCGGAAGAATCTCAGGACAGGAAGGAATATGAACTCACTACCAATCCGGATTCTGCTGGCACCTCCAAAGTGTGGACTGTATATTTTTTACTCACTATGTCCGTTAAGGGTTTCCACAAATTATAGACGTATAAGTCTCGAGATTGTATTGCAGTATTAGCTGTTCCGTACACGTTGTAACCGTACTGGTTTAAGGTCGCGAATCGACTGCTCAGTGGTGTGGCCGAGAAGTAAAGGGTAGGAAGAGGGGGGGGGGGAGAAAGGTACAGTGCATTATTTTCGTTTAATAATGAATATATTTATATACAAATAAATATATGTCCCAAAACAGAATAGTTAAATAGATGTACGATTCGAAGACAAAAAAATAATAAAAACGAATTGATACTGACGCATACTGAAGAAGCGATAGATTTAATTGGCGTTTTAGCCTTCATCCCCTAATGAAGTAGTGTAATAATACAGGATGTTGCATTCTTCACTCTCTTCAGCTACTCGGCTCATTTCTGAGGGTCGTGATCCACAAATATTGACTCATGGCCGTGACTATCTTTCTCCAATTGTTTCGATCTTCAGCGATATGCAAAGCCAATGGTAACGAGCTTCCGGTAGATTTTTGTACTTGAACAGGCTATCTTGTCAGAAAACGTAGTCTTGCTCTTCGACCCTGCATCTATTAGTCATCACTAGTCTCTTCAGAAGTTTTCTCCTCTGGTTTTGGTGCGAAAAACATTTTTTTATTTAAAATTATTAACGAATCTAAAAGAATATTTATTATTATATTTTATCTGGCCGTTCGTAGTATTTGGGCATCCGTTTATAGTCTTATTAATGGAAAACATTAAATATGACGGGTATCATATAAAAAATGACATTTTATTCTACTGATTACAATATGATTTACCCAAATCATATTTAAAAAGATAAACGCGTGGATACAATCTCTCCATTATTTAAATTGTTTTGACAAATCTCTTCATAAAAATAAAACATTCACAGATAAAACAGTGGGCTTTGATATAGTTGAAAGAATGATGTAGAATGTATTTGGCCCAATTAATGATAATAATACTTGATGACGTCAGCAACATCCAATCAATCAAAGTTGGTAGGTTACGCTGGTTAAGTTAAGTAAAGCGTGTGGAAGAAGGGCGTAGGAAAATAGGGAAACTGAAACTGCATTGACAAGACGATGTCGTAGTGGACTTCACTAACATGGGGAAAATAACTAGCAAACAGCCACGTTCGACAGGAACTGGTGGAGATGATGATGATGACAACACTGTCAACAACATCTGACATCTATTATTTCCACGCTTGAGTTAGAATTTTTGCGAAGTGAGCAAAGAAATTGAAGGAGTAAAAAATATTCTGTTTATTTAATCTTGACGTTGTTATGATATAGACTTATTTAATAATGTTAAAATTTTAAAGGTTGAATACTTTGTGAGCACCCGGTACATTTGTGAGACAGTGGCAGACAGTTACGCCAACTGGCTGATTGATTGCTTGCAGCGTACAGGGTGTGCGAGGCGAATCTGTACTCACGGTTAATTTGCATATTTCACTCAATATTTGCATAATCTCTATTTTATTGAATGGAGCGTGAGTTGAAAATGAATTAAAAAATACTTGTATACAGAACTGAGACTAGTATGTTTACAAGGCGAAGCGAGTCGCCACGATTATTACACAGTTTGTATCTACCGACTAATTTTGAAAACAGTTTTATATGGTTTTTGTGAATTGATTGGAAAATTATGCAGCGTACCTCGAAAAATGATTCTTTATCGTAACCAAAATCTAAGTAGCCATTGTTTTGAAAGAGAAGACAGTATAAGGATTTTGATTGGTAAAATGTACGATATCTTTTTAGAATTTAAGCAATAATGATGAATTTTATCCATATTATAAAACGGATGATTACAGAAAAAAACAATATTAATAATGTGTTTATTCCAGCGTGATCAGGTTTGTATTTAACCCGATTCGCCATAAAGATAATACATATTATGTTATACATTAAAGGTTATGAAATAAATATAATGCTATGAAAAAGAAAATATTAATAAATTTTAAAAAAATTAATAAAATGTAAAAAGTTCACACATATATATATACATACAAAATATAAATATTACATATATAACTGCTTCATTCACGGCCATTGTATATGTAGCTATTCTGTTTAAATACCTTAAATTAAATACTTACAAAATTACTTTGTGGCAACGTATTATATATATAATATGAAAAAAACTTTTAGTTTTAATATGTACTGTTTCCTGAAGAGGGTACCGTGGGTCTTGAAACATGTTGATGTATCAATAATTACAATTAATAAGTCTAACTTATTATTAATTTATACACTTTAACTATTCTATAGAACAAGTCCTCGGAAAGTTTGAAAAATAGCCATGTGATATGTATTCCACGTACGCCCTTAAACAAATGCATATGGATATATATGATTCCGGAATCCCGACCCAGTTAACAGTATTTATAGATTCCGAAATTAGTAGCTACGTATAATCGGAGAATTAATTTTGGGTTACCAAAGTTAGATCAAGACTAAATAATGAAACGCTCATTATTTATAAATTTTGCATTGTTATTTACGTTGTTCAAAAATTTCTTACTTACTTACTTACCATCACGCCGTTTCTCCGCGGGGGTAGCCAGAGAGGATAGAGCGCCACACTCTTCTGTCCTGACACACAATTCTCGCCTCATCCACATTCATACATCTTCTCATACAAGCTCGCCGATTGTTGACGCTTCTAACAGAACCATCCTCCATTAACTGGTTTTCGTGGTCGTGCCAAGTCTTCCGCGGACGTCTATTTCTGGTGCCATCAACACTTGCGTCATATATCTTTCTTACCATTCTCTCCTCATTCATCCGTTCCATATGATCAAACCACTTAAGTGATCCTTTCTTAATCTTACTCACTATACTAACATCAGCTTTACATTCTTTCCTTATTTCTTCATTCTTTACTCTGTCGTAAATAGATATTTTAAAAAATAAAAATTTCTTAGTTACTTAATTATTATTTATGTTACGTAAATTGCATCTATCCTTTCTGGCTTTTTAATAAATGTACCATTTTCTAATTCTGCAACTGATACCGAAATCCGGAGATCATTGAAATTGAATTTCAAAATCCCGGAATTGCAATTTTGGTTCGGGATTAGACTTACAACTCACTAATGGTGATGAATCCAATTGAATTGAACTTGGTTAGTTGAATTTCATATACATAATACTTATTTAGGTTTAAAAAGTAGGTACGTAAAATTGTGTTGTTTTAAAATGTATAAAATACAAATAGTCTTTCGTGGAAGACATCTAACTTATTTATGGTAAATATCTCTATTTGGTAGAAATGAAATGCAATACCTGTTTAAAAATAAAGAACCACGTGAATCATTATTGTAATCTGTAAATAGTAAAATAATGAATTATCTGTGTTATTAACATATCTTTTACATATAGTATAGCATTATTTATAGTTTCGCTATAAATATTAATTTTTAAAAAATATTTTAAATATGATGAAGGCAAAATGATTGTATACTATTTTTTTCCCCAGAAATATGGCATTCTGTATACTGTGTAATGTAAACATCGTATCCGACCCCACGGAGTCATAGTTCTCCTCTTGTATCGGATCCCAATCTTTACCCTAAAATATATATTTTCGTGTTTATTGAAGCGAGTCAAAGTTTTTATTCATCATCTAGATTCATCAGTCACATCACGCGCGCACATATCAATAAATCCGTCCATTTGGTGCCACGGCTCACACGTCATTTGGTCCGAGGACATGGAGTCGTTCAGGCAATCACCCCCGAGAACTCGTCGTCCCTTTAGGGTGACTTTGTTCCGTTCAGGGTAGCCGACTCACTCTCGGTTCTGACTGATTTAACTGCAAGTTTTTTTTAAAAATCATGTTCCATATGTTAAATAGTTTTATAAAAGTGATGAGAGCAAATTTATTAAAAAAATAATAAAGGTATCATTTTTTGGAGAAAGATTAATTAATTTATTAAGATATTAATAAGACCTTACTTGATGAAGGCGACAAGAGACAAATTTGCTATTTTTATTGTGAAGTTGTAATTATTCACAACATAGGTCTGTGATATTTTAAATACTAATTAAATATATTAATCAGAAAGATATACATATAAAATGGCTTTCGAATAATGGAACAATATATGTACTAATTTGAAATGTGGGTTCGAAAATTTGTCGTCAAAAGTAGTGTTTGCTGTAGCATAGTTGGCTAATGCACCTTACCCGAATTGGAAAGAGATCCAGATTCGAATCCCAGTAGCAACAATAATATTTTTCAATAAAATTGATTTTATATGTATATCTTTATAATAAATACATTTAATTAGTATTTAGAATTTTAAATTGGTGTGATCATACACTATACCTTCTATAATAAAGATTGAGATTTTCTTATTTGTTCCATGTTGAATTTGTAAAGTTTAATATATCTAGTTAATACGTGAATATTTTTTTAAAAATATTTTGAATTCCAATTAAAAATAAATTTTGACATAATTATGCATAAATTGTAATGAAAAACTCTATGGTCATATTTATTCGTGAAAATTTAAACGACTTAAGTACATAATTTTCTGAATATTTGAAGTGTATTACTTGTACTTTAATAAATCCTGTAAGCTGTTCAATTATTATGGTTTTGTGTAATCAAATAGTAAATAATACATGGAAGATGCACATTTGCATAGGTCCATTATTTATGTTGAAAAAATAGTGTCTTTTTTGCACAACATGATATGAAAAAACAAATTGGTGGAAATCACACAGATGGTAAGAAATCAAATATAATCGCGTGGCCAACCATCATTCAATATCAAAGATACTCGAAAAAAATGTCAAACATCTGATCACCTTTGACCGATTTCACATTTTATTAATACAATCACACCAGTCAGTATTTTTCATCCGACTATTTTCACGCCGAGTGACTGCGTGAACATGCCCCAGTGGTGGAGGGGCGCGGCCAACAACATGGCGGATATTGGCGCGAAAACTCGTCGTGAGAAATCGGGCGCGAAATATTATTAATCAATTCTCACAGGAGGGGGTATTAGGTGGCCCCGGTTCCTCCGGGGTCCTGAACGAAGGGAGTTTTATTTTTCTCAAATAAAAGAATATAAAAATGAATCAATGCGAATGAAATTCGTAAAGAATAAAAAGATAGCTTTTCTTTATTTTATTCTATTTAAATAAGACTTTTTTTTTATAAATAATGAACATATTAAGATATATATTAGAACACTACGTAAAATCATTCTATTGATTTAAGCCCGTGTCATTGCAAGGTGCTGACGTCATCTATGATATAAGTTATACAATCAATTTAAACTGAAACAAAATAGTTCGATGTTATGATGCTGTATAGAATGGGATCATGGACACAATCATGATTGCCAACATGATTGTTTACTTCGTTAAGTGGACAAGCATTATAATGTCGATAAAGTAGATTAAAACAGAATTAAATCGTATCGAATTAAGAAAAAAAATGAAATTAATCAAGATATAGATGTCTCACAGAGACGAAGCTATTATTTTTACATGGAAAGTATGAAAATCTTGGGCATTACAGTATTCTAGTATATGTTAATAATTCGAATGAATTTCATCTACACACATATAGGATAAAAATAGTCTCAGCTTCAGCGACATCTATACTGTTACATGAGAATGAATATCAATTTTTTTTTAAATCTATAGATGGCGACAGCATAGTTGGTAATAAATAATTGAAATTTTCCAACATGATAACATATATACAACTTCCAAAAATTTGATAGATGTGGTAGCATGGGTAAATAGGTGAACGTTACATTGTGTAAAGTGATCATTTAAGCCAGCCGATGACAGGTCGTAAGCCTTGTAATGTCCAAGACTTCCATATTTCCCATGTAAAAATAATAGCTTCATCTCTGTGAGACATCTACATCTTGATGACAATCCCCCAGGTAATAAAATCTCAGTAATTAGTTCCTACAAAGATTTGGACCTACTCAAAATATTGTGAAATGAATCAAATACGTGTGACTCAAAAAACGTTATTTGAAAGATTATAAATTTAAGGGTTGTTGAGTTGCATTTCAGTTTAATGTCGTCTATGAAGAGTTTTGTGGGCTATTCTGCCGTGTATCTTCGACTCCTCTGGCTGACGTTTTGAATCTCATAGCAGGGTCAATAATTAGGGCTTATATCGTTGATGCGGGCGCAGAATAGCCCAGAAAACACTGCATAGAGGATTTCGAAAAGTCTGCATAAAAGATTGCAATGAAAACCTGAGCACATTTGTAGTTTTATAGTTAAAAATAAAGAAAACAAATGGAAAATTTTGTTTGAATTATGTGTTCAAACTAATGATCATTTTGGTCTAAGCACTATTGATAATGTTGAACAATGGATTTGCAAACATCATGAAATACGTCATGCTGTATTTAGACTCATTCTACCATAATGCCTTCAATTCTTTAATTGGTGCCGGTCTCGCACCATAGACCTTATCATTGTATTACAGTGTAGGTCAGTGACGTGTGGTCCGGAGAACGAGTGAGATATTCAATGCTACCTTATCGCCCGATCCATCCGTTTAGCAGATTTTCACCAAAACACATCACGATGGCAGGAGAGGAATAGTGGAAATAAAATTCCTCCTCATCATCGACTAAAACTTTTCCAGTGGCCTCGCTTCAAAATGCAATGGAATAAAATCCTGTCTCACATTTTTAGTTATATAATTATTATAATACTTTAAATTATTGTAACTAAATGGAATACAGTGAAGTCGCGATTTAAAGTATTTGAAGGGACCAACAAAAAAAAATAGAGGAAAAATGTAAATTGGGGATATTAAAAAAACAAATTAAAATTGTTTTAAATTGAAAAAATCACGCGTTGTTGTTTGCTGCATGTTTTTAAATAGTTATTTAAATATTATAAATTAAAATTAAAGATTTCTGGTGATACATTATTAATAATAATAAAATTTGCTTTGAGGCCTTGAATGAGGCGTATTTAATGGCATCGTCGTTTGTAGGAACTGGGTTTGTGGGATGAGCAGACGCAGACGTTTTCATTTATACAACTGTCCAATATTTCATCAATTTCCACTACGTCCGATGTTATTGCGTTGGAGTCAACGTCTAATTAAGTCTGCAAAGGTTATTCATAAATTCTTTCCCACCCATCGATGTTGTCTGTACTATCTTCTACGCAATTTTCTTTCAGATTCCAACTTGTAAAAAATAATAAAAAAAACGAAACGTTAAAATTACGTAGGTATGAGAACAACACACTCTTAGCTCTATGGCGAATTGCGAACTGGCCGAACGAATTTCGATACATTTTGGACGTAAATCGCGGGACAGACAAACGTAAAATAGGATTTTTAATGTACTAAAATGACACGGGACTGCAAAAATAACACGCAAATGAAGAAAAAACGTGAATTACGGGCATGTAAAATCGGGGTTCCACTGTATATTTTCACCCCTCCTACGTATATTATCGTAACTAAAAAATTAGGGGTTTAGAAACAAAACAGCCACTATTCATTTGACGAAAGTAGAGGGTGGCGTATTCGAAAATGATTATCTGGAAATAGTAGCAGTTTTTACAATTGATAACTCCTCTTGAAAATATGTCTCTGTGTTTTAGAAATATTTCATTAAAAGCATATTGATTTTTAAATCCCCCCTAAATACGTTTATATTCATTTTGTCTATTGGATAGTGGTACTATTTAATTTGTTCTAGTATTTCTCACGTATTTAATATAATTCTCACGTATTAATATTTTTTATATATTACTAGTTGAAGTACCCGGCGTTGCTCGGGCTTTACGCAGGGTGAAGAGGCATTATGTAGAGGGATGGGGGTAGTTTTTTTTTGAAATCAGATGTAGAGCGTAATTTTCCTCTTATTTTGAACGTCAAGTGTACAAAGTTTCATTGAGAAGTACCAAAATTCTCCTTTAAAAAGCGGGAAAGGTAGATGGGGGTGGTTTTTTGAAATCTCATGTAAACAGTGACCTCCCTCTTATTTTGAAAGCTTGTAAAATTTTATCAAGCTCGGAATAAAATTATCGGTTTGTATAAAAAACAAACCTACACTCTACTTTATATATGTATATATATATATATAGCTGGATAATGTTCAATAGACCATCATACAATATAAATTTCACAAAATACTAGTAATTAAATAGTAGATGCAAAATACTAGAACAACTAAAAATGTCGTTAAAAAGATCGTCATAAAAGTTATTATTTAAATTAAAACTGAAATGTAATAAAATAAACTGGTTTGCAATCAAAAATGAAATTAAGTCAAGCTAGTTCTAATTAAATACCCGTCCACTTTAACACGTGGTTCCTCACTCCCATCTAGTGGAAACATGTATGTACATGTAATATAAATGTATGGGTATGGGTGGGATGCTGTATCCTCGAGGAAGTAAAGGACCAGGAAGACATAAGTGAAGGATAGATAACAAAGCCGAGATAAGGGGGTTTGGTATTTTGATCCGGTATTCCTCAGGAAGTTTGGCGTTCTGTGCGGCTAACTAGGAAACTATCTCTCGTGATACATTATTAAACAGCGTTTCAAACTTTGTCCTGGATCTTGCTTGCTACTTGATATTTATCCCTCGTGTGTGTGCAAACTTCAGTGTAGGTGATTTTATGGGTTAACGTTGTTTTAATGTAGGTAAAATAATAAATCTTACAATTTTCAAATAATATCGTTAAGTTGAATATAAAGTTAAACTGCTAAACATGCATTCACATTCTCTTGTTTGTATTTTGATGGAATAAAATGGAGCTTGCTTTTGTGATGTAAGTCAAAATTATGATAGCGATATAATAATATATGGGACTGGTGTCTCTTCAAGGTTGGATCGCGTTTTTTGAACATAGTTTCCTAAAGGAAACCATCAACCTAGATCGATGTTTTGCGACACGTGCCATTGTCAAGGCGTTGCCTCAAAATGTTGTGGTACAGCCGTACTTGTTTGCAGGAGATATAAATCTCTCACAGTTGAGTATGTACAAAAAAGCCCGATGTAACCTAGAAGAGACATCAATTACATATACTAGTGCTCGCGAAAACCTTAAATTAAACATATATATATATATATATATATATATATAACAGAGGCGGTCGGTGACGTTTTGTAAAAGGGATGCTGAGAGATGCTCCAGAATGTGTTTTTTTTTGCAAATGATCGAGAGACAAAACTTTTACGCATTCATGTTTCAAATATACACTCACACAATTCACTATTTTTGTTTACAGGGTTAGAACATGTTGGTAAAGTATGTATGTTATTTTCTGTATTCATTTTTTATTTGAATGGTGAATTAAATAGATAATTGAAGGACTGTTTCAATAATTCGGTTTCAAGTATTCAAGTCAAACTGTCAAAATGCGTCACACAAACAAATTCCTCAAAATAAAGTAGAATACTTTCAAACTTTGTGAATACGGAACAAATAATATAATCCACGTGTGTTTACGCGATTCATAGATGTTCAAAAGTTGAGAATGTAAATATATGTATTTCGAATCGGTCCGTGCGCGCGCCGTGTCATAGTGTGTGTTATGACTGGTCTCTAAAGGACAGTACGAATTTATTTACAGCAGTGCTGTTTTCGGCTAGATATAAAAAGCTTTTTGACTCTAGAGCACAAGGGATGCGGAGCATCCAATGCATGTATGAAGTGACCGCGCCTGATATATAACTGAATGTTTATCTGTCTGTTCTTTATAAAATCCTACATCCTTTGACCGATTTAAACCAAATTTTGTATAGTTACTCTTTAGGATACTGCACAAAATATAAATCCTCCCCTCTTCCGCCGTACATCCTCCCTTTGATGTAAATGTGCATTACAGTGAATGCCATTTGGTCCACACTTTGCATAGTCATTTATTTTAACATTGACAAAAATATAGTAATCACACCCCCACCCCCGCCCAGGAACTCCAGGAACATCTCACCGTCCCTCTACCTGGACTAAATTTTGCACATATTGTTTTTATATCTCTCTCTCCCTCCCATTTAAATCTCAAGCAACACCAGGAACGGAGATCTAGTGTAACATTATATAATATAGAAAGTATTGGCGGTAGATATATTATATAATACGATCGTATTACCGATGAAAAGATACTAAGTCACATTCAAATGAGGAAAATCAGTGTACTTCGGACACATTCTTCGCAATAAGAAGAATGATCTCTTATACTTCATTATGCAGGGGACGATATAACACTGCGCACGCGCAGATAGAGAAGTTATCTTGGCTGCGTAACCTCAGAAAGTGGTACAATGTACAAAATGCCAGTGATACTTATTGCATAGGTTACATCAGCCTACTGCAACTTGGTGGCCAACATTAGATAGAAGACGACATATAAAGAAGAAGAATATTATAGTGATCACCAAAATAGTATCATCTCCCAATTTGTTGAGGATCGGATCCTCCTGGATCCATTGATTATTAACATTTGCAGGATGGAGGGGTTATTTCAAGCACTACATTTCAAAAGCGTACATTTTCCATATCTCAAAGCTTCCTCTCAAGGTAATGCTATACAGAGAAGATTTGAGGAGTCTTGTCTTAACAAATCTTGTATAGCTTTAAATATCGTATAGTATAGCCATAAATCGTAGCTTGCGCGCCATTTTTTCATCTTTTTAGAGTAATTTCAAAAAAATTGCGATGAAAAATGACCAAACTTACATGTCACACTCGTTACCGTGGTGATCAACGCTATTTTTACGTTTTGATGTTTTTTTAGAAATTCAGATAGATAGGTAAAGAATTTATTTGCGAATTTAGTGCCAATACGTTGGGTACTTATTTAAAAATTTGAATTAAAATAAATAATACATACCTAGCGCGTACCTTCACAAAGTACAAGTGTTTTCAAATTAATGAAATTATAAATAGTCAAAAATAAAATGACAGCCATGAGAGTACTAACTGTGCTCACTCGATTTTTAAAATAATTTTCCGTTCTTACTTACTTACTTACTTACTTACTTACCATTACGCCGTTTCCCCGCGGGGGTAGGCAGAGAGGATAAAGCGCCACACTCTTCTGTCCTGACACAATCTCGTCTCATCTATATTCATACATCTTCTCATACAAGCTCGCCGATTCTTGAGACTTCTAACAAAACCATCCTCCATTAACTGGTTTACCTGGTCGCGCCAAGTCTTCCGTGGGCGTCCTCTAATTAATTAATAATTTTCCTAACGGGTCAAAGATTTAAAATTGAAAATTCATAATATTGTTTGAACCTTTAAGCAGTGCATGTCCATTATACGCAAGTGTTGTTTCCTTAGCAGATTACGAGGAGGTGGGGTGGAGGGTGGGAGACAAGAAATCTCCCCTATTCGGGAACATAACGACGGTAAACTCCTCGCAGTGGCTGGAGACAATACGCTCCCTGCCGAAGTTTGTCAACAACATCATAGACACAAGTTTTGGTTATGAAAAAGCGCCCGCCCCGCGCATGCTGGTGTGCTTCTATGGAGAAAATGTATTTTATATGGAGGAGTTTATATGGTATATATTTTTGCAAATTTGGTATATAAATATCTTCGCCGTACAGTCAAAAATGAAAAACTGTAAAAAATCGAAAAATATGTTTTTTGTTAGTCGAAAAATGTGTCTTTAGAACTAAATTAATATAGTTGTGCGGAAAGCGGCCACCCACCGAAAATTCAAATTATTAGATAAAAATATTTTTGAGAAATGACTTACTTTTTTTGATAGATAATCGATGAACAAGGAATATTTTTAAATGGTATGAACCAAACAAAATACAACGCCTGAAGTCATAGCGAAGATTGGCTGAGAATCAAAGAGAGAGATAGTCCGAGTCGTGGATTTTCTTCCTTCCTCTAACAGTGGATTGACGATGGCTGATGATGACGAAGATAAGTCGACCGCTCAGTAAGTAAAAATTTACATGTAATTACACAATGAGGTACATCACTTTGTACTGATGACCTATGAAATCAAAACACAAATGTTTGCTGTATTATAATTTAATAGTATTAAAAATATCATTGGAGTGCCAACCAAAAAATATCTTTTTTTTACGATATATAATATTTTAGTAAAATTATTACGAAAAATATATAACGTTATTCTAAAATTCAATGATTACATAACAGTGTAGTGCTAAATAAAAAAGTACCAAGGCGGTATTTCATTTTAATCCTTCCCCTCCTTTTTTCTTCTTTCATGTATTCACACGAAAATTTGAAATTGAATATGTTTGAGGTTAAAAATATATAATCTAGCCAGCTATAACTTAAGCTTAACTTTTGTAAACGCTAAAACCATGCATATGTCAAAGAAACTTTCGAGATGTAACATGTTAATTTAGGGATGACTGTGTATTTAAGTTGTATTTCATCTGTCTCTAAGTGCACGTGGTCAATGGTTGAAGTAATGGGATACCACCGTGCGCCAAGATGATTAAATTCTTAACAAAAAAAACTATAAATTTCCTCATAATGACATTTAGGTTTTGAAAATGCTCTGGTTCGATATATTTATTTGCATTCCCGTAATATCCATCTTCTGTTTGATATTTAAAATGCGAATCAAAATCTATGCCAAATATTTTGTATCTAAGTATTTTTTAAATGTAAAGTAAGTTTTGTGTCAAAAAACGAAGCAAGGCGCCGCCCTGGCCTCACACTACACTACCGAAAGTAGTAGACGAAAATACTGAAACCTCATTTAGATAATAAATGGATATTAATTTTTTTTTAAAAATAAATGCATCAAACTGAACGTTGTCTGTACTAAAGCTTTTATAAATAAATTGATAATTGGTAAAATAATTATAGAAAATAATAAATTAACGAAACATATGACGACTTGCACGTTATTTGCTTGCATCATAATAAAACCACGTGGTTGATCAAATAACAGCAAAAAAATCTCGTACAAATTTTGCTGACGAAGTTGTGTAAACAAAAGATTTAATCTATCCTAAGTAGGTATTGGGGATTAGGGTGGAAATTCGTGTCAGTAGTGTTGGTAGAAATGTGTAAATGGCGTGTGATGGTGTGAGGGCCAAAAATCGCAAGTCAGCCATATCAATATCCGGAGAACCAATGTGATGGTTCGAACTTGTAAATTTCGCGGGGTTAGATTTCACGTAAATCTTTGTTCATGGCTTACAAAAGTATTCACAGATTATATTTTAGGAACATATGATCTGCTGTTACAAAAGTTTGTACTGTTTAAACCCATCAATATTCAAATAAATAATAACCCTCAATAATACATTATTGTACTATCCTAAGCAATGGGGTAAGTGCTTGAATAATTCTTTTGCATTTCACCCGACCTGTGATACTCTTCAAATTACATCTAGTACGTACAAAATAAATACTGTATTTCTTATGTGCTAGTTTTTTCAATCTTCTAGATATTTTAATTGGCTGATAGTGATTTGTAAAGACGTGCGTGAAGGTCATATAATACGATATCGGGATGTACTTAATGATGTCAGGACGTCAATAAAATCTCAAGTTTTTTCACGTTGGATTTATTCAAGAGAACTGGTTACAAAATATTTACAGGCGTCTGTATATAAGCAGATTTCCTGCCTACGTGCTATTTACTCGTGTATGGTGGATGTGACATAAATAGACCGCTATATTATACCTAAGGACATTGGTTACTACCGGGATACGAACCCGAAACATTATTTTGCTAGAAGAATGCGTTATCATGTTAACCATTTAAGTTTGCGACAAATTTTAGACTGATGTATGTATGAAACATTTCGCAATTGTAGCGCATTTTCCTGGTAAGATAAAGTCTCGGGTTCGTATCCCGGTGGAAATTAAATATTTTTATGACAGATGGATTTAAAAAAATTGTTTTTTACTTTTGTATACATTTGAAAATTGCGTTTAAGTTAGATTATTTTTTGTGAGACAAAATACTATCAGGAAATATGTATTTGCATTAATATTGACCAAAATTGGAGGATTTTTATTTATCAATAAAAAATTCTCGTACGTTATTATTTCTTTAAAAAAATATATTCAATGATTGATGACTACGTGTAATTTAAAAAAAAAATTGTTCGTCTTTCGTTTGCTTGAAGCGTACTACCGAAAATGAATGCCCGTCTCAATACAGAATTTCTCTAGTTTGACGGGCATAGTCCAAATATATTTTTACATCATATTATATATTTACCAATAAATAAATACATGTGATGTACCACGCCTTTCATTGAAGGCAAAACTATACAATGCAAAACACCAACCAGTCTTCGTGAAATATTAAAACTCTACCTATACCTTAGCAATAAATATTACAAATATCCATCATACATAAGGAAATACTCGATTGTCATGTCAGTTTTATATGAATTAGGTTATGTTCGGTATTTTTTTTTCTCTCTCTTTATTATGGCCTTCGCCAATTAGGTGTAACTAGCCATTATAAGTATATACAGATGAAATAATACAATTTTTTAAATATATAAACAATTAACATAAATAAATAACCATGGAAATATTATTAATTAATATTAGTAAAAGTATTTGATTTTTGAAATTTAATTAACACATTAAAATACATTGACTTTTTTTTATACATTACATAACATAGGAAGAAGAAGAACATTTATATTGGAAAGTAAAAAATATACAAATTATAATTATTGTTAAGTGAATAAATCTTAAATGTAGAAAATAATTAAGAATTCATTCATTCAAAAAAGATAAGTTCTTTTATTGCTCCATACCGTTATCTAAATTAGCTTAAAATATTATCTATGATTTCTCTGAACTCTCTCACACTTGGAAGATTGACAGAAAATAAATTGTCCGTTGAAATACACTATGGAAAAGAGTTTAGTTGGCGAAGCAAATATATAAAAGTGTTCTAACTCGAAGTTTTCAGTATGGGTTAATCCATTTCGAATTATGCACAAATTGTTTGAATAAAAGATAAATTTTGGCAGCCTTAAGATTGAATGGACATTTATCGGATATAAAACAAACGAGTGCATTTTTATGTCAGAAATTTTAAAATTCGAAGACTAGTTCCCAGCAGTAGTAAACCTATGTACTATAAGTAGATAGTTATTTAAATTACAATTTATCACAGCAAATATAATATAACATATAGATTTTATCGATGTTTTTGATATTTACAATAATATTAAGAATAACAAAAAAATTGTTTACACAATTAAATTTTGTTCATCGCACCTGTCCTAGAATGGGGTTCAAAAGGCTAGTTATGTATTTAATATCATTTGCGTATAATTTAGCTAAAATAAATAATAATATAAATAAATAAGATATATTTAGGCTCGGTCCACAATAACCCTCATCCTGATATATCTATGTAAATAGTTTTTTTAATATTTAAAAGTGGTTAAACATTTATTTTGATTACACTAATGTATGCATATGTTTAAAAAAATAAAAGCAGCAGTACAACTCTTCACCACATCTCGCCCCACGTATCAATTTCAACCCATTTTACTCGCGCATCCCATTGATTAAATTTCACCTCGTAAACAAGTGTATGTTTGCATTTTCAAAATCAACGATGATAATCCGAAAGGGGATGAAACCACCCCACCACCCTCCGCGTCCCCCAACGGCTCCTGTGGTCTCGGATGATGATAACATCAAAATAATCAAAGTATCGACCTCCGAAAGGTGACTTGCGAAAGTCACCCTTGTGTACTTGTGTGAAGGGATGGCGGATGGCTGTTGGCAGTGGTGTAACAATTTACTTTTTTTATGGTGATGTGTTTGAGTATTACCTAAGTACTTACGCTTTTTAGGTTGATATATTAAAAACAGTATCTACATATTTTGGTTATGTATTTTATACGTTGACAATGTATAGGTATATATAACATTAATATTTTATCGTATTGAATGAAAAAATATATTGTTAACTTTGAATAGCTTCCTAGACAAAAAGCCTGAATCAAACCACACAATGACATGAAATCAACTATAACAACTAAGTAGTACCTATGTATAATATTATTAAAACAAATAACTTATAAATAAGTAATGTAATAAATTTAAGTCTCTACATATCAAACAATTATTAAAACATCCAAAATTTAAATGCAAATTCGAACGAGCTCAAAATAAATATTCAATAACTTTAATGTTCCGACAATCTTCCAAATATTTACAAAAAAAATATTTTAAATATGAATTAAATATATTAATTAGAAAGATATACATATAAAATCAATTTTATCGAAAAACATTGTTGTTGCGCCACCGGGATTCGAACCTGGATCTCTTTCCTAACCGGGGAAGGTGCATTATCCAACTATGCTACAGCGACAATATTTTTACCGACAATTTTCGAACCCATTGATTTTTGATTTTATATGTATATCTTTCTAATTAATATATTTAATTCATATTTAAAATATCTGTTCTGAATAATTACAACTTCACAATAAGAATGTGTTCTCCTAAAAAAAATTATTAATCTGTCCGAATGAAAATTCCGAAAACTAACCCAAATATTATATATAGCAGTTTAAGCCCACGTGGTATAGCAAAAATAAATTTATAAAATACCGTCTATAAAAACTATATTATACAATGGCATTAAAAATTAGACAACGAGACGACAAAAATGAAACTAAACGAGCACTACATAAAAACAGAAAATAATTAAGTCATTAAATTTTCTTATAAATCTAAATATACAACCAACAAACTTTTAAACAATAATTCACATCGATACAAAATCATCCCTAGTGAGGAGGCATTACCAATGATTGTCAAATTATTATAAAAAAACGAAGAATAAATAGTTACACTATTTGTTAACCTTTAACATACCATGATATAAAATATCCGAATGCAGCCATGCTGTCAACTCGTGTTACCGTAAATAATAGTTAGAAAATATGTTTTTATTAGCTTAAATGGCTTTAATGGCACGAATTTATTCTTAATATTGAGCATTACATTTAAAAAAAATATTAATAACATAATTTAGAGCATTCGTTAAGTCCTGTATAAAGTGTTCTTCCTTCTTATATATCTTCGTTTAATTTGTGAGAAAGATACAATTATGTTTGCATGTTTATTGTTCTTTTAACTGTGAAAATAGTGTATGATCTGTCTTTCATATCACAAATGGTATTTTTACCAACGTGTTAATATTACAACGATTTGAATGGAAAAAATTATTGTTTTTGTACGATTCCCTTTTCATAATTGGTTTTTCACTAGTCATTCCTAAGCGCTGATATTTTATTTAAGATTATCTAAAAGTATTTACCAAAATATTACAGGTTTAATTATGATGTAGACCTGTGTTACTGTATGGTTTGGGAAGGGTTAAAAAATAATTGAAGACACTGAACAGCCTACTCTTACGAATTCGTGGAACAATGGTCCGTATATGAGATTATCACCTCAAAATGATAATATTTATTAGTACGCCACTGCAAACATCCCTGCTGAATATTTGTGCTATGGGAAAACACCCTAAAGCAGAGAAAAGCGAGAGGAAATTGTTAATTTAAACTGACTTCTGAGTTGGCGGGACGTGGAAGGTCTGCTTAAAGGTTTACCAACTAAGGTTCAGTACAATATCCCACCACAGATATATTCTTTCAAAATTATTTTTAATTTAAGACCAGTCGAGTTTCCATATTAATAAAACTATGCCAAATTTCTGGAGTCGCAACTGATTAATAGCCCGTGTCCAAGATAGGATTTCTCTAGGTAATTCGAGTGTAGCGTAAATAACAGTACAGAGTTCAGCGCGAAATGTCCTATGAATCATTATCACAAGTGTGTCGTTTGCTGATTAAAATGACGTATTCAGTACATACACATCTTTACTGACTCTCAGAGATCAAACTCTTTGAGAGATCATCTTGAACACGGGTTTTAAAGGACATAAGCATATGAAATTATTTTAGGTGTTGTGCAAAATCTATAAACCAATACTATTCCTCAATAATCGACTTATTTAACAGTAATAAATAAAAAAAATTATCATTTCATCTTGCACAACTCACTTGGCATTTTTGACTTGTGAATATACTCAATATTTCATTGTTTTTTTAAGAACAAAAAAGCAACGATCGCAAACCGTTTAAAATTTTCTTAGTAAGCATATAATAATTACATTCCATATATTATTTTTCAAAATTAAGAAATACTTCAACCGAAAAATTACTGAGATTTTATTTTAAATATGAATTAAATATATTAATTAGAAAGATATACATATAAAATCAATTTTATCGAAAAATATTGTTGTTGCGCCACCGGAATTCGAACCTGGATCTCTTTCCTAACCGGGGAAGGTGCATTATCCAACTATGCTACAGCGACAATATTTTTAGCGACAATTTTAGAACCTATATGTTACCTTTTTGATATTAATACATTTAATCGTTCCATTATTTTATATAGTTATCTAACATGTTAGTGGTTTTTCAAGTTTTAAGTTTGCTTAAACAGGATAAAGATTGTATGAGTTAAAAATTATAAAGCACAGGATGAAAAATACAAAAAAATGAACGGTAACATAAAGCAACAAAAATAATATTGGCTGGTCACATTTTTAAATATAATTAAAGCGCAAATAAGACTTATAATTCTACGTCCAAATGTTGTGCTGCTTTTTAAACAAACAGATTTATTATAAATAAAGGTATTGTTTACGCACTTTATTATTACTTCGGTTGGCATCTGATGTTTTTGTGTTGTTGGTATGGTTGATTAATGTAGTGTTAATGTTATTGTCTTCAGCGACCGAAGGATCGCTATCAAACCACGGTCGGAGCGACAATTGCGGTTGGTGCCTCATCAGATAAACATCTCCTAATAAGTAGCTCCGGGAGTGCGTTAATTCGGTAAATAAGAATAATACCCGGAGATCGCGGCACAAAAAGAACAATACATTATTTAAAATACAAATTAAATGTATTAATCAGAAAAATATACATATAAAATCAATTTTATCGAAAAATATTGTTGTTGCTACCGAGTCTTCCAATCCTGAGAACGTACATTATCCGATTATGCTATACCATCACAGTGGATTGACGATAAATTTTCGAACTTACATGTTACACTTTTACAATTAATACACCTATCGTTCCATTATTTGAAAGCCATCTACTTTTTTTTTACGGAATCTCGAATACCTTTGAGTAAACCAATAGGAGACGCCAGAATTAAGAATTCATTTTAATTAAATTTTGGATAAATTTAATTAGTATTTAAAATATCATAGACCTATGTTCTCAATAATTACAACTTCACAATAAGAGTGTGTTCTCATTAATAATACATTATTTAGTTATAATATATTTTTCGAAATATCATAATTATGAGTACATTGTAACGGATTTTTCTATTTTAAAAAAATCTCTAACAGCAAGCAGTACAACCGTAATTTTTATTTTTTTCTACCGTTCCACAGTCCGAAAATGTCTCATAAAAATCACAACTCAACAAAATTGTTTAGATAGCCACTGACTGGTAGGGCACCTACAAACAAGTACGCAAATATAGAATATACGAAAAGTACAAGTCTGGGATTTAGAGTGATGTTTCTGTTGACTCATTGTTGAGAACAATTCGTTGGGAATTTATTTATACCTACCCCTTTTCGGTCAGACCTACCCTGGTGTCTGTAAACACTACGTGTACTGGCGAGGAGTATAATTTAATATTTTATTTCATATGGAATAATAATATGAAAAAATATGTGGACGAGCAAAGAATGACATTTTTAAATAATTTTACAACGAGATCGATGTCGCACTTTTCAAATGAATTCATCTATCGTTCCATTATTTGAAAGCCATCTACTTCCATTGATACAACTTATATATTATTAAGGAGAACACATTCTTATTGTGAAGTTGTAATTATTCAGAACATACTAATTAAATGTGTCCAAAATTTAATAAAAATGAATTGTTAATTCTGGCGTCTGCTATCGTTTTACTCAAAAGTATTTGAGATTCCGTAAAAAAAAGTAGATGGCTTTCAAATAATGGAACGATAGATGTATTAATTTGAAAAAGTGTGACATATAGGTTCGAAAATTGGTCGTCAAAAAGTACTGTCGCTGTATCATAGTTGTATAATCCAGGTTTATCTAGGTATCAGGTATCAGGTATATCTTTCTAATTAATACATTTAATTAGTATTTTTCTTTTCATTTGATTTTAATAACTTGAAGTACGCTGTATGGTAAACCTGTTGCAATATGCAGATATAATATTTATAAAAATATATGAATTGTATCATAATCTCAATTTTTTTTGTATTCAAACTATCAAATTTACATTAAATAATGTATTATTATTTTGTTTATCGATATAGCTCACTAATGATTATACACGAGCTAAATACTATAACACAGCATCGTATTTAAATGTTAAATATCTTCGTACTGGTTATGCTAATCTATCTATCCAATTTTTAACAATTAAACGATGGGTGAGAGATTCAGTCAATGAATTTTAATTGTTAGTGAATTTAGTTATATTATAATACACTTCAATAAATGTAAAAAAATATACTTTAAGGACTAAAACGTGAATAAAAACATTTTTTTTATATAAGCGTTATTTAAAACATGTACTTGGTAAGACGATGGCCCGTGAGAACGGTGATCTCTCAATGACACCTTGATCATTGAATCAATAAAGGTAAATATGTATGGGTTATTCTAATCTGGGAGCGAAAAATCTGCGATGATGATTCATAAAACACTTCGCGCTGAATTCTGTACTGACTATCGAGATGAAACTCCGAGAGAAATAGTAGAAAGAGTAGACACGGGCTATAAGGGTTTTGGATCGAAAAAAGAATTTTACGTTTTTTTTATAAATATATACAATATTTCATATATTGTAATAACTATTGTTTGCGTTTCGTTAATCTTTTATTAAAACAATTTGTCTATTATATACTGTTTAATTAATAACAATATATAATAAAAAAATTAAGTGATTTTATTTTTTAGCAATATTTGAATATGTCCAAGAACACACAATTACTAGATTTTTACCAACAAAGGCACTGTTATTAAACAAATATCAGATATCTCATACAGACAAAGTTATTTTATAATATACTGGTCAAAATAGAAAATATATAAAAAAAATTAAAAATATTGATTTTTCAGGCATATTCTAGTATAATATGTTAAAAGTATTTTACAGAGAAAGAATATTGCTTTAAAATAATTTTATAAAATTCTATCAGATTCTCATAGTGTTGCTGTTTAAAAAAAGGAAAAATTAATTATCAAATTTGGTCCATAGATGGCGATGGTATAGTGGCATACTTAATATATACATACTTAAAAAAAATTGATAAATGTTTAAATTGAGGGGTGAGAATTGGTGAACTTTATATATATATATATATAAAGTGATCACTTAAGTCAGCCGAAGACAGGTCGCAAGCCCTGTAATTATCCCATACATCCATATATTTTTCATTCAATATAATAAAAAATAGCTTTTTCTCTATGAGATATCTGACATGTGTTTGATTTTATTTTTGATTCACTAAAAATTTTAACAACTCTCAATCATTTACTGCGCACTGTTTTTCATCATGGCAATTGTATCCCATAACCACGAAGCATTGTGAACTACCTCTTTCACGTCGTGATTGGTCCTCATATGCACACATACATAAAATGCGCGGAAGCGTACATTAAAAATGTAAAGAAATAAAGTATCGATTTTCATTCTGACATTCCATCAACAGGGCGGCCACGTGAGTGCTGACGTCACATCCGCGGGGTGGATTATGTTTTCGGTCCGGCGGGGTGCGGAAGGGGAGGTAGTCAGCGTCGCATTAGCCACGGGTCACCGCTTCGGACGCCAACAAATGTGCCGGGCCTGCGAGTATAGTATGCCCGGCAGTGAAATATCTCACTTGAAGATACAAAAAATGAATCTAGGAATTTTTATTGAACGAATGTTGAATGACACCAATGTTGATTTTTTAATGTTACTCTTTTACTTTGGCGTAATCCGTATCCATCTTATAACACGTGACAATTCATATATGTGAATCCGACAGAAATATAATAATTATGTCAATTAATAATTAATTTTAAATCCCGTTGAAAATAGTCGTAATCCATACGAAAATTAATCTGTCAAAGATATTTAATAAGCAGTAGAATTTTTGCTAAATAATTAAAAACAAAATATATACTCGTAACTTTTAATATTCCTATCACAATTATTATCATATTATTAAAACTTTGGTATATCATTATATTCTGTCTGATTTATATTGAAATACAAATTAAATGTATTAATTAGAAATATATACATATAAAATCAATTATATCGAAAAATATTGTTGTTGCCACCGGAATTTGAACCTGGATCTCTTGCAATCGGGGGAATGTGCATTATCCGATTATGCTATACCAATGCAGTGGATTGACGACAAATTTTCAAACCTATATGTTACACTTTTCAAATTAATACGTATATCGTTCCATTATTTGAAAGCAGTCTACTTTGTTCTTCTGGAGTCTCTTATCGGTTTACTCAAAGGTATTTGAGATTGAATGAACGCATCTAGTTTTGTTTCCTTTGTTGTATTTCAATTTTTTAAAAATGTTGATTAAAACTCTTTAATTACTATTTGTAGGGTAATCCTTGCCGTAGAATTGTTGTGCAGTTTGGCATATAATAAAGATTATAATATAGGTATACGAGAATATGTGTAAAAAAAATAAAAATATATATATTAGGTAATTGAATTTATTGTGTGATTTTTTATTAGGGGGGACCCGAAAGTATTCGCGTATTTTTGAGACCATATGTTTACCTCAGTTCGTGTCTGGACACGGTGACGGCAACATCTGTGTAAGTTTTTTTTTTTGTAGAACTATGGTTTAACATTATTTTCGTGCATAAATTTTTTTTTTATTGTTAAGGGTAAGATGTTTAGACCCGAAACCAGCGAAGTTCACATCCGGCATTGTATGCTGGTTTTTTTTGATTTGGGTTGGAATGCCACAAAAACTACTAAAACGCTCAAAGATCTTTATGGTGAAGTGGTTACAGCTCGCAGATGTCAATATTGGTTTCAAAAATTTAAATCGGGCAACAGAAGTTTAATTGACGAGCCGAGATGCGGAAGGCCTTCAAATTTTGACAATGAGGCGCTGAAATCTCTAATCGAGTCGGATCCACGACAAACAATCGAGGAATTGTCGCTGAGACTCAGATCCCCATGGACTACTGTACAAACACATTTAAAACTCATCGGTAAAATGTTTTATAATTTACTTGTAAATTTGAAGTTTTTAAAAAAAATACGCGAATACTTTCGGGTCCACCTAATATATACCTACATCATATACTACATATTTAATTAAAGCATTTATTTGAAATAAAACGTATAATATTTAGTAAATAAAATACGTGCATTATTTGATATTTCAAAAATTATATATATGTACATATATAATTATTAAATGCCATTTTCTCAGGAAATTGATGTTTTCCTATTTATAAAATAAGCAAATTCAACATGTACCTACAAATATAACCCCATGAAAAAAGTGAAAAATCTGTAGGGTGGTAAAATGATGCCAAGCTACCCACATCTATCTCCATAGTAGACACCAGACTCCATAAAGTCATTCATCATGTTTTTCTCTTTTATATACAATCGTCACAGTGACGTAGGTACCTTTATTTTTTTGTGTATTTAAATTTGATTTAACATTATATTTTAAATAGGTTTTAGTATCTAGGAATATATTAGATAAAAGGAAATAAATCTTCGCTTAATTACACATTGTATTGCAGTTCCTCTATTTATATACCATTTAATTAATATAATATTGAAATTAATTCAAAAACGTGGAAATTTTTTATAAGGTTCCATCCCTCTTTAGAAGATTTGTATAAAGATTTACGAAAAATTTTGAATTCCTCATTTTTGAATATAACGGATTAACTGTTTGCTATCGCTGACCGGTCGCATCACTTTCATTTAACAAACGACATGGACTCCACCCTGTCGTTAGCTGGTAGATAAATATTACAAAAAAAATGTAAAAAGTGTATCAATCAGCGTTAAGTGGCAGTGATAAGATTATGTGCGATTCTTCATATGTAAGACTAGTTGTGCATCACATCAATTATTAGACCTGTATAATTACGATCGGACGTCAAATATTCTGAACTGTTGTGAAAATGAGATATCTTATAATAAGTAATATATATATTTTCATTGAATTTTGATATTGGATGCCGCTCTGATTTCGCCGCCCCTTGTTGTGGGGTGAAAATAAGAATCGTAAAATGGCCGAAAGAAAAACGTTTAAGTTTCTTTTGAAGACCCTTAATTAAGAAAAGCGTCGCTATTCCGTTTTTATGCGACTGGTTGGCTTCGGGAATTTCTACAAAGAAATATCTGTGACAGTTTGTTGCGTTTAAAAAATTGATTTGAAACAAATAGGAATATTAATATTTTCGGTATTACTTAAAAATAATTCTTAAATGTTATTAATTTGCTATTAAAATAATCAAATTATTATTAAGTAATCCTTTAATGTTGGACTATAATGAAGATTGTAAATAATTGAAAACGAACGGATAAGTTATCCGCTCTAAGTAAATCATATTTTAGTAATATAATTGACTATTTGACAGATTTGACATTTTTAGATGGATCTGTAATAATTAATTTTAATTTTTATTGAGAAAAATTAATGTTTAATTTCATTTCATAAAAAAACTCATTAGTGAGTCATATTGATTTTTATTTTGTCACCATGATTCGAATCTGGACCTTTTCCTATCTGGGTAAACCCGTTGATCAATTTCACTATATCAAGCAATTATATTTTCGACAAATTGTTTTTTCCTGTATATTTTTTTATTTGATTACTTTAATTTGTATTTAATAACATAAATAATTCCATATATACTGTATCACATCTGCATCAGCATTTTAAATTTCAAACTTGAAAAATGAACATTCTGAAGAAAAAGATCACATATCCACTTATCACATATTTCAAAGAAATTGCCACACACTCAAATATAATGTGTCAGTTTTGTTTAAAATTCCCCGGAGGACACTGGAGGACATTGGCATATTATAAATAAGGTCCGTGGAAATTAAAAAATAATAATTTTAAGACCCTTACGACCTTCAAGATAACTAAGAAATTTGATTGATCGAATTAATTTCTAAATCCACCTTCAGTTCAACCGAACCGTAATGAATTTTGACCGGCCACGACTGCAACGGTTCTGAGATCAGCCAATTAATAGTCCGTTCCGAGCTCGGAACCCGAGCCCGCGGGTCACAAGTCGGCTTCCTTTAGCCGGGACGCTCACCCGAAACGGACAAGATGAATGATGAAATGAACGTGATGAAAAATCACATCTGTCGTTGGGGTGGAGAATGCCGTCTTATTTATTCGCTGCTTTATGGCGCTGATACCAAAAGTGAGTAGGTACCCGCTATAATGGCCCGACACAGCGATGTCGGCGTTGCATATATTTATAATTCTTTGTCATTATGTAGTGTGAAGAAGAATTATTAATCTTTAGAATTAAAATCATCGTTTTGACAAGTAGAAGCTGAAAAAATCTTTAGAATTTGATCTTTCTTTTTCGGAAATTTATTACTGAGGTCACTAAGATGAGGCGATTTAAAATAAAGGTGTTATAAATAAATGTCTCAATTATATATGTATTTTTAATTATGTTAAACCAATTTCTGATAGATTTCTGTTAGAAATCTCAATAATTGACGAGATTGCAAGAGAGATGTATGAATGTGGATTGTGTGTCAGGACATAAGCTATATTCTCTCGGCCTGCACCTGCGGAGAAACGGCATGATAGTAAGTTAATTCGATAGTTTAATTAAGACAATGTAGTATAGTAGGTTTAAAACAAATAGATGTGATTGATTTGATTTAGAACAAATCGGTATTAATTCAAATATTGGTTTGTGAATCGTGCGAATGCATCACAAAAAACTTGCCAAATAGCAGGATAGGATGAGGTAATTCAAGAAGAAATTTATTTGGGTGCGGTGATCACGAACATCGGTGAACACCACAACTAGCTGAAGTTGCTACGGACCAGCTTACGATGATGAACAATGTGGAAAGACAGTCACACCTAGCGAGTAACTAAAATTATGTTGGTTCACATTCTTGTCTTTCTAATCTTAATGTATACATCGGATACTTGGATAGTCTGAAATTGCGACAAGCGTAAAACAGATGCCATCGAAATCTCTTACCAGAGATAGATATTACACATTCCGTTATTATTCTTGAGCAATCAAAAAATAAATTCGATAATGATACGTCATTTTAAAATAAACTATTTTGAAAGTAAATGGCTGCCGTGTCACATTTTTAAAGTTGTTAGATTTTTTTTTTTCATCTCTTTTAATAATATTTTAACAGTTATTAGAAATGCGTCTTCATCAGGATAATTTTGTTGTCGAGGTGGACTATTGTTTAAAAGTTATTCGAGTGTTTATAAATATTTCAAAGAAAATTTTATGACATTTTATTTTCTCTATTTTTTATGTTCTCGTTAGTTCCTTTGTTATCGTCTCGTTGTCTAATTATTGAATCCATTATATAATTAGTTTCTTAAATATTGGGATATTGGAATAATGTCGTCTATCATGTTTCGGTTCAAAATCAGTATTTAAAGTTTTAATTTGTATTTATCATCATATCATCATCATAAGAATATCATAGCAATTTGACTGAGGAAGATAAGGAAGATACCTAATTCAAAAACTCCCTAAAACGACTTTTAAATGCTTATGAGTTTTGATTAAAAACGTATATTTTGAAAGCAAATGTACGTAATATTTGTTTTTACATCAGCATTTTTAAAAAGACAATTCTGTAATGTATTTTTTTTCTGTGTATATCATTCTGGCAGCCATGCTAAATTTTAGATCACGTGATCTTCGTTTTGTCAAGCGTTATGATTGGCCGATTTCATTTTAGAGGGAATAGCAACTAATACTCTATCTGGTTTGGGGTATTTTGGAACTAACTTTGATTTTTAACATGCAATATCAATGGATTTAAGTGGCTTTTGGGAGAAATAATGTGTTCTGCATGATGTGATATGAGACGAAGCTATTTAAAAAAAATATATTTAATTTAAAATGTATCGAAGTATGGGTAATTACAGGGCTTACGAATTACCCATACTTCTATATATTTTACATTAAATATAATAAAACGAAAAAAGCTTCGTTTCTATGAGATATTGATTATTTGTTGAATCATTTATTATTTAATAATTAAGCTGAGCGAAAGTATTCAAGTATTTAATGTGTGGCGTTTTATTCTGTCCGTCTATTTTTGTTATCAATATTAAGTAAGATCTTGAATATTATGGATTTCTATTAATAATAATGATATTAAGTAAGAGTTGCACCGTAAGATTGAGAAACACAAGAATTATGGAAAGTACGAAAAAAAACACATTTATTCAATGCATATTAAATGTGACTCCATTTGTCGTACAAAATTTCGTGGAAACGACACCGTATCGCGGGCGACATTACCATTTCTCCTCCTCCGTCCGTCACACATGTTTCCCGCGAAACTGTTTGAAAAATACACATTCTATCGTGTGTGACGTCATATCCGGGGGTGGGCGATATAATATGTCCATTCTGTATTGTCGGGGTTACAAATGGGGTCACATTAGCGGAGGCGGGGGGCGCCATCCGTCTTGCGGCCCGCAACGCTGCGCCGCGGCGCGCCACTGGGCAGCGGCGCGAGATATCACTACTGAACGCTACATGTCGTAGATCATGCCTATGAACATGTTTGACATAATCAATTTTAAGGTGTCTGTCAGAATTTTTCGTTTTTGAAACTGTAATTTTAAACATAATTATGCGCACTACTGTTTAAATTATAATTTTCTGACATTATTTGGATTCAAACAGGTATATTAAATAATAATTTTCAATATCATGTATTTATTTGTAAAGTCTTGTTAATAATCTCGGTGTAATAATAATAAGATATATATAATGAAGTAGCTTTATATGCTGAAGAATATTTATAAATTACTAGCTCCAATAGAGTTTTCGGCGTCTTAAATCTGGAATAATCCACAAATAACCCCGGTCCTCCAGGTTAAGGGTTGCGAAGGAACGACATCCCGTTTACTTGAAAAAGTTAAACATCAAGAAACAGTTACAACATGGAAGAATATGAGATATTATTATATATTCATCTTTCTAACATTCTATTAAATTAGTTGGCTCGAGTTAGAACAATACGAATTAAAATAAAATAATACAATGATGTACGATAAAAATAATATGCGTATAAATAATTACGACAAATTATCAAAGTATTTTATTATAATACTACAAAAATTATTTATACACCAGTGTTTAAAACCTGCAAAAAGCACGGTTTCGTAATACAAAAATAAAAGCAACAAAGTTATTTACACGATTAAATTATTTGTAATAATCAAAAACAATGATAAAGTTTATACATGACGTTATACTTACTGTGAAAAAATTTAATTAAAATAATTACCTACTAATATTACAGTATTACGGTATTCCAATTTACAAATATTTGAAACTTGTTTATTTTTTATTCGAAAAACGTTCACTTAGAAACGAACATATTCATTTAGGTTGTTTATAAATAATAGAATATTGTCACTCAAATTGTCAGTGAAATGTAATATCGATTTCCATTAAAATTTCATCGCGCGTGAGACGCACAGAAGGACATTTCTGGGATATATTATTATTTATCGAAATGTAATTCTTGTGAATCTTTGTACGTACGTGAAAACATCAAATTGATCGAATAAGAAGATCGATCTGTTAAGATGGGTCTGTGAATATGTTATATATAATGTATATGTGCCTGATGTAACGGTTTCGTGTTCTATTCAACGAGGAGTCATCAAGCTAGGTCCAGTGCACATCTTAAAGATAAAACATTTCATAACAATTTATATTTTGCAGTGTTTAAACCCCGTGGATTGGCGTTCGGTTGATTTAAATTACGAAAAATTCTTAATCCACCAGTCGATCGTATTTATTGAATTCATACATTTATCAATTATTTCACCGATATATTTCGTATTTTTTTATGATTATAGCTTAGTTTAAAAAATAAAAATTACTGAACTAAATCATATTTGACCATAGGTCAAATATGAATTAAATATATTAATTAGAAAGATATACATATAAAATCAATTATATCGAAAAATATTATTGTTGCGCCACTGGGATTTGAACCTGGATCTCTTTCCTAACCGGGGAAGGTGCATTATCCAACAATGCTACAGCGACAATATTTTTACGACTATTACTGTAAAAATAAAGGTAGATGGCTCTTTCAAATAATGGAACGATTAAATGTATTAATATCAAAAAGGTAACATATAGGTTCGAAAATTTGTCATTAAAAATATTGTCGCTGTAGCATAGTTGGATAATGCATTTTCCCTGATTAGAAAAGAGATCCAGGCTCGAATCCCGGTGGCGCAACAACAATATTTTTCGATAAAATTGATTATATATGTATATCTTTCTAATTAATATATTTAATGCATATTTAAAATATCACAGACCTATGTTTTGAATAATTACAACTTTACAATAAGAATGTGTTCTCCTAAGAATATGATTTAATTTGGTATCGTGATATCTGCAGACAAGCGACCGATCACCTGTATTAACCAATTGATTCTCTCGAGTTGAAGAAAATTCTGTATTATTAATCTTGATACAAGATTCAAGATTCCCTAACAAATCTTTGATGACGATGTCAGATGTTCTATATTAAAACAAATGAAATAAAGAAATAGCATCTAGATGAGATGACGTATTATGTGTATAATAATTTTAAAATAATAAAAGTTTGTTTTTAAGGCTGCTATGGGATGGCCATGTTGAAAGAATGCCAGATGACAGGACACCAAAGATTATAACCAGGTGGATACCCCAGTGGAAGCGACCTAGAGGAGGATGGGAGGATCTGAGAACTGGAGAAGAATATCCAGGGATAGAAGTCGGTGGAGAACACTTATGAAGGAGGTCAAATCCCACCCAGGGATGTAGTACCGTTGAAAAAGGAAGGAAGAAAATTTTTTTAGTGATGAACAAATCAAATAAATAAATAAAATCTTTTTTAGATGACGTTTTCTGGGTACGTTAATATTAAAATAATAAAAGTTTGCTTTCATAACTGTCAAAACAACATAAATTAATTATTCAGTGATATTTCAAAATGCACGTAATTTTATTTTTATTATACTGCGTGGATAGACGTTGTATTAATGTTTCGCAAAATATTACATTTATTTGAGAATTTCTAAGCTGTAACATTTTGATACATTCACTGTAACCTTCCGTGCTCTAGGAGGAGGACAAAGAGCGGAGTTTTCTGGAAGAAAATGGAAAATGTCAACAAAATGGCGGAAAAGTTGGCGAGGGGCCGGGCGCCATTCTGCAACAGACACATCATTTTTAATACAAATTAGAGGAAATACGGACGGACGAATAAATGAATATGAATTAAATGGGCCACGAACGAAAGAAGGAAATCTCGACAGTGCGTAAGTTTTTGACAAATTTCAGTTTTATGTCGGACGTCGAGATATTTTCTTATACAATAACCTTTGTTATTCTAGACAAATGGACCCATTTATGACCAGGATGTCATACTGTTTACATAAATTTGACCATTTTTTATATCAATGTACATGTATATACCATGTCATATCTTGATAGATAAATATATGTACATATATATAAGGACAATTGTTGTCCCAACGTTTCGGGTAAATCTCATTACTCATTTTCAGAAGTGAAGTATCACTCTGAAACGATCGTGGAACACGTCTTTTCAGGCTGGCAGTTCATAGCTAAGTGAAGTAATTAATCCTTACTGTGTATAATTATGATGTGTAAAATATTTGGCTTTCGGCAATTCTGAAAACTTACATTCTAACATTATACACAACCCATAACATATGCATACACGGAAGAAGTGTCATCATTATTCAAACAAAGTTGAACGCTTGTGCTATGAATATAGGATTAACTTGTTGGTTGATCCTGGAATGTGACTCAGATCCCCTACTACTGGATGGACGAGTGTCTTTACCACTGGACCAACAAGCATGTCAAATTTTTTTATTTACATACATTATACCGTACAAACATTTACATATATATATGTACCCTAAATCGAAATGATTAAAAAAACAATGATAAAAATATTCACGAGGATACGCTGGATTAGATTTGGAACCAATATAAGTGGTACAAGAAGACCGAGATGGATGGGGAAGCATAGTGTAAAAAATATTAATTAATGAGTTAATGAATATTATAAAACTAAATTTAACTTTTAGTGTACAGTGAATAATAAAAGAATTACAAAATTTAAAAATGCGATATAATATGTTCCATATTTTTAAAAATAATTTATATTACTATTATTATTATTTTTTAAATTTTTATTTTTTAATCTGTTATAATTACAATTATACAACACAATAATAAGATTTTTTTTTAGTTCTACAACTTCTCTAAAGAGCATGTGCTTGGTTGAGCTTATATATATAAACGATTGGTTGAAATTATGTATATATTTTCTACCTAACCTAAACTAACCTACGTAGATGAGTTTATGTTAGGTTAGACGAATGATGATATTTAATTGCAAGCACTTAGGATCTAGATATTGAGGAGGAGAGAAAAACGAAGGACGTATATGTTGAAAAATTATATTAAGTATGTAAATAAGTACTACGAAAAGATATAAAATAGATAAATTAATATAGATATGTAACGATGAATGTAATAATTGTTAAATGATTATAAATTTCGCCGAATGAAACAGTGTTTTGGGACTAGATACTGATTCAAAAAGCCACCATAGATGTTTAAGCGATTACTTCTTAAAAACCACCCCTTATTTGATTATTGGAGGGTAGGTACATTTAGTTGAGAAAAAGTAAAACCCCTCTCGTTCTGGGAGATTACGCAGCTACATCCCTATCCCCTAGTACGTTCATCGGCATTCTGTTACAAGAGTCGCCTTTTCGACTGATAAGTACTTCTTCAGAAAGTCAAATAGTAAAAGTATCTTCTGCGAGTGTTTAATTAGCCAACTCATAAAAAAAAGAGTTTAAGTGTAATTTTTTAATTTTAATATTCATAATTTTCATCGTGTTGGAGAGAAATAATATATTTGTATGTACATATTTTAAAAATATTTTTCCGCAAAACAACCAAGAACTCTTTATGTTATCTGTATTATATAAACGTAGACGATTTAAAAAACTTATCTCTCTTGTTTCCGCGATATTCAATGTTCTTTAATGATGTGCTCATGTCTGAATATCGTAACTCTTTGATCTGCTTCTACAACGTAAACTACTTGCCTTCACTATTTGCGATCCTGGGCCTTGTTTAATGTAATTTATATAGAGTGTCCAGCGGAAAAAATCAAGATTAAATTGTAATTGGTCGTGAACCATCAGGGTGAGGTAAGTGGGAGGGGTATTGTTCAATGCGCGTGATTTGCGGAATTGCCAGTCGCAATGAGTCACTGGTCAGGAGCGTACTGGTTCGTGGTTGAGCAATGTGGTGATTCATTGGTTCGTACACGTCGCGCTTTTTGTATTCGCTTTAATATTCAACGAGTAAGTGATGAGCCGAGCACGCAACTTATCTGGTGTTGGGTTCATAAGTTCAGACAAGAAGGGACAATGGTTAAACAAACTCTTTCGGGACCATCAACGTCAGCAGCGACGTTAGAACATGTGGCTCAAGTTTGACGTGAAATTATGCGCAATCTGCGTAAATCGATATGGAAGATTGCAGCTTGTACTGGAATAAAAAATCAACAGTGCACGTTATTTTGAAAAAGAAACTACAGTTTCACCCATATAGACTGAAAATCGTGCAGTTTCTCAACGAAAATGACTATTCTTTACGTGAAACCTTAGCGAGAACAATGCTGGAAGGTTTTGGAACAGCACGAACACTTGGAAACATATTGTACGAAGCACATTTTCATATCGATGACTATGTTAATAAACAGAACATGAATGGTGCCTCGACAACCCAAGGAAATGCCATTAAAAACGTTTGCATTATTCAAAAACGACAGTGTAGTGTGCAGTTTCTGCTCGAGGGATAATTGGTCCTTATTTTTTTAATCAGCGAGAGTCAGTTACTGCTGACGTGTATTTCCAGATGATCAACGAGTTTTTGATACCGCAACTACAGCTATTTTCTGTGTTCAACAACAGAACACAATTTCAGCAAGACGAGGCCACTCCACACACAGCTAGAGTTTTAATGGTGAAGCTGTGAAGAATTTTTCCCAATAAATTAATCAGGGAGTACGGAGACATACCCTGGGCACCTCGGTCACCAGACCTTACACCGTGCGACTTTTTGTGTGGGGAAACCTTAAGTCGAGAGCTTACAGTAATAATCCTTGAACAATTCAGGCCCTACAAGAAAATAACCGCCGTGAAGTTGCTGCCATTGAACCAATGCTTTGCTCTCGCGTGTTCGTAAATTTCGAGTCCGATTGCAAGAGTGTCTTGAGAGAAATGGACGGCATTTAGACGATATTGTTTATAAAACGTTAAATTAGCATCGTTAAACTCAATTTTGTGTATTAAAATATGAGAATAACATTGTAGTTTTTTAAAATTTAATATTAAACTTGAAAATTTTTCGCTGGACACCCTTAATTTCATTTTTTGGACTTAGCCTATCCATCTTGTTGGTGATTGTACTATCACTCTTCGCAATTCCTAGGTTTAATTAATATCTTTAGACTTTATTTATTTTATTTATTGACATACATATTATTGTTATAACAGAGGTGAATATATTATAATATAACACGGTAATATGTTTATTGTGTGGGATGGAGTAGACTCCACCTCTCATATATACAGCGTTGTCCTGGCTACTTTGCTAGACCGAAGTCTGTGTTAAAGTAGCCAGTTTTTTTCGTGCTATTATTTAAGATTCGACAGGAATAAAAATAGAGATAAATTAATAAATATATATATAGAATAAAAAAAAATGATGTGGGAGTGTTGTAGAATTAGTGAATTATTAGTGTAGGCACTGTATAAAGATTATGTTAGAATGTTGAATAGCCATGCTTCTGATTGATCTCTACCCGATTACCGAGACTATTTCAATATCTTCTTAGCAATGTGCATAAGTACGTAAGAATTTTTTTCTGCACGTTTTCTTCAGTTCTGGAGAATGGAGAATGGTATCAGAATCTTTCTTTCCTTTTTAGGGTTCATGTTTTAACTTCATACAGAAGTATAAGAGTTCGTCCTGTCTTGAAGTGGAGAGGATAGATTAATGAAAATGATATTTTAATCTATTTATTAATTAATTATTAATAAGATTATCAAGTATCAGTCGCAATAAAAAACATAATGTTCGTACCGAAGTTTTCAGTTAACATTAATTAAAAATATCTGTGTATGTAGGTAGGTACTTCAAAAGTTTATTTATTAATTTTGATTGACTTTACTAATTTATTTTACTGTTTTACGAGACGCACGCAATGTATGGAATATGATGGAGTATTGCGATCACAAGTCCAAGTTAACTTGCACGGAGACATGTGCCAGTGCCTTGTGGTACCTATACATATACTATTAAAAAATTGCCTTTAAAAACCTGTTCGTTTTCTGTAAGCCTGCCTTCTAAATTACTGTAGCACACGGAATCCAGATTTCGCTGTAACATTAGTTATTTTATCATTTTGTAACATTTTTCATTCAGCTGACAGATATAGATTTTCTTTCACGATATGCACTTCGTGGCAGGGTTACGCCAACCGGCAGTCCGAGGGCGGCAGTTTATAATATTAAATAGAATACTTTGTGAAAAAAATAATTAGTACCTATAAAAATTATAAATAAATATTTTATTGAATTTAATAACTGTAATGTCCTTGGGATTGTGCGTGTATTTGTGTATGAGTGCCACACCGCCGATGCGTGTATGTGTAGCTATAAAGACGGCGCGCGGAATTGCGCGCGTCTCTCTCTTTGCTCGCGGTCCATCGGCTTAGTTGTTTGACATACGAGTGATATACATTATACGAAATTGTAGCTTATTGTAATAAAAGATTAATTGTTACAAAGTCTATTTATTGGACCTTTACGTACGAGGTGTACACTGAAGACGTACGAGATGTCAGTACTTTACAATAACATTGAATGATTTACAAGAAATATATTTGACATCAAATAATAATAAATTTATAACATTGTTTATAAAACCATCACATGATAGTAGAATTTCTTTTGAGTTTTTCTATCGTGTATCGATCTGCCGATATATATATATATTTATATTAATCGGGTGATAATGAAAATTTTTCAAACATCGATATATTTTTTGAAAGCGTTGTAAAGCGTGAAAGCGTTGTTGTCTCGTTTTATAAAATTTTGTTTGTGATCAGTTGAGCATTCGCGTTTTCTAGTGAAATTTTAAAAATCTTACAAATTCTCTCATCGTATTATGTTTTTTTTATTACGTAAAAGGAAAAAATTGCTGTTTATAGAACTCATTTTGTAGATGATTCAACATGCAGAAAATGCAAAATACAATACTTAATTTTGATAATATTTTTTTAGTGCATAGTATATAGCCCGGACCTTGCACCTTCTGAATATCATTTGCTTCGATCTTTGCAAAACTATTTTAACGGTGTAAATGAATCAAATTTGCAAAACCACTTGCATCAGTGTTTTGTTAACGTATAACGTATAACGTCGTTATAATTCAGGATGTAGATCATCGATTAAAATGGCAAACATAATTGATTAAGCTTAGTTCTGAATTATGAAAAAAAATATTATTAAATCATTAAAAACAGAACGAATATGATTTAATAATTTGACGAAAGACACGTCAACGCACACTTATATAAACACAAATACAGTTTTTCTTGTTTCTAATACTCGTAAATAATTATATTGAATAGATATATTAAACAAGTAATAAGTGGATTCTTATACATGCCTTTGTGTTGTACAATATAATTGAATACTAAGAATAAATGCTATAATAATTCTAAATAAAATATAATAGCGGTCGTGTGCGGTCAAATTGGCATACACCTGGGCGGCACGTACTCCCCTTTGGCGTAGCGCGACTGGCACCGACACCACCACAATTGTACGGTTCGAGCCTAGTGTAATGCCCCATTACCGTATGCGAGATCATCGGAGTGTGATCTTTCGGTGCTTTGTTGAATACTACCTGAGTGATAATTTAATATATGTAACGTTTATATCTAGATGCAGACGAGAAACTGCAAGAAAATTGCCGACACCATATTAATGGCTTAATACCAAGTATCAATTAAAATCTACTTGCGTTGCTGAGACATTATTTAACAAAATTTGTTAATGTAATTGGTTGAACATCTTAGATACGTAACGTAACACATTGTTAAGAATATGCGATAGTGCAAGAAAATTACAGATTTTATTTAACGTAAAGTATGTATAGGTCGATTTTTTGGTCATGACACTTCAAGAATGTGTTGTGTACCGATTATTATTATTAAGATGTGATTAATATTATTTCATTCCCTATTCATGAAATAATTAAACAAATTGTAATAACAATATTAGCAATATACCATCGCTAATAACATCACAACAGCTTGAAAAAAACTGTCTACTTTAACACAGACGGCAGTCTAGTGAAGTAGCTAGGACAATGCTGCATATATCAGAGGTGGAGTCTACACCATCCCACACAATAAACTACGAGTATATACTTAATTGCAATATAATTGTATCTTGTGTTTATCATGTTATATTATAATATATTTACCTCTGTAACAACAAAAACGTGTATGTCAATAAAGTATAATAAATAAATATATATACTAAGAACAAATTCGTTAATGGCTGACTGTACGGTGCCATGAGTAAAAAATCGACTTGTAGTGCATGTCATAGGAATAAGGAAGTGTAAATCATTATCATCATCATCGGTCATTGTCAGGTCGTTACTGGATAAATGCCTCCCCGTTACTTTGCAACTCTCTTTGATCAACTTCTCTATGTCACTTCCACTGCTCCGATAATTTTGTTTGTCCAACGAGTCTTGGACTCTTTTTAAAAAACAATTGTATTATGACTCATGACCAGAAATTTTCACCATGCCTATCCGTCGTTCTATTTATGACTTATTGATCCGAGATAATTGAAATCAATGACCATTTCAAGGTCTGGAATACTCGTGGTTTTATTCATCGATTATCTGTGCGTCTCGCAATATGGCGGGTCCATTGTCATTCATTATTTTCAGAAGAACCTTGGTCTGCGTTCTAACTCCGGACAATGTCAATTACTTGTCCACATAATGTCAATTTGTCAATTACCGGTCATAATATAAAAACACTATTTCGATCATTCGTATACAAATCTTATTCTGTTTAAAAAATATTACTACCGGTCAGCTGTTCGTGATACCAACGAATGGATACTAAGTTTCGTGACTATGAAGTAAACTAGAAATGACGAAAAGAAACTTTCTTTACTTCAGACACATTTTCGCAATGAAAAACATAATATTTTAAAAATTATTATGCAAATGAAGTTCAAGTTTTACTACTGTAGAAAAAAATAATCTGGCCAGTGGCGCAACAATTCTAGCGCCGGTGACGGTGAGGCGTAAATAAAAATAAATTGTCTCGGCTGTGCAACCTCGTAAAGTAGCTCAATGTTCTAACTGTCGGTCATCTTCTATTGTTCACCTTCCGTAGGATAAACTGCAACCTGATCAACCTGAAAACGAAGCTTTTCGTCCTATTCCTAACTCGTGAGGCTGATTCTATACGTATCTATTCAACTAAATAATTATTCTATGACAATGAAACCGTTAATTATAGATAATTATCTTTGGAATCAAGAAGTGGCCATCTCGTTGACATAATATAGGTATTAGATATTTAAAATAAAAATTTCCTAACTCGTTAATTTTTTTTTTATAAAAATATTTTATTCATTTTAATATTTATACTATAAAAATGCACATCGACTGGGAGATGTTTAGAGGCAGAACATTCTGATGAATGATTTCAGTTAATGTGTACTAATTACAGCATGCGCCTTCACTACCGATCATTATCGTTTTAAATTACCTCTGTTCTCTGATGTGAAGTATAAATTTACAGATATTTAATAGCTACCTATAATAGAAATTAAAAATGTACGACTGCAATTTCTAACTTATGGCAAGCATGGTGCGAGCAAGCACATCTTCATAGCTGATTGATATCATACTACTAATAATACAAACTGATGTTATACTGCTGATTTAACCCTTCCAAAGCCATGCCAAGTAACACAGGTCTACCGCCCAAATTAATCCTGTAATATTTTAGTAAAAACAATATAAAATTTATATTTTAGTTAATTCTAAGAAATACATTTTCGCTTCGAAATGACTAGGGAAAAACCAATTTTGTAAAGTGAATCCTACAAAATAATTAGTTTTCAATTAATTCAATTCATTGTAAAATTAATACTTTGGAAAAGTACAATTTGTGGTAAGATATAAAGAGACTACGCATTCATTTTACAGTGAAAAGAATAACAAACAAACGAATCTAATTACTTATGATGATTACTCCATGTCATGTTACTCCTTTTTCACATTTAATGCTCAATATTTAGAGTAAATTTATGGCATCAACTATTTAAGATAAAAACATCTACTTTATTACGTTAATACGAGTTGATAGCGTAGTTGAGTATGGGTATTTACTATCATGGTATGGTAGAGGTTAAAGGAGTTGAATATATTAAGTATTAAGTCCTTGAAATAAAACCATCTCTATAGCGTAGTTAGAAATGTAAATATTTTTTATATTCACTTTGAATCCAAGATTTATTCTCAAGAGACTGAAACACACAATTACGTAGTAATTAGTAACAAGCGTTTAAGTACTATTTTGGCCAAAATCGAGTTAAATCGATTTAAAAATAAATCGTGTCGTTTTATATATTCATCACTATCCATCGTGCAAGTATCAAGTATTTGCGCTATTACGATTGTATAAAAAATGGAAAATATAAAATTTGTTAGTTGAACTTAATTTCTACATATGCTGTTAAGTATTATGTTTGAATTTTGAAGCAATTAATAATTCAAAGTCATTTTTTATATCCGTTTTTATTTGAATTTGTTTTCCGCTAAAAAATATTGTAAGGATCTAAAAAGATGATTGTCGCTTGGGGCAATATCCGGAGAATACGGTGAGTGAGGAAGAAATTACCAAAAAATTCATCGTCTTTTTCGAAACGTGTGGGTGAGCGTTGTGCTGGTGTAAAATTACCTTTCCTCGATTTATAAGAGCTGGTCTTTTTAGAGTCAGAGCCTTTTTATAATGATCTAACTAAGCACAATATGTGTCTGTCCTAATTGTCTACCCATAATATAATATTTCACCACGAATTGCGCCCTTTATATCCCACCAAATGCATAAAATTATTTTCTTAGGGTGTAATCCTGTTCTTGGAGTAGGAGTTGGGGATTGATTGGCACTCAACAACTACCTCTTACGCTTTGTGTTGACGTAAAGAATTCACATATCATCTCCAATGACAACACGACTCAAAAATGATTCATTCTGTTCTCTAATCATTAATGATTGGCATATTAAAATGCGCTGTACGAGATTCTTTTAAATGTCTGTAAACTAATGTAGGAGGCATATTGAGTACCTGTACTACTCTAGCTACTCTAATATAGTCACTTTCAATCACTTTAAACCTACATGATCTTCTTGATAGATTTTCAATGTCAAAATTACCGGAATTAATTTTTTGAACCACATTTGACACTTTCTTTGTTTAACTGCATCCTTGCCTATTACATTACTAATGTTTTTAAGTGCTATTGTCGCATTATGTCAAAGTTGAAACTCATAAAGCATAATATAGCGTAATTTAATGTCTTTCCTCTTCACTGCCATTGTTCTTTATGGGTCGAAAATATATATCCCGTTACTAAAGTGAACCACCGACACGACCACTGTTGACGAATACCGAAGGAATACTAAAAATATCTTTAGTTTACAAAAAGTAATGCGTTTGAGCAAATGTAAGAAAACAATGCAAAGATTTATGGAACAACCGACGTACGAGAAAACATGGTCCATGGTATGTTCTTTAACAGTTGCAGTTTTAAGTAAGGAAAATAATAATATTGACTATTAAATAAATACCGGATCAAGCAAAAGTAATGGATATGACAGAAATAATAAATAGCTCATCTAGAGTGGAACTGGGTGGGGCAGTTGATGAAATTTCGGACGAAGCAACTGTTGGACTGAAATGGAGAACGAAACACAAGTATGGTAAGATGATTAGACAAAATTAAATCAAAATTAAAAACAAAATAAAAATCGAGTAAAAGAAGGAAAGGTCTGTATCCAACACTGAAACATTGAAACCTGATGATAATGATGTGGATATTTGAGGTAGTACTGATAAAATTTCGAAATCAAATACAGTGAAATCTCGATCGATCGTTCCTCGAATAATCGTTTTCCCGCATGTGTCGTTTATGTCTTCCAGTCCCGAATTAATTTCATACAAAACACGCAAAAATAGATCGCATCAATCGCATCTTTTTACCGCATCAATCGTTTAAATTACGCAGCACATTTCGTTAAAATGGCTTATTTTATAATTGCCTGCCTAACGGCACATCGACGTTATAGAGCGAGTTTTTTTATGCATATTCAACAACTGATGCCAAAAAAAATGTCATTTGCAACACCGAAAAAATATTGTTTAAATATTGGTAATAACGCAACAGCCAAGACACATGATAAAAGATTATGTATGATACAAAATTTAATTTAATTTTTTTTTTGTTCCTATGCAGCTTTCTAATTTTATTTGTATTTAAACACATTCATTTACATGTGAAATACGTATCTTTTTTAAAATGTGATGTATGAATGTAACTTTTTTCTATATTTACGCATTCATTGTTTTCCCGCATTCATAGTTTCTTTTAGTAGGTTCCTCCAAAAACGATAGATAGTCGTTCCATTGTATCTATTATGCATTCAATATATTAATATTTTTTTATTAAATTCAGCATTGTGAACTCGAACTTTAAAAACTTTTTTTGTGTAATATAAAATTAATCTTTTATAACGTCAAAGTTGAAGAGAAATATAATTATATGAGTTTGAAAAAAAACATCTAACATTACTTTTCCAATAAGTACGATAATCTATATTATATCTGTATATGCAGTATATATCACTATTATTTTTATAAATAGTATGTAAGTATATAAGGAATTGTAAGGTAATGAATGCATTTGTAATAATAATTAAATAGATAAATATATGTAATCGTCGAAAATGAAAACGTACACATTCGTGAAAGCAGATTATTATTTGATAATCTTTTGTGGGTATAAAAATGAGATATTCACCAATAACATAAGAAATATTTTTTCTTATTAAAGTATTGTGTTGTATTCTGCTATAAAAATAATGTTTCCGAGTTCTACAAAACTCAAAATCGATAATCAATTTAAGGACATGTTAAGAATCAATAAAACATACACCAATCATTCCTAATCAACATCACGTATGTTTTTATTAATATTGTATTAAATTATTACTTAACCTTGCGCTAGTAAGTTTTATTTATGATATGCGCTTCGTTGGAATTTTCTCGGCAGAAGAACGAACTCCCGCGCATCGTCGGCAATTGCGTGTCAGGGCAAAAGAAATTAGTTTTGAATGTCTTTTCCACCGCGCATAAATAGTTCCGCCCCGCGTCGCCAGGCTTATCTGCATTTAAACTGCCGACCCCCGGCGCACCCACCTATAATTTAATCATAGTTTTATGCAAATGGCCCCGGGTAAAAATGGCCACGACGTCGGCGGCGGTACCGGCGCGGCGGGTGTGGATGACACCGTTTCCGCGAGGGGTGAGTTATGCACCCTCGGATGGAATCGATACTGTGACAGGGTAGATGAGTGACAAGAAATATGTGTGCATCTCTTTGGAACTCTTCCTCATGATTGAGGGTGTCGATTGTACGTAAGTTTGCCTTATTATCACCACCTTGACTAGCATAGATCGAACCTCATTTGATTTAGAGGCACCTGGACTATTTCTCATCTAGTCGACGACATTCCACTTCGCAGTATTACTAACTTGTTTCTCTAAGACGTAGCATTACGGGAAGCCAATCACGCATTATATATTGCAAAATAAATGTTTTTAAGGAGAAAACATTTTTGTTGTGAAGTTGTATTTTCTGAACATAGTTCGGACTAAAAGATATGCAGAAAAAATCTATTTATCGATAAAATATTTTAAATACTAATTAAATGTATTAATTAGAAATATATACATATAAAATCAATTTTATAGAAAAATGTTGTTATTACTACCGGGATATCTTTCTGATTAATACATTAAATTAGTATTTAAAATATCACAGACCTATGTCCTGAATAATTACAACTTCACAATGAGAATGTGTTCTCCTTAATAATATGTAAGTTGTATCAATGTATCCAAAATTTAATAAAAACATGAATTCTTCATTCTGGCATCTCAAAGGTATACTTAAATATATTAATTAGAAAGATATACATATAAAATAAATTTTATCGAAAAATATTGTTGTTGCGAAAAATATTTACTCAAATATTTGAGATTCCGTAAAAAAAATGTAGATGGCTTTCCAATAATGGAACGATAGATGTATTAATTTGAAAATGTGTAACATATAGGTTCGAAAATTTGTCGTTCACAGTAATGTCGCTGTAGCTTACCTTCCCCGGATTGGAAAAGAGATTCAGGTTCGAATATCGGTAGCGTAACAACAATATTTTTTGATAAAATTGATATAATATGTATATCTTTCTAATTAATACATTTAATTAGTATTTAAAATATCACAGACCTATGTTCTGAATAATTGTAACTTCACAATAAGAATGTGTTCTCCTTAATTATAAAATATTTTGGAATTCGAACCTGGACCTTTTACCGTTACCATTTTTGCTACAGAAATCGTACAACAAAAGCGCGTTACCATTTTTGCTATAGCAATCGCACAATAGAAATGTGTTCTTAAAAATATATAAGCTGTATCAAAGTTCATCCAAATTTATTATATTGGATTAACTAATTTAATTCTGGCGTCTCCTAACGTGTTTTACTTAAAGGTATTTTTAAAGTTGATCGCTTTTAAAAATGGAATAATAGATGTATCAATTGGGAAGATTATAATAAATAAGTTTACAATTTGTTGAAAACGTATTCTATTGTTAAATTCGAAAATAGAAACATGCTTCTCTAAATAGGAAAAGGTCCAGTTTCGAACCCCGGTAGCATCGTTACATTTTTTCAATAAATTAATTTTTCTGTATATTTTTCTAGTTGATTCATTTAATTTGTATTCAAAATAAATGTGTTAATTTATTTCATTCGGCCACAGAGTGCGTCAAAATAGATTTCCCTGGTCACAACTTGGCGGGAGAGTCCGGGACCGGGACTTTGGAGATGCATTACAAGTGCAGTCTCATCTGATCGAGGCCACAACATGGCAATACTGGCATGAAGGAAGGTAGATGAAGCGCATGTTGCTAATTTATTGCAATAAAATGAAAAATTGTTTAACTCAACTAGGTTCAAAATCACTCAAGGACGCGGTCAAATATATTTATTAAAGATGATTATCATCAGTGGCGTGCAGTAGATATAGATATAGGTTATGCTGTTACCAATGACATTATACAATCATATAAAATTCGAGTACAATATTTGTACTATCGATTAACCAACATCTTTAGACAAAATAAATCCGTCGTTTATATGACCCTACCATGTATTTATATGTAATTTTAGCATACTATTAATAGTGTTTTTAAAGTATAAGTTTTAACGTAAAATAATACCTTCTAATGTATGGACGTCTCTACGACTGAACATGATTCATTTATTGTTTGAAAATACTCTATAAAGGAAATAATTATTTCTATTAAAGGTTAACGTAGGGAATAGTTCTGCCAATTGTTTTTTATTTTTCCCAAGTCAAAAATCAATCCATGCACCAAATTTAAAGAACAATCATGAAATCAATATGTTAAAAATAGTAAGATAGTATAAAAGAGGAAGTAGATACTTCAATGACTTGCACGCAGTTGTAAGCCTTTCTAATGTTATTCTGTTAAAAAAAACAGCATAGGTAACGACTCCATACGGACGGAAAATAAATTTTCAATTCAATAAATAACCAATTATATAACTTGAGTAATTCACTAGCTTAAAGACAGAACAGAGTAATGTAAATAGCTCGATGCGGCGAATACAAAAGAGCGTCACGGATACAGCGGTGAGTTGTCGTGGTAGTTTTAAGAATTAACCAATTAAAGTCTCTACTGGTACATAGATGGCGCTAACTGCAAAATAATATTTTCGTTTATGTTAATACAATTATTTAATTTTTGTTTCTCAGAAATTTTAGTAATGCACAGCTTTTTTGCTTGTATTTTGATTATCATAGACTTTTGTTAGGTTCAAAATCTTTTTGTTCTTTCTTCTTTTATTTCATATTTTTTAATTATTACGTTATTGAATATTTTGTTGAAAAGTATTTAATTTTATGAAAACTTCCAAGATATGTCAGTTTGTATATATATATATATATTATCTGTATATTACCATTATATTTTCTTCTGCGTCGTAAATAATTTTCAACTCGATTTTCTTTAAAACATAAAATTCTCTCCGCTCTTACAGAAACTTGTAAAGAACTCTTAAAGTAAAATGCACTTGCACAAAAAATATCTATTCTTAAGCGAACTGGCGTATTCACTGTTGCAAAATGGTGAACCACGGGAGTAACCAGAATATACTCGTACATGGCGCTGGCCAGGGGAATTAAACCATTTTGGAATCCTAAAAAATATATGTTTTTTTAAAGTTTTCATTATTTTATATATAAAGTTAACAGTACTGAATTTTAATAATAGTACTAGTATATATAGTATACATACATTTACATTATTCAAATAGAAAAATGAATTGCTTTTTTTCTTCAAAGAATTCATCAGAAATTTTCAATATTTTTATTTTGTTAAAAATTTTACTTCACATTATTATGATATTCATATCTATCATGAAACAAAACTTGCTGATGTATCGTACCGAGTAATTTAATAATATAAACAATTATGTTGATTATGTCTGATTATATGTAACGTTAATAGTAACAAAACTTTACAACAAATAACTAGTGATGAGCTAAACCGTTATTTTAACTGTTATTGTGAAATTTGTGTTCGATTGTAGTGATTATTAGTAATTGATTATTCATAATTCGATGAGCAATCACTGATATACTGGAAACTAAACCTCTAACAGTTAAATATCAGTTACCAATCATCGATATAAAATAAATACCAAAAGCACAATCACAGTCACAATAACGTTTAGCTCATCACTATAAATAACCTTCGGAGATCAATGTACTTAGCTTTATTTATTTAACCACTATATATTGCTAATATTATTGATTACAATCGAATATATTTAATCCCGTTTTCATACACAACGCATTGAAAAATAAAAAGAGAAACAGATGTACAACACACGATACTTGCATAATTTCATATATTTAGGTCATCATAGAAGGAACTCAAACTAAGAAAACAAGCTCCACATAATCGTCTTATTTTTTGATCATAAAATTTAACTGAAACAGCCTTCCTACTCTATAGTAGTATTTATTGAAGGAATCAGTGCTTCTTTTAAATCGCCTTAAAATTGAATAATCTGATATAATTGTATTATGGAATCAGTATTGGAGATAATTTTTTTTTAATTAATTACTACTATTTGATTGATTTTTCCTTGTTTTTTAGAATTAAGGTTTTGATTTTTTCCTAGTTCTTTAAACATTTTGAGAATGTGGTATGTATTAAAATTATTTTACCGTGCACGCGTGCCTTGGATTTAAATCGCCTTAAAATGAAATAATCTGATATAATTGTATTGAATATGAATCAGTAATCTCATTGGAGATAAATAAAAAATAAATTTAATAACTACTAGTTGATTGATTTTTACTTGTTTTTAGAATTAAGGTTTTGATTTTTTCTTAGTTCCTTGAATATTTTGAGAATGTGGTATGTATTTAATTTTTTTTACCATGGCACGGGTGCCTTGGATTTTCGACCCTTGGTATAGACTATACAGAAAAGAATCAAGTGACTGGATAGGTTACCCGGCAGAAGATAAGAAAATATATCATTGCAGGATACATCTGTAAATGTGTATATTTGTAAAGAATGTTTCAGAGAATACATAGATGTATAAATTTTTTATCCAAAACCATATTATCACTGTACTGATTTGAATGCCATATAACTGACTCTATCAACTAAAACTTACAGTGGAATCAGCAAGTCTAAAATTTTATAGTTTGGAAGGTATGTTATGAGTTTTGAAAAATGAACAGATCGTAAAGTCACCCCCACCCCAGTTGGGGTCGAATTTATGTCAACTGTGCAGATGATGCCTCACAGAAGAATATGCAGGGCGTTCTTCAGAGAGCATAGTCAATCAGAAATTTCGTATTATGAGGTATTATATTAATAACTTGTGGTTATAAACTCAACGCATACAATCAAATGTGGATACAATGCAATTTTAATAATTATAAATGTGTGTATTGAATCAATTTTAAATATACTTGGTAATTTTCAAGGCAAAAATAATTGATATTATTTTTGTAGAATTACTATAATATAAATGATTGTAAACTAAAAAGCGATTGAACTATCACATTGTATTTCACATTGTTCAATACTAAAAATGTAGATATATCTACATATAAAAATATATATCTAAATATGAATTAAATATATTAATTAGAAATATATACATATAAAATCAATTTTATCGAAAAAAATTGTTGTTGCGCCACCCGGATTCGAACCTGGATCTGTTTCCTAACCGGGGAAGGTGCATTATCCAACTATGCTACAGCGATAATATTTTTAGCGACAATTTTCGAACCTACATGTTACCTTCTTGATATAAATACATTTAATCATTCCATTATTTGAAAAAGCCATCTACCTTATTTTTACAGAATCTCAAATACCTTTGAGTAATTTGATAGCAGACGCCAGAATTATCAATTCATTTTTATTATATTTTGGACACATTGATACAACTTTATTATTAGTAAAACACATTCTTATTGTGAAGTTGTAATTATTCTGGCGTCTGCTATCAGATTACTCAAAGACGGTCTGTTCTGAATAATTACAACTTCACAATAAGAATGTGTTCTCCTAAAAATATACATTATTTTATTTTTATTTTTAAGGAGAACACATTATTATTGTGAAGTTGCAGATTTTCTGAACATAGTTCTGTGATATTTTATTTCAAGGTAAAATGAATCAACTAGAAAGATACACAAAAAAAATCAATTTATTGAAAAAATATTTTAGTTACTACCGGAATTCGAACCTTTTCCTATTTGGGGAAATGCGTTATCCAGTTTATATATACAGATATGCTGTATAATGCATTTCCCCGGATAGGAAAGCGTCCAGGTTCGAATCCCGGTAACAATTAAAATATGATTCCGATAAATTGATTATTTCTGTATATCTTTCTAATTGATTAATTTTAATTTGTATTAGATATATTCTAAAATCACTTTCGAGGTTTTATTATTTCTTTAAATAAATCGTTTTATAAAGCGTTTCTAATTTAATGATAATATTGGGAAAGAATTTCATTAAGCCAATTTTCATCATTGGTCCATGGCACGCAAAACTATCACCGTGTCCGAAGATTTTAATTAAAATTTATTTCCGAAAAAATCTCCGAATACAATATTCCGATGTAATTTTTTCCCTTTTTAATAAATCGTCCCTTGCTCCGGGGTCGCGTGGCTCAAAAAAACTCAGTTTTTCCGAATAATATAATTTGTTTCGCAAAAAAATATTTTTTCTGGCCACCGTCCTCGGCTTTGGATATTAAGTCGCAGCTACACACCGGATCTGAGTCAAATTTTTTTCGAGTTCTAGCTCAGATTTATTCCATATTTTTTTCAATTCTATCGCCGCATTTTTCTCGTAAACCGAGCGAATGTACAGTGTGGTTCAATAAAATAAACGTTTTATTTATTATTTTTAATATAAAACTATTATGTGATGGAATTTAATACAGTTTGTTATTATTATTATTATTCTTGTATCACAAAGAAAATGCGTCTGTAAGTACGTGACTGATGAAGCGAAATTTACGAATTAATATTCACGTAATTTTAATAAATTACGTGAAAATCTGCTTATCTCTTTAGAGACTTCTAGTTCTGATGTAATGTAGAGTTTCCAATGTGTTTGAAATTAAGTATTTAGTCATAATTTAAGTTATTTTTATCCCAGTTCAATCTTTTTTTTTGTACACAATATTTTATATTAAACTCATCTTTATTATATTTAAACGTAGTAAATTTAAAATTAAAAAAAAAATAAAACTGAACATTCAGTGCAGATAAATGAATGAATATTGATATATAATAAATTTATCCATTGAGTTTGATATTTGAAATTAGATAAAAATTTATCAATTATTCGTTAAATGTATATATTTAATTTAATTACACAAAAGAATTGTTAAAAATATTTAGATACTGATAAAATGTTTTCATGACATCGAAGTATTAATGTATGTTAAATTTACATTTTTAAATTGTATTTGGCGGATTTTAATTTTCAAATTGTACAAAACTTTATTGATTTTTACCTCGGTTCAAATATCAGTAAGTTTAAAACAACACAAAACTTTATATACACCCTATACACCCATACATACTCGCACACCCACCGCTGACGCTTTCGTAGATTGTTCCAAGGGAAGTTGCGAGGCAGAGGAGGGGTCCTAATGACCGCGGGAGGGAAGGGTATCACCCCTTCACGTGTATTGGTGAGGCATTCTTTATTACACAGAACTCACAAACACACTCTCAGACGCCATCCATCCACACGTTGGAAGTTTACTACACCACCGTGACAAAAGTGTTTGAGTAACAGTATCGGTGTGTCACTTTGACAGGATTTTTTTTTTAGCTTTGTTACCTCGTACCGTCAAGTGAGCGGTTGTGACTCCGCGCTGGTGTCACTTCGATGGTTTTCGTAGTTTTTCCAAAGCGGCGTTTTCTTTGAATGTGTTTCAGAATGAAATATAAATAAAAATTGTTGTGTAGCTCTTGTGGAGACGAAGCTGTTTTGTGAAATGTGTGATTGAATGCTGTCTTTCAGTTTTGCAGTGGGTGTATTGGGATGATATATTTAAAAGATCGCACTATTCTGTTGTTCTAGAACATTTTACAGCTATTTAATAAAATGTTAAGAAATTTGTTTATGCGATCGATTTAGATTTTAAATAATGCGAGTGAGTACGTACTCAATATAATGTAATACAGTTATTAGGAGAACACATTCTTATTGTGAAGTTGTAATTATTCAGAACATAGGTCTGTGATATTTTAAATATATTAATTAGAAAGATATACATTTAAAATCAATTTTATCGAAAAAAATTGTTGTTGCGCCACTGGGATTTGAGCCTGGATCTCTTTACTAACTGGGGAAGGTGCATTATCCAACTATGCTACAGCGACAATATTTTTAGCGCCAATTTTCGAACCTATATGTTACCTTTTTTTTTTTTTATATTAATACATTTAATCGTTCCATTATTTGAAAGAGCCATCTACCTTATTTTTACGGAATCTCAAATACCTGTGAGTAAACTGATAGCAGACGCCAGAACTATTCTGATATTGAATTGATTTTATATGTATATCTTTCTAATTAATATATTTAATTCATATTTTTAATACAGTTAGACAGAAAATTGAGCTACACTGTGTTCATTGTGTATATGTACATAATTAGTAAAAAGCATTTTAAAATATGTCTTGAAGTACAAAAATATGTGTACCCGTAGTTGTATTCCGGTGTGTATTCTAATTAATGTTAAAAAAACTGATAAATTAATAAAAATGTTTTCTGAATTTTTTAAAATGTAATTTAAACATAATCCCAATACGTGTATGATTCAAATAAAATTATCGGTGTTTAATAAAAAAAATAATGAAAATAGACGCGTCACTGAATTAAGATATACATTGACGAGATTAACCAGACTAATTAATATAAGTACTGGTGACAATCCGGCCTTTGTCGAAAGAAAGAATTGTTTTTTTAAATTTTCAGTGACATTTAATTTTACAGATTACTCAAAGGTATTTGAGATTGGCTCTTTCAAATAATGGAACGATTAAATGTATTAATATCAAAAAGGTAACATGTAGGTTCGAATATTTGTCACTAAAAATATTGTCGCTGTAGCATAGTTGGATAATGCACCTTCCCCGGTTAGGAAAGAGATCCAGGATCGAATCCCGATGGCGCAACAACAATATTTTTCGATAAAATTAATTTTATATGTATATCTTTCTAATTATTATATTTAACATTTAATTTGGTTTAATAAAAATTGGTTTATTTGCACGCATTTTGTATTGAACTTATTCTATTTCTTAATTATGAACTCTGAGATAAAATTATATTGTAAACAAAAATACATACGAGTATTTTGAATAAAAACTATTGGTCGTTACAGACATTATTTGTTACACGCAAATATATGGATAGTTTCTTAGTTATTGCAATATTTCATTATACCTTTGTATAACTAAGTTTTTTGGTAAGTAATTTAAAATTAAAATAAGATTTATTTGATAAATAGTACCAAAGTAGTACTTAACAATAATATTTATAATAAATCTCTAATACTATCTAAATCTAAATAAGAATTATAGATTCAGTTATGTATATGATGTTATCATTACGCCTTTTGTTGAGTAATACTATGTTCTGATTGGCATTATTTAACTGGTAAAATCAGTAATGCGTTTCATAACCGTCAGTTAGCATTATTCCATGAGTTATTTTATCCCACTAATATTAAAGTAATCTATCGAAAAATTATTAACCAAACCAATAGAATTGTAGCCAGAGTTCACTCTAAGCTGAGTGGATGAGCGGCTGCCCAGCTCACATTCACGTTTCAAACCTTCAGAAAGTTTTAAGTGAGAAATTAAAATTTAAAAAAATAGAAACATAACAACCATGATTCCAGAGTTAATCACGCATTGCCTATATCCAATAGTTACACTAATAATGACATTTTTTTGGATGTGTCGCTCAATTTTAGAAGGTAAAGAAATTAAACGATCTCTTTATTATATTATTTATTTATTTTGGATGGTTAAATCGTTATTTAAACCGTTATTGTGTTCGTTTCTAAGGCTGATTAGTAACTTAAATATGAATTAAATATATTAATTAGAAAGATATACATATAAAATCAATTTTATCGAAAAATATTGTTGTTGCGCCACCGGAATTCGAACCTGGATCTCTTTCCTAACCGGGGTGTCCAAAATTTAATAAAAATGAATTGATAATTCTGGCGTCTGCTATCAGTTTACTCAAAGGTATTTGAGATTCTGTAAAAATAAGGTCGATGGCTCTGGCAATTGATGGAACGATTAAATTTATTATTATCAAAAAGGTAACATATAGGGTCGAAAATTGTCGCTAAAAATATTGTAAAAATATTCGATTTCCGGTGGCGCAACAACAATATTTATCGTTAAAATTGATTTTATATGTATATCTTTATAATTAATATATTTAATTCATATTCAAAATATCACAGACCGTCTGTTCTGAATAATTACAACTTCACAATAAGAATGTGTTCTCCTAATGATTAGTAACTGATTATTCGCGATGCTTCGAGAACAATAACTGGTACACTAGAAAGTTTAACGTCCAACAGTTAAATCTGTTTCAAATCATCGTCATAATCACAGTCACGTAACGGTTTACCATCACTAATTTATAATGTTGCAAGTCGATGTATATATTTAAAACAAAATACACGTGCGTGTTATTTTTTCAGTACAAATTTCATCGCTAAGGAAAGTCAATGATCAACTGAGGCAGTAAAAAAATTAAACGGAACATTGAAACATCAAATAACATGTTTATCCGGTAGAGCGTTGTTTGGATGGATAGTCTTTTTTTTTGATAAATAATATCATTTTTAATGTTTTATTTTTCAGCGGCTGTTTCGTTCGAATGGATAACTTTATAACTCTTGTGAGAACCCGGCCTAACGCGCCAAGTCACCAACGCGGCTTCGACTGTTCCTTCGCACCATCTCTAATCTATTGTGTAGCGGTTTCTTTCAATAAACACCGTAGACTCAATGAAAGTCCTCGGGAGTGGCGCCCTTCAAACTAGATGCTGGACAACTCTTTTTATCATTTTTAAAAATAGTATATTTATTTTTCTTGAGTTGTAAAAGCAGTTTTTTTTAGTGGTTTGTTTTTCGAATTGGCAACACTTTCTCCGGAGACAGCCAATTTGATAGTTGACAGCTGATTTGTGGTCAGTTTGGTTTGCCATTTCACCGTGAATAGACTTACGCCAGAACAACGCTTGGAAATTGCGTAAATTGATTTCGAAAATTGTGGTTCAGTTTGCGAAACTTATTTTACGGTCGATATAATCGTCCATCCGAGCAAGTAATTCGAATAATCATGGATCGTTTTCGCACCACGCATACTTTAATTGATAATACAGATCCGCAAAGACATCGTACAATGCGCACCGAAGAAGCTGTTGTGGCAATGGAGTGTAGTATTGAGGAGGACCCGAATTTTATTGAATGAAATATTCTATAACCGCATGTTTTTGCGTAATGGACTTGTGAATTGGCATCCAAGATCGTGTGATTTAACACCTTTGGATTAGTTTCTGTGAGTATATGTAAAGTCGCTGGTCTACGTCGATAAACCAGAGACAATAGACGACTTGGAAGCCAACATTTGTCGCGTTATTGCCGATATACGTCCCCAGCTGCTCCAATCCAATCGCCAATCCAATTTTTTGTTTTGAATACATATAAAGTATAATTATGATTAAAATTGAATAATAATTATCCCGCGCAGTTTTATCCCTTACAAGCGTAGGTATATAACATATAAATAAGTCCTTGATTAGCTGGCTACTGGTTAATGATTCAACATCAGTGATATCCTCCAAGTAACGAACACCTCACGAAACCACGGATCATGGATAAGATTGTTTGGTTAATATATTATATAATATATTAAAAAGGTCTCAAGAATTGCTCACATTAAATAAGCGAATAAATAAAAAAAACAAGATGCGCAATCAGCGAATTACTGCGGAGCCATCGTAAATCAGAAACTTTTACTTCTCCATTCATTGGTGATAAGTATAGATACTCGTATTTATTATTGAGAATACATATTACCTCTTGTAATAAATACGAAATGAAACGCGCAAGAACATAGGTTGAAGGTCTAACACGTGATAACCTAACTAAAGAATTAAAGAGTTTAAAGGACGTTGAACTTCGGGAACGGCACACCGCCCCAGATATCCTGAGCAGTGGTGTAGTGCTAAACAAATAAAGTACCAGGTCGGTATTTGATTTTAACCCTCCTCCTCTCTTATCGTTTAAAAAAATGGTTATGTTAATTAGGGATGACTGTTTATTTAAGTCGAGTTCACATATTTAATCCATCTTCAAGTGCATGTGGTCAATGGTTGAAATACTGGGATCTTAACAATACATGTATAAAATTCTATGCGGAATATTTAGTGTCAAAATATTTTTTAATGCACTTGCAAATTATGTTCCGTCTCAAAATAAATATCAGGGGTGCGCCCCGGCCCCACTGCACCACTGATGCCGAGGAAGGTGAAAGCAATAATGCTGCAGTGAGCGAGATATGTAATGAGAGCACATGAGTCCCGTAATGCGCACACAGCTCTCATACACAAGCAATTAGGATCGAAACCGAGACAAGACCAAGACTAGGATAAGGGATAATGTTAAGACAGTCCTGCATAAGACAGGTGGGTATTACATGGGTAATCCGAGTTGTTCGTAAATCTAAGCAATTATTCCCATAATAATTCATGTAAAATGTATTAGTCTGTTTAAGACCCCAAGCAAATGATCTTTTTTCACCTTTATTTTCTACTTCTTGCTTGGAATCTTATAAAAGCAATAAAAATCATGGTTTTAACATAAAAAGAATTGTAAGTAATAAAACTTATCTTACAAAATATATAGTAAAGTGTTAGTGTTTGGAAGGGGATTCTCCTGCCATGAAAATATCGGGTGCTTGAAGTTCATCAGGTTTCTGTCTCTCGAAAAACCTATCCAACGATATTTGTTTCTTCTTGCTTTTTAAAATATTTCTAAAATAAGACATGACATAACACGATTTGATAAAGTTTTATCAGGGTGATATTTTTCCACAAAAGTTTGCACCTCACTCCACTTCGCGTACATTTCGTGGATCGAGGACCTAGGAACATCTTCCATTCGTTCATCAGTCTCTGAAAATAATATTCTTTTGTCACCGTCTTTTGCTGCTCATTAAGAAGCTATTCCAGTTCTTCCGAAGTGAGTTCTGAGACTGCTTGCCTGTTCGTGAACCGAAATTCTGTTCACAAACTGAAGCATTTTTTCGTCAGGATTTTTATTCGTAAACCGAATTGTTCGTAGATAGAGTCGTTCGTAAACGGAGGTTCCACTGTGCGTACTACCAACATCATAATAATGTTTTTAATAAGTATAGAATATTATTTGTATTTACACCAAATTAAGTTATATTGGCTGATTTTTTATAAAAGTCGTAATAGTAGTAATTAAATATTTGAGTTAGGTGAAATTACACTCATTGCATTCGGGTCTCTGTGCTCTCATTACTTTAAAGTTTTTTAATTCTGCCGTTTGACCGGAAAGGGTTTTGAAATTACGCCAAGGCAAAAATAATATCTACCTTATTTTACCGCATGCCACAAGTGTCATTACGGTAGTACATTTCTATTTTGACAATAAGTGTGTATTTAAAATATTATTTATTTATTTGTAGACAAAATGTACGATTTATGGAATAAGAATTTGGTCATCTATGTTCCAAATGTTCATGAAATACATGAATCACACTTGGCCAATCCTCCAATACTTCTGCAGTGGGTGCAAATTGTACACTGATGTCAATTACATATAAAATGAAATATTTAAATACATTATTACACAATATATAAACATATAAAAAACCCAGAATACTTAAGAAACATGGATCAATGATAGAATTATACAGCGACTAAATTACACACGTGTTTCTAAACATTTTTTTCAAAGCAAGGATGTATTTAAAGTTACTTACATATCTTCTCATACAAGCTCGCCGATTGTTGAGGCTTCTAACAGAACCATCCTCCATTATCTGGTTTACCTGGTCGTGCCAAGTCTTCCGCGGACGTCCTCTATTTCCGGTGCCATCAACACTTGCGTCATATATCATTCTTACCATTCTCTCCTCATTCATCCGTTCAATATGACCAAACCACCTAAGTGATCCTTTTTTAATATTACTCACTATACTAAGATCAGCATTACATTCTTTCCTTATTTCTTCATTCTTTACTCTGGCATAAATAGATTTTCCACATATACGCCTAAGTGATCTTATTTCCACTGCATTCAGTCTACTTTCGTTCTTCTTCTGCCAGCTCCAAGATTTTGTTCAAAATATTTTTTATATCTATTATGAACAATAAACTAGCTTAAAAAAGTACATATTTATGTCTAATTACTAAAAAAACTGAGAAAAAGCTGTATTCACAAGATTTATGTTTTTCAAGAAGATACAAATTTTGTATTATATAAGGGGTGTATTTTTTTTTACTGATGCGGATCTTAAAACACCTAGATCTGCCTCTGGAATGATACGTACTTGTATATGGTACTAACATATTCACACCTAGTTTCATAGTATACATTTTTTGTGTATAAATATGCATTGGAAACAATACCCAAGTTATTTTTCATACCATTGAAATTATTCAACGTAAGTAATAAAAGTATTGAAAAAAAGTTAATAAAAGACTGCTTTACATCAATATCAAAAGTGTATTGAATCCTACTTCAGTCAAGCCTTTTAATTTTTTTTTGGTAGTCTTTTTTACCAGCTGTATTTAAGTACGTAAAATAATTTTATTTTCTTATTAAATTGATATTTCATTATATCGTAACTAAGCATGTAATTCAAAGATTTCTGCTCGGACGGGCTTCCGTCACGCCGGAGGTTCACAAAGCGCGGCGGGAGAGGAGCCACGGTGCGGCAGGGCGGCAGGGGGACAGTGGGGAGCGAGATGGGAGGGGGGAATGAACTCTGCTCCCAGTGAAATATGCGGGAAAACACTCAAATTATTATATTAGCATGGAACGGATTGCAAGATAATTCAGCGAGTCTTCTCGCCGAAGGAAGTTTATTAAGCGTGGATTATCAAGACATTCGTGCAGTTCAAGCCAGATAAAAATTATTTTGATGGAAAACTTGGTACTGTATCAACAAGCCAAGATTTATCTCAAAATTAATAGTAATGTATTTGAATTAATTTAGAAATATTTCCTTCTTAATATAAGTGTACAGAAACTGATTAGTGATATGCTAAGTATTAGGAGAACACATGGGTCTGTGATATTTTAAATATGACTTAATATTATTAATTAGAAAGATATACATATAAAATCAATTTTATCGAAAAATATTGTTGTTGCGGCACCGGGATTCAAAACTGGATCTCTTTCCTAACCGGGATTATTATTATTATTATTCTGGCGTCTGCTATCAGTTTACTCAAAGGTATTTGAGATTCTGTAAAAATAAGGTAGATGGCTCTTTCAAATAATGGAACGATTAAATGTATTAATATCAAAAAGGTAACATGTAGGTTTGAAAATTGTCGCTAAAAATATTGTCGCTGTAGCATAGTTGGATAATGCACCTTCCCCGGTTAGGAAAGAGATCCAGGTTCGAATCCCAGTGGCGCAACAACAATATTTTTCGATAATATTAATTTTTTATGTATATCTTTCTAATTAATATATTTAATTCATATTTAAGATATGCTAAGTCGTTATTTTAACCGTGATTGTGAAATTTGTGTTCGTTTGATTGGTAGATGGTTATTACTAATTTGGCGAGCGATCACCGTTACACTAGAAACTTCCAACAGTTATGCATCATCGTTACAATCGAATGCCAATTAAACAATAACTTGGTCACGATAACAGTTTATCATAAGCGTTTAATAAAACAAGCGTTTAAATACAATTCAAAAATGAAATTTCACGGAAAAATTGTGAATTTTAAACAAACCATTAAAATAAACAAATTTAATTTTTTAAAAAATTTCCTAACCAAAAAATTACATTCTTCAAATATTTAAAGAAATTTTACAGACCAATCTTATCTACTTATTAAATAATGATGTAAGTAATGACGAATATTGAAGCATTTTCATATTTTATTGAAATTAAACCACACCAACATATAAAATAATACTTTTAAAATTAGCAATATTATCTTTGTGGTTAAAATTCATATTTTTATTTATTATCTTTGTTTTATCAACCACTAAATTGTGGTTAATAAAACAAAGATAATAAATAAAAATATATAAAATAATCATTGTCAGTTTGCGCGCAAACAGAACTGTTACACAATATAGATTTGTTTATAATACATTAAACATAACTCATTATATAATTTGTATCGGAAAGTAAGTTTACTTGTTCCATCCTTCTATTAAATAATTGCTTTACTGAGGGTTCTTGACCCATTTTTGCCAAGGGATGACGAAGAAAATTGAAAATCAATAACCGGTTTAACGAACTTTAAGCACACAGACAGAAGCATATCGCTTTCTTCGGCTTATTGTTAATACGGCCGTGCGTGAGATTATTTCGCTATGTTACTTTAATACCTTTTTTTTAAATACGTATATCTAATTTGAAATTACGTTATTCACATAGTGACAAAATAACTATACATAGGACAACTGCACACTGCAACAAGTGCACAATTTTTTTTAGATAGATCAAAATAAGTAACGTCACGACAATTTACATTCCTTTAAGATAGGTAATGCTAAGCTACATTAAAATAGGTTACGATAGGTTATTTAATATAAAGTCAATAATAATATGTTGACTGTGTGTAGTTGTTTATGTGTGCAGTTGTCTTGTGTGGAGTTGTCGTCATAGAATCCATTCGCGTTTATTAGCGTAATTTTAATTTCCTTTAAACTCGTAGATAATTTTTAAGTGTTTTTCTAGGTACCTATCAATTACTGTATCAATAGACATAGTGTGATCTAAAATATCTCAATTTAAAATTAATAACATGAAGAAAAATTGTTTTAACCCTTCCCTAGCCACGCAGTAACACAGGTTTACCGAGCCAATTAAATCGTATGTCTATAAATATGCACAATGTAAAACTTACATTTTACCTAGTCCTAAAAAAATCATTTGCGATTAGAAATGATTAGTGGAAAACCAATTATCCAAAGCGAATCATATGAAAATATTTTTTTTAAATTTAATGCTATATAAAATTGATGCATTGCATGCTACTTACGTTAAAAATAAATAAAGTAATAGATAAAGATGAAGATCATGTTAGATGGGTCTTTTGACGAATGCGTTGTAAGAATAACGTTTGAGAATAAAATGAACGTATTAAATTATTATATTTATCATTTCTTATTTTATTTATGGTCACTATGACATTTACTATTTTAAAGTCATATAAGCTTGTAAAAGCATTTTTTACCCATTTGAAGTTCTTACGAAACTCAAATTTCTTGTAGTAACACGAGTTGACAGCATGGCTGCGTGGAATACTTTTAGCATGATATGGTAAAGGTTAAAAAGTGTATGATCATGTGGTTACCTTTATAAATTTATTTCTTACTTCACAAATTTATTATAGAGAATAAAAACTGGAATAAGTTTGTTTTTGATAAAAAATATTTTTTAACATTTCGATATCATTTAATATAATCTATAAAAGATATAACTAATCGTATGGAAGGTTAAATATAGTCTTTAAAAATAATACTCCACTTTTTCTTAACCTTTACCATACCGTGATATAAAATATTCGTACGTAACCATGCTGTCAACTCGTGTCACCGTAAGAAATTAGTTATAATTTGCCTTTAAAATGTGAAAAAATGGTTAATTCCATAAATTTACTTAAAGTATTGAGCATTAAATATTTAAAAAATATGTAATATTATAATTCGGAGCATTCATCAAGTTCTGTATAGGATATCTTTTATTGTATAATATAACCTTCCTTTTTAACGATCTTCATTTAATTAGTGAGAAAAAGACACCATTATATTCGTATGTTTGTTTTTGTTTTCACTGTAAAATTAATATGTGATTTCTTTCTGTCTTGCCATAAATGGTATTCTTGTTAACGTATTTATTTTACAATGGAATGAATTAAAAATAAATATTTTTGTAGGATTCGCTTTGCATAATCAATTTTTCACTAGTCATTTCTAAGTGTAAATATTTTCCTTCAAATCAACTAAAATATGAAGTGTATGTTGCGTATATTTACCGAAATATTACAGATTTAATTAGAGCGGTAGACCTGTGTTACAGCATGGTTTGGGAAGGGTTAACAAAAGTGTCTTTCATCAGTGCACGGGGGAGGACCAAAGGTAGTGACAGTCATGCGAAGGCCGACATGTAGCATTGAACTGACAATGGTTGATGATGATAATGAAGTACAAAATACGTTAGATATTTGTCCTGTCTATAGAAATCAAAGGGGAAAATATTTTGGTATCGCCCTGATGAGCACAAACAAAAATTGTAGGGTCTAGTATATTTAGTAATTATTTTTAATGATACATGAACCGTTTTAAACAATGAAGAGCCAACTCTCACACAACTAAATTGAACAATTGATATAACCGCTCATAATACGGTACTAGTTATTTCAAACTTAATAAAAGCATTTACTTCACTCATACATTATATTTTGATAACATATTGCGAAATGGCATTATTATGCTTTTAGCAGTTCAGTGCCAATAATTACACTTTTAAATATTAAATTGAACAATTTTACAAAATTATTTGGTGAATAATAATATATATTTTTTTAGCAATATTTGAATATGTTCAAGAATGCACAATTACTGGATTTTTACCTATAAAAGCACTGTTATTAAATAAATATCAGATATCTTATAGGGACGAAGCTATTATTATTATTATATTTTAAAGGAATGATATATAGAAATATATACTTAAGCCCGACGAAGACAGGTAATTACCCCTGGCCCTGTAATTACCCCCCACATTTATATATATTATTCCTTTAAAATATAATAAAATAGCTTTGTCTCTATGAGATATCTGATATTTATTTATATATATATATTTTTAATGAAACCAGATTAATATTGCGAAATTTGTAAAGTTGTAATTGTAGAACATAGTTCTTTGATACTTGAAACAAATAACATGAATCATTTAGAAAGATACACAGAAAAAAATATATTTAGTTACAGGGTAGTTATACATACAGGATGTTCCAGAGACATTAGTTCAAATGGAACCTACGCTTAGGGAACATTACTATTAGTAACCCATGTTAAATAGTATTTACGCGTTTTATACTTCGATTGGTAGGTCTGGTATTATTGTTTGAGTATGTGCGTTCCATTTTTGTAAATTTAAAACAGAAAATAAAAACGAAACTGCTCTGGTGAGATACGGTTTCGGTTTCGGATGGATATATTTTACGGCGGTGATATAAAAATATTTTGTGTATTATTATTCAATTATTGGTTATATAAAGTTTCGGCGGCTGATCAGCAGAGTTTGAGAAGATTCAATACTGCAAGGAGAGCGACCATCGGGGACTATCAGCCTAGTTTCACAAAAGTTGGTGTCTTTTTATTTGCCTTGATTGAATGAATCTATTCAACAATACCAATAGAAAATCCAGGCTTAGTTATCAAAGGTACATATGGCAACATATAGGCTTACTGTCGAAAAATTTTTAACTGCTAAAAATGAGTGCTGTAACACATGTTGTGATAATGTTAAAAAAAAATTGTTCACGGTTAACCAATCAACTTTTTGCTAAAATTCACAAAAGCTCGTATAACTTCTAATTTCGGATAACCTCATTTGACGTTCAATGGTTTGCTAATAATGTCATCTAACTGTAGGTTTCGTTTGGAATACTGTCTCTGGGACACCATGTATAAACGATTGGAAATAATAAAGGTCTTACTTATGGACTTACATATAAAGACTAAATTCGTCGTAGAATTGAATAGTTAACGTGGTATACGGTAACGCATTCTCTCAGTAAGAGAAAGTTACGGGTTCGAATCCCGATAGTAACTAAATATTTAAAAATTAAATAATTACTAATTAATTGTATTATTGAGTATTGTAGAAATATATTTAATTAATATTTAAAACATCACAGACCTACGTTCTGAATAATTACAACTTCACAATAAGAATATAAATATTTTAATATTTAGTTTCCACCGGGACATTGGCAATAACAGGGCGACATACTGATAATCTTGTGAAAAAATATTATTTTGGTTTCTTTACTAATTAACGACTTGTGGTCTAGTAGTTACGACACTCGCCTAGTGATCTAGTGGTCGGGGGGTTCGAGGCTCGTTCCAGGAGGCCATCAAGTAAGTTCTATTTTTATAGCATAAACGTTTTGCTTAGTTTGAAAATAGTAAGAATATTTATGTGACAAGTGTTTCATGTGTGCATGTCTATTTTAAAAAATATAAATTTCTAGACTAATACTGAAAGAAAAGAAGCAATCTTCATCAAAGTGTCGCACGTACAGATTACAGGAAAGTATATTCTGAACCGCAAGCGCGCTGCCAGCTTCCGCCTTCGCGAGAAATCGGCCAAATCTATCAGCGTAAATCCAGCGGCATCCATTCCTGAGTATCGGAGCGATAATGGCGTTTAAGAAAAATAATCCTCAATAGCTGCATTTAGATAAGAGGAATGAGTTCGCCCCCATCCCCGCGAGCTACAGGGTGGGCGGTGAAGGGAGGGGGGGGGGGGCATTTAGGCGCAGTATTTTAAATTTAAAGATCCCCCCTCGTCCACCCGCCCAGTGCACACCGACTTCACCGCATTAAAAGCGTTTTATTATCTGTTTGGTGCTAAATTGCCGAAAAGAAATTCGCCCGCTCTCGCTCGTGCTTCCTGCTCCGAGGGGTGCCGCCTCGCTCCTTGGTCGCAGTGGTGAACATTTCAAAAAAGCCTCTGTTATTATTATCGTATATCATTTCTTTATTTTTCTTACAATTTATTTATTTATTTATCAACTCTTTTATTTAATAAATATACAGCACAAAATAGATATTTTATGGGCGGATGCCTGACTAAATTTTAAGGTGTATGTGCAAATCCTGTACCGTTGCGGAAAATTTTATTATGTGAGATATTTACAAAATCGTGAGAGTGGCCTAGGTGAAAAATGTAATGTTTTAAATTACATACACTAATACGCTCATAATTAATTATTTTGTATTGGCTTAATTTTATGTGCAGTGATATATAGAAGCATTATATAATTATAATTATGTTAATACATTTTTTTAAATAAATAAATATGGCTAATTTTGTCTTCTATTCAGCCTCTATTCGATCACTTTGCGGATAGGCCATTCTGTCGCTGTGCGACTCAAATATTTTCGAAATTAACCTATTATTTCTATCTTCGTATTAGGCCCTAAATAATTAAAGTAAAAGTATAAAGTATTTAAGTAGGCATTGTATTTGATTAATTTTCACTTTTTTAAATTTAATAAATCGAGGAATTTATAATTTGTTACTTATACACATAAATATTTGTGGAATAAGGCGTAAAATGTACTAATATATAATAAAAAAGATGCAAAAAATACATTTTGCTAATAATTACAGGATTCTACTAATATCTATGTCGGTAACAGGCTGCATTCCGGATTTTAACCCTTTACCGGGCCAATTTTTTTATTGTTTTAAAAGTGGAATAATATAGGTATATTCTATATTCCTTGAACATTTTTGACTCGTAATTGAGTCAGGTATCCACCCATAAAATATTGTGGACTAGGTCTGTTACACTATGTATATGTATATATATATATATCTTTTATACATTAAACATTGCATTTACTCAAGTTTTACATTGTATTCATATGCTATCTAATTGCATCTTGTTTTAATCTTTATATATTTATTTTTTATAAATTGAATATTACACTTTGTTTCCTGCTTTTCACGAAAAAGTAATGTCTACTAAAATACAGTAAAATACTAGTGTGGCAGGCAGAGCACTGAAATACATGTTTTACTTTGCTGCAATATTATATCCTATTATAACACTGCACCAAGACTCAAAAATTAATAATAATTATTATTATTATAATAATACCATAATAATACATTTTTTGACGTTTTTTAAAACATTTTGTATGATACAGTAAATTTTCGATCATCACCTACCGCCAGTGTGGCTCACCGGAGAGGGGCGGGGGGCGGTAAATCTCTCCGCGGCGAGCGGCGGCGCTTACAGTTGTCTGGGGGTCCCGGCCATGCCACTTTTCGCGAATTTGTGAATCGTACGTCATGTGTATTTAGTTAGCGGGAATTTAAGCGTGTCTCGATACACCCCTGGTGAAAATGCGCTTGGAATTCCATTCAAGGAAAATCTATTGTATTTTCAAGATCTGTATTTATTTAAGTATTTTATTTTTTGAGAATTGTTATTTTAATGGTCATTTAAAATATTTTTTATATTTAAATTATTTTCATGCTAGATACTATACCAAGGATATAGAATTATATAAATATGTTTATTGCGTATGAAATAAAATGGGATTACTACTTAGAATATATCAATTAACCCGTTCGCTTATCATCTATTTTTAGATTATTGTGTATTTTAAAATTCAGTCAGGAAAAATTGTTTCTGATTTTATAATTTGTACCGAAAGATTTACAAAACAGGTAAATAGTATTAAAAAAAATTTAATGGCGTTATTATTACCATCATCACTATTAAATCTACAGCTCCTAGCGGTTCTCAGCTTGTTTAAGAATTTTCTTATATTGATAATAATAATAATAGTAATGGATAATTTGTATAGCTTCATTTTTGTATAAACTTTCACCTCACGATTGCGTTACACATAAACTGTTTATAGTTCTACAATTATCTTTGTTTTTAAAATTAAAAATCGTTATTTTCACTTATGGAAATGATTTTTTGAAAATGTGCGTTTTTGGTTTCTTCTTACACTCTGTTACACCCCGTTAACTCTTCAGTCCTAATTTCTAAGTATGTCTTTGAAGACATTGTCATTCCACCTTAGTTTTAGCCTTTCCACGCTCCTATGCCATACTGTTTAACGGCACATCACAATAAAATCCTAAGCACCTATGTCAGACTTAATAATAATAATGAATAATTTGTATAAAATAAATATGAATTAAATATATTAATTGTAAAGATATACATATAAAATCAATTTTATCGAAAAATATTGTTGTTGCGCCACCGGGATTCGAACCTGGATCTCTTTCCTAACCGGGGAAGGTTCTTTATCCAACTAAGCTACAGCGACATTATTTTTAGCGACAATTTTCGACCCTTTTTGATATTAATACATTTACCTTTTTGATGTTACCTTTTTGATATTAATACATTTAATCGTTCCATCATGTTACCTTTTTGATATTAATACATTTAATCGTTCCATCATTTGACAGAGCCATCTACCTTATTTTTACAGAATCTCAAATACCTTTGAGTAAACTAATAGCAGATAATTTGTATATCACCATTTTCGTAAAAACTTTAACAGTATCATAATTTATTATAAAAAATAATTTCTAGTGTAGCACTACTCAAATTTTCCTTGCTCTCTACTTAAATTCAATGTTCCCTCTAAGCTGAGTGCGCATGTGCGTGCATAAGCTCATCAAGACAGCGCACACGCGAATTTTAACAAAAAACTAAAAAAATAATAATTATTTGTTTTGAATCTAAATTTCAACACAAGTGTCAAAACATCTTCATTATATTATGTTGAAATACTCAGAAGGCCACTGGAACCTTAAAGTTTCTATAAGTCTTTTTGTCTAGTGGGTTTATCTATTTTTGTTTACCCGCAATCCTTCGGTACATCATTCTTATTAATACTTAATATATAAAAAAACTCAAATAAATATTAGGAACACAGATCTATGTTCTGAATAATTACAACTTCACAATAAGAATGTGTTCTCCTAATAATAAAGTTGTATCAATGTGTCCAAAATTTAATAAAAATGAATTGTTAATTCTGGCGTCTGCTATCAGTTTACTCAAAGGTATTTGAGATTCTGTAAAAATAAGGTAGATGGCTCTTTCAAATAATGGAACGATTAAATGTATTAATATCAAAAAGGTAACATGTAGGTTCGAAAATTGTCGCTAAAAAATATTTTCGCTGTAGCATAGTTGGATAATGCACCTTCCTCGGTTAGGAAAGAGATCCAGGTTCGAATTCCGGTGGCGCAACAACATTTTTCGATAAAATTGATTTAATATGTATATCTTTCTAATTAATATATTTAATTCTTATTTTACTTTTTCCCCCAGCTCATAAATTGTAGTATTGGACTTTAAAACTATACAAAAGATTTCTCTTTCGCACACAGAGAATCAAATCAATCACCAGCTTAGGTCCTATATATATATTTAATTTAAGATATCCGCGTGCACTAGTGTACGGAACTGGCGTCTCTTCTGGATTAGATCGCGCTCTTTGTAGATGGTTTTCGCTTCACTGCGGCAAATGGAAGACACTTTTGTATTATTTGAACTAATTCGTAGACGTTGCAATAATTATCATGATGAATGGCTACGCCATGATAGTGTTCAGTGACTAGATATAAAACGATTGGGTTATTTATATTTCTACATGAATCATAGTCATTATATGTCAATCCTGACATGAAAGGAACAACGGAGAAGAAGTTGATCGCTGATAGAAAGTAGTTCAAATAGTGTCAAAGTGATTAGCGCTGATGCATTTGTAGTCTAACCGCATATGTAAAGTGCTCAGAATATCGTCATAAAGTATTACTAATTATGATTTATAAAAATTTATACAATTTAAAAAAGCTGAATGAATGAATCTAGAATGAGTACCGTTTTATCACATCTTGGTGTGTTGTTCATACGTGAAGTTATATTAAGAAACCACTTTGAATACAAGGGCGGTTTTATCTGTACAAACTGTCATCACCGCACCTCTGAACTTAACAAAATGAATTTTTATCTCGCAGCCGATCTATCGCTTTCGTTAAGATACATGAAAACGGGAAAATCGGTTCTCTTCCCCCACACCCCCACCCACCCGGGGCGGGCGGGAGGTGATGAAGTGCGAGAAAGACCACGAGGGGTGTAAACTACCCCGTATCCGTCGCAGATAACGAATTACGAGTATTAGACGCTCCAATGTGTATTTACGGCTCGGTAACAACTAATATTCGGGTTTTTGGCTTCTTTATTCGCCGACAGGTGGCGACGCTTGGACCAGTCTTCTGAATTATTATATCAATCGTTATTCGATAGATGACGATTATATTATGAAATATTTTTGAATATTTAGCGTAAATTAAGTTTAAAAATATTAAAACCTTCTACTCTCTCAGGATACAGGATGAATATTATGTTCCAGGCCGATGTTGTTCTTAAATAACTATAAAATAAAATATTTTTTTTTTAAATTGGTATTTATTTGTTGTGTACTTCTTTTATTACAATTATGTATAGTATATGAATTTGATCAAGTGGCTACCTATGGCAGCGGCACAAATGCGTGCTCTTTTAACCATATCTTTCATAACATTCTCGCACACTTTGCGTGTTATTTCAGCAATTTCACTTCGAATATTGTCCTGTGCCATCGGAATTGTTATTGGCTTATTGGCGTAGACCGTTATTTTCATATAATTTCGCAGAAAATTTCCGCCAAATCAGGTGATCGAGGAGGCCAGTCGATATCATCACTTATGGACGTTATGCGGCCGGGAAAAATTTCTCGCAAAATTTCAAGCGTATCTCGAGCCGTGTGAGGCAGCACCATCCTGTTGAAACCACATGTGTTGCAAACCCAATCGACCCAATTCGGCCACCAAAATGTATTCCAACATGTGACTTTAACACGTTGTTGGGGCGTTAGATGCACTATAATACAATGCAATTTAATTAAATACTCTCTACGTCTATCAAATGTGAACTGACACATATCTGTCAATCCAAAATGGCGGCCAAACAAAATCGCCCTGGAACATAATATTCACCTGTATATAGAATGCAATGTTACTGTTATCTTAGCTCAGTCTTTAAAAATACCTGAACTAATTTCTTCAGTCTATTAGATATCTCAGCGAAGGTTTAGTTTTATATAGCAAAGAAAAAATATGTTACGTAAGTCGAAAAAATACGTGCATACGTCACATTTAATTATATCCGGGGACTAAACTATAAGCGTTATATCGAAACAATGTATAATTTAGCATTCAATAATCCTGTAAAATAGTTCATGAGTACATATATCTAAGATCTATAAATGATAACTTACCAATTAAATACAAATGTATAGGAAGCTAAGGTCAAGTTATAAGACACTCGCCTTGAGATCAAGTGGTTGTGAGTTTGAGACTCACCACAGGAGACCACTAAGTTAACCAACTTTGAAAATAGTAAGCATATTAATGTGATATATGTTCCATGTATGCGTCTCTAGCTAAAAATAAATAAATAATATTTTAACATTTTGTCTGATAACTTCTGTAAAATTTAAGTAAGTAAATAATATTGCTCGAGTTTTAGGGCTTTATACATAATACAACACAATATAATAGTATGTGTTGTAGATATATTTTATTTGCATGTAAGCTATTTTGAAAAATTACACACAGCTCTTTATATTTTTAGTTTGCTTTTAGGTAAATATATTTATGTAACTTCATTCGTGATTAAAACAAACTTGAGCCTTTAAACAGCCTAACTTGTAATTAATAAAATGTTATGAATTAAAATAAATAAAAATCAATTCATAATTTGATTCAAAATCAAAGGTGAAAAAATTTAACTATTGTTTCATTTCTTAAGGTAGTATACTAAAAAGTTTTTTTTTTCTCAAATAGAACAGGGGCTTATAATGCTTACTGATTACTGATACCACCCGTTATTTGCAATAGGGGGAAGAAATAATCAGCTAAGGCTGGGAAGGTGGTTTGGGGTGTTTACTGATCAGGGGAGGGGGGTTCTTGAAAAGTCGCTATTCAAATGGGCTATTGGCAAGTTAAAAGCACGGCTAAACTTAAAAATTTCAAATAAATATTCAGTATTGCCATTTGGTTCGCGATAAATATCACACAGAATGCCGAATTAATTTGTTGACAATACATACTAAAATATAATGATTATATTCTTTAACATGTAAATATTTTCATATGCTAGAATCTAAATGAATCAAAAATCAAATAAAAATAATAATGGCAGCATTTGTCATAAAAACAAATTGCTAAATTTGTCTTCAAATAAAAATGGTGCGTTCTTAGAAAAGTAAATATATTTACTAATATTTACTAACTACAGTAATTAGCACGAATTTTAAATTTTAAAGAAAATCTGTAATAGGTCTGTATTATTTGCATCTATTCATCGGTCAAACATTAAACTTATTTTGTTATTGATTACCAGTGGTATTGATTCATTTAAATACTTGAGAAAACGTAGTATCCATAATATGTGTCTATGCGAGGAAGGTATTATTTATTAATTTATTTTAATTTTACAACGCCCTCATTGCTTTATACATTAATCCATTACGTGTCTATATACACGGGCGTATGCATAAATACAGTCTAAATAGAAAATAATTTATATTACAGTTCGGTAATAAGACAAAATTGACAATAAATATTTAAGTCAGAATAGAAATGAACAGAACAGAACATAAATACCTTTATTAATTATACCAATATCTCAATACAGTATCAAAAACATTATATTTATATTTAAGCATTGACTATTGGAATCGATATTATGGTATATATACAGGGTGTAACAGACCTAGTCCACAACATTTTATGGATCAATTATGTAACCACTAAATTATGAGTCAAAAAATATGTGCCTAATCTCAATTGTGTCAGAGATATGAGCATATTAAAAATAAAGTAATTATGCGATTATTTCGATTAATTGAAATATTTGATTGATTAAAAATTATTTTTTGAATAGAAAAATAAGGTCATGAAATTTGGAGCCGCGAGGCTATTTTTGGTTAGGTGATTTGGGGCCCGAAGCAAAGATATAGATTAATAATATCAGTAAATCTATTTGTTTTGAAATATTTTTTATGATTCCATGGCCATCTATATTTCTTGATTCTCTTTCCCTCCATACTTTGGTAATTCTGTATTTTAGATTACTATTTCCCAGGAAACTTAAGAGTCGAATTTTCGAATCAATCGATTTTTTTCTCGAATGTTCCAGCCGATCACTTCCTTTCTCCATTTTCTGAATTGGTTTTCATATAAATGGGGCTATCCGGTTTTTTCTGATAAGGTTTTTCCACTCTGAATAAAGATAACGTGGAGCAATCGAAGATTTAACGTGTTTTGTAATGGATAAACATTTAAAGTAAGTGAAGAGAAATCCTAAAATGAATAGATTTAAACAGTTCGTTAAATATGTTTGATTTAGTTTAAATTATACATTAAATCGGTCGATAGGTTCATTTTATTATATCACAATTGTTTTAAGAGTTGAATATATATATAAATTTTTTTCTTCTTTACTTATTTCATATATACTACATAATATATATTTTTTAACAAACTGCGTAGCAGTTTTACGGCAATGATTGTCCTTCAATTAAATTAATTAACAAAAATTTTATCACTAACAATTTTTTTTATCAAATAATTAGAAAAGAATGTAAATAATTGGACAAAATACTTTGTTTGAACCACTATTTATTGATTATTCTACATGTTTTGATACCTATGGTATCTTCTTCAGGAAACAATGTATACTGAAATTAAAAATACAACCATAGATAAAAACAAAACTATAAAGTGATGAAAAAGTAAGAACTAATAGGAAAACAAATTTAAAAGGTAACTATTTGCAAAGAAGATTTGGTTATTTATAATATTTAACTTATTATTGACACTTTTTATTATTTACAAAATTTTAAATTTATCGAATTGTAAACCCCTAGTATTTGTATGTATAATTTATAAACCCTTGTTAATATCAAAAGAATGATTTGTTTCCAAAAGGTGATTAGAAAACTTTGAATAGTTGTTGTTATTTAGGCATTTCAAGTGCTCCTTAATTCTAAATCAAAGTATTCTGTCCAATTATTTATATAAAATGAGGCCACAAAATAATTTTGCAAATATTGAAGGAGATAAGAATATGTTTGACTTTCAATTTTAGTGTATTCAAATTTTAAAAAAATGAAAAAATTAATGTAATACAATATAGAAACTAAATATATTGACTCACTGTTCCTACCAATAGTTGACGTAGCGTAGAGACAACAGAAAAATAGTAGATTATCGACCAGTCTTTTAAAAACACCCGTAGAAGTCGGTCGCGAACGCGTAAACTTATTATTGTTACCTGCAAATAATTTCCCAAATGTCGTGCATTTTTAGCAAATCCGGAAACACGTGTGAAATTCTGAATCACACGTCGGAAGCGTGACGATAAATTCAGAATGCCAGCTCTTTGTTGAGGTTAGTTGAAGTCTAACGGCCACCAGGTCAAGGTAAGTTTATTTTAGATCACTTTATTGTGGACTCCAATCTGTCATTGTCTTTCTTGAGTATTTTAAACTATTTCTTATAAAATACATTGTCTACAGCGCGAAAGGATATGATTATATATTAAGATAACCCTTTTTCGAACATACGATGGCCAAAAATATGGTGAATGTAGTTAGAAATTCGCATTTCAAGAAGTACGTAAGAAAATATATGAAATAGGAATATCTTAAACTTTGCATGTGAGTAAAAAAAAAATTAACCCATTAATCGCGTTCATAAATACGCTTGACATTTTTCATACGCGGCATTCTTTGGCGGTTTTATAATTAACGACTTTACACTACGATAATGCAATAAATTTATGATTTGTTTTTAAGAAATCGATACCTAAGGTTCTCAAGTATCCTCACGAATATAAAAAAATACAGAAATCAGAACCATAATTATAAAATAACGTAAAAAAAATTATCTATGAGAGAATACAATAGTGCTCGACACCATCGCTACATTAGTGCCATTTGTGGTGATATTCATACGTACTAGAGTGAAGTATGATTTCTGAGACTAGTATACTATTTACAAGTTTTTAAATACTGACATTAAAATTAAGTCTATAGTTTGAAACGCATTACATTCTACACGCATAAATAGAGTTTGAGAATTTGAATAACTAAGCGATACTGGATGATACGAAGACTTTTATTATTTCATGTTTGTTTATAACATGGCTAATATTGACAGATATCGGTAGGATAAAGATTCCAAATAATTTTGGTACGATTTTCCCCGCTCTTCAGCGCGTGTGCACGCACTAGTGGTGGGCAAAATACGGCAACTCATATTTGAGTCACCCGCGCTGTAGGTATGTAAGGTACGACTCATATATGGGTTAAGAGGCTAATTTCAGTATGGTAAAAACTTGAAGACCTGTTGTTTCGTGTGACTAACTAACGTATGTACATAGAAAATAAATGCTTGCATGGGCACTTGTGCATAAAAAAGGCAAAATTGTGTATGCTCAATAATAACCAACGTCGTGAATCACCGAGAAAAATAGTTTTAACTTTGAAAAACAAACATAATAATATATCTAAAAAATAGAGCTTATAATCATATAGGTGTTAAACGAAGATTAAACACCCACACAATATTTGTATTGGAAATATTTAGGTTTTTATTTATGTTTTTATATTTTTGACTATGTAAATTAATTTTTCTGTTTGCTATTTAGAAAATGTACCGTCAGAAAAAAGGTCACATATACGCATTTCAAAGGAAATTGACATTTAATTCTAATGAAATGTATTAATTTCCCTATGTATAACACACATAAAGACATTGGCTTTCGAACTGTAACTTTTCTGTCAAAAAGCAAGCAGAGCCGATGAAGACGTTGAAAAATCCATCATAACATACTAAGACCATTTGTATACTTCACTGTTACAGCGTTAACATAATTTTATTTTTTGTTAACCCTATTTTAAAAAAAAACTGAGTTTATTATACATGCTATAATAAAGACGCCAAGGTACAGGCAGTAAATAAGTTTGGCGGCTACTTATTTACTATATAGTCATGACGTATTTATGTGTGCGCGAATGGTATGTTGCACCAATTGGATAGTTGGAATCAGCGCCAATTGTGTTTCTGTGGTCTGCCATTCATATTGTATAAAGATCAATGCTCCCTCTTATTTTTAGATCACCGTGTGTGTCAAAAATCTTTTGTACAATTTTAATCCAATGATAATAATTTGCACGCTCGCGGAGAATATAAGTGAAACATTATCAAACTAATATATGGTTATTTATTTGAGGCTTTATATATATAAAATAAGATATGCTATTGCTATTGTTATTGACATATTTATATATTTTTTTACATCAGAGGTAAACATGCATCGATAAAATAATATAAAATACTTAATTAGAAATAAATTGCTATTAAGTTTACACACAAATTTATTATTATGATTATGATAGGGTTTACAAGAGATAATTTATTACTAGCTAAAATTATTTCTTTTTAACTTTAAATATGTTAATTTAAACATACAGCCATTTAATTTTTAAAATTTTATAAGCTTACACATAAATAAACTCAATTTATCGAAAAATAACTCTTCCTGTTCTAGCGAATATTTCTCAAAAATGTATTCGCAACAAAAAATAAAAGTGATAGCTTTTAAATAAATGGAATGTTAGATGTATCAATTTGAATTAGTTACAATTTTTACAATTTTACAATTATTTTCATAACATTTTTTAAAAATTATATTCGGTTTATATTTATCATGCTGGCCAACTTATCTGGGCATTTAGAATAATGCTCGCGTACTATGTTTAATTTGGTCCACAAAACATATTACCATCTTTAATTATTTAACCATTGCATACTAATTAACTACATATAATATTTATAATATAACTTTAATGTTAAAAAATACAGTGAAGTGAAATTTTATATTTGAAAGATAATAATCCTTCGAAAGCCCCCGGGTGAGAAACTTCTCGACCAAGACAGGTGTGCAAGATAGTGGGAACATTATCAAATAGTTTTGGAGAAAGCGATGCACTTTGCAGTCGCTATCAGCGAAGAATAGAAAAACTTGCGGAACTTTCTAGAAAGGATTATCTGAATTCTTTTTGCCCTGCATGCTCGGAAAATAAGATAAAACCCTTCCGGCACAGTATTTCCACCAGTACTTTCCAATATGTGGATTAGGAATAAGACTAATATGCTTTTAAATAAAGCAACTTAATATTAATAACATAAAAAAGTTTGAAACACTAAAATTTATAATATAAATTAAATTAATTAATTAGAACGATATTTGCTTTGCACCGAGATATATCTTTGAAATTGCAATATCACAATTAAAATGTTTTTATCAAAAATAAAAAATAAAAATTTCTTCTCAAACTTTCTAAGAGTGAGGTAAAAACACGGGGATATTGAATTACATAGAACATATGAAAAATATTAACGCGATACATTTTAAAACTACCATCACATTGGTACGTTGGCAGCATTAAATTATATTAATACAAAGTAAATTAGAAAAATATACAGGAAATTGATACATCTATTATTTCAAATTTAATATCTTATCTTAATTTATCTCACATATACATTTAATTTGTATTAAAATAACACAGAATTATATTCTGAAAAACTGCAACTTCACAATAATAGTGTGTTCTCCTTAATAAAATTTTATTGCACGAAGATTGTACATTGACAGATTTGAAAAAAACAAATGACAAACATACTAAGACGCGCACAGTTACTTAACTTATTTTATATTTTAAAATTGCATCATGTAATGTAAATGTTACCTAACCTAGCCTTGTCTCCTATATTATTAAACATCAATTTTCTTCCATTGGTCTCTATTATATGCTGTTTCTCCCCAATATTGTATTTATACGACATATGTTCGAGTATAGGTACTATATATCGTATCCTAAATTCTGTGTGCTTATAAAGGAATGGGTTTTCAAAATTGGAAGAGGTCCTCAAATGATCAAAGCTACTTGTATATAATTCTTTTCTGTTCTTACATCCTCCTCTCGTACTTATCATATTTTTATTTGATTCCTGCCTGTTTCTTTTCTAATAATAATAATTTTGAGTAGCTTGTTGGTGTAGTGGTTAAGACGCTGGCCTAGTGATCTAATGGTCGGCGTTTCGCGCCTCGTTCCAGGACTCCAGCAAGTAAGTTCTATTTTCATAGCACAAGCGATTAGATTAGTTTGAAAATAGTAAGAATATTGATTTGACATGTATTCCGTGTACGCATCTCCATTTTTTTATATAAAAAAAATTTTGCTTTTTACCCTATTTTTACTTTGTTCTTCTTTTTACCATTTACCATACTTTTACTAAGCTTTTTTACTTATTTCTCATGTCTACTTATTTTAACTAGTTATTATTTTTTTACTCCGTTTCTTTAATATGATGTTACTTTAATGGTTTTCTTTTTCTTACTATTTAATTTGTTACCTTACTTCCTACTTACAATATAGCTAATGGAATCTAATGGCTACCTATCTCAGAACAGGTACTTTATATGTACCTAGCGAGGTAGGAAGCGGCCAACAATTATATTTAAAAAATATATATCTTTGAAGACATTGTCATTCTATTTTAGCTTTTTCAAGTTCCTGCACCTTGTCTTGTGTTCAGCAATGGCTTAATTGCTGTTCGGTTATATTTTCTACATGGCCTAACTATTGAATTATTAATATTTTAATAATAATTTTCTAAAACCGGTTCATAGATATGATGTGCCCTAAAATGTTATTTTTAAATAGATAATTAAAGATTATGTCAATTTACACAAAAAGCCTAGTCCAAAAAAATAATTTTAAAACATGTGAATATTTTAATAAAATTTCAACATACACAAGACAGCAGCACTTGATCTCCAGCCTCTCAGCGGTATTGATGTAAACAGCTGATGCTAATAGTGTCGTGCTCGTCATCCATTAGTCCCTCACCCCTGGGGCCGCGGACCGGGGTGGGGCAGCCCTGGGCGGACTATTAGTGCATTCCATCATTAGTCTTTCTCCGAGCTTAGTTGCTCACCAGTCGGCGGCGCCAGGGTTGCCTCTCACTGGATACAAATCTATCCAAACTTTACACGAGAACAGTTCTGTTTGATGACGAGAGCTGAACAGCTGGATTCTGTAATCTCTCCAACATTTTTTCATTTTCACTCAGAATTTTAATAGATGAAATAGATCTTGACATGCTTAGTAGTGTTTTTGAGCAGTAACTAAAAATTAATGAAATTTTGGCACTGATCATAGTTTTTACTTATTGCTGAGGTATGAAATTTGCGTAGAATAATCTAATATCTAACATAAACGTAGTATATTTTAAATATAATAAATACACACAAAATACGCATCAATGACCTTGAAAACTTGTAAGGATTAAAGTCATATTTTTAAATCATTTTACCATAAGTTAAGACCCTCAAAGGCTAGTCCTATCCTGTCTTCCATGTGATGTCTTCCATTTCAAATATAGCTGGCAGTTAAAAGGTTAAAGGTAAATTGACCCAGCTTATACACAAAAACAGTGGCTTCTAAAAATAAATTCATTTCATGTTTTAATGTTAATCATGTAGCTGGACTAAATGGCTGTTCAGAATATTGGGATGAGATTAGAATGAAAATGAAATGCTTAGTTCGAAGGCTTGTCAGCGGCCCTGGAGTTTTTCATTCTATGAGTTGCGGGTTTTAGGGGTGGTTGTGGGTGTTGGGTGTCGGTTGCGGTGTGTCGGGTTGTGGGAGAACTCAGATGCCGGTCATTTGCGGTGTTTAATATTGCAACTTCTCTCGCGTGGGGTGAAACTTCGTCTCTGGGGGTATGCCCTTGTAAGAGAACTCAAGTTCATTGTAACTGTTGAGGTTGTAACTGTCGTTTTAAGGTTACAGTGACATATGACGTCCAATCTGAATGTATGGTTATTTTTATAAAAAAATGTATTACAGCTTCCAAGGACTGAGCACTGAAACCCACGTCTGTTAGCGCTGTTCTTAATTTTGTGAAAAGAGTCTTTTAGCCACAATACGTTTTTTTTAATGTAATATTTTAATATATTTCATGGATAAACAGACAATTATACTAGTTCGGTACGAATACACCTTTGTCTTTCCACATTTTCTCTGCAGCTCTGAAATGTGGGCTGAGATTATGGCCGTAGGAAGATAGGTGCTCTAGAAATATGATTCTGAAAATAAATTTCATGAGATGAATGTGTCGAATCTTGAAAAACTTCAAATCAAGCAACGAAAGGCTTAAGTAACATAAAAAGAAGCAAGTGACATGAAAATAAGTGAGTTTAACCATGTTGTAGAAAGAAAGTTGCATGGAAAGGAGCGAGTAACATAGACAAAATCGAGTGATGTGAAAAGAAGCGAGTAACACGTAAACAAGCGAATGATGTGAAAAGAAGCGAGTAACATAAAAAAGAGCGAGTAATATATAAAGAAGCGAGTGATGTGAAAAGAGGCGAGTGACATGAAAAGTAGCGAGTAACGTAGAAAGAAGCGAGTCATGTGAAAAGAAGCGAGTAACATGGAAAGAAGCGAATGATGTGAAAAGAAGCAAGTAACATGAAAAAGAGCGAGTAACATAGAAAAAAGCGAGTGATGTGAAAAGAAAAGAGTAACATGGAAAAAAGCGAATGATGTGAAAAGAAGCGAGTAACATGAAAAGGAGCGCGTAACATGAAAAGGAGCGCGTAACATGAAAAGGAGCGCGTAACATAGAAATAAGGGACTTCTAATACCAACAACACCACTATATGCACATAGGAAAGCAAAATTACATCAAAACATCAGGAAGATTAATGATAACAAAGAAATAATCAATGCTATCAAAAAATACTTTACATGTACCCCGAAATTTATAATATTTTGATATCGCTGCTATTAATATACTGTATTATAAGCTAGTTATTGTAAACAATAATTATTAATATATAATCCTCTTCTCTGCACAAGTGTATGCTTTTTAGAGAAGTTGTAGAACTGAAAAATACTTATTATTTTATTGTATCATTGTAATTATAACAGATTAATAAATAAAAAATTTTAAAGTTATGGAAAGGAGCAAGTAAGTGACAAACGGAGCGACGGAATTCCGCTCAATACAAAAATGTGATTAATGTGATCGAATCAAATGAGAATCAATAATATCGATTGGAGTGTCGGCACCTCTCCCAAAATGTGTCTGAGGACTACGACCTCTGTGGTAAGAGCAAAACGAAGAAAAATGAGAAGAAATAAATATAGGAAAAAAATCGTGGTGCACATCATCCTATTGTGTGTAGCTGGATTATATTGTAAATCGACGAAATGTCAATGGAATGTACTAAAACTACGAAAAGTAAAGTATATGCGAGAATTACATTAAAATAATAAAGAGTTAATTAACCAATTTATTTAATAAAGACATTAAATGCAAAAACATCAGTAACGAGTTAACTTTGATTTACTTTAATAAAATAGTACTTTTAAAGTATTATTTCTTCCTTTATGTACTTGTTTCTTCTTTTATATTACTTTACATAAAATACAAGTACAGTAATCGTTGATGAATAAAAATACTCTTTGCCCAGTAAGCATCTTAGGGGTCCACAAAAAACAACCCCAGAGGCGTTAAACTGGACACGAAGCCTTCTTGTGTCATTATTACTTACTACCACGCGAAGGAGAAAAATAAATAAGACTAGTATTTTGTAATAATTCGTCCCAAAAATTGTTTTAAATATATATTTTGGTATGCATTTTTTAAATATTTCAACCTTTTATTTAAAAAATTGTCAATAATTCATTTTATATTTCTAATAACGTTAGGATATTATATAATAAATTACTGAAAGGATGACATTATTGCGTCTAAATGCTTTGTCTTTAGTACCCAATAAGGCGTGCCGTTGCTATTAGTAAGGGATGCAGTTTGACAAAACCTGTTCATTTATTTCCCAGATTAAATGCTCCGTTTTCCTCTCCGGAGGGGTGGGTTGTGTTAAGGGATGAAGATTCATTACTGCTCCCTTCAAAGGGATGATATTCCGTATCGTCACGGAGATGGATACGTGAGGCCAGGGCCGTGATAGACATATTAAGACAAACATATAGAGATGAATGGTTTTATAGGTACTTAGGTACCGTATCTCCCGTTCAACATCTGCTTGATAAATGATTTATACCAACTTCGATAAGACATCGTATATCAAATTCATCAATAATTATTTATCAAAGTTCTCACTACCACACATTATATATAAAGAATCTCTTTTTATCGATCTGTCTGTGATTTTAAAACTCGAGAACCGCTGAATTATTATTGAGTTTTTGTAGCGTATTGGACGTTTATCTGGTAAATATTTAACTTTAATTGAATTGTATTATTCATAATGGGAAGATGTTCCCGAAAACGTTCTAACGTTTAATATAATAAAATGTAGTGGAATAAAACCGTGTTTCAATTCAATTTAAAGTTTCACCAAAAACCTTTGAAAAGTTTAAAACAATAATAAATAGCTAATGGAATCTAATGGCTGCCTACCTCAGAATAGGTACTTTTCTCTACATGCACCTAGCGTGGTAGGTAGCGGCTAATAAGCTTGCAAATATATAATTTGAAAGTATGTTTTAAAATATAATGGAGTACGCGGTGCCCATGAGCTACTACTGTACATAGGTATTATATAGGTACTATTTAAGATTAAGGAAATTGAATTAGCTATATCGTATATAAACCGATTACCGTACGCTGAGAATCATATCGACACCATTTTTGGCCGAAAAAGGAATAAACGAAAATACATATTTAATGATAAAATTTCGAAATGAGAATTTATTTTCCCATCTGCGGAGAAAATGTGCGTCGTTAGGAATTGAGCTATTCGAGATAATGATCGCAGTGCGAAATTACGACAGCTCGAATCATCATTGTTGTACTTTGTATGGGAATGTCTAGCACTTGTCTGGTTCATTTGATTCATGCACATTCTTATGTCGACTAGCGACATCAGACAATAATAAAAATGTGTAATAAAATTGTTAGATCGATTACTTAAAACGCATACATTTTTGGTTAATTTAGTAAAAAAGTTATTCAAAAACAAAATTGGATGATTAATTTTGCGCCACCCTGTACTAGTTTCAGCTGATGAAGATTAATATTATTTCATTCCTTATCCATAAATCGACTGTACAGTACTATGAGTAAAAAATCGACTTGTATATGCTTTTATTTATTTATTGTCTCATAAACGAAAAAATATTATTCAGTACGAATATTTATTTTAGAATGTGACATTTTATTGTGAACCAATGAATGGGAATGGGCCGTAAAATGTTTAACCCACATCCTCACATAATTGTGTTGCATTAACGAGTAAAAAGTTGACTTTCATTACCTACGTGTTGATTTGGGCGACGAATAAGCGCTCGGGTATTTTTGGCGACGTTGTACCAATTGACGGGCGAATTGGATTTTTCGGAGATTTTCGAGGGCAGCAAGGGTTGATAGTTCAGGGTTATTTATGGACGAGGAAGCGGGCTTCCGCGACGCCCGCCCGCCGCAAACCACTTTGTCTTTCCCCGGAGGGTCAGCACGACACCTCTGGGAACTGGGACCCACTTCCGGAACGAATCGGGCACAACTCAAATTATTTCAAAATCGGAATACTTTTTTTGCTTCATAAAGGGGGCTAAATGCTCAATGTTTTTCGCCACATTTGTTAGATATTATAAAAAAATATTCAATTAATATATATAAAAATGATTTTAGAGCTCATTAAAATAATAACTAATGCAGGTAATATAACTAAATAATGGAATGATCGGTATGATGAGATTAAGTTTTTGATGATTTAAATATATTTACTTTTAACATTAGCAATATTAACTTTGTGGTTAAAATTCATAAATTCTAAAGACAAAGATGATAAAGTTAACAATTCCGGTATCTATAAACCTAGTTGCAAGGATTGTGCTGCATTTTATATTGGTAAAACGGAATAAAATAATAATATAAGAGTAAGGGAGCATTTGAGATGTCTGAACAATAGTGGGTTTTCGGAATTTTCTAATCATTTGATAGAAATGGTCATGGTTTTGATAAAAAATTGGGCTTGTCAGTTTTGCATATAAACGGCGTTGGTCACAAATTAAATAATTTGGAATCGTTGGAGATGAATAAAGCGTGTAAAACTGATGAAAAAATTATAAACAACCAACTAAATTTAACTCAAGTCGCATTCTAAATTTTTTTCCTAAAAATTATTCGAGTAAATTTACTAAATTAATTGTACTAAATTTATTTTTTAAATAATTGTTTTTTTTTTAAATAAATTCCGGTAAAGAAACAATAATATACGTTTTTAGTTAGTTTATGACATCGTGAAGAAGAAAATGGTATTTTTCGAAACCGGTAGACGTACTTAAACTCAATTAAGTGGTTAATAAAACAAAGATAATAAATACATTTTTTAATATATTTGTTCAAAATGTGATAACAAAATGATAGAAATTAATACTACGTTATATTAGTATATACTCGTGCATAATATTAAACAGATTTTTTGTTTTAATTAGTACCTAATGATATCCATATAATAATCTTGAAACATACTTGTATTACGATTACCGGCAGTTCTACTAAGTATTCCTTTTAAAAGTGATCATCCAATTTAATACCTTTGCAAGCTACTTTCGAGAAGATTAGTATTAGAGTATTATTTCATTGAATATGAATAAGTTTTTACATTTTACATTGACTTGAAAATCTTATATGTGTATGTGTTAGGAAATGGTTTTTTGTTAACATTTATATTTTAAATTACATAATGGATGTTTAAAAATGTAAAATAACGATAAAACAAGTTTGTTACGTCTGTGCAGGTCTTAGTATGTTTGTCACTTCTTTTCTATATCTGTCAATATTCATTTGTCTTGACTGTTGTGCTTATATAATTTTATTCCATTGCTAATGAGACACGATTGGATTATTTTTGTTCATATCTTTTAAACAAATGGATATGCGTATACGGGATACGTGTTCCGTAAAATTATGACTATCTCGGTCTCTTGGAACGGGTCTCGAACCGCCGACCATTCGATCGTTAGACGAATTGACAACATCAGAGTAACATATGCATAATCTTATTGTTGCATGAATGTCAATAAATGTTCTAGCCAGATTTATATGATAGCTTAGATTCAGTAAAAAATAAACATCTACAATAAAATAAATAAATGTTTATTAGTAACAGCTTAAAATTGTCGAAAGAAAAATGTAATTTAATTTAAAATGACTATGTTCTAAATTTACATTTCTCTTTTGTAGTTAAATAAGGTGAAAATTCCTTAAATCAACCCTAGAGATTCGTCTCTGTAAGTCACCCCCGCCACAAGGGTTGTAAGAAGAGGTCTGTAAACTCGTAAAGTGTAAGTATTAGCGTAGTATTAGAGGTTAGGGCTGCAACCCCCGCCCGGGGTGATGTATGAGCCTGCTCCCAACAATCACTTGCTTGGTTAACAGGTTACCGTCATTAATTAGCCACATTCCTCATTTGAATTTCTTCTCGCTTTGGTTGCTTTGTACTTAATGGTTAACAATGGTTAAATTGATTTGTTACCTCTCGTAAACATGGGCGCGTTTTTAATTGACAGCAAAATAAATATACTGACAGGCAATGTCCCGGGATTTCCATGTTTTTTTGTTGAGAATTTCAGTCTTCTCTGATAGTTTTCAACATTAAAATATACTTTTTTTTTAAAGATTTGTAAAAAAACAAGTGAGTTTGTGTATTAAGTGTACAATTCACTGAGAAAGAACGAAGGAATAAAATTTTAATACAAATATTTTAGACATTTTAAAGTTTCATTTGTTAGAAAATGGTTGTTCAGCATCTTATATTTTGTTTAATTTATATTTTTAAATAGATACCATGTAGGTACTGAATCCACAAATAATATCTCTACCTACCCACCGGGATGCGAAAGGACATATTTCAATTTTCGAACATGTATGTGTTGTGTAAATGACGTAAGTTTGATGATGATTATGTGTAGTGAATTAAATATGTTGTCACCTTTTTTTTGGGGAGGAGAGAGGACGAGCTGAGATGTTTACATATCAAAAGTTATAATTAATACCTCGCAATGCATATATTTTATAGGTAATGGTTTTAACGTTCTCTTTTTTCTCTCCACGTATATAGATAGTCAAAAGTCGGATGTATATATAATATTTAATACCAGACGATGTTCATAAGGTTCCTAAACCGTCTTGAAAACTTTTTTTAACGTATAAAATACATTCATTTCATTCAACATTCTATAATAGTTTTTAAATGATGTGGTTTAATATTGTCGCGAAAACATTATCAGTCATTGAATTGCTTTGACATATGGTAAGTTTCTTTGCGTTTATTTTTTTGCCTAGCAACTGATGTTTATTTTCGTTAGTATGATTTGATAAATTACAATATTAATTTCGTGCATATAATACTCATATAACATTTTTCATATAGAAATCAGATGTTATATTAGTATTCTGTTAGACTTAGTTTGGCTGGATTTCTTTAACGATTAAAATTAATGTCATAATTAATCTTCTTCTTTTTCTTCTTCGTCTGCTCGTATTTGCGTATTTGGCACACGGTGCACAATACGCAAACTGTATCTATTCTTCCCGTTCAAAGAGGACCCCGTTGACGCCATTATTTGGTGTATTTTTCAACTATTCTTATCACGAGTAATCACGAAGTTCTCGAGACTCTCATGTTGCCGAAAGTCTTTCTGCAATCCATAATTCCAGAAAGACAGAGACATTTGTACTCCTTGTGGTCCACGCGATACGCGTCATAAGCTTCCCGAACCATACATTAAGAATCCAACATATTTCAACATAAATCTGGTATTCTCCATGAGCACTGTATGGAATGGAATCATGGAAATTAAGTAAGCCATAATTAATAATATTTAAAAAATTTAATTAAAATGTTAGTTTTTTGGTGGTATAAGAATAATCGATTGATTGCGACTTGGATAGTTTTTATGGTATGCTAAGGCAGGGGTCGGCAGACCACGACTCGCGAGCCGCATGCAGTTCTATTTATAGGCATTTTCGACTCATCAACTTCAGCTCATATTTTCATCTACAATCATATCCGACACGTGAAATAGTTTACCTGCAACATATGACACAGTAAAAAACTAGCATTTACCAATCTCGCAATCTTTGGCTCTTACCTATTTATGCAAACAAACATTATCACCCATTAATCGAAGTAAAAATAAGTTAAGAAGCAAATTAACGGACAATAATTTACAATCTAGCTAATCTCGGGATTAGAAGGAATAAATCATCGGATCCCCGAAAAGATGACCTATTAAGAAATGAAAGGAATCTCGGACACTTCTGGGTATTTATTAAGGTGTGGGTCTCCCGCTGGGGGTTGCTGGGATGGGCATCGCCTGGAAGAGCAGTGGCTAGAGAGACCTAACGGAGCATTCTATTGCCTCTCTCTCGCACTCTTGCAACCTGGACAGGGTAAATTTCTGCCGGACTGTGACCGAGTTCTGCGACTGAAACACATAAATGTGAGGTCTACCCTCCCCTTTTGAGGGTGTGTGATTTCTATAGCTTCTTTCTGGCTGCCTTTTGAAATTAATGTGACAAGTCTCTCATATTGTACAGGTATAGTTCTGGTACGATGATACCGGAGTCAACGATGGTGTTATGATGATATGACTGAATGTGATAAAACAAATAAAAAAAAAAAATCTAATTATGACGAATCGAAACGAGGGTAAACAACTCTCAAAACGATTCGGGATTGGGTGTAAATAAATAAATCTAGCCTAAAATTGAACAAGTAGTTACTTGCCATACATAACATGCAAGTTCACAGTTCTAACTAATTAACTTTACAAAACTTAAAAAGTGTTAAATTATTTAGATTTCCTAGTTTTATAAGTGGAGCATTGAGCTACTGAAGCTTATAATTCTATATAATATATTTTTATAAGTAGCCTCCGACTATATTATGGATTTGAATTTTAAATCTCGTTTTCTTTCATCATTAAAATTTATATTGCGGCTCTATGAAATCTTTGAGATTTTGTTTACTTAATATTTGACTCTTCTTTCTAGAAAGTCTGCCGACCCCTGTGCAAAGGTATATTGTAGGTACTTACTAGATGTATGGTTATTTTTTTATATATAAATTATATTATATTTAAAAAATGATAAATCGCTCAAGGAAATCAAGTTACAAGTAATTACGTCCAGGACCATCCCTGATTGATTAGCCAATCTAGCACCAGCTCGGAGGCCGGCGCCTCTTGCAGGGTCCAGTCTGGCCGCCGAATTAGTAGAAATAACCGTTCAAATTAAAAATCGAACCGTAAATTAGTTGCCAGCAAGGAAAATAAAAAAATCCCACCGGTCATACCGAGGACCGACTGGCAACAATAAATCACTTTCACTTTTCAAACAGAAGAACGGGCGAGCGCTTTTTGTGGCTTACCGGCTGAGGCGGCTTCCTTTCATTGCGTAACTCACCTTATTCGGGCCATTGTTGGCTGATTTTTTCAGCAATTAGCCGAATTTACCTGCACCCCAAATTGGATTATACGCCCTTTATTCTTCGCCGATGTGCCTTTGTGCCAGCATGCATCGTTGTATAGGGCTGAAGTCAACAATTAAGTAAGTAAGCAAATCAATTTTACCACTCTGCCATGAAATAATATACTATTCATATATTTTGCAACATAAATATTGTAATATGGTAAGGGTACACAATGCGGTTTATCTTATGACCCGCGTTCACAAAAGATAAGTTTCAGAGATTTAGTTGAGATGAATCTCAGTACCGAGCACGTGCGCACAATCGTCACTTACAGCCATAGGTACTCACCAGTGGCGGTCAATGACGTTTTGTAGAAGGGGTGCTGGATAATAAGTTCATATCTTACTTTAAAATATACAAATCTATAGATTTGAGAACACTCGTTTATTAATTTTTTATTTAAATTGTTTACGTAGATAATTGACGGACATTCAATGTTTCAATAATTCGGCTTCAAGTATTCAAGCCAAACTGTCAAAAATGCGTCACACAAACAAATTCTTCAAAACAATCCGCTCGCTTCGAAATATGTATGCTATTGTGTGCATTGTATCCGTAAGTATTAAAGTCGTTTTTTTGTATATTGTGTACACAGTATGTGAAGTGCCTTGACGGGCGAAACGAATGATAGAATCCACTGTTGCTGGTATCTGTGTATTTATGCGATTCAAAGATGTTCGAAAGTTGAGAATGTATATGTATTTCGACTCGCTCTGTACGCGCGCCGTGTAGTAGTATGTGTTATGACTGGTCTCTCAAGGACAGGATGAATTTATTTGCAGCAGTGCTGTTTTCCGCTAGATAACAAAAAGTCCAAAGCTTTTTAACTCTAGAATACAGATGATGCAAAGCATCCACAGCATGTATGAAGCGACCGCGTTTGGTACCTACAACTATTTATTTTGAAAAGTGGGATAAACACAAGGGATTAAAATATAAACATTTATTCTGTTTTACCGCTGCAAGGAAGATTTAAATTAATTCAATAGATAAACAGAACATCAATAGACATTTGACGTTTAACTACAACAAGCGTGAAGTGAGGCATGAAACGGCACAATCCTATCTCAGAATGTCTTGAGTTGAAAATTTTATAAAAATTTCATCCGTGGATGCGGGCCATAAGTCAGCAATTACGTAAATAAGAAAATCAATTTGACTACTGTACAATATTACACTATCCATATTTTACAAGTAAATATTGTGTAAATGCATAAAAGGTGGGATATATCACAGATTAAATGTAAATAAATATTTTTAATACAAATGAAATGTATCAACTAGAAAGACATACAGAAAAAATCAATTTATAGAAAAAAAATAATTAATGGCTACCGAAATATAATTTGTATTAAAAATATCATAGAGCTATGTTTTGAATTTGCAACATTACAATAAAATGGTGTTTTTATCATATTATATTTTTGCTGGCAGAAAGCTGTGCAGTTAAGCTAAGCAGAGAGCTTTTTGTCTTTACAATTTGAGACAAACTATTAATCTGCGTAATTTGGATACACATTGTTTTATTTAATGCTAATTTTGAACGTGTGAAAGAAAACAACATATTTTTTAATTCCGATATACATATGTACATGATTTTTCTATTTAACACAAAATCATACAAACAGATATATGTACATACGCAATATCTGCTATTATAACTGTGTTTTCTATATCGAACTAAACCCCAAAATATACTTTATACGCGTTCATAATGCAATTTTCAAGGAGTAAAAAAATGCGGTTTCTGAGGTCCGCACTTCATGAATCAACGTCTGTCAGGTAACATTGATTTATTTTTGAAAAATGGCCATAAATTTCGGGTCTGATTGGGACCAACCCGAGCCGGGCCGGGCTTAATAAGCCTAATTTGGTCAATAGAAGGTTGAATGGTTTCAAATTTATGGTTTTTTTTTGTGCGATTACGTTGCAAGTTTTGTGATTTAGTATAGTTGCCGAAGTGCGAAAAATATTTATATGTTTGTTTTGTCGGAAATGTTAGATTTACGACGCGCTTTTAAATATAAAAATTCTGTATATATGTTGTGATTTATTTAAGGTTTTATGATTTATGATTTTTCAAATACTATTGACACGATATTTGAGCCTGTTTGAAAAGGTGAATGAAAAAATCATTGATGTTTATTGTTGATCTAATCTAAATCAGTATACGTATCTAGATCGTGGTTTTAAGATCAGTAAATGATTTAAATATTTATTTGTATAGTCAATAATCACCCTAAATAGATCTTGAATCATTATCTTGTATTGTATGATTCATCATCATCATCATCACTTTCCATCTCACATCTCCAGTGCTGGATATAAATCTGTTCTGCTGCATCTTGCTTGTATAATTCTTTTACCAGTGCGAGGTCTCAATCAATTTTAGGACTTTCCTTTCGTTTTCGACCGTCCATTATCTCTTCGACAAATATGTTTAGCTCATTGCCAATTGAGCATACAGATCTTTCTGGCAACGTGTGTTACTTTGGTTTTCTAGAATTTGTACGTTAGGTACTCCATCTCTCAGAGATATTCCAAGTGTAGTCCTTTTCATTACTCTTAGGGCAACGTTTAACTTATATATGACATTGATAGCGAGGATCCATGTCTTGGCTCTATTTGTAAGTCACTAGTTTTTAAGAAAAATATATATATATTTAAAATTTAAATTATGATACAGTAATTAGATACTTAGGTATAATATATTTTTTTTATTACTACGCTTCTCTTGAAAGTATATGCTTGTGTAGAGAAGTGGAGTGTACCTATATTAATAAAAAATATTATTTACAAGAAGTGTTAAATGTTATATTATAAAGTTATTATTGATATGGCTTTGAAGATGTGTTCTAGTTTTCCAAATGCTGTCCAAGCCACCTGAATATGTATCTATATTTTGTTGTCTTGATTCTGTTTTATTGGTTGTATAATTGGATCCAAGTATATATGCTCTAGTATGACTACTATAATCTTAAATGTATTTTTTAACGTGAAATATCTCAGTAATATCATGTATTTTTATATATTATATACCTAAATTAGTACATATTAATGAAAAAGTGACGTTTCTCTTTATTACTCTGAAATATTCATTAGAATCAGTAACATTCCAAAGTCTTGACCAGTGCACTCTTTCTTATTTTTAACATCTCTAAGTTAAGGTTACTTAAATATTTTTTCTAATATTTGTAATATAAATTGAACATGTTTTATATTAAATAACATTTTTACATTTATAGTACTTGATTTATATTAAATTATAGTATGCTAATCTATATTCAACATAAATTGCGTATCTAATATTTTACCTATCTACCATTTCCCTATTTTTAATAATATGTTATATTTTCTGCATTAAATCTTATCCATCATAATGGGTAAGACCTAGCACCTACATAGTAAACGATTGCTTTCTAATGGTCAGATTACATTAACTCAATGTCGTATCTCTTTAACTCGATAATAATGGAGATGGTAGAATAAAAATCGTACACATAAAAATTAAAACAATACATATTTAAATGCATTCTGAGTCAGAGTAAACCTTCCAGTAACAGACAGCGCTCAGTCGGCACAAACTTTAGATTATGTTTCCTTGTTATATGATTGAGCCCCGGATAAGTTCGTGTCTGGGGCAAATAGCCTCCAGCCATGCGAGGGTCCGACTCCCTCCACTTTTTTACTACTGCTGGGGTGGGGGCGTCTAAGATTACCGACGTGGAAAGTTTTTAAAACAAAAGCCTTCGTGCAGTGAAACAAAAACGTTTAAACACGGCGCTGCTGGTGCACCACTCGTGGTGTGATTTCCCGCGAGAAGTTTCATTTTATGTTAATATACAATATGTATTTAACTGGCTGTATCTATGGACTATTTCCCACAACATTAAACATTCGAAAATGTATTTTCTTGTAATATGTAATTCATTTGATTTCGGTACTCTTGTACATATACATACACAATGTTAAATAAATACGTTTAATTTAAATTCCTACTACTATTAAGTAAACTAGCATTTTAAACCTGTCCTAGACATACACAGGACATAATTTAAATAATTACTAACCAACAGTACAGCAGCATTAGTGTTTTAATTATTAATTTTCCGTCAATAGAATACGACTTAATAGAACACAAAGGTTACATATCCATATAATTCGTATATTTTAAAATAAATTGACTCGAAACTCTAATATAATATTTCCTTTCAAATTTCCTTACGCGTTACACTCAGAAAGACATTGGGATACTATATAAATAAGATATTAAAAATAATATAGTATTTAATTTCAAAAGTGCTTGTCTACATTTAAACTCATCAAAGGACACAGTTCTATTTACTTCATTATATAATGGAAAATAGGAGTATTTTTAAATTAGACGATTCATTTATCAGTTATTATTAGCTATCATAAAATTTATATAATTTATCAAATATTTATTTTAGTTTTCTTTCTTTCTCACTTAATATAAATTAAATTTATTGGATCATGACCCAAAAATTAAAATATTATATGATACTTGATTTGGTCGAATATACGTAACACACAACAGGGACGCTAATGGGAAGCCCTTGGATATGCTTAAAAATATATCTACTACTACATATTATATAGGGAAGTGGTCAGACAAGATACGGCAATAGAAAATGCGGTAGAATTTTATCTATTACCAGAATTTAAAAAATCAAAAAAGCATAAAATCTAAATCAATCATAAAAAACAGGTATGACAGTAGAAGAAGAAAACGATGCGGCGAATCTATAAGCAGATATTTTAAAAACACAAAGGGTTTAATCTTTCAGAAAACAACATAAAAAAAAATTATAGAAAAATATTATATATAATATAAATTAAACGAACCATTTAAAAAGATATGAATAAAAAATCTATTTATCCAAAAATTATTTTGGTTGCTACCTAGAACTAACCCAGTCCTATCCGGAGAAACGCATTTGTATCTCGAAATACCCCATAAAATTTTAACCAGGTATAAAATCACACGACAGACAATATAATTTCTAAATACTAATTTAATGTATTAATTATAAATATATACATATAAAATCAATTTTGTCGAAAAATATTGTTTTTGAGCTACTGGGATACTAACATGGATCTCTATTTTCAATCCGGGGATGTACACTACCAATTGTGTTATAGCGCCAGTATTTTTCATGACAAATTTTCGAACCTATATGTTACACTTTTTCAAATTAACACATCTGTCGTTCCATTATTTGAAAGCCATCTACATTGTTTTTACGGAATCACAAATACCTTTGAGTAATCTGATAGCAGACGCCAGAATTATCAATTCATTTTTATTAAATTTTGAACACATTGATACAACTTATATTATTAATAATATAATTTCTAAACTTTTATTATTTTAAAATATAATAACTTAATTATAACAATGATGCTTGTTTTTTAATGACGTAATTTTAGTGTATAGATATTTTAATATTTCTTTGTCAGAGTATTGATCCAAGCCGAAACTCTCAACATAATTAGTACCGCGAGTCCGTTCAACACATTGCACGATCACTGTCCGAGGAGAGCTTTCCTTACATCCAATATCAATGCATCACCGTGTGGGCGTGCACCGCCCCGCCTCTGAAAAGTTCCAGTACTGCCCTGATAACGCACGCACTTTTCGCCCTGTTCATTAGACCTGGTCCGTCCCGCCCATCGCATGCAATTTTCTCAGATTTATACAATGTTTTAACACGTTTTACTTACCATAAAGTGCCTTTAAAAACACGAAAAATATTTTATTCAAAAATTATATTCATACAAGGGCACGAGCGTTATAATTACACATGATATTAATACATATTACACTGGTAACATTGCAAAAGTACTTTTTGAATCTAAGTAATAGGTCGGCGCAAAAATAAATGCCTTTTTTGTAGATAAAAGATTTTAATATTTAAAATGAAACATAATTTCCATTATCGGATATAACTGCAAGTTCTTTTGAGATCAGTCGCAGGTCTGCATTCGTCAGGGCCAGGAGTTGCTCGTCATCAACTTCGATGGGACGTCCAGCGCGGGGTTCGTCTTCCAGTGATAAATTCCCCGAATGAAACTTGCTAAACCGCATACGACTCGTACGAGCTTTTATGACACAATCACCATACACGGAACAAATATTGTCAGTCGCGGCAGTTGCGTTGTATTATTTTTTAAAGTCATACAATATGCAACGTCGCAAATGACTGTTCTTCTCGGCCATTGGCAATATTTTTATGGGATTGTTACACGATTGAAGTTTAAAAGAAACTGGCTAAATATGGTAAAATGTGTCTCTTTTAAAACCAATGACAAAAATAGGATTCAAGACAAAAGACAAACATTTATATCATCTCTAAATAAGTACCGTTAAAACAGCAACAACTTTCGCATCAAACAATAACCTAATCTAACTTACCTGAAACCTAACCTAACCTAAAATAATTTATTAAATATATTTATATGCCTAATTACACATACCAGTAAATAAATAGACATGAAATAAAGTATACATACATGAGAGGGGTTTGGAAAATTAGTTGCGGGACGGGGGGCATTCTACACACGTTATTGGTGGAAGCGTAAATCCGATAGTTTATGACAAATTTATGCAACAGTAAAAGTATTTACTCTTCGAAAATTAAATCTTTGTATAAACAAGACGTGCTTTTTACATTAATGCGGATTATATTGTCAGTGTTGATATTTTCGTTCCAATCAAGTCATATTTTAAAAAAAAGTCGCTGAATTATTTAATTTGCGTAAGTGGCACCAAAATGATCACGTGGGTGACAAAATATTCAATGTATAATCAAAATGAAAATATTGAGACAAGAAATTCGCGTTAGTTCATGTCTATATATTTGGTAATCTGTGCCTAATTACAATTTTAGATACAATCGCTGACCTATTCGTAGTCATCAAAAAATGTTTATATGTATATGACACAAAAATTGAATTACAAGATAGTAATAAAATTTAAAAACTAAAAACCAGTGCGTGGTTCCAGTGCTTCCATATAGAGCCGAGACGTGGATTCTTATCGTCAAGGTCATACATAAATTAAAGGTTGCTCAAAGAGCAATGGAAAAGGCTTTGCTTGGAATATCTTTGAGTTGCGTACAAATACGTCAGAGTACCAAGGTAACAAATTATTGTATACTCAAGTGGCAATGGGCTAGAACCAGTGACGTAGCAAGGTAAAGCATCGCCCCTAGGCGAATTTCAGAACACCGCCCCTACTATCATTAAAAATATTATAGTGACCCTCTATAATTTTTTTTATATAAATTCAATACAAAATATAAGTGTGGCTAAATTATAAAAAACAATAAACTCATCCACAATCATCGGATTTTGGCAATAATTTGACTGTAATCTGAACACCTACAGCTTTGAATTGCAACTAAAGTTAACAAAAAAATTCAAAAGAAATATCTACCCATGCATTTTTAAATGCATCTTGTCATTTGAAATTGTTTTATAATACGGGTAATTTCCTTTCAAAGTAAAATGACAACAATATTGCCATCGTTTGCCAATTTTTTACGGCACATTCTGTGGCGTTCGGTCCATTGATATTTTCTAAATATATGTAACTTATGTTGGATGTACTTACTGTATGTTGTTTTCGCATTGAGAAATGAACTTTCAAAGTGCCCTGATTTTTTTTTAGTACGAGACAGTAATTTAACAGAAACGTGCCGATGAGCCATGACGGCTTGACACGATCTATAATTATGTAAATATGTAAAAAAAAAAAAATAATAAAATATATATATTAGGAGAACACATTCTTATTGTGAAGTAATTATTCAGAACATAGGTCTGTGATATTTTAAATATGAATTAAATATATTAATTAGAAAGATATACATATAAAATCAATTTTATCGAAAAATATTGTTGTTGCGCCACCGGAATTCGAACCTGGATCTCTTTCCAAACCGAGGAAGGTACATTATCCAACTATCAGATTATTCAAAGGTATTTGAGATTCCGTAAAAATAAGGTAGATGGCTCTTTCAAATAATGGAACGATTAAAAGTATTAATATTAAAAAGGTAACATATAGGTTCGAAAATTTATCGCTAAAAATATCGTCGCTGTAGCATAGTTGGATAATGCACCTTCCTCGGTTTGGAAAGAGATCCAGGTTCGAATCTTGGTGGCGCAACAACAATATTTTTCGATAGAATTGATTTTATATGTATATCTTTACAATTAATATATTTAATTCATATTTAAAAATATATATTAATTAAATGCATCGATTAGAAAGGTGTAGATACAGATAAACTCAATTTATCGAAACAATATTTTAGCTGCCACCGAGATTTGAACCAAGATCTCTTCCTATATGGGAAAGTGCGATAACCAATTACACTACGTCAGCCTTGTATATAGACGACAAATTTTCGAACTTGTAGCAACTATTTTAAAATTAATACATCCGTTTATGTAAAAGTAATCACCTTTTTATTGCCAATACCTTTCAGAAATATTCGCTAAGATACGCTAGACATTTTTCAATTTCATTTTATTAAATTTTTGGATATACTTTAATGCAACTTATATATATTTTTTAAAGAGAACACATTATTTTTTGTGAAGTTGTAATTTTTTTCAGAACTTAGTTCTATGATATTTTAATACACATTAAATGCATCAATTAGAAATATATACATACAGATAAACTAAATTTATCGATAAAATATTTTAGCTGCCACCGATGCATTTAATATGTATTGAAATTTCACAGAATTATGTTCTGAAAAAAATTACTACTTCACAAATAATAATGTGTTCTCTTTAAAAATAGTAATTTAAATATATACATTAGCTAATATTTTCCGCCTCTTAAAATTTTCCGCCCTTAGGCATCGCCTTACCTGCCCTACGCCCGCGGACGTCCTTGGCTAGAACTATTTGTCGATTATATGATAGGAGATAAGAAAGGAAGGCTCTGAAATGATCTATGGAGTTCTCTTCACCAGGAGAATGGCTTCAATAAGGACGCTTACTATAGCGTCGTTGTTTAAGCCATCCTCTTAGTGAAGAGCATTTTATAGATTATTCCAGAGCTTTCCTTTACTCTACTGAGTTGCCACAGATGATGAACTAGATGATAGTCGCCGAGATCCGCAGCATGTGAGGCGAATGATTCGGATGGCCAAGGCTTGATATGCGCTGAATAAGTCTAAAACATAGTTGAATTGTGTAGCAACATGCAAGGTTTTATCATGTGTGTGTATATATGAATACTTTTATTTCTAATGTATTTCCGCTTAATTTAATATCGATAGTAATAACGCATTTTCTAGTATACCCCCAAATAAATGTTTTTTCTGAGAAATGTAGTATTAAAGAATAAGCAGTAGTACCTGCTTAATGGTGCCATGACATGAACTCCGCGTAACATGTCTACAAAATAATGAATTACCTATCATTATGTATTGACTTTGTGTTGCCATCTTTGTATTATTTTTATATTATGTAATCCTTGCTGGTACAACACCTTTTACTTTTTAGATTTATACAAAAGTAATATGTTTTGACTTTGATTAATACGAACAGATTAATAAACTTTTTTACAGATCATTAGTAAAGCAGAAAAAATACAATTTCAGTATTAATTATTACGTTAGTGGACATAATTTATAGTTTGAACCTACATTTTTTCTTCCTCGTGTGCTGTCTTCTATTGAAGGTTAGCGACCATGTTGCAGTATGCTGATTTAGATAATCTCGTTCTACCTACACCTCTGCTGCCTTCTATCACTGCACTTGTATAAAGTAAGAGATCATTTTTCTCATTGCGGAAAATTTGTCTGAAGTATGCAGCTTTCTTTTATTTCATTTAATATTAGTTTGATATTAGTTATCTTATCTTAGGCATTCACGCGTCTTAGTAGATACTTCTTTAATTGTTATATGGTCAATCCAGGAGATCTTTAGCGTACGTCCATATACAGCGAAGTCTTTTAATAATGATTGGTTATTTTAACGTCCAAACCTCGAATTAATAAATCAATTTGAATATAAAATAATATTGTATTGCCTTCCAATGGGTACTCAAGCGCAAGCGTAAAAGAGATCCTCATTTTTCTCAAAAGTACTTAATAACATTTTTATTTCAAAATTTAAATTACTTGACTATGAAATCAGAGTTCGACCATTTAACCAGCATCCAACTTACTTCATCTTCTCTATCATATTGATATCAATACCATCGATTGACATTATAAATCTCCTCATGAAGTGAACATTATCATTATTTTATCTACTGATTACTATGAACAGTATTTTCTGAATGATTATCTTGAGTCCGCGCACTTTACTGATCTTATTCACTTTTTTGATACGGAATTATCACAAACAGCTTGAACATTTTCATCTCACAATATAAGCAAATATCGATTCGTAAAATATTGTGAGCTTGACTCAGTCTAACACTACTGTACTAGGTGTATTAACATATTTTTTAGGAAGAACAGATTATTATTGTGAAATTGCAGTTTTTTCAGAACACAGTTCTTGATTATGCGCCTTGTAACTTCGATTGGCACCACTGGATTTCTTGGTTTATAATAATGCACATGTATGTGTGTGTATGTAAGTATTGCCGCCCTTTTTTCGGAAAGCTAAGAAGACGGTAACCGACAGACGTCATTCTTATTACGTCCCGTGCTTCGACCAGTTCAGTGATCCAAATAAACCACCAGTGCGCGCTTCGGTCGGTCGAAATCTAAAGAAGACAACCAGCTAAAAGAACATCATCGAACCAGAAAGACAGCAAAATTATAATGGTTTGTGCAGTTCATATATCATATGTGTGCTTATTGTTAATCGGAAACCTGGAAACCGGCCATCGAAGGCATTTATATGAACAGTTCTGTCGCATTTTAATACAAATTAAATGTATCAATTAGAAAGATATATAGATAAAATCAATTTATCGAAAAAATATTTTGGTTGCTACCGGGATACGAACCAGGATCTTTTCCTATCTGGTGAAATGAGTTACCTTTACGCTACGCCAACCGAGTGAGTTTATTTTATCTGTATATCTTTCAAATTGACACATTTAATTTATACTAACATAAGATTTATTTAAGTGATTTCTTAATCAATTAATAACTAAGCATATTTTATGCAATAAATAAATGAAAATATATTAGTTTCTTTACGTACAAGTAACATGTTTATATTTATTCAAGGTAATTTTGAAAGTAATAGGTGGAATGAGCCATATTTGTAACAATTCTTTTGGATCAATGTTTAGATAGTGTTTAATAGTAACTCTTGAACAAAATATGCCTGACACCAATTATAGACATGACTAAGGTCAGCTCCTATTGGCAAATATGGAACAATTTGAAACGAATGGAAAGTTGAAATGGGCCACATTTGAAAATAACATCATCATCATGCAAGATTTGTATGGTATCAAGTCGGATTTGAAACTGCTTTACGACATACTTTTTTGTGTTATTTTTTTCTTTACAAAATGATATTGAGAGTTAATTTTTTCAAGTATTCTGAAATAAACAACGTTTGAAAATGAACAACCTTCAAGTGTGTATGTTATATCATGTGAAATTTTTGCTTGATACATTCAATTGAGTTTTGATTTATAGAACAGTTGAAATGAAATTCAATTTCGTGTTTTACATAATTAAGGTATTTGTGAGTGGGCAACAATAATCTATTCAGATTACATTCAGCATATCACGCCTCAGAAATATATCGTAATGTAGTTTAATTTTGTAAAATAATAATAAAGCCTTTAGTCGAAACCGAAGCACGGCATGACGAAAAAATATTCAAAATTCACAATGGAAAATTAGCCTAGAGGGAATTTAATATTTCGCAGCACGCAATTGGTTGATTTCGTCCGCGGAATTATGCGCGAATAGGCCGCCTTATCGAATTCTGAATCGCGAGATTTCTAGAAAGATCGTTGGAAACATCAAAGCGCTACAATAATAATTTCACGCCATCGCTATTCTTGTGCCGGCGTAGCGCGCGGCGTCACGACACCCGTAGCACGAACCGGGCGGATTGTCGTGGAGCTGAGCTGCCCGATTATTTCATTTGTGCTGTCGCTTACTCGTAACTATGGCAACGACAAAAATAAATGAGAACTATGTGTACAAGAGGTACACGCGTGATGCGACATCTCTCGTTTTCTCTCCGGAGATAAAACAAAGGAGAACGAGTATTTTATTATGAGACCCGTCTCATGTTTGTAACAATAATGGATTTATTATATTGTTTTAAATGTAGCAGGCAAAAATTGATTAATGCCTTCATTTGTGTAGTGAAGTAACTAATATAATGAAATATGTACTTTTTACGACATAGTATACTTTCATTGGAAATATATAGCTATGTTCCCCCATTGGTTTGGAGTTTAATCTCATATAATAAAATACCGTATTTACTAAGATATTTCATTTGAGTTACAATACTAGGGATAAAACATCAATTCTTCTTTCAGTTTGGTTATAAAAATATGTCATTTTCCACCATGGTAAACTAATTGTCATAACATAATGTATCCTCCTCGCTGTAGAACCCTACGTAAATACTCAATAGGTTCTTGAAGAATGAAGATATTCGTTCGTCTCGCAGTTCAAGGCATACGATGCCAATATCACGTCTTGTCTTGAAGGTGTTAAGCAAGTATGTATATTTCTGTCTTTCTCAGAGTCCATATTTAAACTCCGTGTAGATTTATGGAGAATTTAAACTATCCGATGGCATTAAACTAATTTACCTTTGTGTTCCCGTCATCAGAAACTATCCTCAAAGAGTTATTTTTCTTATCAACAAAAATAAAATGTAAAGTATTTTATGCCTAGGTGGCATTATAAATGAAAGAAGAATGGAATCTTCCTGTTGAAATCAAATGCAATGAACAAGCTCGTGTAAATTTTTATCAGCATAAAAAGATGTTCAGTAGTCATGATCTCAACCTTAAATTACGAATGTTCTTGGTATTATTATATATAATGGAAATACGGAATGATAAGGTGACTTAAAGTATTCTCAAATAAGCAGGATGGATAGTAGAGTTACGAATGAAGATGTTTCGATGAATAAAGAAAAATAAGTATTTAAAACAATCAAAATACGAATATAACAATATCCCGGACACGAGTCAGAACTTGCATCTCATAATGCAGGAAAGATTGATGATAGTCGGGGACCTGGAAGAAGATCATCGTGATTGAAGAACCTGAAGGAATGGTTAGACCAGTCGATTGTAGAATTTTGTTGAAGGTCAATGTGGAGTGGCGTACAGTAGGCGTTAACTTAAGTTATGCTGTTACCGACGATGCCAACAATTAATTTTTTAATTTTAATTTGGTAATTTTGAGAACAATTCTATCAATTTAAATTTAGAATATAACTGTAAATTTATTTCGTCAAAAAAGCAAGTTCTTTTATTGATCGGTACCGTACTCTGCTTTCGATGTCGCTTAAAATATTTTCTACGTTTCTCCTTCGGACAACGGATTAAAAATATTTCAAACATTTTTTTTAAATAATTAACTTTATAAATGACCATAGCCGAAACTCATTTTATTTAAACATTTAATTTAATGTTGGTAATAATCTATCCTAATAATATCTCGAAAAATGCAAATTCGTTCGATAGACAGATAATGAATTATAACCTATGAATTTTATATACGTAAACATTGAAATACGGAATGACGTTGGAATTATAGGTTAAAATATACTATGAAAACAAAACGTTTAGTCTGTCAAGAAAAACAAATACGTAGAAATGTCATTTCATGCAGTTTTCAGTAAGGATGAATCTCTTTCAAAGACAACAGAATTAAGTAAAAATTGTTTTTAAAAAATCGCAGACGTAAAGATGCCAACGTAGCTTTAGTAAATATTTAGTTCAGTACGATTATTATAGAGATTGAACAAACAAATTACATACAAACAACGCGTACTTACTGGCAATTTTCCGACCAGCATACACATGAAGTGGTTACAAATGATTTGCAATATTTCTAAATAACCCACGCTAGACAAAAGTTGTGGGTTGCATCATAGACAAGGTTATGTTAATCCGGAAAATAACGACAAAAATTTTATAGTGTTTTTTCATGATACAAAAATTAATTCATTTAAACAAATAATAGATATCTCATAGAGACGAAGCTATTTATATTATATGGGAAATTATGGAAGTATAGGTAACTATAGGGCGTAGTATCTATGAAATATCTATAATTTGTTTAACAATACCTTTAATGGTAAAAATTCAGCAATTGTGTGTTCTTGGATATACTCAAATATTATTAATTAATTAATTATTTTTTATATCACAGAATTTTTAGTACCGCACAGGTTTTTTGCTTGTATGCAGTGCACGCCTCTACCGGTATGATAGCCAAAGTCTATTAAACGAGAACTATCATAGGCACAAGAAATATTATTATTATTAATCCCGGCGGATGGGTATCATTTCGAGAGCAAAATTCCGTCATCCAGTGTGTATAAAACATCCCTACAATAATAACCAACAGTTGTATAGTTCATTCTTCGGCACAGCACGGCGGCTACCGGTTGTGAATTAGACCCACGTCGTTCATGAATCAAAAATGTAAATTCATTTTTATTAAAATATCGATACAAGCCGCCAAGTAGGAATTATGGCCGAACACGGGATCACACTACCTCGATGACTTGTAAATTGTGGGCCACACACAAAAATTGTATGAATTGGAAATTACGCAAGTCATGGCTCTGTCGAAGTAGACACAGAGGTGTTGATGTGTGCGGGCGGTTTCGTTGTTATACCACAAATTAGTGTCATTCATTCGTGTATTGCTGTTCTTGTCTGGACCCACTGCACCTGCAGTAACCGGATTTTATTTTCAATGTTGCTGCTGTTATTCGTGCACAAAGATTTTTTAAACATTTTTTTTACGCGTACCTACCTGCCTGCAGGTATGATTCATTACATATTACTTTTCGTACGATATGGATTTTTAATATTACACCTAATATGCTCTTGTACGATATGACTTATTATTTATAATAGCCCGTGTCCATGAATTAGATTTTTAAGAACACATTATTGTTGTGAAGTTGCAGTTTTTTCAGAATGTAGTTCTGTGGTATTTTAATACAATTTAAATGTATCGAGTAGAAAGATATACTGAAAAAATCAATTCGTTGTAAAAATATTTTAGTTGCTACCGAGAATCGAATCTGGATCTTTTCCTATCCGGGGAAATGCGTTACCATTTACACCACGCCAACCGAGAAAGTTGACGACAAATTTTCTAACTTATTTGCAGCTCTTTTAAATTGATAAATCTAAGAGTATTATTCCATTTTTATGTTGTAACAGATCTCAAATACCTTTGAGTAATATACGCTAAGAGACGCTATAAATGAAATCAATTTTAATTTTATTAAATTTGGATAAACTTTGATACAACTTTTAAAAAAATAAATATATGTCGACTCGGGACAATCTATGAGATCAACAACTCTCAGCTTTCGTAGTCCCCGTGTGCACACCATGACTCAGATATTCGCCGTCTCGAGCAATATACCCTGTATCCATGGTGATTTCTCAATAAGGCTTGAGAGTTGCTAAAGGTACGCGTGTACTGAATGCGTCATTCTAATCCATGTGCTTGTGCTTCATAAATCACTTTGTGCTGAACTCTGGACCATCCTTAATCTCGTTTCGATCTCATCTCATAAGTGAATATGAGTCATTACTTCATATAATCGTCGTACGTCAAACATAAAAATTTCGTGATCATTCGTCAGTTGGGTGATTATGAACATTCTCAGTAGCAGTTATGCATTGATAAATGTTGCCTTTAAAAATTTGGTTATTTTCAATAGGAAAAAATGTCTCACTAAAAAAGTAAGATATAAATCATGCGATAATGTATCGATTACTGTATCGATTACTACCGGCCATAGATTGTTCTGGATTTGCTTTATATTTTTTTCAGTAGATACATTTTTTGATGTATCTTTCTACCCACTATTCATAAAAAAAAGAAGAATAATGTTATAATTATTAAGTAAAAATTCAGCATAATTAGTTAAAAAATTATTGACTTATTACATCAAAGAAAAGATTTAAAACAGATTTTAATGATGAATCAAGATGAAGGAAGTCAGTAGATATTTTTTATTGAGTTAACAGTATAATTTAAACCACATTAATATTGATTATATATATAAAAGAATGAATTTCTATTCACAATAAAAATGCAGTTTGTCATCACACGCATAAAATATTTTCTGCATCCACTTCGCCGAAGTTCAGCCATCGATTACCATATGAAAGGTCGATACCACAAAGGGAGCAACAATCGATCCGCACGACCCCGCTGTTGGATGTCACTTAATTTGTGATGAGCCCTTAAAAAGGTCTGCCCGGGGGATGCGGGGACGGCGCTGCAGAGGGGCGCGGAGCCGGGGTGGGGCGGGCTCATCAATCATTGTCAAGGCATCTCCAGAAACATGTGATCAAAAAGAGATCCGCAAACAGTACAACGGTATCGGGAGGCAAACAATGCAATTCGGTCATAGCTCGCGTTGCTCACCGTTGCGAAAAGGTTGAGGCGTTTTGTCATCTGATCGAGAGTTTGATTGAACTGTTTCATAAGAATGAATGCGAATTTCCTCGTTTTTTATTGACATATGTGAATCGATCTAATAAAGAATTTGTTACGATGATCGATTTATTTTCACGACGGATTGAACGTATGCACGACCTGCATGCGTATCGGGGTGCGTTGGACGGATCGATTCAATGCGCAACCAGAAATTCGAATGTTAATAAAATTGTTGGAGAGCGATGCGCTCTGTTTACACCTCATCTTTAACGGACGATTTCCATATGTGTAGCGCTGACGATATGTTTAGGGATGAATTAACCATAAGGTTACAACCCAAAGTCTACAAATTGGTTGGGGCTCGGGACCAGAAAATAAATTGAAATAATTAATTTAAAAAATACCAGATTGCCTGCTACCAATTGCTAAAGCGAAAGATATTGGCGCGACACCTTTGAACGAAATCAAAAGAGTCTGAATTGATAAAAATAAAAGATATTATTATTTTTAGACATAATTTGTGATTTTGGGAATGGAAAAAGTTTGGAGAGTTATATTTAGATATTAAATATGTTTTATTTTAAATTTCGTTAATGAGTTTTTTTCCGGAGGCTTCAATCATCAGTCGCTAAAACGGTTTGTACATGTAAGATAGATGAATGAGGAGAGGATGGTTAAGAAAATATGAAGAACAGGTAACGACAGCGAAAAGTCTGATATTTAATTATCAACAAGCGTGCATGAAAGTGAATGAAGTAAGAATGATATTCCAGAAAATAAAAGTGTGGCGTTCTATCGTCTTTATCCAACCCTGCGGGGAAACATTACAAAGGTAAGTCGCTTATTTACTAAGTATTCATTTTATATTATTCATCTTTCTAAATCTGGGAGGTAGTACCCGCTTGGCGGCCAATGTTGGCAACTGTGCGACCAGGGCCGATGTTTCCATTGAACATTTGTTTCAATGTTGAAAATTTTAATTATTATGAAAGTGGTCTTACCACGGTATAACTTTTTTTTGAGTCTACGCTGGTGGTGATCACTATTGGCATGCTTTTAATTAACCCTATAGACTGACTGAGCGGTATGCGTCTTAGCTAAATTATAATACTATACTTTGATGCAATATTCATATCATATTAAGTATTTTATGTACGATTCAATTTTCATCACTGATAACATTTGTATTAAAAACATCACAGACCTATATTTCGAATAATTACAACTTCACAATTAGAATGTGTTCTCTTTAATAATATATAAGTTGAATCAATATGTCACAAATTTTATAAAAATGAATTGTTAATTCTGGTGTCATCTATCCGATTACTCAAAGGTATTAGAGATTCCGTAAAAATAAAGAAGATGGCTTTCAAATAATGGAACGATAGATGTATTAATTTGAAAAGTGTAACATATAGGTTCAAAAATTTGTCGTCAATCCACTGTGTTGGTATAGCATAATCGGATAATCGGAAGAGATCCAGGTTCGAATTCCGGTAGCAACACCAATATTTTTCAATAAAATTTATTTTCTATGTGTATCTTTCTAATTAATACATTTAATTTGTATTAAAAACATTACAGACCAATGTTTTGAGTAAGCACAGCTGCACAATATGCATAGTGCATTTTACAAACAATCGTATAGATTCGATTTCGTTTTAACTTGTGCGTTTTTAATATTTTATTTTTAGTTTTAAGGTAGGAATTAATATGTGATAATATTATTTTAGCCTCACGTTCTGTACCGAAATAAATAAATAAACATTTTAAGGTTCGATTTTAAAGTCCTTTTAATAGAGTCGTACCGAAAAATTCCTAACATCATTTATCAAATCTCAGTTCACTCACATCAACAAACAATAAAATCGCCGAAAAATGAGGGAAATCGTTCAATTCTTTGACTCCTTAGAAATGCGATTAGGTAGGTGTACTTTGGAGCGAGGATCCCGAGTCGCACCCCGGGGAGTCCTTTATCTCGGGGGAGGGATTCTTTAACGCCTTTATATAGATTATCCAAACCCTTTATTCTGATTCGATCCGTATCCGAAAGAAAATAAAAGGAAATCGCAAGATTTTGACAGCGGCGTTTGAAAATGCTTAATATACCTATATTATATAAAATTATTTGCTTAAGATTACGATTGATGAAAATAGTAGAAGATGAGGTGAACGCAGCAAGTGTTTAGATATATAACATTCTCGAAAGATTTTCTTTTGTTCTGTAAACAACTTTTCAGTAGGTACATATTTCACTAGCGTAATGAATTAATTAATATTAAGCGAAAATTTTTTTTTAATAAAATAATTCATAATTACATTATGTCAAATACTATTGTGCAGGTATTCTTAAAAAAAACTAAAACATGCAGGAGAAACAATATTTCTTGTTCAGGATAGTAGACGTGTAAAAATATATTCAATAAAAAAGGTTTAAAAATATATGTAATTAATCACTTTATTAAAGAGAATAAATTCTAGTTGTAATTTTCAAAACATAGGTCTGTGATATTTTAAATACTAATTAAATATATTATTAGAAAGATATACATATAAAATCAAAATTTTATCGAAAAATATCGGTTTACTCAAAGGTTCAATTTGAGATTCCGTGAAAACAAAATAGATGGCTTTCAAATAATGGAACGATAGACGTATTCATTTGAAAAGTGTAACCATATGGATTCGAAAATTTGTCGTCAAAAGTACTGTCGCTGTAGTATAGTTGGATAATGCACCTTCCTCGGTTTGGAAAGAGATCCAGGTTCGAATCCGGGTAGCGCAGCAACAAAATTGATTTTATATGTATATCTTTCTAATAAATACATTTAATTAGTATTTAATCCCTTTGCACATAGTTTTTTACAAAAAAAACAAACAAATTTCTCTAAAAGATTTATGTCTTCAAAGAAAATAAATGAATTGTGTATAGGTATGTACCATAATAATTGATACATATATATATATAATACATCATTACACATGAGGTAACATCTTGGAACTTCGTTTTAATATGCTTTAGGAATTTGGTATCTAATAAGGTCTACTGTTTATTTTATTGATAAGGTTTAAATATTCCCCAAAATATTCAGTTTATTTCATACTTGCATCGTCTAAAAAAATGTTTAAAACGTAATATGTTTTTGAAATAATTTGTTCTGTTAATCAAGTAAAAAAATAGATGGAACTATTATGCTAATAAACATAGGATCACAGACCACCAAATATATAGACATGAACTAACGCAAATTTCTTGTTCTAATATTTTCATTTTGATTGTATATTTAATATTTTGTCACCCACGTGATCACTTTGGTACTATTTACGCAATCAAATAGCTCAGCGACTTTTTTTAAAAATGTGACTCGATGAAATGAAAAATCATAGCATAGATAGAATAAACAGTGTTTTGATGACGAATAATGATCTTACTTAATGACGATACAGAAGTTTACATATATAATTAACTATCTACTATTATACCTTATACCATATAGTATTGCCAAGGGAGTGTATGTATGAAAGGCTTATTCTATATTACAACTTTCAATGGTTCTGATTTCCGACTATCAAGTTTTCTTAATTATCTTCATAATATGAATACTAAAAATAATATCTTTTCTTTTGTCTGAGTTTATAACGTATTTTATTCAATGCTTCACATGTAAATAACTAAAATAACATATATGACCTAATTTTTTAAATACAGCACATTTCTGTGAATTATATTTGCACCGTATAACGTCAAATTTCTGAAGGGGTAGACGAATTTTGATGTAGTGAGAAATTTTTTTGTTAAGTTATTTCATTATCAATATTATTTCTTGGGTCATGCGGTATTATTTGAAAGACGACTGTGATCTGTAATTCTTATTCTTTTAATAAGTATTCTAACGTCGTGACTGAGAATGATGATTTAAAAATATATTTCATTCAACTTTGGCCACCTAGGGTTATTCTGGGGTGTTTGAAGCGTATCTGAGAAAAAGGCACCGGTGGTAAAATGTAAGGCTGCTCCATTATGTTGGCGGTCCTCCATATACTCTTATTACAACCAATTTCTCAAAATTTTCGTGATTTTTTCTAACGATATTGCCAGTGGCGTGCAGTAGGATTAAACTTTGGCTATGCTGTTACCGACGACTTTTACGTAACTATATGGAAACCGGATGCGATTGTCTCGGTTGCGTATATGTATATAGTATGCGCATGGGTTTTTAGAGCAGAAGAGAACTCTCTTGGCCGCTCTAGATATCTCAAAAGTGAATAACATAAATTGCATCCAGCTATATGAATGAATATCCGGGGCTAATCATCAGCTGCAGTGTGTGACTGTAATGTTAAATATTAAAGATAATTATTTGTATTCCAATTCAATCCGTCTCTGTTTTTTCGTAAATTCACCATTAATAAATTCGTAGAACATTGTTATAAAAAGTTCCTGATCTTTTTAATTCTAAAAGCAATTCTTTTTCAATAGCAATCATTGGAAGATCCGAAATTCGTGTCTGATTTTGAATATTCCAAAAATAAGTATGAATTCGTTTTAGTGAACTATATAAAAAAATTAATTCATTCTTAAGGCGATCAAAATTTAAAAAAGTGAATAAAATGATTCTAATTTTGAAAACAATTGTATTGGAAATTAATAATTCTTAAATGTAGAAAATAATCTATAATTCATTAATTCAAAAAAGGTAAGTTTTTTTATTGCTCCATACCATTTTCTAAATTAGCTTAAAATATTATCTACGATATCTCTCAAAACGCGATTGAAATGTATTTTAACATCAGCGACATTTCTTTTCCTTTTCGGCTGTTTCGTCAATGAAAGCGCTAACTAAAAACTAATTCATAATACAAACAGATTGAATTGATACTATTAATTAAAATACATGTCTGTACGTACTGATGTATTAACTAAAAATAATAATCGACTTGAATATGTATTACACTCTTCTCAAACTTTGCAGATTGACAAATAACAAATTTTCCGTTGAAATACACTGTGAAATAGAGTTTAGTTAGCGAAGCAAATATGTAAAAGTGTTTTTACTCGGAGTTTTCAGTATGGGTTAATTCCTTTCGAATTATGCACAAATTGTTAGAATAAAAGGTAAATTTTGGCAGCCTTAAAACGCCCAATAGGTTGAGCAAGAAAATATATAGTTTAGTACGTTTCTCATAGGGATTGAACAAACAAGTTAGACGCGACCGGCGCGTGCGTTCTAGCAAAATGCGGAGACGAATGGCAATGAAGTTGAATACAAACGAATCGCAATTTTTCATACTGTTGACGGCTAGACAAAAATATAGCCATGGGTTTTATAGGGTATTTTCATAAGATAAAAAAATATTTTTATTGTCCAGAATCTTTAGTAATGCACGGATTTTTTGCTTGTATGCAGTGAACAACCCTGGATGTTGTCGAAATATTTTGCGTTCTCAATTGCATTTAATTTTTTTGATATAAAATACAAATAGTTATTTCGGGAGAGATAACTATAATGATTATGACATGGTGTTTATTAAATATTGCAAATGTCCTGAACCTCCAATTTTGTATGTTACGACGAGCTATAAGCGTGATTGCACGCACTTTTCGACCGCACCTTGCATACTGTATTGAACCAAATCGATTTACAATGTCATACATTTGAAATTACACATTTTTTTTCATACCATTAATGGACGACAGTTCACTCTTTTTATTGTAAGTTCATCTTAAGTCAATATCCTATGTGGCAACGGTTACGTCAAATATCGTTGGCAGTTAACGGTTAAATAACCGTTGTTGACATTTATTTTCTATTTCACTTGACGCTTTGAGGTAGGCCTCAAAATATCTGATTAAAACGTGTATTTAAATAAAACTGTTTTCTTTTCGGAACATTTAATTTATTCTTGTGTTAAGCCGAAGGCTAAGTGTTTGACTTTACTTCAGTACCCGACACAGCGGGGGCGCCGCGGCATCGCGGGCCGCGAGATTAGTCCGCCCGACAGTAGCTGCAGTGTAGCGACTATTCACAGTAGGTGGCGCCTGTTGGGTGCGTCACCACGAAACACGATGACTTGCAGATGAGTCTGCGGTCGAAAATGAAATCGTCGTAGAAGCGGAATAGATCACTAGTCCTATTTGTAAAATTAAATGATCACTTTTACTCAATTTTTTTAACGTTTTTAAGCCACCATCTAATTATAGTAGTATGCATGTTATTTTAACATGCGATAAATACAATTCCCTGGCTGCATCCGTTTTCTACATACATATATAATTGATCGATATAATAAGCAAGTAGGTACTTGCCGACTTTTAAAGTGTAAAAATTCATAGACAAAAGAAAATGTGTTCTTTGTGGAGAAAATAATCAACAATATTATGAGTATATCAGTTTAAATATGCAAATTATACATAGTATTGTATTTTAGTTGTTTTTTTGAAATAAATTAAAGTTATAATAAATATTAATTTCCCGTCATCTTGACTAGTAAACAAATAATGCCCTAAGAGGTTTTCAAGTATTTTACGTATAGATGATAATATATATTTTTTTGGTTTTCTAAGTGGCTGTTTCACCACTGAAATGTCCCTCAAAATGTCGGTTATGACCATGAATACATTAGATATGTAAAAGTAGAATTTTTAAAAAAGTATTTAATATAAGTTGAATAAAAAATACAATGTTTTCTATAAGTATATATATAAAAGACATTATTTTAAAAATAATCATCTACATTACGCCTAATAAAGTGAAATTTTGAATGTTTTTTAAATTTCCTCAAATACTTTTCAAAATTTCGATCAACCTAGTGTTATTTTTTATTATATTTATGTTTCACATTAAAGTCATCATTTTAACGTCATACTTTAGTGACTTACTATTTTACTGTCAAAGTTAATATTACTTTCCATAACTTTAATTTTTAAACTATCTGTTTTTTTTTCTTCAATTTTGTCTACTGACAGAAAATTGAAAATCACAATATGTGCTACTAAATTAAATATTCCTTTCTACTTTGTTCATACAATATTTGTACAATGTTTTCATTATTTCAGCACTGAAACATTATGTACAAATTTTTGTACTAATGAAATGAACGTACCTATTTTGAACTGTATTATATAAGTAATGGATTAAAAAAAAAATCAAATACAATAGGAGGTATAGGAAATTAACATGCCGATTTATTGCTGGAAAAAGTCAGATTGTTCTAAAAACCAGCGAAGAAAAGCAAATGCAGGTACACTGGTAATAGTTACAAATTTTTTAATTAATATATTGTTTATTATACACATTTGTTAGAGGTTAACAGATATCTATTATTGAAACTGCTTTCGTGTTTCAAGCCGAACTACCAAAAATCGATCAATCTATTTTAAAATATCTTTTGATTTGAGTTTAAACTCCATATTAAAAAAATGTTCCGCTGTTGTACTTATGGATTCGTAACAACTTAATTGTATAAAAGACAATGGTTAATTCAGAATAAGTAAAGTGTACTTTAGGTACCTACCCAGCTGATTATAATTTTCCACTCAGATTTCAAAATTCTAATTTCTAAACTCAAAGTAAATGCCTAAGTCTGCGCAATTTTGTAGAATAGAAAACATAGGTAGATATAACGTTTTTTAATCATATTATTATACTTGCGTTTTAAATTGTTACAGAAAAATATCGTAGACGTATGTTTCATCCGACCACACATTTTATCTACAATACGGTGTTGAAATTGTATAAGATGAGGAACGCAACAAGTTAAAATATCATCAAAATCGTTCAGACAAAAGGTAAATAGGTACTTATTACAAAAATTCATTTCAGTTTTAGTACGAACTGTGCAATTTCAGCAAAATTGGATAAAACGTAGACGACCATTGAATGCATTCAAATAATACACAAAGAGTAATAAAATTGCTCTGCCTAAAAAACAAACAGGATGACATTTGAAAACCCAAATTGTAATGGGTAGTAGGTCACTATTGTTTCCCATGGACATTTGAATGTGGCATCTAAACATTCTAAACAGTTGAATATCAACTCTTAGTTCCCCGACTTAAACACCATAAAAAAATGATTGCAGGAAAAATAATTTGACGGCGGGCAACGAAACGAAGTGATTGTTTTCAGTTTTTCATTGTGTAACCGTTTTGAAAAATATATTTTACCGGTAGGTAATTGTTGGGAAGTATCGCATGACTGATTGCTGTAAGAGTATTTCAAATACGTATGTACGTAGGTTGGTACTTGTATATAGATACGTTAATGCTTACAAGTCTGCTCTGTTCTGAAATATTAATACGATCGTTAAAAAAAATATTTTAATTTTTGGTTTTTTATTTCTTCAAAAATTTTACTCGTACGTATGACACCTCTATCGCACAATATATTTTTTACATTATTCAGAATTCAAGAACGCATATTAATAAAAAAAAAAAACTATATTTTATTTACGACCCCCTTCTTCACTATTGAATAAATATAAAAATATTATATTTAATTTCTTTCTACAATTACCCCGATTAAATTAAATTCATCATATTCACTTGAAGTGTTTATTAAATAAAAATTGTAATTCCTTCAACAAGTCTCTGGTGAACTTATTGTGCCCTAATAAATGAAGAGTTTTTCTCAAAATAATCTGCAGAGTGGAAAATATATTTTTTGAAACAATTTGAATGAGGTTTGAGTAGAAACGAAAGAGAAAAACTCACCTTGCTGACTGTTCTTCCTCGTGGTCTTCTTCTCCTTCATCCAGGGATACTCCGGCACTGGAAGTCCTGGTGACCCGGGGCCCTGCATCTGGTGGGGATGGGGGTACATGTTGGGGGGCGGCGACCGCGAGGGGCTGAGCCCCCCTCTAAGCGTGGGCGGCAGCGGCGGTAGCGCCGTCATGAACTCCGCCATGGAGGGCTGGCTGTTGATGAACCCCGTCTCGGTGCAGCCCGGGCCTCCGGCCACGGCGGCCAGCCAGAACCCTGGCTCCGGACCGGCACCGCCGTTGGGAGACCTCGGCTTCATGGAGACAAAGTCTTCTTCAACCATATCTTCGGGCCCCATGACTTGCTGACCCCTCATACTGCCGCTAAATTCTTCGCATTTTATCTTCCTCGTTAAGGGATTTGCCTCCAGGGGCATCGGCGCCGTATTGCAGATCTCTTGCATTTTTAATTTTTCATTAAACACTTTTTAAATTAAGTTTCTACCGAGTTCACAATGTCCACCACATTATCTTTAATTAAATTGTTCTTGGAATTTCTTTATCCAGAAAACTACAGTTCTCTTAATAAACTCTGATGAATTCTCTAATTCTCTTTATCATCTGCAACGAGAGATCGCGTACAAAATATGTTAATAGATGTGACAATGGGCTCAGGGCTGTAGCCTGCATAAAGGGGTGGAATTATCGCCAATTAACGGAGAATGGTATGCGAGGGAAGAGTCGGAATCGCCGAGGTTTTAGCGACGTGAGGCGTCGCTTTTATTGCTTCGGTAGCGCCGCCAATTAACATTCAGGCGGCGTCGAAGCCTCCGACATCCGCCGGAAGCTTCTTGTATAGAGTTTACTGCGTGAAGCTTACAGGGGATCGGTTAGGGGAGTTGTTATTTTATTACAGACTGCGATAAAGATATAGGTATCGAGCTTTTGAAAATATAGTTTATCTTTGAAACACCGATGTTTTTAATACTTAAAATTCTGTTAAGTACCTACTAAGGTATTGTTTTGATTTTAGATTATTTATGATCATTTAAAAACATAATTATTTTGTTCGTAAGAAAAAATGTAAGTAAATATATAGCAAGCGCATAAATTTCATAAAGTAAAATAACTAGGCACATAGTTTTTTTTTGGAAAATAATCAAATATTAATACCTAATTAAGCTGATAACATTAGAAACGTAATATTTTTACGAATAAGTATATATTGTTTCTCCAGAAATTATTCTTATCCATAGATTACTTATATGTATCGCATATTACTTATTATATCTCAACCTCTGATATAAATTAATACGGTTTTTTCGAATTATTAATTTGTAATAGCTCGTAATAGCATTGACGCAAATGAGTATAGGAAACATTTTCTGTAAGTACTCGTAAATACTTGTCTAAAATGAAGTAATAATGTGAAGTACGTTTCCCGCATTTACCGGCGGGAGCTAAAATTCCCGAGACAGACTAAGTAAGTAATCAAAATAATGTTTTACTAATGGAAATAAATAACCATAATCGTCACAATTGTAATATTTCATATCGATCCCGAGATATCGAGTCAATTTATAAATTACTTTCCAAATTCAGTTGTCAAACTATACATAATCAAACCGGCGCATTAAAATGGCGCCCGCTGAATCAATTTAATAATAATAAAATTCGTCTGGAACGGCATATAAGAATTAGGGTTTACGTGTGTCGTAGAAGTAGGCGGATCTCCGAAGGGCGGGGCGCTGCCCCGAGCGACGAATCCAAGCCGCCCACGGCGCCGGATGCCGCCCAGCCGGCACATAGCGTGCCGAGATGGTAATCACATGCACGAAACACGAAACATGCTATTATAGCGTTCATGCCGTATACAGGAATTGTGTAATTTTTGACATGAAACATATGGCCGCCGCGGCGGGCTGCGTAGATTGGAGATAAGGCCCACGAATCGGAGGGTCGAAAACACACAATTCTCGGAATAGTATTTGTTTCCAAATCATAATTATTGCGTCATTCGAAGCTAAATGTAATGGAATTTATTTAGAAATAAAAATGACAATTTTTCAATGTCCAAATACCAAATAGCACTGAAATGCAAATAACAATATTGTTGATAAGAAAACGTGTTATCTTGCTACTTGTGTAGGTACTATATTTTGATTTAATAATTCAAAAAATACACGTAAAACATTTGAAACTTTCAATGTTCTCAAATGAAATCGTATGAATAAATTTTCGAAACAAATGAAAAATGATGCAAGATTTTGAATGCGTTAAATAAAAGTAGATAGCGTTGATAGACAGAAATTGTCACGTCATTTTCATTCCAAGTACATGGAATGTTTTGAGAACCGCTAGGCACCAGTATCGTATACAATGCCTTAGGAAAATATTAACGCAGAAAAAATATTGTATAGCTGCCTATAAAATTCAAAAAAATATTACATTAATTTTTATATATTTTTTTTCACATTTGAAATTTTTCAAATTTGATTCGTAATATTCGTAGCGTGACAAGTAAAAACATAAAAGTGTTTTTAATCGCGCGGACCTTTCACTTTTTTTTTTTTTTGAGTTGCTCACTTAGTGACACCTATTTCGATACGAGCAATACAATTAGAGTTACGAAGGCAAGCGCTTGCGGGTAGCCCGATAGGTAGGTACTTGTAGATGTGGTTAGAAAGTCTACCTGTCTACCTGTTCAAAGTAATTGTAAGTTATGCTTTTCAAATAATGTTTTATATATAAACCGTAAATGTAAATAAAGCTCCACCACCGAATAGTCTTGTTAAATAAATAACATTTAAATAGTAATAATAATCAACTAAATATATAGTAATACACGAATTATTTTATTATCTTTATAATAAGTGTATAATAATATATTTAAACATAATTATTGATAATCGCAATTAAATAATTTAACATGATTCAATTCATTGTTTTAAATAATTCTATGGTTTCTTTAATTTTAATATTCTCTTAATTATCATTTTATGTTTATTTTCTATTTCAGAATTTATTATTATTATAACATACTTACAAACATACAAAAATTGCTGTACATGTTTATAATAACCATTATTATTTAAGTAGACAGATACTTAGATTAATCATAAGAAAAAACCATATACCTATATAGACTATATATGTAAATTAATCTTTTTTTAACTGAAACATATTTTATGTTCAACGGTTGCCTGGGTATCTCTATATCCGCCTGGGGGGCCGGAACCCCTGAAACGAAATTAATGTAAAATCGTGTTTTAGATTTTTCAAAAGTAATTTAAATTTATTATTCAATAAGCTCCTGTTTTTATTGTTTCGTAATACCATTTAATTAATACAAGTTTTATGTAGATAATTGTAAAAAAAAATCAATAATATCAGGTAACTAATTTAAGCAAGTTAAGCAATTTAAGAATGTAAGCATTTTCATAAAGAAAAAATATTTTAAATTGCGATTTTTAATAACAATTATAGTATTGTCGCATCTAGTAAGTAGTATTAGGTATGGCATTTAGTAATAAGTACATATTCTAGGATACACGTTTTAAATGAATAATCTGTTTTACATATATAGGTACTTTTTTAGTATCAATAGAATCATGATGACAAATGTTGATTTTAATGTTATATTTTAATTTTTATAAAATAATCTCCATTATGCACGATTACTATATATATATTTCTACAAAACGATTTTTAATTAACTTGTATTTAATGTTATTAAACACACATATAAGTACCTACTTTGGTAATCCATATCTATATTAAAGCAATTTTCTACTTTCCAACCTAAATAACAAACTTGTATAACAACTATGTGAATTTGTAAGTGATTCAAACCTATGTAAATTTGTAAGTGATTCAAACCTATGTGAATTTGTAAATGATTCAAACCTATGTGAATTTGTAAGTGATTCAAATATTATAAAAACATTTTCATACAATTCTAGACAAAATAAGATCATTTTCTCTTGTTTATTTCATATGTAGTTTTGACACCCATTTTCGTCATTTTCGGGCACAGTTGCACCACGCGTTGAAATCTGTTTTATACTAAGGGGCGTGTTCGTTTATGGAAGGCTGTATATCTACATATCTATAGCAGTACCGATCTGCCTAAAGCTACTCGCAAAACATTCACTATCCGTATATCTAATTCAAGGACAACGTAAAACAGTATAATTTTCAGGTTACCCAGTGTCACATCAAATTAAAACTGTGTAGGTAGGTTTCCATAGTTATGTTATGTGCAACAATACTTAGTAGTATTGGATTGTTGGGCCTACTATAGTAGGTAAGAAGGCAGGTTTTAAATACCGACCAAAAGTTGTAAACAATCACTGTATTTAATAAAAAGTTGTTTTGATATTTTTTGCAAAGTAATACTAATATTCACTATCACTTTACACTCATTATTATTTTGTTCAGTGTTATATTTATTGTTAATTTATTTAAAAAAAATTACACTTTCATTGTTAAAAATAGTTTTTTTTTTAAATTTCGTTATAAATAATTATTTTTAGCAGATTGTATAGAAAACCGGTATTATACGATGCACTACTTTTTGAAAATTTGTTCCATATTAAAAAATTGTAATACAAAACAAAAAAAAACTTTTCACTCGAGCAGGTGTCGACAACCGCCGGCGCCGACACACGAAAAATCAAATCGCCACACAATTTCCTCTCATTGTCCCGTCGTAAAACTCGCGAAAATTGAAAAATCTGACATCTGTCAAATTCAAATTTAGAGCGTCACCTGTCAAAGTGACATTTTCGAGTTGCTTCGCTGGGCGTGTGAGTCTGTCGATTTATTAGTCTGCGTGTATGTGTGTGTGTCCGGTCTGTCGGCCGAATGCGGCGATCAACTGCCCGCGACTGCCGCGATGCGAGGAGGCGTTTTCTGTCTTGTTTTTTTCCTACGGCGTTTTCCCGTCGGCCGTCACGTGGGCCGCGGCCGGCCAATCGGCGCGCAGGGCGGCCCCGAGGCGGGGCCAGGGTGCGCGCGCCGCCCCCGCCCCGCAAGCCCCTCGCCCAGGAGGCTGACAACTGTTATAAAGAGAAGTATTTTCCGTGGGTTTTCTCACAGGCTTATGGCGCATAGCGAGGAGGATGTAACATTGAAATTCGGCCGATACGTTTTGAATAAAATTAGTTTTTTTTTGTAAATTAATTTAGCATGTTGTGTTCCATTTGTGTATGTTTCATTTTTTATTTTTCCGGGTAAATAATGACAATAAATTAATATTTGAATGTCAGTGTTTTTTTTTTAAAAGCCATGTTTAAATATCTAATTTATTGTTTGCTTATAGTTTTATTTCGTGTATACGCAGGTGTATAATTTTAATGACAATCTTCGTGTATTATTAAAAAAAAAAATTTAGTAATCAGAAAATAATTCATTTAAAATTCCATTTCCACGCTCAAGGTTTCTTATTTTCAATAATATATTATCGTCTTCCTACTTTATTCAACTCCTCCGCATAGCTTTTTCCTTTATAACATTTACCTCCCCCGTACATTACAATAATTAAAAAAATATCCCAATCCGTTTTTAACCTTGAGGTAAATGAATAAAAATTAAGTGCTATAAGTACCTACCTACGTACATCTATTCTTCCGTCGGCAATCAAACAACGGAATTGCTATGCTATTTAAAGTTAAGTATTAGACTGTAATGTCAGTCACTGGACGGATGAATCGTCGTGCAACCGCCGGTAGAAATTAAAATTGTGGCGCGATTTTAAATATTTAGATTTTTATTTAATTTTTATTTAAACCAGATAGCTTCACTAGTTTATAGTATACGAAGTCCATACCAACCATGAAGTCGCGTTTTATTGCGATGTTTTAATACAAAAATTGAAAATATCGAGTAATCTAAATTTAAATAGTTTGAAATTTTCAAAGGTTTTTGTTTCATTTTCAGAGAAATAATAAAATGTTAAACCGACTTAGGTCTAGTTAAAGACACAGAGAATATATTTTACATACTTAGACAATACAAACTATTGTAAATTAAATAAATTATTGAAACTATCTGAATTAAGTAATTTGAATAAAACAACACTAGTAATTAAATGTATTAATTATAAATATATACATATAAATTAATTTTATCGAAAAATATTGTATTGCTCTACCGGGATTCGAACCTGGATCTCTTTTTACAATCCGAGGAAGGTGTATTACCAACTATGTTACAGCGCTAGTAATTTTGACGACAAATTTATATAACCAATAGATTCGATTTTGTATGTACATATATTTTTTATTTATAATTAAAACATTTAATTAGTATTTAAAACATCACAGACCGTCTGTTCTGAATAATTACAACTTCACAATAAGAATGTGTTCTCCTTAATAATTAATAATTAATAAACAACACTAGTGTTATCAAAATGTAAATTGGTAGGTACCTACCTACCCAGTGCCTATCTAAAAAAAATATTTTCCTAAATTTATTCGCTTTCTTCCGTTTTCTTTGTGTCTTCTTCTTTACATAAAAAAACGTCTCTGATGTTTTATTTAACATCAGAAATACTTTTTAATATCTATCGAGGCAGCCTGTCACAAGTAGTTATGTCACAAGTCTATTCAAAATAAATCATTCACGCTTTATAGATTTGCGTACCAATAATTCATCGAGTAATTTTATATATATATATATATATTTTCGTACTAATAATTCATAGAAATATGTTATATATATATATATATATATATAAATCAGTCAATCGAGTTGGACAAAATTGTGGTTTTGGTTGACATGAGAATTAACATTTATGAATCGTTTAAATCGCATAAAGTGAACATATCTACACAGGTTTATATAATATTATAAAGTCGTCATTGTATAATATGAATGTGTGGAAAACAAAACTAAATATTATGTCCATTGTCTAGTAATGTGTTATTTCTAATAATAGGTGTCTGTCATAATAAATAACACGTTAATCGTAAATAACAAGTACTTATATATTCATTAATTTACCAGCGTTTTTAAATAATCCAACTATATATTGATGTACTATAGCTTTTCAAAGAGGCTATTATCGAAATAATTTCCCACTCTAGCTTACATCACATAAGTAATAGTGGTTGTAAGAACAAATTGTTGCAGGAACGATATCAGATCTCTCGGGAAATACATACAATAAAAGTACGAAACCGGGAGTCAGAGAAGTCAAATTATTGCCAAGAGTTTTTGGTAAAGTCAGGGATTTTGAATTGAAAACTTACGATTTCTATCAAATGCCATATACACTAAAACATTAATACAGCGGCACGAATTGGAAAAGGCACATAAATTATCTGACATTTAAAGACAAGACCGTATAAGACAAAGGCCACAATAATTTAATCCTGTGATGATAATATAATATCCATTTATTATTTAATGAAGGTAAACCTATTAGTTGAAAATAAGGTAATATAATCCGTTTTAGGGAAATAGGACGCCAATAAGATATTTCTGGTTCCAAGAAAGTTAAAAGAAATCTGAAATATGATAAATATATAGGAAAGCGTTTAACATGAAATATATTCCGTTTCCGACCAAATACCTACTAGACTAGACCGATATCTGACAATAAACAATATGTACAAGGATGGCGCTTGCTGCACACCACCCTTACGACTACATAAACATTTCCCGGATAACCTAACGGCCGCGTCATCTTTTAAATGCTTACTGTTTATGTCTTTACGACTTAACTTTCTATTGACTAGACCAGCATCTGTCATTTCTCTTGACATGAAATTCGTTTAAGATGGAAAAAAAACTGTTTGCTGTAGGTACCTACTCTTAGAATGAATACTTTTAGATATAAATTTCCATATTCCATCGATATCGTATCACGATCGCAACCTCTGCACGTCGACCTAATTCTGAATTACGCTCTCATATAGTGAGAATGTGCCGAGCTTACCGATATTGATATATTTTCTGTTTCATTATCAATATTTAAAAACCTAATTAACAATATTCTTCCATGTAATATGTAAATGATTTTTCCTTGTTTTTGTGTTCATACATTTTTTACTATGTTTTTGACGTGTCGTTTTCTCGTACATGTGAAATACGTTAGGATGTAAGATATTTGTCACTATTTTTTTTCCAAATCGGTGTTATTTGTCATAAATAAATAAATGTTCATGATTATAACACAGGTACCCACAATAAATACATAATCTTCACATAGTTACTAAATTGAAAATTATTAATGGTTAAATACTCATCTATCTTCCTATGACGATACAGGCAAAGCTGTATAAAAGAAAATCTTTCAAAAACGAAAGATCCGTTTAAGTTTTCAAAATATTTTCATGAGTCACCCTTTGCTCCGGCAGCTTTATCCAGCGGCTTGTTTTTTGTTTCGTTGGAAATTCTTTTAAAAATAGGTTGGCACTGTTTGGCGCTACAGGGCGCTGGGAATGCAAATGGCGGCAGAATTATTCAGAATTTTTAATTTTAATTTAACTTCTTCATAACTCGGCTCCGCGGAGAAAAGTGGAGCCAGGAGTCGGGAGCCGATCTCGCTCCATGTGCCTCCTTGCCTATATAGAGGAGGGATCTTTACGTATCTTAGATACGAATAGGTACGTACTTCAATTAGTGGAATATGATCGAAAGCATTTTAAAACTAACAGATATTTTAAATATATTTTTATGACCTACATAAATACCTATTTTTAATTTATTGCCAACTCACATTTGACACAGTACTGACTTATGCTAAAGATATCTAAATGGAACACATTACCAAATAAGTGATAAGAGCCACGTGGGCTAACTGTATGCGGTGTATAAGTACGCGGTGAAGTTTGCGATGAAGCTGAGTATGCTATTTGAGGATTCTTTTCTCAAGATATTTGCGCTTTAGGTTGCTTCGAGTGAACCGTGACAATTGTGCCCAAAATTAAAATTGACATGTAAATAACATTTAAATATTTTTGTTTTATTTATTTGTCCACAATGCAATGAAAAGTATGAATATAATGTATTCTCTGAATATCATAGTGTCAACTATATAGATTACAAAAAGGAATAATTTACGAGAGATGTATGAAAATACATTTAAGTATAAAGTAATAAGAAATAATGTAATGTGGTACGTAACTAACACTACACGATATGTACACTTGTTCCGTGAATGGGTTATGTGTACTCATTTGATATGAGCACAAATATTATCATATAATTTACAAACCAATCAATGTTTATATTTTTTAATAATTCCTTATTTAATTATGTTTCTTTGAATAATAATATCACGAGATGTTTTTTGTAAATTGAAATGCAAAAAGTGCATAAAATTATCCCACATAACTATACTAGATCCAGAATAAGGCAAGAGAAATAATAATAAGTATCAAACAAATAAATGAGAATCTCCACAATGAAAAATACGTAATATTATCTTATCATATAATGAAGAGTAAGATAGATGGCAGCAGAGGCTCAGATAGTAATAATAATTATTTATTTATTTGATTCTTAGTACAGTGTACTATATTATAATCGGATAAATATTTGAACAAAGTAAGACATATATTTGGATGCCCTGCCTGTTACACTAGTATTTTACTGTATTATAGTAGACAGTGTTTTTCCAGTATAGCAGTAAACCAAGTGCAATGATCAATGTACAATATATATATAAAGAATTAAACAAGATGTCATTAGATTAGGTAAATACTTTGTAAAACTTAACGTAAATGCATTGTTCTATGTATAAAATATAATATATGGTATATATAAAGAATAAAGCAAGATTCAATTAAATAACATCTAATTAAAACGTAAAACTTAAAGTAAATCCAATGTTCAATGTATAAAAAAATAAAAAAATAATAATTGTATATTTATAAAGGGTAAAACAAGATACAATTAGATAGCACATATAAAGAGTAAAACAAGATGCAACTAGGTAATTCAATATACTGTTGTAGCAGTTTTAATCTTATGTTCTTGGGCGTAATTTCTCCCCATTTCGTGGAGCCAGAACTGCACTTTTCGTGAAAAATATGCAAGACTATGGTTGCAATTTTTCACGTTTGCATTTAGACTGTTGTATATTAAAGGTACAAGAAACAAATAAAATCTTTGTGCTTAAGTTTTGTTTCATTTTGGCACAAGATAGTGACAGTTAGCCTGTGTTCTTGTTAACTGAGAAATAAATTATCTATTTGGATGTCAGAAAAATGCTCAATGTCCAAATTCCTATGATCTTATAAATTTTATGACATAAGATAAATCAGTATACTACAACCTGGTAGTTAACCTTCGATAGAAGACGGCATATGAAGAAGATATAAACGTAATTATGATGTACCTCAAGGTACGCAAAAATATTTTTTTGAAACATTACGTATCTTATGTATTTGTCGGTGAAAAAGTTTTCCGTGTTCCATTTGCTATATATTCTACCATTTTATCAGCAGATTAATTTTTTAAGGAAAACATATTATTATTGTGAAGTTGTAGTTTTTCAGAACACAGTTCTGTGATATTTTTATTACAAAGTAAATTAATTAACTGGAAAGATATTCAGAAAAAATCTATTTATCTCTGTAGCAACTAAAATATTTATTCAATAAATAAATATATATTTTTAGCTGATTAATTTAATTTGTATTAATCAATTAATTATTAAGGAGAACACATTCAAATTGTGAAGTTTTAATTATTCAGAACACAGGTCTGTGATATTTTAAATACTAATTAAATGTATTAATTAGAAAGATATACATATAAAATCAATTTTATCGAAAAATATTGTTGTTGCTACCGGGATTCAAACCTGGATCTTTTTCCAATCCGGGGAAGGTGCATTAACCAACTACGCTACAGCAGACAGTACTTTTGATGACAAATTTTTAAACCCATATGTTACACTTTTCAAATTAATACATCTATCTGAAGGTCTGTATAAATTTTTCGATAAAATTTGATTTTGTATGTATGTCTTTCTAATTAATACATTTAATTAGTATTTAATCAATTAATTATTTTAAAAAATTATACAGACCTTCACTGTTACATTTTTTTTATGTGGTGCTTAATATCAGTGTACAACCTAATCCAATATAGGTGAGTGTTGATAGTTTATGGAAGGTCGTCAAGTGATCGTCGTTAGCCAAAACTCACTACACGAGTATACACAGTACAACTACATTTTTAAAATAATATTTTATGAATTCTGTAAAATCTGTCGGTAATATTTTTAATAAATACATAAAGTTATAATGTTAGGTAAGTAACTTATTATATTAAAATAAAAAATATTGTGATAGTTTCAACTAAAACTAAAACAATGTGATTTTGTCGTGCCTCAAATGGAACTAAATAACTAGTCATGAATTTTATTCGACAGAAACAATCGAAAAATTTCATGGTTCACAAGCAATAATTATTATAGAACATAAATAAGAAAAAAATATAGGTAGGTATCTAATAATTATAAAAAGCTGTAGAGATACGTTTTCTTGCATAGATATCTAATTTAACGATAAACATTCTTCCAGCACTGTTATTTTGGATATTCCAGTGAAATTTGGCAAGAATTCTTATTTTCCAGAACACTGCATATTTATGATTTTCTCTGCCGCATTCAAGCGGTTAGTTATTTTCCTTTTGCAAAAAAGACGAAAGAATCTGTATACACAGCCATAATAAAAAAATCAACGGTACAAATGCAAAACAAACCAGTGGCGGTTCTTGAAATTGAATAAATAAATAATTTTATAAATATAATTTTATTATTGGCATATTTACGGATTATCTTACTTAATTTTGGAAAAAAAATGTACACAATTAAACTGGCTTATATAGATTATTCGTCAATTAATGTGATAAATTCGAAAATTCTGATCCACTAGCGGTTGTAAGTCATTGAACATAGTTTAAAACTTGTAAGAATTTGAATGTAATACAACATTAGTAGTTTTTAAACATCTGCATAATTATATAATACTAAATTACGTATAATATACTAATACATAAGTTGACGAGCTTTTTTCTGTTATACTAATAAATACATTATTTCAATCAATCTTACAATTTAAACACTTAATCTCTTGTTCTGTCTTGCAACTTGTCTCACTCACATTCTTTCATCTCGTCGTCATCTGTTAAGTCTGTTACCATTTTTCAACACCTGTTTATTCTGGTAATGTCAAGTGTTTCGAAAATATTCTGTCTTGGTAACCTGTAAATTTTAAAAATATTATTAAAAATTAATTTAAAAATTATTTTAAAATATATATTTGATTGAGCTTCTTTTCAGACGTTATGCCTTTATCGGAGTATCGTGGTTCTGTGTTTACTTCTACTTTGGTTCTGCTCTTCGCGATCCTGGGTCTAATTTTTTGAGATGTGTAGCGAAGCTCCTTTCTCCGGCTGTCTATGTCTTTAAATTACTAGGTACACTTTCAGTTTGTCCAGGTTATCTTTTTCTCTTCATTCAACCTACCAAAATGATGCAAAGATTTATTTTTCTCGTGTTAAGAAGAGTATTTACTGAATAATTGAAACATTTTTCCGACTTATATTAAGTTTTCGCTTCTAAACTTTTAAACATCTCTTTGTCGAATATTGTTAATTTATCCCTAAAAGGTTTAACTAAACGATATCATCTGACTTACGATTCCCACACTTTCATTTCTATTTTTGACTTTGAAATTTAAGAATTTGTTTTTCGATCGCTTTATCACAAAATTATAACCAAATGACTTGTTAAGGAGAACACATTTTGTTGTGAAGTTGCATTTACAGAACGTAGTTCTGTGGTATTTTAATACAAATTGAATGAATCAACTTGAAAGATATACAGAAAAAAATCTATCTATCGAAAAAATAATTAATAAATACTTTTACGATTTATTCTGTATATCTTTCTAGTTGATTAATTTAATTTGTATTAAATGACTTGTAACTCATTATTATTTTAATTATATTGATAATTGAGGTTTGGATTTTGAGGACAGGTTAAATTGTTTATAGAAATGATCTTGTTAGATAGTTAATTTGTTCCAATGTTAGTATTGATCTTGCTTTTATGAACCTTATGGTGATTGGATTGCTTATGATACTATCTTGGTTGGTGGCCAAATATTGTGAAATAACGTTATTTCACTAATTCCGCTTTCATTATTTAAATATTTTCAAACAAGTCGAGACTTTAGAGTGATAGTTTGTACTTTTAAAGTATTTCAGTCAAAACACGAATTGAATAGCAATTCTAATTTACTTTACGAATAATTTTCACCGTGTGAAAACATAAAAATTGTATGAGCAATCCAACACTCTTTTATGTGTAGAACTTCATTGCTATATGATAAAGTAAAATAATTTAATTGAACGAAATTATTAAAAGCTATTTATATTATATTAAATGGGAAAATATGAATGTATGGGTAATTACAGGGTTTACAACCTGTCTTCGGATGGCTTAAGTGATCACTTTACACAATGCAACGTTCACCATTACATATTTTCCAGTTTAACATAATATAAACAGCTTTGTCTCTATGAGATATCTATAATTTATTTAATAACAATGCCTTTGGAGTTAAAAATCCAGTAATTGTGTGTTCTTAGATATACTCAAATATTGCACTGAATTTGCTTCTACGAGATTGTATTAATTGTTAACAAGTATTTGGTAATGTAGGTATTTGCTTTATTAATGGGCCGAGTGGAGTGCTTCCGATGACTACATTTTTACCAAACTATTAAATAGTGGAGGAGACGGAGACAGCGCGCCCTTGGTCCGAGAGCCCACCGCCCCCGTCCGGGAACAAAACACCGCGGTGGCGAGGTGGGGGGGTGGAGGGGTGGAGATAGTCGAGAGAAAGAAAACAAAAATCCGCATCGGCGGTGAGAAAAACGAGGAAAACAAAAAAGGGTTGTTTCCTCAAATTCAAAACTGTGCCGCCCGGCCGAGATAAATGATTAATGATACCAAATAAGCGGGTTCGCCGTACCACCGCACAGACGTTCATTGGAATTCATTAGCACTACGAAATCGCCGTCTTTCATTGTTACCAAAATAATATGATTTCTTAAGCAATCAATACTAGTAAATTATGTCAAACCACAATATAATTTAATTCAAATTAATATGTTTTATTTAATAGGAAAGCAGGACACGATTTAATATTACTTTAAAGGTGTGCACTGAAAATTGCTAAATAAATATTTAAAAAAACGGAATAATAATATAAACTGTATATTATTTAGCTTTGATTAAAGTAACATATAATTAGTGGTTTCATACAAAGTGATTGTATTTTATTTAAGTATAGAGTCTTTTCAGGCGGGATAAACCTCTACTTGAGACTATCCCTACAACAACAATGTACCTATATCGGTTTTGGGCAGATCTGAGTTATGAAAGCGTACGCGTTGTATATCTTCTTGGGCAACGAATGGTATATTAAACAACCATATAAAAAAAATATATATATATTATAATTAACAATTTTTAATTGATCTTACCTACAACAACACTGTATATCATACAAGACGGTCAACGCTTTGTCTATCTAACGACATTAGTAAAAATAGATATACAGTGTTGTTCCAGGATGGGTATCATTTGTTTATTTCATACACGATATACAGTCGAACTTGGTTATAACGAGCTCAGGTATAGTGAGTTCACGGCTATAGTAAACAAAAACTTTTTGATATTTTAGTTTACGCAAGTTTTCATACAAAAGCGCACTGTTATATTTATATGTTTATTGGGACAAAAAAAGCAATTTTCAAAAAATTAAAGCAATTAAAAGTGGCGGACACGCTGACTGTCACCGACCATTGGGTCATATAATTCATGAGACTACCTAAGATTTCCGGCCGTCAAAAATTTGACCATGTTGACGCTTACAACTTATTATCGAGCGTCAAACAAAACTGTCAAATAAAAAACAAACATCCGAAAATGACATTTTACGTTTTTCTCTGAATTAAAATTTATTATGAAATCGTCTAAAGTAATGTTTGTGTACATCGGGATTGTTGTATTGACATTGAATTTTTAGTTAAAAAGTGGGCCTCGATTTACAAACATGTCTACTAGCAAAAGAAAGTGGGCCTCGATTTACAAACATGTCTACTAGCAAAAGAAAGTGGGCCTCGATTTACAAACATGTCTACTAGCAAAAGAAAGTGGGCCTCGATTTACAAACATGTCTACTAGCAAAAGAAAGTGTGTCTCGATTCGTGAGAAAATCAAAATCATTTGTGAAGCGTGAAAAATGTTTAAGTGTGTAAAATTTTCGTTGTCTCCTACAACTGTTTCAACATTATTGAAAAATAAGAATGCTCACTTGTCGGCATTTGAATACAACATCATGAAAACAAAAAAAAAATTAACGATCTTAATGATGTTAATGCAGTATTAGTAAAATGGTTTAGCATTTTGACGGCACAAGAAGAAAAATTCTCAAAACAGTTCAGGAAAAATGATTTTACGTGTTACAACTGTCGGTTGGATATAATGAAACATGGCTATAGCGAGGAAATTTAGTCGGTCCCTTCGTGCTCGTTATAACCAAGTTCGCCTGTAGTTTGTTTGGACTGGCTGTGAGACGCTTAGTGGCTAAGAATTTAGAGGTTCTATCCTAACTCTGGAATATCATGAGTAGGTACCGATATACTGGAACACCGATATCTAACTATTATGAGTGACGCGTTTATCATCATCAGTTTTATAACTCGGATAGGTCACGACTGCCAGTAAAAGTAAGCTCGCCAGTTGATTAATCTAATGTTGGTGAAGTCCTCTGCAACAATGTCTCCTCTTGGTTACTAGACACACTGGCGTACGTATTTCTACAGTATAGCTATTAAAATATGTACAAAAGTTTCCGCCTAAGAGTCTTCTCACATATTTGCATGCATGACTTTCAGGTCAAACTTGACACTTAACATTAATTTTTTTGTCTAGCTATTGCATATGAATCGTCGTCTGTGCGCTGGCCCGACAGGCCTCGGTCCGCTCCGGCAAAACAACATTCTTCATTACGCCTTACGACTCGCCTCGCTTTTTTTCTCCCCTTCTTCAAAGTTCCCGCAAATATTATAACTGTTGTCGATACTTCTTGCCCGGCCGCGTTTTGTCTTTACTTCCAAATTATTAATAATCAAAAAACACCGCCGAGAGGGGCAACGCAGCACAACACACCGAGGGGCCGGCGGAAAAAAAAGCCCGAGTCGAAATCCGGAGGCGTGCGGCATGTGGTAGCCGCTCGGCTTGAAACGTGCATTCTGTTACTGTTCGTCTTGTCGATATATTGGTTTACTGTCATGACTGGTAATTGAATAGGCATATTGACTTTGGTGCCGTGGACGCATAGGGTGTAGTATGCAAATAGAAAATAATAAAATAATTCTATCCGATATTTATTTATTTATAATAAAATTTTAGTATTTATCGTGTACAGGATTCAGCTCATTGATTTTGAGCTGAGACACTAGTTACGTACGTCTCAGTATTTTATATACATTCATAATCTAATGTGTATAAATTTATTTATATGTATAATAAAATAAACAAATTCATAAAATAGATATAATAAAATATTTACATTTGAATAAAATCAAGAAGTATTATACAGTGATACCTCGACTTACGAGCATAATTCGTTCGGTAAACGTGATCGTATCTCAAAATACTTGTATGTCAAAGCAATTTTCTCCATACTATATAAAGAAAACTCAATTAATTCGTTCCAAGTTCAAAAATATTCATATCAAAATAATTAATACATACATTTTTAATATATTTTTTAAATTTATAATAAATGACGTAATCGAATTTATTAATTATCCGTATTGGAATCACTTGATGGATCAATAGAACCTTTTTCTTTTCGTAGAACCTTAACCAGGAACCTATCCATTACCAGTTGCTTTTGCCTCTTTTTGAGGATTTGATGAAAATATGACATCGCATTGTCGTTGAAAAAATTAATAGCTAGCATACTATACCTTTAATATAATTTTTTTGCTCGTATGTCGAGTCAAATTTAAAAAAAATGCCTTGCTCGTATCTCGAAATACTCTCGAGTCGAGGATCACTGTACATTAAACGATGTGAAAATAAATAAAGACGTATTCTCTTTTTCTCGATTCTTCCTTCAGGTGAGTATTGACTTATAATAGCTTTGATAATATGAGACACAATTTGTAATGCACCTCCGCAAGTCTTGGTTCTGGCTAACTGATGGATTCATCCGTCTACCGCAGTAGGTACATTAAGCGTAAATATAAAGATACAATTATTTCGAGAGTTTTTTTAACACATGTGTTGTTTTTACTTTAAAAGTTAATTAAATAATAATATTATCGTTCATACGCTATGATTCAGTAGATACCTATCAAATATATTACTCGATATTAGTTTTTGCTATATCTGATAATATATTCTTTCATCTGTTCATTTTTTTTTTCAACTGCACATTACTAGACGCAATTGATTGTGTTTTGACCACGTATAATGGGTCAAAACTTGACCCATAATATTAGGTCAAAACAATATAATTATTATTTATTATATAAAAATATATATGTTATATTTTTAAATACTAACGTTATTTTTTGAATATTAGAAGAGTAGAATTAAAATTCATGGTTACTTCTATGTATCGTGAAATAAAGGTTTTAAGTCCCTTACTATAAAAAATAATGTCGAAGTAGGTAAATATAAAAAAATTACTATTCTTAAAATTATCTACATAAGGCGTTTTTTAGTGGTTAAATATTGTAGTTAAATAAGGAAACATTATTAATAAGTTTTTTATTTTATGGATTATGACCTCTTTCTTATGCCACTCCTTATTTACTGCAAATAATATATAAATCAAAGATTAATCATTGTCCAATACCAACCATAAAACCAGTTCAGATTTTACTATTTATTTATAACCACAGTTTATATATGTATTAATGTTTCTGTATGACTATAGTTCAAGGGTTACCGTTTTAGTACGATTATGCCGATTATCAAAATTATACCTGTATGACAACTGCGCACCAAACGGCACAATTTCGTACTAAGTTATTGATCACCAAACTATATGTACATTTCTGTTAAATACTATATTTTGACGAATGAAACAAATACCTCAACCAATATGATGATTAAATGAAATAAAAGAGACGAAAAAAAAATTGATAAATAAAATAAAATAATTACTAGCGAAAGATAAAATGAAAAATAATTCGAATGTCAGGTTACATCTCCCCATATAAATCTATTTTTCTGTACACTTATGTCGCATCCTATAGCTGAGCCTTATTACAGTGATTTATTAGAAGTCTTTAAACATCTTTACATGTCCAACTGTTTTAACAATACTTGAATCAGTTATAGCACTAAACGTTTGCTCATTTGTGGGGTCTATAGATGAGTTCACAATTCACAAATGAAAAGAGGCTTTCATAATAGAGTTCCTTTTACCATTGAATAGATATTAATCGTTTGATTCAACTTTTATACTTTGAATGGTCGTTTACAGTTGCTTATCGCAGTACGCATCGATAGATGAAATAAAATTTAATAGATGTTTGAATAATAATGTATGATTTGTTATTTTCAAATTGGTTTCATTCGCCTGTGTTCGTGAACGCACGAGAAATCTACGATAAAGCAATTCAAAAGGCTAAAGGTAAGTAAATATTAAAAAAAATATATCATATGTATAAATAATAAACATTTGCTGAACTCATTTCCTCACTACATCGTAGTTTACACTGAGGCAATGTGATGAACGAGAAATATTAAGTTCCATCGAAGATGTGCATTAGATGAAATTGTAAAATCGCTGAAAACAGCAATATTTGAAATGTTTTTAAAAATCGCGCTCTTATTTATTTGAGTTAAAATAAAAATTTAAACATAAAAATAAAATAGTAGGTAGGTACGTCATTATAAACAACAATTATCGCAACAAATTTATATTGTACACTCGAACGAGAATACATCAGTTCTATTGCATACTATATATGCATGTGTACCAACATGAATTTTAACATTTGACACAAATGAAAACGAAATAATATAATTATTTGACTTGGTTGTTTCGTTAAGTGACTTGATCCCAATGTTGGGTAGCCACCGAATTATTACTATTTTTATAGCACTTGCGAAAAACTGATTTTGAAAAGTAATAATAATAAAAACATTAATTTTTCTTTTTATTGATGATATCGCGATTTCTCAGAATAATTAAATTTAACTCAGTTTTTTACGGGAAAAAGTAATTGTTCGTTTTTTTCGGTGATATATATTTCACGTAGTTATCTATTATTAAATCGTAACAAAATATTCGATGTGTATCATGTAAATACCATAGACATATTTTAATGTAAATATTTTTATAATGAGTAAAAAAAATTATAAACACACAATAAAATAAACTGTGAACTAGCATTTTAATTTATTTAAAAAAATTAAATTAGCATTTATAGAATATTGTGATATAAAAAATTATCTAAAATTTTGTAACACATAAATGTATCTAAATAATAGTATAATAATTACGTTAAGACTGCTATCATTTTAGTACTTAATAAATATAGATTTATTTTCGAGAAATTTTGGTCGTCCACAGCTTATTTAAATGGAAAAACTGTAAGAGCTCGATTAGATATTGTCATTATTGTAAGAATTACACCATAGTAATTAAAAATGATTATAAATTATAATATTACATGCCTAAATATGCATATTTACATGATGTGTATTATTTTGATTATTTAAATTTAAAATTTTAGGTAAACTGTTAACAATCAGTTAAAATAATTCCCCCCCACCCCACTCAATATTGAGGTGTGAACGCATTATGTGTGAAGCTGTCTGACGATGATTAATATTCTCTTATATAATACCTAATACTCGAGTAATACTTTATTTAATCTCAGCGCTTTCACAAAGGGATAATTAATATTGTTTCGTGCCCGGCCGCAATGGGCGACGGACAAGTCCGGAGAATATTTAGCCGGTTCAATCTCAACGTCTGATCGACGATGGAACGCCTTGAAAATTTATTGTGAAAGACAGCAGTACGTAAGAATAATTTTTTAACGGATTTTAATTCATTTTACAGGGTTGGTTAGTTCCTATGACGATTGAATGTTATTCCGCGCCATAGATACATTTCGTAGCAACGTTCTCTCTCAAGACGGAAGCACCAATACTCGCTAAGCAAAGTGAGTAGAGCAAAGTAAAAATCTTCACGAGCGATTTTTTCGGCGTCAATTATTTAATGTTATGATTTATGAATTTATGTTAGTATTTATATATACACAGTGAAATCTCGATCGATCGTTCCTCGATTAATCGTTTTCCCGCATGGATCGTTTATTTATTCCAGTGTCGAATTAATTTCACACAAAACACCCAAAAATAGTTCCTTTGTGCATTATTTTATCGCAATAATCGTTTAAATTACGCAGCATACTTCGTAGCTGAATGCTTCGTTTCGATTAACGGCACTCTTAATACTTACTGCCCGTTGGCTCAAAACAAAACACGTCCGGCGGTGGCGGGTCCTTTTAGACCCACCTCAAGTTTTCGGTTTATCAACCGTTTTGTGGAAGATTTTTTATAGATATTTTATTTAAAATATGATTTAATGAAATGGCACGATGTGCTGTAATGTTTCTGCTAAAAAATGAAAGTTAAAAATTAATAAATATTACGGATAATGTACATATTCTCACGCATCAACAGACGCCCTACACAGCCAAAATACAAACATCCACTGAGCATGTGATCTTCTCGTCGGTTGGAGATTGCACTACCTGCTGGTGTATAACAGTGGTTATAAACAATTAAAATGTATTATTTATTTTTTATATATTAGTATTTTTTACACGTAAGCTGGATGAAAATAATTTATTAAAAAAATTTATAGAAGTGAAATAAATATTTATAAAAATTACATCCTTTTTATATGAAACGCAATCAACAATATTATAAACAGAAGCAAATGTAATTGACATAATTTAAACAAATAAGTATAACAATAGACAAGTCATACTCAAAATAGATGTAATATTGATTGTGTTCAGTGAATTCCGGTCAGTAAATTATTTGTTATTGTCAGAATATAATTGTCAAAAATATTAATAACAATTGCTCCATGGCTGACCCGCTTCTAAAGTGTGTCGGAACCCCACTAGGTAGTGTCATAAAACTTACAGGTAGGTAAAAAGTCCCTCAAATATAGGCCGCCAGAAAAATAAGTCAAAACAAATACATGGACTCATACCTAGTATCCTTTGTCTACCCGCTCAAAATGATGACAATATATATTTCGACGTAAGCGCTGAGATTCAATCGCGTAAAAACAACTGTCTTAGGTCAGTTTTTGAGCGTTTTTTCACATTTTTATCAATAACTTATTTGAATCTCGTCCGATAACATTTATTTATATCTCAAATTATTTGTAAATATTTAATAAAAGATTAGCTAGAAGGAAAAGAACATTAAACGAATATTTGTAGCGTAATTCATATTTTTACAAACACCCGGATTAGATCTGTCCCACCACTGCAGAGTATGTGTTAAATAATGAGCGGAACATTCGAGTGAGAGAGAGAGAGAGAGAGAGAATGCTGCTACTGAGTTTAGTTTTTTTTGTTTCTGTGCATCTTTCTAATTTCATTTTTATTTAAACACATTTATTTACATGTGAAATATGTATTATACATTTAAGTATGAAAAATGTTACTTTTTTCTACATTCCCTCATTCATAGTTTATTTCAATAGGTCCCTTTAAAAACGATTAATAGAGGTAAAGGTACATTTGATAGATACATATAACATAATTTTATTAATATAATTTAACGATCTACAAGTATCTTAATATTCCAAGAGACTACTTGCCTGCAATATTATCGCGACAGATTTGTTTCGTACAATTTTCCACTATAAGGTATTATTTTTAATGAAAATCTTTACATATTTTTTATTTCTTAATAAGATTTATAAATAATTGACGTAGCGCGCTGACAATATTTCAGGTACGGGCTATCATAAAGTCCACTGCACGGGCGCGCGCGCGCACGCAGCTTGAACCGAGAACGTTGATTCGTACTTAAATAAATAGTTTAGAAAGAATAGAATTAAATAGTTTTACATATGGTTAATAAATTCACATTCTTGAAATAACTCATATTTTTGAAATTTTCGAACATCAAAAATATTATTGTATTTTTCTCTTAACGTTATTTTATGTATATTTTTAGCTTTCATTATTTATTGGCTTAAATGTATACAGTTAAAAAAAACCATTCAATTTATATTAAAAATGACTATCCAGGTCTCCTGACCAGCTCCCCAGCTTCCTTGTTTCCTTTAGAATGTGAATTTGGAACATTTAAAAAAAATGTTTTTTAAAATTTTATTCAACTATCATAATTCGAGATTGCTCTACAAAAAACGTGACATTATATTAGTTACACGATATTTGTATATTGTGGCAATTTCTCCATGAAGACATATCGACTGGTACAAATCGCCAGTCAGCAGTTCGCCCTCTGAACTGACTTCCATTGTCACTGAAGCCTGATTGATTGATCACTGAGACGTATCAGTTTTCCCCAATAAAATAATTCCCTATCGATGGATTTTTTTAGCCTCATTGTTCAATTGTACCGTTGATGTATTATTACAGAGGGATTGATTGGATCGGTGTACGCCTCTGGTGAAGTGAAAAAGTCGTCTGTATGTTAATGAAGGAAGACAATTGATAACATACCTATCGTGGGAATCACGGAAAAGTATTAAAATGACGAAAAATTATGTCTTTTTTCACGGCACTATATCCCAGGATGGGATTGGACTCCCCTCACAAAATGCTTTCTACCGACTTCTATCCCTGCCCATTATTTTCCAGTTTCTGAACTCTCCCACTCCCATCCTCTACCAGTCTTCTTCCACACAGTCAGCCCACCTCTTCCTTGGTCTATACTGTTATATATATATTAGATAAATAAAATATACCTTAACCTTTTAAATGCCATGAACAACTTGCCATACCAAACGTCATGTCATGTCAGGCCGTAGGTACACGTGATTACACTCAGTTTTACACATTGCAGAGACACGAGATCAAATACGATTTTTTTGTCATATATTTAAAATCTTTTTACTGTTTCTGAACTACAGTTTTTTTTAATACTCTCAAATTTGACTTATGCGGTGTTCCCATGACAAAATTTTAAACATAAAACGAAACTATATAATAAAAAAGAAAAGTAAAAAAAGATAATTAAAAAAAAAATTGATAGATCTGCTGTGGGTCAATTTTTATCGTGGCTGATATTTCAGGCCATATTTATGTGATCGTAGTTAGGGCTACGATAAATACCAACTTGTGATAAAATAACGAATAGAATTATCATCTAATGACTGTTAAAATTTTAAAAAAGAAAATATCAATAATTAAATCAAAATCATTCCAGCTGTATGCATCAATATGTATTATATCTCATATTTATTGGTATAGATTATTCCAAAGACGAGTAGATTTTATTTGAAATAATACTAACTGGAAACTTTTAAAGCGGTGTGAAGAAGCCTACGGACTGTGATGTTTTTGGAGCGAACGTCGTGTGTGCGCACAGATTACGGTATTGGCAGTAAATCAGCAAGGCAAACTAAACTATAGAAGGGAAAATATTATTAATAAAACACTGTGAAACTTCTGCATTCTTATTGAGATGCAAGTGTGATCTAAATCAAATAGTAATATTAAGTAGAAACCATCCGCCAAATATTTCTTGACTGTTCATGCATTTGTAGTCTAAATTAGTAGATTTTCTTCTCTTCTGTACATTCCTATAGTTTTCTTATTTATTTAAATCAGAAGAGTAACTATGCCGATGCAGCCAATGCAGTGCATTGGAGCCTACGTTAGATAGGTGCCCAAAAATTTCTCGCTCTATAATTCATTCAGCATTGATATTAAAGTGTCCATACCTTTCTTAGCAATAATAATACACAATCCATTATTTTTTAAATTGAGTTGAAACACTTTTATTTCACTATATTTTTTATTATGTTAAACGATATGGAGGTGGAGTTAAAATGGATAAGAGAAGGAATGATAAGGAATTAAAATGGATAAGAGAATGGTCGGTATTTGAATATTTATTATGTTATTATTGTTATTTTTATTATTACCCACCCACCTCCGTTAACTTCAAACACACCATATATTTCAGTCTGAAAGTGTTTTTAATTTTAGTTGAATTATAATATTGATAATGGGAAGATGATCCCAAAAACGTTACATCGTTTAACACAATAAAAATATTGTGGAATAAAAGTGTTTTAACTCAATTTACAAAATAATCATGCAATTCCACAAAGTTTCCCCAAAAATCATAACAAATAACACAATTATAAAACTATAAAAATCGGTTTTTACGAGTATTATAAAAATTACGTGAAAACATTACCGATGTATACCTATAGCAGCAGTACTCTGCTAATATGTCGGGTTAGGGACCAGACCATCACCTTAAAGCGAAAGAAGTAATTCTTAAATTGCAAGTGCATATAAATTCCTAAGAACACTGTTTTTTTCATGATTGTGTGAATATTATTAAAGAAAAGAAACTAATTTTGTCCTTGCCATTTAATAGATTAACCATGAAATACTTATTTTCGTACATCTTATATACAATACTTTTTCCGTTCTGCATTGGGATTCAATTTTTGTAGTTACGCCGCTGATTTAAATTATATACTTAAAAACAATCCTTATTAGCAATAAATCAAAATAAAATCCTGAAAAATATTTTTCCAAAACGACGTACCGCACCTACTTATTATTCAAAATCAAAATGTAACCCTGTGCATATAGTGAAGTGGAGTAGTGTGACAGGAGTGTGCTAGATGGGCGAGGATGGTGGAAGCGGAGTATGAAGTTTAATAAGGTTGGTGGACGAAGAAATGAGGGCACAACAGGGAGGAACGACAGATGTAGTGCATATCCTTGACGCGTCGTATGTACCAGGACTGCACTCAGAAATATTGCTCGCCATTTGTGATTTTATAGTTACTGCTTGTTAAATTGTAATAGCTTTTTGAAAATATTTATTCCATACCTGCTATACTAGGTACATACCCGAGTAGTCAATTTCACAGATTGAAATCAAATAATAATAATATTTTTATTTAATTATTTTTTTTAAATGTTAAAAGAAAATATTTTTTAAATCTAACGCAAACACGTTGTGGTCGGTTATGCATTATTATTATTGTCCAGCGGAAAATTTTAAAGTTTAATATTAAATTTAAAAAAAAACTACAATGTTATTTTCATATTTTATTTATACAAAATGGAGTTTAATTGTGCGGATTTTAATTTTTATAAACAATATCGTCTAAATGTCCATTTCTCTCAAGACATTCTTGTAATCAGACTCTTAAATTTGCGAACACGCGAGGGCAAAGCGTTGGTTTAATGGCAGCAACTTCACCGCGGATATTTTCTTGTTGGGCCTGAATTGTTCATGGATTGTTGCTGTAAACTCTCGACTTAAGGTATCCCCACAAAAAAAGTCGTACGGTGTAAGGTCTGGTGACCGAGGTGCCCAGGGTATGTCTCCGTACTTGCCGATTAATTTATTGGGAAAAATTCCCGTTGAAACTCTAGCTCTGTGTGGAGTGGCCCCGTCTTGCTGAAGTTGTGTTCTGTTGTTGAACTCGGGAAACAGCTGTAGTTGCGGTACCAAAACTCGTCAATCATTCGGCAATACACGTCACGCATATAAACAATGTTGAAACCAAGACTTTAACCAATTGCACTTTTATGTTTCGTGAAGTGGAGCGATACGTCCAAATTTTAGTCAACTTTGACATGGCAGACTTATCCGTATCAATTCTTTAATACTTCGGACCTCGGCCTTGCGACATATAAATTTTATTGTTCCATATTCGTAATTTTTTTTTTTTTATAGATGAACACATATACATCCAAACTTGAATCAAAATTATTACTGTTAAATGTAGTATAATTGTCACCGGTTTTATTATATTTTGTTTCTACCCCTTAGCCCATTCCCGACTCAGTCTACATCTGTTCCCCAGCTCGGGCAGTTCATTTTTGTATATGTGAAATTCGTCGAGATTGTGGAAAGGTAATGGTGTTCTCGCTGCAACATTCGTTGGATCCGCTGGAATAACAGAAGATTTGTGTATGTGAAATTCAGTGAACAGATCAGAATCACCGGTTCGAGTCTGTTCAAGTTTTGGTGTGAACTTCAAGATAAGCCAGGGAGCATCATCATTAGGTGAGTCGAGTTGTCCTCCTATCCCGTAAACCGTCCTGGTCCGCTATCGAAGGATTCTCTTACCTTCATCCCATACTTTCCTCATTTTTCAATTCCCTATTCCATTCCCTACTGCATCTATCTACTCATCCACCCGTTTCTTCTTCCCATTCCGTCCCGTCCGATTCCATCATCACCAACCATTTGTGATCGGCGACTTGCGTTGATCACATTTACAATATACATAATGTGAAAATACTTAGGTTCTGCCGACGTTTTCTGTTTATGTAATATATAATCATAAATAGAGAACATCCGCAAAAGGCTTGGCTTGACCAAAGTAAATTAGACACTGGAAGATGGTCCGGTATTCACTATTAAAGCATGCTTGAAAAAATATGTGAATGTTGACGAGACGAGTGTCTCAGGTCAGAATTGTGTGACGCCCTATACTCTCTGTCTATCCTATAACTGCGTTATGGTAAACTAGTTAGTTATATAATTTATTGTATGTTTTTGAAACTTGCATAAAATAATCAATTGTAGCTTGGTTGTAACCAAACCAAGGAAAAATTGAAGTTCAAAAGAAATCTGCTAGTTTTATTTAGAAATTTTTGATATCATCAATTGGCAGGTAAAATATATTAGGTATATGGAATAACAGATTTTTTTAAATAAATGTAGATGAACAATCAAATATATAAACTGATATATAGTACAGTTATAATAAAGAAGCAGTTGTTTCATATGTACACTCTATGACATAAATGCTATATTACATAGATATTATTTATGTATAATATTTCTCAAACTAATTTGGAAACTAATTAGCCAAAACTGATTTTGTAACTCTACCTGAAAACATAATTTAAGTCTCTTAATTTATTTATTTAACATTGGTATAGTTTTCCACAATTGTTTTGTATATATATTTATATTTTTTCTAGATAGGCATTAAAACGTTTTTCACATAATACAATGTTTTTCTAAATCTATAATAGGAGGGATTACTATCTTTTTTCATTCCTAGCTCAATAACTAATATAAATATCGACATAGAAACCTGTAAGAAAACTTAATATTTAAATAAGTGGATGAACCTCCTAATCCGCCCTTACTCTCGTAAGGGGTTGCGCGATTTGAACGCCATCCTGCGACGAAATACAAATTTTATTTTATTAAATTCAAAAAGCTTCTATGATTGATAGGATCACGCCCCACGGGAGCGGGGCTGGAGGCAAGTACCTACCCTCGTACAGGGGTTGTTTGTTGTTTGTATTTACAAACTTTGCTGGAAATGCCTAATAACTGTATCAGAATACTTGAATAAGCGTATTCTTCGATATGTATTACTTTCACAATTTGATTAAAAATTTCTAGGCACATTTAAATATAGGTACCTATATTTATAAACTAATTTTAATTTTCGTAATGAATCAATAACTAACTAGCGATGTAATCCGGCGTTGCGCAGAATTCCTCATCGGGAGGAATCAAATCTTCGTTCATCTTTCAAAAATAAATACTTATCTCGTTTTTTTGTTAAAATTAAGTTACATTGCCCAAACACATGCCCATTATTCATTCAAACAGTATATCTGAATTTTATTCCAATGAAGTAATATTACATAAAAACATGTTAATGTAACTGCACTTATTTCGATGTGCCATTCTTACAAATGACAATAATAAGTATTATTTATAGAATAAATACATCACACACTGTCTTTAAATTAAAAAATATCTGTTGAAATCGGTAAAATTATTTTTTTATCATTTTTTAACAGTGAAAAATTTCACACAATTTGTTAATATATCGTCTGCTGTAAAATCAACAAATTCGTAATACGTCTCTTTGAAAGATGGAAAGGTGGTGTGAAAATAATTGGTGACGGTAGAGCCCCGAGATGGATGGAAAAGTCTAGTGTCAGGGGAAAAGGATGAAGAAAATGAATGAATGATTGAATGAACACGTATAAATTATGAATCCACTTATATGCGTTAAATTTTATAGATTGTTAAACATACAACAAATAACAACAAATATACAACATATGTTATTCGTATATTCGACAGCAAATATTTATTTTCACATGAATGATTATGCTGTATCATGAAATACAACAGATATCGTATAAAATTTTGTATCTATTAAATAACGTCAAAAACAAATTCAATATGATTTGTAAAGAAATTTTTGCGGTTTCAGATGTTTGATATTATAGAAATATCTGCTTTATCTAAACTGTTTAGGATGGAATATATAAATTTTAGGAATTATCACACAGATGTTTATTTTATTTTATTTAAAAAATCACTTTTTAATATTTAAATGGACTTATTCTTCTTTTATATTATCTGTTCCGTTCTTACAAAAGTAAAAAGACAGACACATACACACTGTACCTAATACTTGCAAATATATTTTTTCTCACCTTAGCCGTCCTTTGTGTCGGCTGCCCGTCCTTCCGGTCCGGATGTTGGCGCCATTTCCTGCAAGGTGCGCGCGGCCCGAGGATGAATTATATTCCTTTTTTTAAAACCTGCGCGGCCATTTTCCATGATGGCTGACAAGCGTAGTGCTTAATTTATTATTTTGCGCAAAAGGTTTTTTATAATTCAATTAATCTCACTAGGCTTTTCCGAATGGCGAGGATTTTGTGTTATTCAATATTCGAACATAATACACGTGCTTATAAATAATATTATAATTTCTATCCAGAATTTATTTTTATATATTTCCAACGTATTTGATAAAATATTATATAATACTCGAAGGTATTAGGGATTCAATGCAATATAAAGTTGATTGCTTTTAAAAATGGTATAATAGATGCATCAATTATTAAATTATACAGAAGTTCCAAATTTATCGTATCGATGTTCTGAAATGGTTGCATGTTTCTTGTATAGGAAATATTTTTTCTATAAATAGATTTTATCTGTATATCTTTCTAACTGATTAATTTAATTTGTATTATTTTTATGTTGTTTAATTATGATTAATGTAACTATAATAATTTATATTGCAATATTTTATGTATATTAATTTTTTTTTAAATATTATGCATGGTAATAAAAATCAATGACATAATGAAATTACAAATAACTTTGTTTTTGTATATATATATATAAGTAGACACTTTTTAAATTAGCCCACTGATGAAGGAATAAGTAAAGAGAACTAACAACAACTATCAATTTTAATATTCTTGAGAACTGATCAATTGATGCTGTAAATTAACGATGAACATCTGTGAGGATAAGGATGACACTAGATGCAATAGAACGGTATGAAGATATATGACAACGTATGTAAAAATGGCCTATGGGTGGAAAAAACATAGTTTATTGACACATTTACTATTAAATTGATATATTTTTTAGTTATTGTTCCCAACTATATTAAGTACGACATATAATATTTTCGAATGAGATTTAACAAGATAGAACGTATTACAACTAATTTAGAAATATAGGTTACGATGATTTTGAACCATAGTGGAACATCATCTTCGATATATACCTCTCTTTTTCACTCATCTTTATCTTATACTACGCGTCTCCATTGAGTCCTTGCAACATATTTATGTCCTCTACAGGGTGGACTTTTACGTCATCAATATTTTAATGTTATGAATTATGTTTTATACATATATGCATCTACACATAAATTACAATATTATTACACAATTCAAAACATTAAAATATTGGTATCGTAAAAATCCACTTCTTATGATTTTTTTTACTAGTAAGGAGTAATAAGTAAACTGACAAATTTACTTATGTAACATACATGAACGTAAATAAGTTGTCTGATTAAAAGTAATGTACTGCGCGTGCGCGCTCGCGCAGCTTAGCGAAGGAATTGGTCGTCTCAATACATCCAAGTATTGGAAGCCCGATAAGGTAGATTAGTAACGTGATACGAATAATCCCATTCTCCAGATCTCCATCATTTGAAATTGAGCGTGCAGCAAGATAAGACAATAATGTATGAATCTCTTTTTTCATCAATAGCGTTTATCCTATTGAAATGCTCTGAGATGGCTTGGAAAATGGCCAATCCTCTGTCGATGTTAGAAGACTCGCGTGCGTGCAAGCTCGCGATTAAGACAACGCCGCAAACAGGTGAGCGATAATTTTTTAATTCATTAATCAAATCCTTTGAACTCTCCCGACGTATAATAATGTAACGTTTTCCAGCGTTGACATGCGAAAACATCTGTAGCAATTATATTTTTACAATTACTCGCTACAATGTACATTATTACAGGCTCACGTGTTCTTATACCCAATTATTGTCTGCCATATGCAGCAACATGCACCGTTTGCAGATAAATTATGATTATTTTTTCCAAAGTAAATATTAAAAACTATTTTTTTTCAAATCAACGAAATAAAAATAAATTTAATTCAATATTTTTATTTCTTTCTGAATGAAGTCTTGGCGCCAGATATCAAGTTTGTTACATTCAATACTGAAAATGGTAGCTGGCTACTGGAAATAATAGACGAATCACTGAAGTGTAATTTATGTATAGAACAAATTAGATGAAACCTAATAGAACAGTCTCGGTTATAAGTTTGAGTGACGACTCGGATTCTTTCAAAATAAATATTTGTCCATTACATTATTTCAGTGAGATATTTAGAGAATGTACGAAACAGAATTAATGTACGAAACAGAATAAAGATTCGACAGGAATAAAAAATATATATATGTATAGTGAGAGTGTTTTAGAACTAGTGAATTATTAGTGTAGGCATGATGGATAGCGATGCAGTATTCTGGGCTAATCTGTCATGTAAAGCTGACCATTCTGGACGATGTTTCGTCTATCATCAGGGCTGATGATGATAGATCTTGCAATGGGATCTGAAACGTTGGCCAGATACGTCAGATTTACAAGTCAGTTTAGCTCAGAAAACATTACATAGAAAATTCATAGTTATTGTTTAGAGTAGCCGCTTCTAAAGTTTTAATAGTATTGCGTAATAGCATAGATGCCGGAAGAAACAGGATATTCGGAAGGAGGTTAGCCCTTACTACAATCCAGGTCTTCTGACACCTCCAAGGTGGACTGTAAATTTATATTTATCACTATCTTCGTTCAGGGGTCCCAGTCTTTTAGAATGCACTTTATAGACGCGACGTCTCAATTTAATGCTATACCCCGATTCACGCATAACCACACTGCTTCAAGGTCGCCGTTTGACTGGTGGCGGCGTGCCGAGTGAGGAGAGGAAGGAAGAGGAAGGGAGAGGAAGACAAAGTACATTATTGTTGTTCAAGAATAAATATATGTCCCAAACAAATAGCATTGATGACGATAACCATAGAGGAGTGGAACATTGAAAAAGAAAAAGATTTAAAAGACAGAAACAATTTGAAATTGAAAGGGAAAATATGACGTAGAAACAGGACGACGCTTTAAACATGTTAACGTGTGATAAAAAATTAATTTACTTATTTATTTATCAATAAATTCATTTTAACTGTGAAGCTATTTGTGTACTTATGCTTTTTTCATACTAAACCCTCAAGAAAGGCGCAAAAGATTTATAGACCATTTTTAAAATTATTATTTCCATGTATAGTTAAAAGAACTTGAAACAGTTAATCAAAAAGTTTTCCTCTATATCTAAACATACTACTTCTTCTTCTTTTAAACAGGCAATCCACCCTCTAAACATACTAAATATATATTTAATTACAATGATACTTATCGCAATAAAAAAATATAAGTTTGTTTGTTTTAAAATATTTTTCAGCGCTCCGCATAAAATTTCAAAACATCCCCAGGGGTGGAGCAGAATAACTCAAGCGGGCACTTAAAGTGTCCGGCCCTTACCGCGGAACTTAAAAGTCCCACTTGTTCGTAACATTTGTTGTCGCCCCACCGGCCATAGATGTCGTCGCAATCGGCTGCGGAGATATATCTTACCGCCGGACCCTTAACAATTAGTGGTCACCCTAAAACCTGACCAACACTTCTTCATACATGCATATATGTGTGATAGTGTATGTTAGAAAGGTGTGACTGTGTGTACGGGGATAGAGTAAATGAAATTAGAGGTTCTGGGTAACAAGGGTTAAATTTTTAAATGAAATTCAGAAATATTAATTTACATGAATTATTAACGATTTATAAATTCATTGTTTAACTAATCATCTGAAAATAATTAACTGGGTGAGTTCAGTAATCCATCAAAAAAAATAAAAATATATATAAATAATAATAATAATTAGTATAGTATATTCCAGCGTGACCGGATTGTACGTGCAAGACCTGGTCCGGTATATTAATATTTAATACTTATTTTTTATATGATTAGTCGCACAGCACCAAAGTGATCGAATGGAGATACAAGGGATTGAAAAGATGACGAAAAATCGTATTTTTATTTTTTATTAAATTACAATGCCTCTATATATTTCTGCACATTAGCCAACAGAAACAATTGATTTTGAGCATACTTAACTTAAAATACGAAATGTTTTATGAATGGATACCTAACTAAATTACAAGTCGAAAATGTTCAAGGAATATGTCCCTAATTTCAACCATGTGAGAGATATAAGCATTTAAAAAAAATGCAATTATTTTGATTAATTGAAATATTTTATTGATTACAAATTATAAATTGAATAATTATATTAAGAGAACACATTCTTATTGTGAAGTTGTAATTATTCAGAACAGACGGTCTGTGATATTTTAAATATAAAAATAAGGTAGATGGCTCTTTCAAATAATGGAACGATTAAATGTATTAATATCAAAAAGGTAACATGTAGGTTCGAAAATTGTCGCTAAAAATATTGTCGCTGTAGCATAGTTGGATAATGTACCTTCCCCGGTTAGGAAAGAGATCCAGGTTCAAATCCCGGTGGCGCAACAACAATATTTTTCGATAAAATTGATTTTATATGTATATCTTTCTAATTCATATATTTAATTTATATTTGAATAATTATACATTAATGTAAGGTCATCGAGCTTTGAGCGGCCGGACTGTTTTTTGTTAGACGATTTAGGGCTTGAAGCAAATATATAGATTAAGAATGGATAAATTTCGCAATTATTTATTTCGAAGTACGTACACTTAAAGCTTAACATGATTTTGTAAAAATTTAAACAATATTTTTTTCCATAACAGTGAAGAATTTGCACATATTTTTTAAACATTTTCGATTCGTAATTTAGTCAGGTATCCAGCCATAAAATATTGTGGAATAGGTCTGTTACACCTGTATATGAAACAGAAGTACAAAAGAAAAAGTTTTTAAATGCTCTATGTACACAATATTTAAACTATTTTTTCCTTTATTTATTTTTATAATTGTTAATTAAATTATTGGTAACGCCCCCCACACTAGGATGATACTATGTTGAGGTGAGCTATTGTTTGAAAGCTATTTGAGTATTTATTTATGTAAGAAAAATTGAACTCTTCATTTATTTTATGTTTTTTATGTAGCGCTTGTTGTTAGTTCTATTTTTATTGTCTCGTCAATTTTTTAAATTATTGTTCCTTTTGTTGTATTTTTATATCTATTATATTTGTTTGTTGTATATTTTTTTAATTTGATGGTTCTTTGCTCAAATGTAGTTTTTGCTGACGGAATTTCGTAATGTTTTTTGCTGTGTCTCGTGGGCTTAAACTTTTGAAATATGTATTTTAAAGCTCTTAAAAAAATACTTTATTTAAATACAAAATAATTAAAAAAAAATTATTAGAACAAATTCTTATTGTGAAGTTGCAAGTATTCAGAATATAGGTCTGTGATATTTATTATAAATTAAATGTATCAATTACAAAGATGTACAGATAAAATCAATTTATTGAAAAAATATTTTTGCTGCTACCGGTATTCGAACCTGGATCTTTACCTATCCGGGGAAATGCATTAACCGAATACTCTATACCAACAGTATGTTGACGACAAATTTTCGAACTTATATGTTGCATTTTCAAATTGATTCATCTGTCATTCCATTATTTGAAACCAATCTTCTACCTATGTTTCGTAAAATTGTAACATAATAATGTTTCAAAAATTTAAGAAAAAAATAATTATTAATTAATTCTGGTGATTGGTTTTTACTCAAAGGTGTTTGAGATTCCGTAAATATAAAGATTTAATAAAATTAAAGTTTTAAACGTATTAGTTTCTTATCATTACTGATCGATTATATATAGTGCAATAATAAAATTACGCTATTTGATGATAGGAATATGTATTAAACATTAGTTTAACTCTGAAAATAATGATTGCACTATTAGATAATAGAAATATGTATAAAACATTAACTATGAAAATAATAACATGCCTATTATAATAGGCACATTATCAACTATTGATTTAGCTCTGAAAAATGGCTGTCTGTGTCCCTGCAAATACTATAAAGGATTACAAATATGACATAATTCATTGCCAACAATGGACCAAAATAGGAAATATTTGTAATGTTTCTCATCGAATCGAGCGTTCACACCACCGAGACAATATGTGGTGCCTACACTATATGTGCGTGACCTACCTGTATCACAATAACCTTGAATTAGTTGAGTTATATAACATCTGTACGTCACAGTGTATAATTACAAACCGTTCAATCCAAGATTCATTTTCTCATATAAATACGACAAAAACTAAAGCAATAAATAATATTGCGTATTTATTTTGGAATTAATCATAACTCTTATAAATTAATTGATTACCTGCGATCAACTGTAAGGGTGATCTAGGTAGGTACTTGTGTATCGATTTGGTCATCGACCACGATAGTGTAGTAATCCAGAAAAAATAATATTTAGATTTGGGTATTTCCACAGACCGGTAAATGAATAGACATGAAAATAAAGTGTACATATATAATATAAGAGGGGTTGGAACATTAGTTGCGGGACGAGGGGCATTTAAAAAACATTATTTATGGAAACATAAATCCGATAGTAAAAGTATTTACTCTACGAAAATTAAATCTTTGTGTAAACAAGACGTGTTTTTTATATTAATCCTTATTATATTGTCAGCGTTTAAATTTTCGTTCCAATCGAGTCATATATTTATTTGATTGCAAAATAATCACGTGGGTGACACCAAAATGCAAATATTGAAACGAAAAATTTGCGTTAGTTCATGTCTATATATTTGGTAGTCTGTGGGTATTTCCATTATTTTTCAAATATCACATTATTAATCGCATCTATTAATAACCTGCCCACTTATTATAAGGAAAAATTTCAATCATAAATTTCGTTCACTATTGCGTTTGTAGCCTCAACATTATAAAATATTAATAATGAATGCATTAAATTACTTCTTATCATATAGAGCACAGTTGTCATATTATATAATGTTGAGTATAATTATTTATTTATTCATTTCACTTATTTCTTAATTTAATAAGATCCAATAAAAGTACTTTAGTTCAAATAAGTTTCTGACAGGTTTCGTATAGCTAGAATATATAATAAATTGATATTATAATTTGAATAAGACATGCATTAAACTGCTCTTGCAGTAGGCGTAACCAGTCATTTATCTACTACCACGCCGTTTTCTAATACACATAGAACATGGAAACAAACAAGCGGACAGCCAACATTTATACATCTTTTCACGCATTCATCAGCTATCGATATTTTTAACATAACACGTCTATCTGATTGTCGTAGGCGTTCTTAGTAATTGAAAGATAGAAAGGAATGGGAAGGAAATTGCAGGAGGACAGAGACAAAGGGGAACGAATGTGAGGTACGCTCGACTTACCCGATAGTCTCGACGAGACGCAGCATCAGCTTCCATCAAATTTTTGGACTCGCTAAAAAAATGTCATAAGCTCTCAACCCTGTTTAAAAAAGGGGTTGTGGGCTAACCTACACATTCTTCACGAATGTGTCCAGTTTATTTGGCATTCTAGCACACTTGAACAGATGTGAGCAATTGACGGAAGAGGAAAAATTTCGAAAATTGAACAATGTCAATATTTTAACGAACGTAATACGTATCAATTCTTTTTGAAAATTTTCCATCGACTAGAACTCGTGTCGTCTCACTCCGGACCGATCTTTCACATTACACACCTTTCCTACACATAGGACAAGACGTCCACACTTGCAAACGTGTTGACTTCTCCCTCTGGTACCCCGTCACCCCTCCCGCGCGCCCCCGCCGTAGTGTCGGACTACATTATAAAGTATAAAACTCAAGAATCGCAGAGGATGGCTTTCTACACCAACCAGAGGATTTTAAACATTTTTTTGGATAAAAAGTGAAAATAAATAACACACATTTTTTATTAATCTTTATTTTGTTTTAATTTTAATGAAATCACATTTTATTTGTGAGGTTACGATTTTTTAGAACATAGTTTCTTGATAATTAAAACAATTTATATGAATTACTTAGATAGATATATACTCACCACGTGGACTCGAATCCGAAACTTCATATTGCTGGTAGGAAGCGTAGAGACGTTATACAATGTCGTCAGATTCTATTTATATGTTGCCTTATCAGTGAGGCATCTTTTTCCCCGTTGAAAGCGACTATTTTTTTATTATTACAATGTTTCTCAAAAACCTTTGAGTAGAACCTGTGACGCCAGAACTTTCAGTTCATTTTAGTAAAAAAATCATTTAATGTAACCATACATTAATTTTAATTAAATAAATTTGGAATCTGACGATTTTTTATTCAATCACTATAATATAATTAGTTAAGGTTATCTATATATATAAAATACTAATATTTTGACCTAACAGTAAGGTCTAGAGAATAAGGCTTCAAAGTTTAACCCTCGTCCCGAGAGAAGAGGAAAAATTTAATATTTATTTATAACACAAGGGCTAAGCTTAAATATAAGGAATATGATACATATTATTGATAACACCTTTGTATATTTTTTCTATAAAAATCATTGAATAATATATACAATGACAAAGTTTAAGAACAGCTGACTTTTTTGGGGGCCCCGTGTGTCACTGGTCAGTGGCGTAGGCCGCAGGGGGGGCCATGCCTCACTTCCCGGCAATAAACCTGTCTTGAGACAGCAGTGGCGGCGTTGCCCCCGCTCCGGTATAATTTATACACCCGCAAGCACTTTATCGGAGGACACCGCAGCATATTTCACAAGTACCCCACCGAAGCAAGATGTTACATGTAGGAAAATATTGAATTTAATGTGAAAAATTCGTCCTACAAAGCCGTATTACACTTCATTTCGCGCTGAGAAACCGTTTCAATAAATTATGTAGCAATGGTTATTGTTTAGAAAGAGATATTCGTATTTAATTACCGCATCGGAACAGAATAGCCTAGTGAGACAGCAGAAGTATTAGGTTTTCTTAGGTAATGTTAAATTAAAATAATAGATTTTTATTAAACTGTTTAAGAAGTTGCATTTTCAGAACATAGTTCTGTGGTATTTTTTTTCCAAATTAAATTAATCAACTAGAAATATATAATGGAGAACACGCTTCCCTGGATAAGAAGAGGTCCATGTTCGAATCTCGGTAGTAACTAAATATTTTTCGAAAGTTAGATTTTTTTTTCTGTATATCTTTCTAGTTGATTTATTAAATTGGTATAAACATAGATTTTTATCGAATATCTTCTATTACACGGCACTACATCCTAAAATGGGATCGACATAAGAAAATTATAATTATATGTAAGATGATCTAACTTTCATATCTCCGAGAGAAATTATTTTAAAAATGGTATAATTCCATTTCTTTCTGGGTATTATAAATTATTAGTCCATATTTATGCTGGACAATGTATCGATATTAGTAAACATATTGATTATAAATGTTTTGTAGGGTACGAACATTTTGGTTCCCTACTAACGTAAAACTCTATGCTCCACATTGTTTGTATTAGTGTAGTTACACTAATGTAGCCAATGGGAGCCACTGCCTAAACTCATAAAAGATTTCAATTGCTTTTGCAAACTCCAAGAGATTGTACTTACTCTGTACCTGCAATATTATTTCGACAAATTTGTCTCGTCATAAATTCACACTATTTTACAATCTTGACATAAAAAATCACACAAATTGTCAATAATTTGTGTGATTTTCTTTGGATATTTTTTGTTTAATGTTTATAAATAAATTGTGATAACTGTAATTGTAAACATGACTTATCGACGATTCTTGTATTATGAAATATTGTCGGTAAATATTGTTTAGAAAGTGGATATAAATTGGGAAGCCAACTCGCCAACATGCTATAATTTGTGAATAATCTGGCAAAAGCAGAGTTTTCTGGCAACGTGAAGGAAGTGCGATCAAGACAAAGAACGAACAACCTTGACCACGAGTTAAAGGCGCCGGTTCTCCTCACGTTTAGTCACGTTTAATGAGTCATGGAAGGCTTGCGAGAGACGCAATTAATTCTGGTAACTCGTCTGGCTCTGCTCTCTGGTTAGTCTGATATAATAGAAATATTGCTACTGTAGAGGAAATGAAGCTCATTTGTTAAATTAGTACTATTTTTAAGATGCGTATATTTTTAGACAATTATTGAACTTGCATGCTATGTATAACGATAGTTTTGGTTGGAATGTTTAAATCGCATCATATTAGTAAATTCGGAATATATCTGTGCTAAGTACCGTAAAATCACACAACTTTGTTTCAAATTTCAGAACATAGGTCTGTGATATTTTAAATATGAATTAAATATATTAATTAGAAAGATATACATATAAAATCAATTTAATCGAAAAATACTATTGTTGAATAATTACAACTTCACAATAAGAATGTGTTCTCCTAAAAATAATAAAGTTGTATCAATGTGTCCAAAATTTAATAAAAATGAATTGATAATTCTGGCGTCTGCTATCAGTTTACTCAAAGGTATTTGAGATTCTGTAAAAATAAGGTAGATGGCTCTGTCAAATGATGGAACGATTAAATGTATTAATATCAAAAAGGTAACATATAGGGTCGAAAATTGTCGCTAAAAATATTGTCGCTGTAGCTTAGTTGAATAAAGCACCTTCCCCGGTTAGGAAAGAGATCCAGGTTCGAATCCCGGTGGCGCAACAACAATATTTTTTGATTAAATTGATTTTATATGTATATCTTTCTAATTAATATATTTAATTCATATTTAAAACATTTTATTTAAATCATTTTCAATCTCAATCATTTGAACTTGTGTTATTATAACTCTTTGAAAATGAAATTGTTTTATCTTAATACTTTACAAATCGGCTCTTCAGAATAACAAGGTTTCATTTGACAATGACACTGTTTTGATATAATGAGCTCAAAAGTGTTGACTGAATTTCAATATATATTCATGTATATTTTGTTATAAGTATGCAAATATGATCAGTTTTAAGGTTATTTTCAGTATTATCAATGACCATTGTAAGATGAGGAAAATTAAAAATAATAAAACACTGTAAATTAATATAAACGATCCATAAATTGAAACTGATGCAGTTGGAACTTTCAGCTCTTGCTATTTCCTTTAATATCCATTAAATAGAGTTGGTGTGTATGGAATAATAAAGAATAATGCATTTGGAACCCATTTCACGCAATAGCTCAAATTAGCCTAAAACCTTGTTATTCTAAGGGGTCGAAATGTCAATGCTGATTTAATACCAACCTTAAAGTATAAAAGCATTACTTGATGACAAAAGTACATATATGTATAAATTTTATGAATTCTTATATAAATTTTTATGTTTAAATATTGAATAATTTTCTTCCTTCTATCTTTTTGTTATTTAAATTTTTTATTTAATATTATTTTCAATTTGCTGATTATTTATTACCCTGTTTTTTTCGGACTCGGACTCAATATGGTATTATGGTGATGTTTGACTAACCAACTAACTCACCATTACGCTGTAACTTTTTAAAAATAATGCAAAGAAGATAAAGGGTTATGACCCATGTCCACGATGATCTCTCAATGAGACTTTGATCTCTGAGAGTCTGTAAAGTGCGTGTACGTGTGTACTAGATGCGTTATAATAATCTGCGAGCAAAACAGCTATATATTAAGAATTATCTCACTGCACATTGCACCTCAATTACTTATATTATAAATATGCTCTATTTCACTTAACATTATAGGTTCAATTAACACTTACTCAGCGGTGGGGGGTTATATTTGACCCGGATGTTTGAAAAATATGAATTACGCTACAAATTCGTTTAATGCTATTTTCCTTCTAGCTAGTCTTTTATTAAATATTTTCAAATAATTTGAGATACAAATAAATATTATCGGACGAGATTCGAATGAGTTATTGATAAAAATGTGAACGGATTGAATCTCAGCGCTTACGCCGAAACATATATTGTCAACATTTTGAGCGGGTAGACAAAGGATACCAGGTATGAACGCATACCATGTGTTTGTTTTGACTTATTTTCATCTGGTGGTCCCTAGACAATGCCAGTAATATAATTATTTGAGAGGCGTTGCGCCTACCTGTAAGTTTTATGACACTACCTGCTCGGGTTCCGACGAGAAGATCGCATACTCGGTGGATGTTTGTATTTTGGATGTGTAGGGCGTCTGTTGATGCGTGAGAATATGCACATTATTCGTAATATATTTTTATTTTTAAACAGAAACATTACGGCACATCGTGTCATTTCATTAAATCATATTTAAAATGAAATATCTAATCTATAATCATTTCAATTACGATCCAATTGTTTTTCGGTTTGAGCAGCTATGTTCATAAAAGCAAATTAATGGAGGTAAATAATATTATTCGACGAAACGTATTAAGATTCCTGCATCATTATTTTTATTGGCAGCCGGAAAACATTGTTGTTCCTTTGTAGGCGGAGGTAAAATTTAATTCCAAGGACCTTGGCATTTGATACGGCTCGACTTTTAATTTCCTCGAACGCTTTAAACGTTTCCCAAAATGTGCGCCGGATCAGAATTGAACTGGTAATATATATTTATATTATTTAACGACCTAAGCATTGTTTTTTACTGACTTTAATTAACATGTCTTATTATTAATGTCCATGCCCAGCATTGCCTGAAATTCAGATGTAGTTTTCATTTAAAACCGGTTTTTGGTGGCGGGAGGGATGGGGTGCAACAATATACGCAAAATTTAATCCAGGCAGGGGGAAAGTGAGATGTTCGGGGGTGTTGGGTAATATTTTCCTCACGATCCTATAATGCAATTGAGAAAAAATTGAAAACGGATAACATTCACATTTATATTAAGGGGAGTTGGAGTATAGTATTTATATTTTATTTATACATTCCTATGAATGTGTAAACTTTTTTATACTTTTTGGGCTTTTCTTTTTATACCATAAATATTATTTTTTATTTTAATGTATTATTTATATGGCGAATCGGGTTTTGAATAAACAACCCGATCACGCTTTATGAAATAGCTTTATGGCATTATTTATAATAGGTGATATCTGATATATTTATTTACAATAGAATTTTTTAAACAAAATGGTATGAAAAATTGTTATAAATAAATAAAATTAATTTGTACAAAAATAACTTTACTGATCTATGAAAATCAACCAATAAAAAGTAGTTAATTTTTTTTAACAAATATATTTAAATTATTGGTACATTTAAATGTGTAAAATCCAAATGGACTATATATCCTATCCATTTTTTTAGTGTTTTATTATTATAATATTAGTTTTGCGCTGCGCATTCAACCGGGCGAACGAGAAGGGCGACTGCGTAAGATTTTAAAAAAATATTTTCTTAATATGGAATAAAATGCACCAGTCAATATATAATAAATAAAAAGGTAATTAAATAACTCCAATTTTGTGGTAATAAAATAATATGTAATAAATATTTATTTTTAAATAAAAATACTCCTTGAACCTCAACTCAGTGTGACACCTTAGTAGGCAATTTGGTAAATTATATTTCAAAGATTAAATAAACACCCCATGAACTTATTTGCATTTTTTCTCAAATGTTTGCTTTAGCCCCAGGTAGGGGAGGGTGGGTTCCCTCCTTATTTATTAAGGCTCGTGTCATACTTCCGAAAGTCAACAGCCCAGTACTCTGAAACGTTTTAATTCAAATATATTTCAGGTGTCATTAGGCAAGTGTTCTGACCCATTTTCGTTAAGTAAATTTTGATCTGAATTAAGGAGAGTGGATACTCGCTTCCCATCTATATTCTCTGCGTACGGTATATTGTAATATATGTAACGTTTCAATTTCACTATAAGAGGACTTCATGCATACATTAATAGTTAAAACTCCCATATTGTACAAAAAGACACTAAACAATCCCTGTAGACACATATTTATCAAGATGCCGACCAATGTTCCCTCTCAGGTGTGCGGGTTTGCGCGTGCACACGATTTAGAATCATAGCGCACACAACTATAACTATACTTCTTCATGTGTCGCCTTTTATTTGAAGTTTGGCGGCTTTGAACCACTTTCTGAGGTTATCCAGCCAAGATAATTTCTTTTACCAACGCTTCTGCTGCCTTTTATCTTTCTCTGCACAATGAGTTATAAAATATCATGTTATTATTAAGAAGAACACATTTTAAGAGCATAGTTTTGTGGTATTTTAAATACAAATTAAATTAATCAACTAGAAAGATATACAGAAAAAATAGGAAGAGGTCCAGATTCAAATTCTGATAGCAACAAGCTAGCTGATTCATTTAATTTGTATTATATTTTCCACAGTGGAGAATGTGTCCGATGTATGCAGCTTTACTTGGTAGTTGTCATTAGTTCTCTTGATTTATTTATGGGTCCTTAATGTGGTTAACGCAGGCCCTATCAGTAGCTTTATACTGGTATGGTAATGTTTTTCTTATTTTCTCTCACATTTTTCTTCTTCGCACAATTAAAATTACACAATAGATTTATTTATGCGCATACCGCGGTCCAAATTTAGAGAGAATATCGATGACGACTGGTTGTAGTCAAAAACTCTGATTAGTATATCTGTATTTATTTATTTTATTTGTAACTATATAACACAATGTAAAAATCTGTTTGGTCTGTGCCCGTCTCACTAGGGAAATTTTGTGTCGATTATACGCAAGGCAATTGGGGATCAGGATGTGGAATGGGTAGAAGGAATAGGAACAGGAACAAAAAAGGCTTACAGGACCAACCAGAAACGACCTACCTACCAATCGATTTTTTTTCTGGTTCATTGACCACAGATCGCAGTTACGCACGAAGGGCCAAGGGTCACCAAGTATGGATCCTAATGGAGATAGTAAAATCAGAGAATTCAAGTTGCTGACATAAGGGACATAAGGGAGACCTTCGGCATTATAGAAAATCGCAATTATTCGCAATTGGTTTTGACACGTCTTGCCAGGAATGCCAGAGAAACAACTAATAATATGTGTCTTATTGATAACTCCGAAGAGAAGGCAGCCAACGGGTCGCCCCAGACTAAGCTGGGATAAACAGCAACAATGATTCTATGAAGACAGATTAAGCCTTGACTATGCAATTTGGTACCGAAGCGGTACACGACTGGAGAAGATAGAAGCGCCATGTACAGTCTTTGGGCCCCCAACCCTCCTAGGATAAAAAGGACGAAGATGATGATGAAAATGGGATCTAAAGTTTATGTGTATTTTTTTAAAAATAAAATAGGGATGCGTACACGGAATACGTGTCACATCAATATTTTTACTATTTTCAAACTAAGCTAAAACCTTGTGCTATGAAAATAGAACTACTTGGTGGCCACCTGGAACGAGACTCGAACCCCCAACAGTCTTAGTGTGTTTATCACTTCTATGTTAAAACTGTAAATGTTAAATTTTCTTGTCTGTTGTGATAAGTGAATCTGATGCAATTGAATTGCGATTACCTTATTTTTGTTTTCGCTGGATTAATATGGTGGTTTTGAAATGTTTTTGTATTGTGGTCATGTTGTTCATGTGTTTTGTATAATTTGATGTTCGTGTCTTTAATCTCATCATTAGAAATCTTGTGTTACAATTACACTGCTTATTATTTTGTTTATTTTTTAACACATTTATTTACAATCTTCATTGAAGTAGGTATTTGCGTAGTTCACAATGCTCCAGACCGTCTATCCTTAGCGTGTTTTCTCAACTTATCGAGTTACATCAAAGCTTCGCCGGGCCGAGCATTAAAGGATTCTGACGTGACATGTGGCGTCGCCTTTGCCCTTACCCTCGCACGCAGCGGGCGAGGGACCTTCCCACTCCCCCGAGATCGCTCCGTCTTGGGGCCCCGCCCTCGGAGCGCTGCCTACTGACCACACAACGCCACCAAAAGGTCAACGGTCAACCGCGGCCAACCCGTTCCATCAATTATTACATGCCAATTTTTCTGGCCGACTTCAAAGTGTACTTTGCCGTAATTGATGAATTATGGACACAAGATGTTATTTATTCCTGCACAGCGGTTATTTCTACACAATTTTTATTTTTATAAATTAATTTTTTTTTTGTAAAGGATCTTTAATGGACCTTAAAAGTGTGATTTTTTGAGGTTTTTAATATTAGCAATAAATAAAATAATATATTATAAAAAGTATTTTAAATTAGTTGATTATTTTTTTTCTGTGCCAGGTTTTTTATTTTGTGTTTCTTTTGATTTTGTCCTTGTATGGTTATATACAAAATCTTCTACTGGCGATATCCAACATACGAGTATATAGTATGCTTATTATACATGTTGGATATCATAGGATGCATAGCAACATAAAACAATCGAGACTGACGTACAGTAAGTAACCGTAAGTGTGTAGTTGTCCCGTCAAACGTTTTCTTTTGTTTTGATGTGTTTGCTGGTCTACTGGTTAAGATACTCCGATAAGCAAGTTAGTCCTGTTTTCAGAGCACAACCATTTAGCTGAGTTTGAAAATAGTAAGAACATTGATGTGACACATATTCGCGTGTACGCATCTTCAGTTTTAAAAAATATATTGATAAATACAATAAAAAATAATTCTATATTCAGTCACAAGCTTAAAATACTGATGCACTTAGTGAATCCTCACATAAAACATGGTGCAGTGCCACGTAAAGATGATAAAGAAGTAGAATGTCGTGCAAGAGATGCAAAGCGGAAATGAATGAATCGTGCAAAGCAACATGATAAAGAGAATGATAGAAAGATGCAGAATATCGTATTAGAGAGCGGTTATTATGCTAAAGTAAATTATTTTTCAAATCAATCATATTAAATACTTCAAAATTTTATTTTTATTTTTAAAAGTTGAATGTTTAAAAAATATATTTAGTAAAGAAACAGTAATAATCACACTGATATATAAATTCACGGATTTAAATAAAGACCGTTAAAGAGGTCTTGGATGTATACGTACTCCGGAACGTCGATAAGGCTGTTATATTCTCCGACTCGCAAGCAGCTCTTGAATCCCTCTCTGCTAACATGAAAGTTTGGCTAGACAATGAGATAATCTGTTTCATCAGAAGATATCTATTTAATTTGGATAGCAACAATAAACAGATTTCTGCACATAATGGAATTCATGGAAATGATTGTGATAATAAACTGGCCAAGGAGACCATTCTTTCCGGAGTTTTCCCTCATCAATTCCATATCCAAATGTAAAACTTAATATGGTAAGAAAACGTACGAATTCTATTTGGACTGCACAATGGATGGATCCAAATAATCATAAGGGTAATCGGCTTAAAATAATTCAAAGATCTATTCCCCGCACTCTCTGGTTCTCCAAAAGAACAATATCAACTCTATAATGAGAATTGGGCATTGCCAGGTAGCCTCACATTTATTTAGATTGAACTTAATAGATTCCCTAATATGTTAGTTTGGTGCCGAAGAGGAAACCCTTGACCATATCTTTTTTTTGCCTGTTCATTGCAGATCATAGGTTTTATGTCATCTTCTTTCTCTTAACTCGCTACATTTAATCTATATAATAGAAAATTTTTTGAACGACAATGGTATTGACTTGTAATATAATATTTCCTATACTATAATATTATTGTACTTTTTTCTATAAAATAAAGTTTTAACTTGATTAATGGCACAAATCGCTTTTCAAGAGTGGATTGCCTATTTATAAGAAGAAGAAATAAAAACCTTAAAAAAAGTATGCTCGTAAAATTAAGTAAAACAAACAATTTATTGAAAAGTGGGAATGAATGAAATAGGTGAAATATTTGAAAATAATTCAAAATAATTTAAAAGAGAACAGTCAGTACGAGCGTACGTTGTCCGATTTTATCTTCATGCATAGTTGGACGTCAAATAACACGATATTTTGAACTTAGCCTTCAAATCATCAAGTCCATACAAAATTGTTGTGGGTAAATGAAAGGGGATAGAGAGTTGAAAACTTTTAGAGAAGATTATTTCATTTTCTTGTTGGCGTTCATCATTCTAAAGATAATGGATGTATTTGAGGTCACCCGTATTAAAACCTTCGCACAACATCCATTTCCAAATATTTATTTTACGTTTACGTTCATTTCTCACGTCAATCGCTCAATATTAGTGAATGTACAAGATTGTACGTTTATAATGTACCAAGAATGCCTGGAATTGTCTGTTATCTTAGCCGGATAATTCGATGTTCCTTTCTCATCTGCAATACTCCCACGATCAAATTTGAAGTACATCGTATATTGAAATATTTTGAGTATCATTTGATTGTTGCCAAAATTGTACCAATTATTGTGGAACGAATTTCCAGTTCCAGTTAAAAAAATAAACGTTTTGGATTGGAAAATTCTCCGAATTTTATATATTTTATTTATTTTAAATCACTTTTCATTTCGGAGTTAAAAGATCTTTATAAAAATTCTTATTTAGTTGATGTGGTAAAATCACAAAGGATAAGATGGACAGGATTAACTTGGGGGTAGAATTTGTCCAAGATACATAGTTTTCCCTATTTCGTATTATAGTTTTTGGAAACCTTCTTCCTTAGTCCACGGTATTCTTAGCATTATCCTGTAGACCCACATTTCAAAGGTTTTGATTTTATTCATGGAGCTTGATTCAGTGTCCAAATCTTGAATTATTTATAACATTATATATATTTATTCAAATAAATATAAAATTTGAATTAAGTACATACATTTACAGAAAGGCTTCTTAAAATGTTTACCAGTATTTTCAATTAATTTATTACAGTTTATCAATTTATTTTTAGTTCATTTCAAAAACATAGAATATGCGTTGCAATTATATTAATAGATAGCATAAAAATCTTTTAAAAAAAATACTATACATTAAAACATAGCATGAAAATCTCGACTTTGACCGAATATCTTTTTATGTTTTAGATCGAGATATCACATAGGACCGACGATTATGGACAACAGAACGGTTAATACTGCTACTCTTGTATAGGTGTCCCAAAATTAACGCAAGATTTGAATTAAATAGAAAACAGTTTTTAGTCTTTAGATTTTTTTTTTTAATCATAAAGTACACGGGATAGAGTTATTTATGGAATAACACATCGGGCAAATAGCCTCCACGGCTTTGCTGGCGCATACGCACACTTTTGTCGAAATTTTCCATGACCATTTTGCATAATTGCTGACTGGCTTGTTTTTGGACGACCAGTGTGCTTAGCGTCTCCAACTGATCCAGTCTCTATACATTTTTCAATTAATCTCTTCGCAGTTGATGAACTTAAAACACTATATTCCGACCATATTTTGTATTACATTTTTGAATTGCGGCCGCCAAACTTTAATTATTTTTGAGATATTGTTCAATGATGAAAACACGTTGTTGTATCGTGTAACGCCCCATTTTTACTAACCCTAAACTCTCAGCTGTCAAATTTTTTTTTCAGAGTTGCCAACAATTTACTGCAGAAATGGCGGCAAATTCAAATCTTGCGTTAATTTTGGGACACCTTTATATAGGTATTATGTAAGCTTTAAAATATTTGAATATGTGGTGTGGATAATATGCGAGCATTAAAATAATTGTTGCATTATTTTATCCCATGTTGTCTCTCTCTCATCGCAGTCTGATGCGTTTCGATTCGTTCACTTCCGGTTGTGGGTATATTTTTTAGGAGTGACACATGATTTATTATTCTTCGTTAATCATCCTTCACATTACCTTTCCGGGATTAGATCTGCGGGACTGATGCACAGAAACATGCCAGCAATGGACACGATTGTGTAATTATTCACATATATTGTAGATTATGTGTGTTAGATGCCAAGGCATTATTTAAAAATTGTGTATTTAAATGTAGGATGATTTTAGCAAGAAGAAATTATTCATTTCGCATACAAATCTCCAATAACCGTGGTCTATGTGTGTATCCGGGTGATTTTTAACCGGTTACTATAACCGGTCACCGGGATACCCAGTTACTCGATAGCACAATAACAGGTTTCACAGAATCGATCGAGTATTGTAGGAGGCGATAAATATACGACGACAGATCATTTGATCTTACTTTTGGAACCTCTCCAAATTATCGAAATGCATGATTGAATTTGATCAATAATTAGGTAAAGTTAAAAAGGACTGCTTTTTTGCCGTTTACAATTCTTTTCAATGGGGAGAAGGGTGATGCTGGGAATTGGAGCTGGAACTGGTGTTTGAGCAAATCGTCTGTTTATTAATGAGAACACGTTCTTATTGTGAAGTTGTAATTACTCAGAACATAGGTCTGTGAAGTTTTAAATACTAATTAAATGTATTAAATATAATGATACACCTATATTCTAATTAATTAATAATAATAATAATTACAACTACACAATAAGAATGTGTTCTCCTTAATAATATATACAATATATCAATGTAAACAAAATTTAATAAAAAATAATTGTTTATTTTGGCGTCTGCTATCGGTTCACTCAAAGGTATTTGAGATTCCGTAAAAGTAATGTAGATGACTTTCAAATAATGGATATAAATTTGAAAAAGTGTAACATATAGGTTCGAAAATTTGTCGTCAAAATTACTTGCGCTGAAAAAGAGATCCAGGTTCGAATCCCGGTAGCGCGACAACAATATTTTTCGATAAAATTGATTTTATATGTATACCTTTATAATTAATACATTTAATGAGTATTTAAAAATATGTTTATAATAAATAGGTCATAAAACACAATTAATACAATCGTTTTGATTAACCTCGCTTTGGCTATTCTAATCTTTCTACTCCACTTACAATAGTTCTGTTCTGTACTCTGACTGAATTCTTGGTCACATTCAAATCTTTAAGAATGACGGAAGCTAACCGTGTTCTTTCCGGTCTTCCCCATTCTGCTTTCTTCTTTGGTTTTATGAATCGTGTGATCTTCCTCCTTTCGCATCACATGTCCATACCGTCTGAGTCGGTCTACTTCCATTTTTTCATTAATAGAGACCACCCTAAAAGAATCGCGGATAAAAACATTGTATAATCTTGTGACTCCAGCAGCCCACCTCGGCATTTTAATTTCAGCTACACGCATCTTGTCTATTTCTTTATACTCGGCCAACACTCTGACCCATTGAGCATAGTTGGCTGAACCATTACGCATAGATGGCATAGTTTTATAAACTATGTATGACCTTCATATTTATTGGAATCTTATTATTACACAAGAATCCTGATCTCTATCAGAGCCATGTTGTGTTAATTCTATGCTCTACGTCGAGGTCTATTTTGGCATCTATCGATATTACGGGTATTTGAAAGTGTTAACTTGACGCACAAGTGTACTCTGTAATAGGAACGGTGTATCGGATTTTGCATGGCTATTGTTAAAATTAAACGTTATGGGCTCGTTTTATCTCTACTAATTCGTAAGTTATTATTTTTCAATGCGAAACTCTATTCATCCAAAACAATCATACAATTATAAATCAATCATAAAATACAATATTTTTTAAAAATGTGAATAACGAAACAACGTAAAGTGGGTAAAACTATGAATAGTTAATAAGTTCATGGAATACCGCAACAAACCTTCTTAGGACCTGACCTATTATACCTGTTAAAAAAATGTATGCGTAAATATTACAGCACGTCATTATTTTTGCTTTATATACAGTGTAATAATTAAATCAATAACATTCATCTAATAAGCGTAACAGTTTACCAAAAACAGAAAAGTATAAGTTTCCTCCGTTGCTTCTTGCATGGAAATTGTATTAAAAAAATGTCCCTTTAGATATCCATCAGATCTTATATTTAAAGAGTATAATGCCCTAGACATAAGACAAATCTATATGTTGAGACTCGTCCAATATTTCCATGCTAACAACAACTCACCTCAAGCAATAAATCATGGACACAACACAAGACAAAGAACGAACATCTATACGCCAGTTCCAGGAACAACAACGACATTTATCAAAGATTCTACATGTTCTTAGCTCCGAAACTGTACAACACACTCAGCACCAATCATTCACTTCCAATAAGATGACACAAATATGGACCCAATATATGATCCAATCCGGTAGAGATCAATCAGAAGCATCGGTATCCAACATTCTAACATAATCATTATACAGTGCTTACACTAATAATTCACTAGTTCTAAACACTCAGTACATATTATTACTATTATTTTTTAATATTTTTATTTTTATTCCTGTCGAAACTTTATATTTCTTGAATTAAATAACACCACAACAACACGAAAAAAACTAGCTACTTTAACACAGACGGCATTGTAGCAAAGTAGCCAGGACAATGCTGTATATATCAAAGGTGAAGTCTACTCCATCCCACACAGTAAACTACGAGTATTTAATTGCAATATAATTGTATCTTATGTTTATCATGTTATATAATAATATATTCACCTACATATGTTACAACAAAAACATGTATGTCAATAAAGTCTAATAAATTATTCTACAATTACTCAATGTTTTTTTAACTTACATTATATTTTTATTTTATTTAGAAATAACTTTATGGTTTGTCATTTTAATATTTATTTATTAATTAATTTATTAACGCCCTTATGGGCTTTTACAAAATAAGTTTGGTATAAAAAATACAAAAAAACACATGAGCAGCTACACAAGTAGTATGAAATATATGTATAAGAATTGAATAGGAAAATAGAAATTTAAAAATAAGCCAAACAAACTATAAAAATAAAGGCTCAAGATAGAAAAAATAATAAAAATTTAGGTTTGACACAGAATAGCTGAGTATCAAAATCAGTTGTATCTTTGACTCAGAAGAGCATCAAAAACACCACTCTTATATTTAAACATTAAATATCAGAATATATCTACAAGATCAAAATCGTTCCCAAGTCTGTGTAGTCTTTGTGTGGGTGCATTCCTATAAAAATTAGTATATGATGAATTTATATGGAACAGTACCGACGACCTGAATATAACCACTTGATTGGTGGACTCAAGTGTATTTTATATTAATTATTAAACATAAATCGTTTATCAAAATACCTTGACTTCGAACTATATAGATTAAATAACTCGAAATAAAGTTGTGAAGTTCAAAAATTCAAACATTTCTATACTTTCTTAAATTACATCAGTCTCTCACAATATTCAAAAGATTGCGCATATTTTTTTCAATTACCTGGAAAATTCATAATCACCACACAAAAATAAATGAAAAGCAGTTGGTAAAAGCTTGTGAGAATTCTGAAATTGATTGTTGGCAGATAATGATTTCGGCTAACTCATAATTAAAAGAAATTAAATCATAGTTTTTTTTAAAAATTAAAATGATGCAATATACACATAGGTTTTCAATATTCTACACTTCCTTTGACGGGAAAGCGTTTTTGTGACCGCGCTGCGTCAAATGTTGAAATCGCAGTGATTAATAACGATGTTAAAAATATTAGTTTAACCCAAATTATGTTTACATTTCTTTTCATTTATGTTCGAGATAATTAAATACTCGTACGTACTTATTTTAACAGTTATGCTTGGGCAGGTATGAACAGATGATGATTTGAGTAAATTTGTGGATTTTGACAGGTTACTGTCAGCTGCGGGCAGAAACGCGGATTCTTGTGATGAGGCATACAGTGTTGTGAATTTTATCTACTTAGAAAAATGAATTTTAGTGGCAAATGAATTTCAGTATTAATTAACTATATTATAATGTAGTAGTAGTCGATGAATTTAATTTTTTATTATAAGTTATAATGTATAGAAAAATACAGAAAACATCGGCCATACAAACATATATAATTTATTTTTAAATACCGATGAATAATATGATTTTTTTGTGTATCATCCACACTACATCAAGGTAAAATATTCAAATTTTTACAGAAATATTTCGCTAGGGATGGTCGGCCGCCCTTTAACTCGCAAACTATTTATCTCTGAACACCTTTTCCCGTTTTTATATCTCCCCTCCGTGTGTCCTTTCTGGTCACTTCCTTTGGAGCCTTTGTGGACACTTCCGCCGGTTATGAAGTCCTCAGAGGGTGGATATCCCTCGGGAACTGTCGCGCTGGCGTCGGAGGGTTATTTAACTTTCGGCAAATAGGGGGTCAAATAAAATTGGACTCTTTCCTTTAACAAATATAACCATTTGTCTTTTTATTGAGAGTAATTTTATAATAATATATTTTTTAGCACAAAGGCATGCAGATATTAAAAAAATTAGAGGTATTCATTTGGTACGTAGGCACATACGTATATCTCAAAATTAAATTTCATCTATATAAAACTCTTAATAAATCAGTATTGATATACGGAACAAAAACCCGGACTCTTGAGCTCTGTCGATTCTCTGAAATTGCAGATGTTTGAGTATACATTTTTTGCTCCGCTTTGCGAGAAAAATATTTGGCGTCGTTGTTGCAATATCGAAGTTTATGAGTTCTACTGATGAGACTGATGTCGTCAAGGCCAAGAACCTGGCTCGGATAGAAAGGTCTTCACCATGAACGCTCCATTAACCAGAGAAGAGACGGAGCACAGGGAGATCGCGACTATGTTAGGTGGACGGAATCCAGAGGGAACTGGATATTCTTTGGCATCGATGACTGTCGAGTCAAGGCTCGGAGTAGAGTCTTGAGGCGACCATGGCCAATTAATAATTATTTGATTATATAAGCAGTAAATGCATTAGTTCAAATATATACCTATCGTAGATGCAATTTTAAGAGGTCTGTAGCTGTTACAATGTGTATTTAAAAAAATATAGATCTTTAATATGATTAATTAAGAATTAATTTTTGTTGTGATGTTGCATTTTCAGAACATACTTCTGTGCTATTTTACTACAAATTAAATTTATCAACTAGAAAGATATATAGAAAAAAAACAACATCGAAAAAATATTTAGTTGCTACAGGGATTCGAACCTGGACTTCTAGCAATATTTTTTTTTTTCGTATATATTTCTAGTTGATTAATTTAATTTGTATTTATAAAATCAATGTTAAAATGTTTTTCGTTTTTCTATTGTTTAAAATGTTGTCATTTTTTATTCTCTAAAATTTGTCGACTGTCTTCAGATAATGTAGGAGCTTCTGTGCAGGTACAGAAGTAATTATATTGAACAATTTCAATACAGTTATCTAAAATAGTTGACAATTATGTATTTGAAGCTGGGAATGTTACATCCCAAAGTGATATTACCCAGAGTTAAATCATTAATCATATCAAAAGTAGAATCATCTTGACTAGTACGTGATACGATGATCTTCAGAGGCAAACTAAATAAGATATTACAAATACTACAAAACACTCATATGCTACTGATGGTACTGCTAGGGAACGCTGGGCCCTAAACAGTGAAAGAAATTCGGATATTTTTCAAGGGAAAATTCTTGAACGAATTTTTGGAACTGTGAAAGAAAATGGTGCATGTCGGTCAACATATGATTGATAGAGAATGGACAATAATCGACCATCTGAGAGACACCTTGATTATAAGTCTGCAAGACGAAGATCTATCGAAAAGTCTAAGTTAAGATAGTTGGACGGGTTAAAGACAAACATCACAGGCAATTGGATACAGGCTACAAGAGACAAATGATAGTGGAGTCGTTTCCTGGAGGTGACCAAAACTCACAATAAGTTGTGGCACCGATAATGTTTAGGATGATATTAAAGTATTATAAAATTCAATGTTGTTGTGTATGTATACGCAGTATTAATGGGGGGAAGGGTTACTATAAATATATAGTGTTAGAAGTGTTAGTAGTTAATAATTAAATATTAATATTCTTTTTTTTATATACAAATTAAATGTATTAATTAGAAAGATATACATATAAAATCAATTTTATCGAAAAATATTGTTGTTGCTATCGGGATTCGAACCTGGATCTCTTTCTATTCGGGGAACATGCACATGCAAATGCGACAAATTTTCGAACTTATATACGACACTTTTCAAATTGATACATCTATTGTTCCATTATTTGAAAGCCATCTTCTTTATTTTTACGGAAACTCAAATACCTTTGAGTAATCAGACGCCAGAATTAATAAATCATTTTTATTTAATTTTGGACATTGACACAACTTATATATTATAAAGGAGAACTATTGTGAAATAGTAATTATTCAGAACGCCTATATTCTGAATAATTACTACTTCACACTAAGAATGTGATGTTAATATTAATATTCTGCTAACACTATAAAATAAATATAATAACAGATGTTCACTGATTTTTAATGAAATTATTAAAACTTAACTGAAAATATAAAGAACTCAAATTTTTGAAACAAATGATAAATTTTATATAAATTTAATAAAAAAATTCTTTGTTCTGTACGAGTTTATATACTATTAAAACTCCCACCAATTAATAATGCGCCCAGTTATACAATTCTTTTTTGTACTTTTATATAATTATTATCTGCTACCTAATCTCCAAACGTTTGCTTAATAGCACGTGGTAGAACTCACGTATTAGTGTCCAAGAGAAATACCGGCATCATTAATAATAGGAATGTGAAATACACAGGTGCCGGTTATTGTGATCACAGATATATTTTTGATCCTAATAAATTATTTTTTTATAATATCTAATAAAAAACGCGCATTATTATATTGATATGTCATGTATTTGAATTATGTGTCGCACTTTTTTAGCTTAAATTACATAATTTAAATTTTACAGTTACATTTTTAAGCGTAGTAGTTCATATTCAATGTAACTTCAATTTAGTGTTTAAAATTCTACTAGAACTGGCTCAAAAATGTACATAAAACCCAATTTAAATAAATAATTACTTTTTTCTTATTCTTCTTTTGTAGCCTTGCGTCCACTGCTGGGCATACCTCATTATGATTATCTTAATGTCGTCAGTCCAGCGCATCTGTCTATATTTCTCCTGACGCCACTGTAGGACAGGGCATAATTTAAATTACCATTATAATCATGACATTTTTTAATTTCTGATAAAAGAAATGGACTTGTTTTCTATTTGAAAAATGTGTCTTTAGAACGTTAACGTCATATTTAAATTTCCCTATGTACGACACGCAGAATGACTTTGCTGTATTTCTAGGAAAAGTACATTTTTGGAATAAATATTTTTTTAACTTAAGCTGTGTGAGAGAAAAAAAGAGGGATTGTAGAAATGTGGCAAAAGGGGTGTAAACGTGATATTTAGATTTAGTCTTAAAATAGCGCAGTCGCCATCCGAAACGTGTCTTGATCCTATATGGTAGACAGCGGTGTAGTAAGGTCAGGGGTCGAAAAGAAGTGACATTTGATACAAAATATTCCGCATGGAATACATCAAATATCGTGCAGCGAACGGATATTACAAGAATGAAAAAAAATATATAGAACCGGAACATTTTCAAAAACGTGAAAATCATTACGAGGAAATGTATATATTATTTTGTTAAGAATTGGATCATCCAATTCTTTCAACTATTGACCACATGCACTTGGAGATAGATGAAATATGTAAACTAAACTCAACGAGTAAAAGATCGATATTTATTTTGACATATGCATGGTTTTAGCGTTTACAAAATCTTTTATTTTTAAAGTCAGTGAGAAAGGGGTTAGGGGTGGGGGTGAAATCAAATACCGCCCTGCTACTTTTTTGTTTAGCACTACTTGTATTAGTTTAGTACTTAATCATTATAAAGATAAAATTATTATTATAACTGACAATTATAATTATTAAATAGAATCAAGTCACAAAGATCTTTAAAACGCAATCTAACCTTAAAAATTTATAAACAATAAACAAAACAAATTAATAATTTCAATAAATGTCAAAGTAAAATATATACTGCCTTAATTTATAATTAATAAATTTTAAGAGCAAATTATCAATTTTCTTTATTATGTACGTATATAATTTGATGTATGAACGAGAGACACGAAACTGCAAAATAAAAGGTATTTATTATTTTATATTATACTTACAATTTTTTGCGCGGGTTAGTAAAATAACAAGTGCACGTCTATGACGTGCTAGTCTGTCCTGATTTATGGTCCAGGGGTGCAACACCCCGTCGAGTAAACAGTTCAATTGACCGGCAGGCCTGGGGGCATCCCTGATCAGATTTAGGGGGGGCTGTGAATACTAATAGACTGCGATAGGTTTGAAGTCGTCTGTTTAGTGTAATTTTTGTTGCTCCTCTGCGTCGCATTAGGTTGTTAGAAACACACATCAATGATGGCTGTTCTCGTACGGGCGAATTACAGAAGGCTACCCATAAGGGGGTTTAATAGCCGAGAGAATTGAGAGATAAATATTTAGCTTCATTAAGTAGTAAGGAAAGTACCCTTGTGCACAGATAACAATATAGGAGAATACCCATTTCTGATCTTATATTTAAAAAATATATAAGACCAATTAGCTCGGTTATAATTCAACTCAAGGGCTTTTATGGATAGTATGATTTCTCAAAATGCCTAGTAATTATAATTTTGTAAGAGACATTTTATTCCATTTGATTTTTTTTTAATATTCCATCAAACGATTAATTATGATTAATCTTTATTATTATTATTGATCTTATTCTTATCTACATAAATATAATTTTCATCGTATGTATGTCACAATTTTAATAATAGCCTTCGATCCTAAACCGTATATATGCCCGTATATTTTGAATAAAATAATTATATAATCTTCTGGCACTTTGTCAATTGACTGGATATGAAAAAAATATTCCTGTCTAGATCTTCAATTTTTTTTAAATAATTGATTCTGCTAAGCTTTGCGTATCCAACCTACGTAGGTAAGTAGATCTCATATGTGTAATAATAATTTAATTGGATACCAGAAGGTAGGTAGATACTTACTAACTATTCTGGGTAAATTAAAAAATATTATTTTGTTTCCTGTCATTATTGACGGGGCTTTATTTAGAAGGTACGCATTATATTATCTCAATATCTTTTTATATTTAACGAAATTTTAAATAAAACTGATACATTACATTGGATTAAAGTGTTAATTTTAAAAAGTAACATAGGTTCTAAGTAGTTGGTTATATAAATTATTTATTGACATGTATTAAATGCAATAATCTTTATTTTTAAGAATAATATGCAGGAATTACTTTTAAAAAATCAAACGTCGTACTTTTTCTTATGACCAACTAAACACATTAAAAAATATATATGTCATTTAATCCAAATCAAATAAATACAAACTGAGAGAACGCCAATAGTAACATTTAATTGGAATGCGTGTATTTTACATACTACTAATGCTTAATTTCATATACCACTAATGTTTAAATAAAAGTGAAGTCTCACAACACTCTAATATTTAGCAATCGATTCAGTTTCTTCCATCATCAGCTGGAGTAAGAGCGAGCTCTGAACATTCCAGATGATGACGATAATGTGATTGATGAACATTCGGAGTGATGTAGGTTTGGGATATCCTTTTCAACGTATATCCCATAATTAAGATATTTACTTAAAACATACGTTAATCTGTTGTTTTTTTTAAATTTTATTAACATTAATTTGATTCATTAGTTGTCACTTTTTTCTTTGCATTCAATAATCTAATTTATTCTTGAAAACAGATGTATTTGCGGTTCCAAGTTAAGTGTTGAATTAACCGTATTTTAAATTGACTAGATCTTCGAATAATAATCTTTGTACTATTTAAATACACCCAATAAAATATTCTTATTTATTAAATGAACAAAAAAACATAATTATATTTAAAATAAATTAAAGTATGTAGTTGATAAATTCATAGGGTATTTCAGGAACTACTCACGGGACTCTACAATGTTTTTTGTGTCTTGCAGTCTTATTCCGGGCTCCGCGTTAGCGAGGCAAGTCGTTAATGTCCGAGCGCACTAACCAATATTGGGTTACATGCGCAACTTTTGCCAACCAGTGGTATAGTTCAGATGGCGCTCGATTAACATGTGAATATCACTGGAATTGATGTCTGGCATAATTTATGAACCAAAATTAATGTAAATTAATGCAAATTAATGCAAATAAATGCAAATTAATGTAAATTAAATTCTACCACACGAATTTTAAAACGAAAAATACATTCTAGGTATGTGAAGTAAAAAGGTTACAAAATAATTTAACGCTATTTTCGTGACAAATTTTACTGAGGAAGCCTCTGATAAAACATATTCTATGTTAAAATATATGATAACCAATACATACGTTTTCTAGATTAAATAGTTTTGTAATACTTTGTAATAAACTCATTGCCTAATAAATAAGAACGATATTGTACCATTGTCACAAAAATGCGATGGTCCAAAGCTGTCTTAATATTCTTTCGATTTGTTTCCCAAAGCATCGTATGACCCCACTCGCCCGCTCGCCCGCTCGCCCCGAGCCATGCAGCCCCTGGGATAAGGGTTGAGGGTCACAGATTTGGACCCTGATGGTCGGAGGGGCTGAGAATGAACGGGGGTCGATCGGTTAGTGCGACTTTATTGCCATTTTTATCGGGGGTAGTCCATAAAAATGCTTTGTGTGGGAAAACTTCAAGTATTAAGAAAAATAATCATATTGCTTATATAAAAATGAATTTTGTTTCTAATCAATCACCCAACTACATAATATTATACATCATGTTATACAAGTATACTTATTTACCATCACATCAGTGTGGGTAAACAGAGGATAGATTGCCAAAGTTGTACGTTACACATCTTTTCATTCACGCTCATCGATTTCTGATGCCTCTACTGTGACCATCTTCCAGCACCTGATTTACTTCGTCATGCTAGGCATTTAAAAAAGCATATGCCCTATATCTCAAAGTAACGTTTTAAAAAAATCAGGTATCTATTTGTTTATTTATGTACTTCCAATAATTTAGCATTAAAATCTAAATAAAAAAGTAAGTAGGTAATACAACGAAAAATAATATAGGGATAATGTTTTCTGCAAACAATATAAATACTATAGGTATGTAAAAATATTATACTTTCTACTTTTCGAAAAAAAGGGCTAGTTGATAAAATATAAAAGCAAAAAATAGAAAAAAAATCTAGAACATTTATTAAAAATACCACCAGAACGTCTACATGAGTTCTTACTGTCCGTCTCGACACAGAATTTCTCTAGTGAGACGGGTACAGTCCAAATTGATTTGTACATAGTATTATATGGTTACTAATAATAAATAAATAAAATAAATACTACTTTTCGAAATACCTTTAGAAAAATGCGAACGATATTTATATACCGATGTTTTACATAATATAATTTTGGGGGAATTAAAGGGAAAGATTTCATTTTCATAAAGCGTGTACGTCAATGAGTGTGCCATATTTCAAGAGACATAGATAACTGATGGAGAAATTATATTCTTTAATGGTATCCACGAGATAAAAAACGTTCCACTGGACGCCCAAATACTTGATGAAATTATCAGAACAGTAATACTGAAATGGCAGAAGACCGATTATAGTGATTATGATGATGTTTCATCACTTGGTGGACTGACAATGGCTAACGGTAATGATTTTTATTTTATTTTATTGTAACCTATCATGAAAATAAAGGCATTGGTGTTAAATGATCATAATAGTATGTACTGTCGGAATTTAAATATGACGTATTACATCGATAATAAGATGCCTAGACATTTTTTCCTATTTTGGTGTCTCTATATTCACGGTGCGTCTTACAATCGCTGTCAAAATTATATTTATCGTTGATGATCCTCGCAACCCACCTCCGGCGGGCTAGCGGCCGCCGCCGCCGCTGCTGCAGCTGCACAGTTGGATACGTTCGTAGCTCGGTGATGGTCGAACGCGATCATTTTTTAATAAAATTATGCCCCTAATTGTTGCATAAAATGTCCTCAAAAACACACGAATGCTGCATTGAAACGAAAACTATGTATAAACTAAAATGTATGCAATACAATAAAAAAAATAAAAAATATATATTTCTAGCTTAGACAATTAAGGGTGTATCTTATAATCGATGTAATAAGATGTTTACCCGATAATTACAACGTACCAACATATGTATGTACGGCGTTGCATATACCTACATATGTGTGTATAAAACACCATATATACTCGAACCACCCCCTCCACTCCAGCATCCCTTTATAAGACCGGGGTAAAGCGCCGTAAAACCATAGTCTAGTGATTCCTTTACTGTGCTCTTAAAACCTTTCATCTAGCCAAGCATCGCGTGCGATACATACATGTGCATACGGACATTCTAAAATATATATAAGTTGATTATTTAGCTATATACTTAGATTAGGTACCTACATAAGAATTTTAAAATTATGTTCATCTTCTTCTGTTTCCACGGCACTACAGTATAGATTTAGCTTCCTCCACAACTTAACCTAACCTAACCTATCCCTATTATCCCATTATTTTCCAGTTCCCAGACCTTCCCACCCTGCTCCAGTCCTTTTGCACATAGTCAGCTCACCTCTTCATTAGCCTGCCTCTAGATCGCTTCCACTGGGGTATCCACTTAGTTATGATCTTTGGTATATCCTATTATCTGGCATTCTTTCAACATGGCCAGCCCATCGCAGTCTTTGGGACCTACAGAATCTTACAATTGTTTCTTGCTCAATTACATTTTCGAGCTCTTGATTAATTTTTATTGTGTAAGTTAGGTTTATGTAATAAAAAGAATACAGAAAGCTTAAGATATACAACGATGAAAAACAAACATAAAAATCGTTTTTTTTTATGATGTATTTCTATTACGCCTTGAAGCCTGTCGTACAAATTTGTATGCAACATTTCATATACGGCGGAGGCGATTTATCCTTGTCGCCGGCATACGGAAGTAGCGCTATCTATCGTCCATTTAATAAAAAATACAAACCTCCTCGGCATGCGAGGCTTCACAACTAACATGTTCTGCCAGAAAATGGATCGAGTATACTGGATGCCGCCTTTGTTGAGCTGGATTCCGTGTGACGCGAGCTGACGCGAGCTGCAATCATTTAAGGCCCGAAAATTTATTGTCTAGAGCTATGTTATAAATATCAAATCGATACTGACGTGCAAATTATTTATTATGTATTTTCAAAGTCTTACAGAGTGTTCGGATATTTTACAAAATTATACACGGCCGCGACTTTTTATATCTTTCAGAGCCACTTTTTAGGGAATTTCAGGTTTTGGATATAATACAATTATATGTGCTGAATATACTAAGTAACTTATATAGGAAAATTGGCGCTCCATCTGTGAGGACTGAAAGATATTATCCCACAAGAGCAAATAATCTTAAAATAGTTTCAAAAGTGAAAACTACCTTTCGAGCTCAATCTACAGCTACAGTCAAAGCTTCAATCAAATTGAAAATTAAATTAGAACTTTAACTGACATTAAGGCTTTTAAAAGGAATGTTTCAAATTGGTTGTTGAAATTAGGAATAGCCGATACTGAGAGTAAACTGTATAATATAATAATATAATTCTTATAACGCATTTCTGTGTATTTTGTTTACATTTTTACATATCGTATTGCAGACTGGTATTTTTTTCTCTCTTTTTTATATTTTCATGTTTAATTGCTTTAAATGTAACGCATTCTATTAGATTGTTTTTTGCCTTCAATGAGTTATTTGGTTTGTGAAATGTAGTTTGTTTACCAATTTGCCCTAAAATAGGCTTACCTAGTTGGGCAAAGCATTCTAAAATGTGTGTAAAATATATGTAACAAATTTTCCTTTTTTTATATGTTATACATAAGTTGTTATTGCTACGCTCGTTCAATTATTAAGCCCAGTGGCGTAGCAAAATATAACCGGCCTCCCGGGAAAAAACATGTACCGGACCCTTACAAAAACACATCTTGTTTTTTTTTTAAATGAAAATTATTAATATAATAGAAATATATTTTTATGTACATATTAGTTTTTGGTAATTGGGCGGTGGGTTGCCCCAGATTAAGCTGGGATATACATCAATAAATACTTATGAAGACAGATTGGGTCTTAATTAATGTATTGAAGCGGCACAAGACAGGGCAACTTGGAAGCGCCTTGTCGTGACTAAAACTCTTCATAGAATAAGGAGACGAAAGTAATGAAAACTATTAGGTATACACAGCGGCTTGCACTAGGCATGGATTTAGGTTATGCTGCTAATATCGATGATGTGAATACAATGGGTATTAGCATTAGAGGTTGTATTCATCATTCACTCCTTCTGAAGCGTGTATTTGTGAAAGAATACCTGTGTGAGTTTATTATCCATTCTTGAAAAATATTAACGTTATTTCTTGGAAAACTCCTCATGTTATTAAGAGCTAAATTATTTATTATTTTAAAATAATATCTTGTTTTTTAGTGTATTGGAATGCATACAGTCAAGTCCGCTTCTGAGACACATTTGCAACAAGTCTGCTCGAGCGAAGACGTGTATTCAGAGAACCGCGCATTGCGTTTAGTTCTTATAGACGTATACAAACTAAATGATGATTTTGCGAAATAAAGAAGTAATCTTTATCTCAAATTAATATATTTTATTTTGAAGAAAACACATTATTATTTGTGAAGTTGTAATTTTTTCAGAACGTAGTTCTGTGATATTTTAATACAAATTAAATGCATTAATTAGAAAGATATACATGCAGATAAACTCAATTTATCAAAAAAATATTTTAGCTGCCACCGAGACTTGAACCAGGATCTTTTCCTATCCTTAAAGAAGATACCATAGGTATCGAAACATGTAAAATAATCAACAAATAGTGGTTTAAACAAAGTATTTTGTCTAATTATTTATATGAAATGAAGCAACAAAGTAATTTTGCAAATATTGAAGATGTATACTTTGCATACTAGTCCCTACATACTAGATATTTATGTAATTAGAATTATTTTTAAAATCCTGTCATTATTGATGGATTATTTCTAGTAAGTAGGTAATAAAATTAGCTGCATTAACATTCATCGCGGATTTCTTCTACTCGTATATTATCAAGAATAAAAACTTGATGTAATAAAGTGTGTGAAAAAAATTAAAACAATAGAAGTATATAATTTATTAAATTCTTAATAGTCACCTTTTATTATTATTATTAAATGTACAAACTATCTTGTTTTAGAACAAAGTGCCCCTGTTTCTATAAATAAATAAAAAGATAGTAATGATAACAGTAACTGTTGTCAAAAACTAGAAAAAATATTTAACGACAATATTATCACAAAGTTATGTCCTAGTCGTTAGTTGTGTAAGATTAATCGATACAATACCCAACCGAAAATCATTATGTTTCAGTCTCAAAAATTGAAATTTTTGTTTACGTAAAATGTGGCATTTATGAAAACATTTCTAAAACCTAAATTAAATCCCATCTTTTCTGTTAAATTCATGCATAATTGCTTCCACTTTGGGATTTTCTCCAGCGACGTGTCCGTGAGCTCAGTTAGAACGCTTACACAAAAAAAACAAAAATTAGATAATTTAATAAATTAATGCATTTACCTGTGCCAGGGACGCATTCATGGTGGGTTCTCCGTTTTACCGTACAAAGGATCGCGGATGTTCTCTGTTCCAGCGGGATGATGTGAAAATAATGGCTCACCTGTTGTGGTCCATTCGGAGAATAAACCTTTTTAAATTTCCCTTCCACGTATCTCCTCTCTTTCCTCTCACCCGTAATTCTTTATGCTGCCCTGGTACTTTGCATAAAGTTCTGCCCCGAAAACGTACAATTTTATTTTAAGCATGAATTTTATACGGAAATTATTTTAGAAAAGAGATTTTAAATATGTATTATTAATTTTTATTTTTTAGAAATTTAAAGAGGTTAACTTAATTTTGTACGAATAATATTTTTTTCGAGATGCAACAAATTATTCTTAATAAAAAATTGTATTTTTTTTATTTTATTGTTAAGAAGATACTCTTAAATATTCAAATAAAATATTTATTGTAAATGTGTTCTTCATATTTTCTATACCCTTAAGAGTTTTCTCGTGTTTTTACAATAATTAAATAATTTTAAAGAATGCCTTGTTCGTCAAGTGGTCAAGACAATCGGATTTGAACCTTGATTCATGACATCACCAAGCTAGTTCTATTTTCAAAGCACAATTGTTTAACATTGTTTGAAAAATGTAATAATATTAATGTGACGTGTATTTTTTGCACGCACCTCTACTTAATTTCAAATTTTAAAAAAAATATTATTCCTATACCGTATTTGGATTTATATTCCGATCAAATAACTTCATCTTCACGACGTCTCTTAATATCTAAATACTCGATTATATATAAAATCCACATAATATAACTATATTTGCTATGATGTGTAGGAAATGATTAAAAAATATATTTTATTTAAATAAATAATGTTGAGGCTTACTGGCTCAATTTGGTATGTTATTTTATACATTTATTTATTAGATAGGTATATTTATTTACATAATTTTTAAATAAAAAAAAAACTTTTTTTTAAATTGGCATGCTTAATTAATAATAGGTTTAATTTTAAAATGATGGATGTATTGTGTAAAAAAATAAAAATTATCTTTACTAATATTTAGACGACGAATAATTTACTCAATGTAATGTAAGAAGTAGTATCTTCATAAAATATTTGTTTATTTAATATGTTTAAAACAGAAACCATTAATCCTCACTTTCACATTACCTACCAATTAAACGAGAACAAATTATTGCGTTAGTCATCATAAATGTGACTTAATTATTATTTGACTATTTAATCAAATTTAAATACATATCGAAAAATGTATGTAATATGGTGGTAAGCATAAATATTCTCAAAATTAAAAAAAAATACGTAACTCTAATAAATTCATAGTCCATTCCCTTTAGTCTTGTAGCATATGTAATTTTATTTTATCGACGCCATCTTGGGAGCATATTACAAAGGTTTGTTCGTTTTTTTGGAAACTTGAATCATTATAGGGTTGTACAAAAAATATTCATAATATTCGATGAGAAATTATTATCGAAGCCGTCTCGGCCCGGGGAAGTGCCGGCTGACCGGGAATAACCGCCTATCAAACGGCGCCGGGCTGCGGGTTGTCAAACTGTTCTCGTGTCAGACACCTTAAACAGACTATTTTTTTCTCTATCATTATGCTCGGTTTATGATCCTCTTGAAAGAAATTTCATTTTTTAGAGATTCGTGTAGGTATATTATAAAAATGTATCAATAAATTTTAAAATGAAACTGAGCGCTGAGCACTTGAGTTATTTCCCGAGTTGAAGATTTATACTTAAACCTTTTGGTTACGTGACAAATACTATCTATACCTTGTAAGTAATTCGAAATATTAAACTGATTAAAAATAAATTATGTATATTGCGTCGAGTACGCTGAGTCATCTAACGGATTTTCATTTACCAAAAGTTAAAGCTTTGAATGCTTGCAATATTGCACTTAATACAAACGCCAGCTTTAAATAAGTATGTTAATAGAATTATCATAGTAACATAGCATAGAAAGTGTTAGGTTCTAATTATGTTGATAGTTCAATTAATGTGTGGTTAAAAATACTATAAAATGTAAATTTAATTTTAAAGGAAATGCTCAAACCGCCAAAAATTTACGATGTCTTAAAAATTGTTTTGATTGTTATAATAAACATTGAATATGCAATATTTTGCATACCGATAGAAACATTGAGGTTTGACAGAAAATTTTTTAGTTTTAAAAAAAATCACAGTGAGCAAAGCAGCAGCCTTCGGGAATCTTCAACTCATCATTTGCTGCTGGAAGTGCGATCGACTGTATGGCTCTTTAACACGCCTCAAAAAAAAAAATACCCACCTAACCTTCCTTCATAACCAGGATGCTGCATCTCCATTGTCTCACATAAACAGAAGGAGGCCAACATCAAATGCTGGTATCGATTTTGATATAAAACAATCTGACAGCATATTAGGCCGAACTATCAGCTTCATCACTATCGTCCTGTCTGACTTCAGTGAAAGTGTTGCCTAGGTATTTCATCTATAATTACTACCCCACGGCTTCAGGGTCTATTGAGAGCCTTCGCTTTATGTGCAACTCAGTGCCAGGCATCCCCATACTGGGCCAACATATTCTACTCGGAGACAGGAATATAGAACGCCTTCTGGTCTTTCGGCTCCACCCTAATCGGGGTCTGCCAAGATGTCACAGTTTATTTGGGATAGTCCATTCTGGCCATTCTTTATGACCTGTTCTTACCAACTACATATATCAGGATATAATAAAGATTTTTTAATACTGAATTATTGCGAATACGCCAGTGACCTGACTGATTAGCTTTCAAAAACGTTTATTGAAACTGTTAATTTAAACGTTTAATGAAACTGTTTATTTAAACATTAATTAAAACTTGAAACTGAAACAGTAAATTGGTTCCACAAGAACAGCTCAAATTTAGCAATAATCAAACTATACTCAAAATCTTTCAATATATTTCAAATTCGACCGTGGGAGTATTCTGGGTGAGAAATGAAAGATGAACTATCCGGTTTAAGACAACAGACAATTTCAGACACTCTTAGTATATTCCATAGGTATAATCTTGTACAATCACTAACTAATTGAGAGATTGACGTGAGAATAAAATATACACATAAAACATAATCATAAACCCAAAAGGTTTGTTTGAAATTGATATTGTACAAAGGTTTAAAAACAGGTGATCTCAAACATACCCGTTATCTTTTGAACGACAACAAGAAATTTGGTTTACAATGTTGAGAACATTATTTTCTAAAAGATTTTGCTGAAGATATTTTCACTCTGTATCATTACGAATACACCACTGATCTGACTGATCTCTCATCGGCCTATATATTTTTCCGATACAAATATAATATTTATTATAATCTCCCCACGATTCGGCGCGATGTAATTTCGATCTTCTAATGTTGGCAACCGCTCCGTCACGACATGCCCCCTCCCACCGATACTTTATTACATCGGCCATCCGTAATATGGAATTACCGGCCAACCTACCGGGTAAGAACTGCGCCGGCACCAATTTATCATAAGTATAGGTTTGGAGCGGAGCGCGGCCCGCGAGCGGACGTGCTCCAACACTCGATAGCGGCCGGCGCGCTTTTTATTCGTGGAGGCTTGGAACTGGTTTGTTCCAGAGACGGCCATTTTATTAAAGAGTCGTGGCGCTATTTTAAGATGTCTAGATGGGTACTTTATTTCATGTTTTGATCCATTGGATGCCTCTGCATACTTAAAAAAGGCGGCTTAAAATTATATAAGTAGATATTGCAGGAACTAGGTAATTATAAACAGGTTCTAGTTATAAACAATTTTAAATATTAGAATACTGAATAAAAATTTTGATGAATCGAAAAATAGGAATACAGTATACTGTAAACGAGACTAGAAGATGTACTACGTATAAATGTGAAAAGTACTGCATATACTTACATACATCAATAGGAGTGTGTATGGTTAGGTTAGGTGTTGGAGGTTGTATGGTAATCGGCTATCTTATGTAGTTAAATACGGTGTGTTAGTAAATTTATTTATAAAACATAACAAATTAATCGCTTTAATTTATATACATGCAACAGACTTAATGTACGATATTTTAAAGATACCTTGTCAACATTTAGGTCGAAAATTTTCAAGTTATATAGATATAAATATTTTAATACCACATATTCTGTAAGTAAAGCCGAAATGTATGCGTATACGAAAGATTATGCAAGATGACCGAGATGATTATTAATATATTGGTGAAAAATCTTCATGTTGTGTACTTATTCAAAAGCTCAACCGTTACATAGATAACAAATTGAATAACAGATAATCTGTAGATAATAGTGAAATACACGCGAATAGGAAAGATTTAAGATTTTTTCATTAAATTAATTCATAATTTTTAAATAACTACCATCGCTCTGCTTCTCCGCGGGAGTAGGCGACACAACTCTCGCCTCATTCGCATTTGTACATCTTCTCGAAGACGCTCGCCGATGGTTGAGACTTCCAACAGGACTATCTTCTAATACCTGGTGTACTTGGTTATGCCGAGTCTTCTATCGTATTCTGGTACCACCAGCACTCATTATCTATCTTTCTTACCATCATCTCTTCATTCATTCGTTTCACGTTATCAAACTATCTAAGCGACGTTACTTATTATTATATTAATTTACAAAATTTATAATTACATCAAATCTGACGCATTACGAATAGAGATCACTTGGTTAACTTGTCATTATTTTCATTTTGTAGGTCTGAACTGAACTAAAAATATGATTGGAATTCCACTCCTTCTTTTCAATTTCATGAAATTAAAGAAGAAGATAAAGAAAGTAATGGAGAAGAAAATAAAGGACACTTACACAAATTCACTCACAACACCTATACACCTAAGCCTTTATCAAACTAAACAAAAATAATCACGACAATAGGCTGTAATCAATTTTTTTAATAGAATTGTTATTTTATTGTTAGATGTCGTTGATTTAAGGTTTTATAGTAACATCACCATTTTTAATGAAATTGAATGACTAATATTTGAAAGGTTATGTATTCTTAGGTGAAATAGACGAGAGATCAGGGCTGCTAGTGATGTTTAACGTTCCTTCTATAAAGTGATAAAGAAATCCGAGTTAATGTCAAAACAATTATTTAAGCTGTATACAGGCCCACTTTAACATATGGTCACCAAATATGAACCCTTGTACAGAGAATAAGACCAAGAATCTTGGCTGCCGAAATGAGTTATTAGTTATATGAACAGTTTTCATTAAAATATGTTATAAAGACAGGCAAATAATGTACAAACAGAATGTTTATTTCGACAGAATAATACAGCATCCACCACCCGAGACGGTCCGGCGAGATACGTCGAAGGGCAAATATTAAAAGTAAAAAAAAAACAACATTAAATTACATGTGATTATTGTCATTATGGATTATTATTTACGGGGGAATTCGGGCATAAAAAATCAACCGAAACTATTCATCGGATCAAAAGTATGCCGCCTCCGCGATCCGGATGGCTTCGGGCGGCCGGCGATCGGCGCTGATTGGCCACCGCTCGACCAATGGCGGGGGAGATCGATGTGCACTCTCGATATGAAATAGGCCTTCATTGATTTATAGCGATCGCATATCCAATCGCTATCAAAGAAAGCCACTCCGGACGATTTATTTTATTTTTTTTTATCACGGAATTGGTGTTTTACATGACCGGTAATGATCAAGTAAAATAATAAAAAGTCTGTATGTACATAACTGTTTTCATATTATTTATTTGCTGGCCTGTAGACAGTCCTGGGATGGTTGTGTGAGCTTTAAATAAATTCAAATTACATCAGGCAAATTGTTGGACGGACAACATCTAGCATTTAAAAGATTTCACTTTTTAATCTTCTTCTTCTGTCAATCTGCATCCGTTGTTGAATAAAGCCCCCCCCCCCCCTTTTCTTGCTTTCCACAGCTCCCTGTCTCTTGTGCTTTGTTTACAACTTTTCCCGAAGTAGCACATGGGAAGCGTTGGACAGACAATGTTTGTTACCAAGATGGAGTTTTTTCTATAAACAATCTTTCAGCGATTGTTATTTTCGTTCCACGTTGTCAGCCATACTAAGCTTGTTTGTTTATATTATTAAATTACTCCGTGTAATACATACTTCAAAAGAATACAAACAAATTTCAGTTCACTAATATGAAGTTATAAAGTATAGAATCAATTTTTTTTTAAACTGTATTTGATACGTGTTTAAATAGCAATATTTGAATATGTCCAAGAACACACCTGGATTTTTACCTACAAAGGTACTGCTATTAACCAAATATCAGGTATCTCATAGAGACACAGTTATTTTTTTATTATATTTAATGGAAAATATATGGAAGTATGGGGTAATTACAGGACTTACGACCTGTCGTCGGTTGGCTTAAGTGATCACTTTATATATATAACGTTCACCAATTCTCACCCTTCAATCTACACTTTTATCAAATTTTTGAAAGTTGTATATATGTTAGTATGTGGACTCGCTTCGAGTACCACTACACCATCGCCATCTATGGACCAAATTTGATAATTCATGTTTCCTTTTTTTTAATCAGCATATATGTCATCACTATGAGAATCATATATTTTCCATTAAATATAATAGAATAAAATAATAAAATAATAAAATAGCTTTGTCTCTGAGAGCTTAACAGAGAGGAATAGTAGATATCTCACTAATGAAATAATATATGTAGATGGATAGATATTCAGGTGATAGGAGAAGAGCGGGAAGATCTCGACGAGGGTGGATGGCGTAAAGGACACAATAGAGCTGCTACAGATTCCAAACTAGAAAATAGTCGCTCAGAACCAGAGCATGTCAGTGATATGTGGTGTAGAGCCATTAAAGAAGAAGATGAAATCTAACGACACTAAATATACCTATATGATCACTAGGTTCAAGTTTCTGTAGTGACTAATTTGTTTCTAAAATCTCTCATCATCGTTATAAATACCTAATTATTTTATATTTAATCTATTTAAATAAATGTAATAATTAATAATATACACCGCGCCTTGCACGTTCAATGATAGAATAAATCACCATTATCTTGGCAGATTTAATCAACATTCTCATTGTCGCAAAAACGTTCTTGAATTCGTCTAGGTTAGGATCAACGGTTGGACATCACAAGATCGTGACGCATTAAGCGCTGTCCAAGTTCTCGGTCATCTGAATTGTAAAAAATAAAGTATTTCTAAACAAAAACGAATTCGTTCAAAGAAATGGCAAAAATGTCATCGTTGTATGTACATCTGGTAAAAAATAATATAACATATGCGCGTGAAATTAATATGAATAAACGTTCCTCGCATGTGCTATTTTTTTGCGGGACACGAAGGCGAATCGAATGTCAAATAATTTAATTTTATATACATACATATGTACATATATACTTGTTCCTTATAATACTGATATGTACGTATAATTACGTTCCGCGTCCACAATCGCGTGCGATTAGGAAAACCCAGGCTGTTCGTTTTTTTATTATTGTGATTACATTAAAAAAAGTTTAACTTTAATAATAATATAATATAATATTAAAGAGAATACGGCTATATGTGTGTATACTTATATATGTGGGTGAATTCATATATTGGAAAGGCAAACGGCAAACACCTAACGGTTTTAGTTTTTAAGCACATTTAGACGATTTTGTTTTTAAAGGTTTTTTTAAAAGGCACCCACGATTCTCATTTATTTTATCAAAGAATATTATCTATTTATTCTCAATATAGTGCATATCCAAGTATAATATATTATGTATGTTCTAATATAAACAATATCAATATTTTCCTTTATACTATAACTTATCTTGAACATATTTGTTTAGCTAACTTTTAAATCTGTGTAATTTCACGTTTTATTCTCACTGTACATCATCACCGATTTTTGAGATTTAGGTTTTTCCTGAATGGCGGTCTCATTCTATATCTTCCTCTTGTATGATGTTCGCGCTCATGTTGATTTGTCTTATAAATTACGACAATTTTTTTAGCTAGGATCTTAAAAATAAATGCGATAAAATTGAAATATATTTTCTGTTTAAAAGTTATCACATTCTTTCAACATTGTATTGATCCCAGTAGGTATATCTATTTTTTCTCAATATTATTTACAGCGCTTCATTTTACAGTTATGTGATGTTTGATCATTCCAGCAGTTTAAAAGATTTGTGAAAAGTTTCGTTATTCGTTTGTATAAAGTGGAAATGTTTTTACTTACAATCGCCATTCTCTTCCTGACACACCACTCTTGTCACGTTTACTTTCATACATCTTCTCAAGCACGGTCTTCAATTGTTGAAGCTTCTAACAGGCTGTTATCCAATATCCGAGATTTACCTCCTGATCATGTCAGTTCTCATATACAGTCTTTACCATCATTTCCTCACTCGTAGTTTTGACATGACTATGCTACAACAGATCTGTTCGGTCAAAATTTTGATAGCTATCCCAAATGTGCACACTGAATATTATGTTCCAGGCCGATATTGTTTTTAAATAACTATAAAATGATATGTAATTTTTTATATATTTTGTATTTATTAATTATATGGCTTATTACAATTATGTTTGAAATATAATATTGGCCAAATGGTCGCCTCTGGCAGTGACACAAATGCGTGCTCTTTTAACCATATTTTTCATAATATTCTCACACACTTCGCGTGTTATTTCAGCAATTTCATTTCGAATATTATCATGTAACATCGGAATTATTAATGGCTTATTAGCGTAGACCTGTCCTTTTAAGTACCTCTACAGAAAATAGTCGGCAGCCGTCAAATCAGGTGATCGAGGAGGCCAGTCGATATCACCACTTTTTATCATTATGCAGCGGTGTGTAAGGTGGCACCTGTTGAAACCACATATGTTGCAGGCCCAATCGATCCAATTTGGCCACCAAGAAGTTTTCCAATATGTGATGATGGCGATCATAATTAATGGTTACATTGCCATTATTTTTTAAATAAAATATTTTAATAACTTTAACACATTGTTGAGACAATAGATGCTCAACAATATATTGTAATCAACTACTCACTACGATTACTAAATACGAATTGACAAATATTTGCCAAACCAAAATGGCGGCCAAATAAAATCGGCCTGGAACATAATATTCACCGTGTATAATTGTTTAAAGGTTTTTAACTCTTTGAAGAAAATGTATTCATCCATTTTCTATCAACTGTTGGATAGGCTTTACCAAGTGTGTTCTACTATTTTCTGAATATTGTTATTTTCTCGCATTTTCCCAGAGTCTGATGCCTTTTTGGAGAATAGAGAATTGACAAATAAGTATATAATGTATAGCCTGTTATGAAGAAAATATGTATCATATGGGTATATAGCAGACTAGAACAGGTGAAAATAATTTACGGTTGACACTGGATTTATTGAGCATAAATTACAGATTTAGAGTAATGGTTACACGTGAATAGTTACAGAGATGTTTCCTAGAGATGTTATCCTGAAGGCGGCGGCAAGAAGAGTAGAGCTCGTGATATCGGGAGTGTTTATGACTGTTAGGAGCTCTGTTTTACGCACCGGCATAAGCAAGGTGCGTTCTGGGTCATGCGTCCGAATACACTCCAAATGCCTGAGATAATTACTTGTTCAAACTGGTTCTTGTTCCATTAACATGAATGTGTACCGAGCCAATGAAATAGTTAACCATCACTTGATCGTAGAGACGTTTATCTTCAATCAAGCTCTACATATTAATTAGGTTTAATTATGCAAGTTATTAAAATATTATTTTAAATCTAGAAAAAATTCTGAGAACCCAAAAAAAAAAATAGTTTCCAAACCACGATCTCAGAAGGTAGGTACGATGAATTTTTTTTTTTCGTGGGAATATATGGAATGGATATATAAACAGTACAGAATTCTAAAAATAATCTAATGAAACGAAGAATAAGAATAAAAGGTTTGTATAATTGGGTAAAAGTTAGTAAATATATAAATCAAAGCCATAGAAGTCGCACAAATAGTGTTCCGACATGGAACTTACATATAACACAACACAACTCGTTTTACACAACACCTGTTTTCAACACGGTACTCAGGGCGGACCCACCGCTTACCCAGGACCGAAGTAATAATCTCAAGACTCCTATCTCGGTCCTATACTTTCGCCGCCTGGTTGGCATTATTTTAATACTACTATGGCGACTGGTCGATATCGCCTCGCTGGGCAATACCGCGCAGCTGCCAAAACAAATTGCCCTCATTGTCCCCGGCAGAATCACTTTATTAATATAGAAAAAACAGGATGAATAATATGAATAATGAAAAATGTACATAAAAGCAAGATACATAGAGTATGTAGAAAAAATGTTGCAGATGAAAATAGAAATATACGAATAACAAAGATATTAATTGGCAATGAATGTTAATTTAAATATTGTTGGCAAAGTACAGAATCATGGCCGGGGTGTACAGGGGAAGTGAAGAAACTCTCGGTACTGCAAGCCGGTACTTAATTACAACACCAGCAGTCACATATCACATCAGCCCAGATGATGGACGGATCCGAAACGTCGGCCAGAAAAGTTAGATATATACAATACAAAGGTAGATTAGCTCAGTAAACTGTACAGATTAGAATCTGAACGGCCGTGAAAACCTAAGAACATTTTTAATATACACAAGGTGTGACAGACCTAGTTCACAATATTTCATGGACAGACACCTGACTAAATTAAGAGTCGAAAATCTTCAAGAAATATGTGCGAATTCTGCACCGTTACGGAAAATATTATTGTTTTAAATATTTACATAATCATGTTTAAGCTTTAAGTCTACGTGTATCCATTATATCTATATCATCTAACAAAAAATAGTCTGATCACTCATAATTCGATGACCTTTCATTTTTTGTATTCAATGTAAAATTTGAAATCAATTAATATTTCGATTAATCGAAATAATTGCATATTTACGATTTATTTTAATGCTCTGACATGGTTGAGACTAGGCACATATTCCTTAAAAATTTTCGACTCAAAATTTAGTCGGATATCTACCCATAAAGAATTGTGGACTAAGTCTGTTACACCTGTATATAAATAGACTAGAGATAAGCCGTCAATAAGGACTTTAATTTATTATAAAAATGAATATTCAATAGCATAATGTTAGGAAAACACATTCTTATTGTGAAGTTGTAATTATTCAGAACACAATAAGAATGTCTCCTAACAATAAAATTGTATCAAAATTTAATAAAAGTGAATTGATAATTCTGGCGTCTGCTATCAAATTACTCAAAGGTATTTGAGATTCCGTAAAAATAAGGTAGATGGCTCTTTCAAATAATGGAACGATTAAATGTATTAATATCAAAAAGTTAACATATAGGTTCGAAAATTTGTCGCTAAAAATATTGTCGCTGTAGCATAGTTGGATAACGCACCCTCCCCGGTTTGGTAAGAGATCCAGGTTCGTATCCCGGTGTCGCAACAACATTATTTTTCGATAAAATTGATTTTATATGTATATTTTTCTAATTAATATATTTAATTCATATTTAGCATAATGTTGTTTGAAGCCATAACTTCACGCTTTAATGCGATATAATTGATTTCAGATCTTATTTTTTTATATTACCATTTTGTTGAAATAAAGTTAGAATTAAAAAACAAAAATTATGTAGATACACATTATCTTGATAAAATAATTATTATTATTTTTAAAAAAACGAAGCGTATTTTTTGGATTATAGTTACACACTTAATGTTTTTTTAATTGACACAGTATAAAAAATTACATTACCTATATAATGCATTTTGATTTTAAAATACAAGTAGGTATCTTAAATAATTTTCCAGAGTTTCTTGTTCAACTCTCTCGCATGTTATAGATATTTCAGGAAAATATTAATACAATAATATTAATATGTTAATTTAATTAATATTTCAATTATAAAGCACTTACAGTGTTTCCAAACTTTTCAGTCACCCTGTAATTAAAATATATCTCGAAGCATGTTATTTTTCAAGTTTGCATGTTTCATGGTTTTAATTCATATTCGTGCGTAATTCGCATTGAACGCTAAAGAAACTTGTTATCAGATGTTTAATGATAGCGGTTCCCTCCTTTATCGCACATTATGCTATACTCTTTAATGGCCGCTAATAATACAGGCAAATTAGTCACTAGTGGCGAATGAAAATAGATTTGTACTGGGTGACATAAATAATGTCTGTTTTTTTTAAATATCCAATTGTAAATACATATTGTGAGTTTCATTTTTTGTTATTAAAAGGAATGTGAATTTAAAGGCGCAGATTTGATTTAATAAGGCGTAGGAAATATTAATAAATAATGTTTTTCTAAATCATTCGTGTATTTTGTTTCAAGTAGTGTTCGAAACCTACTCTAGGACGTTGGATCTTCTTTCATATTAATTTATTTATTTTGATATAAGACAAATATATGCTAATACTACTCTTAAATACATATATATATACAAACAGACACACTTTAAAACAACTCAAAATATAATATCCACACTGACAAATACAAATAACCTACAAACCTCAAGAGTACATACAACATATGGCCAAAGGAACTACAAATACTTTGGACCTAAACTATTTAATAGAATGCTAAAAGATTTAAACCAATTGAATTGTCCCAAGAACATGAATCTATATATTAAAACATCATAATATGGGTAGAGCCAGTATTGGTGCACTCACCCAAACATATTAACTCATATCTATATTAATTATTGCTACAAAGTGATCCAAAAATTAAATCCACTTTAAAATTGTTCTTCATATTCACCTATTATATAGTAATAAATGTAATTCTATCTACTACTTGTAATTCTAATTAATTGTACAATTGCTTGTAAACTATGCCCGTCTCGACACAGAAACTCTCTGGTGAGACGGGCACAGTCCAAACATATTTAGATATTGTGTTATATAGTTACAAATAAAATAAAATAAATTAATTAATTAAACACCAAAAACACTTTTGGAACAGCTAACTTATTGAAACATTGAGAATAAATGTTTGAGGTTTTATAGGAGATATTTCTGAAAAATTAAGGTATTAAATAATACTATAATTATCAAAAATTGTATTTATATTTAACTTTGTATACACCACTGTGAGATATTTTTATGTCAATCGGTTTCGACACTAACATATCTTCATCAGTACTGACTTCGTCAGGTTTTTATATTTTATTTTTATGAAATAGTTCAATTAAACGCCAGTCCTGATAAAGATAAGTTAGTATCGAAACCGGTTGACGTAAAAATAACTCACAGTTCATACAAAGTTAATTATAGAAATAATTTTAAGAATATCTAACCAAAAAGTTAACGCTACAAACATCAACAATATTATAATTATCTACCTACAAAATATTCGTATAAGAAATATTACCGTTGCAATTCCAATTTATTATTTTTGACAATATAAATTGTTATTTTCGTGTACTAGATATATTGAAAAATCGTGACTTCGAAAAAAAATTCGTATAATCCAATTTGAAGTTTCTCTTCAATTTGAATATGATTGAAGTATACATTTTTCATTCAAATGTCATTTTTGGCTAACGAACATTAGAGTAATACATACTTTAAAGTTTTATTAAGAGTTTTATAAGATTACGATGGAAATTCCGTTTAAATTAATTTAACCCCACCTCTTCCTATTTTGTTTTACATCGCTGAACACAGATGTCATTCAAATATTATCAAAGAAAAAAACCTTTAATGGAAGGTCATATTCAAAGTATTTCTCAGCTCGATGATTCAAATATATACTTTTAAAATCAGCAATATTATATTTGTGGTTAAGATTCATATTTTTATTTATTATAAATAAAAATATTCAAATATATCTCTGGAGGCAACACGAAATGGATGATTTGTTTAAAAAGACTAACGGAATTTTATGTAATATGTCATTTTTTCACATAATCATCAGGGACGTCAACTATAAATTTCAGCGAGATGTGGACATACAGCATTTATGGGAAAAACCAATAATTATTTTATGTACGTATACTTTAATGAAAACGCATTTTATTTGAAGCTGCAATTTTAGAACATAGTTCTACGATGTTTAAAGCAAATTAGATGAAACAATTTGAAAGATATTCAGAAAAAAAATCTATCTGTAGAATAAATATTTGGTTTATTTTGCTTATTGTATTTATTTTGCTATGAGTTGGTAAATTAACAAAAATCTAAGATTCATATGTAGTTTTTTAAATGAGATATCTATTATTTCCATTTATTTCTTCGATATATAGTTTTTTCTATGTACTTATCTTTTTAATTGATTCATCTAATTTGTTTTAATTATTATTTATCTGATAGGTTTATTTATTAGGATAAAAATTGTATAATAATTATGGTATTATGCATTTTGTTTTATCTTCTAAGAAATTCTAGTAATCTACAGCTCATTTGAATATATGAATTATACACGCTTGGTAATTACATATTATGTAAACCATTATAGATTATTACAGTTACTAAGTAATTCCAATCAAATTCATAGAATTTAATAAAGCTGACTGATCAGACATAGCCAATGGCGATTTCAGGAACGAATTGACCTCCGTGTTGACCGCAGTTATGAATATGCAAATCACACGAGGCCGTAAAAAAAGACCAGTCTCAGTCACTTGATAAAATTGTAGGTCTATCGCCTCAACACGTAAAACCAGGCTCTGATCAGCCGAAAAATATAGCTGGAACCGACAATAGTAATATGCGCCGGCAGACGCCCAGGAAGCCGGCCTATGCGCATTACTTTTCTCACCGCCATCTTTCCGATAAGATTACTAGTAAATGCTCTTCGTTGTAAACTTTTTACTGCATATACTTCTAACTTTAATTGTGCAACGACTATCTAATAAACATCTGTCAACTGTAAGTAGTATTTCTTGTTCAACTTGCTCTAAATACACACCCACACCACACTACGCGTGATTATTCAATGGAACAGGTGAGCGCTGGGTGTAATTTATTGGGGGTACTGGAATCTCACACATACAACATTCTGATTCTTAACATATAATCATAACTACACATATGAATATAAAAACACTTATTTTTAGTTTTACTCGTTTAATTTCCATTATTACATGAAGCACTTAAATTTATAAAGCTGCCCCTTTTCAATAAATTTCACATATATACAAGTTAATTAAAATTTAAATTAATTAATTAAGTTAATTTAAAATGGTTAGATTGATAATGCCCTCATAAGGCGAAACGCGTCATTATTTTTTAGTCTGTTTTTATTTTCATGTGTGATTATGGAGTTCTACAAACTTATTACCGAAACAATAAATTTACAATCATAACATTCAATGGTAACCGCGCACTCTCTCATATTCTCAAAATGTTAGAACAGAGTACTAGCACTATCTCAATAAATTTTTATTTTTTTTATTTTAAAGGACTGAATTATGTATTATTGTCATCTGCGTGTTGTGAATATAGTTTGTTGTTTCCTTTTTAAAAATGTATTGGCTTTATGCAAGTTTATGCTATAATCACGCTATTTTCTCTTGATCAGCTGATTAACAGCAACTATAATTCGTCCAATTGCAACTCACCCCTTCTGAAGCCACAGTTCCTGGAAGCCCTCGGGCTGGCCGGCGACTACTCTCGACACTGGCAATGTTGACGCCCGCTAAACGCCCTAATGGTGCATAATGATGGAGTACGCATTGTCAGATGGTGCCAGGGTGTAATAAGACTCCATTACACATATTCATGAGCCACCCGTCCCAGATTACACCTCCATGGAAAAAGAAAATCTCCCAAAAACCTTCAATTTTACAATAACAATTACATACTCGTACATGTATCGCGCTAGTCCATGAATACACCCTAGTATGATTTTTTCCAAAGGTGTGATCTAAAGTGTACCGTGCTGCGAGCACTGATGACTTTTCCCACTAAATTACGTGTACTATTACAATGTATCAATGTGATTTACTTTAAGACTTTCACAAACTACATTAATTAAATACTTAAATAAACAAAAGAGCTGTGGAATAAATTGTCATTTTTATAATTGTTTATATCCCCCCTGTCATATCTCTGACTGTTAAGAATTTTCTATCAAAATTGATATAATGCGTTAAATTGAGAAAAATATTTTCTCATGACGTGGTCGCCCCCACTTAATTCATAGTATACGCCACTGTGAAAATAGCAATTTCAAAAAAGTTTTTTTTAATGCGTTTATTAAGGTAGACACTTTGATTTAGTTATAATTTCATTTTAAAAGCAATTATTTGCGTTACAAAAAAGTCACATAGATAGTCAATCTAAATCTCAGTGAAGAAAATGTCAAATTTCACCAAAAATGCAAAATCATCTCCGGCAAATCTAAAGTTTTCCACCTGTCTTCCTTGAAATGATTTGCTGAAAGAACCGCCTGGACATCTAGTCAATCAAAAAAAAAAACGTGACTTTTAAAAACTTCTCCAATACCAAGTTTAATAATAATTTATCATGGAATCATAAGTCGTACGATTTTTCATAAAAATTTGGTTTTTCAAAATTATTCTAATTTGTTAAATTGTACCTCATAGTTTTGATAAATTTATTTGACAACCCCTTGAAAAATAGTTGATTGTATCGCATGGCGACCAAAGTACAGGGTTGTTCAGAAACATGTTTCGTGCCAGCCTTACAAGGCGGGGGTATTTACTAGACATCTACCCATTATTCGGGTGGTTTAAGTTTATTTTAATGTTTGAAATATAAGATCAATAAAAATAAACAAACCAAGATTGCTTAAATATCAATTATTTATATGTGATTTTAATATTTTTTCTATTTAACCAAGAACAAGTGTACAATTTTATATAAAAAAAGTGAAAACATCGCATTTTTATTAATGAATATTAATGATGATATTATTACATTTTATAAAAAAATGTCATATATAGTTATAAATAATTTTTAAATCATAACAACTTGATATTTAGCACTGATTCGTTCATTTATAATTTGCCTGCAGCATTTTAAATGAAAAAAAAAATACAATTGATGAATGTCGATCTTAAGCATTACTTGGGGTGTATCTCACGTAGACATGTACTCTAAGAGCTTACACAATTAAAGATTAGATGAAATAATTTTTCATTAAAGAGAAAATTTTAAGAAAACTTTTTTATCTCTATAGATTATTTATTTACTATAGAAAAGAAGAATAGCAAAAGTAGGCAAATAAACAGTTTTCTCGCGATTTAAAGAGCGATTTTGTATGAAAAATAACCCAGTTATATTAAGAAAATTAAAATACATAATTCTTTTTAAACATAATAAGACAGTATTCATAATGCCCCCCGCAACATCCGAAAAAACTTTAAGTTATACACGCTAGGTGACGCCAGGATAAAATCAATAATTTTTTTTAAATTTAGGTACAACATATACATATATATTTGTGTATACGAGTATACATTATGTATATAAAAACATATTTTTATCGTAAAGTTAATGTGCAATCTTCAGGTTGCACTTCCCGTGGAATAATAATAATTTATTTTTTTGATTACAGTACAGTGTGTTATATTATTATAATCAAATAACATTGCAGCAAAGTAAAACATGTAATATATTTCGGTATCCTGCCTGCTACACCAGTGTTTTATTGTATTATAGCAGACAGTGCTTTTCCGGTATAGTAATAAACAAATGCAAAGTAAAACAAGATGCAATTAGATAACATATAAATACAATGTAAAACTTAAAGTAAATGCAATGTTCAATATATCAAAAATAACAAAATAGTAAGTAAAGAAAGAGTAAATAAGTAAATAATACACAAATATGAAGTAAGAGTGTGTAAAATAAGTAAATAACATACAAATTTGAAATGAACTTATGTAAATGGATTACGATAATTCCGGTTGTAAGTGGGAATCATCGCAAGGTGTGGGGAGGGGATATCGGGAGATGGATACAGGAAGAGGTTGGTGAGGGGAAAGGGATTTTTTAAAGGACCAGCGATCTCGGGACCGGGATTTAGGACTGGTCGCCTTACCTCAAGTATGACGCTTAGCAGCGCCGCAGAAATCATACAATGCGTGAACTAGGATGACGATGATGCACGCACAACTAATAAACACTATGATTACATACAAAGATCTCACAAAACAGTGCTCTTGCACTGGAGGTAATTGTCCACATCGCGAATGGTATCGCGATGTCGAGATAAAACAAAACAATATTGATCCAGTAACGCCTCGATAGCGCCAGGTCCCAATTCACACTGAAGGCAAGCATTAGGTTATGGGAGGGTAAGAATTTAGATTAAAGGCGCCAAAAGTGTGTTTTTACAAATACGGAACAGTTAACATGACGAATTGGTAACACATTCTCCGAGATAGAAAAAGTTCCCGTTACGTTTCCCGCAGTGGCGTGCAGTAGGTATTGATTTAGGTTATGCTGTTGGACGCGGGTAAATTAAATCCGTCGTTTATACGACCCTACCATATATTTATTTTTAATTTTAGAATACTATTAACAGTGTTTTTAATGTTTAAGTTTTAACGTAAAATAATACCTTCTTACCCATATAAAAATTTATGGACATTTTTAAGAATATTTTCTATGACTGAACATGATTAATTTATTGTTTGAAAATTCTTCACGTAATAACTAAAAGAAATAGTTATTCCAATTGCTTTTTGTTTTTCCCAAATCAAAAACCAATCCATGCACCAAATTTAAAGAACAATCTTAAAATCAACACGTTAAAAACAGTAAGATAGTAAAATTCGCGAATTAGTAAAAGAAGAAGTAGACACTTCAATGATTTGCACACAGTTATAAGCCTTTCTAATGTTATTCTGTTAAAAAATAGCATTGGAAACGACTCCATACAAAACGGATCAACCGAAAGGAATTTTGAATTCAGTAAATAGCCAATTATATGACTTGAGTAATTCACTAGCTTAAAGACAGAACAGAATAATGTGAATAGCTCGATGCGGCGAATACACAAGAGAGCCATAGGTACAGCGGTGAGTTGTCGTGTTAATTTTTAAAACTAAGTAATTAAAGTCTGCGTGTCTTAACGGCTGCGGCTGCTGCTCGGAATCCCGTTGACCGTCGCCTCGCGTATTTGGCCACGGACCGGACCAGCTATCTGGAATGGCGCCACCTCTCCGGGCTAGTCGCCTATGGATTTCAACCCGCATTTCTTTTTAATGGCAACCGTTAACCGAGATCAACCTTGTATTTTATATATATATATATAAATTATTTAATATATAACCTCATGTTAGTCTGTAAGATTATTAGGCATAATTGTTTTGTTAGCTTTTATCATTAAACATCGCCCGAGAGGCTTCTGAGTAACATGTATTCATTATTTCTTTAAGGCTATCCTTTTGGTGGCCCTCGGGGCAATGATACCATCCTGTTTTAATGACGAACCAATACGTCAGTAACGTCATGAACCCTGCCAAGTTGTCTCATGGTGTTCTCGCTGAGCAATAAGTTCACGAGAAAAGGAAGGTAACATATAACAGAACTGGTAATATTCTGAAATTGCGACATCATAATAAAAATATTTAAAATATAGAGTTAAATTTGCAGGTTGACTTTGAACACCGCTGTATTTTTCACATTCCTACTTGTATATTTCATATACACACTCACGGCCGGGGTTCGGAATACGGGCAACCTTTAATTTCGTCCAATTTGCCTACGAAAGTCCGCCGTCTGAGTCGGGAATAAATAATATAACATTATATTTCGTCTAGGGGGCTACGCCCACACACCGTAATGGTAGACGAGCATGAAAAATAATACATGTCTAGGTAAGTATATACGTACCGTGTATGCGAGTAGGTACATACCTTTACAAATAAATTTCATTCAACCAAAAAATAGACAAATAAGTGAATTGTAAATACATAGCTGAAACTGTTTTACAAAAAAATAGTATTATTATCAACGTCACCATTTGATGTAAACTAAAATAAAGGATTAAAAATTGAAATTGAGAATAAAGAAAAAAAATTTTTTTTTTAATTCACTGGAATGTTCTATGTGGAGTTTTCTGAGCTTTTCTGCCGTTATCATAATAATTATAATAATCTGTTTATTCTAGCGTGATCAGGTTTTTTTTTAACTCGATTCGCCATAAAGATAATACGTATTATGTTATACATTAAAGTTACGAAATAAATATAATACTATGTAAAAGAAAACCAAGGAAATATTAATAAATAAAAAAGTAAAAAGTTCACACATATATACACACAAAATATAAATATTACATATATAGTTACTTCAGTCACTGCCGTTGTTGTATATGCAGCTATTCTGTAGGCGTTGCCATTCTCTGGTCAAGGAACCAGCTTTCCATGAAAGCGCCGCTTGCATTAGAGAGTTGGTGCCGAGTTCCACCCGCAGCTTTACGCCCGCAACTCGATGTCTCAGAAACGGAACGAATCCATGTATACTGCCTTCGGTAAACATTGTAGATGCGCTGCAATAACGTGCCAATCCGAACAGTATTCTGTATGAGTTGTTGTATTGTGACCAGAGGAATATTATGTTATGTTATGTACTATCAAAAATTACTATACGAAAAATGATTGGATTTAAAAATAATTCAAGAATGTCTTTCGCGAATTTTTCAGCTTCCCGTTTGATGATAATCATACACCAGGTAGATCCAGCATAATCACGTAATATGTGAAAATAAAACACTTCTACTCGTTTAATTTATTTGATGAGGCGCGTTTCGCCTCGTGATGGCATTATCAATCATACAATAAAGCGAAACGCTTCTCAAATAAATTAAACGAGTAGAATACAAAAAAAACAAGCGTTTTATTTTCAAATATGTATTTATGGAATTCTAAAAACTTTTCTCAGAAACGGTAAATATCCAGCATAGAAACGGTAAATATTCTATCTCTGAAAAACATTTTTAACTATACATAGGTATGTTGTAGCACAAAAATAAGTTACGTGAGATTATGTAAATTCTTAATTCCGTGTCACATAGCAAGATAAAAATAACATGTATTGAGTTTCACGGCAATGTAAAACAAACAACATTTACTTGTATCAATTATATCACGTGAACGTGTGCGGTTATCGCGTCAAACATTTAAATTAATATTGTATTTAATAAATTAATTTTAATAATTTTATTTCCGTTATCATTGACGAATCATTTTTTGTCCTCAACAAATATCAAATGAAATCACCATGTTTAATAAATTGGCGAATTAAAAATGTACATATTTATTTACTAGCTGTATCCATTTTAATTTTCTACATTGCATATTTTAAGTATTAGTTAAATGTTACATGGGTGGCAACATTTTTAAACTTAAATAAAGAGTAGCAGAAATCCAACAGTGTCGCCGATTGCTTTCTGCTAGTTTGTGATAGTTTTTAGTTTTCATGAACCCACTACCGCTTACGTAGTTCTTGTAAGCATGCTAACCGACACAATTAGCAATGGAAATTACAATCTAGATGTTGAACAATACTTTAAAATTGTTATAACATTTAACTCTTTAAAACATTTAAATTATTAATATACTTTTAAAATTAGCAATAAATTAAATTATTATTGTCTCTTTGATAGATCTTAATATTGCTTTTCGCCATTATAGGCAAATTACTTTTTCATACTACATGTAAAATCGCCTTTTTAAGTAAGTAAATAATTTAAAAAATCGTACCATAAGTAGCTTTGTACAATGTGAATAAAGTAATGATAAGGTAGAATTAGAATTGGAATACAAATTATATGTATTAATTAGAAAGATATTTTATCGAAAAATATTGTTATTGCTACCGAGATTCGAACCTGGATCTCTTCCAATCCGGGGAACGTGCATTATCCGATTATGCTATACTAACACAGTTGATTGACGACAAATTTTTGAATCTATATGTTACACTGTTCAAATTAATACATCTATCGTTCCATTATTGGAAAGCCATCTACTTTAAGAATGTGTTCTCCTTAATAATGAAGTTTAATTGATTTGTTTATAGCTTCAACAAATTCAACACACCTGTAATATGTCACAGTCTCCACTTAGTTCATACGCAATTTATTTTCATTGTCATATGTATTAACAACGATACAGAAATATAGAAAATTCTACTATATGGCTGTGTTGCGTTTTAGCCGCAACCAAAAGTACCTCAAAATACACCATAACAGATGGTCGAAGGAGTTCTTGGGTATAAAGGAAGAGCGCATAACTAACGTGAGTATCCATAAAGAGGCAAACTTTTCCAGTGTCGAAACTACGATCTTGAAGCACCAATTACGGTGGACGAGTTACTATATTAGGGCATACAACAAATAGGACATACATATTAGGGCATGCAAATTTATCGTAAAATGGCATTACCGGTAAATTGGTAAAACTCTGAATTCTTTTAGAACAAATTGTTACATATTGATATTTATTTTACACAAAAATGACTTATTCTAGTATACACAACGATATCTATTATACATATAATTATATAAAAAGTCTACATATTAATAATTGATGAAAGCGCAGTGACGAAATGTTAAAATAGAAAATGTATAGTGAAACTGGACTTCACGAAACGTCATAAGACACTAAAAAGTATTTGTCGAAAGAAAAAATAGCCGCCAAGGGATGATCAATAATTAATACCATCAGTATCAATAATCAATACCGTCAGTATCAATAATCAATACCGTCAATATCAATAATACCAAGTACGGTACACATAATATCGTTGTTTAAAAATATTATTATATAATACATTAAAAAATGATAAATAATTGACCGGTAATTCGGCAACGGAACATAGCCATATTGACCGGTAAATTGGTTTACCAAAAACCGGTAGTGCATGCCCTAATACATATGGCTGATACACGACTTTCCAAACAAGTTAGTTTTGCGCAAAAAGAATGGAAAAAGAAGACAAGTTGGATCAAGGAAAAGATTCAGATATTAAGACACTCTTAAGGTGAATTTCAAGACAAGTGACATAGATCTATATAACTGGAAAATGCAATGGCGTCAATAAGTACAATGCACTTGTGAACAGAAGAGGAGTACTACAATCACTGAAAAAAATTGTTGATTGGAACTTTTCTGCCTGGCAGGTGCACCTGCGTATGCACCATGTGGAAGGAAGGGTATGCGGTAGTGATGAGCTCAAAATCACGAGCCGTGAGTCAATCACTGATATCTTTGTGTCACACTCACTATCAGTGATTGAATATCAGAGAGAATCGTGATTTAATTTTTTTTTTGTTAATAATTCTATCGATTTTCTGATGCCGCCATTTAAATCGATATCACTTGAATGAGCGTTATCTACTGGATTTTTCGTAATTTGATTATTGTCATTTATTGGAATCTATTTTTGTCGGTAATGTTTATGCTTGCTTGTTGGTAACTTTGTAGGTATGTGTATGTATGTGCAGTAATATTCTACTAATTATTTATGCTAGAACATGTTTTAATAATATAAACAAATACGCCCAGGGTTAAGTTTTATTTATTTATTTCGTGTATTGTGATGTCAGAAACTGTGATCACAGTCACAGTTTTCAATCACTGATATTATCGAATACCGATCACAATCACACTAGTGAGTCAAGAGTAGCATTTTTTCTCATCACTAGTATGCGGTTCAAGAACAGGCTCCTCAGCCAGCCACACGAGGACACACAACTCAAACCATGGCTATGAGTCGATGAATAAGGAGAAGAATACAGTAATATATAATTCGAAATAGATTATGTAAATAAATATATATAAATATATAAACATATTCTTTTAATTGTAGCTTCGACCTCCGAAGCAGTAGATCCGCATCAGCGGTGTGTGTCTTGTATGGGAAAAAAGTTTCCAAAACTCTTTAACCTTTGACCATCTTTGATATCGTGAGTTGCTCATTGGTCGATGGGCGTACCTTCATCGCATACAGACAGATCGGTTCTGAGGATCGCAGCAACCAATAAACCTACACAGACCTAACTATAAAATATCATGACGTATATTATTCGAATAATAATGTAATAATTTCAATGGTATGCGTTTATTAAATACGATATCTAATAAAGTAAAAATGTATTTTTGTGTATGTCACACAAAGATGCATAAGAAGACTATTTAAAAAAATGACAGTTATTAGGTTTAATTTTTTTTTTTTATATCGATAGTAACTAGCGTTTATTGTTTCTTGTACCTGCTACGCTTTATAGTAGGAATTCCAAACGCGCCCAAGACAATAATTGACGACAACGAATATTTGATCGAAACCAAAGTTGGAATCACCCGGACCAATAAAATAAAACAAAAAGTCACATATCCACCTAATGCTAAGTTCAAAGGAAATTGATACTTTACTCCAATACAGTGGTTCAGTTTTATTTAATTTTACATACATAACGCTGGCTTTTTATATTATGCAATATTCTTAATACCTATAATGGTAGAGTATTTGCATAAAATACATATTCAAATTTAAATTCACAGAACCTAATCACACAGATATAATAATTATATATTTTAATCCAGAATCAAATTTTAATTTTGATATTTCTGACAGTAGAACCTAAAATGTAATTATTAAGGAGAACGCATTATTATTGTGAAGTTGTAATTATTCAGAACATAAGTCTGTGATGTTTTAAATACTAATTAAATATATTAATTATAAAGATGTACATATAAAATCAATATTATCGAAAAATAAGATAATAGAGATTTAGGTTCGAATCTCGGTAGCGCAATAACAATTTTTTTTCTATAAAATTGATTTTATATGTATATCTTTATAATTAATACATTTAATTAGTATTCAAAAAGTAGTTCATTTTATTATTTGAAAAACAACTATCAGAACAAATAGGTTACACATTTATCTAATACGCATTTTAAAAGAAATTGATATTCATTGACAGTGTGATGTATCAGTCTTCTTTCAAATTTACATAGAAAGAAGCGTCAGCCACAATGTTGGACTTTTAATATTTCTAAACAAATTCAAACAATTTTTGCTTATGAACATGTGGCTGACACGTCTGTTACTACACTGCTTACCGGCTATAACGCCGTCTGTTATACCGCGGATTTGAATATACCGTTAGTTTTTTTCTATTCTCTGTGCCTTTACACGAGATTCTTTGATGCTGTTGCTTCAATTTTTCAAAATTAAAATAGTGTATATCTAAGCATTGTATTTAACGTTACTTATTGCATCAGTCACTCTCCCCGTAATCTGTTGGCGTTAGCGGTCTCTCCCAACGTACAATAAAATAGAAATACGTTTATTTTTAATATCTATGTCGTTAGCTTTTTAATTAGTAATTTCACTTCGAATTTACTGTGGTTAAAAAAAAATGTGCAACGTTAATCGTGCGTAAAATTGTAAAATTAAAATAATTTTTAAACAATTACATATTATTCATGGATCCAAACATCGCCTCCTAGAAACAATTCATCGGTCTCGGAATCAAAGAACCGTTACAAGTTGCCGAGAAAATATATCATTTACCCCGCTAGTAGAAGCCTACACCTATGCACACTTTAGTGAATTAAACTGTTAGGTGACTTTCTTTCATAATATCTCTCTCATTATTTCGTCACATAATGAAAGTTGCATGTCAGTTTTTTAGTGGATAAAAGTAATACATAAAAAATGAAAGAATAATATTATTAAATCCAATGTACTATAAACATAACATAACACCTTTATCCTTCGATGCCTTCAATTGTAGCCGTCAGTATAAGTGCGGTATTTAATGACGTTCATATATAGATCGGATCATTAACCCACAAATCTGCGTTATAAACGGGGAGCGGTGTATTACTGAATTTAAATAAATTTTTGTATTTTTTCAATACTATAATTTATTATTCCCTTACTGTACGTTTCTGTGCACCAAAGAGAATGTAATTTTCTGTTGATTGAAACAAAATATATGCTCCAATCAAGTCGACCGAAAATATATCTATACCATAACGGAGAAATTTGATTCCGCACCACGCCTCTAAATTCACAAAATTGTTGTACTCTAAAATAGCGTGTAAACCAAAATCAATTATGAATTATGTCTTTAATCCTAATTTGTGACAGTTTTATGTGTGCCGTTTTAATTTAATATTTATAGAATAGTAGAGATATATGGGTACCGATAATCAGCAGAAACGCGTATTGCGAAAGTTTTGAGGGTCAAAGCTAAAATTAGATTAAAAAACAAATGTAAATACTTAAATTATTATAATACCTATCTCCTTATAAGAAATCGAACGGATAATTTTTATATTAAATAATATTTTGAGATTAAATTTTTAAAGTGGTATTTCCTAAGGCGGCTAATGCGGTGAGAGATCATTCCATTTTACCTTATCTCATCTTAAGGCAAGGTCTGTGTTACGGTGTCACATAAGACAGTACCAAAGCCAACATATTTGATGAGCTTGTATCAAGATTGTTGATTTTTACTGAAACATTATTGCGAAATAATTTTACGCCAAGAGTATCTACGAAGAAAACAACATATTATTTAGGAAAGAAAGAGAAAATTTAAAGGAAAAGTTTGAAGTTGATTTATTATAGAATCTTTTATATAATATAAGTTCTTGACATGAAATTCAACGTGCATTGTGCAAAAAATATATAGAACCATTTTCGATCGATGTTTTGTAACTACAGGAGTACCACAAATGCTAGATAAAACATTTCTTGTTATTCCACAAAAGATGTACGTTCAGTGTTAAATTCATGTCACCCCCGGGATAGATGTTGTGTGAGAGTGGAAAAAAGAGGGCCATTGAAAGGACACCGTACACCTGGCACAAATAAGTGGAAAAAAAAATTGGCACACAGGAATGAGATACGTATTAGACGCGTTTCCTACCCATAAATCAGGGCAGATAGTGACGTAAGAGTATAAGGCAAGTTTTTTTTAGTAAACCTTCACCCAGTGACCATTGCCTGGGCATCGGAATCGCTGAATAGGTACAAAAATCACAACTATTACAGCAGTCATACAAATATTAGTTACATAAGTATGTTTATCATAAAATTAAATACAAAATAATTTCATGGTATTATCGAAGAGCAGTTTTGAATGTTCAATCGGTACTCGTTTTAGCAAAGAAGTACCTAATGTAAACAGCTGTTTATACTTTACATTAACTATTTTATCTAACAGTAAATATTTTAATATATACATATTACATTTAAAAATACATATTAATTTATTTTTAGGATGTGCGCGTATTCATCTAGAAGATATGTGTATATTTAAAATAAACAAATTTAATGAAATGGTTGGTCAGATCTAGCTATTACAAATTATTATCACAGGTTGAAAATATTTTAAATACAAATTAAATGTATTACTTAGAGAGATATACATATAAAATCAATTTTATCGAAAAATATTGTTGTTGCTACCGAGATTCGAACCTGGATCTCTTTCAATCCGGGGAACGTGCATTATCCGATTATGCTGTACTAACACAGTGTATTGACAACAAATTTTCGAACCCATATGTTACACTTTACAAATTAATACATCTATCGTGCCATTATTTGAAAGCCATCTACTTTGTTTTTACGGAATCTCAAATACCTGTGAGTAAACCGATAGAAGACGCCAGAATTAACAATTCATTTTCATTAAATTTTGGACTCATTGATACAACTTATATATTATTATGAACATAGGTCTGTGATATTTAATTTGTATTTAAAATATCACAGACTTACGTTCTAAATAATTGCAATTTCACAATAAAAATATGTTCACCTTAATAAAAATAGTTTACATAAACGGTTAAAAAATAGATTTACCGGCTAATAATATACATTGCTTATTTCTCTCACCAATTAACACAGTGTTTGGTCAATTTAACTCTAACGTAACAGATCGAAAGCAACAATATTAAACTTCCAACATCTAACCTCACCAATTACCTTGAAGAAATCATTTCAACAATCTCTTTAGCCTAACTGACACCGCGATCAGTTTAGTTTATATTTCACAAAAACATTTTAAAGAATATATCTTTCTTTATTTTTAATCTAAAGTTTAAGTACAGTCTAAACACATTTTTTATCAATGTCCCAATAAAAATCGCTTTAAATACAATAATATCGCCCCGACATATTAACTGATAGCGGAATGACAAAATGTTGAAAATAAAATCACATTCACTACACTTTTTAATTTTTTCTATTTTTTTTTAAATATTTCAATTGTATCTTTGCTTTTTACTTTTAATTAAATAACACCACAACAGCACGAAAAAAAACTGTGTACTTTAACACCGGCGGCAGTCTAGTAAAGTAACCAGGACAGTGCTATATGCTATATCAGAGGTGGACACCGACTGCATCCCACACAGTAAATTTAACAAATGTATAGTATACGTATATTTACTTCTGATTTACAAAAAAATGTATGTCAATAAAGGTTTAAATAAATAAATTAATTAATGTTTTTGTCGTTAGAAAAAATAAATAAAAAATATATTTTTATTATGTTTATTTCCAGCGTTACGTCTTTTGTCTGTACTGACTCACCCACGCATAATTTTTTAAATTTCAAATTTTTGTTTTGTAATACGTCAAACGTTTGGTGTTGACCCTGTATGTACGAAAGCATCGCGCCGCCATATTGGTGTATGAACCGAGCATTATGTACATTAAAATAAAAACGAGTTGCGTGACCTGCGGTGCCGGTGGGAGGGGCGTCCATTCAAATTCAAATATCAAACATTCTTTATTCCGTCTAGTTCGGTTCGTGTTCGAAATTCGAACGCGCCCTGAATTTGGGAACGCGCGTGAGAAACAAATGTTTCAGAACGCGCGGAAAGAAAAAAACAAAAAAAAATACTATCCAAAATAATTGAGTATAGACTCAAAAATGCCGAGACTTTTCTTTACTGACATTGCCTCATAAGAGGGCTATTGCAAATATATGTTTAATATTTTGGATACGGTTGTACCTAAAACAGTTGTTTTATTTGGTTGAATTATATCATCTCAAGCGCGCGATTTTTTTAATTATCCCTAAAACATTCGTTTCGACATTGTCTTAAATTCTTTCGATAAATAAAAATATGTTCTATTTCGAGGGACCTGCAACAATTAAATCTGTTTGTCCTCATTAGCGTTAGAAACTAAAAAGCATAGAGTGTGCTGTCTATGGTATTTCTCCAGCACACATCTATGATACAGCAAGAAACAGAGGGTTTTAAATATCACCCTTAATTTAGTGAAATGTTACTTACAATTATTAGTTACAATACTATATACATATCTAGTATTGTAGGTCCAGAATAAAAAGATGACATCTCCTCTTTACCTGTTTTTGAGTAAAATAAAAAATAAAATATTGTACCACAACTGTCAGATATGGAATCATATTGAAAATGATCGGTAACCAAGGGTCACTTGATTCAATTCTGTCGTCTTATTAACTGTCTATTAGACGTGTCTGCGATTGTAGTAACAAGCCAATTTTAATTGCGTTTTTATATGAAATTCAGTAATATTTGTCTAATATCTATACACTAGTCTTGTAGACAATTATTTGCTTTATTAGAAGAACACATTCTTATTGTGAAGTTGTAATTATTAAGAATACAGGTTTAATAATAATAATGGAACGATTAAATGTATTAATATCAAAAAGATAACATATAGGTTCGAAAAATTGTCGCTGTAGCATAGTTGGATAATGCACCTTCCCCGGTTCGAATCCCGGTGGCGTAACACTATTCTATACCTCACAAATATAGTATTGTAACTAATTTGAGACTATTACAAGTTGCCCGGCCATACACTATAATCTTTTCATAAATGTTTTAATATAATGTGTAAGGCATTTACTATCTTTTATTTTTTATATTTTATTTTATTTCTCTTTTATTATTTTATTTTTAGGATTAGGATATTAGTGTTTTATACATTTTTGTAAATGGTACACCGTACCTTATAAATATATTGAACAAAAATAAATATGCTCCTATCATCTTAGTAAAATAAATTTAAGGATGTTTGCTCGTGGTCTGTTAATTCCTTCTAGGAAGCATTAGCAATATCAGATTGGTTTTGATTAAATTTGTTGACTGCAACATATATATTACGTGACTCGAATTTATAAATGCATTAAATATTTAAAAATTGTAGTGCACTCGGACCTACTGCCTAATATGATGCAAATAGTACAAACGCAGTTTTAAAAAAATACGTTTTAAGTATACTAGGTTGCAATACATTCGTATGTATCATATTTAAATTAAAGACTTACTTACTTACTAACCATCAAGCCGTTTCCTCGCGTGGATAGGCGAGAGGATAGAGTGCCACACTATTGCTTAGTTCTAAAGACTACCACGACAACTCTCCGCTGCACCCATGGCGCTCTTTGATATTCGCCGCATCGAGCTATTCACTTTAAGCTAGTGAATTACTCAAGTCATATAAATGGCTATTTACTGAATTTAAAATTTCTATCGGTTGATCCATTTTGTATGGAGTCGTTACATATGCTGTTTTTTAACAGAATAACATTAGAAAGGCTTATAACTGCGTGCAAATCATTGAAGTGTCTACTTCCTCTTTTACTAATTTGCAAATTTTACTATCTTACTGTTTTTAACGTGTTGGTTTCATGATTGTTCTTTAAATTTGGTGCACGGATTGGTTTTTGATTTGGGAAAAACCAAAAGCAACTGGCAGAACTATTTCTTACGTTAACCTGATAATTATTTCCTTTAGTTATTAGGTGAAATATTTTCAAACAATAAATGAATCATGTTCAGTCATAGAAAGTGTTATTAAAACATTTTTTATATGAGTAAGAAGGTATTATTTTACATTAAAGCTTAAACTTTAATAATACAATTAATAGTACTCTAAAATTATTAAAAAAATACACGGTAGTGTCGTGTTAACGACGAATTTATTTTATCTAAACACGTTGGTTAAACGAAAGTATATATATTGTTTTGTATATATTATATATGATTGTATAATATCATTGGTAACAACATTACCTAAATCTATACCTACTGCACGCCAGTGCATGTTACTATATGCCATTATGCTTGTACAATCATCTCAATTATACAAAAATGTTTATACGTATGTACAACTCATTATTATTCGGTCAGCCCGTATTAATTATTCATATTACACATAACATAACCTAGCCTACTAGTTGATTCCACCATTTGATCTTCTGAACCCACCTATTCTACGTTATTGGTGTCGATGAAATATCAGCTGGTATGAATGTAACTATTAATATAATGTACGCGTTATTTCCTTACTGTTTAAGGTCAAGACATTTTGTAGCAACAGTTTATGTTTCAGGAAATAAAATAGAACACTAAATAATTTAATAGATAATTCTTGACGTTCCCAAAATCAATAACAGTTATTGCTTGAAGTCACTATTGTTTATTTATTAACGGTACAAAGATCTTTAATATATAACTTTACAGTATATACTAAGTATAATAAGATGAAATAAACAAAAAATAAAATCAAATCATTGCAAACAAATCAAATTAATAATTAAAAAATAAAGAAGAATCGTAAAGTAATAATACACATAATGCAATTAACAATCTTGTGGTACACAGATGGCGCTAATTGTAAAATAATGTTTTCATTTATGTTAATCCAATTATTTAATTTATATTTGTTTCCCAAAATTCTTAGTATTGCACACCTTTTTTACTTGTATACACTGCACGCCCCTGGTAACATGGCAGTTCGTATTTATTTTCATATATAATATAACATACATTTATTGTGGAATTAAATTAAGGAAACCCCAAAGGGTCCCACCTTATCCTGGAATTGTTTTGAGAGTTGTTTACTCTCGCTTCGATTCCACTCAACAAAGCAACGCGTGCAAAATCTTAAATAATTTTTTTTTTTAATATTTTAAAGTAAGAGCAGTTAATTAAGTTCCGGCAGTTAGTTACTAAAACCTCATGGCTTTTCTTCATATTAACTTTTTTCTTTTTCTTTATTATATGGCACAATTATTACAGTTGGTCATTATTACATTTAAAAAAATATATTATTACATTTAGTCATTAACATCATAATACCATCATAGGTTGGCTCCTATGTCCTATGCCAGCCATACCTGTACAATTTCACGTGAGACTCGTTATCATATTAAATTCAGAAAGGCAGCCAGAGAGAAGCTATAGAAGTCATACACCCCTCAAAAAGGGAGGGTAAACGTCACATTAATATGTTGAAGTCGCAGAACTCGGTCACACTCCAACATAAATTCACCATATCCTGGTCGCAAGAGGATGCAAGGGACAGCCAATAGAATGCTCCGTTAGGTCTCTCAAGCCACCGGTCTTCCCGGCATCGTCCATCCCAGCAACCCCCAACGGGAAACCCACATCCTAATAAATTTCTAGAATAGTCCGAGATTCCTTTCCGACCACCTATTTCTTCTTATCTCACAATCATGATCTCACGTGCATCATTCACAGTATTAATTGTGAAAGTTGCTCCAGACATTTTGAGAGAACGTAGCACAACATCGAAAAAATAAAGGGTCAATGAAAAACAAAAAGGTTTGATCCGCTTCTGGCACTGACCCAGGACTCGGACAAAACACCAGGTCCATTAGACCACACCGGATACCGCACGGTGCTCCGCCGATCCTCACTCAATGAAAATAATAATAATAATAAAAACGTTTCAGCTTTGAATATTCATTTTAATTCACGTCCGTCAAAATCAAAACGCTATATTTATTGTCAAAGGCCACATTGTGTCCGACCACAAAGTCGCACAAAGGAGATCCATCTGTGAAACGACTTAATAGTTCGTCCTATAGTTTTTATTTTTCCTTTATTGTACCGCAATGGCCACCGTTGTGACATCACGCTCACGACCACTATTATATTCGACATGTTTTTTCGTCGCGTCTACTTTTTGCCATTGTGTTTTCGTTTCGGGCAATTCCGCGGTCAAATTTTGAACATAGGCAACCTTTCATATATATTTATCTATTATAATTTATAAATATAATGTATAAAACTGGCGTCTTTTCTAGGTTAGATCGCGTAAAGTCACTTACAACTAATATAATATATAAAAAAGGGTAAAGAATTGAGTTCGAACTAAAATTAACTCGACTGTCTGAGATTTATAACTCCTGCGAAAAATTACGTAATTTTTATAGGTAACGCCTTGACAATGGCACGTGTTATCGTGCTGAAACGTCTGTCTAGATTTCCCCAAGGAAACCATCTTTAAAATATGCGATTTAACCTAGAAGAGATTATTATTATTTACAACACAACTCTTTATTTATGATAAATAAATTAACAAAGGAACACATTCTTATTGTGAAGTTGTAAATATTCAGAACATAGGTCTGTGATGTTTTAAATATTAATTTAATGTATTAATTATAAATATATATATATGTGAAATCATCGGATTGAAAATAGAGATCCAGGTTCGAATTCCGGTAGCGCAAAAACAATATTTTTCGACAAAATTGATTTTATATGTATATGTATATGATAAATAAATATTCGTACAAATTAAGTACATTGATATAGGTATGTAAACATGAAAAGAAAATGGAAAATTAATGTCAAAAGGTTACTCTTTATTTATTACTCTTACTATTTCATCATCATCACTATTATCATCCTTCTCTATATCAAATATTTCGTTTGTTGGTGTTTTAAAAGTATTATGGAGTATAGGACGTAAGACAAATCAAATTGCAATGCCTATTTTATTTCTAGTTATTGAGAAAGTAATAAAAAAATAACCCTTCCTCAATCAGTTTAATGCGCACCAAATGCTTTGAAAATATATTGGCGGTCCACCTCCGGGACGATTTGAATGATAAAAGCTAAATATGAAATATATTAATTCGTGCGCAGGACATGTTCATCGAATTTTAAAATCTGGCTTTCTTATTTTAAAATAATACACACTTTTAAAAATTGTGTTACGAACGTATTACATAAGGGAGATAAATATACATAATATGAAATATTCCGAAAATTCATCCACCTATATTTATACATACCTAAAATGTATGTATAGCGTAATATTTTTTTCGCGTCTTGTAGCTAATGGGTTACATGTGGACTAAATAAATTACTTAAATGTATTAATACATACATCAATACATTTAATTCATATTTAAAATATCACAGACCTATGTTCTGAATAATAACAACTTCACAATAAGAATGTGTTCTCCTAATAAATAAATTACATTTTTCTTAGAGTCCACGTGGTTTTGTAAAAACAACACATGGACTGAATATATTTGCTATATAAATCAATTTACCGCGTAGTTTTCGTGCGTAGTCCACAAGGATTTCTCAAATCAACACGTGGACTACGTACTTAATTAAGTTTGCTATTTACAGCATTCTTTTTTTACCGCGTTCAGAAGGTACTTCATGGGGTGATTAGTTAATATTTAAAATAAACGTCGTTCTCACATGGACTGTTGCCAATAAAAAGACACACTGTGTATTTCTAGTTCACTTCAATAAATTGACAACTTCGCAGCTGTTATATTATATATTTGAATTATGTTTTAATTCATTGACCACATACATTCTAAATCTTTTATCTACTTATACACAAGTTTCTATTATAATTATTGTCTTTAATTCTATAAAATAATCATATTAAATTATCGAAATCAACATCTGAAAATGTAGAGAAATGCAACAAATTGACTATTGTAGAAATGAGGGTGTTTCAATTAAGTACAAAGAAAATAAGTAATATTATTAAAAATGAATACTAATTAAATGTATTAATTAGAAAGATATACATATAAAATCAATTTAATCGAAAAATATTATTATTGCGCCACCGGGATTCGAACCTGGATCTCTTTCCTAACCGGGGAAGGTGCTTTATCCAACTATGCTATAGCGACATTACTTAATATGTATATATTTCTTATTATTAAGGAGAACACATTCTTATTGTGAAGTTGTAATTATTTAGAACTTATATTATTCTTAATAATATAAGTTGTGTTAATGTGTCCAAAATTTAATAAAAATGAATTGATAATTTTGACGTCTGCAGTTGGTTTACTCAAAGGTATTTGTGATTCCGTAAAAAGAATGTAGATGGCTTTTAAATAATGGAACGACAGATGTATTAATTTGAAAAAGTATAACATATAGGTTCGAAAATTTGTCATGAAAAATACTGGCGCTATAATGGCTTCCCCGGATTGGAAATAGAGATCCAGGTTTGAATCCCGGTAGCGCAGAAATAATATTTTTCGACAAAATTGATTTTATATGTATATATTTATAATTAATACATTCAATTAGTATTTTAGTATATCTTTCTAATTAATACATTTAATTAGTATTTCATATTCTGAAGTATTACAACTTCACAATAAGAATGTGTTCTCCTTAATACAAATTAATAATTATAATTTAATTTTTAATAATGGTTTCAAACATTTTGGTTACTATGGAAGCGCCACTGTAGCGTTTTTTGGCTGTCGAATAGCCAAACGCGGTCTCTCTAATGTTTTATTAGATGACCTTATCTGACAGCGGTATCAAAACTATAATTACTCACCGGCGAGTTTGACAGACTGGCCGGTCTCGGAGCGGTGGAGAACTCGCCGCGCGAGTTACATCTTAGAAAAATTTAGGTCCGGCACGAAAATTCCTACCTGAATCGTCAACCTTTAAGGTATTTTTATTATTTGTTTATGTATATTTTAAGGAACTTATTATGTTTGCGAATCAAGTCCGATATTTATTTCGTTATTTTTTCCACCTTAAGGCAATCGATTTAATTCTAATGTATAACAATATTAGCATTTTGCGAAGATTACCTTAAAATCCTAGGATCCGTTAGAAATTTATCAAAACCTGATAATCTGTAAACACTATAAAAACTTTTCTATTAACCCATAAAAGAAACCGTCAACCGCGGTGTGGGAGGATGGGAATTAGGTTGTAGCATAAAACGTTACACAAAAATCGGTCAATATCTCTGCACGTAAGGTGTTTAAACATAAACGATTAAAATAAATTACTTATTCTCGTCCAATAATTATTTGTGGCATACGGATGCTGTTCACGTGTTCGTGTTATATTTTTCCATGGTTGTTATACAAAATATTTTATTTTAAATACTAATTAAATGTATTAATTTGAAAGATATACATATAAAATCAGTTTTGTTGATTCGAACCTGAATCTCTTTTCACACCGGTGAAGGTGCATTATCCAACTATGCTACAGCGACAGTACTTTTGACGACAAATTTTCGAACCCATATGTTACACTTTTTAAAATAAATACATCTATCGTTCCATTATTTGAAAGCCATCTACTTTTTAACTAAAATTTAATAAAAATTAATTGTTATTTCTGGCGTTTGCTGTCGGTTTACTCAAAAGGTATTTGAGATTCCGTAAAAACATAGTAGATGGCTTTAAAATAATGGAACGATGTATGTTTTCATAGCACAAGCCTTTAGCTTAGTTTTTTAAAAAATATATATTTTATTTTATTAAGGGATTTTGACGGTGTAAACATAATTGTAATAAACATAATTATTTAACATGTGATACTAATAATGAAAATCCATAAAAAATATTTGGATACATAAGTATGTTTAGATGAAAGAATGAGAAGGGTGGGGAGGTTGCAACTAATGTTGCGGTAAAGCGAGAGCAACATGAGTTTTTATAGATATAGTGAATGGCCAAAGTATAGATTGTGGTGGTTCATAAGATGAACCCTTTGAGCGTAGTAAGGCTAATGTTGAATAGGTCAATTTCTGTCAATTTCTCATTATGGTATTTGCGTACCCGTGAATGAATGAATTTTGTATGTAAGATGTTCTACTTCTGGGAATGTGGGAATAGTAAGAATATTAATGTGTGTTAGTTTAAAAATAGTAATAATATTAATGTGACATGTTTTCCGTGTACGCATCTCTATTTTTTAATTTTAAAATAAAGTCACCCAATACTTAAAATTACAATTTAACTATCACAAGAAATCTTTTTCATTTTCTTCAAAATCTGTTTTTTTATCATTTACCGCACATGTCTGTTGTATCTGATAATATTTTTTTAGAATAAGTATATGCACTATGATCAATAAATTTTATATAATATTATTACATTTTTAAAAAAACTGACATTAAAATTTAATTTGAACTAAAAAAATTTTTAAATAAGTTCACTGTCGTGACATATCCAGACAAAAAAATTATATCCTCATTCGTATGGGATCAATCGTACCTAAACAACAGTGATGCTAATGTACAGAAAAGTATACACCATAGATTCAAGTAGAATTATTGTGAACTATATAAGTATTTTAGTTTCGCTCTTTTCTAAATGTTGGTTTATTGAGATTAGTCTAAAGTTTTAGACCCAATTCCGTAATTATGTCAACTTAGTTGAAATTAAATATTCATAATTCACTTATGACGTAATATATAAATAATATATTAGTACTAATTATTTGCACTCTTGGGAATGTTGTTGTATAAAAAAGACAAAAACACTGATATAAATATTTAATCTAAAGAGTATTAAACAAATAATAGATATCTCAGAGATTAAGCTATTTTTAATTATATTTAATGGAAAAATATGGAAATATGAGTAATTACAGTGTGATAGTGTAGTAGTACTCGAAGCGTTTCAACATATTGACATATATACAACTTCCAAAAATTTGATATATATACAGATTGATTAATGGGTGAGAATGGTGAACGTTATATTTGTATAAATTGATCACTTAAGCCAGCCGAAGAAAGGTCGTAAGCCCTGTAATTACTCATACTTTCATATATTTTCATTTAATATAATAAAAAATAGCTTCGTCTCTATGAGATATCTGTTATTTGTTTAATAACAGTGCCTTTTTAGGTAAAAATCCAGTAATTGTGTGTTCATTAAACTGTTCTGAAAATGTTTACACCATTTTATGCTGGTCGGCGAATATAAAGTTTGTATGAAAAGCATTGATAATAAAACATCAATTTTGAAAATATTCTAGTGGTTATACAAAAACTGACTTGAAAAAACCGTTTTTAGAATTCCAATACATGTTTCCTTAAACTCGACTTAACCCGGTTTTCGAAGTTTCACAAAAAAGGACAAGTCAATTAAAATAGCAATAAAAGTTTCAAATTATTTAAACTTCATTTATTTATTATAAACACAGTTACAAAAAATTACTAAAATTTTATCCGGTATTCCTCTTCAGGAAATATGTTTTTAGAAAACACAAAACGTCCACTGATCGATTTCGCATAATTTTGGTAACGAAATTTCCTGAAATTGAAAATACTCTATCGCTGAATAATGAAGTAGGGTGTATAGTTTTTAAGGCATCGAATAGAAGATCAAAATTTTTTGTTGTTTTGTTTGTTGATATGGAAAATTCGGCCTACAGTGTTTTTGGCATTCGAGCTTTATTCAAGCACTATTTACTCCAAAACGTATGTGGTGTTTATTGTTTTGACGGTGATCACGTGACCAATACTAATACGTAATAAAAAACAGACTCGACGTTAACAGGACTAATTATACCTGCCCGGTACTCGAGAAGTGTATCCGAGTCAAAATGCATAACAAAAATAAACCTAAATTTAACATTTTAAACGTTCTCATAGATATACTGACAATTAAACTACATATTTCACCTCGTTTTATTTGTAACCATGGCGGTTTTAAGTCGAAATATATATTAAAAAATAATATTAATTCTAATATCCGTACTACCGGACAAGCCCTAGTAGTGAACATTAGTCGCCCTCTTATAGCGTGCTGGGCAAGCTGAGTATAATTAGCCAAGATGCAAACCTAAATCCTGGCAGAGATCGGCGCAGAGGCGATGAGTGGGAGATGCAGGACCCTATTGTATTCTCCGCATTATATTTTTTTCATTTTTTTTTGTATTTACATTTTTTTTCAATTAAATTTAGTGGAATTAACACCCACGTGTTTGTAAGTGCGACCGCTTATTGGAGGCGTATTGCAATAAATTTGGATCATCTGCATAAATATATTTTTAGTACATTTCTACAAAAATAATGTATTTACTACCAAAACTTGCAAACATTGTCACCTTAAAAAAATTTAACCAGTTCGTTAAAGTAAATTTGGTAACCGATCGTAAACTGTAATGTGATAGATAATCTGTGATTGTGTGATTGGCTTTTGTAACGATGATTAGTAACTGTGATTATCGTAATTCACATCTATCACTATCAAACGTTCACATACAAATGTTTTAATGTCTATATTTTTAAGTATTATAATATATAAACCGTATTTTTTTATGTATTGCGTCATTGAACTGTTAATGCTGTGTATATTATAAAATAAAAATAATTATGTCCGTTGACATCGTTTACTGAATTGGCCGACGTAGCCAGCCCACGACCTATCGCAGTGAGATGGCGACTGTCAAGTCCGGACACATATTGATGCTCGCGATACGTTATTCGGGGCACAGCGGCCATTTCATCGGTAGGATATTTGGACAGAGGCCGCGGGGCCAGTAGCTGTGAAATCGCGGCTAATAACACTTTCCTTCAATCATTAACGAAACACAATACAGTTAATCAACCGAAACACAGAGCAGAATACAAAAAAAAGTGATAGATTTCGTGATGATTATACTACTGACATGTCTAATAGCGGAGAGGATTGTCTAATAAAAAAATAAATGTATTCCTTTAAATTATAAACTTTTATTCAACGTCCCATGTGAGGTACGTTTATAATAATATAATCTATTGAATTTTGGTAGGTGATAATCGTTGATAACTATCTTCTCAACGTTATATTTGATATTGCTAAATTCATTGAGATTTATGAAATCTAGCATCAACTAATATCTTAAATATGAATTAAATATATTAATTATAAAGATATACATATAAAATCAATTTTATCGAAAAATATTGTTGTTGCGCCACCGGAATTCGAACCTGAATCTCTTTCCTAACCGGGGAAGGTGCTTTATCCAACTAAGCTACAGCGACATTATTTTTAGCGACAATTTTCGACCCTATATGTTACCTTTTTGATATTAATACATTTAATCGTTCCATCATTTGAATGTTAATTATGTTCTGAATAATTACAACTTCACAATAAGAATGTGTTCTCCTAATTAATATCTGTGCGTAGTGCTATGCAATGTTCCTTCTAAGGTGTGCGCGCGCACACTATTTGGCATTATAGCTCGCACACAAAGGTTGACGACTATATTGCTATATAATGTTTAAAATCACCAACATTTTGAATATTTATCTATCTTCCCCTACATAATGAGTTGTGAAATATGATATTTTTCATTGCGGAGAACATGTCCGAAGTATGCAGTTGATAGTTGTTGTTAGTTATCTTGACTTATTTATGCATCTTAAAAGATATTCGTTAGTAATGCGGTCAACCCATAGTAACTAGTACTGGTGTTGTAATTTTTTTCGTATTTTCTACCACTGCGCACAAATAATAGCATTGCTCCTTAAAAATGCACAAAAGAGCACACCGCGATCTAAAATTAGAGGTAACATTGGTGGTATGTTGTCATAATGGATTTCAGCTTTTGTAATCCTCGTGTACAGACCATGCCTCAGAGATTCGAGCACTCAAATGTTAAAAGTCCATTAACCATTAATGTTCTCTTCGTCAGTTAGATGAATTAGAATCACCACAGCAACTGAAACAAAATAAATATTTGTAATCCAATTACTTCTTGGTGACATTTGTACCCACGTGATCAGTCTCTGTAAATCGAACGTAGCACATACATACTGCACGTGTACACGGTAATAAAATTTATCACAACTAATCTGTACTGAGATAAATCTCCAAGACTTGTCTCGTCAAAGACAGTACAAACAAACATACTAAGACGTGCATAGACGTAACAAACACAAATAACTGCAAAATAATTGATGTTATTAAATTTCTAAATATTTTTTATACCCGTTTATTGTGTCTACTCTCAAGATGATGCGAGAACATCACATGGGTGTTTTATGAGTACGGTTCACTGGGGAGGAAGAAGGAATTATAATTTTATAATATTTAAAAAAAAAAAGAATTTGTTAAAAAACGGTTGGTTACGATTAACTTTGTGTAGATATTTATTTAAATTTATTTACACCCCATCCCGAATCGTTTTGAGAGTTGTATTGATTTATGAAAATATATATTTGTACACATTATATCCGAGCGATGTAACATTTATAAATAAATAAAGAAACTAAAATATTACTTACATATGTACATGCATGCTTATGTGTTCACTGTATATGTAAAATAAAATTTGATTTGTGTGTCTAGAATATTCACAAGCTTTTGGGAATCTCGCTCACGTAATCGTCATTAACCGTTCATATTTAATTCTACTATCCTTAATTATATTACACCAGAAACACAAGTTACCACTAGTACATATCGTACGTATACATTTGAATATTTATATTACTGTAAAATCAACAAATATCGTATTACTGCAGCCATGGCTGAGTGGACTAAAATGTCGGACTTTTTCTCTGGGGATACTGGATCTAATCTTTAACTTGCTAGTTTTTTTCGACCCCCATTTTCAAAAACAAACCGCGTTATTTAAAAGCAGACTTCTAAATAATAGCGGCCAGAGCGGCGAGACCCAGAATATAATTTGTTGCCAGGCGGCATGTGTGTGGCCGAAACTAATTAATTATTTTAATAATTTTAAGAATATGTCCGACTGGGTATTTGTTTTCGTTAAGTGATCAATTTTACTGTAGTAGACCTTTTTTGATATTAAATTATATCTTCATCATCGAACAGTAGACTTTGATACACGTTTTGGTTTTTTTCAGAAAAATAAAAATATAGCACAAATGAAATCTAAGTTTAGTGAGCGGGCACTTGCGGTGGCAGGCCCAAAAGCGTGAAACTCTTTACCCTCCGTCATAAGAAACAATACATCAAAAGACTATTTAAGAAAATACTAAAAACACACAATTTCAAAAAATCATTTCCATAAGTTCGAATAACAATTTTTAATTTTAAACACAAAGATAATATAGGACTATTAACAGTTTGTGTAAAGCGCCCCTGTGACGAAATTTTTTATGAAAATAAATATTCGATATTATTATTAAATAAATCAATCAGAAAGATATACAGAAAAAAACCTTAAAACAGAAAAAATATTTGGTTGCTATCGAAATTCGAACATGAAACACTACCATATTCGCTATATCAACACGTTTCCGACAAATTTTGAACTTATATTCTGTAGAATTTTTAATTGGTGCATTTATTATTCCAAGTTTAAAAGCAATTAACTTTATATTGCGACGAATCCCAAATACATTTAAGTAATATCAATGAACTATGTTGAAATTGCAACTTCACAACAAAAATATGTTCTCATTAAAAATATTTTTTTTGCTATATTGAGGCTTGATGGTTTTATTCATATTCTCGTCCTAAATTATTCGCTTGTATGAACACTACCTGTTTTGGCATCATACCTCAGTACACAGGTGACCTCTAGCTACGTGTTGGCGATACATTGTCTGAACTACCTGGCTGTGCTGGCGGCTAATTAGGGAAGCTAGACGACTAACTGGTAGCATTTCTAAATGCTCGGTTGTGTTATTAGCTATTAGGCTACAGTTACATACATTTGCTTGTGACGTAGCGACGCAAAATACCTACGCGGGCGTGCGGGGTTGTTTGCAACTTGTAATTTTAATGAAACTGGCTGATTTATTTTAATTAACCCTGCGATGCTCGTGGAATAAATCCAACATTATTTAAATTTTTCATTATAGTATTTATTTATAAAATATATATATAATTGTTTTTATTTATAAGTGATAATGTAAAAATCAGTTTAAAATCAAATAGTCATTAAAAATATATTGTTAATAAATACATCATGGTATTATAATGCATTTGATTTTTCTAGATTACGATGTAGTCACTGTTTAGAGATGTATCACATCTGATGGAGACCACCATATGTCAATACTGAAATGAAAGAATGAGGATGAAAATAGTTACTCAATCAGGCTTATAACGTACCTGATTGTCTATTTATAATTACTTTTGTAATCTTACCTTAAATACTAATTAATTTGAAAAATGTTACACATAGGTTCGAAAATTTGTCGTCAAAAGTACTGTATGCTGTAGTATAGTTGGTTAATGCGCCTTCCCCGGATCGGAAAGAGATCCAGGTTCGAATCATTTTATCGAATTAATACATTTAATTAGTATTTAAAATATCACAGACCTATGTTCTGAATAATTACAATTTCACAATAAAAATGTTTAATTTTTAAGTAAATGCAATTACTGATGCATTGCATGCAACATAAAAATGTATACAGTAGTAATATACATCTTTACTATATTTATTTAAAAATATCATACCTGCATACTTTATATATAATTTTAAAAGAATGAAGAATCAGTCATTTATTATAGGGAATCATGGCCATCCTCTTCACATCGAAGTCTTCCAATTATTATAAACTTTAAGGGACTTAGTTCATTAAACATATTATTGTAGCATCTATGCCAAAAATACATTTTCTAAAACCAGCCCAAAGATACGCCTCAATACTTTTCTATCAATGACGTCCAATATACGTTCGTTCTTTCTATCAAGCATCCATGTCTTAGACGCATTTGTAAGTAATGTCAATTAAAATAGTAAAATGGCATATTCATTTCTTCTAATGAATAGTAGGTATTATTTGAAATAGCGGTACAGTGCCCGCCTAGTCAGACAGAGAATAAGTTATCATCCTCATTTGCCAGCAAGACAGATCAATCATTTATAATACAAGCTTAACTTTATCAATTGTATTATCATCGACCATGTGTTAAATGTATTCTATACACGTAAATTTCTGTAAGTGATAATGTTAAATTATAATATGTATATTATGAATATCTACAATATTATTTATTGCGGCTAATCAACTTTCACGTATCTGACAGAAATACTAGAATCATTTCACCTTATTACTGTAACAATACTGGAACAGTTGCTCAGTTTAATTCTCCATACACAGAATTCATAACTTGTGTAACGAGCATGCGAATATTGCTGATGCACGAAACATAACATTATCGAAATACAGAGGAATTTTTACATATTTATTTATAACAGGCAGATTGAAGGACTGATTTGAGACCAACACAGGCTACAAAGAATGTTAATTAATATTTACATTTATAAATAAAAAAATTGTCGAATTTTTCTTTTATATCAAGTCGAGTCATAAATAACTTCCGGTGCAGGTACGCTGAATCTATTGTTTGTATTTATTCACTATAAGCCAACGGAACAAACGAGTTTTTGCATTCAATAAAGATTCACATAAAGGTTCTGTTAGTCTTATGACAACTATTTAGTATGGTGCACGTTACATTAAAGTGTTGCACCTAACCCTTAAAATGAGGGTGCATATTCGTAATGTGATATTTTGTGAATTGAAACAAGGCAATAGTGCTACGGCGACAGCTGAAAAAATAAGCAGTATATATGATGAAGGACTAATAACCGATCGGGCACCCAACCATATCCGAAAACAAGCATTCGTGGAAATAATACTTTTTTGTAAGTATGGTAAGATCGAGTATCACGATTATTACAGATACATACGTATAGCAGTTGCAAATATTTCAAGAGAAACTCCACGAAAAGCGTCCCGAACTGGTCAATCGCAAAACATCATTGTTTTACACGACATTACGAGACTACATGGGTGACTCAAGAAAATATTCTTGAACTGGTCTGTTTTACCGTGTCCACTTTACTTCCCAGATCTTACTCTGACAGACTACCACCATTTCTGTTCCGTAGATAACTTTTTGAATGGAAATATCAAGCTGTCGAAAACTTCTTCTTGTCCAAACCAACCAAAATGTATAAGTAAGGAATTGATAAGCTACCAACCAGTTAGATGGGAGACGGTCATACATAATACTGGTGAATACATAATCAATTAATAAAATTTTGTTATTTTATGAAAGTAAAATAAATATCTGAAATTTTTTTATTTATGACTCGACTAAAGTACATTGAATTACTATGTAAATATGTACATAAGAATTAGATTTTTAAAGGTGGTTCTTGAAAAAATTTCTATAGTTGGTATAATTTTTATTTTCTACATTGTTATTTACTGTGTTTAATAATTTTAACTATTATCATATACACTTACTGTTTTCATCCTATATTTTTCGTTTTTATTTTACGTCATGTATTTATTGCTGTAATAGGTGTATGATGTCATGTATGTCGATGTAGTATAAAAGGCTCAACTGAAGCCGTTAATTTAAATAAATATTCATTCATTAAGGTTGTATGATTTCACATCTCACACATTTATTTCTATCTGTTTTAAGGAAATAAATAATGTGTAGCTACTTGTAATTATATTTTTAATGGCCGACCCCCGCGGTGAAGCAACCCTTCCGGCCAAGGGGCGACATTTTATAATAGTTGTTCCTTTTTTCTTACCCGCTTATAAAAAACTGTTTCGGTTTTTATCCCAGCGGCCACATGGCGTGCCGAGTACTGGACGTGCCGCTGTAAGCTAATTGCGAACAAATTGCCATGAAAAAATCCCCCTACCGTGTTTTTTTCCCGCTGAAATGCACCCCCGCAAATATATACCAACCCCCATCTCCACCCGCCCAACTATCCTAGCAATGTATTTTCATAATTTGCATATTGTCTAGTTTTTTATTGCATAAAATTATTCAAATAAATGTTAATACCTTTGCCGGATTAAATATAAAACTTGCCCTAGTGCAAAATATTTAAAATTACATTTTACTTTATTTTATCATCCGTGGTATATTTTAATGAAATTTTCATATATAAATGTAATCATTTTATACTATATTAGTTTTACCATTAAGGATATTATAAATTTTCAATACTAATTTAATGTATTAATTATAAACATATACATATAAAATCAATTTTGTCGAAAAATATTGTTTTTGCGCTACCGGGATTCGAACCCGGATCTCTATTTCCAATCTGGTGATTTCATATGTATATATTTATAATTAATACATTAAATTAGTATTTAAAACATTACAGACCTATGTTCTGAATAATTACAACTTCACAATGAGAATGTGTTCTCCTTAATAAATTTTCAAATGTATTATTTCGAAATGGTAAAACCTCTTTTCTAACATATGATATAAAATTACTGCATTATTTAATCATTGAGGTAAGTACATTTTTCATATAAAAATATTTACGTGTTTTTCTTTTCATTTATTTCAACTGGTATGATTATTCTTTTTTATACTGTACAAATACACATTGTCTCCTAACTGATTCTAAACCTTTGCTAATTCCCTTTGTAAGGTCAACCGATAGGACTAATATTTGCAGAGACTGGATTTGTTTTATGACAGTCTGATGATGAAGTTTACCCTAGGAAGTCATTCAATAAAATAATTACAACGATTTCTAAAAGGCTGTAAAAATCCTACATATTCACATTACCGGCGTGCAATTAATATATTTAAATAAGCCTTTTAAATAATCAACCCCAATTTTTGTTAAATAAATTGAAAATAAATATTTACCTCACAATATTCCTAAAGCATTTATTATATTATTGTTTAGGATGATGATTAGAATATTATCATTTAACAACTTAAAGTATTTTTTATTTAGCTTGTTTAGTGATGTTCAACATAGTCTGAATGAAGATTTATTTTATTTAAAAAAATATATCTTGTAAATAACCCCATTTTCACAAATGCGAGTTTTATGTATAGGTAAAAAAAATCTCCGTGCCATGTTAAACTTTATATAAAAGGTAAATTTAAAAAATATTTAATAGTAAAAATGCCTTTTGGCTCAACCTTGAATTACTCACATTTCAATATGTCATAATATTTTATCAGAATTTTTTTTAAATTTTTTTTTTCGTTTTTCCTAATATAGGGCTTATGGCGTTCGGTGGGCAATGCCACTCAACGCTCTCTAGGTGTAAATATTAAATATATGTAATAATGAAATATGCTGCCTTCTAACATAACTCGAGTGAATGTATCTGATTTAAAACTTTTAGTAATAATAATAATAATATTACAATTACATTTTCAGAATAACAAGCATTTGAAAAATAAATAATATTTCAGTAAACAGCGCAATAATCCAGCTTGTAAATAAGATTTGCCGATTTTTCAAGCGTTCAAAGAAAATATAATAACATTTAGGTTTAGTACCAATTCGTACAAATTACAGCGAGGCACACTCGCTCATCTTTGAAGAGACACGATAACAGTAGACGTGGCTAAGAATGATGCCTTAAAATATATTTGACAGCACAAATCATTTACCCCATATAATAGAAACACGTATCATTTGTAAGAGGAACATCTCATTTCATGCAGGCGCTCAGAGCGAGTACTGATCCGTACTGGAGATCGCCAAACGGCTAAACGCAGTTCACATTTTCAACTTTGTGATTATTAATTCTTAAATTTAAAATAGTGCTCGGTTTAAAATACAAATCAAAATAATACAAAAATGGTGCTAGATATAGTAGATACTGCAGGATCACGACCATTATTTTGAATTGATAAAATAGTAAAAGTAACAACTATCTTGATAGATTGAATCTTTAGCCCTTTTTTTTAATAAAATATATATTTTTAAACATAATCAGTAATTTTATATATAATTCTTTTTACGTTTATTTCTTTTCTACATATTTTTTGACTTCAGATACAAATTTATAACAGACTGTATTTTTTTTAATTGTGATGGGGAAATTGTTAAAACATTTGATGCCTTGATAAATATAGTGATTTTGGGTTGCGGTATATTTTAGTTTTGGAATATCAATTTAGTCTCTAAATCTTTTTGATCGGAATTAGCTTCTAATATTTAATTTATTTTTAATTTTAAAAATTTGGATAATTGATTTTTTTTTGTATGTGTCTATTATTTTTGGTACTTTGAAATCTGTGAAGAGTTGGATATTCGGATAATCATTTTTTTTAGAATTAATTATATCATCATTTTTTGAGTGATTTCTAATTGTGATATTGAAGTTTGATATGCTCCTCCCCATCTAATAATACCGTATTATATAATAGTACCGTACAAACGTGTAATATATTATTTTTAGATTTGTAAGTGATAAGATATTTCCGAGTCTTAAAAATATGTAGACAGTTTTCCTTATTTTGTTTGTTAGATTAATAATATGTTCTTTCAATTTGAGTTTGTTATCTATTATGATTCCTAGGTACTTGATACAGTCTTTTTCTTCAATTGATGAACATTGATCACAAGAGTACAGGCTTTGGTGTGAATTTTAATAATAATTTTAGTGTTATCTTTCTGTCAAATTGCAAATCGTACAAAGTATGTTTTATCAGTATTAATTAATAGTAGGTTATCATCCGTTTACTTTTTTATGGTATTAATATCCTCATTTCCAGATGTATTAGACGCAGTCCAAATTTTTTCATTAATTATTAGTACTGTATCGTCTGCATAAGATATTATTTTACCATGTAATTTAAGTTTAAATATATCATTAGTATAAAATAAATAACAATGGTCCAAGTACCGTACCTTGTGGCATGCCAAAGTTAGTGGTTTCATATGTGCTATTGTGTCCATTTATTTTTAGTTTGTGTTTTCGGTATGCTAAATATCTTGGGTCTCTAAATATACCAATGCATTTGTCACTGTCATCTACATGTTTGTTTATTATTGAACTTATTTTTTCAATAGCATCTTGTGTGCTAATTTTTTCCATAAATCCAAATTGATTCTCATTTATGATGTTATTGCTACGTACATATGACATGAGCTGTTTTTTAACAATTTTTTCGTAGTTTTAGGCTATGTTGGAGATAATTGATATGGGTCCGAAATTTATAATGTCTTTTTTATTTCCTATTTTAAATATTAGTGGGATAAAACTATGTTTACAGTTAGATGGTAATGCTCCATTTTGAAGGCTAGTATTTATAATATGAGTTATAGGTTTAGTAAGAGTTAATATATTTTCTTTAAGTATTTTTGTTAAGTGTCGTAGCCAAGGGTGTTATTATTTTTTAAGTTATTTATGTTTTTTATAATATAATTTTTAGTTATAGTTTGGAATTCAGAAAGATATTCATGGGTGCAGTTTGATAGTGCGGTTAATGTTTCAGCATCAAAATTTGATGATATTTTTTTTTCCCACATTTGAAAAGCAATTATTACAGATATTTAGTGACTTATAAATCAGCGTTGATGATAGTATTTTCATAATCAATTTCTTTTACATTTATTTTCTGTTTTGTCTTTTCGGTTATTTTATTTATTTTAAATATGAATTAAATATATTGATTAGAAAGATATACATATAAAATCAATTTTATCGAAAAATATTGTTAATGCGCCGCCGGGATTCAAACCTGTATTTCTTTCCTAATCAGGGAACGTGCATTATCCAACTATGCTACAGCGACAATATTTTTAGCAACAAATTTTCGTTCCATTATTTGAAAGAGCCATCTATCTTTTTTTTACAGAATCTCAAATACCTTTGAGTAATCTGATAGCAGACACCAGAATTATCAATTCATTTTTATTAAATTTTAGACACATTGTTACAACTTTATTATTAGGAGAACACATTCTTATTGTGAAGTGTAATTATTCAAAACGTAGGTCTGTGATATTTCAAATATGAATTAAATATATTAATTAGAAAGATATACATATAAAATCAATTTTATTTTTATAATGGAACGATTAAAAGTATTAATATCAAAAAGGTAACATGTAGGTTCGAAAATATGTCGTTAAAAATATTGTCGCTGTAGCATAGTTGGATAATGCACCTTCCCCGGTTAGGAAAGAGATCCAGGTTTGAATCCCGGTGGCGCAACAATAATATTTTTCGATAAAATGGATTTTATATGTAGTGGTCAGTTATATTTGTTTTCAAAATTATTGCTGCCAGTTTTTTATGTTATTTATGTTTACATATGGTCATGGCAAGATAGACGTTGACTTTTTTTGCATCGAGTATAGTTATTTATGCATGCTTTATCAATATAAGTATAATAATCCAGAAATTTTAATATTTTTAGCTTTTAGGAATTAAGAGAATATAATATTATTCCACTTTACATTTTTTAAATACATACGTAGTTCCTTAATTTATTTCTTCATATACATCACACCTCTAATATTTAAGTATTTATAATGTCTATTTACAAACTTTAGTTATGCTAAGGCATGCAGTAACGCAGGTCTACCTACCTCCTGTAATATGTACATAAATATGCACAAAATTAAATTTATGCTTATAATAAATGTATACCTAATTTTTTATTTTAAATAGAGATGCGTACACAGAAAACATGTCACATCAATATTCTTACTATTTTCTAATCTAATATCTTGATGGTGTCCTGGAACGCGGCGCGAACCCCCAACCACAAAATCACTAGGCAAGTCTCTTAACCATTACACCAACAAGCTACTCACTACACTATTTTAAAGCCATTTAATCTAGTAAAAGAATTATAATTTTAAATGATTAAAAAACTCTAATTTGTTACAGAAACACGAGCATGGCTGCGTACGGGTATTTTCCATTATTGTATAGTATCCATAGGTTAAAATCCCGCTGATGTAGTCATCCACCATCAGTCCATAGAGTAACTAATTTTTAATTTTACGCTGCATCACCTCTAAAACGTTTTCCACCCAGAAACACTAACATGGCGCCTCTATACTTCAAGAACTCTGCATCTCAGACAAATTTAATGGTAGACGTCAAATTTTCAGGTCAGTCTCTATTTCAGCTGCAGGAAAGGTTGTAAAACCGATCAGCCAAGTCTAAGTTTAGTGGTAATAAAGAGCAGTGCATCAGAGACATTATCTAAAAGGGGACTGAAAACGCATCTTTTCACAAAATCGTATCAATAAGTTCGATTAACAATTTTTGATTTTAAGTACTAGTGAAGAACTGAACGGTTTACGTGTAAAGCGCCCTTGAGGTGAAGTCATTTTACGAAAGTGGCGCTATGACAATTATTATCTATTAGAATTATGTTATTATTATTACGAACTCTTTATGCTTAATAAAAATGTGAAAATCGCTCGGAGCAAGGTCCGAACTATACAGTGGATGATCAAAAAACTTCCAGCCAAATTTGCTCAAGGCTTTACTGGGCAGCTAGTTTTGGGCACAATTGCCTTATTTCTTATAATTTTTAAATTACACCTAAACATCTAATGCTCTGAAAATATAATTGCAGAATATGCAGTTTAATTTTTCAAACTTTTTACTTCAATTCTAGTATATATATATATACTTTGCACCCATTTCACAATTTATATAAAACCTGGGGGACCAAATGCCAATACTATAAAGTCAACTGGATTCGGCGATCCAGCGAAGTCATTGGGGTGTCTTGTCCCGACTTTTATCTAACATCCCTCCGTTGGCTGTTCATATACCATTAACTATGCATAAAGAGCGAGTGAAAATTTGCCATTCTCATGACTGCCTCGAGGGAACAAGCGAGACGTCACGCGACTGGGCGGAAGAGTGTGGGGCGGGGACGGGGTGACTTCTTAACATTCGCGAAATGTTGTCATCTGCAACAAGATTTCTGTATCCAGAGGATTGACGATGAAACAAAAACAACCCTGCCATGTTTCATTAAACTGAACGTCACATGTTTAAAACTGATCATGTACCTACAATGAGGTATTCTAGAATGAAAGTAAATGGTTCTAGAACCTCATTCGTTATAGTACTTGTTCGTTCTAGCATACATTGAAATAAATGTATTTAGAGGTAATCCGTTTCAAACCCACATCTTAGAGCAAAATTGCCATTCCAAGCAATCATTATAACAGGAAAATATAATTCAAACTCATAAATATAACTATTTAAATTAAATTAATTTTATAAAAAAAACATTCAAGTCTCCGACACGCCGAGACGTCATTTGCAAGTGTATGCATTGGCCAATTGTATTTTCCTAAACGGTTCACTGTAGCATCCTGGTTTTATTGCTAACAACTGTTGTAACATTTTTTTTGTTGTATTGTTCATTGTAGTACATTTAAATGTATTTGGTTCCATGATTACTGTATATATTGTATTAATACGGAAAAAAATGGTTAGTTTTAGTCTACAGGCTCTGGTTCATATAAAATTACTTTTCTATAGTTTGTTTACTTAGTTATCTTAAATTGAATTCGGAATTTCATACCCAGGGTATAATTAATTAATAAATATCAGATCATTGGGACGAAGCTATTTTTTCTATATTTTAATGGAAGATATATAGAAATATGGGGAGTAATTACAGGGCTTACGACCTGTCTTCGGCTGGCTTAAGTGATCACTTTATACATATATAACGTTCACCAATTCTCACCCCTCAATTTCTATATTTATCAAGTTTTTGAAAGTTGTATAATATATATGGTATTACATTGACTCGCTTCGAGTACGACTACTCCATCGAGAATCTATGGAATAAATTTGATCATTCTTTTTTCCTTGAAACAACATATGTCAACTCAATGAGAATTTGATTTTTGTTGAAAATTATTTAAAGCAATATTCTTTATATGTAAAATGTTTTTAACACATTATACTAGAATACGCCCGAAAAAAATCAATATTTTTCAATTTTTTATATATTTTTCTTATTTTGACCAGTATATTATTTAACTTTTTAAAAATATGATTAATGAGTTCGCACCACAGATAAAGCATACCTACTGAAATGCCTATTGTCCGGTTTTCACATTGGTTACATGTGTATGTCACTGAAAATATCATTCTTTTAGGAATCATAATACACATAATACGGTACATAATATAATAATAAATACATAATAAAAAATGTCAGTTTACATACATTTCATCATCTAAGTCGTTGTCAATTTGGGAAACTCACTTTTAACTTTACCGCTAAAGTGGATGAAAGTCTCGTCCATAAATAACATAATGTTTAAATAATTGTTATTAGAAGCATTAGTTAAAAAAATCATGCTGCCATGTAAAATATATTTCTTCCAGGATTGAAGAAAAATTTCGAAAGTATAATTATAAAATCAAAAATAAAATTTAATATAGCATATAAGCATAACTTTGTGAATTTTCGCATTTGGGACAAGTAAAAAAAAATACAATTTTTAACATTCACTAGAATATTTTTATAAATTACATGTATAAGTCGAAAAATATATAGACAATATATACACCGGGACTCGAACTCATACATTTCTCTTGCCGGGAGAATATGTCACCAATTACACTATGTCAAGTACATTCCTTTTATTATGGTGAGGTATCTATTATTTACAATTTAATTAAATACTAATTTAATGTATTAATTATAAATATATATATATATATATATATATATTATGTATTAATATATATTTAATGTATTATAATTAATATTGAAAACATCACAGACCGTCTGTTTTGAATAATTACAACTTCACAATAAGAATGTATTCTCCTCAATACAATTTAATTGTTCCCAGAGGTAACTAAATATATTTTATTGATCTATTATAGATTTTTCTGCTTATTGAGTGATTATAATGTATACAGATTTATAAAAAAATTACGTTTTCATTAAAATATTTTTAACAATCATTTGTATATTTGTAAAAATTACTAAGTTAAGAGGAAAAATAAACATATCTACGTGTTCGAAACGTTATAATCTTAATTTCAAAGTATCCTTCGAAATTTGCAAGTATTCCTCCCGGAAATTCGTCACAGGGGTGCTTCTGATGCGGACGTGTGTGGAGCGGGGAGGGGTGTAAGGAACGGGAAGAAGAGGGAAGCAGAGATAATATGTGCGAGAATGTTTGTCGGAAACCAAAAGCAATTTATCATAATGGAAATAGAGGATAGCGTTGTCATACAAGGAAGTCATACCGCCAGACATGGCTTGCTCGTGTGGTTCGGTTCTATTATGGATTAACCTCTTGAATTATTTTGTACTCATACATTACTAAACGGAACGCTTTTGCTAATGTTATATGTAAGTTCCATATTCTATATGAGAATAATTTTAAATTTCAGTTTCAAGGACCCGTTTTAGTAGTATGCTTTGCAAATTAACAAACCTTATCGATATTTTAAAAGCTTACATTGTAAGCGTACGATTTCAATTACTATATTGTATTTAGTCACACGCTTTAGAACTTCAATTACTATTTAAATCTAGTTTTTTTTAAATAATACTAAATGCTATTTTTAGCCTAATAATCCTATCAATGTGTATTTTTTTGGCTTTCGAGTTGCGACAGTATAACGTGAAATCTATTGCTTCACTATTCTTGGAGAAAAATGCCCTTGAAATATATTTTAACAAATTTTATATTAAGTATTGCAAATGACCATTTGTATCACAATTTTAGTGAGCAATGAAGTTATTAAATAAACTTATAAATTAATGATGAAATGTAAAGTTCCACAAATTATCAGACGTATTATAATGTAAATCTTTTAAGCTTGGTAGAATGCAGAACTTTTATATTGATTGTTGATTTAAAACGAGAAAATCGTGATCTGAATCAATCTGAAACGTCAGTCAGAAATAACTGATGAATAATCGTTGTAATTATTTAAAGATTATTGCACAAAGTAAAAATATAGATTTAGTGGAATTTATTACTAATGTGTATGTATAAAATGTTTTTTAAGATTTTTTTGTAGAAAAACAGTAGATTGGAGTAAATAGATTTTTACGTTTACTTTCTGTTACTGTTAAATCTTAAATAATATTCCTCTCGATTACGTTTATTGTGTTCATTCAAAAATTTTATTAAAAAATATTCATAATCTTAAACGTACCTTCATATTACAACCCTGGTGCGTTTGCCTTTCATCCGGTTGACAAGACGTTGATTGGTTCCCATTGGTTGCTTAACAAGCCTCCATAGCTGTCGGCGAGCAGCGAGTAACAGGATAACATCAAAACGGGGAGAAAAGGGATTCACTCCACATTCTGCAAGGCACTTTCATATTTCCTATTCAAGACTGGAAACATCGATATGGGCTCCTGGTACTTTAAATTAGGTATGCTTAGATTTCTTGTATGATTTAACATGTATTCAAAATATTTACACATTTTTTGAGATATGTAAGCAATTATTATTTATTAAAAAAAATAATCATACCAAATTCTTACAAAAAACCAAAGGACAGCATTAAAAATATCAAATATTATTTTCAGATTGATTAAAAACAAAATTGAGAGAATCGTTTACGTTAATTCAAACTTAAATTGATGTATTCAGTTAACTAAGATTTATATTACATGTTCAAATAGTTTTATTTAAATTTACTTTACAAGCCTTGTGGAGCTATTGCCATCTCTTTTGCATAGTTTCAGTTTTCTATGTCTCAGACCTTCTTGCCCGACGTTTCGAATCCTATTGCAGAGTCAATCCGTCAGGCCCATCATCAGCAACATCTATCTCGATGATGGACCATGCAATGAGATCCGAAACGTCGGCCAGAGACGTCAGAGACATACGGCATAATAGCCCAGAAAACTCCATCTGAACAATTATGAACGACCGTTTGAACCAAAGAATACAATTTTACCGTATATTATTTTCGTTACGCACATAAATACGTATGTGTGACAAAGAATTACTACTAAGTTAACATTTGTAAGGTGGCGCGATATAAAATATGTATTCGTATTTTTGAAATACTAAATAAGAATATTCAATATAAAATTCATATTCATTTTTAAGGAACCCACATAATAAATAAATAGTAACGAGAAAAAATGCTACTCTTGACTCACTGGTGTGATTGTTATTGGTATTCGATAATGTCAGTGATTGAAAACTGTGACTGTGATCACAGTTTTATTACTAATGTGCGAACGCCGCACAATATCACATTACATGAAATAAATAAATGAGAAAACATAATTTTGGGCGTTTTTATTTATATTATTAAAACTTCATTTGCGTAAATAACTTATTCTAGCATAAATAATTAAAATAAATCAAATTTAATATCATCACAAAGGTAATGAAAAGGCAAAAAAAAATTTTTTTTTCGGGTCAAATCTCAGAAAATATGCTTAAAACGAATTATAACTTTTCTTATTATAATTATATTTATAAATTTTTTCATAAATATTTTCGACTCAAATGCGCACGCGCTGAATCACGGTTCAAAACCAAATATCAACAAGTAATGTTATGACTGATCACGGTTTATTTACGCATGCGCGAAATCACGGTTAGCAATCACTGATATATCAAATATAAACACTCGAACACTTGAATATGTATAATCACGATATATCCTGATATCCAATCACTAATAGTGAGTGCGACTCAAAGGTCTCAGTGATTGACTCACAGTTTGTGATTTTGAACTCATCACTACTACTTAATATCATGTTATTTTTTAATTTGATGTACTTATTTTCTACCACTTCTGTACCTTGTATAATTTACACTGTGTACACCATAAAGGGTGTTTTTTTTTAGAGGTTTGTTTTTCGAATTTGCAACACGTTTTCCAGCGACAGCCAATTTGACAGCTGACAACTAATTTGTGCTCAATTATGTTTACCATTTCACCATGAATAGACTCAAGCCAGAACAATGCTTGCAAGTTGTGCAAATTTATTTCGGAAATCGTGGTTCAGTTCGCGAAACTTACCGTGCGTTACGTCCATTTTACGGTCGACATAATCATCCATCCGAGCAAGTAATTCGAATAACCATGGATCGGTTTCGCACCATGTATACTCTAATTGATAATATACATCCGTAGAGACGTCATACAGTGCGCACCAAAGAAGCTGTTGTTTTTTCAAAAATTATGCCGGCCAGAACGTTACTGTCAATGGAGAGCGCTATAGATTCATGATTAATGACTTTTTCGTTCCTCAATTGAATGGTATTAATGTGGAAGAGCTGTAGTTCCAACAAGATGGCGCAAAATACTACACAGCGCGCGCCACAATCAATTTATTGAAGGAAACATTAGATAAGCGCATAATTTCGCGTAATGAACTTGTGAATTGGCCTCCAAGATCGTGTGATTTAACACCTTTAGATTATTTTATGTGGTAATATGTAAAGTTGCTAGTCTATTCCGATAAACCAAAGACGATAGATAACTTGGAAGCCACCATTCGTCGCGTTATTGCCGATATACGGTCCCCAGATGCTCAAAAAAGTGGTCGAAAATTAAACTTCCGGATTGCGTTTTATTCGAGCCAGCCGCAGCGCTCATATGCGTGAAATTATATTTAAACATTAATGGCATAAAATTATCTTTCCAATAAATCCGACACAATGGCCATTACCACGATTTCATTTTAAAGTTCTATATCTCTAAAAAAAGCACCCATTATTATGCGCACCTGAATATTAGATCAGATTGTTATATTACGATCTTAACTTCATTCAGTCTGCTTCATTTTATCGCGCCATTTTCTAATTTAGCTGGAATTCCTATATTAGTTAAGATGGCTAAAAAAAAAGCATCGTGAATAAATCAAATATGCAATAACATATCGTATTCGGCTTATCTGGTACTTACCAGTGTAGGACGAGCCAACGAGGTATCGAAAAAGCGGCCGGGTATATAATAGGCTATCACAGATTACCTTATAATAGCCTGTACCAATCTCGATTTGATGGGTTTCATCTTGAAAAATTAGACCAAATTAGATAATCATCCATTGCCGACCGTTCGACAGACGGGCGGGGCTGGCTTTAAACTAGTTCTACCTATTATAAATTACATAATAGTCATGTTGGGCTGTTATGTAAGATCGCTATTGCCGTAGGAAGGATATTTCTTCGTGATTTTGTTATAGCCCTAGTCTAAGTGTGTATAAAGCAATACTTATTTAACAATGTATACGTAGTAATTGAAATACAAAAATATATATATATATTAATCAACAATTTATTTACAGAAATTTCAGGAAATAGTGGATAAGGCAATCGGTTTCTGTAATCAAGTTTCGAATTGACTGTAAAATTGTATTATTGTGTATATCGATAAAAAAGATCGCTCAGGTGGTTTGATCATTTGGAACGGATGAACGAGGAGAAAATAGTATGAAAGATACGCAAATGTTGATGGCACTGGAAATAGAGGACGTCCGCGGAATACTTGGCACGACCAGGTAAACCATAATAGATACTGGATGATATTCTTGTTAGAAACTTCAATAATCCACGAGCTTGTATGAAAAAATGTATGAATGTGGATGAGGCGAAAATTGTATGTCAGGATCGAAGAGTGTGACGTTCTGTCCTCCCTACCTACCACTGCGGAGACACGGCGTGATGGTAAGTACATGTATTTAATTTACAGAGCTCTTTCTCCTTTGTTACATTTTTTTAAAAATATTTTTATCTTTGACGATTAAGGTAATCATGAATTCTTGGTCTACATATTTGTATTTTAAATATATATTTCACATTTGCATTATTATGAATACGTGCGCTATTTAATTTTGTTATTTTACAAAACAATATATATATATATTTTCTGTTCTGTATTAAATATTATTTTGTCTCTAATATACTGTTACGCATCAATTTAATTTAATGTTATTTATTTATGAATTATCTATTCATTCTTATAACGTCTACTTTATTATCGGAATTAAGTGTAAAATTCTAAATTTCCACCGAGCACAAACTTAAGAGAGTTGAAACGATAATTAATAATAGTACAAAGAGTACGTTTATTTTTTAAATAAAAAAATTACCAAACATTAATCAATTTTATTGCTGTCTCTCATTCAATCTCATTCCGATCACAGGTTATTTCAACGAAAAAAATATCTAATCGTGTCGAAGTAAATGAAGTTCATGTTAAACCAATCAAACTGCCCGGTACCCACCTAGTACCCGGTGATCAAGATTGATCTCAATGGACACACCGCATTCACGCCTTTAAGCTATGAGACGTACCTACGGATGAGTTTCTTCTAGAGGGGGCGAGATTCATCTTCCTGTTCTTCTTTTAATCTCCCGCCTGACTTCTATTCGCCGAGTCTGCAAGCAGAATTACGAGACACATTTTTTATAAAAAATTCCAGCATTAAACTCGTCCATAGAAGCGTTTTAAAAATACATAACCAGATTGCAAAATAACTTATCATGTCACCTTATACAATTTAATAAAATTACGCGATATATTAGGGATAAATGGTTGGAATTTAATATGTATTCGGTCTTCACATTAAGTCCTTAATTTCACCACAAAGCCATAGAAAACCTGAGTTAAATTAAAAAGTATATTTACCTATATATTTAATAATCTAGATTTTACCACTCGTAGGTAGGTACCTAACATGTTAATGTTTAAACAATGGTAGTGTATTTTGAAACAATTGAATATTATCGTATTCAAATGTTTTTAAAAACCAAAAACGCTAAATCTATTTTTAATTTTATATAAATCTCGCGGTTTCGAGGCAATGTACTCGTATACATGAAGATATATCTATTTGATAATAATTATTATAATCTACTGAATTAACTAACCAATTTCAATGTTTTTCCTATTTACAAAGTTTAGGCAATCCTATATAAATATTTTGCATAGAGTAAAGTAAATTAACTCCTGGTTTATAATAATTACATTATGTTTGGAGAATTTGAAATAGTTTTTTTAAATATATAATTAATCCACTGTATATACTAAAAAACCAAAAATAAAAGTCAGTAAAGTACAGCCACTGTGGTAGAATGTGCATTACCTAATCTTCAGAAGCGTGCACTGCATACAAGGAAAAAAGCTGTGCATTACTAAAAATTCTGAGAAACAAATACAAATTAAATAATCCATATGTTATAATTACGTTAGTGCCCACCGTGTATCGGTAGAATCATTAGTTGCGTAGTTCTGGACGCTACCGCGTGATGCCACCGGGGCGCTGTAGTCTTCTACTGAGTTATTCTTCATTTATTTCTTCTACAATTGCTAGCTACTGTTTTAATCTATCGTTCTATTCAAGCCATACAATTGCTACCTACTGAATTGAAAGTTCCACTCGGCAGAGTCAGAAATCAACTGATCCATGTTCTACGGAGTTCTTACTTATTCTGTTTTCAAACAGAATGACATTTGAAAGGTTTTGAACTTGGATTAGAGCTGAAAAAAGCGTCTACTTCCCCATTTACTAATTTGTAAATTTTATTTCCTTACTAAACGTGTTGTCTTCATGATTTTTCTTTGCGTTAAACGTTGCTTAAACAAAAATTCATAAACCTATATACAATATGGCATAAAATATATTATATAGTATTGTATAATATCATGGTAACAGCATAACCTAAGTCTATAACTACTACATGCCGCTGCTAATATTAAATAGTATGCCAATTGTAAAGCATTATGTGTCTTAAGCAGATACGATAATACTTGGTTCGAGTCAACTATATTTACCTCTGTACCAAGCATGTATTTTACAGCTAGTTGCTAAGATAATCTAGTCTCCTAGCTGAAGGCTATTGGCTATCGGCCGCTTGCTTAGTGCTAGGCTCTGCGACTGGCTATAACCATTCTACGATCAATGATGGCCCCTACGCAGAGACGATTAGTGTTTCCATAAAACTGATATTTTATTGTTGAAAACATAATTCTTTATCTAAATAGTAAACTGCTTAACCACATTACACACTAACTTATCAATTAATGTAAAGAAATAGCCAATCATAAATTACCTGAAAAATATTAGAATATGTAATTAAATAGGTTAAGTATAGTTCCAGCAGTAAAAAGCTGCCTTTGATATTATTTTTACTGACAAAACAGAGAGTTCACAATCACTACTGGCTTGTACTAATTTATAGTGTAATTGTCTGGTGTTATCAAGGATTCTGATGATAATAATATTTTTATCCAAATGTTCAAAAAAATACTAAATAATTAGACCTCTATGTCCATATAGTGTACCTGTATGAATATTTCGATAAGGTATTTATGTAAAAAAAAAAAAAAACTACATACATAAATCAGAAATATATTTCATAAAAGTGCATAACTAAGTTATTAAGCAAACATTAAAAAATGGTAGATTTCCGATCACAGATTCAAAAGTTGTGATTTTTTAATCTTTTAGCCTTTCTTGCACATAACGACTTTTGTCATTTGCAACAATAGTCCACTATCGATATGATGCATTCTCTATGCATTTTGAAATGTGACTTCCGTACGTTTGCGACACTGCGTTGGCCGGAGGCTTACTGAGCGATGTCTTTTGTAGAGACGTTCATTGAGGCCCTACACTAGTCAAACTGTTGTCGTATGGTGTATGGTCTGCTTCCATTCTATTTCATATATCATCATTTTTATCGACGGTTAATATCATTACTGGAAGTTATTTGACTTTAATTATAGGAAATTCGAGAAAATTTAATATTTTACTACAAGCTTACAGATGAAATCAATTCATTGATAAAATATTTTGTTTCCATCAGGATTCAAACCAGGAACCCTTCCTATCCGGGGTAGTGTGTTGACGTAAACACCACGTCAACGTAGTAAATTAACGACAAATTTTCGAATCTATATATTTCACTTTCAAATTTTATACATCTGTTATTCCATTTTTTAAAAGCAATCTACTTCATATTTACGGAAAATCTTAAATACCTTTGAATGAAATCCGATACGAGACGCCAGAATTAAATAAATTAATCAATTTTATTAAAATTTTGGACACATTAATTTAACTTTTATATATTTTTTAAGGAGAATACATTATTATTGTGAAGTTGCAGTTTTTCAAAATATTACAGAACTATGTTCATACATTCTGACATTTAACGTTTGACGTACTACGATCATTAAAGCTGAGGGATGTCCTCAGAGAATCTCAGAGATTGTCTCGAGTCGACAATCTCTTAAAAACCTCTTCCGAGGATACGAGCCATTTATACGATATGCCTTTTATTTTAACGTTTTAATCTTCTAGTCAACATTATATTAGCCACCACTGCATCTCATCCGAAGTTTAATTATTTTACTTAAACTATCATCCACAAAGTCTTTACTTTCTTTATGATACTCTAGAATTCAGATATTTAGTGTAGTACCTGAATTACTTTACAGTTTACATCAATATTATTTTTACAAGAGCAGCAGTTCTCATACGCTTTGTTCCCGTAAATGTCTTCGACAGCTGTGGTTCCCGGGTTTCCTATTGGTAATACGATTACATATACAATATGAATTCTACCACTAACATTTTGATTAAGCGCGCTGATTCTCTGCTGTCGTGCCGGCCTGATGTTGTTCTCCTCCCGTCGTTCGGATTATTAAGACCTCCTTACTGAACGAAGTACAGAATGCAATTCACGTTCCGCTGTCGTGTTACCGCGCGCCGTAATCTCCGAAAGCGGCAACATTCACACACATAACATGACCAATATCAACAACAAGAAATCCCAAGAGTGCCAATCGAAGGAACAAAGGCGCGTAAACATCCCACTCTCCCTAACCAAGGCCCGACTTGGTTACTAATCCGTTACCATTTATTGGTTACCATCGTCTTATTATTTTATATAAATTCATGATTTAGAAAAATAAAAATCTTAAATTAAGTAGTCATAGATTTTTATATTATTAATAAGAAATATCGATGAGAATCTTACACTTATATCTACTTAGATAATAGTATAAGACTGTAAACGATGTTTATATACTATATATAGGTACGTAATATTATACTTCAATTCCTAGATGCACATTTTTAACGTTATATGTATTTTGTTACATATTTTAACCAGGATAAAAAACTACGATATGATTACAATTATTATTTAAGATACTGAACCTTTTTTTAAATGACCACATACTAGACTCGTTTTAGATAAAACTAAGGAAGTACAATTTCTATTCTCCGATCTTCGATCATCTGCCATACAGGGCGACGCCCCGCGGCCGATTACGGAAGTTTGAGGTGATTTTTATCGACTACAGAGGTCCTACAGATTTTAAACTACGTTGTAATTTAACGAAATACGTAAAAAGCTTTATTTGGAAAATATCATTATATAATATAGTAATAATAACTTATTTATAAATAATCATTATATTATATCAAGTATTAAAAAATTCAACGTTCCACAAATTTATAGGTGATATTTGTGTCTTATGAAGTTATATTCGATGTTCGAATAAATGAATAAATGTTTTAATAAATTAAGAAATACACTAATCCACTTGAGAGACAACCCATCTGTTAGGGTGAAGTCTTTGACACGCATGGTACGGAATACTTGTACTTTTTGTTAGGTGCCCATTAAGTTGCGTGATGGATAGATAGAATGTATTATTAAGAAGAACACATTATAATTCAGAACATAGGTCTGTGATATTTTAAATACAAATTAAATGTATTAATTAGAAAGATATACATATAAAATCTATTTTATCGAAAAATATTGTTGTTGCTATCGGGATCGGAAAGAGATTCAGGTTCGAATCCCGGTAGCAGCAACAATATTTTACGATAAAATTGATAAGAATTCAAAATATCACAGACCTACGTACTGAATAATTACAACTTTACAATAAAAATGTGTTTTCCTTAATAATATATATAAATTGTATCAATGTGTCCAAAATTTAATAAAAATGAATTGTTAATTCTGGCATCTGCTGTCGGTTTACTCAAAGGTATTTGAGATTCCGTAAAAACAAAGTAGATGGCTTTCAAATAATGGAACGATAGATGTATTAATTTGAAAAGTGTGACATATGGGTTCGAAAATGTTTCGTCAAAAGTACTGTCTGCTGTAGCATAGTTGGTTAACGCAAATTTCCCGGATTGGAAAGAGATCCAGGTTCGAATCCCGGTAGCAACAGAAATATTTTTCGTATTTAGTATTTAGATAGAATATATTATATAGTTTGTATAAACCATACCGTACGTCTTAACCAGTACTTTTTGATAGTTCAAACCGAACAAACATTTTCAATATCTAACAAAAATTAAAACATTTTTACAATAATAACTTTCTTATAATTTTATCATGACAAATTAAATTAACTTCCACTTCCTGCATCACAACAGAGCCTCCGACGGCGAAGGCAGCACGGCGGAGGAACCCCGCCCACTACCTTAGACAAATCGAACGTCAAGCGCTAATAAGCAGCTCGACCGTCGCGGACAAATGCGTCTGCACCGCAACCTTCAATCATCGGCGCGCCTCATCAGCGGCGTGAGCGCCGAATTCAGGCTTTTTTCTTCATACACATATCCAGTGGCGCATTAAGGGTGTCCTAGGGTATAACGGGCCTTACCCAACATAAATTTCATATTTATGTCATTTTTATTGTAAAAAAAGTGCAGAATGGTTCATTTGATTTAAAATTAATTTCGACTGTTCATTAGAGCCAGCGCATACCTACAACTTTCTGTCGTCATAGCGAAATATATTTTTCACATTTCATTTGAACACTTTGTGTGTTAAATCTTAGATTACCGCCAGATTCTCTCGGTGTTCTATCCTCTGATCACTGTCTAATTACTTGAGTCATACAATTCCTTATTAGTGAAACTCAGTCTTTCCAGGTAACAATATTATACGTTTATTACAACACGTTATACAGTAATATAAATTATACATTCAGAGATAGAATAGTTATTCAGAAGAAGCTGTGATGGAAGAAGATAGCTGCTCCCCGAGAGACGGCCTCTTATAAGGTTCGCCCCCCACCACTCATCTACTCACTTTCATGACACACACACACATATTTACAAAGTGACAGTTCTCACACACAAAAGAAATTTATTTGAGAAATAAATTTTCCCCTTGACCGATACCCAAAATACAATAATGTGACTACTGCTGCTTTCGGCCTTTTATAAACTATATCCTTTGTCTCGGTTAACGTAAACACTCTTTGTTTAAAAGAGAAGATTTTTAGACTAGTCTAAACAGTTTTTGTGTGTTCATTGAACTAGCTGGTTAATATAAACATCAACCCTTGGGATCACAAGAGGGACTAAATGTAAACGCGTTCGTTGACCTGACATGACAATCTAAAACAAAAGAACGCAATAAGAATATATATGAAGTTAAATTAAATATAATTTGATAAGTCCAGTACTAAGTAAGTAGTCTGAATATAGCATGTGCACTGTCATATATATCTGTTCCTTCTCGCCATTGTGACAGAAAGTCCATGCTTTACTAGTTTTTTTTAAATATTACTGTCTTCTAAAATAAAATAAAATACTGTGAAAAATATACAAATTCTAACGATATCTATAACTGAATATTTCTTCGAGTTTATAATTTATTTTTAATTCCTATATCAATATTTATTGCCTAGTTACTTTATTTTTTTCTCTCTCAATTTTTTTGTCAATATTTTTCTCATCTTATTTTATATCATTTTTCTCCGTCTAGTTTTATCTAATTTTTACATTAGAACTGAGGCTTTATTTAGTCTAGTTAGGTGGTACTGGATATTTAAAAAAGTGACGATATGCATCCCCAAATACTAGACTATTAATTGAAAGTAAAAAAGCTTCCATCATCCCTTGTAAAGATAGTCATCGAAACTCATAAGACTTCTTAAGACCAAAATAAATGTGATATCATCCAAAATACACTAATTCGGCCCTGATATTTTTGTTTCTGTGATGCCGCTATATTCGTGTCAGAAAGAATTTGTTACTTTGATCTGTACGTTTCGTATTGTACCATACATCGGCGTTTTGTATATTCTTAAATGAACCGATAAAATTAAATTTCAATATTATGAAAGCATATTACAATGTTTAAACTTTTAATAAATTATACCCGCTAATTTTTACAAATATTCATGAAACATTTTATTAAAAACAAAAAAGTGCTTATTGATTATTTGTTCAAATACAACGCATTTTGAAATGCCATATTACTAAATGCGCGATTTATTTAATTCATTGTGATGCTACTTGAGAAAAGAGAAGAAAGAATTAATAGGTATAACCTGATTATTTTACTCTGATCAGTAAAATCATTATCAAGAATTCTTTTTGAACCTGAATGATAGTCTTTCACTCAGAGTAATAGTGCATTGGAACTCATCGAAATGGATTCTAGAAAGTTTGTACGCCAATATTTGTACGACTGAAATATATACGCTAGTATTTTTAGGTAGACAAAACACACTAATACATACGAGTGGAAATTTATACGCTCAGCATTTCATACACAAAGCATTTTTACGAGGTGTTCTTTACATTTATACATTTTGTACACTAATAACGTAAAGAGCAATTAAAAACATTGAAAAAACTCGACCTTTACTGTTTTGAAAAAAACTCTAGGAATTGGAAAGTATTATAAAAATATCCTTCATGATGGTAATGGATTGTTACAACGTGTACGTATTATCGTATTAAGTATATTATTGTACAATTTCTTGGTGAATAATTTTCCATTCGTTTAAATGTTTTGCCGTATAAATGCTGGCGTACAAAATTCAGCACATGGTTGAAATGCTGCCCGAGCAGAATGACGCTTATTTCGGAATGTTATCATCAAACCTGCTGTCTTAAGCTTGTATTCCTGTATGATACCTAGTAGCACGATTGTCAGATAACCTTTTTAGAGGCATTTTATTTATCCTCAACACTGAGAGATTTCAAGAGAAAAACAGAAAGGATGACACCGTAAGATTGAATACATCCACCGAGATTCCTCACAATGGGCGGAGAAAATCTCCTTTATATCCGCAGATCACGATTATCATACGGACATAATGGAGTTCAATTACAATAAAACCCATATAAAATCTGGGGTAAAATATAATATTTGGTATTCGTAACATCCACCATTGAAAGGGGCAGAAGAGAGGGCCATATCTCATTCAGGTTATCAAACACAATGAATTGCAAAAAATCTTTTCCAATTCAAACGAAAGCTCCTCTCTGCGATGCCCGAGATTTGGTTTTGGCGCGCCTGTGGGCTGCGGCCTGTGGGCTATATCCCTCCTTCGGCGGATCCAATTGTGCTCGAAAGAATTGTTGTTGAAAAAAGATTCAGTCCGTACCTACAGAGTCTTGAAAGAAAGTCTTCCTGTGAAATGGAAACTGAAGGAAAACGAGCTACGTAACTGAAAAATTAATTTCAGACATTAGTTGGTATTGATTGCAGATTCAGAATAATAAAATGATTATTGGCAGATGCCAATTTATAATACTATATTTATTTTAACATTAAAATTTTCGTTTTCTTTGAGATAATCTTCCTATAACTGAGTTTATTTTAAATGTTAATAATCACAGGATTACACACAATTCCAGAATCAGTTTTCAGGCATTAAATTTTAATATTTTAACGAGCATAATATATTCATATATTTAGTAGATAAATTTCGTGTTTTTTTTTTAATAATTTACAGTTACAGTACTTGTAATTACATAAAAAAGTAAAAATTAAATAAATAACAAAATATTGTTTTGTAAGATTTTTGTAATTACATGAATTCTTAAATACTCACTAGTATTCATTTCTATTATTAGTAATATTCAATATCTAGATATTTCGCAAGTCTCTCGTTTTTGTTAATCTTATCTGTATTTTTAGCGGATTATAACTAAACATTAATTAAATATTGGTATTTTATTATATTCCATAAATTATACTTAATATTGACATAAATATTTTTAAAAAAAAACGTATTATTTTATTAAAATATAGACATAATATATAAAGTTACGATGATTGGCACAATTCTGTATGTAATACTGTAATAAATAACAATGATTTTTTTTTTTCATTTTTCATACTTTAAAATATTCATACAATTGTATGTAAATCTGTTATTCTTTTTGGCCACATTTATAATTAACGAATTAGCTATTGTATTATAGGTACAATAACTAGCAATTGATAGTTAAATTGTTTTGTAATTTATAATTTCTTTAAAATTATTTTTTTAAATGTCCTTGAAGTTGTTTATAATAAGTAGATAGCAGAAATAAATTTTTAAATTATAGTTTTTGCTTACATGCTAATTTATAACATAAATTTTGCATTTTTTTTTTTTTTTTAATGTATTTCTATGATATAAAGTTATTATGTATATACAAAATATTCATCCCTTCACGTCTGCGTTAGTGCGTATCGCATAGCAACATACAACAGGGATAGGTAGAAATTACACAACAAAAATCTGTCTTAATAATTTTGAATGTGGGACATAGATACAAAAAATAATTAGGTACTAGCATACTTTTTAACTATCAAAATTTATACACGGAAGAAAAAAATGGTAATTTATAGAGTAATTGATAAACAATGACATTACGTAATAGGTATATTTATTAAAATATGAAAATAAATTAATAATTATATTTTTCCTTTTTTTTTAAATCTTTCGAAAACAACTAATTTTTCGTCATTATTAACGAGTTATAACTATAAATATGCACGTATTTTATGTAAGTACTTGTGAATCTAGCTCAACTAAAACTGCTCCTTAGTGAGCTGGTTCCGAATCGTACAGGTACCAATTTTTAAAATAAATAAATTTCCTACAAAGCTGTTAAAAATTTCAACATTTTTGCACAAATACAATTTTTTGTTTACCATTTGAATAAAGTTTGTAAATTCGTTCAGCAAACGTCTCGTGTAGGTCGTGATGACATAGTCCTATCTTTCCTAGGTTCCTCCTTAGCTCGGGGGAGGGAATTTACCCCCAACAAGACACCGAGATATTTCAGCGATGACAATTCTTTTTTGTTACCGCTATTCGGCTGAGATCCTGTCAACCTCCCCGCACCACACCAACCCCTCACGGACCGTCAAACCCAAAACGTCCTATCAAACGTACACACACCACTTTTTGCTCTTCTTACCGTGCTGGGATGACAACACTGTCGACAAACTGTCGAATCACTGGTTTGATGGCAACGTAAATACTTATATATTTCAATTATTTTATTGACTAACTAGCTGACTTACCTGATTACACTATTTCTTCGCAAATAGGTCATAATACGATCGTCGATTGATAAAGCTTCTAAGATGAGCATTCTACAATTATCTAATCGTGCCAGGTAGTAAATTTAATTAAACGGTTATCAAAAATATAATAAATAATTTCATCAAATATTTTTTATTATCGTTGTTACCATCTCCCCGAAGCTAATCCCTGCAACTCTAGAAAGGTATCTGTCTAAGTTGTATTTAAAATATATTTCCCAGTTAATATTTGCAGACGATATAATAATATTATTGAACTCTCCAGAAAAAATCTAATCTTGCCTAAATGAACTACTGGCTAGTACAAGCAAAATTGCTAGAGTTCAAAATGAATTTAAAAAATAACCAAGTCGCTAAAAACACCAGTTCACACCATCCACATTACGGTAAATGATGTTAATATAGAGTTTGTGACCACATTAACATACCTTGTTTAAGTCACTTCCCCATACGGATCACTCCAGGAAGAAATTACAAGGAGACCAAAATTAGGCTAGAGTGCGTACGAAAGATTAAATATCGTCTTTAAAAGTAGCCATGTCTTTTTATACTTTTAAAATCAGCAATATCTTTGTGGTTAAGATTCATATTTTTATTTATTATTTTTGTTTTATTAACCACTAAAATGAGTTTAAATACATCTACCGGTTTCGAAAAATACCATTTTCTTCTTCAGGATGTCATAACTAAAAAAAAAAAAAAAAAGTATGTCTTTGGCTAATTTGTTATTTTAGTTCTTGCAAATGATAGTGAATCTGAATACTAAGCTCACTCAGCACCAGACGACACAGCAAACTTACTAACTGAAAAAGTGTGCTGGCAATCACTATAGAAAGCAGAAAACAAAAAGAAACAGAAAACGGAAACGAGTGCGTTAAACCCCAAACTAAGATTAAAAATATCGTACTAAAAAGTGTAGGTGACAATGATTGGATAAAAAAAATACTCACGTATTCTATGAACAAGTAATATTCTTGTATGGTATGGAAACAAAAAACTTACTTGACAGAGGAAATAAGAGAGTAGCAATATCATGGAATATTCAGTATATTGACAATAACGATGGCGACAAAGATATCTGCAATGCTCAATCACTCGGTTGAATAAGTTTATATATTTATCGCACCAGAATTATTCTTAAAAAATAGTTTACAATTATGAATTTTAGATTCAAATTCATCAAAATAACAGTGTTCCAGAAAATTTTCTTAAACGCTCGTCACCCGAATGGTGGGGATTATTTTTCCACCCTACCACCCTGGCTCCCCCTCCATGGTAACATTTCGCGTCACGTGATTAATGATGGACGTTTGGTCGGATAGATGTTGGAATATCGCGCGGGAAAAGCGCCTAACGGCGAACAAAGTAGACTAGAGGAATAAAATTGCTCTCATAAGGATTTCACATACAGCGCCTGCTCCCCGCGCTGTCGCAAGTACGAGCGTGATTTAATAATGTTATAAGCCATATTTTCAAGACCGCCAAAGAAAACATGTTGTACTTCAAATATACAATAAAATTGAGCAAAAAACTTGTTTGTAGAAACTTTTAAATTGGGTTTGTTTTGTTCAGCACTCATTTATAACCAATGCTTCTGTAGGGGTTGTTGTTGTTGAATATGATTGACTGTGATTTATCAGTAGGTTTTGTGGATGTGAGACAGAAATCTCCTAATCTCACGCATGTTAGTGTATGTCACAGTGTATACGGTGTGCGTGTGTGAGTATTTATGTTACGTCTAGAGCAAGGTATAGAAATGAAAGGAAACAATGGTTTGTGTTTAGTGATGGATGAATTATACAGAAGCGGTATACAGTTAAATTCGTGTATGTGATTGTGAAGAAGAAGTGGTCGCTAGCTTTATCTGCTGATTGGTTGGTTGGGTTTCGGTCCTATATGATTGTTAAGTGAGTCCCTGCACGGCCATGTCTGTGGATCACGTGCAGGGTCACCACACTCCTTTAATTTTTGGTTCACTGTGCGCGCAAAAATCTTCTGTGCAATAATTATAAGGTCTAATATTTTTCTTCATCAAAGCGCCAGGACGCACTGTCCTGAATAGTCTCTTGACTTATGCGGGTTTCTTTTATTTTCTTTTCGATTTTTGACCACCAGGTTACTTGAAGTATTCATCGTTGCCTTCTGCCAGTATTTACTCTTAACGATCGTCTGATCACCTTATCACGTAGCCATACCATCTTAAAAATTTCTCTAATTAACTCATATTGAACTGTATACAGTCTTGTTACTCCTTTGATTACGTTGATGGTCATTTTTGTTCGTGGGTATTCTTCACTGTCCAGCAGCATGGCGGGTCATATGAACATCTTGTATATTCGACCATTACTTTTGATCATCATTTTTGAGTCGCAAAGAACACCAGTAAAAATAAGTATAAGGTCCAATACTACTAATAATATTTGTGATGAAGGAAAAATCATGGAAAACATTACCGTACTTATTTTTAAGAATAACGCATTATTATGAAGTTGCATTTTTTCCAGAACATAGAATATCTGTATATCTTACTAATTGATACATTTAATTTGTATTAATCTTATTTATTTAATTAGCTTATTTATTTGAGTTTGTACGTATATACATGCAAAGTATTTATATGAAAATAGATTAATACTAATCCTATTTGGAATGCATTGAAGACTTGCGGGTAAACATTTATTTTTTAATGTAAACTTATTTTTGTTGTGTAGTTGTAATTTCAAAACATAGTTCTGTGACATTTTTAACAGAAATTAAACTAATCAATTAGAAAGATGTACAGAACAAATTTATTTATCGCAAAAATATTTGGTTGCTTTCCCGATATATTATATAATATTTTTTTTATAAATATATTTTAAATCGTTAAATTAGAATTAAAGTTCAAATTCAATAAAAACATTAACGATTGCTGTAGCTACAGTGTGTGCATAATAAATATATTATGACACTTGTGTTAAAATTTTGATTTTTTTGTTCAAGTTTAAGATTCACGTTCGCACTATATTTTTTTGTCGAATCGTAGACGCGCGCACGCGCACAACTTAGATGGAACATTGTTAGTAACTAGAATACGTTTTGTATCGTTATTTTCCTTAATAAATAATATATAGACATGAAACGCAAATTTCTAATTCCAATATTTTAATTTTGGTGTCACCAACGTGATTACTTTGGCACCACTTACGCAATCATACAGGAACAATAATTTACACGCTGACAATATACTATGACTTAACGTAAAAAATACGTCTTGTTTATACAATGATTTAATTTTCGAAGAGTAAATACTTTTATTGTTGCATAAATGTGTCAAAAACTATCGAATTTATGTTTCCAACAAGAATGCGTGTAGAGTGCCCTTCGTCCCGCAACTAAAATTCCAAACAAATTTATTTCATGTCTATTCATTTACTGGTATGTAACTGACACCTTTAAAATTGACTTTTTGGAAGGTAATTAAATTGTTAGATAAACAACTTATTAATACAATTACAATATACATTATTTAATTTAATATTAAAATTATTCTATTAAATATATCACACATTTATAAAGCGTATGGGTTGACCTTGTTTTCCGAGAGTGTGCCGTTCTTGATATCACACAATTAGCCATAACGCAATATTTCCTACGGGACACTATTAATATTGGTGTCACAAATCATTGCCATGGCACCAGAAACAATATGAACGATACATTTATTACACTTAAGTTGAAAACTAAATTACACCTAAGACGAAATATTATTAAAAAGTTCATAACAACATGTTTAATAAATCTAGTCACAGTGAGTTCTGTACTGAATATTCAGACATAAATAGAATTAAGAAAATAATCTTTTCCATATTCCTCATTCACAACCATTTTTATATACATGCAACATCCTAATATTTTTTGCTGTTTTGTATTTAAAAAAATAAATATATCCTCACATAGTCTCTTTTACACACATGTATAATAATGAATAATATGAATACAAATTAAATTAATCAACTAGAAGGATATAGGTACAAAAAAATCTATTTATCGAAAAAATATTTTTTGCTACCGGGAGACGAAACTAGACCTCTTCTTATTCACAGATCTTTGTTCTGAAAATGCAACGTCACAACAAAAATATGTTCTACTAAATTAATAATATATTCTAGTCTAGTGTTATATTCATATAAATTAATGTTCACAAATAGTGATCGTTGTTGTGACTGTGATTGTGTTCGATTCGATGATTGGTAACTGATTATTCGTAATTCTTTGAGCAATGACCGGTACACTAGAAAGCAATCCTCCAACCGTTGAGTCTTAGGGCCAGTTGTGTGATCAGTTGTGAGTTTTTACTATGGTAAAAAAATTAGTAAAGTAAAAAAAAAATGCAAATACGGGATGTTCGATCGTTGGTAAAAAATATTTACTTCTCGAAAGTACATCCAGTTATAAATTAATTTTATTCTCTGATATCCGATGGTAAAATCGGCAATCGTTAGTTAAAAACTGCGGACTCTTCACAATTGTTTCAAAAGCCATTTTTTTGTCATATTGATACTTTGAAAGTTACAGTATAGGACAATAAATCATTAAATATCCTTTTATTTTAGTGATGTGAGCTCGTCCGATGATTATCTCGAATATATAACCGAAGATTTTTCACCAGCAAAGTGACAGATTTCGAACGCAAGAGTGAGTAAAGCATAGAAAAACCATAAAATTATTTGATTATTTGCCACACTATTAGGCGGTATTTATTAGACAGTAGTAAATTTAACGTAAAAAATAAAAATTTACATGGTTTAAATATATTACCGATCATATAACCGACCCTCAGTAACCAAATAATCATCGATAAATTTCAGTTAGAAATCATTGTCACGATCACAGTCACACGACGGTTTACCATCACTATTCACAAACCCTCTATTAGAAGGACTTTTAAGGGTTAGTAAGACGGACACTAAAAACTAAAAGTCTAATAGAGACATCTACTTTGAATTTGCAATATATTTTGGTAAGCGTCAGATTTTTTCCATCAAACATATTCAAAATTTTGTCATAATAAAAATGGTACTTATACTCAAAGAGAAACCATTAAATAGTATTTTGAACATAAATATAATATATACAAACATTCAGTTCAAGAAATTCTTCACGAAGAAATAATATTCCTAAAAAATAATAGATGGATTCAAATTTACTGTCGCATTACAGATTTATTTTCTTTGACAATGTTAGCTTATTACCAAAAATAATATTCCAAATTCAAATCTGCAGACTATCATTTTATAATCAGAAATAAATGAAAACCTCAAACGAAAAGTATAAACAGAGATAAGACAAAAATAAGAATAGTTTTTTATAATAATATTAGTTTAAACCATAGAATCAGCAACTAATATAATGCACAATAATTATAATTAATGTATTGGTAGTTCCAAAAATAATGGCCTATTTTAACCTTCAAATTCAATTGAACACGACATTAGATTATAAAATTGTATTAATCAAAGTAAGAGCCATTTGATGCTAAGCATTTGTTGGTAATTTCTTCTTTCTGCCTCGGCTTCATGTTCAGGGGGGAGGTATCTAGCCTAACTGGTTCTTTTTTTAAATATTGACAAGTCAAATGGTTATGAAATGAAAGAATATTTTTATATAAGAAAATTTATAATCTATTAAGATACATGTGTTATAAGTGGAAAATGAGCAATTTACTTTAATACTTATAAATAAGGCTATTCAAAAATAATTACAATAAAATTAACATTAAATATTTGTGTTTATCATGCCAGCATAAAGTTCTCTACAAAATTGTCTATGTTGACGCTTGTTTGATGTAGATTATACAGGTCACTCACGTAAGGGATTACCTCTTAGGATGGTCCTGGATCCTGGACGTGAAGTGTGGTCAGCTCCTTGTGGTGCCAGCGTAGGGTGACGGAGTTCAGACTTGTAGTTGATGACAAGACGATGCCCAATTATATAGCAGATTCCAACTATCAAAATTAAATATTAATTTAAATAATATTATTTCGTTTAAATTACAATTACGTCTAACCACAATGTGTTCGCTTCTTGTGGAAATTAAATTAACTATTGATCAAAAACAAATTAATAAATAAATCCTTACAAACAATTTATTAAATTAAGTAGGTATTTAAAAAAGTAGTTTTAGTAAAAATATTTTTTCACTGACAGATTGGTCAGATGATCGATCTTTAACATGACAATGAATAAATGAATAAATAAATAAATGAACTATTTTGGTATATGATATTTTAATTGTATTGTATTACGTTTTTATCTTTTTTTAGTATTTAGATCTTTTATTAATTTAAATGGTATTAAAATTGTTAATGTCATAAGTTTACTCTAAATATTGACCTTAATGTGAAAAAATGATAAATAAAATAAAATAATATAATTTGGAAGATTGGATCAAGTCCTATACAATACAAACTTTCTTCTTATCTATATTCATTTATTAATATAATTATGGTTATATTCGTATGTTTATTATTCTTTTCACCGTGAACTTAAGGGATGATCTCTTTCTGACTTACCATAAATGGTATTTTTGCAAACATAATAATTTTTCATTCAATTAATTTCTAAGCGTAAATTTTTTTTGTATTTTGTGTATTTACCGAAATGTTACAGGTTTAATTGGAGCAGAGTAAACTTGTGTTACTGCATGGTATGTGAAGGGTTAAGGTACATCTAACATGTATAGATTTAATAATAAATAAATATTATTGTTGAATCTATATAAAAGAGTGTGTAGGTTTTAAATCAATGTATTTATTATATTATGTAGTTACACTACTACATTATCCATTTATCTAAAAAATGTTAACACATATTTTTGATAACGCAGCACAAAACACGAATCCTCTTCTAAAATATCTTCATTTTTTTCACTTTCCACCCTCAGATGAGTATTTTCGATTTTACAACCGTTATAATTCAATTCGTTAGGTGCGTGCCCGTTATCGATAACGTCAGGTATCGGAAGACGCCGTTGGCCGTTATGAGACGCCGATGGGGAGACGCCGCGGCGCTGGTACTTAAACCAACGCTATCACGCTGTAATGACGCAAATGACACGTCTTAAAATACGTAGGTACCTTCTGAACGTAACAAACTTATGCCGTATTATTTATTTTTGCGATACCGGTAATAAAAGCGCGGAATACCGTAGACATCTTCGTCGAATATTCTTATGGGACTTTTAAGATATTTTTTTCTCCAATGCCAAAAATAAATACATATTTTGGCCTTTCAATAATTTTAAAGTATTATAACCTCATGGGAATAAATAAGACATTATTTTTTTAAAATTATTGTAATATTTACTATGCAATGAATAATTTATTCCGTGTCATGATTGAATATCAAATTATTCGTTGCTACTTCGGCCTACAAAATTAATCATTGCTACTTCAACTTAAAAAATAACTGAAGTTATTTATCCCATGACGTCCAGAAGAACAAAAATAATACTGCATAAAGCTCTGATAAGAGTAGTAGTAGAAACATGGACGAAGCGAAACTAGATGTATTTGAAAGTAGAATCATCAGGAGAATTTTCAAAGATATCCAAGAAAATGAAGTGTGGCATAGGCGTCATTTTAATTCTGAAGAAACTTCACCGGTATTTTTTTAATATATCCTGTTTATATCAATTATTATTATTATTATATTGTTTATTTCTCTCAAAAATAAAAAATAATTAGGAAGTTACCTGTACGATCTGTATGATGAGCCGAACGTAATATAATTAGGGAGGCATTGATAGCTAGGCAACATAAAACGTATGAACGATACACAATCGATATAACTACTCAATAAAAAACCTGAAAGAAGAATGTAGACCCAGAATGAGGTGGAAAGAGATTATAAACAATGTCCTAGCCATTATTGATGTTAGCAATTAACGGAAAGCAGCCCAATAGAGAAACCAGTGGATGTGTATTCTCGAGGAAGTCAGGATCCATACTGAGTTGAAAAGTCAGGGACGATGGTAATGGTAGTGATAAAATGTTAAATTATCATCATTATCAGATCCAGAGGATTTTTTTCGATGCGTTGAATAAACCAAATGAAGGAGAACTTATCTACGAGGTTTACAGACTTGCAGGTAGGTCCAACTGGAGGAAGATCATTAAAAGGATCTCTCTCAGAGAGCAATAGATTACTACCGATGTATTGTTATATATTGTTGGTACCTATTATTATTAAGTTATTGATATGATCACCATATATTATTATAATGCAAAATATATATCTAAACAAAATCGTTACAAAAATATAAAAAACGAAAATATAAATTAGGAATTAGAATTAATTCCCGATATTTTATATAAATTTATAATTTTATTATAACGTTGCTATTAATTCATTGAATTTTATTTTATAATTAGCTAGTTATTGTAAACGATAATTATTAATATGTAATCCCTTCTCTGCACAAGGACATGCTTTTTAGAGAAGTTGTAGAATAATTTTTTTTTTACTTATTATTGTATTGTTTCATTGTAATTATAACAGATTAATAAATAAAAAATACATATATATAAATAAGGATAATAGGATCATATAAATTATTATACAAATTCCAATGCAGTATCATCTTCGTCGCATCTTAGAATGCATCGAAAGGATTGCAGGACTCGCATCCAAAAACGACCCGTAAACGTATTGGGTTTTTAGGCGTCCAATAAATTTAGAATATATATTTACATGCATTCCAAAATTTGCTCCATATATCCGTTTGTCATAACAGTGAGTAATCTTAAACCCTTAAACGCTTAAATCAAAATCATTTTTCCATTACAACAATGATATCTTTATGTTTATGCTCGTTAAAATCAAGATTGACACATTCAATAACTGAACAACATAACAAAGGTAAACATGAACTAACTTGATAAAAAGAAACTCCAACTGATACTACTAATACCGAACTCTCCTTGATAACAGTAAGGGTCGTAAGTATAAGGGCAGTGACTATTTACACTGTATCAGAACTTTTCCGCCGTTGTCAATATTTCCAAATAATTTCAAATAATGGAACGATAGATGTATTAATTTAAAAAATTGTAACATGTAGGTTCGAAAATTTATTGTCAAAAATAATGTCGCTATAGCATAGTCGGAAAAAGATCCAGGTTCGAATCCCGGTGGCGCAACATTTTTTAATATATACAATATTTTTCGATATAATTGATTTTATATGTATATCTTTCTAATTAATATTTTAATTAGTATTTAAAATATCACAGACCAATGTTCTGAATAATTACAACTTCATAATAAGAATGTGTTCTAGTAATAACATATTAATTTATTAATCCAGTAGGTATAAATATATTTAAGTGTATTTTTCTAAATGTTTCCTTAAAAAAATAATATAAACGATGAGAAAGCGAATACCTCAATTTTATCTTCAAACTCTTTAAAGTTTTGTAAAGTAAGTTTAAGAAACTCTGGAGAAAACTATTGTGGAAGCAAAAAAGTTAAACTTGTAAGGAATATACGAAAATTCACTTGGTGAAAGAATTTTTCAACTCTTTTTCGAAAAGGGTTCTTTAGACTTAAAATTCAATTTATATTGCTTACGTAATATATCATATATATTTTGTTTTGTCGAGAAAAAAATTTATAGGAAAAAATCTAATGATTTATAATCTGTTGTGATAAAATGTAATTAATATATTTTTAAATATTAAATCAAATCTGACAATTCTGGAACATATTAATATAGGAATAATTATTCAGAACATAGGTCTGTGATATTTTAAATACAAATTAAATGTATTAATTAGAAAGATATAAATTTCATCGAAAAATATTGTTGTTGCGCTACCGGGATTCGAACCTGGATTTCATTCCAAAGCGGTCAGTTAATTTCAATTTATTATGGAGCATCTAACGCCTTAACAACGTGTTGAAGTTATTAAAATATTTTATCTAAATAATCGTTCGACTTTTGGTAAAAAATCATCGTGAGTGACGAAGCTCACTTAGACATGGAGTTTTTGTTAATAAACAAAACAACCATTATTGGGCCAATGAAAATCTTTAATTGATACACCAACGACCTTTACACCTACATAGAGTTACTGTATGGTGCGCCATGTAAGCCAGCGGAATCATTGGGGCCTATTTCTTTCAGGATGCAAAAGGCAATGCTGTAAAAACTGTATAAACTCCTTGGTGGCTAAATTTTCTTCTGCAACACATGTGGTTTTAACAAGACGGTGCCATCTCACACACAGCCCAAGCTACGCGGGAAATTTTAATAAATGAAACAACATCGGCATGAAACATAATATTCACCCTGTATTATATCACATATTGCCACAAATTAATGTTGCAATTATTGAAGAAATAATATAAATAAATTATTATTATCAGTTTTAAAATATTTATATTTAAGGTTGATGTGTTACTAAACCATGATAACACTACTCACTCGCCAGCATTTCCGGAATGAGTACAATCCCGCCCCAGAATTAAGAATGCGTTAGCACGTACTACGTTAGCTTCCTACGGGCGCACATATTTTGCGGGCAACCGCATTCCTGGAGGACGTATGTTTAGCAGGAGGGGTGGTAAGATTTAGCAAAATGCGACCAAGACGACCCCTTCCACGCGTGGTTAGTTAGCGAGGAGTGATATCTTGTTCTGCATACTTTGTTTGGGAAGGATAATCAAATACTTGGATTCACCCTCTTACACCGGTTCGCCGTTGTTGAACCTAATTTGATCAAGATAGAGCAAATATTGGATCAAATATACATATTTATTACATAATACAAAAATAATTACTTTTTCCCCGAGATGAAAAATTTTACGAATATATCTCGTTTAATATTAACCACAAATTATAGATAGAATATATTTCAATTACTTATTTATATAAAAATGGATTTTCAGTTTTCTTCTTCAAATATATATAAATCGTCTGGATGTCATGGATGGAGTCAGATTAAATTGTCAAACCTGACGAATAAGAAGAGAGGAAGCAAAACATGCCTATATTATTTATTAAACTGAATTGCTTAGCAAATTTGGGGTACGCAGCAATTTTATTACGTGCTAAGGGTTCCGTCAGTGAAAAATTCACGTTACAAAAACCCCTAAACTATAAGGAAAAAAATATATATTTACACCTACATATTTAATATTATCATTTAATCGGTTTTGGTCAATTTTTATTCTTAAATTTTAATTTCTTTCCTTATGTCTTATACCTTAATTCTAGACTCCTTTTTTTTTCTCCACCCAGTTTTACTCCCACATTCTTCTCTTTTGGTTCCATATTATATCATACTTTACTATATTATGGTAATTATGATTATATTGTCTATTAAAATATATATATGAATACATATATATATGTATGTTTTACATACAAGTTTATTACACAAACACTTTATGATAAATATGATTATATTGTATATTAATGTATATATATGGATACATACGAATGTATGTTTTACATGCAAGTTAATCAATCTCTTGGCTTAAAAATACCGGGTCAAAAGACCCCCTGCTTTTTCAAAAGTATTTTAGGTCTAATTAAGTCACTTATGTTATTATCAACAATGCACAAACATAAAACGTATATTCAAATGAGCATAGATTTGTACGGGTGTTTATACATTTATAAGAAAGTCACAGCATAGCTTTATTTATTACTTCTAAATTCTACCGCTAGATGGTTATGTATATTTTAGATTTATTTTGCAAAAATGTTGTTATACACAGTTTTTTTTATTTCATGGAGTGCACCCCTCTGCACTTCTTAAGTGTTTTGTAATAAAAATGTTTTTAAAAGATTATTGTAATATTGTAGTTGTATGTGTGAAAATAAATGTTTTATTCTATTCGTTTAATTTACTTGAGACGCGTTTCGCCTTGCATGGACATTATCAATCTAAAAATTTAGGTCAACAAGTTGTATTTATAACTACAATGAGACACAGATATATAATTTTATTTACATGACTAATGTTGTCCTTTTTCACATTATGTAAGTAAAAATATACATAGCTGTTCCCCATTATAGTTATAAAAAACTTTTTGAGTTAAACTGTTAGATTGATAATGCCCTTGCAAGGCGAAACGCGTCTCATAAAGTAAATTAAACGAGTGGAATCAAAAAACAAGTGTTTATTTTCATATATGTGATTATGGAGTTCTACAAACTTACATCGGAAACAGTAAATTGTAGTTATACATTTTTGCCAGTTAAAGTAGATAAACTGGTTTACATATTTTAAAGCTGTCTGGTTTAGTATAAAAAATAGTTTGTAGCGTATTATCGTAAGTTAGTTTTCTCACTCATTGAACGTATAGCATCAAAATTGAAGATGATTAGTAATTTCTGTCACTTAATAAATCTTTTTAATATTTTTATTTTATTTTATCTTTTTATGTTCTTCTGTTCTTCTCATTCACATATATACTTCCACTCAAGTCAATATTGTGTACTTCTACATTTTTTTTTGTATCTGCTAATATAATTTTTTTTTTTATTATTTTCTTTTATATATTTCGGTGTTATTTGTGTAGTTACTTTTATTTTACTGTACTTACTATAGTGAATTATTTTGTATGAGCTGCACATGTTTTAATAAATAATTTTGTTAAAGCCCATAAGGGCGAAAAATTAAATAACAAGACACTGTTATTCGTTCGGACCGCAAGTTAATCCAATTTATCTTTTGGTGGACTATCACAAGCTATGAAATTAATTAAAAAACATTGCATCTAATATATCGCATATTTACAGATATATTTTTAAAAACTGATAGCATATCGTTTATTTTTAAATCCATACGAAACGAATATACCGTAAAACTACCCCTATAAAACATGGTGACCAAAAAGTTTCGGCACCAAAAGAGGGGTACCACAAAACTGATACGTTATCAGCGCAGCCACAAAACATACTTTCTCAACCGGATCTTCCTACGTTTGACTTCGTGATATTCTCTCACCGGAAGCCGGCCCCGGCAGGAAGTGGGCGGGGCGGGGAACCTTCGATTCTTCGCGGCACGGTTATTTGCGCGGGTATTTTAAATTGAAATTAGAACAGTGCGTTCCACCCGGAAGCGGGACGCGGTATAGTGGTGCGGGGCACGGGTGCGGGGTGAGGCCCCCGCCAAAACCGAGGGGGTGATATTTTTTTCGGTAAAATATATGCGACCGTGGTCTTGAGGCGGCTGGCAGTTTGTAATTAACGTTTTTTTTTAATATGCCTCTTGTACCACCTACAAAATTATTAATATCAAAAATAATATTTTTTTAAATCTCAAATATTAAATATTTGTTGATTTTTGTCTACCTACTTTCAAATATGATTACTAGAAAATATATCAAATAAAATGTATGTCACTACATTTTGAAAGATAAAAATGGGAATACATAATATGTTTTGATTTTATTTCCCAGAAATTGTATATGGTGAGAAATGTTTGAAATGCATGCCCCTGACAACAATCTTTTTATATTTTGTCTTTAAAATATTTTATATTAATAAATATACTTAGATATCAAATTAATATGTTTCAATATGTACTTATTAATTAATATTTTTGATTAAAAGTAATATATCAATACTTATGTGTATGTAATTAATTATATAAGTTCCCATAATTAAATAAACGATTTTACATTATTCTTAATTTTTAACACACTTAAAATTAGTTGCTAAATATACTATGAGAAATTGCATTACAATCAAAACATACAGAGACTATGAAATAGATTTTGCTTACGTTAGGAAATAATTAGACAACATTTATAATCAAGGTAGTGGTGTAAAACCTACTACCGTCGAGTGTCCTACTGACGCGCTCGCATCAAAGCCATGTCAGATATAAAAGTAAGGATCTTGAAAATTATATGTATGCCTGAGCTTTTCTTTTCCTTCATTTTACATTGTAGAGTTTTATTTTTATTTTACTAAAACAAAATACAACCGTGTCCACCAAGTTACGCAATAATAAATAATTTCATCGTTTACGTATATTTATGAGTCCGGCGTCGAGAATATCCTTCCTTATTTCAATCACAGTCAATCATAGTCAATCTCATTTCATAAAGGAGTAATATCAATTACTTCTCAACACATATATCTATATATCTTATCGCTGTTTTTTTACTTTCACTAAATATTTTATCTTATTTACCTATCCTTATTTAAAACATGAATTAAAATATTTATGCGCACACCGTGATCCAAAATAAGAGGGGACATTGCTTCTAAGGTAAGAAAAATCAGTACAAAAAACTTTATATTTTTTAATTTATTTTTTATTTTTCAATGGAGAGACATCACAATTAGAATCTCAAGCACCCTAATGAGTCGACGGGTACGCCGATCGGATAAATAATTATCAATTTCCCGTCATAATTGACGAGTTATTTCTAGTATTTTAATAAAACACTCAAACAAGAAAATAAAGATGGGCCAACGTGATTTAGAAAAATCTGTGTTATAAAAAAGTTTTGAAACCATAATACTAAGTTTCCACTTTTAAATCTGCCCAAATACCAGTGGAAAGTTTCTTATTTATTTTCCAATTATCCTTCGGCCTTATTTTGTTTTTAATCTCGCTTTTATTAGTTCCAACAAACCAAACAGCGACACGACCAACTTCCAGAAGCAAATGGAAGGCAAAGAAGAAAGTATTAGTTTTAAAACGGAACGGAGAATGGCGCTCGGAAAAATAAAAGTAAATTATGGCGAACAACTTCGTGGAAATAAATGATCACGCTCCGTCGGAAGATTCGATTTCGGGCATTTTGTTTGCAAGATGTTTGGGAGAGGAGATGCTAATGTCTGTCAGTCGAGGGGAAAAATGGAACCGGAAGTGTTTTTACATTTTTTTAACATTACATTTCTGTTGAAATCGTCAGTTTGAGATTTAAAAAAAATGAAACCTTTCAAATTTTTTAACGTGGAATATTTTTTTACGGTACATCATTTATTTATAAATAAACTTGTGTTTAACCCGCACTAGCAAAGCGCAAGAGCAGTGAAATGTTAAAAAAATCTCATTCAGAAAATATTGCAATGTATAGCCTTCCAATAATATTACTAATAATATCACGATTTATTCGTCAATATTTAAACCAACCATTTGTGTCTAACACTTTATTTTTGTGCAAATCGAATTGACAGGCAGATTTTAATGAATCCTGATTTTCTAAGAAATGTGATAGATATGCAACCTTTTTGTACTGAAGCCACATTTTTCAAATAGAAAAATAAATGACATCATATTTACTACCAGAAATTTGTAAATTAGAGAATATTTATGGATATTACAATAATTTCATTATTTTTAACTGAAATGTATATTTTTATATTTTTTCAAATAGGTACGCCGTTTAAAATAAATATAAATATTATAAATGATCTAATTTAGTCTAATTTAGCCTATCTGCGTCTAGTGTTGAATAAATCTGTCTTTTTTTTGGTTTCCATAGTTCCTAGTGTTTTTGTGATTTACTTGAAATTTTGATTTAATATTAATTGCCTGATATTATCTGTCTTAGCATTACATATAATATATATGTAAACCGAAGTTAGTTTATAAATAATAAAAAATTGTTTGGCGCACGAACTGCATTTTAAATATGCACAGTTAAATATATAATTTGAATGGTTGAAAACGGTTACGGTACTCGGTAGGTTCATGAGAGGAAAAGTAAGATGAAATAAGTAAAATAAATTGGTAGATATAAGTGGGTAAAGTAAAAAGCGCCTACCATGCCACTCTGAAGTACTGAGTGACTAAATTTATTGAACACTTAAAAATTGTATACTCTCTCCTGGATTTAAATTCCAGACAGGGTAGGACACTAAACATTTATACTTTTGCATATAAATATATGCATACATATCCCATAAGTATATTGTCCCACCGTGTATTTAATAGCTCCTAGCCTGCAATACACTTGCTAATTATTATTCTAGTATTAAAAAAATAATTTCAATTGTTCCATTATCACTATATTTGATAGAACTCTAAAATGACTTCCTGTCTTTCCATAATTCTACATTTTCTCACGCTTGAATCCGAAGACTGTCGTTATTCGAAGCTTGAATAATTTATCTACGAATGCTCGATGTACTGGGCTACTGAGTAGCCGAGCCAGCCATACTGCCACTGAATACAATACCGGGAGGTATTGACCAACAACTTGTCAGTTATAATGAGAATAAATGCTCAGTCAGTGACTAAAAAACCAAGCATGTAATTAAAAAAATTTGAAAACAAAATGACAGAGTTATTAAATATGTATTATATACACAGCTATGTGATTTTATTCAATAAATATTAAGAATAAAATTGATTTCTTGTTCAATGTTCCTTCTAATTTTGGATAATGGTGTGCGCATAAAAAATCTGTTGTGCAATTGTAAGGACCAGTGCTATTATTTGTGCGCTGGGGGGAAAAATAATAGTGGGGCCAGTGTTGACTTCATTACTAATGAAGATTTATTGAGATGCATAAATTAGTCAAGAGACCTAATAAAAACTATAAAAGAAATATGTATTATTTTACAACCCATTATGCAGGGGAAGATAGAAGGCAGCAGAGGCGTAGGTAGAAAGTGATTATCTTAGCTGTGTAACCTTAGAGAGTAATTTAATGTCAAAAATATTTGTGATGTTGTTTAGACGATTTATATTTCGATGGGTAGGTCTGGTATTTAATGCTAGAATAAATACAAAGCGGAACTGCTTCTGTTCGGAGACGGCGTCGAAGACGGTTATATTTTTGGGTTTGCTAGTTGTGTTAAAATTTCGGAGGCTGGCCAACCGAGTTTCAAAAGATCAATGAGAACTGCCAGCAAAGTTTCGACAATGATATAAGAATCGGCCATTTGCAGCCCAATAACGCAAAGGTTAGTGTGTTTATTTACATAAGTTGAAAGGGCATATTTAATTATTATTTATAGAAAATCCAGTACCTATTTATCGAAGTTAATTACGTCTACAGAACTAATACAGGATAAATCAATATACTGCAACATAGTCGCAAATCTTTGATAGAAGGTATCAAATGAAGTCTTGATTAAAATTGTGTGCGTTCTTTTTTTTGTGTGCATTATGATATCAAGCTACACTCGCACACTTTAGAGGCTTTAATAATATTTACACGTTCATTAATGAAATATCAGTGTATTTTTAGGCATTTATTTGTCTGGTTCCCTGACCAGAGAATGGCAGCGCCTACAGAATAGCTACATATACAATGGCCTTGACTGAAGTAATTATATATGTAATATTTATATTTTGTGTGTATATATTTATGAACTTTTTACATTTTATCAACTTTTTTTTATTTATTAATATTTTCCTTGGTTTTCTTTTTCATAGCATTATATTCATTTCATAACCTTAATGAATAACATAATATGTATTATCTCTATGGCGAATCGGGTTAAAAAAAAACATAATCACGCTGGAATAAATAGATTATTATTATTATATACACTAGAAACTGAAAAAAAAATTGCTTTGCTTTACGGGAATTTTCGCTTTGTGGCGGCAGTCCAATTCGCATGTTCGCATGGTATTACTGAATAGATATATTGATAACACACATGTTTTCATGTGAAAAATATTATTTTAAATTTTATAATTTCATTTCTTGCTATGGTAGATTTAAAAAATATATTACTCCATTTCAGCGCTGGAAAAAGGATCGATACTAAATATATTGTTTTTTTGTTTGTTTCTGAAACCGATTGGAAGTTTAAAACTATAAAATGAATATCAACCACAAATGTATTGTTGCAAATATTAAAAATAAATTGTACTTCTATGTGTTTATTTCTCAATGTAGCACATTTACGTTGTTAACGTTTTTATTTATGTACAATATGCATTTCACTACAGGTTCTAACACCTCACAAAGACAACATTGAAATAGACATTCAAAATATGATATTTTACTCAGCTACCTGCTAGTGGCAGGGAACAAATTTATATTCATCTATTCAATTTTACATCAATCAGCTTATTATACGTATGTGCACTATTTTTCTTTCAATAATATTAATATTATTTTCTAATAAAGATGATTACAATACTAATTTCATTTATTATATTTGGTGATCAAGGTAATGATAATAAAGTAAAAAAATAAATATATAATATCACTTAAAACTACATTAAGTTACATGTTCCCCCACAATTCTCGTTATTATTTGGGTTTATTTTATTAACATATTTTTTAAATATTATACAGAAAATAACTTTTGTTAATTAATTATTATATAAGAAAAAAAATATTCAGGTAAATAGCCTTCCATTTATAATACCCTTATTTATGTTCGTCTGCCCATAAATCCGTGCACATAGCATCGTAAAACATATATTGAGTTACACGGTAATATAAAATAAAAGAAATCTGCTGTCAATTATATTACGTAAAAGTGTGTTGTTATTACGATAAACAAACAAAAAATGTGCTATTGTATTATCGTTGTTATTATTTTTTTTAATTAATTAAAATTATACATTTCATTATTTCTTATAAATAAATAATAAAAAATTACTATACAAATATATTTTTTTAACAAAATCATATTTTTATTTTGAAGTTTCTATTTTCGAACATAGTTCATCAATAATTAAAAATAATAATTATTATTTATTTAAGACGTATACAATGAGTACACAAAAGTATAGTTTTACAATTATTCAATAATTTCATTAATTTACAATACTTTGTTTTGTATAAGTATGTAAAATATGCTATTTTATCTCTTTTACTAGACCGAAGTCTGCTCTAAAGGAGATAGACTTATCCATTATTTTCAACAGTGAATAGTGAACTGTACAATAAGATATTCAACGACATATAAAGTAAATGGCTAACATAATATATTAGGTAAGTCATTCTCCCAGCGAGAGAAATTTCCAAGGACGAACATATATTTTTTTCGATAGATAGATTTTTCTCCGAATCTTTTTAAGTAATTCATTTTCGTTTTACTGTATAAATAACATAATCAAGTTTAATTTAACAATACCACAAAACATAATATAACCATCACATATGACGACCATACTTGGATAAATACACTTCTTATATCTAACACCTAAACTTTATAACATTTAAAGTTTGGGTGATGACATGAAAATAATTAATATACTAAACTTCAACCAAAGCAAATTCTGTTTCCTGTTTTTCAAAAAGAAAGTTGTTGAATAGCTGAGAAACTACGAAGAAGAGTTGCTGCAGTGCTTATATACCAGAATGATTTGAAATAGAAGAACACTCTAGTTTATGTTATTATATATGCATATATACTTTCTTAAATACTTGGTCCTCCTTTCTCTATGTTGTGCCTGCAATCCATTTTCTATTATTATTGCAGTCAATATTTTCATTAAAGTTTATACCGACTGAGTACATATTTTTATTATGTTTTCTAAACTGCAAAAAATTGTATGAGGCAGCTTCCCTAGATCAAGCCTAGCGTAAGTGGGAAATATTCTGTATACAAAAATTTAATAAATAAAATTATAATTCTGTACAGATATTTCAAAGCGTACAGAAATAAATAAATCTGCAATCTTCTAAAATAAATCGAGTCAGAAGTAGATACCTACGAATAGCGAGGTGGTAGCTACTCGTACATAGTACAGATAGTAACGGAAAAGCGTCCCAGCTTCCCAAACACATCCACCCGCAGACTCGATTCGCATCTCTCACACAGGTTCCTCTCATAGAAAACTTATAACCTATCACGACTTCCCATCACGAACTTTGAATTCATCCTCTAGCTCTCTCCGACACGTGCCGGCCGCGCCTGCCGTCTCCCTCGCGTGGCAGGTGCCATTGATAGCTTGAGATGAATAAATTTCATTATTTTCAATATCTGACTTTTTAAAATGCGAATATATTCCCGCGCCTCGCGAAAAAACCTTCCATCCGCCTCCGGGAAATCACCCGAGAGCAGCGCGGACTTTTTCAGCGAAATGTGTTTCAGATATTCCGAGCTTTATTGGAAAATGGCGAGCCGCCTTCGTAACATATTTGATGCGAAGGTTTCTTTTTCTCTTTGTATCATGTTTTATCTCTTAGGGCTGAGAGATATTTTCGTCATTAGGAATGCAATTCCAGAATAAAAAATCAAAGGACATATTTTGAGAGGTCCGTTGTATTTTTTCGATATCACTCTTTGAAATTCCCTTATGTTTTAAATCACACAGGAAAATAGTAGGTACAAGATAGTGTCTGACCTATTCCATATGTTAATACGTGATGTAAGAAAAATGAAGTTATGCAAGAAATGAAATATTACTAGGCTATTCAGTAATACCAATTACGATATTGCTACCTAATCTAGCACTCGATATACGAAATATTTATCTGTGATTTGAACGTCAGTATACTGTGCTATATGCAAAATAACTATAATTTTCTATACTCCTGGGATGACGATCGAACCCACGACTGCTTGGTCACTAGGCAAGCATCCTAACACTAGATTAAACAAGCACATTGTGGACCACTGTAGAGCACCGATCTGCATAACAATGTACACAAATATGATGACACATTGGTATACCAATACACATTTTTTTCTGGTGGTGATTGCCTGGATCAGTAATTAAGAAAAATATTTATATTTTGTTGATGACTTAACATTTTATTTATCAGAACATAGACCCCACCCTGAACGTTCTGACATAAATCAATTACAAAGTCAAACATTTTTTTTTTTTTTTTTTTAATTTTTAATTTATTAATCTGTTATAATTACAATTAAAACTTCTCTAAAAAGCATGTACCTTTGCATTACATATGAATAATGATTTTTCACAGTACCTAGCTTATAATAAAATAAAATACAATAAATTAATAGCAACGATATAAAAATATTGTAAATTTCAGGGTACATGTTTATGTTTAAAGTATTTTTTTGTTAGCATTGATTATTTCATTGTTATCTTACTGATTTTTTCAGGTAAAAAATATATTCCAATGTGCATATAGTAGTGTTGTGCAAATTATGTGTTATTTTTGTGCATGAAAATACAAATTTTATCCTAGTACAATTTTCAGTAAAAAAATGTTTTTTTTTTTAAATATTTGAATAATACAATTTTTTTTAAGCAGATCATAAAATTTTGGTACCTTAAATTCTTCGAAAAGTAATTTTGTCGGATAATCTTTTGGTACATTTTTTACTGAAATTGGGCTAGTATTATAAGCTGATCGCCAACTAATGATGGCATTTTGTAATATAGATCGAATAAATGCATAGTATGCTAAGTACAATTTTTTTATAGACAAAAATGTTCTGATTCATATGAATATGTATATTAATTTTATAATCTTTTTAACAACTTGACAGATTTGATCTTTCTATTTAAGATTTTTATCGATGATTACTCCAAGATATTTGATTTTATTTGTTGTTTTTAAAATTGAGACGTTAGAGAGACATAAATAAATGTCTTTATTTTACATTTATTTTTTCAATTAAAACACATTGTGAAGTTGCAAGTTCAGAACATATGTAGTTCTGTTGTATTTTTAACACAAATTAAATGAATAAATTAGAAAAACTATATATCGAAAAAACATTTGGTTGCTAGCGGGATTTGTACAAATTCTATAAATGGATATTTTTTGTAAATCTTTCTAATCTATTCATTTCATTTCATTACTTTAGAAAATATAAATGTACAAGTTAAATTTATACCGTTTATTAAAATTAGTTGCAATATTTTAGAGTTGGAATCCCGGTGGCGCAACAACAATATTTTTCGATAAAATTGATTTTATTTGTATATCTTTCTAATTAATATATTTAATTCATATTTAAGATATTTATTATCTCACGGTTAGATATGAAACTGAATTTATGTAAAAATAACATAAAATGATTATTTTATTACATGAATAAATCTTACAAAAACAAAATGATTCTACTAAGTATAAAATGATTAGACAACAGTGAATTTATAGTTGTTGCGCACAGATGATGCTAAATATTTATCTCTCCGTACGCCATGGAAGTTACTACCCTTGATTATACTCATGACGGGTTTGTGTTGTATTTTAAGGAAAACTACCCTCACACTCCGAGATTACAAACTTCTTATTGTTTAACAGATTTAACAAGTCCTTATAAGTTATCTCACATTTGTAGTTATTGTATTAAATTTAACAGTTTAGTTATTTAACAAAAATCGAATCGTAACGAATGATTAAAATTAGCACAATTTAAACTGTGGTGGTGAAAATTGAAACTGTTAATATAAAATAAATGGATCCATTCTTTGATTACAATAAAAAACATTGCGAAACTTTTTAAAACAAATTGTTTAATTACATTTTTTCTTTCAGTAGATTTATACCATTTTATATGAAAATTCATAATGGGTAGTGAGCTCAAAATTTATTTTATTAAATCGCTAGATTCAGAAAAGAATTCATAGAAAATGATAACAAAAAAATTGGTTCAAAATAATGACGAATGACGTAAATAATGATTTTTTTATAAACAATGATAAATTTAATACGTTGTACATTAAAAATATTAATTGTATCATAAATATTGCATAATTTTGTTAGTGAAATAATAATAAAAAAATATATATATATAATTATATATAAAAAACCTAATATGAATTATCTACCAAAACAGTTTTATATTATTCCTGATTAACAAAGTGCAGCGTTTTGGAATATTGTATTTGTTGATATAAATTTAGCTTAAAAACATATATGTTGTAACAGAAAAGCACAGTCATAAAAAATTATATACCTAAATTAAATCTAAAAATTGACTATTTTAGTGTGTCTACTAAAATATACAGATTATTTTAAAATATATAATAATAATTAAATATATTGTTTTTGACACATGCAGGATATATACAGTAGGATTAATGCAGAAGCAATATAATTCTCCGCAGGCTTTTTAATGGATAATTATTAGTATCTATGCTTAAAGAAAAATTAAAATCACCTGAAGAGTTAAGCTTATTCACCGTTAATTATCTTTGAGATTCAGACTGCGGTTGCGGGACAGAAATACCAACATAACAGATACGTCTAAACCACATCGGGAGTTCAGGGGTTGAGATTTATAACAACGAAGGTTAGGGGGTTCCCTTGTATTTACATATTCCGCATTTTAACTACCCGCTTCTGTTGCAAGAGCGGCGAACTGCTATATGGAGAAAAATCTATTTGATTCGGTGGCGCTTCTTTAAAATTAATTGCATTAATTACGAAATTCAGTTTATTTATTGTTAATGAAAATACATTTTTATTGTCAAGTTCACAGACCACCAAATATATAGACATGAACTAAGACTAATTTCTTGTCCCAGTATTTTTATTTTGGTGTCGCCCACCTGATAACTTTGATACCACTTACGCAATCAAATAGCTTCGCGACTCTTTTTAAAGATATGACTCGATTGGAACGAAAATTAAAACGCTGACAATATAATATTCATTCATGTAAAAAATATATCTTGCTTATCCAAAGATTTAATTTTCAAAAAGTTTTAAAATGTATGTTTCCACCAAGAATATATGTAGAATGCCTCTACTTGAATTGCAACTAATGTTTCAAACCCCTCTTCAATATGTACACTTTATTTCTTGTCTATTCATTTACTGGTCTGTGGTAAAGTTGCAATTTCAAAACAAATCGATTAGAAACATATATAGAAAAAAATCTGCCGAAAAAAATATTTACTTGTCAACGGGATATGGACTCGGGACTTTTTCTACCACCTCATCTCGCAAGACAGTCAAATTGTTAAAGGATTCATCTTAGTCAAATGATTCAACTGTCCTTGATGTTCAGCTCCTGCAAAATTGAAATATTCGTGCGTCTCACCGTCCATGGTATGCGCAACATGTATCTCCAGCACCACATCTCAAAAGCATCAATCCGCCTTCTCTCCGTTGCATTCAGAGTGTACAACATATTAACATATATGCAAAGAAAATTAATTCAATGAATTGATTTAATATGAATTTGTGCCGAATCACAATTCGCAATTTTTTTTTTTAATGAAAGTATATTATTATGAATAAAAAATTACTTTAAAGCTGTACAGTGTTTACAATTGAGATGGTTGATTTTTCACGAACTACCAGTGAAAAGTTTTCAGGGGTGCAACTCTACCCACCCCTTTACCCTTGCAAGAGAGCCTCCCTTCTACTGTCTCCTTCTCTAACAAGGCTCCTGCAATTGTTTTTATTGCTCCCTTTTTATTCTAGAAGCAATTTCAATTTTAAGAGAGGACCTCCTTCCCCACCCGGTAATGGGCGCTAAACGGAGCGAATAGTTCAGTTCGTAACGCGAATCGGCCGGAAGGGATTATTCGCAAACCGAAATAGATGAAAGAAATTAACATGATAGAAATAGAAAGAAGAAACTCAAATTAAAAGAAAGTGGAACGGTGAATAGTTTACTACATTTTTTTCATTTTGAAAATGGATGTCCATTATCTCAATTTTTTACCAAATTTAACAAGAGATAATTTTACAAAAAAGCTAGATAATAATTATTTTATATGTTACAAATAATTTTAACGAAATTAATTATCTGACATACGTATGACTTAAACGTAAAAATTATGCATATTTTTTAATAGAGAATACTCGTACATATCACATCAATATTCGTTCTATTTTTAATACTATGCTAAAAATCATGCTATGAAAAATGTGACTAACTTGGTGGTCTTCGTTTTTCTTCTTCTATTATTAAAGTAATTCACCCTTGAAGAGTAATTTGTGCTATTTAAAATGACAGAACTGTATTAAGAGATATGAATAAAATTGAATGAATTATATTAATAGTTAATATAATTTTCGTTTACAAATGTTTGATATTATGGATATCAGATGTGATGAGGTTAGAAAAATAAGTTGATACGTATTAGTCGGGAGTTGAAAATGAGCATTGATCAGTTCACTATAATAATAATTGAAACTCTGTGATGAAAGTAAACTTCCTATAATAACTGACTTAACCAACTGACAAGCGTGTCGCTATCGTCAAACCATGAAAATCTGACAGTATTTTATTTTTCGCACTAAAAAGTTAATTCTATATCAGTGTGATAACGGCGACTTAACATGCTAATTGACTACCATCGGAAATTTCACAATTATTTCAAATCAAAGAAACTTGTCACCTTAATAATAGGAATCCAATAATTTTGGAATCACAAAAACTCACATTCGTAAATAAATAATAATACACGCAAATATCCAACGTATGTATTTTTTTACATCCGTCCACTTGTCTGCTCGTCCGTCCGCGTCGCATAGAAATATAAAACCAAAAATAATTGTCTATTTGGCATCGTTTTCTTTTAAAAGAGCATAATACTATTTGAATATGAAATTTATATTGGTATCAAAAACGGTAATGTACTCCAATCATTTAAAACAATAGCAGACTTCAAATCTGCCACAATAATTTTGAATGTAGAACATCGTTGATCATATTAAATTAGTAGGTAGTTACATACTTTTTTACTAATTTTAAAACATATTCATAGACGAAAAAAAAAAGTAAATTTATTTATAAAAAAAAACATTAATTACTCGTCATTATTTACGGATTATTTCTTGTGGTATAATAACACCAGAATAAAGTCACAAAAATAATGATGTAAATTAACAAATAATTAAATGAATGGATGAGAATATATGTAGATAGGCAGGGATGGGCTAGAGGGGGCTGGAGGGGCTCGCGCGAGCCCCTTGTTAAATTAAGAAAAATTAATATTCTCAGATCAAATCAGTACTTAACTGTAATTTTTCTAGATGGTTTGTGTTATGAATCATAAAACTTTGTTTCTTTTTGAAATTTTTCATAAAATACATTTATTTTGTTATTCATCTAGCCGTTATTCTGTATATAGTCTAACAATGCTTAAAAACGCAGATTTTTGATATATATTGCTTTCAGATATTCTTAGATGTTCAATGCAACATTTTTGTGTACGATTTATCCTTCATACTTTATGCACATTTTTTTCCCTTAACCGTAATTGTGCACAGTTTTGAGAAGAACAGTTCCTAATATTTATTATTTTGTACCATCGTTAACTATGGAGAACTTCAATTTCAATCCGGTGTTCTGTTTTGAAACATGGTATTTGAGCGAAAAGAATAGAACTTACCTATTTGTGCGTTAATCTTGGAACACTTCATTCTAGCAATCTAAGGAAGGTAAGTACATTTTCCAGCTATGCATGTTAAATATTTTACGTATTGTTACATAATATAAGTATTTTAAGTAACATTTGATTGCTTTAATTATTATTGCGTATAATTGAATAAGCGTGATAAATAAATCCGCCCCTTCCCCGGAACACCGCGGATAACCCTGAGATTAAGCGAGCCCCTTGTTAACGTGTTAGCAGTCCACCGCTACAGGTAGGTACTAGAGGATAGATATTATGTTGATAACCGTGTCACATTTATGTATCTTCTTACAAATAATATTCTTTAATATCAATAAAATAATTAATATATAAAAGCGTGAGCATTAATAATAAAATACAATGGTTATCAGTGAGCCTTAGACATTGACTGGTGTGTGGGAAGGCGGATAGGTGAAGATGTGTAAGAAATGGTTCTGTGACCTGTGGTTATATCAATATCATAATTTATTCTCGTCATAATCCAGGGCAGCTTCACAATGTCCTTCAGGCATCACGACCGCGGGATGGTGGGTTGTTAAGGCCAATCGGCGATGCTCCCCGAAGGCATTGTTATTTATTACGTTCTCTAAAATTATATAATCACTCCTCCTACAGAGGGGTGGATCCATTGTAGAACACATTTTGTTATACATGGTGTTCCAGCGTTCCAGATGTATAGAAGCAAAATTAAACGTTTTAAGCAAATAAAATGTAAAACTGTAAATGTAACACACCTAGTGCACAATACTTCAGAAGTATGCATATTAAAAATATAAGTTGAAAATATTGAAGTTGCACGTGCAACCAATCTATATCAGATATGTCATTTTAAAAATGTCGTAGTTATTATACGATTTTTATTTTAATACAAATTAAACGAATCAACTAGAAAGGTATACAGAAAAAAATCTATCGAAAAAATGTGTAGTTACCGCCGGGATTTGAATCTAGACCTCTTTCTGTCCGAGGAAGAGCTATGTTCTGTAAATACAACTTCACAATAAAAAAATTTATTGATTCCAAAATATTTATTGAATTAAAAAGCGGTCATAATATTTTTTGTTGGATGATTTAGGGCTTGAAACAAAAGTATAGAAAAATAATTGGTCAAATTCGCAAATATTTTTTTCGAAGTACGTAGATTTAAAGTTTAAATTGAACAAGAAACTAGGTTCTGTAGGTCATGTCGAAAGAATGCCATATGACAAGACATCAAAGATCATGACGTGGATATCCCTTTGGAAGTGACCTAGAGGCAGACAAAGAAAAAGTTGGACGAAGACTGGAGCAGGATGAAAGAGTCTGGGAACTGGAGAAGAATAGACAGGAATAGGAGTCGATGGTGAGCACTCGTGGAGGAGGCCAAATCCCATCCTGCGATGTAGTGCCATTAAGGAAGAAGAAGAAGATTTAAAGCTTAACATGATATTGTAAAAATCTCATACAATAAGATTTTCCGTAACGGCACTCAATTTGTACACACTTTATTTATATATTTTTAAATGTTAATATTAGAAAATATAATACATTTTAGAATTATCAGTAGGATATATAAATTTCATTTAACATTTATTTCTTCTCTATGAGAGTAGGACTCGTATATATGGGAGATAATTTATGTTTCAGTTAGTCTGTGTATATATTTTTTTTACTTCAGATACAAATTGATAGTAGTCTGTAATTGTTCTAATTATGATGGGAAGGTTGTTAAAAAATTTGATGCCTTGAAAAATATAGTGATTTTGGGTTGCGGTATATTTTAGTTTTGGAATATCAATTTGGTCTCTAAATCTTGTAGACCGAAATTCGCTTGTAAAGTTTAATTGATTTTTAATTTTGAAAATTTGAATAATAGATTTATTTTTATATGTGTATATTATTTTTGGTACTTTGAAATCTGTGGAAAGTTGTATACTTGGATAATCGTTTATTTTTAGAATAATTTTTATTATCATTTTTGAGTGATTTTTAATTGTGACATTGAAATTTTATATGCTCCTCTCCATCAGTATTGACTGTCAAACGCGAAATATATTATTTTCAGATTTGTAAGTGATAAGATGTTTCTGAGTCTTAAAAATATGTAAGAAGTTTTTCTTATTTTGTTTGTAAGATTAGTAATATGTTATTTCCATTTTAGTTTGTTATCTATTACGATTCCTAGGTACTTGATACAGTATTTTTCTTCAATTGATGAACATTGGTCATAAGAGTCTTCTTAAGTATAGGCATTGGTGTGAATTATAATATTAATTTCAGTGTTATATTTCTGTTGAATAGCAAATCGTAGAAACTATGTTTTATCAGTATTATTGATAGTAGGTTATCATCCGTCCACTTTTTTATGGTATTAACATTTTCCAATCATGGCTGATTGGTATTCTGGCAACCTTCGTATTTGTAGGTTCTGTTACTTTACAACCTGTTTATTAGAGTTGCATACTTCAAGACAACTACTATTATTCAAATAGCAAACAAATATTATCATTGTTAGGGACGCGTTATGAAGGACGATATAATATTTTGGACATGCAAAAAGTACGCGTAATAAAAACATCACAGTGACGCAGTTTGGAGCAGATAAGAACAGTTCGGAGTTCAGGGCGCGGGAGAGCAGGGTCGGGAGTCGGTGTCACCCCATAAGGGCAGTAGTCACGTTTTGTTAGGTGAAAGAGGGCGCTTCCTTGAATACGCATCCTATAAAAAAGAAGCCGTCGAAAACTATTTCAATGTCGGTTGAACAAAATCAACTGAGTAATAAATACACGAACAGACTGGACTCTTTTGTTACAATTTTTATGTTTAATCGAAGAGACCATTATCTGAATTTTAAATGTCACACTAGAAACGTCTATTTTTCAAGACGAAAAGAAGGGAAGTCCATTTTGCAAGGAAAATTGAAGATGTAATATATTACATAACTCATTGTAGCAATAGCGAGGCCATTGTAAAATATGTTTCTATACTGATGTCTTGCACCAGACGTATATTAAAAAATACGCCTTTCACTCAGAAACCACAATTACTAATTTAATCTACGAGTTCATTGTAATGAACATTTTATTATGTAAAAGAAGCTATTAAAAGTACTATTTTAATTTGTAATCTTACAATAATGGATAATATCTATTATATATTAATATTACACTGACATCATAATATTTATAATGATTTAAATGTGAGTTTTTAATTATCAGTATACTTTGTATAATATAAACTCATTAAACATTAAATGTCTGCAACATTTTATTAAAAAAAATTAAATAGATGGAAATAAAACGAAATATATTTATTTTAGGATTAGGAGAGTTGAATTCAAGATACTGTGATTAAACCTAATATCGTAATTCTTAAAATTTTGAATAGTTCATTTTTTAGTACCATTCATATTTTGTAGTTATTTTTACATCGAGTTTTATTTCAGTATTGTAGTCATATTAAATGTATAGTATACTCTTATTTATTTATTTTGAAATATATTATTTAATTTCATTTGTGCATTTGAACGATACCTTATATGTGTTTGCCTTTAATAAATCTTGCTGAATTAAATATCCCCAATATAACATAATAATATTTTTATGGCGGTTTGATTCCATAGTCAAAGAATGGCACCGTCGCTAGACTACTTATATACAAATCTGACGCATCTTCTGTAATCTATGTAATATTTTTAATTTGAAAAAATCTGGTGAATTCTCCTTCTTCTTCTGTTCCCACCACACTGGTTTATTAAAATTATATTAGTTAGTTTAAGTGCGATATTAATTTTGAAAAATTCTATCAGTAACAAATTTGTCACGCATTTAAAAAAAAAGTTGTCCTTAATTCTACTTCTTCTTCTTCTATTTCCCCATCACATTTTTTTTTAAGCTTTTCTCAGTCATTTTATGTTCAATATTTAAATATAAAAGTTCTGGTGATAGTTAAACGTGTAACGCATTGAGATTTTAACTTTTTCACTTCTTCTTTCTCTTATTTTTTTATCAAAACACTTTTTATGGTTTTATCAAAGTGTATTAACGAATTTTTTTTTCTTAATCTGGAGATTGACAACAGAATACTGTGTCTTTGCAGGGTACGTTTGCGACCGTGCGGTTGCTGGTATAGGCAGGCTAGTATATATTTATAAAATTAAATCATATTTATTTTTATTGTCTTTCTAAATTATATATGGGTATTGTATTTTATTTCTCATTTATTTATGGCTGATTGATTTATATGGCTCGCACCCACAACTCATTCACGTTGAAATAAATAAGGATTTTAAGTAAAATCTAACCAAAGGTTAACAATTACTGTACGGTAAACGAAACATTTCTACTGGGTATGTTTTATAAGATATAAGGTCCTGCGTCCGTTAACCCTTTAAAATCCAACTCGATTCATCCGGGCACACATAATTTTATTCTCTGAAAATAATTCCATCAGAAATGTATAATGCTTTATAGCAGTCACCTTTCGTTCACAAATCCTTACAGATACATGCAAATAATTTCAAGAGATAAATACTATGAAGACTCTGTATTTTTTATATCAGTTTTAGAGTATGCATTTCAGGTCTGGATCCCTAGATAATACATCATTATTGGTGGATCACAGAAACGCTGATGTAGTCATGTTCCTACATTATGTAATTGTTTGCCCAGCTTTGCTTCAACGAAACCTTAAGCCTCTCTCTCTGTAACATCAACTCACGACGAAACTCCTTTATATATCGCTCATAATGTAATAATAATAATAATATTAATAAAGTAATATCGCTAATGTAGTACGGTTGTACCGTAACTCTAACAATGGCGCGTGTTACTGTACCGAAATGTCGATTATCTCTATTTGTTATTGTGCAGCCATTAATATTATTTGTTAAACCTGTGGAAAGTTGTAATATGGCCTTTGTCGTATTTAATACTCGCGATTAACTTGATTTGTAATAGTACTATTAGTTTCCTCATAAATAAATAAATAAGTAGTGTTATAGATATCGCATTCAAAATGTCACCTAAAAAGCTCAGATTTTATTTTGTACATTTTTTAACTATCAGTATATATCATACTAATACATCCCTCCTTTTCACTGTCATTCTTAGCAAAGCTACCACCACCTCCAATTTATTCATTTGATTACGTCATGTACATCTACCTTTATTATTAAAAACTCTACCCAAATATGAATAATCATTCAATTTATTAAAGAGTATATAATCATAAAAAACCCAGTTAATCATAAAAACATAATTTATTGAATGATCGTTTAAATAAAATTAATTTAAAAATTGTATCTGATCGTGGTTAAAAACGAAGATTTTTTTTATAATGACATAAATATTTTTGTTTCTAAATATATTATATCATGTCGGATTCAAAGGGTTAGTATTTAGCGGAGACACAAACCCTCGGTCGTGCTTGAGCGGGAGAACGTGAACTCCGGTAACAGATGGCGCAGCTGGCGCAAAAAGACTATAAAAATGCACATAGGTATGTTCTTCTGAACGATATTCTACTTTCTCTGAATGCGAAAATTTGTTCGATAAATATGATTTCTTCTTTCAAATATTTTAGAGTAAATGAAATATCAAATATTTCATATTATATTTAAATCAATTTGCAACGTCCAATTTATTATCTTTTTGGTATTCATCGTAGTTGACCTCCTTTATGGAGAAGTAGCGCTAATGTTAATAAAAGCAGCTGAGATAGGCGCACTTCTTTTGATAGCTGTGAAATCCATTGATCGTCCTCCCACAGCACCATGATGAGCTGGAGGTTCCTGAAGACAGGTGCTTCACTCGCTGTCGCTTCATTTTCGCTCAGCATCTACCACTGTACTAATCTGTCTCTAGTAAATGTAAAATATCTTCATATATATTTTACAAACATCCGTAAACCTTATTATATTTGTAATCTATACAGACGATAGTGTCAGGTTTTGCGGGCGATTATATTGACCATTGCCAGTGTCTATAGAATTTAACAGTAAAGATGTAGAGTCCTTTAATCACGTATGGTCACGTATGTTTCAGTTTTTCTTTCACTTATATATTTTTAATATTTTCAGTGTCCAAAATTTGATATACTTGTCATATTAAATTTTTTGCTTCACATTGGTTTATTATAAAAATAATACGATTAGGTATGTCTACTGTAACAGACAGTTTTGAAAAAAAAAATTGCCGCCATATTACATCTCTAAAGATGTAACTTATCGGATGAATTTTTCAATTACTCTTACATTCGCGCGTGTATAATAGGAGAATTGATAATAAATCAACATTTTATTTGATTTAATCAAATTATTAACATATCTTGAGCAGATTTTTTACAAATGAATTTTCACCACGAAGAAAGCGATATATAATATATACCTGTGATTGAAGAATGCGAATAACTTTAACTGTATTTTTAGTTAATCCTTAATTATTAGACTAGACACGCTTTTAATGAGAATAGTATGAACCACCCTGTCGAATCGTAGCACACCTTTAAATTTTTATTGCTATTTCATTGTTTTATATGACGAGGGGATGGAACTTCACCCCGCGTTCGTTATATAGGGTTAGTGTGCTCCGTATCGATATTCGCTACCCCGATGTTTATTGCGACTCGCATATTGCATACGATTTATCAAAATCGACAACACTAGCGACCCTGTCAGGTTGCTTTATATTAAAGATGTTTCCGTATAAATGTTGCAATATATTTCTGTATGATTTTGATTATATTTTTTTTATCACTATCGATCAATCAATAACAGATTTTTCCAAATATGGTTATATTTTAAAAACTGTGAATTTATTTACTATTCGTAGTACAATAATAATTATTATTACATGTCAGTTTTCTCACTAGTGACAAATTAGGCACTAACCACAACAAACATATTCTGCTTTCCTTTGTGATTAGTTATTTCTTCTCTAACTTCTTATGTATCTTCCGGTTATAACAGTGAAATTTTGTAGCAGATGTCGTTGGGTTTTCTGTTATTCATTTTGATTTAAATTTTCATTTATCGTTTACCGTACATTCTTTCAAAATATATGTCTCGTGCATAGCTTACTAAATTATTTGCGATCCTTTCACTGTCATTATATCTTCTATTTATTTATTCTGGCCACAGTTTTATCCAAATCCCCGATTCATTTAATCTTTAAAGGCGCATATCGAAACATTCCGATGCAGACTAGATTTCAATCTTACGAAACGACGCACATTGAGTCGACGGAAATCGAGACTCTAGTGTACTTAAATACCTTGTATACTCTCAATTATCTGGGGTTGCATAAACAGGTTGCGGAATAATTGCGTTATAAATTATATTCCGAAATTTTGTAATAACATTTTGAAATATATATATTTTTTTTAAATTCATTCGACAACTTAACGCGATATGATATAGCGCGAAAATATCCATTTTTATTTTTGTAATTTTACATTTACATTTTATATTATCAATTTTGTGATTTCGTTTCAATTCAAACATGTGTGTGCTAATTAATATTTAGAACAATGTTATGTTTTTGTTAGAGTTTTTTTTTTCGATTTGGTGTAGATTAACCGCGGTATTTTTACACTGCCAATTTTTTTCTTACCACCCCACATTATCGAGAATCTACTGATTATCATTGGTCCATTCATACGATTGACCTGTTTCATTGGGAAAAAGTCAAAAAATATTTTAACTAGATAAATTATTTGCAACATGGGTACCTTGATTATACTTAACAAGCCAGCATAGTATTATATACCTAATAGTTATAACGGGTATATAAGGATGAAGTACATTGTTCAGTATTAATTTGTTAAATACACCAACTGAATCAAATTTACTATCAAAGCTTATGAACAAAACACTCGCATATTTTTAAATTATTCAAATACATTTTCAAAACCTTATTATTTTCCTAAATTAAGTTTCATGTGTATATTTTGTTTATTGTACTTTATTTTTTGCTATATAATGAAGATGTAACATAAATAAAGGAAAAATAACATTATTGCAAATTTAGCCTCTTTCTATCAAGTTAGACCTTATAGTGGGTCCTCTATACACAGCCGTAATTTTTATTACTTACATTTGTTTAAACAATGGATAATATCAGAAACATTTTATAATATTTTCTATCATAATTTTTTTAAACACGTAATCCGTATGCTCTCCAAAAGGAGATTTTTAAAATATTTTTAAGACTGGTAACTTTAGAAGTGTAAATACATCTGTTTTTTAAATTTATTTTATTTCATTCTGTACGACTGAGTAATCTCAATGTGATATGTAAAAATATACATATATTGATAAAAATCACTATAAAATAATTACACGATGTGTACATGGAAATATATGTTACATTTAGTTTTTACTTTTTTCTATTTGGCTAAGCATATGCTCTATGAAAAACAGAAGCAACTTGTTAGTCTCATGGTATGAAGATTGAATGACGAAAATCTTTTTGTTAATAGATATACTCGTATACTTTAAATCAAACAAAGTAAACAGTTTGAAAACTTTTTTTTTTTAAATATGTTTTTTATATACCTTTTAGTATTTATTTTGATGTGTTTCTAATTGAACTTCATCCATATTAGTATTTTCTTTATTATTAAAAATCCTGTTTATTTAGCAGAAAACTATGTAAATTTAAAGATTTACATAAAATAAATTAAAATTGTCAGTTTTTATTTTATTTTTGTAAACACTTTTCGTGCCTCGTTTATTTCGTCATGCCGTTTATTTTATCTAAATTGGACAAAAAATGGCGAAAATATTCAGATTGTAATGTTTGGACGTTTTCGTTTTTTTGGACGTCATTCCGTCGGACAAACGTGCGATCGTTGCGAAATCTAATTGTATGGACTGTCGTGTGACGCTGTACCGTGAGCGCAGTGGTGACGCATATAACACGGTTGGTAAAAGGTTCTACTTCTGTAATAAGATTTTCTTCATTTGATGATGATTTACTATGTTTAAGTGGTTATTAAAAAAATTTTAACTTGAAGGGTCGTGAAACCTATACTCTCATCTCTCTTACTTCATTGCAATAATTAACTTTTAAAGTTTAGAAAAATTCAGGGGCGCCCGATGCAGGGACTGCCGGTCGAGGACCCCCGCTCGATGCGGCCCTGGCGAGCTGTCACCCAGCGCCGCCGGAGGAAGATGGATGACCTGACGATGGAAATCTGAAGGGGGATGTTGCAAGCCTATGATAGGTGCGTCGACATGGCCTGAGCGGTTTTATTTTGCAGAAAACGGTGTTATGCAAAGTAGATACTTTCTAAATATTCATGCAATACCTTTTTTATGTAAAGCCGCAATATTATTGTTTCGAAACTTTGTGGAAACATTTTAATGTATCAATCTATTTAAAGTCTTCGTACATACTGGGAGCAATACACCTAGTATACAATATTTTAGAGATAGATACGGTGAGTTGTTATATGTGTGTGTGTGTGTGTGTGTGTGTCGCGCGGTGCGCAGAACGAGTGGGACGTCTGTGTGTATATGTATGGGCAAGGCTCATAAGCGGGCGCGCTCGTTGGGCAAGCACTCTTGCTTATGTACTCCGACGCGATCTAATACTATCTTTAAGTGTACTATTCTGTTGTAAATACTTGTAATGCTGTAATCTTGCATGAATAAATTCATCTTAATTGTCCCCTGACAAAGGAATTTGATTCAACTACCAGAGCACAACTCAGAATACTACAGCAGGTCCTTACAGATTCATATATATATGATGAATATGAGTAGAAAATGTTCAAGCTACATGTGTCTAATCTCAACCATATCGGAGTTATAAGCATTTTAAAAAACACGTAATTAAATGATTATTTCGATTAATTAAAATATTTTAGTGATTCCAAATTATATATTGAATACAAAAAATAAAAGGTCATCGAACTCGAGTGGCTAGACTTGGTTTTTTTTTTTGGAGTATTAATTTAGTGCAAAGTTTTCGAATCTTTGAATAATTTAGTAAAAATCTCGTACAATATGATTTTTCTTAACAGTATATAATTTCTACGTAGTCCTTAAATATATTTGACTCGTAATTTAATCAAGTATCCACACATAAAAATACCTATATACGTCTGTTACACTCCATATATAGCCAGATTCAAGAATTCGCTAAATAACCCAGTAGTATACGTGTTTAGTACAATTATATAAATAATATTATTGAAATATGTTTTCAATACTTTAATTGCTACTGAAAACTTGTCAGAAAGTGTAAAATTAGCGGTGCATAATGAAGCCCTAGTACCCATATTTATGTATGGAAGTAAAGCCTGGAGCTGACAAAAAAATAGGAAAATTTACACTGAATGCAGTAGAAGTGAGATCTATATGATAAATAAATGTATGATATGGTAAAGAACTAGCAATCTTGGAGTGAATGCGAAGCTGATTTAAATATAATGAGCAGGAATAGCTTAATTTGTCTAATATTTTCCGTAACGGTACAGAATTTCTACATACTCCTTGAACATTTTCGACTCATAATTTAATCAGGAATCCACACATAAAATATTGTGGACTAAATATTTTACAATCTGTATACTTATTAGATGTAACTTCAGTAATGGCGGGGAATTAATTAGATGATATTAATACAATTAAATATTTATATCTAACAAACTGCTAGAGATTATTTAATATTATTATATATATTATTTTGGCGAAAAATGGAAACTAGTCGTCAAGAACATCACCAGGTAACAATCAATGTTACCACTAAGGTGTGCGGGTGTGCGCACGCACATAATTTGACATCATAGCGCACCCAAAAAAATATAGCGCGAATACAATTTTTAACAATACTTTTTAATGTGCCGCCTTCTATCGAAGGTTGGCGACTAAGTTGCAGTATGTTGATTTATTATATGTACAAGATCACCGACATTTTAGATATTAAATTTTTTCTACGTCTCTGCTAACTTCTATCTTCCCCTGCATAATGAGTTGAAAAAATAAAAATATTATTAGTTCTTTTCACTTATATATGCATCTTATTACTACATCTACATTACTAATGCGGTCAACTAAGGCCTTATACTGATATAGTAATACTCATATATTTTTATTTACTCCCTTAACGCACTAACAATAGCAACGGTCTTTAAAAATTAACAACATATTTTTTATACGCACACGGTGATCCAAAATTAAATGAAACATTGGTCACAACTTGGGAGTCACGATCCTCGGTAAAGGGGAACCGACTGGAGAGCGACGCGTAGTATTAACCTTTACCATACCATGATATAAAATACCCGAACGTAACCATGCTGTCAACCTGTGTTACCGTAAATAATAGTTAGAAAAAATGTTTTTATTAACTTACTCTAACGAATTTACTCTAAATATCGAGCATTAAATTTTGAAAAAATGATTAATAACACAATTTAAAGCATTTATTAAGTCCTATACAATGTGTCCTTCCTTCTTATCTCTCTTCATTTAATTAGTGGGAAAGAGACAATTATATTTGAATATTTGTTGTTCTTTTCAATGTGAAAATAGTGGGTGATCTGTGTTTTTCATATCACAAATGGTATTTTTACCAACGTATTAATTGTATAACAGTTTGAATGGAAAAAATAACTATTTTTGTACGATTCCCTTTTCATAATTGGTTTTTCACTAGTCATTCCTAAGCGCTAATATTTTCTTTAGGATTATCTATAATATGAATTTTATGTTTCATGTATTTACCGAAATATGACAGGTTTAATTATAATGGTAGACCTGTGTTACTGCATGGTTTGGGGAGGGTTAAGGTTTACTGCCTATTATACAATGCAAATAATTAATAATAAAAATGGTGTTATTTTTTAATTGGTAGATTATCTTATTAATGCCCATAAATGCGACACATTCTCGACATGCCCGAAACAGTTACAGATAGATCGGCAACCAGGGGTCGTATCACCCTACACACATTCTCACACACGCACATATCCGCATGGGTGCGGGTAGATTACTTGCCTACACACAAAACATCGAAGATGGAAAGTGAAGCGACATTACAACCAAAACAGTAGTGAGATGTATCCCATCTCACAACGGCCCGTCCCCACTGTGATTACATATTATGAAACTTGACATATCTATTTTTTTTTTAAATATGAATTAAATATATTAATTAGAAAGATATATATATAAAATCAATTTTATCGAAAAATATTGTGGTTGCGCCACCGGGATTCGAATCTGGATCTCTTTCCAAATCGGGGAAGGTGTATTATCCAACTATGTTACAGCGACGATATCAATAGCGACAAATTTTCGAACCTATATGTTACCTTTTTCATATTAATACATTTAATCGTTCCATTATTTAAAAGAGCCATCTATCTTATTTTTACGGAATCTCAAATATCTTTGAGTAATCTGATAGCGGACGCCAGAATTATCAATTCATTTTTATTAAATTTTGGACACATTGATACAACTTTATTATAGGAGAACACATTCTTATTGTGAAGTTGTAATTATTCAGAACATAGGTCTGTGATATTTTAAATATTAATTAAATATATTAATTATAAAGATATGCATATAAATCATGGCTCTTTCAAATAATGAAACGATTAAATGTATTACTATCAAAAAGGTAACATGTAGGTTCGAAAGTTTGTCGCTAAAGATATCGTCGCTGTAGCATAGTTGGATAATGCACCTTCCCCGGTTTGGAAAGAGATTCAGGTTCGAATCCCGGTGGCGCAACAACAATATTTTTCGATAAAATTGATTTTATATGTATATTTTTTTTATTAAAATCTATTAACATATTATTATTAAGATATTTAATTATTATTAAGATTTTATACATTGGATATTTTTTAACAGTAATGCGTACACGGAATACGTGTCACATATTCAAACTAAGCAATGCGTTTGTGCTATGAAAATAGAACTAACTTGCTGGTTTCCTAGAATGAGGCTCAAACCTAAATTAAATTTTTATTGTTTTTCTGTCTTGAACCATAATTTGTTTTGCTTATTTTTTAATTTTTTTTTTTTAAAGCTATGTATATGCTTATATTAGGTTGAGTCAAAGTAGATAGTACCTATTATTGTTGTTTACGCACACAATGGGTTACCCAGATAAGGAATTTTTGTTTTCGTTACACAGCTAAAAGTTTGGTTAGTCTTTAAACAGCAGTCTTGTATTGCGCACGTTACATTAAAAAAAAAATTACTTTAAAAATAGAGAATCAAAAAATACATTTTTGCCATGTGATGGATATATAAGTTAGTTATGACATCCTGAAGAAGAAAATGGTATTTTTCGAAACCGGTAGATGTATTTAAACTCAATTAAGTGGTTAATAAAACAAAGATAATAAATAAAAATATGAACTTTAACCATAAAGTTAATATTGCTAATTTTAAAAGTATATGTAAAGTCATATTGATATACCAACAACCACTGCTGATATACTCGTAGCACCAGATTTATGGGAAAGATTGGCTTAAAATTGGATGCAAAGAATGCATTATATCAAACATAGTCCTGCACATTTTAATTAAATTATATTCCATTATTAATGGGATCAAATAATCTTGTGTTTTTAATTTTAAATTAATTTAAAAGTTCTATCACGCTTGTTGGATAACTCTACAGCACACATTTAAATAAATAAAAATTCCGATTTGGAACTAATGTTTCGTCTGCTTCTCCATAACAAAAATAATCTTATCTGCGTCTGAACACAAAATACACTTGAAACGGGAAAACTAAATAATTTACCAGTTTCAACCACATTCAATCAATTCGTATTGCATTGCGATTCCACAATCTAAAATAATTGATCAACGAAAATTACAAACTTTATTTTTTTCTTTCAATTGTCATAGAAGTATGCTGTGGGATTGTTTTAGTGAGATTTCGTGTGCATTTTGTAATAACAGTTCATTTTTCACATAATTATTGTCTCCAAAACAATACGAGGCTATGATAGGGAAAATAAGTTCCATCTACTTATCAGGCATTAAAGAGTTCTTCCTTCTAGAAAAAAAATATTGAAAATGTAATTGTATAACAGACAATATACGCTCTGATAATTATTAAGTAATTGGTTAAAAAGTAACTTCAAGTCTACAATCTACTTCTATAGCAAAAAATGTCTGCTTACAAAAGACTATGAGACATAGTATAAATATGATAAATCGTTTTAGAACATGTGTTTCTAGTAGCAATTACAGTTTGCCTTTTTCATCATCCACGTTGGTCTCTCATGACTGAGGATCGCGATCTCCGTGAACTCTTGCCAACCACTTTTCTCTGGATCTTGCAGACCTCAAGACAATCACCAGATAAGTACCTGTTGCCTTTTCCATATCTTCTTTTTCGTCCTTCAACGTGGCATACTACAATAAGCTTCTCCAAGCTATTTCCCTACTTGCAAAATCCCCAAAAAATTCGTTTCTGGCAAATGGTTGAGAGTCTGTCTTAGTTCTCTTATGTTTAGTTCCTGCAAAATTGAGACATCTGTGCATCATATCTCCACCATATCTCAAAGGCAACAAACAGTATTTTCACTCTTGCTTTCAGGGTCCATGATCCACACCATATAAACATATAGAATGCACCAGAGATTGTATAAGTCTGACCTTCGCTATTTTGGAAATTTCGCGGTCTTAAAACTTTTCGCCATACCTATATGTCGTTTAATTTCTAGTCAGTAATTATGGACCGTTAATTAATTAAGTAATCTTTTTATTTCTTCTTATTCTAATTTTTAATTCTTAACCTGGTTAATTTTCAACCGGTTTGGCGAACCGTAACTGAATTTGACAACCGGTTAGCGCGAACCTGCTGGATGATACCATTGATGATCCATCCCCTAATATCACCCCTATGATCCAGTCTGCTGGCCACTTACCTTTTTCTCTTACAATCTTTCTTGACTTTGTTTGCCTTTCTACGTCTCGGTCTTGATTTTGTTGGCTTGTGTAAGAAGGTTTTGTGTGCTATCTGCTCTCGCTGTACACTCCGTCCACTGCCTCTGTTTTGCACAATTTATAAGTTAACTAAATGTGTCTAATTAAAGATCATCAAAGATCAGTATTTGAATCCGCTAAGTACTTATAATGCTTAAGTTTAATCTTCTAATATTAGTTTCGTGAGTCTTTTCTAAATTCTATTGTGTCATACAAACTATTTTTGTCATTTTTATAACCCTTGTCTACGATGATCTTGCAATTTTGATCTGATTGAGAGTCACAAAAGGTTCGTTGATGATTCAACTTTCTAATTCACATCCGATGATGATTCATAGATATCTTACTTGACTAGAAACATCTCACTTGTGCACATGGGCCAGGCCAAATTAAATTTTAATGGCCATCACTTTCTGACTTGATGATAAAAATCACATATGATATAATAAAATATGATGTAAGATCAGATTGATGATAAAAACGAACCCAAAATATGCTAAATATGAATTAAATATATTAATTATAAAGATATATATATAAAATCAATTTTATCGAAAAAAATTGTTGTTGCGCCACCGGGATTCGAACCTGGATCTCTTTCTTAACCGGGGAAGGTGCTTTATCCAACTAAGCTACAGCGACAATATTTTTAGCGACAATTTTCGACCCTATATGTTCCCTTTTTGATATTAATACATTTAATCGTTCCATCATTTGACAGAGCCATCTACACAGACCTATGTTCTGAATAATTACAACTTCACAATAAGAATGTGTTCTCCAAAATATGCATTATATATGGTGTTTCTCAAGGATTCATTTAGAAGGATTGTTTTTGAAATTAATTTTTCATACCAAACTTAATTTGTACACCAACTTCAAAGTATATATTTTTTTAAATAGAGATGCGTACACTAAGTAAGAGTCACATCAACGCTTGTGCTATGAAACAGGACAAACTTGCTGGTCTCTGGAATGAGGTTCGAACTCTCGACTACTAAATTGCCAAGCGAGCGTGTTATACACTAATCCAACAAGCACGTCAACACATGCGAAACTCTTTTCAAAAAAATTTAGGTTAATATTTTAGGGGTAAAAAAAGAAAATAATTATTTCAGTCGAACATTTATTATACACATCCAAAATATAATTTCCTTAATCAATCAAAAAGTGGAGTAATACATCAAGTGACAATTTATATTCCGTAATTATATTAAAATAATCATTCAATTATGTACAGTAAAACATGTTACAGTAATAATTTATTAATATTAAAAAGCGATTTCAAAAACATATTGACAAAAATCTATATTTATAATTCAATTACTTCAAAAACATAACAAATTGATATTTTAGAAGTAGTACTATAATAACTTAAAAGTAAGTACAATAGTAACTTATAACAAATCCAAGTCATTTAATAAATATTGTATAAAAATATGTAATCAAAAGTTTGATTGAAATATATCGAAATTAATTATATAATATCAAATCCAAAAAATAAAAGTAGATATCAAAACACAAAACATAATTATTAATACAATAAATATAAACTTGCATATATGTATGATAAGTCAAATAAAAATGTGCCTAACAATGAAGCGCATGTATAAATTTAAAACGAGAAAAAACTAATTTCTATGTACGATAGATATCTCTGTACGTAATCAGTTTTAAAGAATCATATTTTTGTTAATAAAAAAAAATACGTGGATAAAATATTTACGTCAATATGTCTTATTTTAAAATCAATGAAATTTGCAAGTACAAAAGTAAGAGAAGGGCAATTTTTTTTTAAATATTTAAGAAAAGAAAGATAAAAAGATAACTTACATCGAAAAGTTACTTTCGAATTTGAATTAGTAAGTAAATTAACATTCACAAATTGTTAATACGTTCATAGCTGTGTTATTGAATGATCGTTCCATTCATTTTGCAAATGCTGCATATTGGGGGGTGGGGAATAAAAAATTTCTGGTGCTCGCACCCACCCTCCTGCCATATTATTGGGGTTATGAGGAGTGTGGAGCATCAACCTGTCCACGATTATTTGACACTCTTCTGGTGAAGCCTCGGACCTCGCGGGAGTTGCGGGAGAAGTTTTATTCAGTTTGGCTAGGAGATGTTGCTCCTTCTTGTTCTTCATTCGCCTGTTTTGGAACCAGATTTTAATCTGACGCTCGGTCAGGATCAATTTTGCAGATAGCTTTATTCGTCGGGGGCGGCATAAATAATTATGAACGTGAAATTCCTTTTCGAGAACCATTAACTGATAACTGGTATAGGCAGTTCGCGCACGTTTTCCTGTACTAGTTGTGCTTCTGGCTGGCGTAGCAGCGTTGACTATCCCTGTGGTGGTAGTATTTGCGGTGACAGAATTTGCTCGTGCGTTGGCATTTTCGTTTGTGTTATTACTAACGCAAGCAGTATCTATGTTAACTCCTTCATTAATGCTGGTGCCGCTAGAACTAGCGACCAAGCCTCCACCGGTCGTATGGTTGTACATTGCAGTGGCGCTGCCGGAAATACTTACGGCAACGTCTGATCTCGGAACACGCCCTTCTGGAAAAAAAGAAAAAATACCACAATTACAAATAGATCTTGGAAAAAAATGGCACACGCCTATATCAAGTACCATCACAATTATGATGCGCAGATGTATCTACATAATCGAGGAGTTACAATAGAGAAGAACGAATTACACAAAATGCATGAAATAAATCAATACAACATAAGAATAACTACCCATCACTCCGGGTAGAACAAATATGCAAAATAAATAGACGAGACAATTAGTCGTAATCATAACTTGATCATCTTTTTCTTATAAATAGGCGATCCACCATTCAATAGTGATTAGAATAGGAAATATTATATTACCATTGTCGTTAAAAAAATGTACTATTACAACGATTAAATGTGGCGAGTTAAGGGAAAGAAGATGACACAAGTTAACAGGGAGTTGAAAATTACCATTGATAGGATTACTGTAAAAAAAACCTGCGATCCGCAATGGACAGGCAAAAAAGATATGTTCTAAGGGTCTCCTCCTCGGCACGACACTCACACTTTGGGGAATCTATTCGGTTCAATTTGAATAAATGTGAGACTACCTGGCAATTCCCAATTCTCATTCTAGAAATATTTGATACGTTATTTTGGGAACTTTCCTTTTGGAGAACATAATCATCACTAGATGATTTAAAAAATGAAATGACAAATACACAGTTTTGAATATAAGTGAAGTGAAAGAAGCAGTGTTCTATCTGCCTATCTAGCTTTTTTAATCTTAAAAATGTTATTTCTAATTACTTTTCTTGATGCGCGAAATTGAATATTTCTGCGTGCAAAGTTTTAACAGTTTTTTTCACACTTTGCACATTTAAAATGATCAGTTTATTTTAGAGGTGGTTTTCAACTTATCAATAAAATAAACAATATACCTTATTAAATACCGAACCCATAAAATATTTTGCAATAAGAGACTCACGTGGATGCCACATTCTGGTGTACTTATCGATTATTATGATGCATGGTCAGAATGGTGCGCGGAGAATTTTGTGTAGTGCGCGATTGCGTTAGAGGGAACACTGGGTACAATGTATAAACGTTAGAGATAGACGGGGACGTAAGCCCCGACGTGTGAGGGATGGTAACTCGGCGAGATAAACCAGGGCTCGCCGCGCCCCTCCATCCCCTCGCCCGGCTGAATATTAGATCAGATCACAAACACGGTCCCGGGAATACATAAAACTTTTTAAAAGTTATTTCATCCGGCGAAGAAACGACGGGATTGGTGCCTTTGTGTGTGAAGAGACGGTTTTGTTTTATTCATGATGTCGGCCCCATCTGCCAAATCTGAGCGCGCCGGATATATCCGATCTTCATATCCAAATATGGGACGATCGCAAACAACACCTGAATGAATAAACGTTTTGGAATAAAAGCGTAATCAAAGAGGTCAAATCTTAACAAAATTTTAAGATAAATACACTAATCTATCAATCATATTGTTTAGGGGAACACATTCTTATTGTGAAGCTGTAATTATTCAGAACATAGGTCTGTGATATTTTTAAATATGAATTAATTATAAAATAAGGTAGATGGCTCTGTCGAATGATGGAACGATTAAATGTATTAATATCAAAAAGGTAACATTGTAAGGTCGAAAAATTGTCGCTAAAAATAATGTCGCTGTAGCTTAGTTGGATAAAGCACCTTCCCCGGTTAGGAAAGAGATCCAGGTTCGAATCCCGGTGGCGCAACAACAATATTTTTCGATAAAATTGATTTTATATGTATATCTTTATAATTAATATATTTAATTCATATTTAATCATATTGTATTAGAATAAACACACAATCGAAAAGATAAAATCTAATCGACACATTTGAATATCGACACAAACGAAGAAATCAAATCTAATCAAAGTGTTGGAATAAAGACACAATTAAAAAGATCAGATCTATTTATCATCATAATCATCAACCATTATCGTTCCTCTGCTGGGTAAAGACGTCCCCCGCTAATGTTTGCCATGTAATTCCCACTGCTCTGATTCTACCCATCGAGACTTCATCCATCCATTTCTCTCGTGGATACCATTCAATATTATTTGTTCATCGGTTATATGCTGTTAGTTTTATCATGAGAAAGTATGGTGTTGTCATGTCAAACAAAGTAAATTATATTGATATGATTGTATTTCCGTTGATTTTTAACCAATCCGCTTAAATCTAATTTTAGAATTAGTCATTATTTTTTTCTCTTAAATGTAGCCACAGACAGTTGGTACTATTTTACGTTTGTTAATTTTCTTGTAAATGTTTGGAAACACTATGGTACCAATCGGTACAAAAAAACGCAATATTGTACCAATCAATACAAAAAAGATCGCAATATTTTTTACACATCACTAGAACATCTAAATAATATCATGAAAAATACTAAAATGCTCAATTTAAATAATGCGACGACTGATGGGTGGAAAAGAATAAAAAAATATTAATTTTCAGTCATGATTGACGAGTCGTTTTTAATTAAAACATTAACAGAAATAAGCAGGTAAGAAAGTCAAATCGAAACGACAATCATCTGCTAAATATTGTATCTAAAAATACATTGAAATGACACACGGTGACCTGTCAGTGTCGTATCACATGACGTGAGTGACAGCTTTCTAATCTATCACCGGTGTACCGAGGTCTCCACATGAGTGCGATACTCTCGACACTTTGATGGAAATTTAAAGTATTTACCCAGTGGGGTAGCTACCGCCTGGGCCGCCGCTCGAGGGCCCTGGCTCCGAAGAGGGAGAGGGAGAATCGCAATCGAATCAACAATCGCAAAAATTACAGAATAGATTTAAAATCTTAGTGACGGATGACTGAGTTTATATTAAAGTTAAATTGTGTGTTATGTATTTTTGCGGTGCCATCAAGTAGTTTTAACAAAGTATTAACATCAAACCAGATTTTTATAATTGCACTTTACATTAAATATTTTAAAGATATGTATCTATACAGTAAAAAAAATATTTTCAAATGAAACGAGGTGAATTCTCGGGAGAGGGAGGAATTTAAGGGCCCAGTGTTTACCTGGGGCCCTGCAATTTGTTGCTACGCCACTGCTTTATCATCTACCGTTATCTACACAAGGTCCGCAGATAGTTTTAAAAGTGTTTCTGAGATTCTCTGACACATACGCTTAAAAATATATTTAAGATTTAAGTACGAAAGTAGATCAATATTATTGTTGGCATTTTAAAAGAAAATACGTCAATTAATTAAAGAAAACAACACTGTAAAATTTGAAACGAGCACATTATTAAGGTTTAAAAATAACTTTAAAATCCCTAAATGTAACACCAAACACTATCAGCAAAATTTTATATATTAGAAATAAAAATTTCAATAGCCTCCCTACACAAATTAAAGAAATAAAAGAGTTTAGAAAGAAATTAAATGAACACTTCAGAAGCACACAAATAAATAAAATATATAGAATATATAAAATATTATATAAAATTATTATAGTGTAACTCCCTCTCCAAGCACAAGAGCTAGTCTCTTTTTTGGAGATGTAAGCGAAAAAAACCATGTAATTTTATTAATGTAAAATACTTCATTCATGTTATAAAAAAAAATTGGAAAAATGTCAAATATAAAAAAATAAAAAAATTGTTAAATGGCGAGTATTCAAAACAAAAATAATAAAATATATTTTTAGTGAATTTATAAAGATTTACGATGATGCTATAGTTTTCTATTTTTTCAAAAGATAGATTTGTTATTTGGATCTTCCTAATTTTTAATTTGACGTGTTTATATTTACATATATTAAATAAATTGATATTACATTCGGAGCAGAGCTTGAAATGGAAAATATAAAAAATGTATAAGATATGTGATGTACTTTTACTTATAGTTTATAGCAGAAGGTGAAGTTGAAATAATCACGTGCCGGAGCTATATTTGCGAGAATCTCATGAAACCGAGCGGTGTTCGGACTTGCTCCGGTCCATGCCGATCTAAAATAAAGTAACATGTTTTTTATCTGATTTTTATATTTTTTGATACATAATTAAAGTCACCGATAAGAATGGAGCTAGAATACCGAAATCTATTGTTATAATATTGATTAATCAAGTTTTTTTTACAAGTTCCGATAAATCTTAATAATAATAAAAAAATCATTATTTACAAATCAATGTGAGAGCAATAAGAGTTTAACTATGGAAGGTGTCAAAATGTTACATATAGATTTAATTCGTATTTCTGTACAAATGTACACTTTACTCCGATGTAATGTATCAGATTCCTTTCAAATTTTAGAACCTCTTAGCTGCAAAGGTTTACTTATTTATTGTAGAATCGTAATAATAATAATAATAAGTGAATAATGTGCTAGTAGTGTGTTAACGCAAGTCCTCTGGATTAAGCGACACAAGAACAGAACAGCTGGAAGATAGGTAAGCGGGCGTAATGAACGATAATCCCAAACATGTCAACCCTTTAAGTGCGGAAAACAATGGCCTCCCGATTCACCGCTCCGTGTGACAAACTGTTGACAAATTTATGGCTTTGTTGTCCGCATTGTTGTTGCCGCAAACTGTTGAACGTCATCATCGGCCACGGAGGAACATCGCCGCGGGGGGATGGGGGAGGGGGGGGGGAGAAACAAGAGAGCGGGAGTAAAGCAGGGAGACTGGAGAGGAGATTCGACCGACCGTGAAATATCGGAGACAAGCCAACACTTAATCTTAGTCATGCCGAGGAACCAACAATCTGTACATGAGTTTCAATATTCATTTTATAACACAGTGTCGTCATAAAAAGGTTCTACAATTTAGAGAATAAAATAAACTAAGTGAGAAATTATTTTTGAATAAATACATTATTTAATTTATTGATAATTAAAAAGATCCCAACGATCGAAACAAATAGAGAACCAATGAGAATATCAGGCAACATCAATGAGTTTGAATAGAAGAATTCATATATTTTTTTAAATACAAATTAAATGTATTAATTAGAAAGACATACATAAAAAATGAATTTTATCAAAAAATATTATTGTTGCTACCAGGATTCAAACCTGGATCTCTTCCAACACGATAAAATTTCATTAACCGATTATGCCACACCAACACAGTGCATTGACGACAAATTTTCGAACTTATATGTCACACTTTTCAAATTGATGCATCTATCGCTCCATTATGTGAAAGACATCTTCTTTATTTTTACGGAATCTCAAATACTTTTGAGTAATCCGACAGGAGACGCCAGAATTAATAATAATGTTGTATCAATGTGTTCAAAATTTAATAAAAATAAATTAAGAAGGACTTACAACTCCGTGCAAATCATTGAAGTGTCTACTTTCTCTTTTACTAATTCGCGAAATTTACTATCTTACTGTTTATAACGTGTTGATTTCGTGGGCGTTTTTGCGTTAGAGGTGCATTTGGTGCATGAATTTGTTTTAGATTTGGGAAAAACAAAAAGCAATTGGCAGAACTATTTCCTACGTTAACCTTTAATAAAAATAATTATTCCGTTTAGTTATTACGGGAGGGATTTTCAAACAATAAAAGAATCATGTTCAGTAATAAAAAGTGTTCTTAAAAACGTCGATACATTTTTTTCATTGAGTTTTATATGGTTAAGAAGGTATTATTTTACGTTAAAACTTTCACTTTAGAAACACTATTAATAATACTCTAAAATTATAAATAAATACATGGTAGGGTCGTATAAACGACGAATTCATTTTGTCTAAAGATGTTGGTTAAACAAAAGTTTATAATCTTATCTAAAACTTATATTGTAGTACATACATTATATTTGATTGTATAATATCATTGTTAACAGCATAACCTAATTCGATATCAACCGCACGCCACTAATAATACAACACAAAATTACAAATAAAAGAGGTCCTTGAAGACGGATATCGTGGCTGAGAAATCTAAAGCAATGGTTTAGGAAGTCCATAGTAAAGCTGAATACTGGAAAATGGTCATGTTAGAAGCCTTAGTAATCGACGAGCTTGTATGAGATGTATTAATGTGGATGAAGCGAGAATCGTGTGTCAGAGTGTGGCGCTTTATCCGCTCTGTCTGTGCTAGTGACATACAGCGTGTTGGTAAGTTAGTTAGTTACTACTATGTCAACCTGCTGCAAACAATATCCTCCTCAAAATAACACAATCTCTAAAGGCCGAAACTTATAACCAGTGTATACTTCCAGTACTTACATACGGAGTCGAAACGTGAACCCTCACCTTTAGTGCCAAACACAAATTAAAAGTTATCCAAAAAGCAATGGAAACCTGATTCTTTAGATCGTGATTGAAGTACTTTCACTAATGACCTTCAATCATCTCGGTCCACTAAGAAAACACAACAACAATGTTCTCAAATTTTCACGGCAGTTTTAAATCTAAAGTTTTCTGGGCATTTATGACCTTTACGGTAGACGTTTTAGATTGAGGTGATGTCGCTGAATTGTCGGCTAGGATACACGGCAGAACAGCCCATAAAAAATAGAAGAACCTGAATGTCGTTCTAATCTAACGTTTATTTTTATTGAAATTATTACCTACTAAAACTTCAAAACGAGTCTATTATCTAGCAATAAATCTCTTTTTTAAATTTATTCAAAAATACATCTACGACCTCACAGTTGTAAGGAGTTCCTCGATACTAAATAAATAAATACTTAAATAAAACTATTGAAAGAATTGAACTATTTTTGAGTGAACGTTAAATCACACGTGTGTGTGTGTTCAGACGAATGGGAATGGATTCCTATCTACGAAATGATTGACAGCACCACTTCGGCCGAAAGCGTTGGTTGAAAGCTACCCCAGGCGATACGCGCATCCCCCTCCCGCCAGCCGGCCTCCGGCGAGCTAGAGAGAGAAGCGAGAGTTGGGATAATTCCCTTTCGATATTTGCGAATCCAATTTGTGGTAGGGGAAATATTAATTTCCTCCCCATATGCATATTTAGTTTCGGTATTTATTTTCCCTCTTGAAGGAAACAGTGTTGCGGGGGTGGCTCGGGGAGCGCCAGCTGCGGGGGGTGGGGTCGGGTGTGGGGGAGGGTGTGGGGGGAGGGTGTTCTTATAACTTTTGTGTCGCTGGATTTGTTCTCGTGTCCCTTTTAATCCCTGCACTAATTAGTTTACAGTTCTCCAGCAGCAGACAAGAATATATTAGAAAAAAATATAAATATATAAGTTATATTGTTTTATTTAACGTTCATCACTATAAACAATCGGAAGTAAAAAATATTTTGTGATATGGACGGCGAGACGCACGAATGTGACGAAATAAACATCAAGGACAAACTCTCAATCTGCAGAATCCTTAAATTTTTTGGCCATCTTGCGAGAAGGGAAGATAGCTTAGAGAAGCTTATTGTGATGAGCCACGTTGAAGGACGATGAGGAAGAGGAAGATCCCCCACCCGTTGGACCGACCAAGTGTAAAAGGCAACAGGAACTTCTCTGGTGACAGCCCTGAGGTCCGAAATGCGATCCTCAGTCATAAGGGACCGACGTGGATGACGGCACGTTTTAAGTATTATATTATGAGATTGGTAAAATAAATACCCTGTCAACAATCATCCATTGGTGTTCTTTATAGTTCTGAATGGAGTGTACCATGGACTACGAAACGAACGAATCTCCATTCATATCATATTATACTTTGGACGTGTTGCTAGAAGAGATGGAGGGCGTGGAAAAATTGGTGATCACGGCGAACGTACAAGGACAGAGGGCGAGAGGTCGATCTCCAATAAAATGGACAAATCAAGTCATGATGACATGACCGAAGCCTCACTGCACGTCACACTAAACAAGGCCCAAAATCCAGAATCAAATCCTAATTTTATCTGCAGAAAAAGTTTTTGAACTCACAACATATTTTTAATCACATTAGAAATATCGCACAACCTATGTCGATACACGATGAATAAACGAAGGAAAGATATATATATCTAAATGAAAATTAATTATTTACAAAAGGGTAGTTTATAAAAATATTTGAGGAACAGCTTCCTCGTGGGTGTCTTTTTAGACGTAAACACTAGAAGCTTCGATTTGCATCCGATTCAACCCTAGTAAGGGTGAATACATTAAGTATTTAAATTCGAAATATAATGCACAGTTTAAAGGTTTGAGATATGTAAAATTGGAATGGGTCCTGGGGAATATCGAAATATCCACATAATAGGAAGAAAAATGAAAATCCGTTGGATGAAGTGCGGTGACGAAAAGTTGGGGTGGATTTTAATTGAAATATTATTCTCACATCAATTTTTCATTTTCAAGTTAATAAATGCAAATATATTACAGAGAAAAATCTGAATATACAATAAATTAATAAAAATCTAAATTTAAATTATTTTGTAACAAGCTATGATATGTTCTAAAAACAATGAGATTTGTCTCGGAGACTCGTCTTGAATGTACGTAAAGGACAGTATAGAGTTCAGTGCGAAGTGAGCTATAATTCTTTTCCGCATTTCTATTATACGCAAAATATACTAACGCTACTAATACATATGTTCATGCCTGTCATATGGTTGTGCGCACCTGTCTAATGTTAAAAACATTGTTAAAATGATATATACTCATATATTATTCAATTTAGTTAGCTATAAGAATCTACTAAGTGAGTTATAAGAATATTAGTTAATCTAGGGTGTGTTCATGAAAATGTAGCAACATATAATTTCCACAAAATTAAAAAAATACCAGATTATTAACAAAACCCCTATTTTAAATATAATGTCCATTTGGCATGTCGCATGCTACCACTATATTTATCTCACACAAGCTCACAAGGGTAGTTTAGCTTTTTTTTCTATTTTGGCGACACGGTACAGCGCTGTATTTCTTCCTATATCGCGTGTAACTAAAACATTTTAAATCCATATATAGCTTCAAACATGAGTAGTGGGATTTCTCCGCGCGGGGGGGAGGAGGTGCGGGGTGGAAAAGAGTAGGGGGGATGAGTTGCCAAATCGCGAAATAATGACACGCGGCGCGCAACCGGCGGGGGGGCGGGGCGGCTCGCGCGGGCGGGGGCTGCCCGGGGGGAAGGGAGGAACCCTACGTGACGATATTATAGAGGAAAAATTCTAAAAAGTTTAAAGTGATTCCGGCGAGGAGTACCGCGATTGATTTTTCGACTTTGTAGCGAGTACCTGCCGTCTACCTCGGAGGTGCTAGCACTAGCACCGGCACCTACCGACCATCCTGCGAACCCATTGAATAAAGTGAACAGCTGGAACCAGTTCAGTCTTAAAATATTTTTATAAAATCTTTTCTTCTTTCCTCGAAGTTATGCGATGGTAAATAAGTAAATGCGATTAGCGCAAACAATATCAAAACATAGTTTATTTATTTATTAAAACTTCCATTAATTTAATTACAATCGGTTACTAATATTATTTTTTTTAAATATTTATATATATTTTTAATAAATAAATATATAATAATTAAATATATTCAAAACAACCCTAACCATATTGTCATAAATTGTATTTAACCGCCGTAAGTTTAATAAATATACAGGTCCACCTATCGATTTCGAAAAAAAAACCTTTCTTCATCAGAGTGATTAAAAAATAAAACTATGTCAAATTATTATGTTCTGAAAATTAGTGAGGTACTAGATTAATTTTAAAATATTTTTTAAATATATGAATAAAAAGGACTAACTAAATGTGTGTAATATTAGATTCACGATGGTTAAATATAAAATTAATGTATTATTTATGAAAATAAATAACCAACCGCATTGTTACCGTGTAAATATTAAAAATATTAATATATTGTGTTATAAAATATTAATATATTGTGTTATAAAATAATTTCGTTAAATTGATAAACAAATAACATTCTACTAACTCGACCTCTGGCATACGTAAAAATTTGGCTTTAAAGCCTTCCTACTCTCAAAATCGGTTCTCATACTTCAGCAAGTGTGTTCAAGCATTTAAAAAAATCTACTTTCTTCACATATTTCCCATCTTCGAGCACAAACCTCGATAAAAATACTTTGTCACTTTGTGTCGCTAGCTAAGTAGCGGAAGTGAAGATAAACCAAAAAGTATTTTTATGAAACACAATGCATTCACCTCGGTCGGAACATTCGCAGCCTCCGTCGACTGCGGCAGTCGAGACGTCACAAGTGAGACAACCACCCTAACGCAGAATGACAGCCATCGTGCAGAACTTAGACAGGCCGCCGCTACGATTGGCCAATATTCCGCAGCAGAACTGGATGTAGACGTTGAGATCCCGACCCCCTCGGCTCCCACTCCTCGCGCAACTGTCAAACCACCCCCCGAGCTGTCACTCATTCGTCACTCGTCAAAAACATGGACGAAGTACCCCCGGTCTTCCCTGCGTACGGCGGTCCCGCTCGCGCTGAGGGGCGGCTCTGTTTCTCTCTCGCTTCGCCCGCAACGCAGATCGGGGTGAAGTTGATCGCGGTGGTGAAACCACGTGGAAGTACATAATCCGGCTAACATGTACTGATGAAAGACAAGTTGAAAGATGAATGGGGTAGGAGCATTTGCTGTCTCGTTAGTATGTGTGTGTGTAAAGTAAAACTCACATTTTGGATAATAAATCGCGAATACTGTCCTTAGTCAGATAACTTACCAATGATCGTCTCAAATTAGACGAGATCTGTCAATTTTTAAAAATGAATACATGAACATTTATAGCAAACGCAATCCCAAACAAAAAATAAATATATCAGATAGATCCTATTTTTCATGCTGGTTTAAAATCCTGTCCTCGCATGTATCTATTATTATTTAAATTTGTAAAATTGGCAAATTAAATTAACCTTACTCATTTTTCATTCATGATTATTAAAATTTTGTCTTTAAAACTAAAAACATTTAATGAATGACTTGCTTATACATATTCCTATCAGTTTAAAATACAAAATAGGTGTCTTATGTTGGCTGCATTATAGAAAAAAAATACTTCCTTATAAAAGTCAAGTTTAATATTTCCTAAAAGTTAAATACAATATCGTTTTAAATATCTATTTCAGAAATACACTATGCACACTGATACAATAACAGCCGCCAAAGAGCTACCTACTTTTCTCTCTTTATACACGATCAGTTTTTTCCACGTGCGATTCATTTAAATAAAATTCCATCAATTTATAGCTAAAACGTTAGCGGATTTCAATCATTTCGGATATTTGAAATTCAAATATGCCAATTGGCAATCAAAACTTGTTTGTCCACTCCACCCCTGTTCGACAGGGAGATTTTTTTCAACCAGAGTCAAATCGGATTATTACCGAAGCGATCGTGTTACAAATCGAGAAGCGTTCAAATATTTAACCCATTTTTATTTGATCTCATAATGAAGTAATAAAATTCTACGGACGTCCCCTGTTCATGGTCCAGGATTGAATAAATATTAAACCACATGGAGCATATTTATACATATTATATATAGTCAATAATTTTACCAGACAATTGGTTAATTTTTTTTTAATATTTCATAATTTTAAAAAAAAATGCAAATCAAAAGAAAATATATCTAATCTAACGTGATATTTGATAATGCACATTGAACAGCAAGACTTTTAGAAATCAACTTCGCAAAGATGGTACGTCAAGAAAATGAAACGGCAATGGGCAGTGCGGTACCCAAGAGGAAATGAGTGACCACTAGACTGATAAAATTTTAAAATCCATGGATATATATCAGACGCGGTCGCTTGATACGTGCTTTGGATGCTATGCATCTCTTGTGTTCTAGAGTTTTAGACTTTTTTTTCAAGCCGAAACCAGCACTGCTGTAATTAAATTCGTTCTGTCCTTTAGGGACCAATCATAACACACACTACAACACGGAGCGAGTCGAAATACATATACATTCTCAACATTCGAATATCTATGAATCCCGTAAACATACAGATACCAGCAACGGTGGATTCTATCATTCGTTCCGTATCTGCAAAGTTTGAAAGTATTCGACTTTCACGCATGCGCATTGAGTTTCGCATGTCAAGGTCTTCGAATGCTGTATACGCATTCGTTAGCATCATCAAACCTTATGGGTATAATGCACAGAATAGCATACATATCACGAAGTAAGCGGATTGTTTTGAGTATGTTATTTGTGTGAAGCATTTTTGACAGTTTGGCTTGAATAATTATCTACCCTTCCATTATCTATTTAATAGTAGGTATGAGTATCCAGCATCCTTTCTACAAAAAGTCACCGATCGCCGCTGATATACATGTCAAAGAATAACAACAAATAATGAATAGTGGGAGATACTTGAGGAGGTCTTCATCTATCAGTGGAAAGAGAACGGCTGATGATATCTCGTCTTTTATTTCAAGGTCGTCTCCATACTCAATTCAGTATTTCTTGGGTATACTGGATCGCCCAACACAACTTGATTATAAATTATTTAAAATGCCCAATTATTAGTTCATACTACCTTCAAAAAATATGTCAGCAATTTTGTTTTAAACTCTCTTAAGATATAATGTAAATATTTTCTGTCACGAATTCTTATTAAAATTTTCGATTCCCTATTCGAATAGACAATTTCTATTTGTGAAAGTGGCTATGTTTGTTACCTGTGTGCACGTGACCGTTGGCTCTGACGTCACCGCACGCCTGTAACACCTGCTCGAGTAGCGGGCATGAAATTTCGTCAGTAATGTTTGAAGGGGTGAAAACTGTACGGGTACGTATTGGAATTCTGATATCGAGCGAAACTCGAAAATTGGTAATTATGAACGATTCATTATTGATTTTGTTTATAAGGGATTACTAAAATGCTTTAGCCTTTTGAATGTTTGATGAAAACGTGATGTTGGCAGTAAGTTGTTTACGACTACCTAACCGCGTACGGAGGATCAGTAAAAATACTGTAAAATGAGAAATTTTAATAGAAATAAGAAATTTTTCTTACCAAAATATTACTACCTACACGTTGAGCAGAACGTTTTAATATTAAACAATTACAAACAATTAAACGGCATCTATAATCTAACAATACCTAAAGGCGGATAGACACTCGGAGATATCGATATCCATTACAATGAAATCTCGCTCGATCGTTCCTCGGATAATCGTTTTCCCGCATGTATCGTTTATTTATTCCAGTCCTGAATTAATTTCATACAAAATACTCAAAAATAGATCGCGTGGATCGTTCCTCTATGCATCATTTTACCGGATTAATTGTTTAAATACGCATAGCTTAATGCTTGGTTTCGATTAACGCACTCGTAACCAATGAGTGGAACATTCGATAGAGATAGAAGAGAGTACTGCTACTGAATACCGCTGGCATTATACAATACAGAGCTTAATTAATTATTTTTTGTTTCATATTATAACATTAATTTACATGTGAAATATGTAGCATTTTTTGAATATGAATTAAACATTTAAGTATTTAAAATGACAACTTTTTTCTATATTCCCGCATTCATGGTTTATTTCAATAGGTCCCTTCAAAAACGATGGATAGAGGTTTCGCTGTATACCCAAATCAGTGTCAATATCACAACTTGATTTACAAAATATAGCAAGGAATCTTTTATCTAGTACGCCATTTATATCAGTTGTTATCTCCTCAATCGACAAATGCAATAGTAATAATTACAAGAACAAACCTGGTGGTGATGTGGCAGGAAAAATCCACTGTTGAGGTAGTCGAGCGTCATTATAGCTGTATGTGTAAGATCCATAAGGCGGAGATGGTTCCTGGTGGGCCGTCACGCCGTTCAGGGGCATCGCTCCTCCGGGATACGATACTGATCCAGACGATGTTCCTGGGCCGGACAAGTCCGCTAACGTCACTGTGGCTACCACCGGCCCTCCCATATCTGCCTGGTTCCACGTATAGCCTCTATAAAACTGGAAAAAAAATTAAGACTTGTATAACGTTAAAAAATATATATTTAATATGTATTTAAAAGCACACATTTAACCAAATATTATTGAGATCATAAAAATGTTGATTTTTGTATGAACTATTTTTGAATAATTGATTAATAGTTATTGGATATAATGTAATAATAAAAAATGTTGTGTGTGGTTTAGAATAAATTTTACAACTTCGTTTTTTCTAAAGTTCTACTTATACTAGGTAGGCCATGTGTAGTTGATCACTGAAAAACTAAATAACTTATCTTTTATACGATATTATCATTTTACTCGTCCTAAAACATGATAGTCCGATTAGTTGTGGGATATAGAAATAGAAGAAGAGGACGAAGCCGCGAAATTTTATCAATCACCATGATTTTTAAAACAGAAAAAGCGCTGAATCTCACAGAGTAAATCATAAAAAAACTGACTATAGAAGATGAATAAAAAGATGCGGTGGACCTATATTTTCGTTTTAAAAAAAAAAATACACAGAATACCTACACATATCAATACTCTTACTATTATAAAACTAAACATAACGCTTGTGCTTTGAAAATAGGACTAACTTGATGGCCTCCTGGAACGAGGCTCGAAACCCCGACCACTACATCACCAGGCGTGTATCATACTCACTAGACGTAGCACGTATAACAGAAAAAGCACTTCATCTCACGGAGAAATTATCGTGTTTCTATAGAATCAGCAATTTTGCAATGTTTTAAAATAGTAAGAATATTAAATAAATTTACGATATTGACGACGATTTTTATATTCAGGACTAAATTAAAAAAACAGGAAAGATGAACAAGGAGATAATTTTTTTAAATTTATAGACGCTGCAAGTAAAATTCATGAGGCAGTAAACATTCTAAATTTTGTATATTCTGAACGACTCTCGATATTAAGCTCATTGTTTTAAGTTTCAAATTTTAGATTTTTTTGGAACAACACTTATTTTTGTATAGCATCTACATCTTTAAAACAAAGCAAAAAAGGATTTCAGATGTGTTATCGTTAATTTAATATTTTATCTTTATGTTGAAATTCTGCCCTAAGGTCTTGCCTATGATGGATTAAGATTGCACGTAATGAAATAAGACTTACCTAATGAAGAAAAACTCTCTAGTGACACTCTTGGTAATGCAGCATTAAATCAAACAATTATATAAGATTTTTTGTTTCGAATATTATGTTTTACCTATATTCAAAGTTACATATATCTCCCTGAAGACGCGTCGTTTTGAAAAACCCCTACTACGGTTATCATATCTGTTATATAACTGTTATTTGCTGTAAGATAACCAAAAAAAAAAATATTTGTTTAATTTAATTGTTTAGGTATATACTACTATATTGAATTAATGTTTATACTTCAAAAAAATATATAATCCTATTAGTGTCTAAGTAGGTTATTAATTACCCGAATCCTCAATAATGTCCAATAACAAATTGGTATATATTCTCTGAACCGATCGAACTATTTTGCGTTTTCCAATTTGCCATCTTCTAATAATCTAATAAAATATTACAAAATATTTATTTATATTTTCTATTAGGTAAGAATGTGTATATATGCTAATATAAGATAACACGATCTTAATGTTTATTTTTACTACAACTTATCTTGCATACATTTGCTTAGTTTCATTTTGTATCTATGTAATTTCTCCTTCTTTCTTATGTCATCTAGCATTTCATTGAAAATCTTAATCGCACTGTACATCACCGATTTCTGAGATTAAGCCTTCTTCCTGAATGGCAGTCTACATTTGAGATGATGTCTACACAAAGCTTTAGTAACGTCTGTTTTTACAATTAAAATTTTAAAAATAGTACTGGCAGTGATTCCCCACGTTTTAATAAAGATATTTTGGCATTAAATTTTATATAATGTAAGATAAAAAAGTTGTATACCCCAAAAATTTCAGCGCCAGAAATTCGCACCATAATATTTTTGATTGGTTTCACAGCCTCTAAATGCTTGAGGGCGGTGCCATAAATAACTAAAGCATGACTACGAACAATATTAAATAAATTTATTTAAAACGTATTTATTAATATATACGTAAGTTTTTAAAATCGTATTGTAAAATGCAGAAGAAATATTCATTTGGCAAGAAAATATTTACTACAAATTAGATTAATCAACTAAAAAATATGTTTCCAAAACAAAAATGTGTTTTCCTGAATTAAAATATTAACTTTTTGCATTATTGTTACTTGTTTATATTATATATTTCTCATCAAATGAATGTAAACTATTTTCATTGCACTTTAATAGCAAAGGACGCATCATCTTGGCTCCCACGAAATGTATTTGTATGTAATATTACAAAATACCAAGATTTCACGACGGGTTAGCTCTGGAGAAGAAATGAATTATTTCTCTAGCCGAAATATTACAAGAAATAAAATAAGCATCTAATGACTTACCTGATTATACGCTTCGCAAACTTCAGGATATGCTGTAGCCTGCGTAGGAGCAGTATACTGTGGTTGATGATTGTAATTCATAAATGAATTGTTAAATTCGTACACTCCATTGATATGTGGGTAAAGGTGTTCACTGTAGGGCGTGATAGGTTCTTGCATGCTTGTAAAGTGCGCCGAGTACACATTATTTTCGTCTTCCAAAAAATTACGATTGATCTCCATCTCGGGAGAATAATCTGCCTGTGTGTGCGAATGGTAACCGTGCGACATATCGTCACTCTGATTATCGGTGTAAGGCTGAGTTATTCCCAAAATGTCTTGGATACTGAAGCTGGTAGAATCCTTGGAGTCGACCAGAGTCGATTGAAACTCTGGTGCGTACCTTCCGTTGTAACGAGGTATAAACTTCGCGGCGTAGTCGGTGGATTGATTGTAATCGTCCTTTTCCACTGTATAACTGGCTTGATTATTCACTGCGAGAATGTCTTTCACACTGTGCGAAATACTTTGATTTTTGTTGGCCGTTTTATCATCACTAGTCTTAAACACTTTATCACTGGCCCTCAGAGAAGTCGAGGCGTCACCGTGTTGTCCCTCCGACTGAAGGTCTTGACCCGATACCGCCATATTTAACACTTCACCTCGCTCTTCTACCTTGATTATTTTCTGCGAATTCACCGCCTTGGACATTATCGACCAATACTGATAAAGGATTCTAGTCAACAAAAGGATTAGTGGCGAGTGGGGGGCGTACGTACAATTACTGCCAATCCATCCAGTGCACCGCCTTAATGATAACAAAATATATATTTAATTTTATTTAAACAATAGTCAATATTATAAAATTATATAGATACCTTGAAATTAGCTACGTGGTTTTTTTTTAAATATACTAACCGGTTTTGAAAAAATCCCTTTTCTTCATCAGAATATTAAAAAACTAAAACCAAACGTTAAATTACTGTCTTGTGAACTTTCGAAATATATTAAATATAAAATTAGTGAACTATTTCATTAAAATAATTAACCACATTTTTTTTTAAATATTGAACATAATATATTTGATTTATTATTATATATTTATATTTAATTATTTTAATGTTATTTTGTATTAGTATTTCGCGTCACAAATACTTTAGTCTTCTTAAAAAATTTTAGGTTATTAATAATGTCAAGTGCATAAAAAAATACTTTTTAATAAAATTGTTCAACATAATCTATTTTGGAATACGTTTTACAATGTGGGGATATTAAGTAGCTGTCCCACCATAAGGGTGGTGGGTTGTAAAGTTATGAATGAGATGTAGGATTCATTCATAATTTGAATGATCTTACAAATACTGTAATAGTACGAATATTTATTTTCACGAAATATATAGATATATATTAATAGTTTTATAGTTTTTAAACTTGGTTCATTATCAGCAAGTTGTTTCTTAAATATTTCAACGTTCACTATTTTTTATTTAATTTGTTATATTATTGGAATATTAATGTAATGGTGTACGCTATCAATCACTTTGCTTTTGAAGAATCGCATGTACCTACAGTCGGTCGATTTACACCCGCACCAATAATTCCCTTTTTTTAACGCACACGCGCGCTTGCACTATGTACTGAGCAATATGTTATTATCACTATTTCAATTCAAAACTCTTCGATATAACGTTTCGGCACGACCAGAATAATATTATATTAATAGCGCACACTGCGTAGTTCGCGTATTAATCGAGCCTCGTCTAGGCAAACTAGACGTTTAAACTATTCGGTAAAATAAAATATTTTGTAAGCATGCACTGATATCACACGGCTCCAGTGGACAGGTTTAGAGTAGTGATTACGTGAAGCGACACTGACCTTAGAAATGTTGATATTTTTGAAAACAGCCGAATGACACATCCAATGGTGGCGCGCATTGTCAAACTTTCTTAAAAACAAATAAATCTGACATTCAATGTCGTGAATCACGCCTTGGTCAGGGAGTGATCTATGCCATCCGCGTGAATGAAGATTTCATCAGACCTTGAAATGGATAATTCAATTCGAATCTACATCTTAAATCCTAGAATGTATTTAAAGTAGAAGAAAACATAAATGTTCATCAATTGCCCCACGTGATCAAAACGCATTGAATTGAATTGCGACTTGAGTGATCCTCAGCAAAAATTTTCTAACAATGCAATTCGCTCTATATTTACATAATTATTTGTCTAGCAATTCCATTATTACATTTTAACAGCACGGGTACTCTTTTTCAGGTGGTAAAACAGCGTAACCCGACCTTTGGAAACGATAAAAATTTGAAAACTCACAACGTATTCCTATAGAATATTCATTTACGTTTCTTGCAATTAAATATACATACCAATAAATTAAATAAAGGGAACTGAAATTTTGTATATTATTTCAGGTAAATAAAATGATTTTAAATGCTCTCTCTCCGATACGGTTGAGATTGGACATATTGACTCATATAGTGCCGTATCTAAAATATTGTGCACACCAAATGTACTTAAACAATTTCTCGTGAAGTCAACATCAATATTGCTGTTATTATTTCCCCAACAAATTCATACCGGAATAGCACAAAGAATATTTAATTTAATCACAGACCAGTAAATGAATAGACATGAAATAAATAAATAAGAGGGCTTTGTAACATTAGTTGTGGGACGAGGGGCATTCTACACACATTCTTGATGGAAACATAAATCTGATATTCATGATATTTACTTTAAAGTTATTTTTTATATTAATTCATATTATATTGTCAGCGTTTAAATTTTCTTTCCGATCGACTCATATATTTAAAAAAAGTCGCGGAGCTATTTGATTGCGTAAGTGGTACCAAAGTGAAAATATTGGGGCGAGAAATTTGCGATAGGTCTGGGAATTTAATATATGTATTTTATAATATATATAGATGAGAAATATTGATGTGTGATACCGAATTGAATGTAAAGAAAGCAATAAAAACTAATCGGTACATTACTCGGAAGATTCTCAAAGGTCGATAATAATGTATTAAAAACTGCTCTCCAATAAATATTGATTATATTCAACATTTATAAGACAAATAAAACAAATTTATGATGGGAAGTTACTTATCAAATCAACGAATTGATCAATTCTGGCAAAATTCATGAAAAATTATACACTAATCAACCTGGATAGTAAGTATGGACAATATTTAAAAAATAGGAACCATATCAAACAGAAATATCAAAATGCGTTGTAGCGCTGGAGTTGTAGAATTACCAACTACATAACATAATTATAAACTATCTCGCACTGAAATTTGTAACTGTACCGAAACTACCTACGATATATAGAATAAATGTTCAACGAAATCATGTTTTAAAAATAACCTACACACTGAATTGCGGTAAAAAAAATATGCGCGAGATCTACCGTGACACCAAACAACATCAAAATAAAAACCAATGATCAATAGTACCGTATTTATTACAAATTAAATGAATAAAATCAAAAGATATACAGAAAAATCTATTTATCTACAAAATCTTTATTTGCTATCAGGACACGGACCTAGACCTCTTCTTATCCGGGGAAGCGCGTTATCTAATTTATATTTTGTAATATTTCAGATTGACCATCTACTATTTTATTTTTAAAAGCAATCCACTCTATATTACGGAAAACCTCAAATACCTTTGAGTAAAACTGATTAGAGGCACCATATCATATTAATTAATATATTTTATTAAATATGGAAACTTAAATACAACTTATATATTAAAGAGAACACATATTTACTGTGAAGTTGCATTTTCAGAAGTTAATTCTGTATTTTAATACAAATTAAATAAAGCAATTAAAAATTGTATTAAAATACCACAGAAAATGTAACTTTTAATTTAAATTTAATATTGTTATTATACATAGCCAAATAAATAAATTGTATTAAGCTGAAAAAAACAAAATAAAAAAGTTATGATATTTTACAATGAATAGTAACATAGCTCCGATATTTATTTTAGAACAATTTAAATACAGGCCGTAGAATAGACATATCCTCTATATACCGATATAAAAATTCTGAGATAAATTTGTGTGTTGCAAAATTAGACGTCTTGTTGGTTTAGTGGTTAAGAAGCTGGCTTAGTGATCTAATGGTCACGGGTTTGCGCCTCGTTCCAGGAGACCAACAACAATTTTCATAGTACAAGTGATGCGACATGTATTTCGTGTACGCATCTCTATTTTTTTTTAATATGAACAATAATAATAGATAGCAATCTTATCGCCGATATAGTGGAGCATGAAAGTGGCAAAATAGTAATGGAAATAAGATCACTCACGCGTATATGTGGTAAATCTGTTTGTGATAAAGCAAAACACGATTAAATTAGGAATAAATGTAAAGCTGATCTTAACATAGCATAGAATAGGATTAAAAGAGAGCCGCTTAGGTGATGTGGAAGGAATGGATGAGAAGATAATGGTAAGAAAGATGTATGACGCGAGTGTGACATGAATTGAGAAGACCAAATATGTGTGTCAAGACTGAATAGTGTGACGCACTATCCTCTCTATCTATCCCAACAGAGTAACGGCGTGATTATAAAATAGTTGATTAGTAATTTGCTGTTAAAAACATTATAATTTGTTTGTTTATATATTCAGATAATTTACTGCAAGAAATCAATCGATCTAAGGTACAAAAGTAATATATTATAAGAGAGAATAAAAATATTATATTTTATAATCTATTGGTTAGAATAGTATATAATACTTACTTCTATTTTATACACTTTTAAAGCATTAATTGGCGAGTATGTAACCCTTTATACAAAAATTGACATTTTCGCCCATGGACAACTATTTTGACAAATGTATATAAAATAATGCGTGGCTCCGTAATTAAAAGTAGGCGACATACTATCAGGGATAAATAAACCATACTCTATCATCTATCTTTGATGCGAAATATACAATTCAAAATCTGGTATTATATTTTATACGTTGCTTCACATATTTTAAATTTTATAGATAAAAAAACCACCCACTATTAATATTACATTAAGTACAATATTATATATGCTGTGACCATGGGAAGAAACAGAAAAATGTACTGAATTCAAAGGTATCAATAAATATAATAAATCAAACAAATAAATTTTTTGATTCTGTATTTAATTTTTCAAAAAATTGGACGATCGTTTCGGCTGTCTACTAAACCATTATCAACTGATGATATTAGATTGTCAAAATCGTGTTTGATTTATTGTATTGATCAAAATGAATACCGTCAGTCGCAAAAATAAAAGGATTGAACAATTCGTCTAGACAGTCCTATTATTTATAAGACAAGCGCTTAGCGTACTTGTAGTTGCTGCCAGAATTAACCCATATTGAACTTCTTACATTAAGCGGGAAATGACGAGATTACGGTTGCGCATAATATCATCAACTCTGCCAAAACTCCCGTAAGCTTTTCTGGACACAAGAATAGCAATTGGTGATGGTAAACTGTTATGTGACTGTGATTGCGACTGAAATTGGTAGCTGAGATTTAACGATGATTGGTAACTAAGATTGTTGTAGGTTTACTTTCTGGTGCTTCAGTCATTGCTCGAATAACTGCGAATAATCAATAACCAATCATAAATATATTAATTAGAAAGATATACATATAAAATCAATTTCATCGAAAAATATTATTGTTGCGCCACCGGGATTCGAACCTGGATCTCTTTCTAAACCGGAGAAGGTGTATTATCCAACTATGCTACAGCGACGATATTTTTAGCGACAAATTTTCGAACCTACATGTTGCCTTTTTGATATTAATACATTTAATCGTTCCATTATTTGAAAGAGCCATCTAACTTATTTTTACGGAAACTCAAATACCTTTGAGTAATCTGATAGCAGACGCCAGAATTATCAATTCATTTTTATTAAATTTTGAACACATCGATTCAACTTTATTATTAGGAGAACCCATTCTTATTGTGAAGTTGTAATTATTCAGAACATAGGTCTGTGATATTTTAAATATGAATTAAATATATTAATTAGAAAGATGTACATATAAAATCAATTTTATTTGAGATTCCGTAAAAATAAGGTAGAGGACTCTTTCAAATAATGGAACGATTAAATGTATTAATATCAAAAAGATAACATATAGGTTCGAAAATTTGTCGCTAAAAATATCTTCGCTGTAGCATAATTGGATAATGCACCTTTCCCGGTTTGGAAAGAGATTCAGGTTCGGATCCCGGTGGCGCATCAACAATATTTTCCAACCAATCATAGTATCAATCGAACACAATCGCAGTCGCAATAACGGTTTACCCATCACCAACAGCAATTAATACATTTCCGTTCTGTATGAAGGACGCGTGGAAATGTGACTGATGCAAACGTGAAAAAAAAAACAGCCCTAGATGTATCCTTTGAGATAATAAACAGCTTTTAATATGAATGCTATACGAACTGCAAACATTAAACATGTATATTTCGTTGTTTTAATGTAATATCTAGTAATATCGACGCCAATGCTTTTGTGATAATGCATTCAACATAGATTGCAGATAGGCACAGCGGTGCCGGGGGCGCCTCGGGTCGATTTTCTGGTTTTACCATACCGCCTGTTATTTCTCCACAACATCCCCCAAGGTCACAATCCCCGTCGCTCTGGTCAAAGACGACAAGATGGCGCTATTCGAGGTGGTTCCTCGTGCCGTGGAACCGGACCGCTGGCAAGTGTTGGCTGATGGTTGGAAACTGGAACCGCTCCGGGAGATGGTCACAAGTGTAGTCTTTTTGTATTTGTGTATTTACCGTGATGCCGTACTCCATAGGGGTAGGAAAACAAGATAGAATATTTCGCTTCTTTAATAATATAACACATTTTGCAATAAATATATTTTGTTTTCAATGAAAACAATTTTTTTATTGTGAAGTTGCAATTTCAGAACATAGTTCTATGGTAATTTTAACACAAATTAAGTTAATCAATAAGAAAGATATACAGATAAAATATATCTATCGAAAAAATATTAATTCTGGCGTCTCCTAGAGTGTATTATTAATCAAAGGTATTCGGAATTCACCGCAATATAAAGTTTATTGCTATTAAAATGGAATAATATATGTATCAATTGGAAAGACTACTGAATTTGTGAAAAATGTGTTCGGTTGAAAATGCCAGATAAAAAAAGTAAATAATTTTAAATTGTACTTTAACATATTACCTATATATATATAAATATATATCAAGCGAGTCAACAATATTTAAACATTTCAGGAAAATACCTTTCGCTCAGACAGGTTATTTGATTTGTAAGTGTATTTTAGTATTAAATTGTACGCAAGTCATCATGCGTCCATTGCTTTTTAGATGCAGTCTTATGAAGTAAGGCCATTCTTTCAGTTCTGGTCATATTTCAGTGGCCATTATTAGGGCTAATGTTGTCACTGAAACGAAAAATTTCAATGCATTAAAATTAATTAAATTACGTCACTGTGTAACATATAGATATTACTAAATATTTGAACAGGCATCGTTTTCGTGAATAAAGTTATTGAATTATAATTATTTTTATTACCGCTCCTGATTTTTTCATATTTTTACTACAATCCTTGTAGCATAAATAACATATCTTGAACGGATAGTTTGTTTTAAGATTAAAATATTTCTAAACATTTTATTATTTCCTAATAAGGAAATAAAAGTTCTATCTTTAAAATGTTTTGAGGCATAATTTTTAAGTCATGTTTTGAGATTTCGTATAGCAATAACCAGATCGAACTACCGTGAATCGTAGATCAGAAAGCAAATATATTACTGTCTATCTAGATTTATGTATCTACTATACAAGTAACTTTAGAATTTTTTGCCCTTCGTTATAAGAAATAGTGCATCAGAGACTTTATTTAAGAATAAACTAAAAACGCACTTTTTAAAAAAATCATTTCCATAAGTGAAAATAACGATTTTTAATTTTAAAAAACAAAGATAATTGTAGAATTATAAACAGTTTATGTGTAAAGCGCTTATGAGGTGAAAGTTTTTACGAAAATGGCGCTATACAAATTATCCATTATTATTATTATTATTATTATTATATGCATTGTACTTAAATATGATATAATAGTATGTCTCCATATAATCATGTCATTATTATATTATATCTATACAAACATTTGACGTCATATCCGCCGGCAAAATTAATAATCGTAACAACAGTGGTAGATGGAAAGATTAAAGGAAAAAGAAGTAGAATTCATGAGATAGTAGCTGGAGCAGAACAAATGAAGCAATAATAGCTAGAGAGAAATAAATGATCAATAGAAAGAGCAACAATAAGAAAAAAATATTCCATAAAAAAAATAGAACAAACATTTCGTCTACTATTTCATTTATTCATTAATTCAAATAATATATACATCTTGCATCAAAACACGATTTATTTCATGTAGTAAGAATACGTCATCTATTTACGATTCAAAGAGTTGAGAAATATAAACCGGTGTGAACTCATAGGCACCTCAAACAGGAAGCTTTCTTTTGCTTTCGAAAAATAAAACAGCAAAATCTGTTTCTTTGCCTCTCTTGTCATCTTGGGTCGACTTAGATAAGGAGTGCTCTCTAAATAGGACAGTAATCATACAAATATCTAGACTTTTCTGTTCCTTCCAAGCAAGCATTGAATCGTTCGTATTCCATATTCCTCGCGGGCCGCCATTGCCAGGGCCGTATTCGTACAAAAATAACTTATTAGAGTGCATAAAATAATGTAACTCAATTTTTTATGTTATAAACTGTATTTTTAATATAATAATATCCTCTTATTGTATTAAATTACGGCACCCGAGAGTAACCTGTAATACGAATGTAAAGGAAGATGCGATTAATAATAATTTTATACATAAGGATATACAAATTCAAATAAAAAGGAACAATTTAAGAAAAATTTCTTAATTTTAGAAGAAGTGTATCATTTAGTTTGATGTCAAAGATTTATTATGATAATTATTTATTTTGTAAGTGTATTGTATGTAAACGATGTCCCAAAATTAACGCAAGATTTGAATTAAAGTACATAGGATAGAGTTATTTATGGAATAACACATCGGGAAAATGGCCTCCACGGCTTTGCTGGCACATACGCACTCTTATCTTATCTTTTCCATGACCATTTTGCATAAATGTGGCTGAATTTCGTTGATGCAGCGTTTAATTTCCTCCTGTAATGCACGGGTGGTTGTGGGCTTGTTGTTGTTGTTGTGTGTTGTTGGACGACCAGTGTGTTTAACGTCTCCAACTGATCCAGTCTCTCTAAATTTTTCAATTAATCTCTGCGTAGTTGATGAACTTAAAACACTATTCCGACCATATTTTGCATTAAATTTTTGAATTGCGGCCGCCAAACTTTCATTATTTTTGAGATATTATTCAATGATGAAAGCACGTTGTTGTATCGTGTAATGCCCCATTTTTACTAACCCTAAACTCTCAGCTGTCAATTTTATTTTTTCAGAGTTGCCAACAGTTTACTGCAGAAATGGCGGCAAATTCAAATCTTGTGTTAATTTTGGGACAACTTATATTTACTATAATTATATATTTTTATTTTTATTTCAAATACTTTTCTATTGTAATGATAAAAACTTAAAAATCATTGTAATTTTTAATTCCTGAATATGGATAGTGTTGTTGATCGATGGCATACATATTAATAGACATAATGTAGTGATAGATATATATTTTATAAGCATATTTTTGTTACTCATAACGTCAATGGTTTTATATTATAAAATTTCGTGGTCTCGATCATTTACATGTATATTTTATGAAAATTCTTTAATTTTTTTTTACCAGAACACATTATTATTGTGAAGTTGCAGTTTTTTCAGAACTAAAATATTTTTTCGATAAATAATTTTTTTCTGTATATCTTTCTAGTTGGTTCATTTTATTAGATCGCAATTCACCGGGATCGCATTTTTGTTAAATCATCATAATTTTACTAGTTATGACACCCGAGTAATGCGGACAAAAAGGTAAAAATTAAAACTTGTAAAATTATATATATTTTTGTTTGGTTAATCAACAAATTATCCCACTAAATTATTACATCTAATTCAATATTATTAATAAGTGCATAAATAATAATTATTAATATTTTGACTAGCACACACTTATCTTAATTACAATTCTAATTATTAGTAGCCCAATGAGAAACCGGTATCTAACACATAATAAATTTCATAGCGTGACACTTGTAACCTTACCAGTACCATCTTTTGTGTATAGTTTTCTAGGATAATTTGCCGTGTATATCTGACCTTTCTGGACGACGCTTCGGATCCCATTGCAGGGTCCATCATCAGGGCTGATGTGATGTATGACTGTTAGTGTTAAACTAAACACAGAAGATTCAGAATAGCCGTGAAAACCTAAGAACATTTTTTATCAGTACTAGGTTAAATGTCCCTACCTATATTAATTAAACTGTAGAATTTTGAACACAAAATAGTTATTAAAACTATACAATATATAGTTCACCAGTGTATTTAGTTAATTTATTTAATTTCCTGATTCTATTCTCCAAACGAAATACTTTTTCTCCTGCCTAAATATACTCCGCAAAACACGAACTTAGGTATTAGTTAATTAGTTAGTTGATGCATGTTTTTAAAAAACATATTGTCATGTTTTTTTAAATACGTGCTATAATACTAAATTCATAATTCTAATTTTTATTTGACTATTATTTAGGAACCTATTATTATTTCTCCCCGAAAGTAAAATACCTAATTTACAACCACCTGTATAATATTTTTTCAATTTTGTCTTCGTTCTATAAAACAAAAGACATCTTAAATAAATAATTATTTTCAGAGAATTTTGAATAGTAATAAATATATACTTTAAAAATACTGCTGTCACCTACGGCGTATCAACATACATCAACAAGAATTTGGGTATTTCCAAGTACGGCCCTGTCGATTGTTAATAAGTATATTGACACAGGGCGTGTGGTAGATTTCATTAATATTCCGTATTCGATGTCATCAAATTGTAAACAAATTATTGTTCTCCTTATATATGACATACATAGACATACATACACTAGAAGATTGGGGTGCATGTATATCTATACTGAAATATAGGTACATATACCATTTTATTAAGTATATGAATCATACAATACCCCACTACACCTATTCTTCGCATTATATTATACTATAAATTTTTATATTAATAAATATTTACTATTTTATTACAAATCTTATACAGCAACTAAAAATATTATGTAAATATGTCTATGTCTCGTAAGTCATTGCCAGGGCAGTACTCCCACTAAAAAATTACTTTACAATATATGGTCAACCGTTTTCAATTAGTAATATGGACGCTTTGTATAAAAATCACTCTTTTACGGCCCAAAGACATATTCTTACATGGCCTAATAGCCCGTGTCCACGGGAGAGATTTCTTTCGAAAATTCGATTCGAATTCGCATAAAGCGCAGTACAGGATCAATCAAGAAACGATTTATGAATCATCACCCCGTATGTTAGCACACAGATTAGAATGACGCATCCGGTACACAAGTATTTTTTTTCTCCGTCTTTTAAGTAGCTTATCTAAATACAGTATCTACCAATCTACATTATTAAACTAAAATTGAATAAAAATATTATTTTTAGTAACCAAAGTAATAAATATAATTTACATTAAACGTTCCACAAATGTGCCATCCTGTCGACTCCATTTGTTATCAAATTTACCACTCTAAAATAGAACAATACATGACTAACTACAGTTACTTATTATTTTTAACAGTTATGTACTACTTGCTTATCTGCAAGAAATTTTTATCTTTGAGTCATAATTAATAAATATGAACGTTTATTTACCCCAAATCGTTAGAAACACCAAAGCCCTGAAATTGGGTATTTCCAAGTACGGCCCTGCCATTCGCCATTTAATACTAATGACACCGGTGATATGCGGGAACGTTTACTCTAAAATTAAAAGTCTAAATTGGTAGTCTGCCTTATATTATTGTCGTCGTTAATCGTACTACAAGATTTTAAACATTTTGTGTGTGTTGGTGCTAAATATTTGTTTATAATTATTTCTATGTCCTTGTATAATCTTATGTTCATAATGTAATAAATTATGCTTTCATGTATAATTTTATTTTGCATTGCAATACGTTCTGGCGTATACTGTAATATCTCATTTTTATGTATATATTTCATATTTTATTGTTAACTCATTTTATATAACATATACTTGTATGTAGGCTACATTGTAGTAAATTCATATTAAAATTAAAATAGGTATGTACCAGTGGCGGTCGATGACTTTTTGTAGAAGAGATATTGTCGGTTTTCCAGTATAAATAATGTGTTTTTTTTTCCTCAAATGGTCGAAACACAAAACTTTTAGGTATTAATGATTCAATTATACACTCACACAATTCACTATTTTCATTTACAGCGTTCGAACACGTTGGTGACGTATCCATGTTATTTTCTGTATTCATTTTTTATTTAAACGATGAATTAAATAGATAATCGAAGGATATTTAATGTTTCAATAATTTGACTTCAAGTATTCAAGCCAAACTGTTAAAATGCGTCACACAAACAAATTCCTCAAAACAATCCGCTCGCTTCGTAATATGTGTTCGTAATAAAGTCGTTTTTTGTTTATTAAATGTTGTTAACGAACTGATAGACGGATTGAATGCGCATGCACGAAAATGTGGATACGGAACGAATGATAGAATCCACTGTTGCTGGTATATGTGTGTTTACGAGATTCATAGATGTTCGAATTATATATTTCAAATCTCTCAGTGCGCGCGCCGTGTCGTAGTGTGTGTTATGACTGGTCGCTCTCTCTAAATGACAGGACGAATTTATTTGCAGCAGTACTGTTTTAGACTAGAAACAAAAAATCCAAAGCCTTTTGATTCTAGATACATGGTGTTTGGGATATATATTTATTTGTTACTTACTTATTTATTCTTGAACGAAAATAATGTAGTGTGCCTTCCCCTCTCCGCCCTCTCCTCTCCTGGCACGCCGGTCAGTCAAACGGCGACCTTGAAGCGGTGCGGTAATTCATGAATCGAAGAATTTTTATTCAATTGAGACATCGCGTCTATGCAGTGTATTCTAAAAAACCCTAGACGATGATAGTGATAAATTTACAGTCCACTTTGGATGGGTCTGAAGAACTGTGTTGTGGTAAGTGTAAACCTTCTTTCGCATATCCTGTTTTCTTCCGGCATCTATGCCTTTACGCAACAATGGGATACGGAGCATCCAAAGCATGTATAAAGCGACCGCGCCTGATATATACCTACCTACTATTTATATATCGACAATGTGGTAATAGATCATCGGGACCCGTATTAAAACTAAAAAATATATTACTTACCATCACCCCGTTTCGCCGCGGATAAAGCGCCACACTCTTCTATCCTGACACAAAATTCTCGCCTCATCCATATTCATACATCTTCTCATACAAGCTTGACGATTATTGAGGCTTCTAACAGAACCATCCTCCAGTATCTGGTTTACATGATCGTGCCAAGTCTTCCGCGGACGTCCTCTATTTCTGGTGCCATCAACACTCTTTTTATTTTCTGATAAAATATATAAAGGGATTTTAATTAGGAAACATTTTAACAATAATTGTATTTTACTTATCCATTGTTTCAGCGCGCATCTACGAGGCTGAACCCTGGTTTAGTTTGGCTTCATTCATGCTTCGCGTATAATGAACATTGCAGACTTCAGTGCGAAGCGATTCATGAATCATCAACCCGTATGTTTTACACGCGGATTAGAATGGCGCATCCCTGTACACACGTATCTTTACTGACTCTTAAAGATGAAAGTCTCATTTGGTGATCATTGTGGATCATGATGAAATGCTATTTATTAAACATGAAACAAAGTAGGTAAAAATCAATAAAATGTACATTGCTTTATATATTTTATAAATTTAAAATAAGGATAGAGAGCCAGCTATTTAATGTATTCTGTAAAGAGATAATTTAAAATATATGTGAATTAGAATTAAATTGACATTTCAGACAAAAAAATATTATAATTCGCAAATCATGCTCCAATTACACTGTAACACTAATTTAAAATTAAGTTTTTTGAAAGCTTTTATAATGTTGATTATATTGCTTTTTCATCATATAAAACTGCACATCTTTTTAAACTAAAATCTATTTGTTTTAAATAAAGATGCGTACACGTACACATCTATATTCTAACTATTTTCAAACTAAGCTAAACGCTTGCGCTATGAAAATAGAACTAACCCCCGAAAATAAGATCACTAAGCGAGTATCGTAATCACTAGACCACAAGTACGCCATTGATTGAATATTAGAAATAGTTCAATTCAACTTCCGGTGGTAGAGACGGGATGTTTTCGTTACTTTCTCTCCACCATACCGATTTCATTTGTGAAATTTTTGGCAAAATATTTGTAGAGATAATCATTTAAATAAATAATATGTAGGTAGATATGTACTGATTTTACCAAAAGATTACCAAGAAGGTACCGACACGGCACCGGATATAACTTTTCATCCTTACTCTCCATTTCTCATGAACACAAGACTATTTAAAAAAATCGTGTAAGGTATTTTCGACAGCATTATTCCTCATTTTATTTTTAGTAATTCGAATTCTAGCAACTAATCACTATTTAATCATTTACTAGCAGAAAATGACAACCGATTGCTGTTGCTAGGGTCAATGGTAGAGGTGGTTGTGTTGTGCCGCGCCACCTTGTCTAGTGTCTCAAAAAATAATATTTTCAAATTGATTGTAGGGCGCGAAATAGGATTGTAGATTGTAGGCATCTATCGTGGGCATCAATGCATCACATTAGCTGCATTGGCGTAGTTACGCCACTGTGTAAAGGTAATATTGCTTAAGACGCCAAAGGGCTAAATGATAAATGGCTAGTAACTACGCAAAACTTTTGGGTTAACTGAATCAAAAACATTGTGAAAAAGATCAGGTTTATCAAATAAAGAAAATATTTCTTCAGAATAATGCAGGTCCCCGTATGAGTGTCATTTCAATTTTGAAAATCGCCGAATTTAACTAAATCTTGGCTGTAAGTACTATATGTATTAAAAAGGTTTGAGTATCGTTAACAATTTGAGGGAAATATAATGATAAGAATGTCTTGTGAAAATGATAATAAGTAAAACCTGAGTATTTACATTATTATTTTTACTTGTCTGCAAGCACGTCGACAGCTATGTATTGTTTCACATCCGGGTGGGATATTTGTGACGCGTCAAATTTAAATTATATTTATAACTTTGAAACCTAATGCAATATATTTTTATAAATTTATTTTAGTCATTCAATGTAAAATCTGGAGTATTTGGATGAGGTGCTAGAAAGATGAGAGAATAAATTCAGGTGGTTAAAGATGTTTTAGCAAGATTCTAGACGTACATAGTAAGGTGAAAAATATTTAAGCCTGAACAAATTACAGTAAGTAATGATATATCTATGAACTGGAAATTTTTCAACATTACTACTATATAGTTTATAAATTAATTCAAACGAATATTGCACAAATGTTAAAAAAATCGACGAAATTAGGATTTCGGTTTGATTCGTGGATTTCGAATTTGATCCGGGAGGTAAACTTAGGTGGAAGGTGAATTTGTATAACTAGGATTGAATCAAACAATAAAATAATTTCGTCTAATATTTATATTTTATATTTATTTGAGCGATGAAGTCTGGTATAATTTTGATCTTATATTTAGTTGGTGTTCATAAGATATTAAGTTTAATAACAGTAGACCGTGAAATTTCATAGAATACCGATCCTCCTTTGATAAACTATTAAATAATAAAAATGTGTACTTTTTTAGATCAAAATATGTATAATTTATTCATAGCACCAATTCCATGACATGATTTTATGTTTAAATATCTTAAATAATAGTGAATTTTATACATTACTTCAGCTTCATTGCACAGCGTCCATATTACTGATTAGAAACAGATACCAAGAAAAAAACTATTTTTTCAGTCGAGTGTGTGGCCCTGACAAAGGCATCCAACGGGAATTCGAAATGTATATTATTTGTACTTGCTGTATATTAAAATAGAAACGTCATTAAATAAGATTTTTTTTGATACTTAGGTGTACTCGTATAATAATATAGTGCGGAAAATAAGTGCCTGAAAATTTAAAAAAAGTTTGGCATGGATAATAAAGTGATCCTCGACGTCTTGGTGCTATACCTATTTCTGGAAGCGTGTTTTATCATAAAAATAATAATATTCCTATATTTCATTGAAATATTATATATGATTTTTCCAACACTGCACCAGAGTCAATATTAATTATAGACGAAAATCAGGGCCGTACTTGGGAATAACCTAATTCTTTCTGATGGTTGTCGAGTTTCGTTGAGTCGTAAGCGGTATTTTTAAAGTATTTATTTGTTACTATTCAAAATTCTCTGAAAATTATTATTTATTTCAGGTGTGCAGAGCGAGAATATTATTGAAAAAATATTACGTTGAAAAATATTATATTGTAAATTATTATACTTTTTTTTTTTTCGATTCTTCTCTGCTCTCGCAAGCGGAAAAGAACTGGTAACGGATAGTTAAAAAATAACGCAACTATCGAAAATAACAATTATAATCTGAAGCATTGATCTAGTTTTGTTATTGGTTAATTTTTTATATTATATTAGGAGAACACATGCTTATTGTGAAGTTGTAATTATTCAGAACATAGGTAAAAATAAGGTAGACGGCTCTTTCAAATAATGGACTGATTTATTATTATCAAAAAGGTAACATATTGGTTCGAATATTGTCGCTAAAAATATTGTCGCTGTAGTATAGTTGGATAATGCACCTTCCCCGGTTAAGAAAGAGATCCAGGTTCGAATCCCGGTGGCGCAACAACAATATTTTTCGATAAAATTGATTTTATATGTATATCTTTCTGATTAATATATTTAATTCATATTTGTTATATTATACTGTTCCGCACACATTGCCGTATGATGGTGTATGATTTAAAACTTATCCAGTTCAAAAAAATTGAATAAACCAAATCGAAATCGTTTCAGGTAACACAGACAGACAGACGTTACATTTTACATACGCGGAGATTAATTTTGATAAAAGTAAGAATTGTTTACCACTATTTAAAATTAAATATTCATAGATAGGTTAAGATTCTTGATATATTTAATACTATTAACGTGTTCAATAATATTTACACAAATTTGAAGAATATATCATTTATCTAAAGCTATCTGTTTACTCGTAAGGCTGTAGCGCTGTAAGAAAAATATATGTTATCTATACGGACACGATAACAATACTTTATCTAGGGGCGGGGTACCCAAATCGCGGGTGTCGAGCCGCACGCGGCTCTTGAATACATAGAGTGAAAATATTGGGGCTATAAAAAATTCTAGTAACTAACTAAACACCTTGTTACTAGTTACACAACCACTTATTCTTATTCTTTTTCCTTTTCTCTTCTTTAGCCTTTCTGCCTTTAGTGGTGTATATAGTTGTTCTCCTCCAACATGAGCCCATGATCATGTTAACCTTTACCATACCATGATATAAAATACACGAACGCAGCCATGCTTTCAACTTGTGTTACCGTAAATAAATGTTATAAAAAATGTATTTATTAGCTTGAATGGCTTTAATAACACGAATGTACTCTAAATATTGAGCATTCAATTTAAAAAAAATGATTAATAACATAATTTAAAGCATTCATTAGATCCTATTCAATGTGTCCTTCCTTCTTATCTCTCTTCATTTAATAAGTGAGAAAGAGACAATTATATTTGTATGTTTGTTGTTCTTTTCACTGTAAAAATAGTGTGTGATCTCTGTCTTTCATATCACAAATGGTGTTTTTACCAACGGATTGAATGGAAAATCTAATTATTTTTGTACGATTCCCTTTTCATAATTGGTTTTTCATTAGTCATTCTTGAGCGCTTATATTTTCTTTAGAATTACCTAAAATATTAATTTTGTGTTGCATGTCTTTACCGAAATATTACAGGTTTAATTATGATGGTAGACCTGTGTTACTGAAGGGTTAATATCGTCAGTTCAGCATATCTGTGTTTTAACGCCAACCTTTCCTCGGATATATACATGACGTGCATACACGCAAGCAGACGCGATGATTTTTGCCACATCAATCCAACAAAGACCAGAATCACGTAATTAGTTTAAAAAATATTAAATTTTCTATTCTTCCTATCTTTTGTCTTCCTGCGAGCAATTATTTTCAAGCGTTAAGCTTACAGAGAGTACATTAATCACTCAAATTTAAAATTCACAAGCAAATTCATACGCATCACAAAAATATTCTTACTATTTTAAAACAACTATATTATTGTGCTATGAAAATAAAACCACTTTATCACTAGGCAATTGGTGATGGTGAACCGTTATTGTGACTGTGATTTTGTTCAATTGAAACGATGATTGGTAACTTAGATTTAAACGTTGGAGATTTATTTTCTAGTATACCAGTCATTGCTCGAAGAATTACGAATAATTAATTACCAATGATTATTACAATCAAACACAATCACAGTCATAATAACGGTTTAATCATCACTTCTAGTCAAGTGGCTTGTTACTACACCAACATGTTAATCGTTTCTACGCGCTTGTGTTAATAAACATAACGTGGATTACGTTAGGGTGATTTTTAATCTGCAAATATTAGTTTTAATCCAATTTAATAAAAAAAAAAAGAATTTTAGTTAATTCTTTTTTTTATTATTAAGATTAAATAATAAAAATATTAAAAGCTGTTCTTAGTTAGAAATAATTTTCGTACTACTGCATTGTAGAAATATACTTACCTACTTCTTGAAACATTGCATCATTTTATACGTATTTTGCCTTTCGTTTCCGAAGTTGGCCGACCCCGTCGCTAAGCCAATGAAGTACAGAATGTGGCAAATTACCCCCACTACCTGAAGTATTCATATTTGTAACAATTCTGCCAGCTCAAGAATTGTGTGCACAAAAATTCCAGGTAGACAATGCGGCGCTGAAACCTTCCCACACTTTCGGGCATCCGGGTTGCTAGGTACAATACCTGTGGCCATCAGTAACAAATTTTAACAGTCCCTGAAACAATACGTATTATATTTTAAAATATTTTTATTAGTGTTTTTCCATCTACAATGAAACTGGTAGGATTGAAATAAACCAGTCGCCGTTTTTCTAATCTTTTTTAAAATTCTAGTAACTTTTATCATGTAGCATATACTGTTTCTTCTCAATATGCTTATTTTATAATGATCTGTTATTGACATTAATTAATTAGATTAATTCAATTGTTTGTACGAGTAGCTTGAAACGCTATATATGGTAGAAAAAATTAAATAGTAAGATGCAAAATATCCGTCCGTCGTGATACTCACATAATAATAGTATTTATTTTAATACACTGTACGTACCCTGGCGTTATTTGTATTTAAATAGAACACAATTTATTTTAAACTACCAAAATACACTTGTATCACAGACCAGTAAATGAATACACATGAAATAAAGTGTACATATAGGAGAGCAGTTTGGAACATTAGTTGCGGGCGAGGGGTAGTCTACACACATTCTTAGTAGAAACATAAATCCGATAGTTTACGACACATTTATACAGCAGTAAAAGTATTTATTAAATGTATTTTTTTACATTAATGCATATTATATTGTCAGCATTTAAATTTTCGTTCCAATCGAGTCATATTTTTTTTTTAAATTTCAAAGCTCTTTGATTGCGTGAGTGGCACCAATGTGATCACGTGGGTGCCACCAAAAGGATAATTTTGGAACAAGGAATTTGCGTTAGTTCATGTCTATTTATTTGGTGGTATGTGTAGTTGATACATTTATCAAAACACAAACTCACGGACAATTTGACATAACACTGGCTTCAGTTATTTTAATCGAGTCTCAGAAATAAATATAACAACATCTTTAATAATTTTAACGCATTCAGCTAATTCTTGATTTACAAATAATATTACGCAAATGGCAGCAAAACCATGTAAAAGGCGCACTCATATCAAGCCGCCTCGGGGTTGGCCTTGCCGTTGCAGCCGAGAAATACCTAATAGTTAGGTGCGTACAAAATGTAATCTATTTTAAGTATGCATATTTATACAATAATATCTGTTTAAAAATTAAAAAAAGAAGTACAAAAATATACATATCTTACATTAATGTGGAGCGAGGATTGATGTTTTTTTTAATTATAAAGTTTTTTTCAATACAATTTAATTAAATATATTAATTATAAAGATATACATATAAAATCAATTTTATCGAAAAATATTATTGTTGCACCACCGGGATTCGAACCTGGATCTCTTTCCTAACCGGGGAAGGTGCTTTATCCAACTAAGCTACAGCGACATTATTTTTAGCGACAATTTTCGACCTTATATGTTACCTTTTTGATATTAATACATTTAATCGTTCCATCATTTGACAGAGCCATCTACCTTATTTTTACAGAATCTCAAATACCTTTGAGTAAACTGATAACAGACGCCAGAATTATCAATTCATTTTTATTAAATTTTGGACACATTGATACAACTTTATTATTAGGAGAACACATTCTTATTGTGAAGTTGTAATTATTCAGAACATAGGTCTATGATATTTTAAATATGAATTAAATATATTAATTAGAAAGATACACATATAAAATCAATTTTTATAAAAAAATATTGTTGTTGCGCCACCGGGATTCGAACCTGGATCTCTTTCCTAACCGGGGAAGGTGCTTTATCCAACTAAGCTACAGCGACATTATTTTTAGCGACAATTGTCGACCCTATATGTTACCTTTTTGATATTAATACATTTAATCGTTCCATCATTTGACAGAGCCATCTACCTTATTTTTACAGAATCTCAAATACCTTTGAGTAAACTGATAGCAGACGCCAGAATTATCAATTCATTTTTATTAAATTTTGGACACATTGATACAACTTTATTATTTTTTTAGGAGAACACATTCTTATTGTGAAGTTGTAATTATTCAGAACATAGGTCTGTGATATTTTAAATATGAATAAAAAAAATTAAAAAAAACAATTTAATTGTTCTATTTGAAGTGGTTTTTTGTTTTTGCCTGATGATCCAGTGTCCAGTGGTTGGGATCCTATTCGAGTCTCTCGATACAGGAGACCAGCAAGTTAGTCCTATTATCATAGCACAAACATTTAGTTAAGTTTTAAAATAATGACAATATTAAATACAAATTAAATGTATCAATTAGAAAGATATACATATAAAATCATTTTTATCGAAAAATATTGTTGTTGCTATCGAGATTCGAACCTGGATCTCTTCCAATCCGAGTTATAATAATAAGAATTTTTATGTGACAGGTATTCCGTTATCATTATATCTCTATTTAAAAAAAATATATCTGTCTCTCTTGAAAAATCAGTCTTGAAATAGACAAATACAAGCAAATTATTATGAAAAATATTTTTTAGTTAATGCAGTAAATATATAAGTAAGTAAAGAATAATACAGTGTATTGTATATTAATAAAGTAGATATTTTTTGTTTATTAATCTGATATTAGGTACATATAAACAAGTGAGTGATAAAGTGTGTTTTTTTAAAAGGTTTGTTTTTCGAATTGGCAATATTTCTTCCAACGACAGTCAATTTAACAGCTGACAGCTTATTTGTGCTTAGTTTAAATTAAAGATCCTCTCAAATAAATTAAGGGTTCGGTAGATGGGAGGTACTATGCAACATTCCTCAATTTAATCCATATTAAAATAGCGTTTCGTATCCATTGTATCAATTGAATCTTATGTTTGTGTATTTTCTTATTAGAAATCTGCTAGATGGCTGTACAGATTATCAAAAATAATAATTAATATGAATATTCATTAACAATCTTTCCGAATTGTGCAATACATATCACTGGTGTCTAATAACTGCTGTGAATAATTCTTGGACATGATTACTTGATAATTTTAGTATTGCAGTTCAAAACGGTTTTACACAAAATATCGTTTTTCTTTTACCTGCTATTTAACCTTTATTTTTCAATTTCTTCATTACATACATTTATTAATTTAAAGTAGCTCTAGGTGTACATATGTATATAGCATGTATCTTTTTTTTCTTACTTGATGTACATAAATACAATGTGGCTACACTACGTGGTTAAAGCAATATAATAAGGGATGTCCGCATTAAAATATTTTTTGTGATATCATGGATATGCCATTATATCATCATCATCATCATCATCATTTTCATCCCCTTATCATAAGAAGGTCGGGGGTTCACGTCTTACGTCTTCCCACGTCTTGGGTGCCTTCGGTACTCGGTGACCAATTAAGATCCAATCTATTTTCATAGTCATTGTGGCAGTTAATTCCTGCTCAGTCTGAAACAACCCACCATCATATATTCTACTTATTTAATTTTCTGTATTTTAGTAATAAAGATATAAGTTTAAAAAATCAATTCTCTATCACAAGCCATACAGCATCTGTCTGACTGGTGAATTAGTCCCACCATAATGTTTAAGTTAATATTTTGATAAACTTTAATTATTATTTACGTTTCATTCAACCTTCACAACTGATAAAAATATGCTAGATGCTTAAAAATTATCTCATACCTAAAGTTATCCATAAATTTTTTTCTTAAACTATGTATATGTGGATCCTATATGACTTGCTTACAAAGTAAATTTATTTTTAAAATTACTGTGCAAATAATGTCTATGTAAGGGTGATACGGGCCCTTATAGCATGCACAGGAAGGATCGCAATGTGCTTTTATCAAAATTAAATTACAAGACGATTGATTCTTATTCCTCCCCTCGACGGATCATGAGGAGAACCAAAAACAAATAAGTTAATCAAAATTAAAATTTGACTGATTACAAAAACTGAAATTTCTTTTATTCTTGTAAATTACATATCTTTATATTATTAAAATCCAATCTTATGAATCTATATGTTGCGCTTCCTCATCTATTATTTATTTCTTTCTGGATGTGTTGAATTCGGACGTAGCGTCATTTACCAGTAAGGAAAAATTCAATATGTTTTTAATATGTCTAGGTCAAGAGTACTTAAATATTTTCTCTTTTATATATTAAATAATTGTACGTAAATAAGCGTCCTTAGGGTGAAAATTTTTACGAAAATGGCGCTACACAAATTATCCAATATTTTTAAGTATATATTTAATTTGAAATGAAGCGTTCATTGCCATTATTAAGAGTAAAAAAAAAAACATGCGTTAGTGAAATTGTATTACGACTGGCAAGTATATTGAGCATCTCTCATCTCATCTATGTCTCATAGTCATACACACATTACACCTATGGTCACAGTTTCTATTCTTATCTATGGTAGTACTGTCAAAAGCGGCCATAGTCAAATGTAATGTATGAATGTTTTATTCGTATTTTTCAAGAATGTCTTTAAGTGGATGCGTATATATATATTTCAAAGTTGATACGTAAAAACACCGTTTGTACAATTCAAGGGAGAGCAATACAGAATGCACAAACAGAATTTTTTGCTGCTGGAACCTGTGGGCGGCTATTGTGTCCGCTTCGCAGCCTATAGTGGCCTCTATCTAAATTCTACAGATACCCTAACCGCGCAGCGGTCATCAATGGCCGCCTACCGATTGCTTATCTGCTAGTATACATTATTGCATTATATAAACTAGATATTGAAAGACATGGCCCTCATATTAAATAATTTAGAAAATATTACCTTATCGCCAAGATATACACTTCAATATGTATTAAAGTATCTACACGATATCCAAACTGCTGCGTTAATACGCATTCAAGTGTGAATTATCAAAGAAGACTTGGTGCTTTTTTTAAAAATTTGCCATCCAAACTCGAACTCGAAGAAAAGTACAAAATAAGTGCTGAGGGCGTTAAGTTATTCGTTGTCTATTGTATTTTGTTCACAAAGCAAACTGACCAACTGATTCATCGATCTGTACTGTACACGTTCACTAAAGGGGCAAAAAGGGACAAATGCTCTCGAGGTTGGAGATTTGACGGTAGAGGTCATTGTAGTTCAATTGGTAAGCGCGCTCTTCGTACAAAATACAAAAGACTATTGACTTACACACTTGTCACTAATTTTGTTCTAGTCTTTCCGCTATTTTCAAGACCAAAGTTTTGTGTACACGCAACCCTTAGGCGAACTTGTTAGATGTGTTTGACTAATCAATTGTACACTTTTAACACTTTTAAAAATAATGTTTGTAACAGGCAAAGGCAAGTGTAAATTCACTATCTTGAGAATTATTCGAAGCGTTTATATTTGAACTGTCAATAAAAAGCGAAATAAATTATAATTATTAAATTCAACTAAAAAATGAAACGTAGTCGGGTACCTCGAATATTTTAAGAATATTTTTATAAAATTGAGCTGGGGCGACATTCAAGGACGACACCCTTCTGATTCCAGCCACCCTACGCACCTACTCTAGAAACTCTTCCCTCTCAAAATTCACCCCTTTCATTTTTGTATACTTTGCATTCTGTAATGACACTCTTATACCATAAGGGCAGTAAAACAGACGATTTAAAATAAAATTTATCTACTATGAAGTAGAGTGACTTGTTTTTTTTTTGCTATTTTTTGAAATTTAGATGTTTGTTGACTTTTGTCTTGTAAAAGCAAAACAAACCGTCTTCTTCTTCTTTTGCGGCTTCGTGGGACTTAAAAGTCCATGGTCGTAGTCACAATAGAGCGTCATATATCCGTTGCCATCGCCTCTGTGATCCAGCCTACATGTTGCAGGTCTGTCTTGACATTACCCGCTCATCTGCGTAATCCTTCCCTCCCGTCTTTTCAGCCTCGCTCAGGTATCTGGGGCAGTACACCATTCTCTTAGTTCCAAATTCTTTAAGCTCAACCTTTAGCTAACCTAACCGAAGAGTGGAATACTGATGAATACGTGACAACCTAACCTAGGTTGTCACGTATTCATCAGATCGTATCAGATCAGTTAAAAAAAAAAGCTACTAAGATGAAAAAAAATCAATTTGACTTTATAATAGAGCATATCAAAAGAGTGGCTGCTGACGAACTAAACAGACGCCTGCATACCGACCACTTCTATACTATACCTACACGTTTACATGCGTTTATTTGCAATATATTAATTACATATTATGAGAAGTGCTTTTCCACACCTCTAGATGTAAACCTTTAATACTTTGAACATATTCGAACACAAAAATAAGTATTTTTATTTTTTATCTTTGTTTAATTAACCACTAAAATGAGTTTAAATACATCTACCGGTTTCGAAAAATACCATTTTCTTCTTCAGGATGTCATAACTAACTAAAACATATATTGTTTCTTTGACAGAATCTATTTTTAAACAAAGATAAAAAATAAAAATATGAATCTTAACCACAAAGATAACATTGCTTATTTTAAAAGTACAAAAATAAGTATTGCCCGTATAACATCCTATTATTAAAAATTAAATATAATAAATATATTTATATAATAAATTATTATATTGAACATTGTGTTTATGAAGCTTCCTCATTACGTTAGTTCTTATAATAAATGTATTTAAAATAATAAAAACGTTCAATTTCCGCACCTTTCACTTCACCCTCAGGGGCGCGTCAGTGAAACAAGATAATTATATTAATCGATGTTAGGCACTAAAGGTATAAAATCTACCCCAATATTATTCTTTGACATGAAAATTTATAAAAGTGATGAAGACAGCGAGTAAAATCAATACAGAGAATAAAAATTATATAAAGAAATGTTAGCAAGTTTGAACAGTCAAGAATTTAATAGGCTGCTGTTTTATCGACCCGTCTCATTTCAAAATCATATTATGATGCTTACGCCGATTTTTTATCAAGGATTTGTTTCAATTGTAAGCTAATTTAATATCTACTATTACTTCTATCTAATTTAATATCTATCTAATACTTAGATATTATTGTTCTAAATAGGCGTATTGCAGGGTAATTTAGTGAATTCTTGAACCGGCCTAAATATATGTTGCATAATTAAATTGAATATTAGGTATTAATTGAAATGCAAATTAAATATATCAACTAGAAAGATATAAAGAAAAAAATCAATTTGATGAAAAAAAAATTGTTGCTACCGGGATACGAATCTGGATTTGTTCCTATCCGGGGAAATGCGTTACCGTTACACCACGCCAACCGAGTAAGTTGACGACAAATTTTCGAACTTATATGCTGCAGATCTTTCGAATTGATAGGTTCAATTTTTAAAAAGCTATATTGAGTTTTTCAATATATCTTTCTAGTTGATACATTTAATTTGTTAAAATACCATAAATATATGTTCTGAAAAAACTGCAACTGTAAAATAATAATGTGTTCTCCTTAAAAATAATAAATTAATTAAAAACATTTATATATTTCGATAAATTGATTTTTTCTGTATAACTTTATAGTTGATTTAGTTTGTATTAAAATACTATAGAATTATGTTCTGAAAAAAAAGTGCAACAACAATAATGGTATGTTCTCCTTAAAAATGAATTGTATAATAATTAAATATAAAATATAATGAATATGTTATATTTAACAATATACTTACGTACTTCCGTCATATAATAACTTCCGTCAAAAGAAACTATTTCTAAAATCAATAAAGAAGTGCCATAAAACACTCTGAAATCGTCTTCAAAGACTTAACGTCTTATTACTGCGGGCCAAGTCACCCCGCTCTACTCTATTTATCTTTAAAAACAAATATGGAGGGTGTTATTACAAGCATTATGAAGTTATGGCCTCAAAAGTGATAGTATATCAACAGAGATATTACAAGGCTTGCGGTTAGCAGGAAAATTGATTTATAGCACAGAAGTGGCTTTGTGGGGAGCTCGGGGTGGGTCGGCGCGGGGTGACTTTGTGATTTATGAAGAGAGAGATTTAGCCTCTGCCTACTAACGCTTTGTCGTCTCCAGCTACTTGGGTGCACACGCAAATATTAGGACTTGACTAAGGATAAGCTTTTTAGGGGTCAAATCGCTGGAAGATCGTGGATTTTTTCTGTTTTACATTTTGTGTTATTCTCCGCGAGACGCCATTATATTATATGTGAAGGCTACGTTACATTCTAATTTTAAGATACTAAGTCTAGCTATTCAGATCTGGTCATTAAATATACCAGAGTTGAGCAATTTATTTATACTGAATGTGAATGGTGGTTCTACAAAAGTTCTTCATTCTTGATTGGATTCCTATCCAAATTTTGACTCCGCAGAATGTTGCTTAACTAACAATATATTAACTTTTTTAAATGCATTGTTCCCTCTAATTTTGGAGCACGGTGTGTGCATTTTTTAAAAATGTAATTTTAAGGTCGAATGATATTACTGTGCGCTGGGGGAGAACATAATTAAAACATTACCATACCAGTATAAGGGTACTGGTGGGGCCTGGGTTGACCATATTACTAATGAAGATATATCAAGACACATAAATAACAACTAACATCAACTATCAATTTTCGCAATTAATGAAAAAATTTATTATAATCACACTGTAGAGGGTTTGTGACACTTTTTAGGTGGTGTGATTATGTTATACCGGATGTGGATATAAGAAAAATATATGACGAGGGTGTTGGTGTCACCAGAAATGGACGACGTCCGCGAAAGACGGTACTGTTAGAAGTCTCAACAATCGCGGAGCAGGCACAAGAAAATTTATTAATGCAGATGAGGCTGCAAAAGAGTGCAGCGCCCTATGCTCTCTGCTCATCTTCGAGAGAAACGACATTATGGCAAGCTAGTCATGTTAATTTATTTCGGTCGGAATTTTAACACTCACCCGCAACATCAACAAAAAAAAATGGTTTTGATCACATAACCATACTAACTTGTACTCAGGGGCGTGCAGTGCATACAAACAAATATGGAGCATGATCAAGAGTATGGATTAACAAGAATAGATATTTACGGATTTATTACAATTAGCGCCATCTGTGTACCAGTAGAAACTTTAATGGCTTAGTTCTAAAAATTACCACGACAACCCACGGTTATAGCCGTGGCGCTCTTATCGACGTGGCTACAATTCATCGATTAAAGTTCATAGTCTTATGTGCAACATATATTGTAGTACATATATGATATATGATTGTATAATATCATCGGTAACTGCATAACCAAAATCTATACCTACTGCACGCCACTGCTTGTACTCCATACAGACAACTCTATATTTTTTATAAATAAATACCGATTCAATATTTATTTTTGAGGCGACGGTATCAACCAAACTGTTTGGAAAACACACAAAAACCCACTGAAAACTTTGAAATTTTTACAAAACTGTTGTAAAAGTTGGCTCTCTTTCGGGTATAAGGATCTGAAACTTTCCCTCTGCTCACAACTTTCCGTTACCACTTTACGTCCTCAGAAGTCTATTGTAAATATTTAGCAAGTTTCGGGTAGCCACCGATATTCAACAACAACACCCATTGAACGGACACCGTCACTTGCCTTGATGATGTCCAATGTGACAAAGGGGAAACGCTCTGTATTCCCCGGGGAAGCCGGGTCATAGATCAAGGGATCTAGAATGCTTTAAGACGACCACGTGACCGTTTTCTAAGAGAGAACACTCGAAGTAGGTAACTAACTTACGTACCTTAGTAACACAAAAAGGACTAATCTGCTATAGAACAGTCGATAAGTGTAATAGTATAATTTTTTTTTGAAAATAGCCAAAGTGTTACAGAGATATTTTATTTTGTTGTCTAGGTAAAATTTATTAGCGTAAAATTTATGTAAATTAATAAGCTAAGGGTAGGTGTAGGTGCCTACACTTATTTCATTTTTATTTTATTAATTTTTATTATTTAATCTAGTAGTTATGATACTCGCCTAGTGATCTAGTAGTCCGTGGTTTTAGTCTCGTTCCAGGAAGCCATCAAGTTAGTCATATTTTCAAAACACAAGCGTTTAGCTTAGTTTGAAAATAGTAATATTATTGATATGATACGTATTCCGTGTGCGTATCAAGATTTTTAGAATATATATATATATTTATAATAGTCACGAAATTGCGTTATAATAATCGCGTTAGAAAACTCCTAACATTTTATCGAGGTTCGCTGGTGGGGTTGTAATATTGACAAGAGCGTTCTTATGGGTATTTAGTATCTTTATGGTCATGAATGAAGATGAAATATGTAGGATATGTATATATTATATACGGGGGTAGTATGGTAGGAACATGTTTCTGAAACATCATGACACTTTCATGAAAACATCATTTCAGTATGGTTTCACAATAAATATCGAATGTATGACTAATCTCTACATAATCCTAATTTTAACCATTCTAAAAACAATTTTATATTAATTTTTAATAAAAATAAGTTACAATAAGATTCTCAGTTTTTTGCAATATTGTGTTTTTAGTATACATATATATATTTATATATATTTAATAGATGTTACCTATATTTAAAAGAATCAAATGTATTCCAAAAGCGAAATCCGAATAAACCAATTATATTCACAATAAACGTTCAAAGTACTTACTTACATTCATACATCTTCTCATACAAGCTCACTGATTATTGTGGCTTCTAATAGGACCATCTTCCAGTATCTGGTTTTTCTGATCGTGCCAAGTTTTCCGTGGTCGTCCTCTGTTTCTACTCAACACTTTCTATCAACACTTGCGTCATATATCTTTATTACCATTATCTTTTCATTCGTCCGTTTCTTATGACCAAACCACCTAAGTGATCATTACTTAATCATACCCACTATACTAAGATCAGCTTTACATACTTTACTCTGTCATAAATGGATCTGACACATATACGCCTAAGTGATCTTATTTCCATTGTATTCAGTCTACTTTCATTCCTCTTCCGTCAGCTCCAGGCCTCGCTTTCATACATCAGTGTCGGTACCAGGACTACAACGTACAAAATACAATAACCAAGAAAAAATAAAAAAATAAAGCCATTTTACTTATGCGATGGGTTATGAGATGAAGCTCTATATTACATGAGAATAAATAAATAATTAATCATTTAACCTAGGACTGCCGTATATCAAGAAGCTGGTATTCCATTACCAGTGAGTCAGAAGGAAACCTATACAGCTTTGTATGCACTTTCGTCACGATAGATTTTTGAGCAATTACTAATTATTTTCTCAGCTCCACCCCGATCCAAGATCACATAGTTATGAATGACTGGCAGACTGCAAGGTACATGAATTTTAGCATCAGATTCCTCAGTACGTTTTTAGATTATCAGCTTTCTTGATCCACCGCTCCAGTATGTTAATATGACTAAACATTAACAAAAACAATATAAAAATGAACTTACGTACCTACCTTCAAACCGTTTATCCACAAGGGTAGGCAGAGGCACTTTTACCGCGTCCTTCTTCATTAATTAAATGCGCTGGTGCCATGAAAATTAGAACTAAATAACTGGTCTTAATAATTAACATCCTTATAACTCGCCAGTTATAAGGATGTTAACTAACTAGAATAGGATCGATTGACTATATACAGTAGTGGGTGCCTAACTTTATGGGAAAGATAGTTAAAATTCAATGTTATCGAACTATTTATTATCCTTCAATAGCAATAAAAATGTGTTTTAACTATTAATTTTTATACCCTTCCAGTAAACTAAATATGTTTGTAATTAATTATTCGTAATTTAATTAATTAATTGAAATTTGAAGTGGTGTGAATGTAAATAAATAAACTGACACGTATAGAAGTAGATATTAAAATTGAGTGATCTGGCTGTATATAGAGTGGGTACTCAAAATATTAAAGGCCGAGGAATTGTAACAATAAAGTGTTTCTGCGTGCTGTCCTGCCCTACCCTGAGATTGGTCTTCAGGTATATAAAATATTCGTACATGTTAAAAATATATACCGGTATAATTCAAATATTTTTGACTTTCGATTCATATAATAAATTATGAAAATAATCATTATAAAATTCACATTGCAAATTATTTTATGTAGATTCCTACAGCCGTAAAAAAATGTTTTTAAACGAATTCAATAATATTACTGCCATCTATCGATTGTTTTGGATACGAAGAATAAACAACGTAATATCACTGACGAAATGTTGTAGCCTAGACCCGAACCATTTACATTAATAATTTTAACGTCAATATAGGAGTGTAGATTAAAATGAAATACGAATTTTGCTGCCGGATTCGCGGAAAATATGTTTTTATTAACATTTTATTTAGAAGGGATTAACTATTTGTAATTTTTATGTATTTTCTGAGTGGACGAAGTGCAAATCAATAATTTGCCAAGTATGGAAAATATAGGGCTGATCTATTTTAAGAATAGAAAACTTGAGAACTTTTGCATGTTATAAGAGGCGAGAAATACGAAATATTACAAGTCATACCCTAAATTATATGTGTATTTAGTAATTAAAAAATAAGTATTTGTAATTAGTCTTATGATCTATCTAAAATTTTAAATCTATAAACAAAAACTACAGGAGATGTTTTAAGGGAGACACGGTGTAGGAAGATGTTGCATCTCCTGGAAGAAGAGCTTGCATGACTAGTACCGTAGCATCAGCCCAGCTGTCCCTTAAGTCTAAATATCAAACAGAATTACTATAATATTTTCGAGATTCTATGAGAGTGAATCTTTAAAAATCAAAAATAACAAAAAACCATTCACATTGGTTAATCTTTTATCAAGAATAATAATCAAATTATATTAATGAGGTACGTATCAAGCGAACTTTTTTTAGCATTGGTTACAATAAGAGTCGGGTACCTGTTTGGGAAAAAAAAAACATTTTCTCACAATACAATTATATTCACAAGAGATTCATATTTATGGCATTAAATTAGTTACCCTTTTACCGATACAACAACATTTTTTATTATATTATTTTAATAATTAAATTGATCAATTTAATTAAAAAATTAAACATTTATTTTTTGCTTTACCCACAGATGATACAGAACAAAAAAATCCAGCAGGGTAATAGTAGGGTCGCGCATATCTAAAGTGTTCGAAAAAAAACTATTGTATTTGCATTATGTTGGTACTTACTGATGAAAATAAATGTGGTAATTTTTTTTTTGTGTTGTAAGATTACTCCTCCCGCAATGCGTGAGCAACTCACTGTATTTGACAAATATGTGATATTATAATTAGCGAACTAGAAAATTTCTGACTCCATTGGTTTCTATATTTTGCTGATTACCATTAATTGCCTGTGGACCATTAATTTCATCACATGTTATCATAAAACAAAATATAATATAACATACCAATCTTTCAGATATAAAATATAAATCCGAAGCACCCATTTTCTCTCATTACGTCAGCGAGGGGAGAAAATACTTTCAATATGACAAATAACCATCCCTCAAGAAGATTGCAATATTGACTTATAATGCAAAGAAAATAAGAAATCGCTCTCCTCCTTTCTCCTTCCTCCTTCCTCCTTCCAACTTGTTGCAGCAGGCAAATATATTGCATAACTTGACGTAATATGGAATATGAAAAAACCACGTGACATCAGTTGTACATCATTTATCTTTTGTGGGAGTAATAACGTTCCTTCCGATGGAATATTTTATACGAGAAGCGCCTTCCCGAATATTTTACATTTTATGTAAGACGGAATCAGCTTTGGTGGGATATGCTAAACTGCGGATAAGAAAATGGAAGACTAAAAAAATTCTTCGCGTTGGAAAAAAATGTGTATACGAGTATTATATTTTTACGCAATATTTAATTCAATTATTAAACATTTAACTGAAGGAGATCTTTCTTTTTCTTTTTTCATCGACGTCTGCATTAAGTCCTCGATTATTATTATATAAATGTAGTATCGAAAATATATGAATTCACCGTTTTAAAAACTCTTAATTAAGATATTATTACATTATTATACATATAAACACAAGATTGACCCGATTTATGATATCGTAACATCTTTTTTATAATTGTAAAATATGCTTATAAATTTTTATTCAATATTTTATGGATTAAAACTCCAGTTTTTCTATACAGTAAAATACTCATGGGCGTGCAGTGCATACAAGCAAAAAAGCTGTGCATTACTAAAAATTCTGGGAAACAAATCTAAATTAAATAATTGGATTAACATAAACGAAAACATTATTTTACAATTAGCACCATCTGTATACCAGTAGAGACTTTAATTTCTTCGTTCAAAAAATTACCCCGACAACTCACCGCTATGCCCATGGTGCGCTTTAGTGTGCAGTTGAATTTATCAATTAACCCTGAGTAAGGGTTTCCGATTCTACAACTCTATGTATTATCCAACGCAGACTATAATTAGAAGCTTGACTATTCATATAGAATGGAGTTAAATATGTATTATATTAGATGAATATACAATAATAATAAATTGATCAACCTTCTGATGATTTTTTTTAGTAAATTGCTATTTTCTTTAAATAATTAATACCTATGCATAGGATTCCATCACGTTCAAGTATGAAATAATTAATTATGTTAAAATTATAATTACCGTAGTATTTATTAAAAGGGTTTATTATAAATGTCACAATACATTAAAAAAATACCATAATAATACTTATAATTCTGACCTAGTTCATTCAGATCAAACACTTTTATTGTAATTATAAAAACAAAATACATACGCTCTCAACTTCTTACATTCAGAGATGTTACATATGGCAATTATTGAGAAGACAATCTATTTTAGTGTATTATTCACTGATTAGGTGAATCTATACTATTTGTGGGAATTGGGAAGAGTGGTATGCAGAAGAATGAAACGAGGTCGATATAGATATATAAAAAAATATTCCAACTCTCACGATTGAATGATACACTAATTTTATCATCATCCCCTTATCATACCCAATTAGTCTTCATATAAGTCTTTGACGTTATTTAACCCAACTTAGTTTGGGACGACCCCTTTTGAATGCAAAATACAAAAAAACAATATCGACCTACACTAGAAAATGGAACTTAGAGAATAAAAAATAATTATGAACTTGAGAATGTAAGTGAGCAAGAAACAATAATTTAATTCTGTAGGTTCCAAAGACTGCGATGGGCTGGCCATGTTGAAAGTATGCCGGATGAAAGGACACCAAAGATTATGACCAAATGGTGACTCAATGTAAGCGACCTAAAGGCAGACCAAGGAAAGGGTGGACTGACTGTGTGGAAGAAGACTAAAGCAGGATGGGAAAGTCCAGGAACTGGAGAAGAACGGCCAGGGATAGGAGTCAGTGGAGAGCACTTCTAGAGAAGGCTTAATCCCATTCTAGAATGTAGTGCCGTGGAAGAAGAAGAAAAATCTACATCTTGGTGATCGTTGCTTCGGCATTCGCAAAACATTTCATTACCACTCCAGAAATCTTTTTATATGTAGAAATAGGAACTCCATACCAAGGGTCTCTCCTATCGCGGTACTTTTCACTTAGTCCAATAATGTTACTCCTGCTACTCCCCTGAGATATAGGAATCACACGTACGACATCTCAAGAAAAGAATTACTTCTTTTTCATTCGATTATTAATTTATCTATTATTAGATACTAAGGGATTTATATTTATTGGCTTTTCACCCCTTTGGGGTGTTCTTGCCATTACCATTATACCATTTTATTTAATATTAAATTTATTTTGGATACATTTAATTTTTATTGGTTTATTTTGTTGACTTTTAGGAACCTATTAATTTTATAACGGTTTGGTTGTTACAAACGTAGTTGAGATGTCGATGGGGAATGCAATTTTGTTAGAAAGATATTGGATTGAATTTGGATACTGGTCATTGATGGGGCATTCTAAAAAAACAAGATTTAAATTTTCCTCTTCTAGTTGACATTCACACATTGGAGAGCCCCGAATGCGGATTTTAAATAAACTAAGGATTAGCTATATATATTCTTATTATATATATAATAGAATTACAAGAATTACTTGTATTTAGGTAAATACTCGTACATTTACTAATTTCAGTTCACTGTGTTAACACAAAGTTATTGTTATTTTGAAATTTCTGACTGAAAATTCGCTTTTCGCCTTCGCTTTTCTATTTGAAAAATGTACCGCCAGAATATAAAGGTCAGATATCCATTTAATTCGTAATTAAAAGAAAATTGATACTTAACTTATGTGTAATGCATCACTTTTCTTTCAAATTTGCGCACAAAATATGATTTATAAGCGATTTTTAAATTGGAGTCTTTCGATAAAAATATCATAAACCTCAAACAGAATTGGTTAAAATTCCATCTAAAATGATATCCAAACGCGCCCACAGATATTGCATCTTTCACAAAATCTAACTGCATAAACTCCACTCATTTAATTCAATATTCAATTCAACCCCTTCCATCTCTAGACACGGCGGGTTGGGGTGATCATCCCTCTCACTGAATTAGAGAGGGGGGACGGTGGTACGCCGGGGGGCGCTACCCTTCCGAACGTTTTGATAGGCGAAAATATCACTTATGTTTATGTCAAGAGTGCCGAAGCAATACGGTCGCTGGTAGATTTAGAGGAGTATGGAGACTGTTAACCGCTCAACCCACTTACATTCTGGTAGAAATACTTTCTAATTTTGTGATTGAATAGACCATTAATTTTATTACATATGTATAAAAGTTTAATGTAAACATAGTTCTGTAAGTACCTATATATCTAACAATGTATAAGAATATATATTTTAAAGGATGCATTTGTTTATAGCATCGTAAAATACTTTCTTTCACATAAATAAAAACTAAGCTAATGTTTAGAATTTATAAATCGAAAAATATTTGTCTAACGGACGTTGAGCAACCACAAAAACCATTTATTAGAGCGATGAAATCTCGGAATAGATTCCTGATGGAACTTGATAATATGACTGTAAATATATAATATATTTTTTAATGTTTGATATTACAAATCCCTGGTTATAGGTATAATAGATATAAACTAACAAAATACACTTCGTTTTCACGACCTGCTTAATTTTTTAAAATGTATTTATATTATATAATCTCATTAATATTGTTAGTAAACTCAAGACATAATTGTAGAAAAATTAGTGTAAATTTTGGAAATATGAGTAATGAGCTAGTGAGCTTACTCATATCTAAAAAAATATGCTTTTTAATCAAGTAATACTCGTTATGTAATACGTGGTTTAAAAAAATCTAAATTTCAAAATTTAGGTCATCTCACGAGACGTCCGAAAAATATTATAAACTGCATCTCATCATTTAAGACGATTTATTCTTACGCAATTCTATGTAAAATCTCGCATTAAATAATTTAATGAGAAAACAAATTTGCTCTTTTATTTATTTCTCAGATCCTAAAATCGTCCTTCATACATTACAGCAGATTAAAATCCTCGAAATGAATATCTGCGCAATCCGTTCCAACATCCTGGTGGTGAGCGGAGGATCGGTCCCTCGCGTGTACCGGCCTGACGGCAGCTGCGGGCCGACACCGCTTCCGATTGTCTTCCCGGATGATTGATGATCCCGGCCGCCCCTCGCGCAGCCCTGGCCCGACGCAGGGTTCCCACACGGCTAGCCCTGAAATGTTTCAAGATAATAAAGGTGATGATTGCAATGAAGATTATCAATTATTTTTCCCATTTCGATTTTGTCAAACGCACATTGAAAGTCACATATTAATGACACTTTCATCTTTCTTTTTTTCTATGTGTACACAGCTTTTAATTCTTTTAATTCTCGAAGCTTCTGATGTTACTCTTCTGCAGAACTATATACTATAATATACGTGATCATGCCAGGTCTTTCCAATACCGATGATCTTCTCGAACTTGTTGCACCATCTTAACATGTCATTAAATATATCAGTTATTCTCTTCATATGGTATGTCCGAATCATCTATATTAAATACATCGGTCGTAGTTATATAATGTTATCTATTTTCTAACCTAAAGTTCACTTTACTTATGTATTTTTTATAATGACATGCAACAGCGAACTATAACTTCCGATTTTACCTCTATTGCAATTTCCAAGTTTTGCCGCATTTATCACATATATCGGTAATAAAATTTCACTGGGTGTAATTTTCACTTACTTACTTAACATCACGCCGTCCTCAGCGGGGGTAGGCAGAGAGGATAGAGCGCACCATTCCTCTGTCTTAACACACAATTCTCGCCTCATCCACATTCATACATTTTCTCATACAAGCTCGCCGATTATTGAGACTTCCAATGAGAGAATTATTAACGAATATCTCTGATTATCTATGAGACTTGAAATATGACACGCCCATTATCATTTAAGCTTTAAAAGTACAGATAAATATTAACTGTTCAAAGGTTTTGGTGAAACTTTGTGAAATTCCATGATTAGTTTGTAAATTGAGTTAAAACACTGTTTTATTCCACTATATTTTTTATTGTATTAAACGATATAACGTTTTCGGGAACATCTTTCCATTATCAATATTATAATTCAACTAAAATTTAAAAACTCTTTCAGACAGTAATAATATGGTGTGTTTGGAGTTAACGAAGGTGGGGGTGGGGGTGGAGTTAAAATGGATAAGAGAGGGGATGTAATGGGCGGTATTTGAATATTTATTATGTTTTTATTGTTATTTATATTATTAAATATTTCTAAATTTTTTAGAATGTCTATAGAATAGTATTATAGTTTATCTCTTATATATTTCTAGTAAATACATCTCTTGTATATATCATTCTACTGTACAACGTACAGTATCCTGTACATTGAACAATGTATAGTTTCTTGTACTTTGTACACTTGTAGGTATATCTCTTGTACATTTAAACCATAAATATTGTCCATTATCTTTAAACATACAAAATATATTAATGATTAATACTTGATATTTGAATTTATTTTAACAGTATCCAAAGCATAAAACTATTTATTTTTAAATAAATTGTAAGATATGTTTGAAATAGTAAATATTTGGACAACCCTGCAACCTCACCAAAGTCATTGGATTCCTCTTCTTTTGATTTCTTTCTTCGAAATGAATAACTTTTTCTCTTCTCTCTCACATTTAGTTGAACAAAACAGCCGCCATAAACAATCCTACGAATTATTTGTTAAAGTCACACACCGTCGACCACTCCGTGCACAAGTTCACCCCGCCGAAGGTTGATCGTTAAATTTTCAGAAAAAAAACACCCTAAACCAGTGTCATATGGATTCATTAGTATGAAATTGGTGCTTGTTGAAGCAGGACCAACATTTTAGTTCAGCGAAATTATTGTCACGTTATACTTTTTTTTTTGTATATCCCGTTTGTTTTTAGTTAATATATCATGTATTGTGTTTGTACTTGTCCGAAATAATAATTCAAATATCAAAATAAATAACATAAGCTGTAAGCTCGATTGTATTAATTGTATTTTGGTGTAACTAAAAATAATAAGTGAAGAAATACTTGCATCCATTTAAAAACAAAAATAATACCTAATTTGTTATTTGTGGTAAATAAATGATTTTTTATCCTAACAAGAGTTTTTATCATAAACAAAAACAGAAGAAAGTCCATTTCATAACAACATATATGATTTTAGGTAAATATTTATTTTCTTATATACTCATATTTGTTTTAATTATTGTATATAAAATCTAAAAACTATTTATAAATGAAAGGATGAAAGGAGAATGACATCTTTTGGCTGATTTTAAAACATCACAATATTATTTCCAACCTTTCTGATAAAGCTTCCTTAAAGAGTAAAAAATTACATAAAATATAGTCAAATAAAAATAAAACTTATTTATATATTTGGAATCGAAAAATATTTGCGTATAATATTTTTATGTTTACATTTGCATTGACGTTATATATGACGTATTTATTTATTCACTTTGCTCTCAGTGCATCAGAGACTTTATTTGAGAAGATACTAAAAACGCACCTTTTCAACAAATCATTTCCATAAGTTAAAATAACAATTTTTAATTTTAAAAACAAAGGTAATGTAGGATTATAAACAGTTTATGTGAAAAGCGACCTTGTGGTGAAAGTTTTTACGAAAATGGCGCTATACAAATTATCCAATATTATTATCATTAATACCATAACAGTATTTTCCGGTTCATTGTTTATTTCCAGTTGGAGTATTTCATGTTGATTTTGAAAGCCTTCGTCAAATATTTTATTTCATTAGCGATAGATGGCGGTATTTCATGTTATTTTTTTATTTAAATTCAGAATAGTAAATATACAATACAATATTAAAAATGACTATTAATTTTAATATCAGTTTCAAAACATCGTGGATTCTGTCATTTTTTAACTGTCTACCCTCCGGAGAGAAATTGATATGATACAAAAAAAAACATTAAAATTTACCACTTAGATTTATAAGTGATAATAAAATATTTTTTTAAATATAATATATTCGAAATCCTACGAGAATATATAAACTATCGTAAATAATATAGATTTTAGATAAGTTTTCTATAATATCCTAGAATCCAACCACTTTCCATTCATGAATAGGAAAATGCATCAACAGATGGCAATACGGAAAAACAGTTTACTCAATGTACATGACATATTATATATTATAAATATATTGCAATAAATAAATAAAATAGGTACTGATTTATGTATATACACGTCCATGGTAAGGCAGGCCTATGATCGAATTATTGTAAACGGTATTGTAAACGTTCGTTCGGTATTATAGATTCGGTATAATAAAGTGTAGTAGCACGAAGACAATCCAATTTTAGTACCATGTCAGAGCATCCAGCCTCGCTGGGAAAAAATTGCATTATCTTTTAAGGTTTACTACTATGTTTAAGTATTGTCATTATTCATTTTATAAGTTCTTTTTTTGAAGACATACATTTTATTACTGTTCAGTTTTTTATATTTTTCTTGTCAAATAGCTTACTTTTATTCATTTGAAATAAGAATTATACTACTTTGGGTCTGTTTGTGCATTAAAAAAATGTTGTATATATTGTTTTATTTTGTTTATTTTATTATTTATTTTAAAATATTTTAAGTGGAATAGAAATGACATATTATCCAAAATGCGTTTACATATAAAACGACAATATTAAATAATGTTTTTAAATGTAAAAAATACATATATCATTCTTCATGTTCACCTGATCCCTTAATATAATCAATTAACGCTAACGTGAACACAGGTCCAGTTTAAAAGTGAAATACACGGTTAATGGTCTTTCGAATGTGTAATACAAGCTTACAATGCTATTTGCTTTTGAACGCCGAGTACGGTCGCATATCACGTGATTTTACTTCATTAACCTTGGAACCCACGCACTTCTGTAGTTATGCGGTAGTTTTTATTCTACTTAATTGTCAATTTGTAATATAACTTTAGTTTTTTTGATAGTTTTTCACAAACTTTATTGTTTCTCAACCACAAATAAGTATATTCTGTAACATTCCCCTAATTATCTTAAAATAATTTTTAAATTGTACTTTACTGTCTAACTACAACTACCTATTAACGACCTGTTGATAATCTGTATGTAACAAATATAATAATTTAAAATAAAATAAATAATGTCAGGATGATAAAAAAAATAGGCAGCCTGAGATCTTCTGTGTAGAGTTTTCTGGGCTCTTCTACTATATTTCTCCGATCACTTTGCTGACATTGCGAGGTCCATCCGGGCTATGTCGTTAATGTGATGATGATAAGATTGATGATGTGACCATTGACCCCACTATACAAATAGAAATAAAGGTATTTGAAAATGATTACCTGGCAATAGTGGCCGGTTTACACTTGATAACTAACTGCTTTTGAAAACATGTCTGTTTGTTTTTTTGTGGTGCATTTTATCAGAAGTATATTAATTTTAAAATCTCCATCCTGGCTGTAAAATCAGTACAAATCCGTTTATCTTAATTTCATCAATTGTATAGTGACGGTTTGGCTTCTGAACTCTTCATTTGGTTTATTAAGTTACGTGTCTATGAGGTTCAGAGACATGGAAGAGTATCCAAATTTACCGCCATCATCGACGCTCTCAGCTAACCAACGACACAGGTGACATCTGCATACGGGGACCAACCGGTTTACAGAATACATGATTATACAGGAACCCGCGTTTACCGCTAACCTCCACATCCTTATCGGTTGATTCAATATTTTATCCATATATAATGCAATTTCAACCAAATTAATAAAAACTCACGTGAGTGACTGAGCTTGAGGGCTATTCTTATCGAATTTAGTCTCATAATAGTACTGCGAGGTCCACCACGTGAATGCTTTGTTTGTAAAATAATTACATTTTTTTTAATATTCTTTAATGAGCTCAAAAATCATGTGGCAAATTTTAAAATAATACTTTCACTATTTACAACGTGAGGATATTTTTAAAATAAATATTTTTTTAAAAAGAGCTGGCAGTAACGGCAAAAGTAGACGCTTCCGTACATACTTAAGTTACCTCTGTAAAATTTAAAATTATATCTGTATTAAAACAACACAGTGACCCTGATTTACCTCGGCGGTGTTCCATTATTACCCTGGGATGCCGGGTACCGCGGCTAGGCACTTTTAAATGTGACAGACACGACATTTGTACGGCACCTAAGTCAGGAGTTCGTAAAGTTTATTATAAAACACACAAATAAAACGCAACATTTGGTTAACATGTAAATGTACCCATCTGAAGAACAGGGTGGGCGTAAAGTCGGGACATTTTATTAATATTATTTTTAATTTTATCAATTAAATTTATTTTACTATGTAATACTTTGCTTCAGATATTTCTTATTTATTTCTTTACCAAAGCGATCCACCATTGAAGAGTGATTTGTGATCAAATTATTAAAAATCATTAAGTTTCACTAAATAAACATCCCGCGGAAGAAGAAATCAAGAGTGAAAAAGAAACAAAATAATAATAATTTAAGAACTCTTGAATAATTTTCAATAATGTTTACCTGTATGTTCCGTCTTTGTACCCACCTTGTAGAATTTCAAAAACGGCTAGAGAGATTGTACATTTTTATTGGTAAAGATTACAAGTTTGACGTTTTAGTCTCTAAATCTATACCTGATACAAATTATTCAGATAGATTTTTTAATTAATCACTTATCTACTTTACCTTGTTCAAAATAAGCAAACAAATTAATTATTTTGATAATTTAAATTGTATATAATTTTATGAAAGGATGTGTATTCAGTATTTTTGTAAATAACGTATCTAATGCGTTTCTTATTAATTAACTAGCTGAAGAACCCGGCGTTGCCCTGGCTTTACGCAGAGTGAAGAGGCTTCATTTAGGGGGATGGGGGTATTATTTTTTTCGTAATGAGATGTAGATAGTTATTTTTCTCTTATCTTCACTTCAAGTGTGCAAAATTTCATCAAAAAGTACCAAAATGCTGCATGTAGATAGTGACCTTTCTCTCGTTTTTAAGATCAAGATTGGAATAAAACTGTAGATTTGTATAAAAAACAAACACACGCCCACCCACAGACACTCTTCTTTATATATTTATATATAGATATTGAGGATATAGAATTCCACGCTTTTGAATCTGCCACAATAAATATCCGTTCATTGAACATGCTCTTCTGGCATGGCTGATTTGTTCTATAACTCTTCCCGTGGTTGAAAAATAAATGCAATCTAACTGAAAATAAAGCTGGATATATAAATTGGTACACAGTTCAATGAGGAGAGTCGACTATTCTATTTAAATAAGACTTATAGACCTAAGTACAACATGATGTGCGTATGACGCCATAAACTCTTGGGTGAAAAAAGCATTAAAAATGTTATTATATATGTGTATTGTTACGGTGCCCTTGGGCACTAGAGGATTGGAAGACATAGGGGCTGCCACCAATCTAGCTCAGTCTTGGTCCTCAAGTGTGTGTGTGTGTGTGTGTGTGTGTGTACTCTGGTGTCCCTGCTACCTCGGATGGGATGATAATTGATTCAAAGCCAACTCTGCTTCTCACACTACATATTTATTCATAAAACACAATTAATCCCGACATTGAATGCACGAAAAATGTTCTTAAGATCTTTTTTTCAGGTCAACTTTCTTCTGAGAGATTTATTTAAACCCAATCCCGAATCGTTTTGAGAGTTGTTTACCCTCGTTTCGATTCGTCATAATTACATATATTTTTTTATTTATTTTATTACATTCGGTCATATCATCATAACACCATCATAGGTTGGCTCCGGTATCGTCGTACCAAAGGCATACCTGTACAATATGAGAGATTTGTTGTCACATTAATTTCAAAAGGCAGCCAGAAAGAAGCTATAGAAATCACACACCCCCAAAAGGGGAGGGTAGACGTCACATTTATGTATTTCAGTAGCAGAACTCTGTCACATTCCGGCAGAAATTCACCCTGTCCAGGTCGCAAGATTGCGAGGGAGAGACAATTGAATGCTCCGTTAGGTCTCTCTAGCCACTGCTCTTCCAAGCGTCGCCCACCCCAGCAACCCCCCAGCGGGAGACTTCTGAGGGAGGTTACTTTTATTTATTTTATCTATTTACGGAGTTTATCTATTTGCTATTATCAACAGCCAACGTGGCCGTGGGGTGTCGTTGCAGCTAAGGACTCGGGTCGCCATACGCCTGCGTCAGAATTCGTCTCTTGCTCCAGGAGATAGACCGGACACTTTCCTGTCTCAGCCTTGTTGCAGCAGGGTCTCTTCTCAACCTACGGATAAACCAGGCCTATACATCTCTGGGTCCACCGCGGTGATCCCACTTTTAATCTACATAATTTCTTGCCGCCATATTAGAGCGCAGCTCTACCGACGCGCTACCCTCTTTTCGAGCATTTCCACCGAAAGTGACGTCTCGCTCCGCTGCCCGCCAGAGTCGGATTCTCATCTCTGATTCGTCCATTTAGACAGCCAATCATCATAAGTCGGCAAAGTAGGCAACCCAGACCTCAGCGCGCAAATTCAAACATCACAGTATGTACAAACGTAATATTTAGGCAATGAACAGGAACTGTTGATAATATCCAAAGTGTTAAATTTACATTACAATACTAAAATATATATACATTTATATGACAAGCCGGTTCATTGACATCTTTTTCTCGTTTATGATTCGAATTGTAACCAAAATCAATTTTAAATATATATTACTTAATTCGATTGCAAAACATAAATTTATTGATAAACCTTTTGAATTTTTAATAATATCTATTAAATCCAAAATAACAAACAGGAACTGTAATTGAATGAGTAATCGGAGCGGCATTCCGGGTTGCTCCAATCCATTCGAAAGCCGGTTACATCACAATAGATGTCAAACATTCCTCCTAAATGAAGCGAATAAATTATTATGTCTGTTTTTAATGAGGAACACATTGAAATGTTAGAAACATCCAACTAATCTAGTCTCAATTATTATTATTTATTGACAATTTTTATCTAGTTTTATTTTAATATTTTACATGTACATATATTTTATTGTTATTATTTTCTTGTACGATTGTTTTCTCGTTTTTGATATATATTATGTCCTTATCTCCACGCTCAGTGTATTGTAATATCACAAGTTTTTTTTTTCATCCTAAGAAATATTTTTGTACTGGCATTCTTTCTTTCCCTCGATCATCCGAGGGATGAGAACCAACAGAGGCTGTAGGTAGACACATCACAGGTTACAGGTACGCACGATAAACACGCTCTGACATCGTAAATCATACAAAATTGACATAGATACACTAGGGTTGACATAAATTCATTGGGTATTGACATTTATGTCGATATCCATAACTCGCTGACCGACGTACGTTGTCTTGTACCCCAGCCTCTTTCATTATACACACCTAATACCCGCGTACATAAAATGTAAGAGGGTAAGGTTCAGTTGGCCAAGTGCCCACATTTATGGCACATTTGATAATAAATTTCCTAAAAGTGTGGAAGTGCTTGCCTCGTCAACGTTGGGTCGCTGGATCGACACCTGAGTACATTTTATATACATGTCGACCAGGAAAAAGCTCATATTCGATCACGCATATTACATACTTGTCAAGGGTGTAGAAAAAGCAAAAATAAACTCTTTTTTTTAAGGGACACACATTCTTATTGTGAAATTGCAATTTTTCAGAACATAGGTCTGTGATATTTTTAATACAAATTAAATGTATTAATCAGAAAGATATACATAGATATCAATTTATCGAAAAAATATTATTGTTGTTACTGGGATTTGAACCTGGATCTCTTCCTATCCGGAGAAATGCATTAACCGATTATGCTTCACCAATACAGTAAGTTGACAAATTTTCGAACTTATATGTTGCACTTTCAAATTGACACATCGAATCTTTTAAAAGTATTTTTTGTCATGTGTCCCCGACCCTCTGGTCGACGTTTTGATTCCCATTGCAGGGTCCATCATCAAGGCAGATATCGGTGAAGAAAATAATAAATTCAATTAACTTTTTTTTTAAATATGCCTTAAATAGTGTAGCTATTGAGAATGGTTTGATTCATAGCGCGAAAAATATTTTCGATAGTAGTGCGATTTGTAACCTAAAATTATATTTCTTTCTGAACAATGCTTATATAATTTGTCAAATTTCATTTATTTGTATAGTTTTAACAGATCTTTTTTGCCTAGTCTTATTGTAGTCCACAGAGGTATAAATGTAAATATGGAAAAGGGCCAGATAATATACCCACCGTGTGACTGGACGAGACGAAATTGAGCGTTCAAAATAAGGTCAAATACCTTGACCATATATTCAATGAAGATAGACAATACGATTATGATATAGAACAACAAAGGAGACAATTGAGCGTTCATGCAAGTAGGCTGTCTCGGCGTTTCTACCGATGCAGTACAGAGGTGAAGAGGATGCTGTTTAAATCGTTAATCACCAGCATGTATACCTGCGAGCTCTAGTCGAAATATAAACAAGTGACGTACAACTGTCTCCGAATTCATTACAACTCATACTGTTCGGATTGGCGTGTTATTGCAGCGCATCTACAATGATTCGTTCCGCTTCTGAGACGTCGAGTTGCTGGCGTAAAGCTGCGGCTGGAGCTCAGCACCAACTCCCTAGCGCAAGCGGCGCTCTCATGGAAAACTGGTTCTCTGGCCAAAGAATGGCAACGACTACAGACTAACTACAGATACAATAACGGCCGTGACATATTACATTTATATTTTTTTGGTTTTCTTTTCATAACATAAAAAATATTTCGTAACTTAAATGTATTATATTTATGGTGAAACGGGCCTTCATAAAAAAAAACCCGAACACGCTGGAATAAACGCATTATTATTATTATTATTATTATTATTATTATAACACATAACATCTTCATTGTATCGCTTTTCACATTTTGTATTTATAATACGCAATTGTACCTATAGATACTATTTAACTATAAAATCAATTTGTCCTGTAGATTGTTCCTATTATTATATTTCATCATCAGCCATTTTCCATCCACTGCTGAATAAAAGCCTCCCCAAGCGTCCCACATTTATCTGTTCATTGTTGTTCGTTGCCATGTATTTCTGCAGATTCTGATAATTTTGTCAATCCAGCGGTTTTAGAGACTATCTTTAGGACTCTAACTCCTCTCGATTATCGATGGATGACTGTATTCTTCTAACGATTCTATATCCTCTGAGCGATGTGGCCTGCTCATTGCTATCTTATTTTTTTGGCGTATTCTATTACACATATCGGCTACTTTTGTTAGCTCTCTTTCTCGTTTCTCTTGTTTATTTCTTGTCCTCTTCATGTAATGCTAAACATACATATTTTCTTCTTCAATATTTGCAAAATTACTTTGTGGCCACATTTTATATTAATAATTAGACAAAATACTATGTTTATTGATTATTTTACATATTTCGATATCTATGGTATCTTCTTCAGGAAACAATGTATGCTGAAATTAAAAAATACAAGCATAGATAAAAACAAAACTATAAAGTGGTGAATAAGTAAGAAATAATCTGAAAACAAATTTAAAAGGTGACTATTTGCAAAGAGGATTTGGTTATTTATAATATTTAGCTAGCTATTAATACTTTTTCTTATTTCTAAAATTTAAAATGTATCTAACTGTAAACCCCTATTAACCCTTGTTAATATCAAAAGAATAGTTTGTTTTCAAAAGGTGATTGGAAAATACTGAATAGTTGGTTTAAACAAAGTATTTTGTCTTATTATTAATACATTTTTTCATTCCAAAATTCTACAGCTAATATTTCATAAAATAAATGTAATACTTACTTTCAGAGTATTTATAGTTTTCCATTTCCAGAGTTTCTCTTTCCATATCTTTCCATGTCTTTCTCCTACCTACACCGTACTTTATTTTCGAAGCTACCCTTCTTGAGATTACCCTTTATAAACATGCCTTTCATGGTCGCCCCCGAATCTTTGTGCCATTAACACTCGCTTGTTATTAGCCATAGCTAAGACTGCCCGAACTATTCACATGATGGCAAAGGTAAACGTTTCCTTATATTACTGATGACATCTGCGACGAAGAACTGAGAGATAGAAAAAAGGACATTTTTGTTAAACACAAAGAGAAAAATGTTATTAAATATATTGATATAAAATAATAATTCCCCTTAACAGCCAATAAAACGATAATCAAGTCCAGTAGTTCATTCCAGTTTATCGAATTTTAGACAAAACTTTTAAAAACTTTTGCAATAAATGCTCAGGGGATATAAAATTTAGGCTGCGCCACTGCCGAGGATTTTAACATTCCAAACGTGGTGTTACATCTTTTGATGAAATAAATTATCACTAAAGGCAAGTCTCACGTGGATTCGTTGAACCATTTTTTTTACTTCATACACAACCGGCTTTAATACATATAAAAGGGTTGCAAAATATTACCTCTTAGCGTGAGATTACAAAAAAATATTAATGTTATTATGATATAAGGGAACTGCGTCTAATTTATATCACTTAGTGATACCTAATTTTGTAAAGGGAAATATTTTTAATTAATGGCGCATCAAATAAATTTAATATGAATTTGTAATATAAACAATGAATTTGTTAATATAAACAATTTTGTTGAAAAGTGAAAAAATTACGAATTAATACTAAATTGCGCCTTAGTATTCCTTATTCGTACGTATTGAAAATTATTTATTATCTATCGCACATTTCATAGACAATTTTTTTAATTAGCTTGTCCACTCTAGCATGAAGCCAATAAAAATAAATATAAAAAGTATTATAAAATAACTACTTACTACTTTGAACTGTGTATTATTCAATTTGCACATTTATCTATAGGTAAGAGTGATATTATTAAGGAGAACACATTACTTTTGTGAAGTTGTATTTAAGTTGTAATGTGTCCAAAAATGAATTGATAATTCTGGCGTCTACAGTCGGTTCACTCAAAGGTATTTGAGATTCCGTAATAACAATGTAGATGGCTTTCAAATAATGTAACGACAGATGTATTAATTTGAAAAAGTGTAACGTATAGGTTCGAAAATTTGTCATGAAAATTACTGGCGCTATAACACAATTGGTAGTGTACTTGATTGGAAATAGAGATCCAGGTTCGAATCCCGGTAGCGCAAAAACAATATTTTTTGACAAAATTGATTTTATATGTATATGATTATAATTAATACATTAAAATAGTATTTATGAGTGATATTGTTGCCTTATGAAAAGAACAATTTAGTAATAATGTTGTAAAAAAAACTTCCGTTTTTCAAAACGAAAGAAGGTCAAAGATTCATATTTTTCTAACGAATAACAAGATGGCTGTCACTTGCTGTCACAACGATGATCAGTTAAGTTTAATTTTCCATAACAAGTGGTACCTCATGTGATGTAGTTTGAATTTCTCAGTGGCACGAATTAGGTGCAGATATGAATTAAACGTAGTTCCTCTACTTAAAATATCAGAAAACATCAATTTTGCGAAAGCCTCGTTTTTCTAATTTTTAAAACATCTGTTTAAAACTTATATTTTTTTAAAGGACAAGAAATAAGTACACAGTAACAGGAGTAAATATAAATAAGATGGCTTTCAAATAATGGAACGACAGATGTATCAATTTGAAAGTGCAAGCTGAAGGTTGTCCAGCGGAAAAATTTCGAGATTAAATTGTAATCGCTCGTAAACCATCAGGGTGAGGTAAGTGGGAGGGGTATTGTTCGATGTGCGTGATTTGCGGATTTGCCAGTCGCAATGAGTCACTGGTCAGGAGCGCACCGCGCTTTCGCGGTTGAACAATATTTAAAGTGCGGTGATTCATTGGTTCGTACGCGATTTTTGTACTCACTTTAATATTCGACGAGTAAGTGATGGGCCGAGCACGCAACTTATCCGGTGTTGGGTTCAAAAGTTCAGATAAGAAGAGACAATGGTTAACCAAATTCCTCCGGGACCATAAACATCAGCAGCGACGCCAGAACATGTAGCTCAAGTTCGACGTGAAGTTATGCGCAATCCGCGTATAATCGATAAGAAAAATTGCAGCCTGTACTGGAATAAAAAAATCAACTGTTTACGTTATTTTTTAAAAAAACTGTTCATATACACTACAAATCGTGCAGTTTCTCAACGAAAATAACTATTCTTTACATGAAACCTTAGCGAGAACGATGCTGGAACGTTTTGAAACAGCACGAATGCTTGGAAACATATTGTTTACTGACGAAGCACATTTTCATATCGATGGCTATGTTAATAAACAAAACATGATATACTGATGCTTCGACAACCCAAGGAAACGCCATGTAAAACGTTTGCATTGTCCAAAAACGACAGTGCGGTGTGCAATTTCTGCCCGAGAGATAATTGGCCTTTATTTTTTTAACCAGCGAGAGACAGTCACTGCTGACGTGTATTGCCGAATGATCGACTAGTTTTTGGTACCGCAACTGCAGCTGTTTCCTGGGTTAAACAATAAAATACAATTTCCTTTCAATTTCACACACAGCTAAAGTTTCAATGGAGAAGCTGAGGGGATTTTTTCCCAATAAATTAATCAGCAAGTACGGAGACATACCCTGGGTACCTCGGTCATCGGACCTTACACCGTGCGACTTTTTTTGTGGGGATACCTTTAGTCGATATTTTACAGTAACAATCCTTGAACAATTCAGGCTCTACAAGAAAATATTCGCCGTGAAGTTACTGCCATTGAACCAACGCTTTGCTCTCGCGTGTTCGCAAACTTCAGAGTCCGATTGCAAGAGTGTCTTGAGAGAAATGGACGGCATTTAGACGATATTATTTATAAAACGTAAAATCCGCATCGTTAATTTCATTTTTATATAAATGAAATATGAGAATATGTAATTTTTTATTATTATTTAATATCAAACTTGAAAACTTTCCGCTGGACACCCTATACCAACCAACAATCTGGAGGCAGTCTATCATACCATTGATGATCCTGTATAGAAATATAAGTTCGATCATCGCACGTCTCACTGATAAGTTTAACAATTTCAGACGGCTAAGGAGATAATCATAATTGATATCCTCAGAGCGTATATTTAATTTAAAATGAATTAAATTATATACATATTTGTTTTGTTTGTGTGTTGCTATATTAATTGAAAAAAAATACGTCATCCAAAGTGAAAGTATCAGCTTTTTAGAAAGCGTTGAGCGCTAAATCATTTAGATTTAATGAAAACGTGAATAAAAATTTATTGCGATTCTATAATTCATATCTCTTCTCTTCTTCCATACAGCATTTTATCTAAAACGTTATATAGATTAATATGCTAGACTATTTTAATTATATATGCATCAGCACATGGACCCAGCCCTCGATAGGATTGGGTTTATGTAACCTGAAGAGCGGGTGTTATGAGGGAGAAAAATAAAAGTACATAATTTTTAGTGACCGTTATTAATAATAATAATAATAATAATAATAATAATATTTCTTTTATGAAGGCCCGATTCGCCATAAGGATAATACATACTATACAATACATTCAAATTACAAAATATTATTTATGTTATGAAAAGAAAAGCAAAAAAATATACATTTAAATTTATAAATATGGTTGGTGGTTGAGCTCCAGCCGCAGCTTTACGTCTGCAACTCGTATGTCTCAGAAGCGGAACGAATCCATGTAAATGGCCTACGGCAAACATTGTAGATCCACTACAATAACGCGCCAATTCAAACCGTATTCTGTATGAGTTGTTGTACTGAATTCGGAGACGGTTGTACGTCACTTGCTTATATTCCGACTAACAAAAAACGATTTAAACAAGATCCCCTTCATCTCCTGTCGATCTATGTCATCATCGTTTTGTCCATCTTCATTAAATATATGGTCAAAATATTTGACTTTATTTTGAACGCACAATTTCGTCCGGTCCAGCTACGCGGGAGGGATATTATCTGGTGATTATGACTATGATTGTGTTCGATTAACTTCCAGTAGTTTCCTAATTACGTAGAGTTAGTTACCAATCAATCTCACAACAACAATTAACATATCTTTTTTACAGTTAAATTTACTGTTCAACTCTTCACTCATCACTATCTAGCTGGTATTTGATCTTCACACATTTCGCCGTCGAGATTCGAGGTCACCTTCTTATTCCAATTATTGTACCCACTCATTTTTCAACACACCACACCTAAAAATCGAAAGTGGCTGTATTCACGCTAGATGTAACTCATAACGGAAAAATAACAAATTTTATTGTTACTTTTCTTTTCAACGTATGATATGTAAGACCTTTTTGAAAGTTTGGAGAGCAACCCCTGCTTTCTGATAAATTAAGTTAAAACCTTGATTGACCCAAGATAGTGCCGATTTATTACTCCGATTTACATAACTTTGACTTATATTATCAAGTTGCATTTTTTTGGGATACTTTTGGCCGCATTGTTTATTACGTGCGTGTGAGTTTTTGGCCGCAACGCAATTTTCAGATCGCGTTTTATATTTGGATGAAGATATTGAGGAGACACACGCTTGCTCGCATTGCCATTTATTAATTACGTTTAAATTATTTTTCCGGTAATTAAGTACGATATTTCGAACGTTTTACGTGCGAGCAGCGCCATTTCAAGAGTATTTAAGAATAAAATTTATGGTTTATTTAGGTCATTACTTTGCCATTCCAAGGATTATTCTGGTCTGTTTGAATTATAACGACCCACTAGATATCTCAAATGAAAGCAAAAAAGCGTTGTTAAATATGTTAATGCGAAAATTAGCATATTTATTTTAAAATATTTGTAGAATTATTTATGAAGTATGATGTTTTTTAACAATAAAATAGTACTAATGATAATTGACGAAATAGTAGGATTTAAACCTATTGAACAATTATAGGTGATTCGTATTATAATTTCAAATGATTTAATTAATAATTTAGTAATAAATAATTTAACACTTTAAATAATTTAGTAATAAAAATATATCTGTTTATAGATTTCAGTTGACTTATTATTAAATTTGACGAGTTATTTGAAGTGTGTTAAAAGAATTACTAACATGAATACGAAAATACTTTAGTACGGGGATAAGTGAGGATACGGTTAAGATTAAATGTTATGAAGCAGAAGTTAATGTGAAGGTTATATATTACACCCAGCGCTCACATGTTCTTTTGAATGTGATTGCAAAGTGTGTGTTGTAGTGTGTGGGTGTGTGTTGTGGTGTGTGGATGTGTGTATGTGTATGTGGCCAAAGCAGGTTGAACAAGAAAGACTACTCACAATTGACAGAAGTTTATCGGTGCTTCAGCACTGTTACAGCTAAAAAAATATGTAGTAAGAAGTCATCACCGAGGATCATTTGCTAAATATCTTGACGAGAAGGCAGCCGCGAGAGGAATAGCGCTTAAAAGCCGGCCTCCCAGCGGCTGCCGGCGAATATAATTAACACAAGTTATCCAGTTGATATCGACGTGTTTTTGCGGCTGATGAGAGCCTAGTTTTACACCCATGTATCTGCAAGGTGCGTAAAGACTTGGCATGGCCAGGTAAACCAGATACCGGAAGATGGTACTGTTGATGGTTTCAATAATCGACGATCTTGCATGAGAAGATTTATGAATGTGATGAGGCGAGAATTGTCTCAGGACAGAAGACTGTGGCGCTTTATCCTCTCTACCTACCCAGCGAAGAAGCGGCTTTAATTAGTCAATCTTATTTCTGTGGGTATACTAGAGAATTACACCTCATCAATATCTAAAATAGGAAAACGGTTTTGTAAATTATTAATTAAAGTAAAATACATAATATTGATGGTAACTGAATAAGTACCTAAATTTTTACTATAAAGAACATTATTAGGAGTACACATTCTTATTGTGAAGTTGTAATTATTCAGAACAGACGGTCTGTGATATATTTAAATATGAATTGAATATATTAATTAGAAAGATATTCATATAAAATCAATTGGCGCAACAACAATATTTTTCGTTAAAATTGATTTTATATGCATATCTTTCTAATTAATATATTTAATTCATATTTAAAATATCACAGACCTATGTTCTGAATAATTACAACTTCACAATAAGAATGTATTCTTTTAATAATAAAGTTGAATGAAGTTGAAAAATGAATTGATAATTCTGGCGTCTGCTATCAGATTACTCAAAGGTATTTGAGATTTCGTAAAAATAAGGTAGATGGCTCTTTCAAATAATGGAACGATTAAAATGTATTAATATCAAAAATGTAACATATAGGTTCGAAAATTTGTTGCTAAAAATATCGTCGCTGCGATAATGCACCTTCCCCGGTTTGGAAAGAGATCCAGGTTCGAATCTCGGTGGGCGCAACAATTTTTTTCGATAAAATTGATTTTATATGTATATATTTCTAATTAATATATTTTATTAATATTTAGAAAGAACATTATCTAAATTCACAAAAGTTAATTATTTAATTATGAAATATACATAAATAGTAAAATAAAATCAATGTTTAAGAGCACAGAGTCCTTAAAGTGCCGATATATTTCTCAAGGACGTCTGCAGTAATAATTTATACACGGTTGAAGAATTATTGAAGACGGAAATCACGTCGTGGAGGGTATCACCATCACCAGGGGACCAGCGACTTTACTCATTGGAAATTTTATCTCGATATTAGATAGTATTATGGAATCATAGAAATCATAAAATTAAATAAGATTTTTTCTTTCGCAGCCTCGCTTATAAGCAAGTCGTATTTAACATTGTCTTCTGAGAACAAAGGAGCGCTAAAAACTGGGCTATTTTCAAACTTTGTGTAATTTCGTGAAACGGGGTTTATAAAATTGTCATCTTATTTAAATTAAACTATTATTTTTTTAGTCAGATGGGTAATCTGATGGATTACGCCTGTATATTAGTTACATAGGTATACCTATAATACTATAATATAATATATGTGAGTATACTATACTATACTAATATCAACTTTACATTCGTACCTCATTTCTTCATTCTTTACATTCATCTTATTTCCATTGCTTTCAGTCTACTTTTGTTTTTTTTTGCCAGCTCCAGGCCTCATTCCCATACATCAGTCGGTACCAAGAGTCTAGGCTAGTCTTAAATTTTAAATGCGTTTTTATATGAAATTCGATAGTAGTTATCTAATTTTGACAGACTAGTATAGTAAACATTAATTTGCTTTATATTTGTACATACCTAACTCAAAAACCATATTTTTTTTACATATCTGCTTTTGATTCTGGACCTCACATATTATAACTTCTTTTTCATCGTACGCTCAATACTGAGCGTTGTGATCCTCTAAAATATATGGAACTTGGTGCACATTACGTCTCTATTCTTTGCGGTCTTAAGCCGTATTGAATGCAGCATTTAATGAGGACCTTGTTAGCTCCTGTATCTGGTCTATCCAACTTGCAAGAAACCATCCTCTTGCTCACTTTACCTCTACTGTCCTTGTGGTCACGAGCTTTTCGAGACTCCCGTCGTTTCTTCTGGCAACATGTCCAAATTATGAAAGAATCGATCTTCCGCATTTTGTGGAGAGTATTTTCACGAGATTCGCTGCATCCGCCTACAGATCCACGTATCACAAAAGCTTTCTACTTCACATTCTCAATGTTTTGAGATGAGAGCTCCTAGATATTTAAAGTCAACCTCTCCGTAGTTCCTTAAGGAATTGATTTTTGTAAAAGTTTCGATTCGATCAACGATGATAACTTTCATTGTGTCTTTATTTTTTTCTAGCCCTAGATAGCCTTCTATTTTGACTCAGCCATTTTTTCCTCGTATTTAGCCAATGGTATTGCACCCTCTGAGAATCTTAAGTTAGAGATGTTACGACCTCCTGCAGCAATACTACTTTCCCACCTAGTATCCCACAAGACAAAGAAAAAGACACAGAATGAAAGAAAAATGTACTTGCTCAGGTTTTGTCCAATGTTATATTGAATTCCAAAGTTATCCGAAATGACTACATATTTTATTTCACATATTTTTATAATTATACCTACTTTATAATGACTAGAACTCATCATTGGAATGAAACGCCAAAAAAATATTAAGATTAGGGTGAGTTTAAGGATTTTTTAAACTTTAAATCTATATATTTTATTTAAAAATTGATTATACCAATATTTGATTTCACTTTTGGATACTTAAATGCATTTTCATATAGTAAGTATATACAAACAAATCCACAATTATTTTCGTGAAAAGAAATTAAATTTGTATGAATTTTCTTTAAGACTATTATTAGAATAGAATGGCAGAACATTTTACCGTGAGACATAATAAGAAATAGAAAGTCAAACTTATTTTTGAGATTTAAACTTGAAATGGCCAATTACTATATCACGACCGATAGCTTTATCAACCACCACTAACCCCATCTATTTTTTATGATTTTCTGATGCCGGCTTCAGTGGTGTTATTATGGCTATTTAGTGCTTGCTTAAATTGCCAGATCTGTGAGACGCGATCGTGGCACAAAATAATGTGTTTTTAATATCTTAAAATTACTTGAATGTTTTCACTTTAAAAACAGTACGTAAATATATATCCTCAAAATCGTATTACGTCTGTCAAATATATTGAACATCTGTTATCCTGTCATCTCGTCTATGTCTCATGGTCATACCGCGTCGCACTCTATAGTCAGTTTCTTATCTATGATAGAACTGTCAAATTATGAATCTTGTGTTCGTATTTTTCAAGCATGTTTTTAAGCGGATATATACATTTCAAAGTTAATACGTAAAAACACAATTTGTACAATTCTAAGAACAACACTACGAAATACTATATAATACTTTGATGAGACCTTGACTGCGCAGAGGTCACCAATGGCCGCTCAGCGGCCACTAACCGCCTGATGCTTATCTGCTAGTAAAATAAATAATGTTAAAGCTATATATATTTTATTTTTTGCGACATCTTCAATATTATCAACCCTATTCCGGTATCAAGCAGATATGGGTCTAATATCGTAAACTACAATATTTATTCGGTACCTGAGACTCTTCGGCGTGGCAATAATTAATATGTGTGTTTGAAGTAAAAGGGTTAAATCACAAGTGAACCCCTCCCCCTAAGCTACCCCTACCGACCGACCAATTAGCAGTACCGTGTCTGGCTCCTCGCACCAGGGGTAAAACGGCAGCGCGGTGGTTCAGCCGGGGGGGTGTTGGGCGCAAACAAACGGAAAACATGTCCGATCCTACCGAATAATATGTACTAACAGGGTATACACATATCTTCACAGGGTATACACATGCCTTTTCATTCAATACACAGACCCTCATTATGACGTAAATTATATACGAATGTATGTATATATATTTCTAAGATAAATAAGGACATGTGTATATTTACAGGTAAAAAATATTCATTGATCTCATATAAAATCTTCTATAATAATTGGTACTACGTCTATATGACGTATTGAGTATTAATTGGTGTTAGATCTAAAACTTATTTTTACGTGTAAGATTACAATACCGTTTTCTTTATTAACATTTTTGGTTTGTCTCTAATAGAAAATTCATAAAAAATTGTTATTGCTGAGGTATTTTAAATCAACATTTTTGCAAGAAACTGTATGCCGTATTACGAGTGTAAATTGTGGAACAGTCACAGACTACCAAATAGATACACACGAACTATTTTCATTTCGGTTTCACTCGCGTGATCACTTTGGTACCACTTACGCAATCAAATAGCTCCGCGACTTTTTTTAAACATATGGCTTGATTTAAACGCTAACAATATAATATGCATTAATGTAAAAAATACGTCTTGTTTACACAAAGATTTAATTTTCAAATAGTAAATACTTTTACTGTTGCATAAATGTGTCATAAACTTATGTTTCCACAAATAATGTGTGTAGAATGGTTTTCGCCCGCAACTAATGTCCCGAACCCCTCTCCTATATGTATCATGTCTATTCATTTACTAGTCTGTGGGAACAGTCATTTTCATTGGGTCTAGACTTTACATTAAATTTAGTTATTATTAAATAAAACACGTTTTTATTGTGAAGTTGCATTTTCAGAACATAGTTCTGTGATATTTAATACAAATTAAATTAATCAACTAGAAAGATGTACAGAAAAAAAATTTCTCTCGAAAAAACATTTAGTTGCTACCGCGATACGAACCTGGACCTCTTCCTATCCGGGAAAGTTCATTCTCCACTTTCGTTACATTACTCGAATACATTTTTGACAAATTTTGATCTTATATTCAGTAATATTTCAAATTGATACATATACTATTCTAATTTTAAATCTAATCAAATCCCTGTAACTTCTTAAATATTTTTTCGTTAGATAGATTTTTTCCGTATATATTCATTTAATTTGTGTTAATTTATTAATATATAAATAAATATAAATCTTGTGTAATTTTGGAAAGTTTCAGTTATTTTTATCTGAAATCTTGTTTACATATTTATATAATATTCTACGCCATTGTTCAATATTATTGTTTTTTAATGGGGGGTATAAATATTTATTACAAAGTATATTTGGATGCTTCTTGTAGTCCATTAGTTGTAGTAATTTTTTCAAAAATAATGTTTTCTTCTCATGCTTTATATATATATAATAATCGGTAGGTATATATATATATACCTACCGACAATTTCATTATGCATGATAAACTGTAATGCCGCACGCCTAACATTTAACGTTATCTGCTCTAACCCTTCTTACTCTTATTTCATACAAATCCTATATAATTATGTAGTCCCCGTACCCCCTGGAGACATCGAGGACGTAAAATTTACGTAACAGTCAAACAGAAAATTTTCTCTATGAATATTTCTCACAAAAGTCAGGAACTAATCACGTGACCTTACGTTTTGTACGTACAAATTGTATTTTCAAATAATATTGTTTTTCCAGTATGAAAATAATCTAATTTATAAATTGTTACTTCGCCATACACAAAAATAATTCAACAATATAATAGAGATGTAAGTATATTATACATAATGGATGTCTGTAGTTTGTGTTTCATTCTGAATAAATGAACAGTAGAAAAGTGTTCACGTAATAAAAGTATATTTCAGCACTTTCTAACAATAAACGTTTTTTATTTTCATTGATTTATTATATTTTATTAATTCATCATACTTTTAAATAAAAATAATAATCTATTTATTAATTGTTTTTTTTCGTACGGTGTGCAATGTTCATAATATGTAACATGTTTTCCATAATTTGTAATATTCCCGGCGTTGCCTGAAATTCTTCATTAGTTAAAAATTAATATAAGGAGTTTTGGAGTGGGGGTGCCTTCGCTTTTGGTAGGCTATAAGAGTAAGCAAAATTTGGTCCAGAGAGGGGGAGGGTAAATTGTCCGGAGCATGGGGTGGGGTGACAATATTTTCCTTCAGATCCTAGAGTGCAACTTCGCAAAATTTCGAATAAATGGCTTTCAGTATAATACACATATATATCGCAGGAGTGCGTAGAATTACCTAGGAAATAGGGTAAGGCCTATGATTTGCGCAGGGTTCTAAAGAATAACTATGCGAAATATGGTTAAGATCGGTCAAAGGGCTGTGTAAAAAACAGACAGACATACTTTTAATTGTATTTACACACAGATCTAAATAATACATAATTCTATAACTTTATTGTTGAATGTTTTGACAGAAAATTAAATATTTCGTTCGTAGCTTTATCTTGTACAACACCAGTTATCAACTTCTTTATGAAATAGAATAAATGTAATGTTAACAGACAAATAATTGATTTACCTTTATAAATGAAAGTCTGTTAAATGTTAGATGCCTGTGAAATACAGCCATTATTTATTATTTCGTAATTCAAAAAGTACTATAGCTACAAGCTACATAATTTATGATCACCCAGTTAAATCATAAAAGCTCGCTTTGATAATGAATTTCTTTTTTTCAGCGTTTGTATTCGCTTGTGAAACAATTATTCCAATTCAATGTGTGATTTATTAGAATGATCAATTATTGCTTTTGCCATAATAACTAGGTACTTCTGGTTTGGAGAATTAATACTGAAAAGAAATTGTGTACCTACTAGATTTCATTTACCAACTTATAATATTTTTATTATTGCGTATGTCATACCTTTTTATTATTATTTATTTCTTAAGAACATAGAAATATTCAGGGGTGTCATCTTAATTTTGTAACAACCGGTTCACTTTTTTGAAGTGTATACATAATACCGGGCGTCCCCATCCAAAAAAATCTGTTTTAGAGAAAAATTACAAAACAAATACACCGTATTAGTTTCGTCAACTGATTTAAATGACAAATGAAAACGACTTAAAAAAATACACATTGTAATACGAGAGAATACCCTAGCCCTTTTAGAGGCTTGATTGAAACTGAAGAATACTCGACACTCGACTTTTATGAAACTTTTTAAAATTTAAGCCTTTTATGGCCATAAATGTCTGCTTACAAAGTATGGCAAATAACTGGACATGATATGAGTATGACACATCGATCTACAACATGTATTTTAGTGTTTTTGTTATGAATTCTTGGAGAAACAAATTACAGTTAGTGTTTTTAGTTGATTTTTACGACCGGTTTGGCGAACCTTAGCTGAATTTAACAACCGGTTTACGTGAATCGGTATGAACTAGCTGGATGACATCACAAGCCATACGGGTTTGTTCAGTTCAAAGAAATACACTTTTGAAACAAAATGTCAGCAGTTATAAATTCTCCACTGTAACATATACATCAGTTTATATGATATCTTACTGATTTAGATACATTTTCCATGTTTTATTTATTAAGTTATTCATTAAAATGACCTATGATAAATGTTAGCAAGTCGAAAGTAATGATATTCGAGAAGGAAAAACGTGTGAAATGCAAATGTTTCAAACAAGTAGGAGAATTTGTGTATTTTAGAAGTATGTTTGATTGGAACAGAAGGGCTACAAAAGATATCAAAAGGTGGATGACTGCAGGGAATAAAGTGAATGGTGTTCTAAATGCAATACTTGCTATTTGAAACTTGTTAACATAATTAAGACTAGGTTTCTGGTACCAACGTGATATGTGAAATTGCAGCCTCGAGCTGGAAAAGAACAAGAAAAGTAAACTGAATGCAGTTGAAACAAGATCACTCAGGTATGTGTGATATGTGGTAAATCAGGAGATAATGTAAAACTAATTTTAAGATAAGCTTCATGGCGCTATTCATACGCGTACAACATAGTGAAAGGTAGATACATATGATATATGATAGAATAGATCACTTAGGACCCACACATTTCTTAATAACACGTGACCTATCGTTTGGTCATGTGGAACGAATGGACGAATAGCTGGTGGTAAGAAAAATATATGGCGCGAAGGTTGATGGTGAGAAATAAAGGATACCCGTGGGAGGCTTGGCGTGACCAGGTAAACCACGAATACCGCCATGTTAGTAAGAATGGCGTGATGATAAGTTAGTTATTTATAGATTTTTTAAAGCAATCAAAGTCAAATATTATAATCATCTTTTTAATTTGCATCGATAATCGAACCCGCGACTCTTATATCAGTTAGCCAACATTTTACCAGTACACTACAGGCCTTGCCTTTATGCATTGACAAATTCTAATCTAAATTGTACTGTTTAATATATAAAATGTAAATACTTTGACAAAAGTTACTTGTAAATCAATAAGATAGCATTACCATCATACGCTTTGCAGCAATAAAAAACCCAAAAATTATTTTCAAAATTTAAATATACACAAATAAAAATATATATCAGCAGTCAGCCATGTTTGTTTCCCATTTCCAGAAGGAATTAGCCAAGATTGTCTCGCGAGTTCCGTCGTATGAAACGATAACAAATATGGCTATAAAAGTATGTTTATGATCGCATCCAACGGCCGGCACCCCGTCACAGAAGTGGTGACCCGAGTCGACGAGCCTTGCTTTATTTAAAACCCCGCCATGTTGAAAACGTTTTGCCCGTCCGACATTTTTCCCGGCAGCGGACGCGCGCGCATTTATTCATAGACGGCCTCGAAAAACCATGTACGAGCCGTTGAATAATTCCGCTATTTCGAGATTTACTCCAGCATCAAGCGTAAAACCCTCTTCTTGAATTATGAAATCGAACACCCCCCGAAAGAAAGTGGCATCGCCCCGTACCACGCTGCCCATAAGGATCAATATCTCGTACCAGACTATCGCCGGCTCGTTTTGGTGTACGGTGGCGTCCCTCTCGTTCTATGTCGGCCATTATGATATCGCGGCGTGACGTCATAATGACATACAGCAATGGAAAATGTCCCGATGGCTGCACGGTATAAAGTAGAGAATGCTTTGGCGATAAGGTTGGAATTTTTTGCGTTGCATTTCTGAAATCAAAATGTGTCCCTCGCTTACGGGAAGTATAAACTGTCTTTGATTGATAAAAGGCATAAGCTGTGCGAATGCTTCGAGGATTTAAAGCCTTTCGGTGATTACGCTTTGCTACCGATTTATGTTCTTCATTCTTTGTGCTCAACTTAGAGGAATGACCTCCGACTTTTCAGAGATTATCTAGTCGTCAACATTTGTATAATTTAATCTCAAAACGAAAATACATTTCTCAAAAATATACAGCTTTTGTTACCGAGGACACCGACTCAAATACTGATTCAATATTATAATTTTGAATATTTATCCAAAGGCTGAGGGTTTGATCTCTTCTTCTTCTTCTTATTTTTTTAAATAAGCAATTCACCCTTCGAGAGTGATTTGTGCTATTAATCAAGTTAAAACTTTAACTTATAGGAAATATTATATTACAAATCAATACCATTGTAGTTCAAAAAATTTGCTAATATATAGATTAAATGTGGCGAGATAAGGGAAAGAAGATGACACAAGTTAGCCGGGAGTTTAAAATTACCATTGACGAGATTACTGTAAAAAAAATCAGCGATCCGCAATGGACGAGCAAAAAAGATATGGTCAAGGGTCTCCTCCTTGGCACCGCACTCACACTCTAGGAATCTATTAAGTTCAATCTGAATACATGCAAGGCTACCTGGTAATACCCAATTCTCATTCTAGAGTTATTTTATATTATTATCTTAGAGACTTTCTTTTTTGAGAACCAGGGAGTGCGGGGAATAGATGATTGAATTATTTTTAACCAATTACCCTTATGATTATTTGGATCCATCCATTGTGCGGTCCAAATAAAATTCGTACGTTTTTTTTACCATATTAAGTCTGTCATACATCGGGTATGAAATTGATTAGGGAAAACTCTGGAAAGAGCGGCCTCCTTGGCTAGTTTATCAGCACATTCAATTCCATGAATTTCCTTATGTGTAGGAATGCAAACGAATAACACCTGTTTATTGTTGCTGTCCAAATTAAATAGACATCTTCTGATGGAACAGATTATTTCATTATCTAGCCAAACTTTTATGTTATCAGAGAGTGATTCAAGAGCTGCTTGGGAGTAGGAGAATATAACAGCCTTATCGACGTTCCGGAGTACGCAGATGTCCAAGGCCTTTTTAATTGCCCAACATTTTGCTGAGAAAACGCGTTTGATCTCTAACCAAGTACAAATGTATAACGTGGTTTGAAAGTACACGGATAGTATTAAATTTATTATAATTTGTAGATCTACATTAATAATGATGTATTTAACATGCTTGTTGGTCTAGTGGTTAAGACACTCGCCTAGTGATCCAGTGGTTTGGGGTTCGTGTCTTATTCTAGGAGGCCAGAAAGCTAGTCCTATTTTTATAGCACAAGCGTTTAGCTTAGTTTGAAAAGAGTAAGAATATTGATGAGTCACGTTTTCAGTAAATGCATGTCTTTTTTTGTGATGTAACATAATTTTGTTTATTTTTTCGATAAACCTAACATTGTATTACGCACGCATTCATCACTACTATACTTTCGAAAGGTGAAGTCCGAAATTATAATAGTGACGACAAAACTCAATGTGTATGTAGCATAAAGTTTATTTATTAAGAAAACATTGTAACTGTTTTTTTTTTATATTTGGTTGGAAAAATTTCATAGGTCTCGGACGTGTTTTGTTTTTATTTTTGTAATCAACTTTTTTTTTTTTACATGTTGAGGGTGTTATGTGATGGTCTTTTGCAATCCAACAAGATATAACGATCTTAATAGAAAAATATTATTTTAAACATAATCTCAAATCTCAAAACAAACGTATCCAGTTATTAGATAATAACTGAATGTTGTATTTTCGATTATAATTGCTGACAAAACAATGACCAAATTTTACAAAATAAGAATAAGATTTTTAACAGGACTATCCTCCAGTATCTGGTTTACTTGGTCACGATCAAATCGTCCGCGGACGTCGTCTATTCCCAGTTACCATCAACATTTGCGTCATATATCTTTCTTACCATCATATCATACCCATACATAATTCATCCGTTCCATATGACCAAACCACCGAAGTGACCCTATTTTTAATCTTACTTACTATACTTAGATCAGCTTTACATTCTTTCATTATTTCTTCATTCTTTACTCTGTCATAAATGGATCTGCCGCATATACGGCTAAGCGATCTCATTTCCACTGCATTCAGTCTACTTTCGTTCCTCTTCTGTCAGCTCCGGGCCTCACTTCCATAAAGCAGTATCGGTACCAGGACTCCATTGTACAATTCAATAACAACCCTAAATTTTATTCATTAGGATTCTATCAATTATGTTTTTTCACCAAAAACTGTGAATACATGAAAATCTATGACTTTGTAAAAAAAACTTATCTAAGAATGATGCAAAAACAAATATATTATACCATAAGATAAACTTTAGATAGTTGATAGAGTTTATTCCTAGTTAAATTATAGCAATTATTCCGGTAGAAATCAATTAATAATCGTTTATTAAAATAAACGTTCGCATTGATCAGATATTTTTAATTACGCATTTTAATTGAAAAATATATATAACTCACTTTACAGTTGAATCATAAATCATTGCGATCAAATCAAAATTTTAATTTCTAATTCGTTGCGGCCGGATGTCGCTCGGACTTCCTGTCTCCATCAATTCACCGGAAACGATCACAGCCTCGGCGCGGGAAAACCAATTGCGTTTTTTTAAGAACACACAGCCCTCCATTTATAGGAGCAAGCGGTCTCATGGGACCACTTGGAATCCTGCAGGACCTGATATTCCATCCATCAGACGTAGTGTTGTATCTAACCAAAGTATTACCAGCTCTCGTGAGAAATCACCATCTAGATTATAAATATATAGTCGTATTTCTAATTGTAATAATTTGTTTGTATTTATAATTTTTATTAAAAAAATAATGTTTTTACTTTATTATTTTTATACCATTATTATATATAACATATTATTTATTCTATATTAATTGGATCAAGACCCAACCAACTGGATAAACCAAGGATGAATGCGTTTAATCCTTTCCCTTAATAAAAGTCAAATAAACTTCTTGGTCCGTGTTCAAATGCTAGAAAAGGATAGTCTAAAAATAAGGGTAAAAATCTTTTCAACTTTTTAAATTTCTTTATTGTTTTAAGTATTTAAATTAACTTTAAAAAGCTTTTAACATATTTTTTTTACTTTTAAATTAAAAAAATAATTAATTATTCAAATAAAACACAACGTTATTTACTTCACACTATACCTTAATTAAAACGTTTTCGACGCTCACTGCATCATCTTCAGTAATAAACTAAATTATAAAACTAGAAGTTAGAGTATCGATTACATGGGGGGGAGGTGGTATGAGAGCGGTGTTGGGGAGAAGTATTGAACATATTGTTTTCAATAATATTTCACTTTTTTTTTCAAAATCATATCTCGTACTTATTTAAAATCGTATATAATTAATGTAATTTATAGATTTTTTATCAACATTTAAATAGTTTTCGGCGTCTATATGTCGGTCATACTTTTATAAATGTATATCCGATCTTATTTCGAATAAAATATGTATTTCTGTAATCATCTGGTTCTTTATCACTCAAGTGAATATTACAAAATATTTCTCTTTAATTTTTTTCCAATGAATCAACATAGCTTTGTTTATAGGTAGATACCTATTTCATATTTGTTTGGTAATTATTTAATTTGATATCAGAATTAAGGTATCTTACCCAATTATGAGGTAATTTACCGTAGGTTGAAAAAAAGGTCGATGTGACTGTGATTGAAACGAAGATTGGTAACTGAGATTTAGCCGTGATTGGTAACTAAATTTAACTATTGGTCATTGCTCGATAAATTACGTATAATCAGTTTCCAATCAACGTTACAAGCGAACACAAACGGTTACAATAACGGTTTAAATAATCATTGAAGCATATAAGTATTCAATCATTATTTTCTTTAATATTATGTACTTTAATATCAGATATAAACTGATACACTTGACTCACTGGTGCGAGTGTAATTGAAATTCGGCGATTTTAATGATTGTAAACTGCGACTTGATTATATTGAATGATTGAAAACTATAATATGAGGTGGTTAATTTTTTCAAATGTAAAACCAGAACTTTTAAAATATCTCAGAAGCTTAGTCACTGTCGTACCTGCATATAATATAATTTTTAATTTTGTAGTCCTCAACTGTACTGGTTACATATCACGACTAATCATCCAAAATATCAGTACTGTACCGATTAAACCAGTATGTATGGATACCGTACTTTGATGTCACCTACATTTAAAAAAAAAATTAACACTCAATTAGCATTCAATATTATTATTTAAATTAATATGTATTTTAATTGACAATATTGTCACAAGACACGAATCACGAATCATGATTTTTTTCAGATACTCTATAACAGTAAGCGATTGTAACAGAAATATCAGTGATTTATTCACAGTTTACGATTTTTAGTAATATTTTGATAATTCATATTATAGTTCTATGAAATATTCTATAATTTTAGATATATATTTTACTTTGTGCCGCTTATTTGTTGTCACCGCGGTCATGGACTTGCGAATCCCATGAGAACTATATTGAAACAGATCACTGGTACACTCGAAACTCATCATCTTACAGTTTAATCTCAGTTACCAACAATCATCACAATTGAACACGATCACAGTAACAGTTTACCGTCACCAGGTGACACTCGGTAGTGTTGTCTTTTCACAAAGCAAACTCGATAGGTGAGTGTCTTAATGAACGTGAATAAATTTCTGGTCGTTGAAACTAAACCAGTTCAGATGTGAAGGTCTCTCTCGTCTGCCACGTTCCCGGATTTTTCCCCAACAGACTGTCACTTTTTAAATATTTCATTGTCTTTGTTCCCTAATGAAACATTCACAGGAACTGCTTTGTACTTTTAATACTTCGCCACCCCAAAAACAAAGATTTTTTCTTATGCGGAATTTTCTGCGCTGACATTTAAATACGTAAACTTATAATAAGCCAAGCATTTACAGCAACATATTTATACGAGTGTAAATTTGGACAAGTATTTATATGGTAGTACACTTCATACGTGAATGCATTTTGCGTGTACACTGTAATAATCTATAACATAAACCACTACAAATGAGATTTTCATATTTGGTTCAATTCCCAGAACTGTTTGAAACTAATAAAGTAGCATGATGCAATACTGTGTTGCGTTTATATTATTTATATTAGTATTCAAAATGTATTTGTTTACATCACACTCGGCGTAAATCTATAGTACCAGGCGTATAAAGTGCTGGGTGAATGAAATGATACGCCTGTAAAATGCCTAGCGTATGAGTTTGTACTCGTATTAGCGGAGTTTAATATATGTGTTCCGTTGATTTTTAACCACTTACCATCTAGTTACCGGAACACCAATTTACTCAATATCGTAATAACTAGTTCCATAGAATCGATTTAGTAAGTTGCAAGTACAATTGATGTCACCGGTCAAAATTAAAAAAAAAATGTTCTTCGTAATGTTAATAGGTATTGGCGACAACGATGAGTCATTTGATGGGTTGCTTTTGGGACCGGTTCCACATTTGAAATGCGTGATCGAATCGAATCAGAGGGTGATGAGAGATTCCAAATATTCTCATTTATTAGGAACAGCAAAAAACCGTTTTTTTGGAACAATTTACAAATTTTTAAACTTCATGATCGAAGTTGATCAATTCGACACAAAAATATCGATGATAACAAATGATCCGATATTCATCTGGAACTGAACTAATTTTCCATCAAATTGACGATATCACCCATCGCTAACTCGTATACAGAATTAATTTATACCTTTCAAGTAGGAACTAAATGTTGATTACATTCATATGTTCTGAATAATTACAACTTCACAATAAGAATGTGTTCTACTAATAATAAATCAATGTGTCCAAAATTTAATCAAAATGAATTGATAATTCTAGCGTCTGCTATCAGATTACTTAAAGGTATTTGAGATTCTGTAAAAATAAGGTAGATGGCTCATTCAAATAATGGAACGATTAAATGTATTAACATCAAAAAAGTAACACGTAGGTTCGAAAAAAATTTATCGCTAAAAATATTGTCGCTGTAGCGTAGTTGGATAATGCACCTTTTCCGGTTAAGAAAGAGATCCAGGTTTGAATCCCGGTGGAGCAACAACAATAATTTTCGATAAAATTGATTTTATTTGTATATCTTTCTAATTAATATATTTAATTCATATTTGAAATAATATGTAGTATAAATGTGATAAAACCTACAAAAACATGTAAACTTATAAGTTAACACTTAAATGTATATATTGCCATCTTTAATATTTCATTTCCAATTCTCATTTCTACCGGAATATAATAGCTCCGATTGGTAGAGTGCTTTCTTTGCTATGAGATATTCGATTCTGAAATACTATTGTTATCATGTCCAGAGACCAAAATTGCTTTCAGAGATTATTATTGCGAAATATAAATCAGAATACTGACGTTTACAAAAAAGTCTGTAATGGTTTTGTTATATTACTAAATACTCATTTGAGTATATAGGATGTAATTATAATATTTCATTGGTAAATATCTTTTTTTTTTATTTTGCATTTTTTTTAATTCACTTAAACCTATTGTTGTGACATTCGAAGGTACATAATACAATACAGAAAAAAAATCTCAAACATACAAATATTATTAGTTTATGAAGAATGAAACAAGATACTCTTACGATAAATTATATCCAAAATTTAATAAGTAAATCATTGATACGATAATGACAACTAATCAGCGCTGAATATTTACTATTGTTTCATGGTGTTAAATAAAACAAATTATTTTCTAAACCAGTTCTGATACTTATTGTACAATAATATATTAAATTCCATTTATTACTAGATAAAAATAGACGTATTTAAATAAAAATATCACGTAAAATAAAACTCAAATGAAAAAGAAAGCAAAACATTTTCAATCATCGTTTAGGCACACATAAAGATATTATAATTTTCATTGCAGAACCAAATAATGTACTCGTTAAAATAACTCAAGAGTCTGGTAAGGTAGGTAATATGGCTTATTACGATTTAACGGCACTTTGCCTATTTTATTGAAACCTATATTGGTGTATAACTTTATTGGTTTATTTCAATTTAGGCTAGTAAATATGGGAAGATGTTTTAAGGCATATTTCAAATATCTCTGTCCCCTTGATTAAGATGTGTAAGTTCTTGGCTTTGTCTACTTGTCTACCGACAAGATAATAATTTTTATAGAGATTATTTAACCACCTAATGAGTATCTTTAGTACACCAACTAACTGGTTTCTAAAAATACAATTTCCTTCGTCAGGGTGTCAAATTAACACAACCTAACCAAAACCATATACTCGTATGTCACATTATTCTAATATTTTGAAAATCTATTTAAAAAAAAAAAATTGAATTACTTAAAAAATAAATCTAGTAAGTATATCTAACTTAAGTTCTTACGATGATGAAATATGTGGAAATTGACTTAATGATTTATGGGATAGTTGGTTATTTATAATATTTTTATTAATTTTACACGCTTTATTAATTTCTAATGATTCTAAATTATTCAATTTAAGACCAACATTGTTTATATGTAAAACAGACAATCCCGATGATTGGAGATTTCTATAAATAAATAAATGTCATAATTCCGGTGTTTATAAACTTAGCTGTAAAGACTGTAATGCTTTCTATATTGGAAAAACAAGTCGAAATTTTAACACAAGAGTCAAAAAACATTTAAATTTTTTAAATAGTAATAGTTTTCCAAAATTTTCCAAATTTTTTTAACACAAAATATTTGAAGTCCAAAAGTGAAGCCAAAGTAGCGTAATAACTTTTTCCTGACGATTGTCTCTATTTTCCCCAAAGTCCATATTCACCCCCAGTATACGGTACTGTAAAAAAACTCAGTTATTAATGTATATTTTATACAAGACATTCACATTTTCAAACTCAGTTGTGTTTTCATATCATTCTTGGATTTAGTTATGTTTTAATAAAAAATAAAGCATGGTTACTATTAAATGTTAACCAAATGAAAAATAATCTCCATATAGCTATACTAGTTTTACATTAGTCCGTTTCTGGAAAACATATTAAATCTAGTAGACTTCATCCGATACACCCTGTAAATTTTGTTTGCTCAAAGCATAACTTCCCCGTTCACGGGGTGAGCCGTTGTATTGTTGTTACACACGCTACGGGGTTGAAACATGGCTAAGGGTTGAAAGATGGCTACGGCGCTGAAAGATAGCTACAGTAAGTAAGTTCAACTTTGGTTTCATTCCGACACATTACACGCTTGAAGCCAGCTACAGACTGATCCGGCCGAAGTTTGGTGGGGGCACGCCATTGTGACATTGACATAACGGATACAGCCTCCGCACTATAAAAGTTTTGAGACGGATCTTGTCATCGAATCTTCGCCACTCACAAACGGTAATAAGAGTTTATTGCTGTCTATTTGTGGCCAAGTTCGCATCTCAAGTGATTGAATAGTTTCATTAACTAGATTGACATTGATCGATTAGAAAAGATATTGATTTTAATAGATTTTTTTGTAAATATGTTACCATTTAACCTTTGATTCGACTTATTTATGACGGATGTATTTTATTTTTTCAAAATTCACGTGATACATCTGATACTTTAGCATATTTCAACGATATTCATATTTTTTAAATTGGTTTAACAAGGCGAATCAAAATGTATATAATGTATGTATATATTTAATGAAATGTAATCATTTTTATTAGAGCTGTAAATTGATCGAATCGAAATATTCTAAAAGCAAAGAAAATTTTCAATTACTACTTTAAAACACTTGATACAGATAATGTAAATAAAAATGAATGAATTTGAATGAAATTACAATGTTTCAGAACATAGTTCCGGGATGATTAAAACAAATTTAGTTAAATCACTTGGAAAGCTATGTTATTGCTTTATTTTTTAAGCTTTCCATAGTGGAAAGTGATGAGTTCGAGTCCCGGTGATAAATTCTTTCCAAGTGGTTTATCTAAATTTGGTTTAATAAGAAACGACTTCATGAACTGTAGATAATTAATCTAAATACCTATATATTGACATATGCATTTTTTATAAGTTTATTTTTTATCTGTAGTTTTTCTTTACCTTTATCATGGTGGCCGGTTTCGCCATGCGACGAAATGAAATAAGAAAAATAACAATTTTATTAATTTTAATTTTAACCAATGGTATTGAAAGTTCCCAATGTAAATTATCTCAAAGATGAAGTGTTTACGACCCTTTAATTATTATTACAGACATAAAAACAAGATCGTTACGACCCGTTTTTATTGCTATTGTTTTATTAACAGGTAAACTTAGCTAGGTTCTCAACCAAAGGTAATACAGGGGCAATTGTGTTAAAGAATTACAATCCTATTAGCAGAGGCTTACGGTAAGACTTTTTATGATATTACTTATTTTCTTTATTCAGAAAACTGTAAAATATTATATAGCTTATGGCATTACTGCGGTTGTAACCAGAATATTTTCATTAATTACCGGGTTTTCTCGTATTACGCGCGTCAATATTTTGTTCACTGATTTATCAGTTTTGTTTTAAATAGATAATGCGAAAATTTTACAAAATGTTTTAATACATGGCGTAGATTTCTTTTTAAAGCTTTGACAGCGTAAATTTTAATCTTTAAAACAATTAATCAGAGTATGTAGAATCTCAGAGAAAAGTCTTGGATGGATGGTCACCTTTAACCACACTTACTATATAATATTTTTTCTACACTAGACTATTTAAACAACTTTGTTAATTAACCAGAAAAAAAATCTCAATTAACCAATTTTAGGTCATGTCATGACATTTATAACAAATTTTAAAAAAAACATAATTTTCGTCGGATAACGCGCAACTATTTTCTGATTAAGAAAAAAAAGTATATAATATCTATAGCGATATAAATACGATACTGGGCGTAGATTTTTTTTTTTAACTTTTTCCGAGGTCCGTAAGTTTGTAGAACTCCATAGTGTCTTTCCTCCCTCCAACTCCAAAATAGACTGTCCTAATTTACTCAGGCGCATATCTATTCGAGTGCCACCTAAGTCAACTAGAACTAATTTTACATTTAACCTTCCATATTACAACACTAATGCTCATTTTTCTACCGAGACCCCCTTTATTTCAACTCATGTTTAAACGAACTAGACATTTTCAATACTCCAGTTACCTCAATTAAATCTAAATTCAATACATAAACCTTTAATGGCCTTCATTTTATTTTCATCACATAGATTTTATTCCCTATCCCATTTTCCTTTTCCTTTCCCCACACCCTCCCGTTCCACTGGAATATTTTCTTTTTTATAACTTGTATCTCTCTTCTGTTTATATTTTTATATTCTTATTTTCAACTTTTTCTCTCACTTTTTTCTGCATCAGAGGAGAAAGTACATTATAGTTCTAACAAGCTATCTATATATTTAATAATTCATTTTTAAATTGTTCTCACTGCTTAAAGTATACTGTAATTTCAGACAAAACGTGTAATTGTTTAAATTATTGTTTCACTTTCATTATAATTTTTGTTTTTACAGATAAACCGTGTGTTTTCCTAATACAATAAAATATTCACATATTTGAAAATAAAATACTTGTTTTTTTCTACTCGTGTAATTTATTTGAGATATGTTTCTCCTTGTGGGGAGTATTATCAATCTAAAAATTTAACCCAAAAATTTGTATTTATATTAATGTTAAGGACAGCTTAATTATATAAACAATCTATCTAGACTGGTGTTTTATTTTCGATATTCATGTGTAGAATTTGAAAATGTTATCTTATCGTGAAGTGGTCTTGACGATCCTCCTCCATCCATCCTTGCATTTGTGAGCTAGTCGATCCACCTAGTTCTCTTCCTCTCTGATTTTCCACGTTTCCAATTTTCACTACCTTCTCTGGGTTATCTGTCTAAACAAAGCGTTTTAAGCAGATCGTGGAGAGCCTGTCTTGAATGGTTAGTTCTTCCAGGATCAAGGTGTCAAATTATGGAGCATCACCATTCGTCTCTAGCACCATGTTTCAAAAGCGTATATTTTCCGCCAATTTTTCGACATCATATACAGAGAAGACAAGTGACGTAACTATACTTAACATATGTTATTCAACTATGAAATTGCGTTTTTCACTATTCCAAATATTATTTTTATTTCATCCGTATATAAATTTTATTGTTCCCAATATTATTTAAATAATCAGTCAAAAGTCAAGAGCTGAAAATCAATGTAAGATGTATGTCAGATTAAAAATGTATGATATTATATTATCTATTATTATATTTTGAGTGAGGTACTCTCAATTTATTTACTTCCATCGAATTGTTTAATCGTAATAACGTTCTGTAATGAAGTTAAATATAATAATTTCTACATTTGTTTGCATTAGTACGGATTGTTACATTGCTTTTGAAATTCTCTTGGGAAAATAAAATATCTGAACAAGAATATGATTGATTAAGCAATTCACGTTCGTCTAAGACAAGAATTAGGAAATAGTTTATCCGCTGTGTTGTACAGCGCAGAATAATTCACTAAATCCCGTAAATCGCGTGTGATATCGAAAAGTAGATTTGTTCTAATGGACACATCGAATTAATCTCTACATATATAAAAAAACAACATCTATTTGTCTGTCTTAAAACATGAGATGGGCTAGGTCCACTAGGTTAAAATCCCGACACATTAAAATCCTTGTAATGAAAAATATTTATCTATTGGCATTGTGGATGCAAATTTGTTAACTGACATCGTATTTCGAAGTTCATCTTATCGAAGTTTAGATTTTTCGCTTACAAGAATGATATACAAAATAGAGTTGCATGCATGGAATACATGTCACAACAATATTTTTACTATTTTAACTAACTTGCTGATCTTCGGGAACGTGGCTCGATACCCTCACCACTTGATCACGAGGCGAGTGAGTGTCTTACCGCTAGACTAACATTATTATTATTATTTGAGAATGCTATGGAGAGAATAGGTGATTGTTAGTGGTGGCCAGCAGTGGAGATACACAGACTGATGATAATGATGATGATTTTCATAGTAGACAAACTAGTTTGAAAAAGTATTTATTATAACGTGTATCAAATTTTTGCTTGTTGAAATTATATAATATTAGAGCTAGCTTGAAATTTTAAACGTTTTCATATATATAAGAATACATAAAAATTTCGAATTTTCATATAAATAAATTAATATAATGAACAAAATTATTTAAAGGTTTTGGTAAGTTATGTTTAGGTGTTGAAATTTTTGCTCGTTTTGATTTTAATTTCTCCGGGCTTACGCTCATTCAGATTGAAGCCGGCAGTGTGTTTGCATATAGATTTTTAATGTCCAGATATTTGCTTACAGTGTTATTCGCATCTCAGGGTTTTGGCTTGTCAAGATTTTATCTACCTCTATTATACTATTTAAGTTCTTCAATGGCAGATTTAGGTAGGTGGTGTGCGCTCTGAAACCCGCACTTATTCTGTATCACCCTGGCAAAGAGCCACAAAATTCAGCCTCAAAACGGTGTGAAATTTTGTGATCATTTAAAGTTTTGAAATTCATTTTTTAAAATTCACACATTCTTTAGTTTTGTTCATTCACATTACATCGCGCATTATTTTTCTACATCGTCGATTGTGCGGGAATAAAATATTCAAGTAATAACTGGCAGTGATTGACAGGTTATCGAATAACTAAAGATCTAAGATGTAATTTAATTTAAATACTAATCACTTAAAGTAAGATCAACTCCATTTATATGTTAAAACTTTGTGAAAAATACAGTGTTGAGTAATACCAAAATGTTAGCGAATTACTCAAATAAAAGCGATATTTCAGGATCTCAAGAAGAGAGAAAATATCTGAAAATCGCTTATTGGAAACTCATTTGAGCGTCTCGGTAAAGTGCACTTCAAATGTGATTTCTGTCGAGTCATCTGGAGCGGAAAAGGCGCTGGTCCATTTTCCAACAATCTCCAGACCCTGGAACGCGGCGAAGGAATGGCTGGAGATCGGATGGTGTAAAGATTTTAGTGAACAAATTGAACAAACATTTCGATGCCAAATATCTCAGAACCAGGAACCCGGTGCATTTGCTGGTACAGGGTGGTATAGTGTAAGTGAATACCATCTAAACGAACAATTTTACAAACACATCATCAGTTTTTTTGTTTGTTTTTATAAATGTTAGGTAAACCTTCCTAGTATGTATTTATATACATGTAATACATTCGTGCATTTAAAAAAACGTGTTATGTATTTTAAGATATGTAACTGTAGTATTTCAGATACGTATTCAAAATAAATCAATAAATAATTCCTTATTTTTATTTATTATCTTTGTTTTATTAACCACTTAATTGAGTTTAAAAATATACCGGTTTCAAAAAATACCATTTTCTTCTTCAGGATGTCATAACTAACCAAAACATATATTATTGTTTCTTTATCAGAATCTATTTTTAAAAAATCAATTTAAAAAAAAAATAATGAAACAATTATTTCAAAAAAAAAATTTAATACCCAACTCAAATTGTTACTTAATACAAATTTAATATAAATTATAATATTTATCCACTAATTGCAACGAATTTTTTATAGTGTATATTGGTTTAAAAATATTATGTCTATTTATAGTTTTTGTAATAAAAGAACAATTCAAAAGTTGGAGCACTACAGTATGAAACGACCGGACTTATTGTCATCAAAATATTATAAAATTACGGTCATCAAAATATTATAAACAACCAACTAAATTTAACTACGAGTCGCATTCTAAAATTTTTTCGTAAAAATTATTCGATTAAATTTGTATTAAGTAACAATTTGAGTTAGGTACAAAATTTATTTTTTTAAATAATTGTTTTTTTTTTATAAAAATAGATTTTTTTTAAATAGATTCTGGTAAAGAAACAATAATATATGTTTTAGTTAGTTATGACATCCTGAAGAAGAAAATGGTATTTTTCGAAGCCGGTAGATGTATTTAAACTCAATTAAGTGGTTAATAAAACAAAGATAATAAATAAAAATATGAATTTTAACCACAAAGTTAATATTGCTAATTTTAAAAACAATTCCTTAACAATTGTTTTTAACTACTGTAGCTTAATTATATTCACCGATCAGTTTCGGAACATACTTTTTCCTTCATTAGAGTGATAAAAAACTAACTAAAACCATTAAAAATAAACATACAATCCAAACAAAACTAACATTTGAAGTATGGTTCAGGTAATTTTTATCACCCTGATGAAGGAAAGGGTATTTTTCAAAACCGGTTGGTGAATGTAATTAAGTGACAATGGATAAAAATAAAGTTATCGCATTATTTATTATTAAAGCTAGTTAAATATTAAAAATAAAAAATAATTTTATTAGAATTATGCCACATTGATATTATTTCATTTTTTTTAAAGTCAACATATGTGAATTGAATATAGAACTGTATGACTTACTTGGTAGAGCGCTAGCGGGTTTAACCCTTTGTCGCTTGAAAACGAGCGGCCTAATCACTAAAATCACTAATATTTATAGGTCTAATCGACTCAAAAGTATATTATTAATTAATTACTTAAATGGATGATACTAATTTTTTTATTGCGTATTTTCATATTAACATAATGATCTTATATACAAATTAAATGTATTATTTAGAATGATATACATATAAAATCAATTTTATCGAAAAATATTGTTGTCGCTACCGGGATTCGAACCTGGATCGCTTCCAATCCTGGGAACATGTATTATATGATTATGCTATACCAACACAGTGGATTGAATCCCGGTAGCAACAGTAATATTTTTAAATATGAATTAAATATATTAATTAGAAAGATATACATATAAAAACAATTTTATCGAAAAATATTGTTGTTGAGCCACCGGGATTCAAACCTGGATCTCTTTCATAACCGAGGAAGGCGCATTATTATTATTATTTTGATTCACATTTCGATTATTATTATTATTATTATTATTATTTAGAAATTTTTTATATAATATATGAGTTAATTAAATATTTTACAAAACTAAAATTACATATTTTTTGAATCGCTTACCTCTCCAAAACTCTCTTGTGCTTGGAGAGGAATTTAATGTAATATTTTTTTCTAATATGTTATTTTATCACCCCCATATTTTCCTTTGGTCAGAGAATATATACAATATATACATGAAATAAAAACTGTTTAGAACATGTAGTGTCTTCTGTTGTCAATAAGCGAGAATAGTAATGATAGTAATTCATTATCATCCTTTACTCCATGAAGACCACCTCAAGTGTTGTCTACTTTTCGCTGTCACGTATTTCTGCAAGTTTGATGATTTCGTCTGTCCAGCAGGTTTTAGGGCGGCAACCAATGACTTCGTTTTTTTAACGATTGTAACATTAATGGTAGTAATTACCTACATAGTATTATTTGATATTATTTTTGTTTAATTTATAACTATGTGTACGACATTGATTTAATAATTTTAATTTTAATAAAACCATTAGTGTGGAATTACTAAATTGAACATTGCCGGTAATTTTTAATTTGTATTGAGGTGTAATGAAGGGAAGTAAATACTCTCCTATCATCTACGCTCTCTAGAGCACACTACTCTGGTGTCCTTCCTCGAACCCTTAAAATTGTAATTACTTAAAGCTCATAAAAACTAAAAACTATTTAAATTTACGATCGTGTGCCCGTTAATATAAATAAATAAAAGTTTACATTATTTTGCTGTCCTGGATGTTTCGGAACACCCGCTGTGCGCGTTCCTCCAAGCGAGAAGAGGACCTCGCCAGCCTTCTCCTTCTCCCTCCGTCCTCCCCTAAACCCCCCCACCCTTCCAGCGCGCCGCGCAGTCTCGTTCATATTTCGACCACCTATTTTGCGCAGCATCCCTGGGAACAGATCCCGCGCGTCCCGCAGCCGAAAAGCGCCAAGTCCCGCGGCTGCCGGGCGAAATTGCTCCCTAAAAGCGCCCCTGGCATTGTTTGGAAGGGAATTTGTCTGGACTGGTCCATACGGTAATGTTTCTGGTCCTCCGACCCGGCGTAGTACAGAATTGGGGTAACTCTGGGTGATTCTGCGTACTAGTGGAAGGACTGGGGTGCGGTCCGGACCGGTTCTCATCCGTCGTCTCCATTTCAGGCTAATGTCGCTTGTTCCTTCATCATGTTTGGAGAAATTTCATTTTTGTACCGAGGCCACTCCGACTTCCTTGTCCCGCGCTGTATTCGATGTGACAGGAAGGACCCCGCGATGGTAAGATCCTTTTTCATTTTATTTTCATCCCTTTGGTACCGAAATACGAAGACATTTTTGGAGAGGGGGTAAGTGAGAATTTATTTAAGAATAACTTATCAGATTTGCTGAATATATATTTGTTTTAAACATGTATACAAATGATTGCGTATTAAAAAATACTTTAAATATTAATTAAACTACGTTCTCAAAAACAATGGCGCATCTTCATCAATACTTAAAAAGCATAAAGAACTTCTCTGTTTTCTATATGCCATTATAAATATTCAGATAAAGAGTACTTTTTAACGACACGTACATTATGTTTTTATATTGATAATAATTTTATTAAATCTTAAAAATTACCCATTTATACAAAAAAAAAAACTTTGAATAATACACAAGAGTTTCCCAACTTACGGTTCGTGACCCCATTCTGTTTACATAATAAAATAAGGAGTGTCGTATCAAATAAATATATTTATTATATTCATTAACATAAAATATGGTAATGTTTTAATTTAAAGTTCTCTTAAATTAATTTTAAAAAACATATATTAATTGTGTAACACCTTTATATCGGACTAAAATAGATAAATATATTTTTAATGGTGAACTAATATCGTGCGTAACAGTTTACAACTCCAACGTCGCAGAGTAGTACCTATATATTTATATATAATAATACGTAGTTGTATATGGTATATGTAGCAACGTACGAAGATGTTTGTAGTAGTATGTACTGAATCTGTGTATGTACTGAATCTATGTATGTAATGAAGTTGTGTAATCCGTACTATAATTATCTTAGGAGGATTTCTACCACTTTGTTTGTAGTTTGTATATAGTAGATACGTACCTTCTTGCCTTTCATACAATCATATGGCAAATGTATTTAATTTGTTAAAGTATTACTATTAAATAATTGCTTATTAGATAGTTTTAATCTAACATCAGATTGATAGAATTACTGCAAAGGATTTTTTATTAAATTATCGAATTAATTATGCATAATAAAGACATTATATATAATTATGATACGTATCCGTTCGACATAAAGTCGATTTATTTTTAAAAACTACTTATTTCAATAGAATTAGTTTAAAATATATTTATGTGTTATAATTTTTAAAAAATGTTTTTTACACTTGCGGCACAACTCATAATGCATCTATAAAAATATTGTATTAGTATTACTACCCCTAAATTACTGCAATTAAATAATCCATTTCTCTTCTGCCTCGCTTATTTACACTTGAAAGCTTTTTACTCGCACCCTGATAATTCGTATTCCTTTATAAAACGAATGTGCTTGCATCCCTTACTTAGGGTTGGTTGTATTGTATTAGTAGTAATGTTCAAGTATATACCTATATGTATCTCGCTCCAGACAGGAATATAAGTATGGGTGTATATAAATATATTCGCATACAAAGGTGTTCCCACACACATGTCTACAATGTCAGTGGTTCTCGACTTTGACAAATTCGTGTATCCAGCTTGGATATCTTAAAACTATTATCAAAGCTTCTATTGAATAAAGGCATTATATCATACTCAATAAATTCAGAGATAATCAGCTGTATTGCTAATTATTTATACATATCTTAATATAGTTTATAGGTTTGATATGTACATAACCCACCAAAATACATTAAACTACCTATATATGTATTTATCATTATATAGCTCCACAAGTATAGGACATCAAAAATGCACATTACATCCGACTTACAATTTTTAATTCTTCTAAATCCGACGTAGGTGTTTACTACTTTTGATTCTTCCACTTACATACATACTAAACCTAACATATATTTTATTCTTTCACATCAGTATTCCTCCTTTCACAGGCTTATCAATATTTAATATTCTTGATCCTGAAACTTTAAAAACTTGTCAAACTTTATCATGACAAGTTTAGCATCGTTTATTTAAGGAACGTTTAACCCATCTCATCTATGAAGCATATCTCGATTACTAATTATATCCTTCACTCTTCCAGTCATTCTTCTCTCAACATCCGCCTTTCCATCCATAGTAATCATTCTTTCTAGATAAATAACTGACAACACGTACGTAGTATATTATTCTGTCAGCTGTTAATCTTTCTCAAATCCATCATACTATTTATATAACACAAATAACTTAAATAAATAATTTATTTCAATATACAATATATTGTATCAGAGGCTCTTCTAGTAAAATAAGAGATTGTGACTTTCAAAAAATACATATCATATTAAGATAATTTCTTTGACATTTAACGACGATGGTTCAAAGACAATTATTATCAGCTAGTTTTTAAAGTTAATCTTATGTAATGAAATTGACAAATCATATGAGGTAATTTATTTCGACTGTTAAGACATTTTTTTAAATAATTATTTTTATTAGGATCCACATGTTGAGAAACACTGAAATGGGGGTTGAGACCAGACAGACTATATAGATACTAGGATTGTAGTTATACGTACATACTATTACTATCTCTTCATTCAAAGGGATTATTTACATCTCCGCCAAACACACACTCATGTACATAGATTCTATCAGAATTTTACACCTATAGACTGTAAAATTAATTTGCGAATGGTAAAAATACAAATACTGTTCAATTCTTTTTACTATTTATTAATTAGGTGCATAGTATTCTATTATTAATGGTATATTACTAACTCTAAATATGACTTTTTAACATAAAATATGTTTTTCGGAGGCTGCCTGAGTAAAATGAAATTTCATTAAAAATGGCACGTTAAAAATTATGGAAAATTTTATAGGAGGTTCGCGGGTGTCTGTAATATACAAGAACGTTTTCGCGACCACTTAGAATCATTATAGACACCAACGAGGAAGTAATTTTTCCGCAAAATAATGAACACCATCAGAACTTGAAATAAAATTCAAACGATGATTGAAGAGACCGAAACAAAACACATTGATCCGTATACGAGGTGGCGTGAGATGAACCAACAAACATGTTACATGCAGGGATGGTATGATACATGTGTCTAAAACTTTTTCTACTTCTCTTTTAACATTGATGAAGTAACATATTTTAACATTGTTTATGATATTTGCATTCATGTGCATTATTATAATATGACGTGGGTGTAAATATGCCTACTGATCAAAGGGTTCAATCCCCGTTCACTAAAACCATAACTTAATCTTTGTAATTATTAAAGTTATGTTAATAAATTATCGCGTATATCAAAATAATTATACATATATAATTTAAATAAAAACACAATTAATTTTTTTTTTTATATTTATTTATTATATTATAATTATGTCTAATGACAATATGTTTGTTTCGTGTGAAAGATTATACATATCTTATATTATTTTTATGTAGCACCTACAATGGTATTCTGCATTCTAAATTTATATACATCATAATTTAAAATTTACATAAGAATTACCCTTCACTAATAAACATCACAATTTTTAATGTGCAAAACGTTCATCCACCACTACTGTAGGTATTTCATATTGTTAAAGTTGCGTGAGGATTCTCAAGTCATTAATATACATAATAATTTTAAAGTTGCTAAACTTTGTTGTCCATTAATATTTTATTTATTTATTTACTTATTTACATACACACATAAAATTACAATATTTTACAATGACTATTAATTACAGGTACAATTATATATTTTTGCAATTCGCCCTACTATGTGAACACCTGTCTCAGATCAGACTTTAAAATACATACATTTTTTTAAATTTACACTAGGATTGTCCTCCACTAATGTACATACATTATTATTTTATATTTATAAAAGAATTGTCTTTCGCTAATATACAAACATCATAATTAAAAATTTACCCAAAGATTTCCCTTCACTAATGTACACCATAATTTTAAATTTACACAAGGATTGCCCTCCACTAATACGAGTTTATACCATAATTTTAAATGCACACAAGGATTGTTCTTCACTAATATACCTCATAATTTTGAATTTACATAAAATTTGCTCTTCACTAATATGCATCATAACTTTAAATTTACACAAAAATTGTCCTCCACTAATATATCTTATAATTTTGAATTTACATAAGAATTGTCCTTCACTAATATTATATATGATACCTACATCATAATTTTTAAAAAGATGTAGTAAATTTATATTTATATATATTAATAGAAAATATTGTCTATTTTGACAAACAGGAAATACAATCATTTTTAGATACTTACATGAAATTTTTAAATACGTACTGATAACTAACGTTAGGTTAGGTTAGTTTTATCAAAATCATTAATTGCTATTTCTTTCTTTCTGTGTAACTCTCAACTTTTGTAGATATATAACTGACTATGTTTGCCATTAAAAGGCTTTTTAAAATTAGGTTTTTCGAATTATCATTTTCATAATTTTGAAGTTTAATCACCTTGGATGCAAACTAGAAGCGCAGCGGGCAGCAGGCAGCAGGGGTGTAATGTAGCAACCCCTGTCCCATCTGCTGGGGTCAATGCTCTATTAATGTGAAAAATTGGTTACAGTTTTGCCAACCGACCCAAACTAGATGAAATTCATAGGTAGATCTACCAGGGATGTCCAAAATATTAATTTTGTATCAAAACTTATTTTTATTTACAACGTACTTATTAATATCTAGAACATGTCTTAATGCTATATACAAAGCATTACCATTTGATTACGTTTTAATCTACTTGTTTGATAAAATAAGATAAAGAATATTAATTTAACCGATCATACAGATTATAAGAATGATGCTGAACTGATCGCAAAATCCAAAAGAATATTGAGTATTCGATCATATCTTAAAGCTTAAAACTATTAATCAGCAGATCATAATATAATATATATATATATATACACATCTTTATACAAGATCTAATGTACTGAAATATTAATAATGTATAAAAACTCAAAGTTTACGCGTAAATAGTGACTTTAAAATCATATACAATAATAAATACATAAATGTATATAGATATCCTATCTTTAAATGTTATTTTAATTATAATACTATTTTATTTTACACTGGTCTTATTTGCCATCTACCAGTTAGAATTAATTATACTAATTTTCCTTACAAGGTAAAACTGTCTTAAAATGATATAAAACATGTTCTTTAATACAGTACTAATTTCTACCGAATTATTTGTCATCGTTGGTATTGAAATATTAAAAAAAAAAACTTTTAATACTATTTAATTCCCAACCCTTATTGCTACATTGGCGCTTCCCTAAAGTTTCTTTGGGCAATTCTTTTCAAATTCTCTCTAAATTCTCCACTGAATAATGCCTACCCATAACAAAGAAAAGTCATAAATTTTACTGACAATCCGCTGTTCCGGTTACAAAAACGGTCCCAAACTTTGTGAAGAGACCCAGCCAGATCGTGTTCGGTAATACATAAAACATTTTTCGAAAGGACGTTATTTTATAAAATCATTTAATGAATCTGCGTAATTTATTGTGTATTCATCATAACGAAAGTTATTAATTTTTTTAATTAAACGATAAATAATATTAATACAGTTTTAAAGCGCATCATTCTTTTTACAAAATTTGACTCTCACAATGATAAAACAAATAAGATCAATCATCACACGCTCGTGAATGTTCACACAAACTGGTATTATATAATATTTATAATAATAATAATAATAATGTGTTAATTTCAGCATGATGAGGTTTTTATAAAATCGATTCGCCATAGAGATAATACATATTATATTATACATTAAAGTTACGAAATAAATATAATACTATGAAAAAGAAAACCAAGGAAAATATGAATAAATAAAAAATAAAAAAAAGTTAATAAAAAGTAAAAAGTTCACACATATATACACACAAAATTACATGTATAACTACTTCAGTCACGGCCATTATTGTATGTGTAGATGTTTTGTAGGCGTTGCCATTCTCTGGTCAGGGAACCAGCTTTCCATGAGAGCGCCGCTTGCACCAGAGAGTTGGTGCTGAGCTCCAGCCGCAGATTTACGCCCGCAACTCAAATAAAAACTAAAATAAAATTAAATAAATCATGTATTATTTATTATTACTTAAGTATATTAGGTCAGAATTTGTCCCACTGAATATATAATAAATGCTGTCAGATAATTAAAAGAGTTATGTCTTGCACTGAATTTTGGAAAGATTTTATATGTGATCAAAGGATAGATATTGGTTTAATGTGAGTAGTAATACCTAATAAATGAATTCGTGGAATGATAAATTCGAGAGAAATTCTGTTATATTCTACTATTCTAGTTAGAATAAAATTGATTCTGCTATATTTGTGAATAAGATAAATCAACCGATATTTGCAGTATGAATTAAAATATTTCTTAGAAAACAACACTTTTGTGTAAAATAATAAATTGTACAGTTTTCTGGGCTAATCTTCCGTGTATATCTGACCTTTCTGGCCGAAGTGGACGGCCGTGTAAACCTACGAACATTTTTAATTAACTGTATATATAATAGTAAATGGAATAGCAACAACGCAGAGTAGATAGATGCATGCGGTAGATTATACTTAATAATTATAGACCCAAATGAATAGTATATATATGCATATATTTGCATCGTATTAGCTAATTTATTCACATCAAAAAATGTCTTAAATCTGTGACCTTCTGCACGTAGTTGTTTGTTATAGACGTATTTGTACGTGCGTTGTTGTAGACGTAATTACAAATATTAAGTAGAATAATCACCATCGCTAGATATGGGCCTCCTCCAAGAATCAATTCTCTGTCTTCAGCCCTCCTCAGCCATCTGTTGAGATTGAGAATAGAACCTTCCTTCCATATCGTCCATCGTTTCTTCTTCAAATATCAACATTTGTTACCTATCTTGGTTCTATGGCGAATCTGTATGTTTACTATTAGATTCGAGCATAGGACTAACTATTGTTCTTTGGACAACTTTGGACAACGACGAGCTCCGTATGTAAGTACTGAAGGTACGCACTGGTTGTATACATTAGTTTCTAAAGATTGTGTATTTTGATTTTTAGGATAAACTAGCCTTCCAAACACTATGCAGCCTAGCTGAATGCGTCTACATATTTCGCCCTCTTGATTCTGTCTCCCTAGTTGTACTGTTTAATCTAAGTGTATATACACTCCTGTACAAACTCAATGTTGTTGTCTGATGTCTTTATTGGCTCTCTGTTACTTTTTTCATTTGCCATAATTATGATCATAACAAAATTCATTTTTATACATTTAGTAAATTTCGATACATCATTTTGAGGGTCTTCCCAGGTGCTTGCAATAATCACAATAACATCCACAAATCTGAGGTGTGTTGAATAATGCATGTATTAAATTATATTACGTGGAGCCATCGGCGGGCGGCATTTGTTTATGCTGTACCCGCAGGTAAACCCGATTATCAATAAACATCACGGCATTTAACATTTAAACTAAATCTGCGTTGAATTGTAAATCTTCTATGTCAGTACTGTAAAATGATTGATCTCCGGAATGTTTGACAGCGTTAATCGAGAACGTTTAATCCGTTTGAGCCATTGATTAATTAATATTAGTCCGCGGTAAATAACATAGTTTCTTCACCCGCTCTTACTCTAATACTCAAATGTCGGCAGGTTTTTCTTTGATTTCGGTTATTGATTGCATCGGCTCCGCTTTCAAATTATTCAATTTATCTTGCGATTGATTACTTCGTAGTACCTACCTGCTTACATACCTAACCGCAATTATAAATTAGTTTACTCAAATATTTATCGACGACCTTCTCGTGTCGTTCGCTATATCTGGAGATGATCGTACTTTTATTAATAATATATAAAAGCTGGTGGAAAAAAAAAGAATTCTTTTGAATTTGAATTACCTATTACAAAATCTTTTTTTCCGTTTAAAACTCCCAGGAAACGTTCAGATATATTAAAGTATTCCTATTTAACACGCTGACGAGCATTCTAGTAAGATGATAGCTGTGAATCTGATATAAAATTTAGCCTACCGAAATAACACTTCAACCCGCTCAAATAAAGGATGGAAAAAACCAAATTATCATCCAACCAGATAAAGTGTTTCCCTCGAATTTGTCCACGGCCCATACAAAGGGATGTGAAATGAAAATAGAAAGCAGGGGTTTTAAACTGACAATAGAACTACGAAAAAGAAAAATATTATTTAAATATTTTTGAATAAGGAGGGATGTATCAGGTATGTTATTTTATCCATTAGTGATATATTTTCAATTAACAAACTACAAAATAGCTTTTCGGGAAGGATTGCCTTGTACTTAAACATCTTCTTCTTCATTGTGTGCTCGATGCAGAGCGTCGTAGTCCTCTGACGTATCTGGAACATGGTACATAATACGTCTCCATCCCTCCCGGTCTTGAACTATATGATCGCAGCGTTTAAAGAGGTTCCTGTCAAATCTTTTATTTGATCTAGGAGATCGTCTTCTTGCTCGCTTCTCAACTGTCTCTGTGATGACGAGTTTCTCGATACTTTCGTCGTTTCTTCTGTCAACATTCCACAATATAATTCTCCTCCATATTATCGAAAGTCTTTCAGTAATAATTAACTTCTTCATATAATACTGTACCATATTTACTTTTTTTGCTTTCAATAAAATCATTTTAGTTTACTTGATATTTACTAAATCATTATTTACTTCATTAAATATTCGCACCACAATTCGTTCTCTCATCCTTTCAGCGTGCACGTCAGTTGCGGTTGGTATTCTCATGGGCAGATCTGACAATGACAATTGAATACTGATAGTAAAGGTCAGTACTAAACTTTCCTTATTTATTATATCTTCTAGAAATATATTATATTACTTGCATATCAATTGATATTTTTTTATACACTGTAAATAATTTATTTAATTATCTTTTACATATATTTTGTTATATCATTTGCTATAAATTTTAAGAATCTTAATTATTGCTACATATTTAACCCCGTTTAAATCGTATACACGTTATATTTAACAATTATTGTACACATTTTGTAATCATTACTTTACCTAGTATTTCACTTAATGAGTGTGATTTAGTCAAGAATATTAAGTACCGTCTCTGTAACATTTTCAAAATATGTCTTCTTCTTTTATCGTTTTATTATTTACTCTCAGTAAGAGTCGTAATCATAAATCCTGCAAATTCATGGCACTTATCACATTTATCCTATTCCGGTCCATGGCGTTTTCTCTGCAGTCTAGATGTGGATTCTGGATTGATATTCTTACGAGGTCAGTCGATCTTGACGACCTTCCATAAGTTCTAGTTCCTTCTATTCTCTCCCGAACCACGAATTTTACCATGTCTTCATGTCTAGTGACATGCCCAAGATCATTCTTTCAATTTAATCACAACATTTTAGTAAGTATTGTAATTAATTAGTCAAGACTGCCCGATTTTGAGAATAAATTTTAGTAAAATTAGTAATTTTTTTAGCACAAGCGCATCGGTTTATAGATTGAAATAATATTAAAGTAATTTATTTGCATGATCACATATTTATTGTTAATAATCTTATGCACAAAGTAACATATTTTGGTGAATTAATTTATACCATCAGTCAACAAGAAATGGAGTTTCGGATCTTCTTAAATATTTACAAAATTACTTTGGTGCAATATATTGCATAAATAATAAGAAAAAAAAACATTGTTTAAAACCACCATTTATTGATATATCAACATGTTTCAATTTTATTTTATTTTATTGAGTATAGGATTAATTATGTACTCTTGAATGAATTTGAGGTAGGTATCTATCCATTGACCCTATCAAATATCGAAAGAGTTAATGGATAGATATATCTTTATACACTACGTATGCCTCAGAAATATAATTGAAGAAGAAGGCAAAAAAGAAGACTTATACAAAAATACATCCACCAAATAGTCAGCAGAGCGAATGCAGATAACGGAAATAAAATTATATTAAATATACATATATGTGTTCTTATATATATATAGACCAATAAATGAAAAGACATGAAATAAAGTATACATATAGGAGAGGGATTTGGAACATTAGTTGCGGGACGAGGGGCATTCTACAAACGTTATCTGTATAAACATAAATCCGATGACATATTTATGCAATACTAAAAGTATTTACTATTCTAAAATTAAATCTTAGTGTAATCAAAACGTATTTTTTACATTAATGCATTTTATATTGTCAGCGATTAAGTTTTCGTTCCAATCGAGTCATATATTTTTTTTTAAATCGCGGAGCTATTTGATTGCGTAAGTGGTACTAAAGTGATCACGTATGTGACACCAAAATGCAAATATGAATCAAGGAATTTGCATTAGTTCATGTCGATATAATTGGCAGTCTGTGTATAAGAAGAATTATAATTAAATGTATAATCAAGGAAATTTATTTAATCTATTACAAGACATTTTAGGAGACCAGTAACTTTGTCCTATTTTCATAGCACACACGTTTAGCATAGTTTTAAAATAGTAAGAATATTGATGTATTCCATGTGCGTATCTCTATGTTTATGAAAAAAAGGGTTGTATGAGATTACTTTGTAAAAATGTAACTTAGGTAGGAGTACAAACACGGCACATTCATTGTCAAAAAGATAACTAAAATATGTAACGGTCACAAAAAAAATCATAAATATTTATAGTGACCATATTACACGTTCCGCAGCCCGGCATTTGCTCTCCCCTGGCCGGGGGGTTGGGGTCATAACGCCGAATAAAATGGCCCGATTTGGCGAGGTTCCTACGTAAACGTGTAGCCTGTCGGAGGTAGGAATGTGTCCTGAGAGTGTATTTAGCGCTCCTGCGAGCCGGGCAATGGCGGCGGCCCGTCTCTCATTAATGGCCGAACTGTAATCCGTATTCACTTGTTATTTTAATTAAAAGTATTCGTTTGTTTTTTGCGTATCGTCGCTTATTATTTATTATTGGGGGTGGAATGCTGTCACCAAAAAGCGTTTCTCGTAATAGTAATGGACTTTTTTCTGAACCCTGTGAACGAATTTGGTTAAAAAAAAAACTAATGATTTATTTATTACCATTATACTAGTTAGTTCATATGGAACAAACTACTTTAACTTTATATTTTAATAAGGTATAACACCTGTTTATTTTTGGTTGAAATTAGTTTGTCTTGCGTACTCAACAGTAGGTACTATTTAATTTTTAAATGTCAACATTATAGCAATATTTTATTACTATTACTACTTTTTATTATTATTACTTATTTTTAAATTATTTTATATGCAGGAATTTTTCTACTATTTTATGAATACATATTCATAATTTATTCATATAAGAGAAACGCTGTCAACATACGATGTGACTGATTATTATTATCATTGTTATTTTAATTCAATATAATTGTTTTAAATTCTAATTTAATATTGTTTTTGCGCTACCAGGATTCGAACCTGGATCTCTATTTCCAATCTGGGGAAGTACACTACCAATTTTGTTATAACACCAGTATTTTTCATGACAAATTTTCGAACCTATATATCACACTTTTTCAAATTAATACATCTATCGTTCCATTATTTTTTATTCCACAGATTTTTCGATAAAATTGATTTTATATGTATATATTTATAATTAATACATTAAAATAGTATTTAAAACATCACAGACCTATGTTCTGAATAATTACAACTTCACAATAAGAATGTGTTCTCCTTAACAATATAATTGTGTTTACCACAATAACCTGTCTACCTAATTAATTACAAAAACAATAAAAATATTATTTATTTTGGCGCATATCCGCACACTTTCATAGGATAGAATTGACAGTAGATTTTGCTTGTTTTATATTATCGCGCGACGCGGACAGCTGTACATTTTTTGCGACACAGATGGATGGTCGGACATAAAAAAATATATTATATACAATGTAACGTGTAACCATCATTAATATTATAACTTTTGAAAACTCTATTAAAAACACTATCCATTTTTTTTACTATATCTTATGTGTATATCAAATAACATATCAGCAATAAATTTTTTTTGAAAATAAAAAAAAAATTATGTTATATTTAAAAAATATATTATTGATATATGATATTCTTTAATATCAATTTATTTATATACATAAACTATGTACACCTTCACGCTACATAAAGCAGTAATGAGGATGAATATTGTTCTCACGAGTCAAATCTGAACATGGAATGTAATCTTCACAAAAAAATGACCAACCAGTTCACTAAACCACCCCTTCCCGACCTCGTTAGGTATTTAAACTGTCCTATTTTGAATGAAATTTCAATGGAAAGACCAAAATAAACAGTAATTCTCAATACATATTATGAAATATTTCCGATATCTCAACCCTTGATTTTATTGTAATTATTTAGCAATAAACAGTTTGACAAGAGATTTCCAATTTTAACAACCGGTTTGTGCGAACCGGTGCCAACCGGTGTTAATGAATATAATGTCAAAATGCGCAGAAATGCGTTTTATTCTGATCAATTCTGTATAACATGTGTCCAGAAGACCACAGAATCCTTATCTGTGTCTTGCCATTAGCCATTGTCTTGCCAGGGTTAAAGAAAGTAATTTAATAGCGAATTTACCGTAGCAATTAAATTTTTGCCACTGATGATTTCGCAAACATATCAGAGACGGACTTGAACTTGCGTTATTCCTTTATTAGAACAATTCACCATATATTATAATCTATCAAATTTTGTGTTAAGTTCTGATTTGCTAGAAAAATTAGACTTAAATCCCACCCCTTCATTCGATAATTGTCCAACCATAATAACATACTGAAGAATTGATGCTGTCAACAGATACCGCCATCAAATATGGTTGTTAGGAAAACACATTCTTATTGTGAAGTTGTAATTATTCAAAACATAGGTCTATGATATTTTAAATATGAACTAAATATATTAATTAGAATGATATACATATAAAATCAATTTTATAAAAAATATTGTTGTTGCGCCACCGGGATTCGAACCTGGATCTCTTTCCTAACCGGAGAAGGTGCATTATCCAACTTTGCTACAGCGACAATATTTTTAGCGACAATTTTCGAACCTATATGTTACCTTTTTGATATTAATACATTTAATCGTACAAAGGTATTTGAGATTATTTCTATTTATTTATTTATTATTGAGATTATTTAATTCATATTTAAAATATGGTTGATTGATATAAATTAGCACGATCAATATATGACAAAATATTCTCATTTAGTTATGCAAATATGACTCAAGCTAAAATTTTCTTGTAATTTGTAATTCAAAACTACACCCTTTCTGATAAAATATCCATGAATCGCGTTAGGCTTAGGGAGTAAGACAAAAAATAGATATTTGTACACGAAATACATATTTCAATATCCATACTATTTTCATACTAACCTAATCGCTTATCCTATAAAAATAGGATAAACTTGGTGGTCTTCCAAGGTGAGGTTCGTACCCCCACTACATTAAGCGAGTGCCTTACTGCTAAAATAAACAGCACGTGTGATAATATATAACAACATCGAAAGGGAGAATTCTAATCACCATTTTATAATTTATTTATTATATATTATACAAAACATTAACATAGGTTACAATAAATATAAGCTACATTAAAATAAGATGGTCATTAAACCTATTAAAATGCTCATGTGTTTAATGTAATGTGACAACCTATAGCCGTAGCCTATAGATACTACAGTAGGCACGAATTAAAGAGGTTGACCGAATAACGGTCCATGTGGGTTTTTTTAAACTTTAGAGGAGACACAATAAAAGTCATCGCTAAATTAGGAAATAAATTGCCCGGAAGTAACATAGACCGTTATTCCGTCAAGTTATTATGGCAGTGACATTGCATATGTCATTATTTTCAGGGAATATTATTCTTCATTATGACTAAATCATCCAGTGTCACTTAATGTGACGGTAATAGGTTTATTAAGACAAGAAAAATTAATACCATAGTTTAGAATGCAGCAGTTTCATACACAAAACTTTAACGAGCCGATGTATGAATGTTGTTCCCAGGTCCCAGGTTTCCGATTAACAATAAGTACACATATGATATATAAACTGCACTAACCTCTTTAATTTTGCTGTCTTTCTGGTCCAATGTGGTTGTTCTTTTTGCTGGGTTGTCTTCTTTAGATTTCGACCAACCGAATCGCGCATTGGTGGTTTATTTGCCCGGGATGTAATAAGAAAGACGCCTCGGTTACCGTCTTCTTAGCTTTCGAAAAAAGGCGGCAATACTCACCCACACACATACACACACACACGCACATATACATTATTATAAACCAGGAAACCCAATAGTGCCAATCGAAGTAACAAGGCACGTAAACAAATGTAATAATAAATAAAACAATGAACACAACTGCGACATAGACCGTTGTTCCAATTATGAAACTCACGATTCCAGCTGTGTAAAGTGGCACAGCAACGACATTTGTTGGTTTCTGTAGGAACTTACTTAAGGAACGTGTAGCGGAAGCTACATAGCATGTTATTCAGTCAAAAACCTAATTTCGCAAAAAATGTATCATAAACCGTTATTTGGCCGAACTCTTTAATTATGCATCGATAATGAATACAATTAATATGTGAACAAAGTACAGTGCATGAAAGCATAATATAATATATGTATACAAAAAATTATTATAAACAAATATTTAGCACTAACATAATATAACACAAATATAGTTTTAATTTGTCGTGTAAAAGTTTTTTATAGTTAATAATGAATAATTGTACAATATGTCCAACTCATTTACACCCTAATTATGATGTCATTTTAAATGATTACACTTTTCTTATCATGTACAGGAATGTCATTTTTTTTTAAATTGAACATAATATTCTTATAGACTGGAAACAAAATTATTGTAATGAGAACTCTCGGAATAAAATAAATGTATTTTATTTTTAGTTAAATAGAAATCTGAGAAAAGTTATAATTGGTTTAGGTTCTTTAATGCTAACCCAAGTTAATTCTAACAAAAACAGAAGTTAATAAAGGCATCTCATTACGCATATCGAAACTTTCCATTTTCCTTTCGTGAGACTTTTCTCTGACCCCATCTTCCTCGTTCCTGGCTCGGAAACTATCTTGATTCGATTCTAAAGTACCAGCTGTAATGAAATTTTCTTCGATGGGGGATATACATAGTTTTACATAATATTAAAACTTTACGATTACGATAGATAGAATATAAAATTACATGTGAAAGAGAGAGACAGAATATATATATATATAGTTAAATAGAACATCAAGGCATGGAAAAATACAGTGTTGATGGATATTAAATTAATTTTAAAGAAAACATACCTAATATGGGGCTGATGGATAAATTTATTTGATTATTAAGAATTGGCTCTACATTGATATAATTGATATTTATATTAAATCGTATAATACTATTTTTTTAAATATATATGGCTAATAATAATTCTGATTATAAACATTAAAGCATCTCCCCAAATTTCTTCAAAAGTTAGTGTTAGTGTAGTTCACAAAAAGTATACAAATTTTTTCCAAGTATTTAATGATCTTGACCCAGGACCAAAACAATTAATACATCACTATGTGCCATACACGCGTTTGGATATTCATTACAAAATATTTTAGAGGTTCGGTACCCAATAAGTTATATTTTTATATATTAATATTAATAAGGTATATTTTTAATATTTTGTTGATAATGTGAAAATCACTCCAGCCAAATCCAAACCTTTCAGCGCGTGAAAAATAAACTTGAAAATATAATATTTTCACTGCAATGATTATTGAAAGGGTATATTTTTTGAGCATTTGACTAAATAGTTAATAAAAAACACACATTTTCATATTCTTTTCAGAAAACATTTTTTTTCCTTTTGATATTTAAAAATATCTTGAAAGTAATTATTTGTATATTTAAATGTGCTTGTCATGACCACAACTGTGAGAATACAAATTTTAGCCAAATAACTATAGTTTTTTATGTAACTATTTATTTTAATTACTCCTTAATTCTTCCTATATGTACGAGTAGATACGTGTATTCATATCCATAACGTTATAAAATAATATTACTTAATTCATGGTACAAAAAAATGTATACAGTTGGAATATTCTCAAATACAATAAATTTTTTCACTTTGGTATCCACCATACGACCTCTGCGTCCATTGCTACTCACAAATTGTTGTTTTCGGTGCCAAGTTTGTCGGTAAGAAAGTTTTGCAATTCTTAGGTCGTGCACCTTAACACTTTTTAACTTTGCGAATGACCCCTCTGACGTAACATAAACTTTATTCTGTTCAACAAGTTTTTCCTATCTGTAACTCTAAGTAGGTACTTGTGTATACGTTCTAGAATTTAGATTTAAATCAAATACATTATAGAAGTATTTCAATTGAGAATATTAACAATGTGAGTGTTTAGATAAAGCACACTCTGAAAACACATTACTAGCTTTTAGTGATATTTCCTATATTATTATTTTTTACAAATAATAATATAGGAAATTTACTCATAAATTCTAAAGACAAAGATGATAAATTTAACAATTCTGGTGTCTATATACTTAGTTGCAAAGATTGTGCTGCATTTTATATTGATAAAACGGGTAGAAATTTTAATATAAGAGTAAAGGAGCATTTGAGATGTTTGATCAGTAGTGGGTTTTCAGAATTTTCTAATCATTTGATAGAAAATGGTCATGGTTTTGATAAAAAATTGGGATTGTCAATTTTGCATATAAACGGTGTTGGTCACAAATTAAATAATTTGGAATCGTTGGAGATAAATAAAGCGTGTAAAACTAATCAAAAAATTATAAACAACCAACTAAATTTAACTACGAGTCCCATTCTAAAAAAATTTCCTAAAAATTATTCGAGTAAATTTGTATTAAGTAACAATTTGAGTTAGGTACTAAATTTATTTAATTTAAATAATTATTGTTCTGGTAAAGAAACAACAACATATGTTTTTAGTTAGTATTGACATCCTGAAGAAGAAAATGGTATTTTTCGAAACCGGTGGATGTATTTAAACTCAATAAGTGGTTAATGAAACAAAGTTAAAAAATAAAAATAATTTTTATTATTACATTATTCATACTATAAATAGTTTTTTTTTTACGTAGCACTTGAATGCAATCAACATGTTATAAGTGAAGTCGAGCAGATTAAAAATTCGCCGACTTGAGCAGAAACTTTTTCTACTCAGGGCTCGCTACGCAGTAAGTAAATGCTCACAATTTAATAAGCTCGTGGAACTCCCATGATTAAATCACAAATGTTCCCCCATCGCTCGCTAGAGAGAGAAAAGCATTGTTGGTTCAGAACCAAGATTAATGACGTCGCCTTTTCTAATTTTGCTTTTAGCTGGCAGCGGAGCATATCGTTCCCATGTCGAGTAGGGGGTTGTTAAACTTTAGAAGGCACCCCTAATCCGGATTCTATTTGTGGGATATTGATTTTGGAAAAACACATTTGTTTACTTTGACTTAAAACGGGTAGAGTATTCAATATGCTGTGAGAAAAACATGTATCTTGCATTTCATCATTAGATTTAGATCTGAAATGTTTTGAGACTCCATTTTGTGGATTTTCATCGTAATCTACCGCCCGGAGCCTTTGGACGAAACGTCTCCATCTAAAGTAAAACCTCATTACAGTTCGTTTTATCAGATTGAGGCTTCACAAGTATTATCCAGATTGGAATACTTATACCTGGACTGCGTTGACGGTTCACAAATTTATTTTACGGTAGATTACTAATTTTTAAGAATTCTAAACGGAACAAAATAATATATTCAAAAAGTATAATATTAACTATTTATTTTACTTTGTTTCAGTGCAATATAGGTGGCGACAGATATATGGAGTACATTCCATAAAAACTAACAGGATTTGGTAAACTTAAAGGATTTTTATGTAATATGTATTTTATTAATTAATATTCAATAATACAATATTATGTCAAGTAAGGTATTATAAGTGAGTATAATCAAAAATTTATATGAATTAATTTTATTTTTCATTAACCTCCTAGTGATCAATGTCTTGTGATCTATCTGCGAGTGTATACTAACCTAAACTGGCCTAATAGGAAGCTCATTTATATAAATATCACCGATGGAAGACCATGCAGCTAAATCCACCGTTTATGTCTCCTAGATACTGAACTACCATATCCGAAGGATCTTGGACTTTGGGATGACAAATGTATTATTGTGGGTTGCTTACATCGCAACAACAAAATAAACATTTGTATTATTCAAATAATATACTATTATATATTTACAAATTGCATTTTTTTAATGTATAAAATATTTTTGATAGCTGAACTATAATTACATTTTAAAAAGATATCATAAAATAATTTAAAACGTTCAATACCTTACATGTAGTCTGCATGCTAAAAGAGCTAAAATAATATATAAAGAATAGGAGAACATATTTTTATTGTGAAGTTGATTTTTCAGAACATAGATCTACAAAGAATATTTAAAAGATGGCTTTCAAATAATGGAACGACAGGTGAATTAATTTAAAAGTGCAACATATAAGCTCGAAAATTTGTCGTCAACTTACTATGTTGGTGTAGCACAATCGGTTAATGCATTTCTCCGGATAAGAAGAGATCCAGGTTCGAATCCCGGTAGCAACAACAATATTTTTTCGTTAGATTGATAATTTATATATATCTTTCTAATTAATACATTTAATTAGTATTTAAAATAATTATATTATTTATAAATCAAATAGAATTTAGTAACCTTTGCTTAGACTGAAACCTGTCGACACAATCACAGCTTGGATATACATACATATATAATATATACAGGGGTATGCACTGCATACAAGCAAAAAAGGTGTGCATTACTAAAGATGCTGGACAATAAAAATAATTTTTTATCTTATGAAAAGACCCTATAAAATTCTTGCCGTTATTACCCGGATTAGCGTAACCCATGGCTATATTTTTGTCTAGCCGTCAACAGTATGAATAATTACGACTCATTTGTAGTCAACTTTATTGTCATTCGTCTCCGCATTTTGCTAGAACGCACGCGTCGGCCGCGTCTAACTTGTTTGTTCAATCTCTATGAGAAACGTACTAAACTATATATTTTCTTACTCAACCTATTGGGCGTCTTTAAGACTGCCAAAATTTACTTTTTATTCAAACAATTTGTGCATAATTCGAAAGGGATTAACCCATACTGAAAACACCGAGTAAAAACACTGATACATATTTGCTTCGCTGACAAAACTCTTTTCCACAGTGTATTTCAACGGACAATTTATTATCTGTCAATCTGCGAAATGTGAGAGAGTGTAATACGTATTCAAGTTGATTATTACTTTTAGTTAATACATCAGTACGTACAGACATATATTTTAATTAATAGTATCAATTCAATCTGTTTCTGTTTTAATGAATTAGTTTTTAGTTAGCGCTTTCAGTGACGAAACAGCCGAAAAGAAAAAGCAATGTCGCTGATGTTAAAATACATTTCAATCGCGTTTTCAGAGAAATCGCAGATAATATTTTAAGCGAATTTAGATAACGGTATGGAGCAATAAAAGAACTTATTTTTTTCGAATTAATGAATTCTAAATTATTTTCTACATTTAAGAATTATTAATTTCCAATACAATTGTTTTCAAAATTAAAATAATTTTATACACATTTTTTCGATTTTGATGAATAAAAAAAATTATATAGTTCACTAAAACGAATTCATACTTATTTACGGAATATTCAAAATCAGAGACGAATTTCGGATCTTCCAATAATTGCTATTGAAAAAGAATTGCTTTTAGAATTAAAAAGATCGGGAACTTTTTCTAACGATGGTATCGGTGAATTTACGAAAAAACAGAGACGGATTGAATTGGAATACAAATAATTATCTTAAGTATTAAACATTACAGTCACACTCTGCAGCTGATGACTAGCCCCGGATATTCATTCATATAGCTGGATGCCATTTATAATATTCACTTTTGAGATATCTGACGCAGCTAAAACAGTTCTCTTCTGCTCTAAAAACCTATACCCATACTAAATATCAGTGGCGTGCAGTAGGTATAGATTTAGGTTATGCTGTTACCAATGATATTATACAATCGTATATAATACATGTAATACAATATATGTACTTTTGTTTAATCAACCTCCTTGGACAAAACAAATCCGTCGTTTATACGACCCTATCATTATTTATTTATAATTTTAGAGTACTGTTAATAGTATTTTTAAAGTTTAAGTTTTAACGTAAAATAATACTTTCTTACCCGTATAAAAAATGTATGGACATTTTTCAGGACACTTTCTATGACTGAACATGATTCATTTATTGTTTGAAAAAACTTCACGTAATAACTAAAGGAAATAATTATTGTCATTAAAGGTTAACGTAGGAAATAGTTATGCCAATTGCTTTTTGTTTTTCTCAAATCAAAAACCACTCCATGCACCAAATTTAAAGAACAATCATGAAATCAACAGGCTAAAAACAGTAAGATAGTAAAATTTGCGAATTAGTAAAAGAGGATGTAGACACTTCAATGATTTGCACGCAGTTGTAACCCTTTCTAATGTTATTATGTTAATAAACAGCATAAGTAACGACTCCATACAAAACGGATCAACCGAAAGGAATTTTCAATTCAGTAAATAGCCATTTATATGACTTGAGTAATTCACTAGCTTAAAGACAGAACTGAGTAATGTAAATAGTACGATGCTGCGAATAAAAAAAGAGCGCCATGGGTAGATTTTAGAACTAAGCAATTAAAGTCTCTACTGGTACACAGATAGCACTAATTGCAAAATAATGTTTTCGTTAATGTTAATCTAATTTTTTAATTTATATTTAATTATTATTATTAATGTCGCTGTATGTGATGAACTTTGATTACAGAATTGTGTACTACTCTACTAAGATATACAAACTTAGTGAATGATTCACATTTGTATTTACAATGAATGGTACATTTTCGTTGTTGATACGGTTGAGTTTTTTTAAATTTATGTACATATTTTTCCCTGGATGATTCCTGAATAAATGATAAGATTTCAATATAACTATATGTACTTACACAATTAACAGTCTAGGATTTTTATAATGTAAATAAAATGCTTTTAAAAGCAAACTATATTAGAAAACAGAGATGATAATGTTTTTTTATATTAATTTATTTATTTATTAATCTGATATAAGTATAATACAATAAAAATATATCATATTACACTTCTATTGAAACCATATGCTTGTGCAGAGAAGTGGAGAATTAATAACACTGTAGCCCGGGATGCGCCATGGCAGCCTCGAGAAAATCTTTTCATTCCTCTCTGCTCTTTACCTTGGTACGTCAGTTGAAGCCCATACTAGAGTTTGTATATAGGTCTCTTTGGATTCCGTCAGGCTCGTGGTCTACGAATACTCCATCTCCCCTCTGTTTTTTAGAATATCAGGTACGTGCATGGTGAAAACTCTTCCGTCCGAGACAGATGCCCTGTTCTTTCAGAGAGTCGACAGAATTCAGAGTCCAGGTATGTATTGGCCCATGTTATGACGAATTTTGGTTTTGCATAGATTTTATAACATACTTCCAAATAATACTTTAAATCTTTTAATGCCCTTGACCATAGACCGTAAATCTAGGAACTCTTGAACATTTTCAATATACCATATATAATCAACTATACGTTAGTCTGATTGAGATCCCGCTATCACTCACACATGAATAAACTTGGTTGCACATTGATCTTGGACCCATCTGAACCACTGCTCGCTGGACAGCATCGATAAAAAAATTTCGATAGATGATAAATATCGTCGCTGTAATATAGTTGGGTAATGCACCTTCCCCGGTTTGGAAAGAGATCCAGGTTCGAATCCCGGTGGCGCAACAACAATATTTTTCGATAAAATTTAATTTATATGTATATCTTTCTAATTAATATATTTAATTCATATTTAATATGATAACCGTTTACGTCCTCTGCATATGCCAATTTATTAATAGACAGCAAATATATATGAAAAGTAATGATATCGAATTTTTTAGGTCCAATTCGTGCGCACGCTGAGATGAAAAACATTCGACATAAAAGTTGGCACATCCGTGATCTACCCTGTAGATCCGGGCTTTTGTAGTTTGTCTTTGGATGTCAGAAGCTCGTCTCTACAGGTATCTCACGGATGGAAGACCACGCGGCAGGAACTGGTGACTTCTTCTGCTCCCCCGTCCCCCCAATCCACGAGCTCTTAAATTCTGGACTATCAGAAGGGACTTGGACTTCGAGACGGCACGTGTATCCTTTTACTGATTTTTTTGGGTGGTTTATATCACGTGGAAGAACGGTGTATAAATGAGCTGAGAAATTGATGAAATAAATGACCAGAGTGTATTTTTAATTAATTACTTTAGTACCTGCAAATATGTTATAATATGAAATAATACCACTAAAAAACGAATGATATTTTTATACGTGTCAGTAAAGATTCAAAATTTGTACCGTACCATTCGAACCTGCTTACCTAGTATGATTCAAATAGTACAAATGCATTTTTTTTTTAAATGTTTAAAGTATATAAAGTTGCGATACGTTCATCTGCATCAAAAATATATTGAAGACAAGATTGTTAATTATGTTATGTATATTATTATTTTTCATACCTTGTTTATTTTTTCATTTGATTTGTTTGCAATGTATATTTGATTTTATTTATTATTTATATGTACTAAAAAATTATATGAAAAGAGTATTTGTACCGTAAATAAATATATATTAATAAATAAACAAATGATGACTAGATTCATCGTCCGTTACATTAAAATAAATAAATTGGTTTTAATTTATTTTTTAAAAACTGTGTGTACACTTTATTTAGAGAATTTTTAATAAGGTTACGCTACTGATTTTATATATAGGCTAGATTGGCAGTCGTATTTTATTTATTTAAAATATTTTATAAATACTTTCAGTAATAGAAGGTAAAAATGTCTACGTATTTTAGATGATTATTGTATATTCCTCAGTCATTATTCTCACTCAAATAGGCTTTATTTTTCTTCACTATACATTATTAATAAAATATGATAATATAAAATGATAATATAAACTATCGTGATTATAGGAACCAAAAAATGCAAAATTAATATTGTCTGAATTTATTATTTCTCTGTGATTATATTACTGACAAATTAAGGAAGAAATTTAATGCATTTAAAAATACAGATATTTTCTTCTCATGTAGGACATTTAACTGTAATACCTATATTCTTACAACGAAGTGTCAAAAATGCACGTGGTTTTGCAAAAAACCAACAAATTAAATGCAACATTAATACTTGTAAATTAAATACGATAAATATATAAATAACTGGCTCAATGTAAAGACATTTCTCAAAATTTAAGATATTACATGGTGTGCACACTATACAATCATAAAAGCTGTGCATAACAATAATTTCTGTAAAATAAATCTAAACTAAATGTTTTTTTAAAATATATTATGTATCAAGTGTGTAGATTCACGCGCAAATAATTCATAGTTCTCAAATGATAGTGTTAACTAGAACCATCTAGCGGAAGAATTGAGAAATGACAAATAAAGCTGCGCATGTATTTCGGATAATGTTTGCATCATATGTATTGCATTGCAAAAAAACGTCGCAACTATGTATTTGAAGAGGACTTGATGTATGATTAAACCTAATGATATTAATATAAAATATTTTTTAGCCCTTCACTTAATAACTTATATATATATATATATATATACAGTGGAACCTCTATATTCGTCAGCCCCTATCTGGTTCGATATTCGTCACATTTTGATAACAAACAAATGTTTCCATAATCGTTAATATTTTCTATACTTGTCACTTCCACCGCCCGGTAATGCTGTCTAACTGGGCCAAAACTCAGAATATGGTCGAAAAGTGGCACCCAAATATTGCCATAGTCAACCAAAACATAAAAATGGATTTAATGGTAATGTGATTGACTACTTCATGAAGGTTTTAAAAAAGCAGGCAACATTGGGTAAGTTCTTTGTTAAATCGAGTGCTACTGAATTATCGGCAAACGAAAACCATCACCTGAATTAGAGTTAACTAATGTTCAAATTGTCTCCTCTAAAATATTAGTAACATTCCTCTTCTTCTCCCGTCATATCTCCTCAGTACAATAAAGGCAAAGTTATGACATAAAATGTATTCATTTGTGTACTATTTTTAAATAATAATAATAATAATATAATAATAATAATAATAACGGATAATTTGTGTAGCGCCATTTTCGTAAAAACTTTCACCTCAATGGCGCTTTACTCATAAACTGTTTATAGTTCTACGATTATTTTTGTTTTTTAAAAATAAAAATTGTTATTTTCACTTATGTAAATGACTTTTTGAAAAGGTGCGTTTTTAGTTTTTTCTTAAATAAAGTCTCTGATGCACTGTTTCTTATGACGGAGGGCAAAGAGTTCCACGCTTTTGGGCCTGCCACCGCAAATGCCCGTTCGCTAAATTTAGACTTCTGGCAACGGTTGGTCGGTTCTACAACCCTTCCTGCAGCTGAAGTAGAGACTGACCTGAGAGTTTGACGTCTACCATTCAAATTGTCTGGGATACAACATTCTTAAAGATATAGTGGCGCCATGTTGTGTGTCGCCTTGTACAACAACCAGCATAATTTAAATTCAACTCTTTCGGGGAATCAGAGACAATGTAGCTGATGTAAAATGGATGTTATATGAGAGAATTTGGAAACTCCATATATTATCCGTGCAGCCGCCTTTAGAATAAATTGTAACCTATCCAGCTGAAGGCCAGCAACATAGATGTTTTTGGGGGCTGGGAACCAAATTATTGAATTTCAGTTATTTGTTATGGGAAAAACTGTTTTTCAGATTATATTCTATATTCGTCAGGCCCTTGGTAACGGATTAAAAACGAATATAGAGTGTATTTTTTTCAGATGAACACAACTCATAACGACAAGCACATCATTATTTTTCAGCATCATAACGTATGTTCATGTCTAGCGCACGCCACTGATATACATACTCATATTATTATTGTATATACGTCCAATCTTCCTTCTAAACAACGCGCGTGTACGCGCACACGATTTCCTAACATAACTCTCGAAAAACATATAGCACGCACACAAATTTTAATAAGACTTCATATTTGTAGGTACATATATATAAAAAAATTATTTCGCACTAGTCATCCAAAAGTTAGAAGGAGCATTGTTTACATTTTATCTTTTGTATTTTTGAGCCGAAATTTTCAATAATTTATTGGAAAGGTGACTTTTTAAAAAGATGCAAATTAAATATAAAATTCACAATTTTTTATCTATTGATTGAACCATAATGTATACTTAAAGTAAAGAGTAAATTATTTCTTAATTTAAACTTAAACAAGTGTAGATAGAATGTCCATTACGCACTTAGTTAATGTATATTTTTAAACCTAATGATCTAATGGTCTAGGGTTCGAGCCATATCCAGGAGACCAGCAAGTTAGTCCTATTTTCATAGCACGATCGTATGGCTTAGTTTCAAAATAGTAAGAATATTGATGTAACTAACGCGTATTCTGAATACACATCGCAATTTATATATAAATAAAAAAATGTAATATTAAAATAATGAGTGTCCTCGGGACTAAGAAAAAAATGTATATATTTCATACATTACCACTAATCTCAATTATTAAACACAATATTGAGATACAAAAACTGTTAGACTCTAAATGTTGATCACATCATATAATTTACAATTTTACTCCAAATGATTAATAAATCACCATCCCATGAAGTGCGATTTACTGAAAAAGAGAATGAGGGTATGGTCCCAAATATTGTAACACTATGAGTGATAGGTTTCAGTTAGTAAGCATATTATTACAAATTTGGGACCTTTCCAGCGTAACTATTTCATACAGCTAATAAGGTAAGTACTTCATTGTGAGAGACGGAGTTCTTCAAAAATGGGATTATCATTGATTCGTTGACTAGTGATGAGATTTCAATCTCTTGTCACCGATATCTCAAGTGCCAAAATCGAATGTTAAGAATGAGATCCCGATGAGCGGGTAGCTGTAGAAGATGAACAGCATTTATTGTTTTTTTTTTGTATATAAGTATGTAAAAGTTTATATATATTTTATTCATCGATGAAAAGTATCCATCCTGAAAACTGCAGAAAATATTAAAATTTGCAATAAAAAAACATGATTTATTGAAGCGATTTATTATTTTTCCTATACAGTTAAATGTTATAAGGGTGACAACTAAAATATATGTACTAAATGTATCACAATACATATCGTTTAGAAAAGGAAAGTATCTATATAAAAAGTATATAATTCTCGGTATTTATATACAACAATTTTATTAATACCTTTCAAAAGCAAACTATATTATATAAGCATGCATATATTGAATAAAAAAAGAATTATTGCACTGTGGACGTTAATTTTTTTTTAAAATAACTTACTAAACTTTTCGCATCTAACCTAAATAGGTACCTACTTCCCGTTTATTAAATAATAATTTAATTCGATACCAAATTGGTACGGTACCTACCAACTATTCTGTATAAATTTGAAAATATGACTTGTTTTCTGTGATTAACGGGTTTTCATAAAAACTAATAATGTATTGATTAAACTTAATTGCGAAAATTATTATAAACTGGATCCACCAAGCTTAGCTTATAATCTATCTGCTGCTGTACCTACTTATATTTATTACTTTAAAACACAAAACGAACACATCATTTTTAATAGAGAAAAGATATAATAGATAAATTCAATGATCAACTATGTACCCAAGTAAAAATGTATATATTTAAATAAAATATACGGGAAGTACAGAATAGAATGCAAGAACCAAACAAAAAAAAATGTTTGTAATAAAATAATGTCATATTAATCATTTTGTTAAATATTTTACAAAATAATTTCAAATATAATTTATGTAAAGAAGAATCCAATTCGATTATTTTGATTTACCGTTGTACTAAGTATGTATGTAAGTCAAAATCAAAAAAAGGAGAGAAAATAATATTTTTATTTTACATTTATTTGTCGAGTACATATTATAAATAAAATATCGTCCAATCAAAATGTAATTTCTTAATTTATAAGATCAAATACGAGTTTTCTAGATAAATATCATATAATATTTTATTAAAATATTTTACCGACAATTTGCACCAACATCAAAAATGTACCTGTTATAACCTAAAAAATACTGCGCCATCTCTTGAAATCGAGAAAAAGTTATATGTTGGAAAAATTGTTGTACTATCTACTGGAACATAGATGACACTAATAGCTCTGAATAATCCTAGATATTACAATTATCTGCAATATTTTAATTAATTACACGTACTCAACTTAAGACTTTATTTTAGTACGTGTTATTAAATACATTGCACTCTATTAATTCTATTATCAGAAATAAGTGAGATGGAAAAGCGAGAGTTAGTATTCTTTGCAAAATATGTGTAATATCGACGTAAAAACCAACCAAGATTTTGAAAATAAAAAATTAAATAAGCAATACCTTGTATGTAAATTAATTGAAATTCTTTAAAAATCACTTTAAATGTTTATTTTGTGAATAAAATTACTCTTTTTTTTATATCCGTAAGCGCCAACCTAAGCATTTTAATTAATATTCTAACCGACAACAGATGTCACAACATTCAAAGACGATAATAAAAAATGTTTGTTATTGTTAAAATTTTACGTTTTTGTTTATTTAAAAGTAAAAATATGCATGCAGTAAATATATTTATGTGTATTATTAACTGATAATAATTACTATCCTGTTTGAAGCCTTAACAATCGACGTGCTTTATATAAGACGATATATGAATGTAGATGAGGCGAGAATTGTGTCAGAACAGAAGGGTGTGGCGCTCTATCCTCTCTCTACCTACCCCCGTGGGAAACGTTAGGTTACTACCATAACCATCACACAGTTTCTCCATAGGTGTAAGCAGGCAGGATTATTCGCAACACTCTGCTGTCCTGGCGTATCACTCTTGCTCCGTTCATACATCATCTCATGCACGCATTAACCATTTAATTATGTATCTTTCCTAGTCAGCGTCCATTGCCGAGGAGAACAGAACGCCTGAAGACTCCACTATTTCTTTGTTCCATAGTCTTGGCGATCTTAAATGGCTTCGTCATTATCGCTCACTCGACGGAAAATATATGTATGTTGCTTTTTTTAAACATATATCATTGTAATTGTGCACACCAGGTAGGTAGGTACTCGCACAAGCCAGCGGGATCAGTTAGATCAAGTGAAGGACCAAGTCCAAGGCGGATTGACAGCCTCAAAAAAGACCTGCAAGAGGCGAAACAAACATCCAACAAATTGGGGTTATATTCAATAATAGCTACATAATAATTACAATATACCTACTATTATGCGGGACCACCAGTGGCGCAACTAAAAAATTTTGCCCGAATGTAGATGCAAAATGAAATGTTCGCATTTAATGAAAAAAATGTGTTTTTAGGCATTTGAATGTACTCTTAATTGAAAGCAAATCATTGCTTCACTATTCGGCGATTTTCGCTTTGCGGCTACCAATGTTTCCTCTAATTTTGGATCATGGTGTGCCTATAAAACAAAACATTTGGGACCAATGCTATTATTTGTGCACTGGGGGAGAAAATAAGAAAAACATTACCATACCAGTGTGAGGCTACTGGTAGGGCCTGGGTTGATCACATTGCTAATGAACATGTAATAAGATGCATGCATAAGTCAAGAGAACTGATACCAACTATCGAGAAAAGCTGCATACTGTAGTCACATTCTCCGCAATGAAAAATGTGGGGCGTAGGTAGAAAAAGATTATCTGTGTAACCTGATAGAGTGATTTAATGCCAAACCGTGTGCGCGCGCACACTTTTATGAAATGCATACAAGACACCGGAAAGAATTCATAACATATATATGTAGATATTTAACATGGTCGGAAATAATAACTTCAATGTGAAATTTATCAAACGGTAGAGTGCAGACAAAGTTGAAAGATTTAAATTGAAAGCATTTTTAAAGAGCGTAAATAGCAATGATTTCAAGACGCAGAGACAACCGATTGACAAAAAAAAACTTTAATTCTATCCAAGAGACAAAAAAAGACCTAGAGAACGTCAAAAGTCTCGGTGGATTTACAAAATAATCAGAGCGGAGGGAAGTAACATGGCATAGATTAGCAGAGAACCGAAGAGAGTGGCTGACTCATAGGAAGTCAATGACTGAAAATGATGATGAAATTATGAAAAATTTTATGAAAAAACATTTTATTGTGAAATTACATACATCGTTTTTATTCTAACCAATTAAATAAATCAATCGGAAAGATACACAGAAAAAATAAGACAGCACATGTCGTCTAAAATTTGACGTCAACGGGTCTTAATGGCAACGAATTATAATATATTAACATGCATAAGGAAATGCATTAACCGATTACGCTACACCGGCACATTGAGTTGACGACAAATTTTCGAACTTGTATGTTGCACTTTCAAATTGATACATCTGTCGTTCCATTGTTTGAAAGACATCTTCTTTATAGGATATTTCCCGGATAGGAAGAGATCCAGGTTCGAATCCCGGTAGCAACAACAATACTTTTTCGATAAATGGATTTTATATGTGTATCTTTCTAATTAATACATTTAATTTGTATTTAAAATATCACAGACCTATGTTCTGTAAAATTGCAACTTCACAATAAGAATGTGTTTTCCTTAAAATCATCTAATTTGTTTAATTTTTTTTTCACTTTTAAAACTATGGGAGGGGGGTGAATTGATAGCTTTATTTTAGCGAATTGATGATTATATTGGGAGACATCACTGGTCTTAACCTAAGGCAAATTTTTTTAAACTACCTTACCATAGACCGGTAAATGAATAGACATGAAATAAAGTGTACATATAGGAGAGAGGTTTGTAATATTGTTGCGGGACGAGGCGCATTCTACACACATTATTGGTGGAAACATAAATCCGATAGTTTATGACACATTTATGCAACAGTAAATGTATTGTAAATCTTTGTGTAAACAAGACGTAATTTTTACATTAATGCATATTATATTGTCAGCGTTTAAATTTTCGTTCCAATTGAGTCATATTTTTAAAAAAAGTCGCCGAGCTATTTGATTGCGTAAGTGGTACCATAGTGATTACGTCTGTACTCCCTTACATACATATTATACATCCAACGACAAATTTGTACACGACCTGCATGGATGTATTATACCTTCACGTTGGCAAATCGAACTTAAAAAGACACTTTGGAGTAAAAAGTTGGGCATAACGGATAGGAAGCGTGACTCGCCGGTTATTGAGGTCCCATGAATTATGGTTGCATGGGAGTCCTGGCACCGCCACCATGGAAAACAGTTGCCGGCAATAGTGCCGCGTCACGACACCTTGCGGAACCCCGGGTATCGGTACAAATATGCTTACGGCGCAAACGGCCCGGCGCGCGGCGTCTGCGATCGGCGGCGTCACGTGCTCCGCGTACGGTATGGCGTTGTACTACATTATTGTATAGAAAAAACTACACTCATTTATTGATAGTAATAATAATAGTAATATGTTTATTAATTATCAACGTCGTGGGTTATTTGTACAAGACCCGATCCGCCATATAAATAACACATACAAGTTACAAAAAATAAAGATGAAAAACACACATATACATAAGTAATAGACTCTGCAGCCGATGCCATTCTCTGGTCATGGAGCCAGCCTTCCATGAGATCGCCGCTTGCACTAGAGAGTTCTCAGTGCTGAGCTCCAGCCGCAACTTTACGCCAGCAACTCGTTACGTATTAGAAGCGGAACGAATCCATTCACACGGTCTTCGACAAGCATTGTAGATGCACTACAATAACGGGCTAACCCGAACAGTATTCTGTACGTGTTGTTATATGAAATTTGTAGACAGTTGTACATTACTTGTTTGTTTTTCGACCTGAGCTTGCAGGTATAGGTACATACTGGTGAAGAATGAATTAAAAATAATACTCTTCACCTCCTTTACTGCATCGGTAAAAACACCGTGACAGCATATTCGCACGAACGCTTACTGTCTCCTCTGTCGTTCTATGTCATCATCGTCTTGTCCATTATCATTGAAGATCCATGGCCAAGGTGTTAGACCTTTTTTTGAATGCTCAATATCGTCCTGTCCAGCCACATGACCGGGATATTATCTGTCCTTTTTCCGTATTTGAACACCATTATAACCGATTTGCTGGCATTGTATAAAATATTACATTCACTGGCGTATGTTTCGCAAAATTGTACAAGTTTTCTTATCGCTTTTATATATGGCGCTAGTATAACCATATCATTGGCATAACTATGTTATTCATATTCCTCCTGCTCATGTACTAACTACAGTAGAACATGGATATCTCGAACCTCAAGGGACCACCAGAAAAAATCAAATTATTAAAGAAAAAAGGAATTAGGATTATTTAAAAAACATATACCTATTAATACATTTATTCAAAATTGTACATGAATGATATTTTTTTAATACTTTAAATATCATAAAGTAATATGGCGCAATTCACATAAAAAAAATATAAATTAATTAAAAATACACAAAACACGTTTCACACTTAGATTCACAAAATTGACAAAACATGTCCTCCCGAAGAAGAACCAAAAGCTACACTGGCTGTTGCAATGCGTGCCCACAATGAAGTGGGGAGTGGTCAAAGGGTATCCCGTCAGCGGGGGTGTGAGGTACGGTGACACGTTGTGCGTCGACGGTGTTTCCAAAATGACCAAATTTTCACGATTTTTTTTGCTGATGGACGGATTGTGACTTGTAAATTTTATCGATCGTAACTTCGAATCCTTTGTACTGTTTTGAAACTAAATTCATGATACCAAAAAAAAGTTCGAATTAATGATAAATTCGAATTAACAAAGTTCAAGATATCCATGTTCTACTGTATAATATTTATTTCAAGCTAAATATTTGTATCGATGGCGTAATTCACTTTAGGCACCTGGAGCAAGTTTAATTTTTGCGCTCCAGAACAAGAAAACCAGTGCAGCCAATAGGGCCGCATTATCGATACTTGTTTTTTTGTTAAAGTGAACTGATAATTTTTTAAACCCACTAAAGCAAGAAATTAAATTATAAAATTAAATAATCACATCTCAAATGTATCATGAAGTCACGCAAATATATCGGGGAATACAACAGTACCTACTCAGCTAATATATTATGTGTTGCAAAGCTAAACGAGGACTTTTATTAAAATGCCGTAAAACACACTTTTTTCACGAAAGTGTAAATATTATAGAGATACAAGAGACCAATTTTGTTATTATTAACTTATGTTCATACTAACTATATAATGGATAGTAATATTATTAATACAAATTAATTGAATCAACTAGAAATATATACCTTCAGAAAAAATATTTTAGTTGCTACCAGGATTTGAATCTGGTCCTATTCCTATCCGGGAAAATGCATTATAGGCAAAAATAGGGCCCAAAGATTGTGCTGGCCTACATGGCACACCATACAGTAACTCTACGTGGGTGTTGATTTCAGTGCCACAATAATGGCTCTTTTGTTTATTAACAAAAGCCGCCAAGTCGAAATGAGCTTCGTCGCTCATGATGATTTTTTTTCAAAAGTCGGGTTTGCGTTTGTTTTAATAATTTTAACACGTTATTGATACGTTAAATACTTTTTAATAAATTGTAATTAACTATTCTCTACGATAACCAAATATAGGTTAATAAATATTTGCCAAACCAAAATAACGGTTAAACAAAATCGACCTGGAACATAATATTCACCCTGCAGTACCAAGTTGATTTACGACAAATTTTTGAACCTATGTTATATAGAGATAGCTCTTTCAAATTACATCAGTTATTCCAATGTGTTATCCGTAAAAAATTAATATTATCATTATATCTTATATACAATACATAGTCAAAGGGCCCATCCATTTTGCATTGGGGCCCAAACCTCATGTCCTTTTTTAATTGGAGCCCAATTGTTATAATTACGCCACTGATTATATCAAGGCGCTTGTGCGTCTCATTTTCTCAATATCTAAAAGTAACATCCTGCATTTGCCTGCATCTGCCAATGATGGTATATACCTACCTATTACCTATGTATGTATGCGTACGTTATAAGTAGGCCAAGCCGCCACACACCAAGGCCATATTATGCGAGCTCTGTGGATTGTGCATTTTTACAGAAAAAATTGTAATGAACATTACCAACCATAACTACAAAGCAGTATATAGTTCTACGTTGAGAACACTATTAAACAATTCAGAAAATGATTACTGTAATTAAACTGTATATTACAAAAAATATTAATAAATGCAAGTAATTTCTAATTTATAATACTATACGTTGTGAAAAATATGCAATTAAATACATAACTATATTTTTAGTGTAATAATAATCATAAGGTCAAAATAGATTTGGTAAGGTATTTGAGATTCCGTAAAAATAAAGTAGATTGCTTTCAAATAATTTATTTTATTTTTATTTTATTTTATTTGTAACTATATAACACAGTGTAAAAATCTGTTTGGACTGTGCCCGTCTCACTAGAGAAATTCTGTGTCGAGACGGGCATAGTTTACAAGCAATTGTTCAATTAATTAGAATTACATTTATTACTATATAAAAGGCGTATATGAAAAACAATTTTTAAGTGGACTTAATTTTTGGATCACTTTGTATCAATAATTAATATAGGTATGAGTCAATATGTTTGGGTGAGTGCACCAATACTGGCTCTATCCATATTACGAATAATGGAACGATTGATGTATTCATTTGAAAAGTGTAACACATAGGTTCAAAAATTTGTCGTCAAAAGTACTGTCTGCTGTAGCATAGTCGGTTAATGCACCTTCACCGGATTGGAAGAAACGCAGGTTCGAATCCCGACAGCAACAACAATATTCTTCGATGAAATTGATTTTATATGTATATCTTTCTAATCAATACATTTAATTAGTATTTAAAATATCACAGACCTGTGTTCTGAATAATTACAACTTCATAATAAGAATATTTGCATTTACATTTAATAGGGTGTTGAATTGCTTTATTGATTCAATAGTCATTCATATTAATGGAACCCAGCTTGAAAAAATCGTTAATTATGTCCACCTAGGTAGGATAACAAATTTTCGTAGCTGGAGACATGTCCGAAAAAATTTTTCGCATAATAAAACTGAGCTGGAGTGTATTGGGACGATTGAATACAATTTTAAGAAGTGGATCTTCCACTGGGTCTAAAGCGAAAAACGTTCAATCAGTGCGTACTCCCAGTGCACACGTATGGTTGCGAAACATGACTCTCAACAAAAGAGAGGTGCAAAAAATAAAGCATCTTGGGCATCACACATCGTAGTTGATACAGCGCCGGCGTTACGCACAGGCGGAGCAGGCGCCTGCCTGTGGCAACCAAATCAAGGCCGAAAAATATACAAAAATTGATAAACAAAATACCAAGTTGCAAAACGATAATAATGTGTAATAAAAATAATAAAGAACGCAAATCCAATAAATAACATTACAGTTGTTTCCTAATAAAGCAGTAATTTGTAGTTAACACTAGTGTTCAGAACGTTCTTTGATAAAATGCCGCCCATGGGCAAGTTTCAAAATGCTGGCCTAACAAAATATCGCCCCTAACGTGTATGGCACGCGAGCGACCGATTTAGGGGGCGACCAATTTATGAGGTTGATTTTACAAAAATTGAAAACATCATCTTCGCTTAAGTTACTAGAGCGGAAAAAAGCAATCTTGACTGTGGTGGCAAAAAGTGTACAATAATTGAATACGCCAAGAAAATGAAATGGCAATTAGCACATAGCTCGGAAGATGGACAATTATTGTCGAACATAGTCTGTCTGTGGTACTCAAAAGAAATCAAGAAACCGACAGGCCGTCCCAAATCCCGCTGGACTGATGAAATCATCAAATTTTGTAGGAGGCCTTCATCCAAAAGTGGATACAAAATGTCTGATAATGATGACGTAATTGTTATAGCATTTGACTTCGAAAAAATCTATACGTGTACGGACTAGAGCAAGATTAGCTATGTTAATGTGATTGGTATTAGATTGTAATGATAGTTAATAACTGTAAATATACGCAATTCAGTAAGGAAATACTACACTAAAAACTAAACCTTTAAGACAAATTAAATTAATCAATTAGAAAAAATATATTTATCAAAAAAAATATTTAGTTGCTACCGAGATTCAAACCTGAACGTAGTCAATTGCTGTAGTGGAATGGTAACACGTTTCTCCGAAGGAAGAGAAGAGGTCCAGGTTAAAATTCCAGTAGCAACAAAATATTTTTCAGATTAATAAATTTTTTCTGTATATATTTAATTTATTTTAAATTTGGAATAATAGATGTATCATTTTGAAAGAACTGCATCATTTAAGTTCGAAAATTTGTCATCATGTTGGTGTGGTGTAATCGGTAAACGCATTACCCCAGATAGGAAAGCATCCAGGTTCAAACACAAGTAGTAACAAAAATATTTTTACGATAAATTGAATTTTCTTGTAGGTCTTGTGGGAATCTTTCTAATTGACATATTTAATTTGTATTTCTAATTAATTCATTAAATTTGTATTAAAAATACTACAGAACTATGTTTTGAAATTGCAACTTTGCAATAAAAATAAGTCTTCATTAAAAAAATAATAATCTTAAATCGCAGTTACTAATTATCGCTACAATCGAAAACCAACCTTACAATTACAATCACAGTCACACTCTATCTCGTATTTTAGGAATACACTGTAATTTGTATTAAATGCGTTGATATTAAAAAAAAAACGATATAATTAAATTTAATTAACCAACGATTCACGCAGACCCCAATAATAATAAAAATTCAATAAACAGCTATTATAAATATATCAAACTACTGGTCTCCACATTATTGAGACCCAAATTGTACCTGCCGATACGTCTTATAACGTCAATAAATGATACTATCAAACATGCAAAAAATTATTTCAAATAATATATTCATATCATTAAAAAAATTGTCCGATTATTCCGAATTATAAATTCATAATATCAACATAAAAAAACTGATGTATCCCTTAACAAACTAAACAATGATGCATCGTCACATCAGACCCTACTTCTTGAACTAATCAGTCTAATAGGCAACTTATCTGCCTTCTTCCAACCCACGCCAGGCTCCAGACCAAAGACAGTAGTCATGTTCTGCTGATAACATCTGGAGCCATCCGTTGTCATTTGTATGGCGCTCGCCTTAAATAACTGCGATTAATTATTTAATTAAAGACTACTCTACGTGGAATTAAATGGTTAAATAGTAAGAGTCATCCACCTGTTCATTTATACCGTCGCGTCGCAGTGAAATCTCCAAAGGGATAGTTTAAGTAGTCGATATCAGGAAGAATTTGGGAAGATTGGTTTTAAAAGGCAAGTAAATTCGTTCTTATCATAGTTATATCTAAAGTGATACCCGCCAACTTGAATATTTAATATCTTTAATATATAAAAATAATAGAAAACATCTCTGTCATTGATGAGGTTGCATACAAGCCTTTAAAATTGAAATTTGATCAATGATATATATCTCATAATCGCGATATCGCCGACCCGTTTATTGCTGAATATTTGCAATAAAATGAAGTACTGAGATACCAGATATGTTTTATAATATTGAGAAATGTTGTTTGTTTTAGTACGATCAGCACAAAATCATTCAAATAGTTTACAATATTCAATAAAGTTATATATATAACTATTTAATAAAATAGTAATAACTCCTCAAGGGGCTCAAAACAGGATAATTTAGTGTACGCGGTAAGGGGTGTAATAGCGGTTACCGAAAATAGTTTAGCAAACCGGTTGATGATTTTTACATACCGGGTAATAATAATAATAATAATGTTTGATAGTTTCTATAGCGCCATTTTCGTAAAAACTTTCAAACTGTTTATAGTCCTACATTATCTTTGCTTTCAAAATTAAAAATTGTTATTTTACCTTGTAAAATTACATTTAATTACAAAAAATTTGAAACCTTTTTTCTGTGTTTGTTTTTGAACTCTTTTTTTAGTAATCTACACGATTCGATACGATTTTTTGAATACATAAAAGATATGATGTTCACACAAAACGCATAAATAATTTAAACGTACATACAAAACCCTTAAATTTCCGTGCATATAATCTATATCTTAATTCAATCTTTCAAGTATAATTTTACGAAACATTAATTTTCATCCACCGTCTCGCGGGCAGTACCACCAAGACGCGTTCACTATTCTTTGAATACATTTTTTAAGGATAAAATAATTTATCCTTAATCTGACAGCAGGTAGAACCTCGTCGCGCCTAAAACGTCCTATGTTCAATTAAATAATTGGCCTTTTAAATATTGCTTCCACGGAGGAGAAAGTCGGTCCCCGGGGGAGCCGATATAATGCGGTTGTTGTGTATGTAATCTTTTGTCGATAACGGTATGGATGTCGTGTCGCCCAAAATGTCATCCGCGCTACTGGCGATAGGTGGCCGAAAATGTCAAGCTGTCAAAAATGTTTGTCGACGTAATATGTCTCGAGTGTTGTGACCAGGATTTTGATTCCCGAGCGATTCATCGACTATATTTTGCCTTTATCGATGATTAATATTTTGTTTTTTACTGACGCTTACAGAATAATATTAATGTTAACACAGTCATTTTTAGTGCTCCCAACAATTACCTAACTGGATGCAATCATGTACCTACATAATATTCCAATGCACTACTGTGAAATTTGAAAGGAAAATGATGCATTACATTAGAGTAAGGTGTCAATATCCGTTTAAATGTATGAATAAGGTGGATGTATGACGTTTTTGCTTTGAAGGTACATTTAACAAATAAAAAAACATATCTGTTGTCAGAATTGTCACACTAATGTTGCTGTGCTGTATATTGTTAATTCAAATTATTACATAATTACATTGGCCCTATGTGATCACATCGGTCTTTCGCACCCATCCTAGGACGGTTTTAAAAACATGCCCTGCTGTGTGTCACGCGTTGAAAAATTTGAAAGAAAACTGATTCATTACATTGGAATAAAGTATCAATTTCATTTGACATATATGAATTAGGTTAATATATGATATTACATTTTTGTTCTGAAGATAGGAACATACGTCAAATAGAAAATAAATAAGTTCATTTCTACTACCAGAAAAGTGAACCAAAATTAGAACACTCTAATGCTAAGGTAGGAAAATATTTAAATCATTACTTTTTCACAGAATCCATCCTGTGTACGTTTATCGCGTCCGTTCATTTCTTTAAATCGTATTAAAAATATATGATAAATATTATTTCAAACAAAATATGACAACACACTTGGTAATTTCAATATAACATCAACACCTTTTCTAAATAACTACTTGATGTAATAAATAGAAGTTCCCCTAACTGAATTAAAAGACAATAATATTTTTAACATTTAAAAATATATAAATACGTCATAAACACATATAATATTTTATAGTTGTGCACTTTTTAATGAGTCTTAAATTGCGCTTATCATTTCAAAATCTGTAATATTGTTTTAATTCTGCTATACAAGTGAATAAAAGAGCGTTAAAATATTTACGAAATATTTTACACGAATTATTATTATATATATATATGCAAGGTGTAACAGATCTAGTCCACAATATTTTACAGGTAGATAGCTATCTAAATTATGAGACGAAAATGTTCAAGTTGTATGTGAAAATTCTTTACCACTATGAAGATAATTTTTTTATTACATTTTTCGACTTATGTGATTCTACTAAAATGTGATTAAATCGCCTAACAAATTGAGCGAGAATTGCTATGAAACCCCAATTGAATTTATTTCGCAATTCAATAGTTCTCCACGTTTTTATTTTATGTTATATAATATTTAAGCTCCTTTAGTTATTAACTTGGCAAACTTCCCAATAATGTTAATATTTTTCGAGAATGGATAATAAACTCACTTACACAAAAACATGACTCTAAAAGAGTGAATAATGAATACAACATCTTGTGATAATACCCATCGCTTTTGCACTATCGATAAAAGTGCAGCGAAATTTTCTAATGCGCTATTTCTATCGCAGTTTACATGACAAGTTTTTCTAGAAAATGAACATCCTGTATTTAAAAAAATTATAATGCTTATTGCGTTATTATTCTAATAATTAGTGCCAAAAAAAAATGAATCAGTTGACCGCCCTTAAAGCAAATATATATTGAATGCAATAGCTCATGACATTCAGGCCGTGTTCCATGTTCCGGGTGGGTATGCAGTATGCAGTATCCGGCGACAGAGCCACGATCAATAACCAGCAGACGCCTCTCCGCAACTGGATTCCAAGTTAAAAGTGAGCACGCAGATAAGGACCGCTCTTGGGTGGCTGGCGAGAGAAGAAGTCGGTCCAATTTTGTGAGGCTGCGTGACGGCTGGCGATATGATCTTGTCGTTTGAGACAATGCAAATAATATGAATACTTATTTATCTCGGTCGTTATTGGGTATCTGAGGGATCAGAATTTTTACTTTTGTGCTTCTAAATTACTGATCAAATCTCGTGTTTATTTATTTGTGTATGTCTACAGCAGCCGTAATATCTTAAAGTAGATATATTGAGAATTAAGATCACTTCGAAATTTTGCCATTCAAATTATCATTTGAAAAATTTTAAGCATTTATTATTATTTTAAATATGAATTAAATATATCAATTAGAAAGAATTACATATAAAATCAATTTTATCGAAAAATATTGTTGTTGCGCCACCGGGATTCGAACCTGGATCTCTCTCCTAACCGGGGAAGGCGCATTATCCAACTATGCTACAGCGACAATATTTTTAGCGACAATTTTCGAACCTATATGTTACCTTTTTGATATTAATACATTTAATCGTTCCATTATTTGAAAGAGCCATCTACCTTATTTTTACACAATCTCAAATACCTTTGAGTAAACTGATAGCAGACGCCAGAATTATCAATTAATTTTTATTAAATTTTGGACACATTTAATATATTTAATTCATATTAAAAATATCACAGACCCATGTTCTGATTAATTACAACTTCACAATAAGAATGTGTTCTCCTAATATTATTATTTCATTTCATTTTGTTAACAGTAAAAGTTTCAAATGAGGTGTTATTTTTTCTGAATTCACTCAACAACGGATATCTAAAAAACTACATGAATTAAATAGTATTTTTGACTGTTAAAAATGATTATATTTACAAGTGTTATTGATTTGTCTTATTGTGTAAGCTTTCACAGATTATAATAAATAAAAATCTGATTCACTAAAAGACTGTACGACTGTAAAATAATGTTTTAGATTATGATATTAACAAATATTAATTACACACTATTTTAATTACAGATTCACTCTTATCAGTATTATAATATTATCCGTAATAAATTTATATTAATTGCCTATTGAACAAAATTTGAAGAATTTATTCAAAATATTATTAATCTTCATCGTACACATATATATCAATCGATCGCATTGAAATGCACTAAAATAACTGTTGTATTAAATAATACTCTAGAACCTTTTTAAAATAACGTTTTTTTAGATGTTTATCCGAACACTCAAAAATAAACTATGATCATATATCTTACGTGCGTATATATAAATAAATATATCTGTCAAATGCCGATATTTTTAACATCGTGGTAGTAAGAATGGTTTCAACAATATTTAATGTGAGCACGTCACAATTGACAAAACGTTAAATGTTATATAATAGTTATAAAATATAATGGTTGCGTTTTTTTTTATTTTTGCATATTTATTGAGTATGTCTACACTTTAGACATCGGACCTGGACAATAGTCTGCCCTCGATTATATGACGTTCCAAACCGCATACCTACAGTCGGTAAAAAATATTATTTCTGATGTGATGGGAGCGAGTATTCTCGAAATAAACTTATATACATTTATGAAGAAATTGTTTATTTATTTATTAATTAACGTACGTATGATATATTATTTTTTAGCATAGTTTTTAAATTGTAAAACTAATTTCGAATACGCAAGCAATAAAAAAAAAAAATTAATTTATATTAGAATAACAAAAAAAAACTTTTGATGATAAAGTAAAATAAATCAGTTGGATTTATGTGGTTCTGTATCCGGTAGGTATATAATATTTTTTAAATAAAATTCAAGCTTCACTGCATTCATCTCTTAAACTTCGCTTCTGTGATTTAATAATGTTCATTATATTTATTTTTTTGTATATTGAACATTGCACTTTGTTTACTACTATACCGGAAAAGCACAGTCTGCTATATACAGTAAAATACTAATATAGCAGACAGGGTATCCAAATACATGTGTTACTTTGCTGAAATATTTATCCAATTATAACAATATAACACACTGTACTATGAATCAAAAATATATTATTATTATTATATTATATGAGAGAAAAAAATATTAAAAGATATATTTTAATTTTTTGCTTTTTTAAAATAGATTTGAATTTAAAATTCGTCGCGGGCTACGTTGGGCACGTATGCCATAGATTCGCCACCATTGTCCTATGCAATTATATTATTAATAGAAATTAAAATTAATCAACCGGAAAGATATCTATCGAAAAAATTTTTAGTTGCTACCGGAAACGAACCTGAACTTTTTCCTATCCAGGGAAGCGGGTTCTCCATTTTAGTATTTAGTATCCCGGTAACAACTAAATATTTTTTTCTGTATATAATTCTAGTTGATTCATTTTAATTTGTATTCAAATACCACGAAATTATGTTTTTAAAATGCAACTTCAAAACAAAAATGTGTTCTCTTTAATTATATTATGGATTCAATATAGAATCAAAAACATTAAACGTATATTTATGTATGGAGTTTTAAAAAATAACTACCAATATTGAATTCGTTCCCGAGCCTGTGAAGGCTTTGTATTAGTGATTTAATTTAATAATTTGTTTTTGAAACCTCCACATGAAACAGCTCGCTCTTCGAGTAGGCACTCGGTCCGATATCAGATCAGTCAATCAGTTTTCATTAAACATATATTTCCACGTACAAACCCCACATAATCACTGGTGCGAAGGGTCTAGAGTCGTGATATCTACGACCAAGCATGCGCATGCAGTCACGTTTTGATTTCCGCTGGGTTATGATACCCTTCGCCGTATAGGCAGGGCGCTTCTACCTGACCTGGAGTTAGGGCAGTACCTAACTATACCCATTATACCTATCTATCCACAGAGATGGATCGGCTTGAGTAGGTGTAACGTGTACCATTGCCGAGAGACAAGGAGAACCTGTTTGGTTCTTGTATGACGATCTGGACTGAGGAGAGTTCAACATAAAAGTATAGATATATTAATATTTCAAAATTTTCGTGATTGACTATGTGGAAATCTATTGTAAATAACTTTAAAAAATAAAATAAAACACAACGTTGTTTACTTCACACTATACTTTAATAAAAATTAAAACGTTTTCGACGCCTACTGCATCATCTTCAGTAATAAACTAAAACTTAAAACTATATGATATTTTATCGACTACATGGGAGGGTGATATGAGAACGGCGATGGAGTGAGGGGGAGGGGGGGGGGTGTCGGTGAAAAGTGAAGTTGTAATATTGTAATAGAGGGTGTTAGTATGTTAAGTATATTGTTAATATTAATTTATATATTTTATTGAATGTTTCATTTTCTCCCCATGTCATATTTTATAAATTAATTTAGACTGGTTTAATACTGTTATATTTCTTGCAGAAGAATAATGCAGAGTTTGTAACAATTTAGTATTTATTTCGATCACACTAGTAGTTTACAATATGTTCTTAGAACCATATGCGTTGGAAGACGTGAAGCAAAGATACCGTTCTCGACGGACGTACCTTTCCATATTATTAATCTTCATACACCCAGACTCGGTCGTCCCGAACGCGCGTGCGCCTGTCACTCCGTCATTATTCCGTAGACATCACAGATACAAATTCTTTTTTTCTCAAAATGTACACAACAATTTTTAATTTGGAATTGATTTCTCTCATCTGCTTACAATGCTTAATTGTCATAACGAGATCTCATTCATAAGTCCTACCTCGGACGAAACGGTCTCAGGTTCAAAAACTAAATTATATTGTATTGTATTATATAATACTTGGTTGAAACCGTTATGTAACTGTGATTGTGACGATGACTTGCAATTGAGATTGAACCGTTGGAGGTTTACTTTTTAGCGTAACAGCTATCACTTACAAATTGCGAGTAATCAATTACCAATCATCATTACAATCGAACACAATCAATAAAGGTTCAAATAATGATTTTACCAATACTAGTTGAAACCCTTTCGAACGTGTAATACATGTTCGCCGTATAGCCAAGTTCACTCCTTTATAAATATTAGTTGCAAACGCCGCACTCCATCGCGCAATATGCATCTCGATATGTGCCTCGCACTGCACGAATTATATTTAAGATGTTTTGTTTTTTTTCCTTCATTTTAATACTTAATTTACTTATCATGTTTCACCTGATTGATGATTTCACCTTTACATAAAAATTTTGTCTGTTCTGTAATATCTTCACAATGTACTTACTTTAATACGTCATTGTAGATCTATCTATAATGGTCATTAAACGACCTTTGATAATCAGTTTTATTAAAATAAAAATGTGGGTACCTACTCTACTGTAGGCGTAAACCGAATACGAGTCACTTGCGTTTCCGTCACGTCAGTCAAGTCGCAAGTCTACCAACCTGAGGGTCCAAATTGTGAGTAGGCACGCACCTGTACTGTAGGGAGATTAATTTAATTTTTAGGTGTGATTTTATTGCGTCCTTGTATAATATGCAGGTAGGTATATTAACAACTCCTAACAAAAATAAATTAAAAGCTTTCTTGTATCGCGTACATGTGTACATACTACTGTACATCTATAGGTAGGTATATATTATATAAAACTGAATGTATGTCTGTCTGCTTGTACAATAGGTATCAAAACAAATTTCGCATAGTTACTCTTTAGGATCTTTAGATACTTATTTAAATCTTGTCCTAAGACGAGCGCGAAAAATGTATAAATTGATGTGTCGCCGTAACTACTGTAAACTTTCCTGAAAGCATGGGTCAAACACGCCACCAGGCGCCAGATGCGCGAACTAAATCCGCCAACTTTGAAATTCCCGTACAATTTTAAATTTTGCATTTACCATAAATAATTGGATACGGATATTCGTATGTTTGAAAGTTCGCATATAGATATCTTACTATATATTATATTTTTTAGTATATAGCAGCGGCGTGCAGTCAGTACGTTGAAATTATCTGTACTAGAAATTGTGCGAAATAATTATAAATAAAATAAGTATCTCGTATTATTCTTTCTACAATTAATATCACTTTCTTTATTTAAGATTTTGACATAAATTAATATATTATCAGATAAATATTTAATTAGTTACGTACAATTTATTTCAATGTACTGACCACACGCGCCTGGCATATAAGTACCTACCTAACTACCTCTTTTAAAAAGTTTTCATCGTTAACATTGATTGTGAATAGTTGAGCGATGGCCAGGCAGCGGCAACCGGCAACCCATCGCGCGGGCCGCACGAGGCGAGGCGGGCTATCATTTGATACTCGGACCACCGGCTGCTCCGAATTATTGCGCGCAGACGGTCGGACCGCTTCGGCCGTCATCGGCAATCATCGGGTGCCGTCGGTGCTACACAATTTTTGCCGCATTTCTCCAACCCGTTCGCTGTGCCTCGCTATATTATTAGCAAGAATTGAACGTAGTTACACAGAAACATGTGACAGTGGGCAGGAAATTTAAGACGCATATAACTAGCTAAAGTTGTTATGAATTTACGATAATATGGAAGACAGCAATCATGTTGGTTCACATTCCTGTCTTTCCAATTTACATGTATGCAACGGAGACTTGGATAGTCCGCAACAGCACAAGCGGAAATAAACGCCTTCGAAGTATATTGCTGGAGAAGGAACTCAGGTATCCCGTGAACAGCACGGCGTACAAATGACTCTATCTCGAAACAAATCCAACTACAGCAAGCCCTAGCTACAGCAGTGAACTAAATATTCTTCGAATTCTTCGGCCGCGTTGTGGCAGCAAAGTGATATGAAAAAGAAAATTACCCAGGACACAACTTTGAACTGAAGATGACCAGAAAAAGTTCCACAGCCTGGGATAGATGGGTAGGTCCCAGGACCGAGACTTGTGTAGGTGCATATGGCGTTCAAATATGCAAAAGGGCCAGATCCATCTCGTGTGGCTGGACGGAACGAAACTGAGCCGTTCAAAATAAGGTCAATTACCAAATGCCACGTACAATTTTGCGAAGCATACGCCAGTGAATATAATATTTTATACAATGCCAGCAAATCGATTATAACGGTATTCAAATACGGAAAAGGCCCAGATAATATCCCGCTCGTGTGGCTGGACAGGGCGAGATTGAGCAGTCAAAAAAAGGTCCAACACCTTGGCCATGGATCTTCAATGAAGATGGACAAGACGATGATGACATAGAACGGCAGAGGAGACAGTTGAGCGTTCGTGCAAATATGCTGTCATGAACGCACATAAACTGAGATAAATGCACTTTTGAATTTACTTTTGGTTTTACAATAATTTGAATATGTTTTAGATTTTTTTAAATGCGATTTTTGCAATCCACAAAATTTTTAGATTGACCTTACCGCGTTCTATAAAAATAATATCTCATCATTTTCAAAATTGTAGACCATCTGCTTTCAGTATAACTATAATCTACGAATAAGATTAGATTAAAATGTGTTGTGCTGGAAATGATTTAAAAAATTTCCGCGTCTGTTCACCAAAATTTCCATATAGATTTGATTCATTTTCATCATTCTCCAACAGTGCCACATATTAAAGTCTTCCAATATCTCTGTCTCTTTTTGTTAGACTCCAGCTTCCACATATATGTAGAGATGCTCCACACATGTCATTATATATTTTTTTCTTAATTTTTATATATATTTTATTACTATATATAGCTATCAGTTTGTTAAGAATACTTGTTTACCTATGGCTATTATTATCATGACTTCTTTTTAACTTTTACCGTTTAAGTAAATAAACTATGAAAATAATTCACAGTCAAATTTTAACACAACATAAACGAATTTAAGGTGAACAAACTTAGTAACATATTAAATTGAACGTAAATTTAAAATAAAAAAATATATATAAAGTCGTCTCATATACACAATGATAAAAAATTGTAAATTTTACAATGTTCTTTTAATAAAATAATAAACTAATTGCTGACGTCACGCGACACATTAATAAAACTCATATATATCCCGTATTTTCTATAACGTGGCCATGAAGCCGAGAGTACAATGTGGATACAAACTCTGAGGTTTATGGTGCGTGTACACGAATGAGATTCGTCTCGAAAACGCGTAAAAGACAGTACAGAAATGAGCGCTAGGCGAACATCGCCGCATGTATTTTGGGCGCAGAGTAAAATTACACTACAAGTAGATACATAAGGATCTTTACCAAATGTTGATGATAATGATGTCTTGTAATAATGATATCAGGATCTCACCAGTATGTCATCGAAGACACAAACCTATATTGATAATAATAAATATGGCTGCTGGGGTTCCGAAAATTTTAAGTTACGTAGTTACGTATTATATTTGTTTGCTTTAATTGGTTAAGTTTAAATGTATTATGGTTGACCACTCTACGTCTATTGGTGGCAAATTATATTTTTATCAGTGTAAAATAAGTTTTACGGAAAACTTCGGAAATGCGGCCACTAAACTACCTAGTAAAATTAATTAGCATGGAAACCATGGAGCCGATTGCTTTCTGCTATTTTTAATTTATTTCCCCCTACTTTTAATTATATTGGACAAATGCAGTTATCTAGTAGAACCCGAGGGGGATTGAAAGGATGACAGGCCGCCGCGAAACCCGCTAGACTTCGACGAAATCTAAAAATTCTGTGGATAACGATGGATAGGAAGACTGGGAGACACTTAGGAGGTCTTCTAAAAATATCTTATAATTATGATAATGATAATAACTTGTAAATATAGCTTTAACTGACTAAAAAGTATAACTGCAGATATGGCGAAAATGTATTGCTTAGAAAGTAAGCAGAACCACATTTTCTTTACGATTTTTAAACAAAAATACAATACTTGAATCATTTATTTCCAAACCTTTTCAAAACTGAACGCACAAGTCAGCATTAATCCCCGTAGTCATTTATTCTTTTGTGACATGAATAGTAAAATCCTTTTCAAATTGCATTTGGTAAACTGGAGCCAGTTGGCACAATCAACCCTTATTCCCAGAAACGGTTACAACGGAAGGGGTAGTGACCTACATCCCGCACATTGATTTCTTCAAACTCTTACAACTTTCTGTCAATGATTAATTGCTCGCAATTCGTTGCGCGATATTAAATCTGAACTTTGGATGGCCGCGGCTGTTCTGATAATGAACCAACTTTATTGTGCGTTTGTTTCATTTTGACTTGACGCAAGTGTGACAGATGCACTTGAGGGATGCTGTCACGGAAGGAGTTTTGTTGAATATTGTTTAATTTTCTTTGTTATTTTTAACTTCTTTTGTAACCTTTGAATTAGAATATCGATTCGACTAGAGTTCGAATTAAGATCATCAAAAACATCTGGAAGTCTTTAACATGTGTTCAGATCTAAATTGTGAAATAAATTATTAATATCTATTGGTCGTTACATGTTAGATACAGATTATTAGTCATTCATTACATTACGAGAACCATTTTTAAAATAATAATCGTTTTGTAATAATTTCATAATAATTGATATTGTAACTAGGTATTAAACTACTTTTCCATATAATCCCCATTGCCGTTGAAACATTTGTAAGACCGGAAGACGAGCTTGGCAATCTTCTCGTTGAAAAAATTGCCGCTTGTTCCATGAATCAGCTGTTGACTGTTTTACGGTAAACAAAACATGCGTTTTCCGCTTGTAATTTCTTTACTTTCGAAAAAACACAAAAGTCCGACAGTCCAGGAGCTCCCGCCCAAGCTTTTGCTACTCTTATTCGATAATCATCGATCGCTTATCGCAATCGACGGAATTAATAATAGGCATGGTTTATAAAATACCACTAAGAAATAAGATCTAAAATTATTAATTGATAAGTTCGAAAGGATAGGATGGGGCACAGACAAGTTACAATGGAATTTTTACTAACGAACTGACTGACACTATTTTTGCTGCTTTAGAATGATTGATTTTTTTAAGATTAATTTCTAAAATTAACTGAATAATAATATACTTTTTACTTTATTCAACTGAAAAATATAATTTTTAACTCTTTAAGCATTTTTACATTTTGTATTGAATCTAAAATAACAAACTAGCTGCAATTAAAGTTAAAAGAATATCATATGCCGGATCTATATTTGCGAGAATCTCACGAACCGGAGCGGCTCTGGCTTCCGGTTTTCTCCAGTCCATTCCAAGGCCTGATTACGCGTAATTTTGTTGGTAATAAATTATGATTTAGGGTTCAATAACACCAAACTAATAATGTTAAGTTTTATTAAATAAGAGCCACAATATAGAGGTTTTTCACCAATCCGATTTTTATTAATATATTATATTATTTTTTTAATAATTATTGTTAACGTACGTACACATATATATTAGGACGGTTTTTTTATTTATGGTGGCAGAGTCATGGGGAGGCTTTCAGCCAAAAGTGGATCGGTAATGACTAATGATGATGATAATATGATGTTTCGTGTCACAGAATTCGAAAAAATAGAAAAATAAACGATTTTATTTTTAGAGAAATTTAGAGTTTTTTTTTAAAAGATTTGCCGTGTTTTTAATTTTTTTTACATACTGTTTGCAAGTTTTCTTTTGAGAAAAACTCTAACAGTTGTCAAATGCTAACGTCACCAATATTTATATTATTTTATATCATATTTCTGCATTATTTGACGAAAATAAAGAAATAAATTGTATAAACCTAAAAACAAAAGTGTACATTAATTTAAAAGCAACAATGCAGCGGCGTAATGTAGGAAATTAGGGCAATAGGTACTTAACCTATTACTTATTTACTATTGTGTTGACAAGAATAGGTACATTCAAAATACGTAGAGCGTAAATCTACATGGCTAAAATACATAGAATAGTGGTTAATTTCTACTCAACAAGCCCAATAGCCTTGTCTACAGTTTAAATAATGTATAACTTATTATTTAATAAAAAGTAATTTTATTTTTTTATTATTAGTACGTGCATAATTCTTATGTCATAAAATACGCGAATTTTTTAACAATACCCAGAGTAGGTACCTTGGTGAGTATATCTGGGCATACTCGGCATTTAAAAATAAATTATAATTGTATGTTCATTCTTATTATGTGTACCTACAGTGTATAGATTATTTACATTTTTATTATGTTAGTAAAATTAATAACATTATCATAAAAATTATATTTTCTAACGAGAAAGAAATTTGATTTCGTTCCAACAAATCTTTCGGTAATAACATTTGATAGCGTATTTAACAATGAAACATCACTCCAGACGCCCGACGGTGACGGACAAGCGCCCATTCTGCAACTAAAACGATAAATTATTGAATTTAAACAATACTATTCCAAAAAAAAATTTCTACAACTCGGAGTTCACAAGGATTTGAAATACTAAGGATTTGTTATCATTCGAGGACTCTATAAATCAAATAATTGCCTGTTTGGTCGCCCTTCGCCCCGCCGCTATGTTGGTAATCAAACTGGCAACACATTAGTGAAATAATCCAAAATACAATCTCTAAAATAATAAGATGACACAAATTTTAAATTAGAAAAGACAAATACAAATCTAGACAATTACCTAATTTAATTTGTAATTATTTAAAATACGTACGTAAGTATATATTTTTTAATCTCACCTTTATATAAACCACGAAAACAAAATTGGCTTCCCACGAAGCAGCATTACCGTTATCAATACTTTTATTACTATGTATTACTAAGATTTTTATAACACTTAACGTTCAATGTTCTAGATGCTAGGCCTTTTTTTCTTTCTATAGGTATGACAGCAAATGTATATATTTTTTTTATTAGACATTGCTGTGTTTATTGTATATTTAACAGATAAATGATTACAAATAGATTACGAGCACAATAAAAAAAAATGCAAGGTAAAAGCTTATGTAACATTAATTAAATATATACATAAAGTATCAACTAATCATGCAAACTCTCAAATAATTATACAAATAAAGAACAAGCATTTCGGTTTGTTGTTAAATCATACACCGTATTTTACCAATTGAATACTGATTAAATTTTATGTTTGTCATATTAAATGTCTACAGAACAGAGCGAAGTAGTCAAATATGCATTTTTAATTGTTACACCTACAGTAAGTTTGATTCGAAAATAAAAAATTTACGAGTGTTGTCAGTTATACGTGTCACATTTTATCGCTATCTTTATCACGTCAAATAAAATTAATTATTTTTCTTGATACTTGATTATTTAAATAATTTAAGGTTAAAAAATTTACTATTTTTCAAATGATTTCTTATCAGTGTTGATAGATTATTTCTAGTTGTAAATAACTCTGTTAAAAAGTTGTACATAGAAATTTAATGGCAACACTCAACGAATTATCTCATACCTATATATTTTATTTACCTATTTAAATTTTGTTTCCCCTCACTTGTGTTTAGGTGTAACTTTCCTAGCGTCAGAACACACCAACTGTAGCATTATTACCGTCAAAGGGTCACATCTTATGTGTGATAAATTGTAAAATTTAAAGGAAATGTCGTGGCCTGTCTTCCGGCGCCGCGTGCAATATATGCGCACTCGCATAAAACCAATCCGGCCCTGCTCAACTACCGCAGGAAGCGCAACTATTACCTGTCAAGCTTCTACATGACGTAGCAAAATTGCATTCATGAGCTACATCCATACGACAACACCACCAAACTGTATAATCGAGAGTGATCCGTGGGGCGTCGGGCGCTAAGACCCATAATTGCAACCCGCCGCATCGTATTTTGGAGTTTTGAACGCTCTCCTTTGAATGTGACGACTGATCTGCATTGAAACAGTACGTACACTTTTAGTATTGTACAAAAATATACACCACGAAATAAGTATAATATTAGTTACTGAAACTATTTTCTTCCCAACAGCAATAAAAATGACTTTTGACTTATGTGAATTTCTACTACTGTATCTCGCGGAGGATTGTATCGCGCACACGTATTGAAAAGTTGTATTCGTTTGCAATGTTTTCGAAACGATACAAACAAAATTAACTCATTTGCAAAAATGATAATAATTTTTTGTATCAATCATATGCGGTTTTGTCTAGAGATTAATCATTTTTACAAGGTGTTTACTTTGCTTGATTCTTCGTGTTGAAACGTGGTGCCATTTTACGCGATATGAGCTCAATGTAAATACGGTAGTGAATTTTCTACCGGATTGTGAGAATGTATGTGTGTGATGTGTGTATGTGATGTGTGTGTGTGTGTTATTAAATTAATTTACACGTTACAGAAACATGCTTCAGTCGTGGTTAAAGGAGCACTCATGCGTGTTTTATTACGCTCGTGTGTCATATTGACGTATATATAATACGTATAATATGAGTAAGTATAATAAATATGCAAATATTTTTATAGAATTTTTACCGTCTAGTTCAGGAATAAATTACTTAATTTAATATACACAATGGAGGTTTACCATAGGCGTACACTCCACACAATAATAAAATATACATAATTAAAAGTTAAATGTATTAATTAGAAAAATATACATATAAAATCAATTTTATCGAAAAATATTGTTGTTGCTACCGGGATTCAATCCACTGTATTGGTATATCATAATCGGAAAATGCACGTTCCCCGGATTGGAAGTGATCCAGGTTCGAATCCCGGTAGCAACGTTATTATTCGATAAAATTGATTTTATATGTATATCTTTCTAATTAATACATTTAATGTGTATTTAAAATATCGCACACCTATCTATGTTCTGAATAATTACAATTTCACAATAAGAATGTGTTCTCCTTAATAAATAAATATTTAAGTTAACTCGCATATAGTTCCACAAATTAATGTGTTAACTAGATCCATCTAGCGAAAGAATTTCGAAACAAAAAATAAAGCTATCATTTTGCATAATTTTACGCAAAATTTACCCGAACGTAGACGAACTAGCCCGCACCGCGCGGTACCCATTTGTAGCTGACTCGAAAGAATACGTTTCAGTACATTGTAAACATGGTATTATTTTATAAGATTTACTTTTAACACTTTACTTGATAATTTGAACATTTTCCTTAGGTAATAATATTAAATAATAGTAGATATACCAACTTTTTACAAGAAAATGTTTCTAAAAGATTGTATTCCTTCGTAGTAAAGCGCCTGAAAAACAGATAATGACTACATCTACTAGAAATACAGCCCATTGTACTTTTATAACATCATTATTAGCAACACAAGTCCATGCGTATTAAAGAGGCATTGGACATCTGCCTACTCCGCAACGTCGATAAGGCTATTATATTCTCCGACTCGCAAGCAGCCCTTGAATCCCTCTCTGATAACATGATAGTTTGGCTAGACAATGAGATAATCTGTTCCATAAAAATATGTCTATTTAATTTGGACAGTAACATTAAGGAAGTGTCATTCGTTTGGATTCCTGCACATAAGGGAATTCATGGAAATGAATGTGCTGATAAACTGGACAAGGAGGCTACTCTTTCCGAAGTTTTGCCTCATCATTTTTAACCCGATGTATGACAAATTTAATATGGTAAAAAAACGTACAAATTCTATCTGGACTGCACAACGAATGGATCCAAATAATCGTAAGTGTAATCGGCTAAAAATAATTCAAAGATCTATTCCCCGCACTTCCTGGTTCTCCAAAAGAACAATATGAAATATTTTCTAGAATGAGAATTGGGCATTGCCAGGTAGCCTCCCATTTATTCAGATTGAACTTAATTGATTGCCCAATGTGTGAGTGTGGTGCCGAGGAGGAAACCCTTGACCATATCTTTTTTGCCTTTTCATTGCGGATCAAAGGTTTTTTTTACAGTAATCTCGTTTATGGTAATCTTCAACTCCCGGTTAACTTGTGCCATCTTCTTTTCCTTAACTCGCCACATTTAATCTATATAATAGCCAATTTTTTGAACGACAATGATATTGACTTGTAATATAATATTTCCTATTCTTTAATATTATTATAATTTTTTTAATAAAATAATGTTTTAACTTGATTAATGGCACAAATCACTCTTGAAGGGTGGAATGCCTATTTAATAGAAGAAGAAGTCCATGTATAGTGAACACCACTGGAGTTTACATATTTAAGATACGTAAATAGACCCTCCTTTTAATAACACTGAACAGCTAGATGTATTTGCGTGAGTTACATGCGTAAGTTATATCTGACTATAATGAGTGAATTGAGGTACCTACACACAATAACATATCATATTCAAAAGGAAACTCAGTCTTATGTGGATAGATAGGATATGGACACACTGCTCATTAACCGAGAAAAAAATAAATAAGGAAATTACGAAACGTATATACATAATATATATGAAATTTTAATAAGCAATTATAATCTGTATTTATATAAATACGCAGAGGTGTACAGTAAATATTTCTGTATATATCAGTAATTGACATGGCGATAACTTCTTCATTTTTTTTTAAAATAAAGTACACTTTGTACTGCTCACGCGTTGGGTTATTTAGTCACAATTTAGGTAGAATCATTATACAATTGAACACCCCTCCCCCTCCTTTCTTGCCCAGTCCCTTTATCCGAATAATCAATGATGAGAGGGACTTCACCTCTAAAATCTAACAAAATAACCCAAGATTATTATTTTTTTAAATAAGTAAAAATTCTATGCATAAATAAAATATGTATCTGATGACATTCCTAGCGCTACAATAACGATGTTGTTTACATTTCAATCTACCTAGCATATCAGGTTAATTTAGGTAATTATTGTTTATTTCTAGGTAAATCGAAATTTAGAAGTTCTTGTTATGCACAAATGCATGTACCTATGTTACGATAGAGAATTTATAAAGTATAGTCTGTGCAACAAAGCTGAACACACTAGAAAATCTCGAATTTATGTACAATAAATGTGTCATTTTTGATAGAACAATGTTCAATATAGAACGTTAATGTGTATACATATTCCCCCCGTTTGTGCCAAAACCACCGCCTCATCAGTCTTCTCTCGAACATCGCAAAGATCTTCGAACTAGTTTTTTCCATGAAGCTTCAAGTTCACATTGATGAAACCTCTCTCCTACCTAACGTCCAACACGGCTTCAAAACACACCACTCAACTCTCCACAAACTCCTAAGGATGGCAGAAATCATCACAGAAGGTTTTCGAAACCCACTTCACACAGGTGCATTTTTCTGGATGTCGCAAAAGCCTTCGACAGAGTATGGCATAACGCCCTACGCTTAAAACTCCATAACGCCGGCCTTCACTCTCAGTTACTTGGCTTAATCAAATCTTTTCTTTCTAACCGCTCTTTTCAAGTCAAAATCAGTAACACCCTCTCCACAATCCATTACATGACAGCGGGAGTCCCGAAGGGCTCTATAGTCTCCCCGATCCTTTTTAATATACACACCCATGACATCCCCCCTCTCTAAGATGATAACTCTTTCCATTCCCACACTGCCCTATATGCCGACGACACTGCTGTTCTCGTCCGGGACAAAACAGTCAGCAAAGTCATCAAACATGAATAGACTCCAAGAGTGGTTTGACCGTTGGCGCCTGGATATTAACCCCTCTAAATCTGAGGCAATCCTCTTCACGAGGATTAGAGACAACACCACCATCATAATATATAATCAACCTATCCCTTCGCGCAAAACGGTCCGCTACCTTGGAGTCACATTTCAAAGATGACTCTCCTGAGCTACCCACATCAATAATATTGGAATCAAATCCAACAAATGCTTCGGCACCCTATTCCCTGTCCTTAACCCCCAAAGCTCTATCTCCCACTCCTCATTAACAAATCCCTCATCTGCCCAATCATGTCCTACGCACGCCCCATCTGGGGCACCGGAAACCTCCAATCATTAGAATACCTCCAAAACAAAATCATTCGCTTAGCCACCAACAGTCTCTGGTTCGTTCGCAACTCCATTATCCGCAACGACACCAACATTCCTACCCTCAAACACCACTTCCTAGACCTCTATCGTAGATTCTACTCCAATTTTCCCAACATCCCTAATCCTACCATTAACTCGCTAGATTTTTATGACCCGAACTCCGATTCCTCCCGCATCCGTCCTATGGCAATCTTATACTCTGATGATGTAACCTAATTAGCGGGAAATAAAAGATTGAAAAATAAAAAAACAATACAATTTTACAAACCAAATAAATAAAAATTAATCAATATAGCTGCCCGTGATCTACAACTACCCGCTCATCGGGATCCCACTCTTATCACCCGCTTATGGCACTTGAGACATCGGAGACGAGATCCCGATCTCATCCCTCTATAGCGCACCATTAGTCACCGCATACGTATGAAAAAAAAAATTTCGTCTCTTATTTTAAAAGGGAATAATGTTTTCGTAAATTCTACACAAAATAAAAATGAAATTATTTCCCCACTTGGAACGGTTAGTTGTGAAATTAAAGTAAATGGAAAAATAAATACATAAATAAATAAATAAATATTCTTTTCAGAATCGCGACTCCTGCATCGAGCAGGATACAGCGGGCGGAACGGGATAAAACATTACTTATTTACATTATTCGATTATTTTTACTATTATAATGGAAACAGAACAGCCACCAGGCAGACTGTCTCAACGGAGTGATAGAATGTTTTAAAGCACTTTCAACTTTTGCAAATTTGCTTGTCGTGTCATTTCGGCTGACAGGAGTCAGTCAAGGCTTCATCAGTCATCAGAATTAATCATTGTGCCTATAGTATAAATTATTTATAAGAAAAAATCATTTTACAATAATTCCGATAAAGATTAATTAAGTATTGTATCAATTAATCCATCAGTTCGTCAAGAAGAAATCTTAAATTATATTCCTCCCATGTGTCAACAGTCAGGTAATTGAGACTTCCTTTGATGATAGCGAAAAAGAGAAGAGATGATTAAGGAGAGAGTAGTCCGCACATGTTGAATACCGCGTGGGCACATCAGGTCATCATAAGGTCAGGAATACATATACATAAGTATATATATAGGTACATAAATACAGATAAAAAAGGGATGAATTAGAAGTTTCCGCTAAAATAACTGCACAGCTCAATAAATACCATTTTCTTCTTCATCAATTTATGTCTCTCTTAAATCTTTCCATAAGGTCCAGACCTCAGATTCTTTTATAATGTGGCGGTTGAGGATGAAATGAAACGCGAATATTTTATAATCGTGTATTCTGTAAACTGCTATATAAATTGGTCTATAAATAATAGCGGTGTACAAAGAGCGGAGCGACTCTTGTCGGGACGACTGACGGGGCGAGACCGTCCGCGGCTCCTCTCGGCAGGAGCCTCGTCCTCGAATTCAGATGCCGCCTGTGTCGTCGAGCGGCAACAATAGTGGTGGATTTAAATCACCGTCCCCACAATACAATTTTACTGGATTGTTCTCTTGACGTCGTCCATCTCGTGAAAGGCTTCACGACATTTCTTTGGTTTATTCAATGCCTCGAGGACTTTTTCTTCTTAATTCTACTTGGCGATATAACGACCAATATTGTATCGCATTAATTGTCGAATCGATATCTTCAACACTGCCTGTCTGTCCTTCAGTCCGTCTATCTCTGATCCATACGTCATTGCAGAACACTGGTTGAAGACCGCTGTTTATAGATATTGCGATATGTCTGACATCTTGACATCTTTGAGCTTTCAAAAGGTATAAATATGTCTATCCATAATACTTCGACCTTTACCTATGTTACTTGATTTCTCTGAAACAAGATTTCTAAAATATAAAATAATCATGTACATCAAAGCATAAATTATATTTTATATAATACAGGTACCTGACAAGAGTCAAGCCGGCGTGTTTCTTCACTGCCGTTGTCAGAGCTGTCAGCATTTGCGTATTTCAAATAAATCTTATCATATGAAGAAAGGACATTCTCAATCCACTAACTTCGCATATAATATTAGTATTTATTTAAATTGTGTTATTGTATATCAAAGATTTAATTTGAAATGGTGAAAAATTATACCTACCCATTCATAAAAAATATATATTTAAAATAAACCCACAAATATATTTATATAGGGATTGCTATCAAAAGCGAATATACTAATTCAAGTATAATGTATATCTAAGTTTTTGTTATGTTTTTCATATTTTTTATATAAAAAGTTTTATAATATTAGTAACTGCAAAGAAATTTTCATGGATTGATTTTGGTACAAACTTGAATAATATAATGCAACATTCGTATGACTAAAATCTTTTGCTGATTAAACTATATATTTTTGCAATCTTCAGGCACATGACATAGAGACCTTAATCATAAATATTGTTAGAAATAATTTTGAAAAATTATTTCAAACAATTAGCTTTTCGTACTCGATCTTGGATTTAGTTCTACCAGACTATAGTATATATAAGTGCCTAGCGTCTCTCTGGGTCCTCTCTCTTTTTTTCAGTATTTGTATTTATTTATTCATTAATCACGCCTGTATTACATATACATTCTTTATTAAATACCTCGGCAGGGACCCCCTAAAAAGATTGTCATTATCAGGACCATATGGAAAGGTCCCAATTAAGATGGCTTGGATTTCTAATGTCAGGGAAACGATCACCAAGACGTATTGGCAACTTTGGAGGAAGGAAGGGGAAGATGGAAACGCCTTGTCGAGACTTTAGACCCCCGACCCTAGGATAAGAGGACGAAAATGATGATTTATTAACTATACATATAAAAATAAATGCAGTTCAATTACCAATACAATTTTTATAACACAATTTTGAGTTTTTTGATCGTAATATCATTTAAATAAATAATTAAATAAATCACTTTGTTTAAACCACTATTTATTGATAAATCAACATGTTTCGATACCTATAATATTTTCTTCAGGAAATAATATATGTATAGTAAAATTAAAAATACAACATTGATAAAAACAAAACTATAAAAATATAAGTGATGGGTAACTAGTATGAAAACAAATTTAAAATGTGACTATTTGCAAAAAGGATTTGGTTATTTATAATATTTAGCTTGATATTAACACTTTCTTATTTCAATTTTTTTTTATATAGGTATAACTGTGATATTAGAATTAAAGAGTACTTGAAATACCTAAATAGCAACAACTATTCTGAATTCGCTAATCATCTTTTGGAAACAAACCATTATTTTGACATTAACAAGGGTTTAGAAATTATACATACAAATACTAGAGGCTTACTGTTAGATAAATTTGAATTTGTAGTTACCCATCACTTATATTTTTATATATAATTGTATTTTTAATTTTAGTATACATTATTCCTTGAAAAAGATACCATAGGTTCCGAAATATGTTAATTTATCAATAAATAGTGGTTTAAATAAAGTGTTTCATCTTATTATTTATATAATATGTGGCAACAAAGTAATTTTGCTAATATTGAAGGAGTTAAAATCATTTCACTGAATTTAATTTCTTTATTGATCGTTATATTTAATTCCATCCATACGTACACCAAACGTACAACAAACGTACACAAATACTAACTACTAAAAAAAAATTAACGGTTTTAATATTCTACTAAAACCTCTACAAATAAATCTCATATATTATACACTTCACAGCTATAATTTTAAATTAAAATTTATCTCATCATTTCACATTACTTAAGAAGTTTGTACAATGAATAGTTATACAAAGGTGTTACATAGTAGGTAAGTATACCATTATTTAATACGTAATTTTAATTCCGTTCACACTGTAGCGACTGTCGGCCACCGAAGTGACTGGCACAAGATATAAACTCATCAAAAGTTTTCTCCGAAGAAAATAAAGTTTTCCTGTCTCGTTATTTCAGACCAACAGCTGCACCTACAGGAACTGTCGTATTTCCTTACAGGGATTCCCAAACCATTGTGGCGTCATACTTGATTGTATTTATTTATTAATGTGATGTCCTTGGATTGTACCGATGTATGTGTGTGTATGTGAGCCTCACCGCCTACGCAGGACGTATGGATGTGTGTGAATGCGTATGTATGTGCGGATATAAATAGTGGTCACACACGGGGCGCGGATCTCCTATATACACTACTGCTGCCTCGTTGTTAGTTGTACATCTTGTGTATCAATTGTATCTTACCGAGTTTCACTGAGACCTTCAACATTACCGAATACGAATTAACGGTTAACAAAATTAGTTTAATAAACCGGTTGATAATTTTTTTGGGGACATCATCGCAAATATACATATTTTTTCGAATAATAATCTAGTAACATTAATATTACTTTGGATTTGTAGATATTGTTATCAAATCCCCACACAAATATCAAATTAACCAATTGAGACAATTGAGGGTACCAGTTGCAAAGTTAGCAACCTGCATTATATTTTTCTAACTTTTAACGCAGTTGTCTTCTCATATTGTCTTTACACATTGTGTTAATTTATTAACAGTCAAACTTAGCTCTTTTTGATCAGTCGCTTTTGTCCACTGGCACATATATTAGAATTAACCAATATCAGTCTGCGCTACTCAGAAATTTAAATGTCCGCCTGTATGAGAACCAGCTTGCTTTTAGAAGAACGTGTTGTATTAATTTTGTATTCTAAATCAATTGTTGAGATTATCATTCATAATAATAAGAGCATTCATAAATAGCTTCAATAGTTTTTCAAGCTCTTATCAATTTTTCTACAAATAAAAAAATACTACTCAGGTTGCAGCTAGCACCCTCAATTATACTAATTTTAACATAAATAAAGTATTTAAAATAAGTTATTTTAGGTTAAACTAACTGTATGGTAATACGGCTTAATAACGCATTTCAAAGTGATACGTTACATATTTTTTAACACAGTAAAAGTGACAATAAATATTTTCATACAGTTTGAGAAGCTCTTCTCGGGACTGGGTTTATTTTATTTGTTTTCCCGGTGCTGTGTTACTAGAGAGCGCGGGAAAATTGGAAAAAGGCGGGTGGAAGCAAGAAGGCCGAAGTGGGAAAGGAGGAAGGGGGGGATATTGATTGAATGAGACGTCTTACCATCAAAATTTAGGGAGATCGCAGCTCGTGATAATTCAAATTGAGATGGAATCAACTATAATATAACGACAAGGTCGACAGAGCGATACGTTGTTTTAAAAACTATGTTTTTTTTATTTACTGTCTAGTAAATACTAAAATGTGAGTACTTACCTAAAATATGAATTTAAAAAAATAATACGTACCTACTTACATAAACTACAACTAAACAACTGTTTTTTAACATTTTATTATTTAAATATCAAAAATAAATGTAATAAAATTACATTACTTCCTTTTTTCCTAGTGAACTGTACACATAACATAAACAGACGGTGTTTACACATGTATCTACAGTGTAAGTTTTTTTTATACGCACCGGAATCCAAAAGGACCCACCCCCTTTTCAGGAGCCGTTTTATGAGTTTGAACTCATGTATTGGTTACTCTCAACAAAGCAAAAGTGAAATTAATTTATATTTTTTAAATATATATTTAAAATTCAATAAATGTTAGATGTTACCATTAAAATTTTATGTCTACACTATGTGTTTTCTTTATTATCGAAAATGTACAAACAAAACAGAGTTTAACAGTATAACAAAAATAAATATTACAAAATGTATGATACAATGTAAACGAAGGTAATAAAAAATACAAAATTCGTCGTTCAAATTGACGTGGATTTTATAAATTACGCATTGGGCAAAATATCTCTCGTAGTGAAAGGTCATCCGCTCATTTTTATATAAATTAATAATGTCTGGGATCACTAAACAATTGATTGTAGAGAGAGAGAGAGAGAGAGGCAAAGATAACTATTAATGCTTTTTAGTTATTATCTTTCACGTTGTTTGGATCGAACTGGGAACGTTGGAACACGACTGCATAATTTTACAGCGATTGCAAGACGCCCTCGATTATAAGACGCATCCCGAATTCAGAGACAATAAAATAGGAAACAATATGCATCTCATAACGGTATTAATGCTTTTTAGTTATTTTCTTTTACCTTATTCGAATGGAATCGGTAAGTATGAAGAAAGATTTTCAAAGCAGCCACGGGAATGGGATGATATCCAGATACACCGCACAATGGGAAATGGACCACACAGAGAGATAACTTTAAATACTATTTAGTTATTTCCCTTCACATTGTTCACCATTAGTTTAGTTTCACGGAAAATCATTAAAAATATACATTTTCTGTATCGAGTGTGCGCGCGTAATTCATTCAAGTCAAGAAAATAACGTGCACAGGTGTGTCGAAATTTATGGCCAGAGAACACGCGACATGACTGAAAGCTTTCGTGAGGGAAAAGTAACACGTGATAAGGAAAAATAGTTTCCTTTGTAAATGAAAGATCGCGAGTATCAAACGCGTCAACATCCGACGGGCACTATATCCCGGTTTATTTGTAACGATATTACATAAATGTTTGTCGCTATTAAACTTCTCAAAACCCGAATCTTTAAATTACTTACAAATAATATTTTAACATTATCAAATGAAATGAAATTAAAGCAAAAGTGTATTTCTCACACGCTTTATATATAATGGCTTGATATTAGATACTCGAAGTTTTTAACAACATGTTTGTATGAGAATTCTGAACTATTACTCAAATTCAAACGTAATAGCAATTTTATAAAAAAAAAATTATTAAACAAATAAGGTAGATAAATTTCCATGATCCTTATTTTTATGTAGAAAACACTCTAAACATTACTTCTCTTTTGTATTTCAAAAATATTTAATACAAATACCTAACATAAATCAACACGTTTCGCTACCTATGGTATTTTTTTCAGGAAACAATGTATACTAAAATTAAAAATGCAAGCATAGATAAAAACGAAACTATAAAATTATAAATAACCAAATATATTACTTTTTGAAAATAGTCAACTTTTAAATTTGTTTTCACAATAGTTTCTAATTAGTTACAAACTACTTATATTTTTATAGTTTTGTTTTTATCTATGCTTGCATTTTTAATTTTAGTATACATTGTTTCCTGAAGATGATGCCATAGGTATCAAAACACTCTGATTTATCAATAAATAGTGGTTTAAACAAAGTGTTTTATATATCTTATTATTTATATAACATGTTACTTACGAATTAAATATATTAATTAGAAAGATATACATATAAAATCAATTTTATCGAAAAATATTGTTGTTGCGCCACCGGGATTCGAACCTGGATCTCTTTCCTAAGCGGGGAAGGTGCATTATCCAACTATGTATATCTTTCTAATTAATATATTTAATTCATATTTAAAATATCACAGACCTATGTTCTGAATAATTACAACTTCACAATAAGAATGTGTTCTCCTAATAAAGTAATTTTGCTAATATTAAAGAAGTGAAAACATGTAATACCTTGTATATGTACGTTAATATCTAACGGTGTTGTGTACAGTGGCTTAACTAAAAAAATCAAAAGGGTAAAACGGGCCCCCTGTATACATACATATACCTAATATATAATATGAACTAATATTATATATAAGATATGGACACATTAGTAGTTAAATCCATTAGACATTAAGAACAAAATTAGCACTTTCATGGGGAAAAAAATGTGTGTTTTTAGGCACTCACAGCTGAAAAACAATATTTCTTCGCTTTATAGTGATTTTCGCTTTGCGACAGATTAGCAGAGTACCACGGATATTTATAGTAATGATTTTAGGTATCTTCGTAATACACGCGAGAAATGATTGTTAGTTTTATATTTATTTATTTTTTGATGTGGTGGATTTTAAATCCATATCCCAGTCCATATTAGCGCTGGGAAATGTATCGATACTCGCAAAAGCATTCTAGAACGCGGACCTTGTGGGCCTCTATCTAACATAGTCCTCAATGCACCGTTTTGGCTGCATTAACGTAATTACACCACTACTAGTGTATAACTATTTATCTAGTAATTTAATTGAATATATTATATATTCTTAACTTATTAGGAGAACCCATTCTTATTGTGAAGTTGTAATTATTTAGAACATAGGTCTGTGATATTTTAAATATGAATTAAATATATTAATTATAAAGATATACATATAAAATCAATTTTAACGAAAAATATTGTTGTTGCGCCACCGGGATTCGAACCTGGATCTCTTTCCTAACCGGGGAAGGTGCATTATCCAACTATGCTACAGCGACAATTTTCGAACCTATATGTTAACTTTTTGATATTAATACATTTAATCATTCCATTATTTGAAAGAGCCATCTACCTTATTTTTACAGAATCTCAAATACCTTTGAGAAAACTGATAGCAGACGCCAGAATTATCAATTCATTTTTATTAAATTTTAAACACATTGATACAACTTTAAATGTATTAATATCAAAAAGGTAACATATAGGTTCGAAAATGGTCGCTAAAAATATTGTCGCTGTAGCATAGTTGGATAATGCACCTTCCCCGCATAGGAAAGAGATCCAGGTTCGAATCCCGGTGGCGCAACAACAATATTTTTCGTTAAAATTGATTTTATATGTATATCTTTCTAAATAATATATTTAATTTATATTTATTCTTAACTTATTTATTACCTACATAAACGGTAAAGTACTTAATAAATATAATAAAATAATACACGTGATTACTTACTGGCTCGTAGTCTACAAATGTGACATTATGAATTATCTAATTGAATATGACTTCGAAAAATGTTATAAAGTAGTTTACTGACGTTTCCGTACGTAATTGTATGATTCATATTCGTTATTAAGCGCCTACATGAAGCACTCATAATATACACGTGAGCTCAAAAAGGATTACCTCACCCAATCTAACCTATTCAAAATATATTAAAAACATATTTTTAAGGATCTGATCCAAACACTCAAAAATGAATTAAGGACGTAGACCTTTACGTTCGTGTAATTTTTATATTTTTATACTCACCACCATTGCCACCACCAATGTAAATTTAATCAACTAAGTACAGTAACATTATTCCTTCAAAGCTGCGCACGCGCAGTGCCTTTGACAATAGCGCGCAACTGAAACAATGTCATCACATTACGTCTATCCAAATAATGATATCCAAAGATCCGAGATAAATTTGTCGAGGTAATATTGCAGGCACATAATGCTTGATATCTTTATTTATTATTTACTTATTATACATATTCAAACATACCTCTTATGTATATAATTCATAATGTATTTTTGGATTTATGGCATTGCTGCCTTACTGACTCAAAATAGATAAATCGATAAACGTATATTACGCAAGTACAATTTCTTATGCTCTATTAAATAATATTATTACTTACTTAACTTGCTTTGGTTAGAACGCACTAATACTGCTGTGTTAGACGGTACGTCGCACCGTTAACGTTTGGCTGTAGGTGCATATTTGTGAATAGGCGTTATTAATATTATCTACGTCAAGGTAGGTATGAATGTAAGATATGTGTGCAGACCAACACAATACAGAAGATTGAGAAGACCTAAGCTAACGTATAGTGACAATATCCTCTAAAACATTAGAGATATTTGAAGAGAAATATCGCAAAACAAGGGTAAGTTATTGAGGAACCCAAGACCCACCGGAGTTCGTGGATCAGTAGTGATGATGGTGATAATGAAGGTATGAATCAATTCAATTGCAAAATAAGTCTAAACTAATATCTTATTTCATAACATTAAATTCGGTAGTAAACAGCTATAAACCGACGTCTATGAAATTACGAAGTATGTAGCATCCTGTAATATAGAAGTATATTAGGCGCCAATTTGATAAACAGCGGAAGTGCATGATTTCCAATTTGACTGCCTTCACCTGTTGTTGATACCTATACAACACAGCGCGATTAGAGTTAATTAGGTAACAGTATCACTGATAAATAGTACCACCAATAATAAAACAATACGTCATCCCAAATTTCACAAGACTATTCTCATCTCACCCCGGAAGATGACGAAAAATGAGAAAACAAAATTGACAATTTTTCCAAATTTAGAGTGCTCGATAGATCGCCACCCCATCGCGTCCCCTCCCCCTTCGTCCCGCCCAAGGCTCCCCGGACACCCCCTGGCGTCTGATACGCCGGGGGCCCCCTAGGGCGGGAAAGATTGCGAAGAAAGAAGCGACCGGGCATGAAGTAAATGCTTTTTTTGACACGGCGATGTAACTTCGTACAAGCGTTATAAATTTTTGCACATCATTTCTGAAAAGTTTATTAATAATAAAGATAAAAAATTACATTACATTACTGTAATAACTTCATTTTATTTATACATATTGTATTGTACATTAGTATTTTTATATATTTTCACATTTATCTTGCCATGTATGTACTTTCATTGTGGTTTGTCTAGTATTCAATGAGTTGATTAGATTTGTGAAATATGATTTGTTTGCTAATTTACCCTAAAACAGACTTGTCTAGTTGGGCAATGCATTCTAAAGATCTGTTATAAAAAATCTATAAGTAACTAATTGTTTTTTAGCTATACAATATATATTATATGTTTAGGAGAACACATTCTTATTGTGAAGTTGTAATTATTCAGAACATAGGTCTGTGATATTTTAAATATGAATTAAATATATTAATTATAAAGATATACATATAAAATCAATTTTATCGAAAAATATTGTTGTTGCGCCACCGGGATTCGAACCTGGATCTCTTTCCTAACCGGGGAAGGTGTCAAATGGTGGAACGATTAAATGTATTAATATCAAAAAGGTAACATATATGGTCGAAAAATTATTATTATTAAATAATGTCGCTGAAGCTTAGTTGGATAAAGCACCTTCCCCGGTTAGGAAAGAGATCCAGGTTCGAATCCCGGTGGCGCAACAACAATATTTTTCGATAAAATTGATTTTATATGTATATCTTTATAATTAATATATTTAATTCATATTTATATTATATGTGTCTAAGAAATGAATAAATATTCTTTACGTCTGTCAACTGTGTGTATGTTTGTGAGGGGGCGCACGATAGATTTGACATACGTAAGGAGAGATATGTATGAAGACTGGCCGGGGGGTGGGGAGGATGGTTAAAAGACCCGTAATTAATAGATTAAGTGTATTCTTGTAAATATTCAGTGTATATTTCTCACTTCATTCAATTGTTAAATTGTTGTACGCAATCCGAGTTTTATTGCTACACAACCCGACATCATACACCAGACAAAAAAAACACAAGTCGCCCTCAAGGCGATACATTCCAATTACTTTCTCCATTTCATTCCTTCCCGATTACGTCTTCTGTTTCGCTCCAACTACACTCTGCACCTTACCAACATCTCCATCTATCGATCTCGGTTTATTCCTCCATTCACCGTCAATATTTCTCTTTTCCTGAAACTTCCCATTTTTTAGTGAATTTTAATCGATCCACGAAGCTTCTTTCAAGACGACAGTCTGCTAGTTCACAAATGCATTTATTATAATTTAGCTTGCTTGTATATAGTTCTGCAGTCATCAAGTAGATATATTAACATATTTTAAATATTTACTGAAACACGGTGATTTAGTCGTCTTGATCGTCATCATCAGTCCTAGCCTAAAAATGTTTACAATATTTTTAAACATTAAGGTCATTTTCCCACACCTTTTATTATATATTTTTTTTAATATTTTGCACTAGAATTTAATTTTTTAATTTTTGAAACAAAATACAATAATTTGATTTTGAAGGAAAAGATTTTTCAAAGAAACTTACGTAGTTAAATGCAATGAAGATAAATTAACAAAAGTACGTATATTACACATTTATGTTTATTTATTAGATTAATTTGTCCAATCACTCCATAGAAATAGACATAGTACAATATATACTGTATTTGATACTCATAAATAGATAATTAATTAATTATTATGATCAGTAATTTTAATTATAATATTATTTTATGTTATAAACAAAATGACGTCATTACAAAGCTATCGCTGTGACGTAGGAAACACAAAATACTCTCCGAAACCGGTGGGGGAAACGTCGAGAATTGCAGTGTCGCGCTTCGCCAGTGATTGATGGTACTCTGCCCCGAGCTGGTGTAGGGTAGCGGGAGGGGGTGATGACAGTGGGGGGGGGGGGCACCGGCGAGGGATGCTGCTTAGAAAATGGATATTTCTAAGCGCCTTTGTGAGTGAAATCAAGAAAGTAAAATATTTTTAAGCGAGAATTTTTCATGTTTTTTTGTGAAATGTAAATACTATTATCATTATTCAACTAATGTCCGTGAAATATATAATTCTTTTTAAATTTTTCCGAATAGTAAATTTTAAAAAATATATATTAGTGCATTTTTGTAGATTGTTTCTTTTAGGAATCTTAGGTCGACGTTGTGGCACGGTAACACGTGCCATGGTCAAGGCTTTACCTAAAACACTGTACTTATTTGTATGATATAACTACGATTTTATTATATTTATCTTTCCAATAACAGTTTCTTATCAATTATTATCTTGAATTTTTAAGAATCGAAAAGAAGTATGGTCGTAGAGAAGAATGTGAATGGTGCGTTAAGTGCAGTTATCACTGAGAAGAACTTGTTATTTAATGCAAGACTAGTGAAATCCATTGAAAATCTAGTACCTACACGTATCGAAGTGTATGTAGCCTGGAACTGACAAAAGAAGAAACAAAAATAGACTAAATGTTATTGAAATGCAGTCAGTTAGTCTAGAAAGCTAATCTAGTTAGGTAGGTACTCACATTTTCATCATATTAATTGGTTCTCAAAAAATCTTCCATGCAGTAATGCACATCTAACAGATATGATTTGTGTCCGTTAGAGAACAATAGTAGAATAAATTACCTGTCCGTGTTCTCCGCAATTCTCCACTTAAGACGGAACTAACCACGTCCAAGTGACGCCAGCGTCGGCACGCACCCTGCAAAACTAATCGGCGTTTCAAAAGATATTTTTTCTTGACTATGTAATAGAATTGCGCATGGAGCAACAGCCATAATTTTAGAAAGCAACCATAATATCTAAATATTTTAACTGTGAAAAAAAGAAAAACGGAGATTGTAAAAAAAAATTATATATATAATGAAACCTCGATCGATCGTTTCTCGAATAATCGTTTTCCCGCATGTATCGTTTATATCTTCAAGTCCCGATTTAATTTCATTCAAAACAACCATAGATTGATCGCATGGATCGACGCATCATTTTACCGCATAAATCGTTTAAATTGCGCAGCATACTTCAGCAGCAGATTAACGCCACTTGTAAACAATGAGAGAACATTTGAGAGAGATAGAGAGAGAAAAATCAAGGGAGAACGCTGCTGCTAACTGCCGCTTGAAGTTATACAATACAAGGTTTTTTTTTCTAATTGTTTCTGTGCAGCTTTCTAATTAAATTTTATTTCAACATATTCACTTACATTTGAAATATGTATCTTTTTTAGAATATGTATTAAACATTTAAGTATGAAATATGTAACTTTTTTCTATACTCCCGCATTCATAGTTTATTTAAATAGGTCCCTTGAAAAACGGTAAAGAGAGGTTTCACTGTATCTATATATTTACATGTGTATTTGATTTTGTTTTAAAAATAAACTATACATACACATATACATATATATAGATAATAGTAAGTAAATAATTCATTTCACCAATCCAACGTTAGTCAGTTGATCTCGTCACATGTCCGGCACAGCCCCATTCCAGTTTCGCGATAGTTCGCGCAATGTCGGTTATCTTAGAGTTTCTTTTCACTCACTCGTTGGTTTTTCTTCTCTCATGGAGACGCATAGCATTGTTCTTTTTATGGCTCTGCGTGAAATCTTGCTGCGGCGTCCGTGGCTAAGTGAGAGGTGTAGAAGTCGACCACAGATGATGCACTGAACTGACAACATTAAGAGAATAGTGGCTCGTAACGTGGGAGAGCCGGAGAGACAGACTAAAGAAGAGAAGATAAATAAGTGATTGATGTCATCATTATCAGCATTCTTTAAATTAAGTGTTTTATTTAGTGTTCAACTTTTTATACCAGAAAACAGACATTTAGATTTACCGATAGATCACGTCAGTAAATCTATCAATTACTTCGGAGGCTCTTGCGTTTACAGCCTGAGGAAATAATACAAAATTCACCCCTATTTCTTCCTCACTCTCTGGGCCACACGCCCATGATAGTTCACATAAAGCAGTGGCGTTGCACATCTCCTCAGAACCGAGGTCGGGGAGGGGGCTGATGACATGTGAGGGGAGGATTGGTCGATGAGGAAAATCCAAGAAATGTAGGGTGAGCGATAAAATAGCTATTTAAAATAAAAAGTGTTCTAAAAAATAACTTTTTTTTTAAATATTAAATGGTGCACTTCTTAATAATTTTTCTAAATATGTAAAATCTGATAAACATAAATTTTGCACAAAGAAATTTGTGAATATTGTACAATAAAAATGCTGTAACTAATTGATTTTTTTTTAATAATGGATCTTGTTTTGCAATTTGGACTTGACCTGCTTAATATAAAAAATAAAATATGTAAAAACTGCTCCCCTCCATAAAAATTATTCAACAGAAATTCGGCAAAATAATCTAATAAGATAGAGTAATGTAATTAAAATTGAGTTAGATTAATATTTTCCCGACGAGCTCTCATACCTCGCACAGAATTTTCCCTCCACTACATATCTCCATACAACTTTTCCAACCCCCTAACCGATGAAGCATGTCCACCATTTTCGAGAGCAGACTCAACACAAGAGACTATCGACGCCCAACCCACTTTTGTACTCTGGCAGGGGTGTGGTACGACCACTCGTGTAGGAGTACCTATTGCGGGAGTACTCCAGCAGAAGCAGTGTAATTTTAAAGAATTGTTATTTATGAGAAGGTTTCTCTACTCTCCTTTAGAATAATAAATATTATTACATTTATTTAATACAAAATTATTACAAACGTTTATTTAATATAAGTATCCAAAAATTTTAAGGCAAATAATAATTCCATTAAAAATCTAATATGGTTCACTTATGTTTTATTCTATATTCAATAATCTACGACCAAGTAAACCAGATACTTGAGGATGGCTTTGGTAGAAGCCACAATATCCGGCAGGCTTGTATGAGAAGATGTATGAATGTGGATGAGTGTGGATAGAGTGTGGTGCTCTATCCTCTATGCCTATACCCGCGGGGAAACGGCATAATGGTAAGTTAGTTAGTTCAATAATATATGTTTAAAATGTATCTTTGTAACCTATATCTTATTACTTATGTCTTAAAATTATCATTTTCTAATGGGTAAATTAAATTATTTTTTACACGGCCATTAGTATCTAGTAAAATTGAGGAGACTTTAGATGCAAATTTGAAGAAATTCAAAAAGAACTACCTACGTATTATATTATAAATTTAAAAGTAATACTTTATAAAAAATAAAACATAGTATTTTGGGCATCAAAGTAAGATAATTAATTAGCTAACATATTACCCTTATATGGTCGTACAAATTACCTTCAGACAACGCAACATCACCACCCATGATTGCGTAAAGCGCAAACACAGTATTTTGATAAGGTTTTAACTATTAAAATTGACTATTAAATGGTTCATACACTAACCTATACACGGAAAATTGCGTTGAGAATGTAGTTCTATGATGAAGTCACTAACTCACCTTTGGCAATAACGATCAATGCTGTATTATTGAGAAACCGTATAACTTATTTAATATTATGCTGTTTGTTTGTATCAAATTTCACTCAAAAGATTTAAAGCAATTTAACTTATCATCTTTCTTTTCTTTCACGGCGCTACATCCCAGGGTGGGATTTGACCTCCTCCTATCCGGGACTATTCTTCTACAGTCCCAGACCCTCCCATCCTACTCCATTCCTCTTCAGTCAGCCCGTCTCTTCCACGGTCTGCTTCCACTGGGGTATCCACTCGGTAACGATCTTTGATGTCTTTGAAACCTACAGAATCTTACGATTGTTTCTTGCTCAATTAATTTTTCGAGCTCATAGTTCGTTTTTATTTAAGTTTTATAATTTTATTGAGAAAATTTAAACCTCATTCATTAACGTTATGATTTAATTAAGAAATTATCTATGTTAACCAAATTATAATTCATTGTAATATATTGGCACAAACTAACAATAAAGCAAATGAACTCTGACTATGTTTAATAATTAATCTACGTAATATCATTCATTTAAATACTAAAGAATCAACAAATTCGAAAATAATGATAATTTTTTGAGGATTAAGCGTGGATACGCTGCTTACTTCGAATTACAGAACCTTTTCAGGTTCAGGCAGCTAATCAAACACACCATATACCGAGTTTTCAACATGACCATGATATGATCGATGGCATATTCGCACCAACTCAGAACTTTACGGGATCCTCGAACGTCCCAAAGAGTGATAGTTATGAGAGATTCGGATTCAGTCAGGAAACTGTTATAACTGGCTTCTAGAACTCTCTTTCTAGAAAAAAAATGCAGATTTCGAACTAGAGAGATTTGATTCGAAACATGGATTCCTGGAGAAGGTTTGTGCAGTCGACCTTGGACCTAGATTACTGATAGCACCAAATGATGATTATTACCTACATATATACCGACTATTTATTTAAACATTTTTTTTACATCTATCATAATTTCTTTGTACGAATTGAAAACGAAAATTTTTTTGTTACCATATAAACACAGACCACCAAATAGACAAATAACCAATTTTCCATATTTTGTGTATACATCAAGCTGTCGTTATTTACATTTTAAGGAAGCATTAAACAATCACATCTCATTTACATTACATTTACATCATTTACATTATAAAAATGTTAGCAAGTGGTTATTTTTGTGTCTAGTCATTTTGAAGGGTATAACGTTAGTTAGTTAGCGTTACTTAAAGATTTTATTATCCGTACCAACTAGAACCCCCCGCAAACTTCTGGCCGGCGTGCGAGCGTTAAAAGTATGTACACGTAGATGTGTATGCGAGATCGATATATGAAGCCGTATACATTACAAGCGAGCACGATACACGTGTGGTGTATCTCCAGACCATCTGAGATCGGTAAGCACTCCGAACAGCTGAGGAGTTGGCAAGAGGGTAAAACTTAACGCAAACGAGGGTACACACGACACACCCCTATTTACTGCACAGTGGATTTGACGGCAGTGCTGAGCTGAGGGTGTGCGGAGTGCGGAGTGCAATAGCTGGGATGAAGAACTTGTTTGGAAATATTTTAGGAAAATGGTGGAGTAAAATGACGTGGGTACATTGTTTCAACACTTTAGTTTATTTTACGAATACAAACATTGTTTTAAGTGGAATTATCAATTTTGATTTATCTTTTTATATCTTAATCAAAAAACAAGAAACGATGAGAATAATAAAAATAATATAAATTATTTAAAACTTTGTTTTAAGCGCTTTCATGACTTAAATTTAATATTAGGAGGACACATTCTTATTGTGAGGTTGTAATTATTCACAACAGACGGTCTGTGATATTTTAAATATGAATTAAATGTATGAATTAGAAAGATATACATATAAAATCAATTTTATCGAAAAATATTGTTATTGCACCACTGGGATTCGAACCTGGATCTCTTTCCTAACCGGGGAAGGTGCATTATCCAACTATGCTACAGCGACAATATTTTTAACCACAAATTTTCGAACCTATATGTTACCTTTTTCAAATTAATACATCTATCGTTACATTATTCGAAAGCCATCTACTTCGTTTTTACATGTATAATTGATTTTATATGTATATCTTTTAATTAATACATTTAAAATATCACAGACCTATGTTCTGAATAATTACAACTTCACAATAACAATGCACTGTGTGCTGTAGCATAATCGGTTAATGCACATTTAATTTGTATTTAAATTAAATACACCAACCGGTTTTGGAAAATACCATTTCATTCATCAAGATGATAAATAATCAAACTAAAATTATATGTCAAATTGTTATTTTTTTAAATTCAATATTATTAAAAATATATATATTAATTTAAAAATACATCTAGTATCTAACTGAAATTATTACGATGATAAAATATATGGAAATTGACTTACCTAAAGATCCAAAATATTTGTAAATTTTTTAAAGATAAATTCATTTTACACACTTAATTATCCAATTTAAGACCAACAATATTTATATGTAAAGCGGACAATTCCAAATTTTTATAAAAGTATGATCATTTTCTAATAAATGATTCGAAAATTCTGAAAAACTATAATTATTTAATCGTCTTATATGCTCTTTAACTCTTATGTCAATGTTTCGACCTGTTTAACTAATATAGAATGCAGTACAATCTTTACAAGTTTATAAACACCGGTTGGTGTATTAAATTTAAGTAGTTATAAATAATTTATATTAAAATAAATAACGACAATCTAAAGTTTGCAATAAATATTAAAAATACATAAATATATTTTTTTAAATAAATAAAATAAAAATAAATAAATTATTGTTCAATATACAATTGTTAATAATAAAACATTGTCGTTGAGCGTGCAGCTTCATGAATATAACAAAAGTCGAAAAATTACTGTTGTTAAAAATTCTACAATGCTGGTTTACCATTTTTTTCAATTTATTTTTATTTTTTTATACCTAGATACCTATTTAAAAAAAAAAAACTAGTTATGCGTACACGGAATACGTGTCACATCAATATTTTTACTATTTTCAAACTATGCTAAGCGCTTGCGCTATGAAAATAGAACTACCTTGATGGCCTCCCGGAACGAGACTCGAATCCCCGACCACTAGATCACTAGACGATTATCATAATCACAGTCACGTCACGTAGAGTGCTAATCTTTTCATAATTTCAAATTGGAGAACGAACTTCGAATATCAAATGTTAACGTCTGTATGTATAATAATTATGTTAACGAAATGAAGGATAGGTTAAAAAAAATACAAATTACTTGCAAAGAATGAACGAATAATGAACGGACTGCGAATGTATAGAAATATACATAGGTCTTGTCAATTTAAAGAACACAGTTTGAAGAATATAGAACACATCGAAGCATATACAATAATATCATGTTATTAATTGATATAGCGTGACATAATTTTTAAAGTATTCATTAAATCAATTGTACACTACACACAGTTGACTTTTATATTTATCGAAAGGTGTAAAAAATACTTGATTTGTTATTTACACCTTTTGATGAGCTGGACTAAATCACTCGAAAGTACAGTCGTGATTAAAACAATGCTTAGATGTGTGCAGTACAAGTTTAGGAAAACAAAAAAAAAAACATATTCACATTTTATTGTCGTAAAAAAAATTCTCTCGGCACATTTATAATAATATCTCGGAAGGTTCGGTGGTTCTTTTTGTTTGAAACAACATCAAGAATAAATTAAACATGGGATGCTGAATTCTTTCTATCAAATGTCAAAATGGCTAATACCCCTCCATCCCACGGATTCACAAAATGGTGCATTTCAAAAGGAAATATGAAATATAATGGGATTTTTTATAGATACGGACCGAGTTCATCCTTAAACCCTAAAGATGTATCGGTAGCCATTTTGATATAAATATTTCAATTGTTTACCTTCATGGATAACTAACACATAATTCAATTCCAGTAACGAAAAAGAAATATGTCTGATTTTTTTTGTATATTTATGCGTTATCGCGTTTTACAGATTCGTACACACTTAGTTTTTTGTTTTTTTTTGTAGCATTAATAAAACATATGAAAAAATAACGGTAATTGCTTTACTAGACCTAATCTGTTCTAAAGCAATTACCTGTACAGTTTTTAAAAGTTGTAAATGTTAAGATGTAACTAAGTATAATGTTGAGTACGTTATGTAAAGTTATGTGAGAAAAGTGTAATCAGAAGTTATAAAAAGACATTGAAAAAAAAGTTATAAAAATATTATTGTCAGTAATATACGATAGTTGGAGACAAAAATGTGTGGGTAGTTAAGTTAGCACAGATGACAAATTAGTTTCATTTTGCTTTCTACCCACATCAAGCAACCACATTGTTATTTTTTGTTTGAAGTAGTTATCACTTTCGACCCTTTAATATCTAATGCCAATTTATTAAATATTCTCGGAGCACAAAATAAAAAAGTTCGTTGAGCGAATTTGGTATTAAATTTTGGCACTGAATAGTTAGTTACATATTATACACACCGCAAAACGGTATTTACTACGTCATTTCTACTTTGATATAATATATTTATTATTATTTTAAGGACACATTCATTCAAACAAATAATGAAATATTTGCTGTAATACTTATTCATATTTTTAAATATATACTCTATTTTGTGAAAGTCTCTTCTACATTTTTATTTCATACTACATTACATTAATTAATATATTTATAGGTATGTATAATTAAAACGATATTGTATACACCATTATATTTTTAGTTATTGGCAATTTCTCTTACAATTTATCCATTGTTTTTGAGTAGATAAGTAGGTCGGTACTTATTTTACTGGCATATTTTAATGATATTTTTTATTTAATATACCAACAATTAAAAATAGAAATTTTGCGATTACATTTCAAATTTGTCGGGAAAATAGTAACAACTCGTTTTGATTAATATCTCATTACTTGACATATTATTTTGATTGGCCTTGTAAATAAAATTGTAATAAAAAATGTTTTATGAATTATGAAAAAAAATTCACTTAGATTTAACAATTATTCTAAATTAAATTTATCCAACAGTCTTAAAGCAAAGCGTTAGACACACCCAATGATATTAATTTTAAAAGTTTTGATATTTTAAAGCTTAAAGTTGTATTGTAAGTATTGTTCAGAAATTAAATAAATGAATTTGTCCTATAACCTTTCGCACTTTGTATACCTATTTTTGACTAATTTTTCCAACATTCGAAAGCACCATTCCAACATTCACGCTTTAGAAAATAAAGATCTTCTGAACTCAGACAGACATTTTCCAGCTACTTATTGGACATAATGGTTTTCTGCATACGAGCAAGCACTTGACAAGCAACACTTATCTACATTGAAACATCTTGTCAAAGCTTCTAACAAGACAATCTTCCAATATCTTACATATTTACCATTTCTGGCCTTATTTATCTACTAGCGAAATATTAATATGAAACTGATATACTATAAAAAAAGCGATATCATTAAAGAGAACACATTCTTATTGTGAAATGGTAATTATTCAGAACATAGGTTTGTGATATTTTAAATATGAATTAAATATATTAATTAGAAAGATATACATATAAAATCAATTTTAACGAAAAATATTGTTGTTGCTACCGGGATTCGAACCAAGATCTTTCCCGAATTGGAAAGAGATATCAGGTTCGAAACCCTGTAGCAACAACAATATTTTTCGTTAAAATTGATTTTATATGTATATCTTTCTAATTAATACATTCAATTAGTACCTATTTAAAGCGATATTATTTTTACCTGCTATCAAAATGGCTTTGAGGTCTGCCAGATAATATCATCGACGAACCCTAGCTGTCAGTGGATGTCTCGACGCGCTGTTTTTATTCCTCGGCCAGTTTTTATGGCTACGGAGACTCGAAAGGTTGGTAGGTAGGTAAATAGGTACCTACGGAATAAATTCTAAAAGATATAATACCCCCCAGACAAGAAAAATACTTTGAATAGATTGGTTATTATTTCGGCGGGGCGCTGCCGCGCGGCTCGGGCTGGCGGGTGGCGGGGCGTGTAGGGGGCAGGGGGGTAAAGAGAGGGTAGGTTAGGTAGGGGATATTAAGAGAGGGGATGAAAGAGCGGCCTTTAGAAACGAAATAGAAGTCGGCGAGATATAAAAGAACGGTTTGTTTTTTGTTCTAAATGTGTGTATGTACCCATAGGAAGTCTGTGACGGTGTTCCTACCGCAGTTGGCTGCGCGGCTTCATACATATTTAGAAGTTCGGAGGGCGGTCTCGGGTGTGGAACCTCAATTAAAACTTTTTCGGAGATTTTCCGTCGGATAAAATGAATTTGAATAATTTAGTCGAACTCATAAAACTTTCAGATGCGTGTAGATGATGGTATCAGAAGCCCGCGAGACTTCTCGTTTCCAACTTTTATGACTTACTTAATCAAATTCCACAGTACACAGTTACGTAGGATTGTACGTATACATTTTTTATTTCACGGTGTCTCATCTCCAAAAATACATAGAATTAATATTATTTCATCATTAGTTACGTACTTATCTAATACATTATATATATTAGCGGACGGGCTTAATCGGTGTGTTTGAAGTTAGATAGTGTTAGCAACTAGAGTCAATAGTCAGTCTTCTAGAAATGGTACCTTATAAAATAAAGGAAAATCCAAAATCATATAAGTTTTAATACAAATTAAACTAATCAACTAGAAAGATATACAGAACAAATCTATCAATCAAAAAAATGTTTGGTACAAAAAACTGCAACTTCTTAATAATAATGTATTCTTATTTTAAATATATATATATACATATAATTAGTTGCTACAGGGATTCGAACCCGGACCGCTTCATATTCTAACACATAAGATTTATTTAATTTTTAATCAGTATCTCATCAAAATTATTTGTTCAATTTTTTAAATGATTATTTCATAACAACTTTATATTATGTGTATTATATTTCGTAATAGTTTTCTCCTTTTATTAATTAAGCCCCTGTACATGCTGCAAAAACTTAAATTGAAAAAATAGGTATTTATTACAGAAAAAAATGCATTTATTTTATTATGCTATTTATTTTGCTTCCAAAAACGTCAGCAAGAATTCCACTGAATTAAATACGTGTTATTTAACTTAAACAATCTAAACAAATTAACATAGTAATCTTCATTATCAGTGGCGGAACAGCCCAGTTGGCCCAGGGGCCCTAGCCCCTCGATAGTCGCCACTCCGATATGTCCACCGTTATACTACTCCAGTTGCGCCAACTGTGTTAGTATCCTGCGTGATGCCGTTCAGCCTCGGTAACTTCATTCAAGAGTCCTCCGACAAATGGTCAGTCTAAATCGAGCCATTTTAATGACCAACCATGTTATTAACAACCGACCTACCTCAATCGTGCTTAATTACTTGGACAATTTTTGGTTCAGCAAATTCTATGCCTAATTCGTGATTGTGGCATATGCGCATCACGTTTTTAGCCTCCAAATATGCTCCTTGTATTAATTTGTATTATTAAATCATTTCTGATTTATATTTTATATAATTATCTGGTGTACGTTAAAGAAATCTCGTAAAAAGCTTTAAATATAGGTAATTGAATGCACCCACCCAAACAAATTGACTAACGTATTAATTTTTATATTGTTATCAAAATGTGTCTATATATCTTATCTCTGTTATACATATCATACAGGTATACCTTGCCTCGAATTTCATTACATATCAATTTTACTTTGTTTGTACCTAATTAATATGACTTCTTGTAAACTATGCGTGTCACAACACAGATCTTTACTAATATCCAATATCAACTTTTTTATTTGATCTGTATAATTAATAAATAAATAAAAAGTATTTTAATGTACCAATAATAAAAATCATTATTTTTTCCCAAGTGCCAAGACTCGTAGCTTTAACAAAATATACTTTAGATAGTGTGCTTTGACAATTATCAAATTATCCTTGTGTTAGCTAAGAGTAGGTGTGTACCTATATTAATTAGGGTCCTAATTTCGAGAAACGGCCAATGAGACTTCTGAGCGTAGACTAAATATACCATTATATAATCATTAATAATAATAGAATTTTCAAAAAAGTACACGTTTGGTTATAATCTCACTATTTTTGATATTATCATGTAAAATTCCAAGTGCGTAACTCCCCAACGGCAGATTAGAGATACATTGTACATAAATAAAAACAATTCTAGAATTTTTTCGTGAGACAAAGTCATTTGGCCGAATAATTGAAATCGAATGGAAAAAGAAAGATGTCTAAATAAGTTTTCTTTTGTTTTTTGTTTCTCCTCTTTTCCCCCTCCCTTTCACCCTATCCACAACCTTCCTCGAGGATAATCCTCGCTAGATGTAGAGGGAACTTGATCGAAGTGTTTTTCTTAGAAAATAAATTACGTAATTTCATTTTTTTTTTTTTTTAGTTCTGAGTATGTTTTATTACTGAATAGTTTAAATACTCCCTTTATGTTAGTAAGTAAGGATTAGTGAATATAATGGTAATCTTAGACCAGGCTTCATGTATACACAATACTAAAATAATATTCTATGTCGTCCAATTTTAAGTAATTTTATGTATTATATAAGAATTATATATTTATTATGGTAGAAGAGGAAAATAAAATAAATACAAATAAATCAGAACTAATGATTATTATTATAGATCTTAAAATAACATTTCAAGTTATTTATCATTCTATATAAAATACTTTATTTACTGATCTCTATTGAATTAATCGTAGTTATTAACATAATAGCCACATGGTATATATAGATATCCAGTATATATAGATTTGCTTAAATTTTTGCTAATAAATGTAGTTATGGATTCTAATAATAAAATATCGATCCTGTTATCTATTTATATATAATATATGACTGGAAGTTGACTCTGATAGGCGTATATTCTTAATAGTACCTACTGCATCTGCTCTACATTTCTAGGCATTGTCTAGGATCAACAGCACCAAATGGTTTGATATTACAGATAAAAAAATTAACAGTCGAGTCTGCAAAGTGGCCACAACCTAACCGTACACTTCAGGGCAGGTACAGCAAAATCGCACAATCGTAAAAATCCAACTTTATAAGGTTTGTGGACTTGGTACTCTCCTTCAGCGAGTTGACCTGGCCGATCTACAGAGGTCATGACAGAAGGAGCAATACTATTCACTTGTGTTTTTTTGTGACGTATTGTCGGCGTGATATTAGGTACGAGACAAAATCATCAATGTGGAAGTTTGCACTCAGATGTCATCAGTATAGCTCTCTTAAAATATAAACGATTGCGAACGTAAAAGATAGCATGTAAATAAGACGGCCGTATAGGTCTGAAAAACATACATGAATAGATACATTCCATATAGACATCTATAAAGCACAAATGAAAACATTACATATGAACAATTGTAAAGGAGACATGAAAATGTTCCGCATAGTCATCCAAGGAGACATGAAGGTATTGTGTTAATAGCTAAGTACACAGGTTTCTCATGCCGATTTCTGAATTTATCTCAACTAAATATCTGCAATTTATTTCATTGTGTCATTCTGGACATGAGTTATAAAATTCTATGAATAAATTTTTTAAAATTACCAAATTAAGAACGATTAACTATTAACTTTCAACCTAAGTATATAAAAATAGTATATTATTTTCTTTTACTTGACTAATATAATATTATTCAGACCAGCAGTTTCTATTACACCATCCAAGAGAACACACTTGAACATTTAAACCACTTTTCAATACAATAAACATGAACAAATTTCATATAGGCATGAAAATATTCAGTATAGAAGACAAGGAGATGGGAGTAAAGGAAACACAAAGACATTTCATCTGTAAACGAGACATTTTATATAGATATCTGTAAAGGATACATGAAGACATTCCATACAGATTTTTAAACATAAAGATAATCCATGTAAAAGAGACATGAAGACTTTTCATATAGACGTCATAGAAAGAATATGCCTAGGAGAGATCAATATATATATATCCAGATATTGAAAGAAGGTTTTGAAACTAAAAATCACAACCCGTAACGAATGTCTGTACTACATAAAGATGAAGAGATAGCGAGTGATGCGGAGATCTGCAAAAATCCACTAAAATTAATACTTACCACTTCAGATACCCATACAAATCTAAGTGTGCATCTCAACACAAATGAAAGACTACAACAATATCCACAACTCATAGCTATTTGAGTTTGCGCTCCAGATTTATATGTATGCTTGACAACAAAGAAACAACTAATTGCACATTTTAAATCCGCACTCCACATGTGTACTTAAGACTGCCGAGAATGAAGGCATTTTACACTGTGGTCTAAATTTTTTTTTATATAAAACATCTGCTTTAACTACAGAGAACCTTTTCCGCTTTTCCCTTGTTTTCCTTGTTCCCGACACCTCGCTGGCGGGCCTGCGGAGGTGGGAGCCCACCTACCATCCCGATTTAGTCGTTCCAGTCTGCTAAAGTTTGATTAAAACGCCTGTCCTACTGTTCATTTAACATCGATTAACTTGCCAGGGAGAAAATGGCACATTCAGTCGCTAAATACTCAAGCGGGAAACAATTCGGAAGAGGGGTGAGAAATAAATTGGAACCTTAAAACCAGATTAATAAAAGTAGGGCTAAAAAATGTATACGTCGTTATTTCTCTAGTGCTTAAAACCCATCTTAGAACGGACGTGATAGACGTACGTACACAGGACTGTTTCGTAATAAAAAAGCGATAAAATTGCTTACACAATTTGTTGCCTATCTACATATTTAAATGGTGAGATATTGATCACAAAGAAAAACATAAATTATTTGATTGTGCAGAAGATATTGACAGAGACGGGGGCAAGCATGATAGGTGTATACCAGGCGCGGTCGCTTCATACATGCTTTGGATGCTCCGCATCCCTTATGTTCTAGAGTCAAATAACTTTGGACTTTTTGTTACTAGCCGAAAACAATACTGCTGCAAATAAATTCGTCCTGTACTTTAGAGACCAGTCAAACACACACTACGATACGGCGCACGCAAGGAGCGAGTCAAAATACGTGTGCATTCTCATCTTTCGTACATCTATAAATCGTGTAAACAGTGGATTCTATCATTCGTTCTGTATCCACAAAGTTTAAAAGCGTTCCGCTAGTCAAGGTCTTCGAATACTGTATATGCATGCGTTAACAGCATCCAACGTCCAAAAAACGACTTTAATACTAATGGGTATAATGTACAGGACAGCATACATACTTGTATTATAAAGCGAGCGGATTGTTTTGAGAAATTTATTTGTGACGCATTTTTGAATCATTGAATATCCTTCGATTATTTATTTAATTCATCATTTAAATTTAAAAAATGATTACAGAAAATATCGTGTTTTAATGTTGTAAACGAAAATAGTGAACTGTGTGAGTATATAATTGAATCATTGGAAGGTATAAACTTATATGCTGATTAGCAAATATCATAAAGAATGTGTTCTCCTAATAATAAAGTTGTATCAATGTGTCTAAAATTTAATAAAAATGAATTGATAATTCTGGCGTCTGCTATCAGTTTACTCAAAGGTATTTGAGATTATATAAAAATAAGGTAGATGGCTCTTTCAAATAATGGAACGATTAAATGTATTAATATCAAAAAGGTAACATATAGGTTCGAAAATTGTCGCTAAAAATATTGTCACTGTAGCATAGTTGGATAATGCACCTTCCCCGGTTAGGAAAGAGATCCAGGTTCGAATCCCGGTGGCGCAACAACAATATTTTTCGATAAAATTGATTTTATATGTATATCTTTTTAATTAATATATTTAATTCACATATTGATAATATTAGAATTTTAAAACCGTCAATAATTTTAAATATCTGAGAATCTTATTGACTACAGGGAATGATAAAATGCCAAATGAAATCAAGGCAAAAATTCGCAGAGAAAATTGCTGTTACTTTGCCCATGAATACACATACCACACAAAAAATCGAAACTCCTCTCGATCAAATTAAAAATTGCAATTTAACACGCAATAATACGTTCCGCTGTTACGTAAGCGTGTGAAACACAAATTCTAACAAAAGCCTCTGAAAAAAAAACGGAATGTTTTTGAAAGAAAATTATACTAGGAATAGGACTAACTATCGTGGTCGTAAAATGCCATTATATATTTAGAAATCAATGCTGTCATGACTACGACTTACAAGTGGCTTCAACCAGTATCTGCCAGTAGAGTCGCACGGATCACAGACATTGACCCTGATAACCGGATTGATGCACAAACTATGAGTGACACAGTAAACGATGAAAAGGTGAACGCAACAGACCCGCACCACAGAAATTGCCCGTAGCGTCGCTAAGCTCTAACATTAATAATTAATTAAATCCATTTATAAACTAGCAAAAGAGATATCTGTTGGGGTCATAAAATTCCTGGAATGGAGGCAGTGGCGTAGGATCCAATGCAGCCAATTGGGGTTCACGTTAGATAGTCATAGAATCCACCACAGCAAGAAACTAAAATATGTAATTTTAAAAATCATTTCTTAATCAAAAATAGTTTTTACGAAAATTCAAAACACGATTTCCACAACAGTACGTCACTAATATATAGGTGTGTGGGGTGAGCGACTAGAATACCGGCAAGGATTTTTTTCAGTTACAAGTGCACATAAATGCTCAAAAACACATTTTTATATATGTGAATATTATAGTAGATAAGCGACCAACTTTGTTTTTATTATTTAATGAATGAATCACATATTACTTGATATTCTTATTTCCTAATACAGGGGTGGATTCCAAAAAAAACTTTTTTGGCCAATGCCTTTTTTCAATTTTGTATAGGGGTACAGTTTTTCAATTTACGACGCTGAAAAGAGATCACAAACAGGTCAAAGAAATGTTAAAACAGTACCTACCCTAAGCTCGTGAAATATTGCCACGCACTACATTGAATTCTCCGGGCGTCATTCTGACAAAATAATAATAAAAACAATAAAAATTTCTTAAATATTAAAGCTTTGCAACATAATATTTTAAAGGTATCTAATAAGGTGTATTAATTTTAGGCAGGCTAGAAATTAACTGAAATATTGCAACGCGCGAAAAAGTTAAATAATTTGCACAACAAGCAAAAAAATTACAGAATTGGTCAGAATTAGTAGACCAGAAGGTTGATCAGAAGACCCCCAATGAAACGACAATTATCTACATATACACACTAATTTTTTCACACGACAAATTGTGTAGTGAACGAAATCGTGTGTACGGAATTAGAAAAAATGCACTTCAGTCAACATCTACGGGTTGACAAAGAACATTGTTTATACAATACCAAGAGTCCTAACAGTAACAATTCTCCAACAAAAAAGTCCAACTTTTTAGTTTACCTATGTATGTATGTGCTAAACGAATTATTGTACAGTTTAGTTCAGGGTTGATATTTTATTTGGAAAAATAAAGTGTCGCTTCTGTCGTAAACATTTATATTGTGCAAGACATTGTTTTGATTTAAAAATGCACCAAAGAACGCGAAACCTTTAAGGCTTCATTTTATCTAATATAATACCTCTCCATGACGTAACTTCCCGCTCTTAGGTAGGTAATTATATTATGCTTATATTAACTAACGGAGATGTATCTAAAAACATTAATATTACTTAAGTACTTAACCAATAATTATCACTATTATCATAATTTGTACATTAATCAATGTAGTTGTAATTATTGTATTAACTTTTATATTGCCGTTTTTTAAGTAGACACGATTATAAATGTGTGCTATTTTATATAATTAATTTATTTTAAACAATTAGTCATTCTACCAGCGTAAATAGATATTTTTTAGTATAGATAGACATTAGTTACAAATAGTATCTAATTAAAACAAATTTACATAAATCGCACAAAAAAATTTTAGGTATCGAAATAATATAGTTATCACCGGGACTAAACCACGGAACATTCTTCAGGGCGAATATTATGTTCCAGGTCGATGTTATTTTTAAATTACAAAGAAATACAACACCATTTTATAAATTTTTATTTATTTATCAATTATTTTATTTATTACAATTATGTTTGAAATATAAATATCCGCCTTTGGTAGTAGCACAAATGTGTACCCTTTTAACCATATTTTTTCATAATATTCTTGCAAACTTCGCGTGTTATTTCGGTAATTTCATTTCGAATATATGCATCAGAATTGTTATTGTCTTATTAGCGTAAATCTTTTCTTTCAATTACTCTCACAAAAATGTCAGTAGTCAGTCAAATCAGGTGATCGCGGAGGCCAGTCGATATCACCACTTTTTGATATTCAAGGCGTAGCTCGAGCTGTCTATTAGGTGGTACCGTCCTCTTGAAACCGCATGTGATGCAGGCTCAATTGACAAAATTCGCCCACCAAAAAGTTTCCCAACATGAGACGATAGCGATCACTATTAATGGTTATTACCATTATTATTTATATAAAATGTTTTAATAACTTTAACATATTGTTGGGATTTCAAATACTTTATAACAAATTGTAATTAAATATTCTATACGAATACTAAATGCAAATTGACAAATATTTTCCAAACTAAAATGGCGGTCAAACAATATCGGCCTGGTACATAATATTCACCCTGTATGGATTTTTTTAATTTCTACGTATTGTATCTAAATTTGCTTTAATTATTACAAACTATGCGATTCCAATAAAATTATATAAATTGATCACTTTTGCTATAGATCGGATGAAACCGGATATTTTCGAACATTGAACAGGTAATACTCCAATGTTTAATTATGGTTAGGTACAACCGAAATCTTTACTTGACTGACAAGACTTGACGGTAACAGGCTTGTCGAAGGTTTGGCCTACCAGTCGCGTCAGCCAGCGCTGTGAATTTGTTTGAAAATTGTACAATATTCATATTTAAATAAACCAAGACTCTTAGCGAGGTTTCTAGTAGTAAGAAAACATTGGCAAACTCATAAATTATTAATACAAATTAAATACTATTAATCAAATAAGCGGTGCATCTGTTCTCAAGCTTTTAAAGGTTTTATTTTGCACCTTTGATAGATGTAACAAGGGTCCATTATAATACTACTAATATTTAAAGCGCTATTTAGGCATTATCAGCGCAATATTTAAAATTGCACAATTGAGTATATTTATACTTAGGTATAATCTAAAGTCTCATGTTTATAGAGCCCCCTTTTTATAACACAACAATTTCTAATTTTTTAGTAAAGATTTACAATTACGTACGAAAGCCACATTTGTCAAAAAATTCTCTCGATATACCTATTCATTGATTCACAAAGATAATAAATAATAAGAATGATTCAAAAGGGTGTACCTTAAGCCCGGATCTAAATCACGGATCAAATATTCATCAATGATATAGATGTCTCACAGGGACGAAGATATTATTTTTACACGAGAAGTATGGAAGTCTTGGGCATTACAAGGGCTTACGACCTGTCATCGGCTGGCTTAAGTGATCTCTTTACACACTGTAACGTTCACCTATTTACCAATGCTACGACATCTATCCAATTTTTGGAAGTTGTATATATGATATCATGATGGAACATTTCACTTATTTATTACCATGTCGCCATGTATTGATTTTTTTTTTTGAAAATTTGACTCTGTTACTTATTTTTGAAGTAGGAGCAATATCCATTATGTAGCTTCATCTCTGTGAGACATTTATATATTGATGATAATCCTTCAGGGGGAAAAAAAATAGTAATTATTTCCAACAAATATTTGGACATACTCAAAATATTCATCAATGACATTATCACCTTCAGTAATAATGTTAAAATCTTACCCACTGATGATGAACGCGTAAGTGTATGAACATTAGTTATCGAATCGACCGCATCATATCATCAGGCAAACTACATGCATTTACGGCAGACTGCCAACAGACTTCACCTTAACCTTTACCATACCATGCTAAAAATACCATACGCAGCCATGCTGTCAACTCGTGTTACTGCAAGAAATTTGTGTTTTTTTAACACTTTAAATGGGAATAAAATGCTTTTACAAGCTTAAATGGCTTTAAAATTGTTAATGTCACAGTTACTATAAATATAATAAGAAAAAATAAATAAAACAATTAAAGGCGTTCATTTTACTCTCAAACATTATTCTTATAACTCATTCGTCAAACTAACACGATCTTCATCTTTATCTCTCATCATTAAAATTAATGTGTGATCTTTTTCACGCGGTACAAGTGGTATTTTTAACGCAGATAGCATGCAACGCATCATTTTTATATAGCATTGAATTCAAAAATGATTATTTTTATTATGATTCGCTTTACATAATTGGTTTTCCACTACTCATTTCTAAGTGCAAATTATATTTTTAGGACTAGGTAAAACGTAAGTTTTACATTGTGTATATTTATAGAAATACGATTTAATTACCTCGGTAGACTTATGTTACTGCATGGCTAGGGAAGGGTTAATAAAAACTGAAAGTCATATAATGATGGAGGTATTGCGTTAAAAAAACTGGCAAGTGCAGTCAATACATATTTATAATAGGCTATCAATGCATAAATATAATTTCTGTAATCATTTAATCTATTATAATAATCAGATTAGATGTAAATAAAGTAAATATAAGATAAATATTATTAAGGAGAACACATTCTAGATGTAGTAAATGTAGATGGCTTTCAAATAATGAACGACAGATGTATTAATTTGAAAAAGAGTAACATATAGGTTCGAAAAATTTGTCATGAAAAATACTGGCGTTATAACACAATTGGTAGTGTACTTCCCCGGATTGGAAATAGAGATCCAGGTTCGTATCCCGGTAGCGCAAAAACAATATTTTTCGACAAAATTAATTTTATATCTATATATTTATAATTAATACTAATTAAATTAGTATTTAAGATAAATATTTATGCATAATTATTTCCAAGCAATTAAAGTTCGGCTTAATTGAATAAGTATATAATAGATAGTTGATAAATTAATAATTTTAATAAATTTTATACAATATAATAAAGATACATTTGCACATGGCATCTGTGTCAGTTAAATTGTTTTTTCTTATTTTAAATTAATTGATTATTAATATTTTAGCGGAACGTTAAAGTTCCTATCATTTTAGCATTATTACATACCCAGTAAGCCCTTCAATTCAATCAACGAATTATTACTGTTGTGCTATTTTATTTTAAAATATTTGTTCAATTTCATCAAAGCACTGTATTTTAATATATTTTTATGAAATTCAAATTATCATAGTAAAGGAAACCTAAAGCTTTCATCTTGTGGAATAATAAACCTTATAGGTAAGTAATATTGTTAAACAAATATAATATTTGTATGAAACTAAATCTATTCAGCGAAGGTTTCTGGTTAATTAATGACAGTGTGCCCATTTATTACTAAGGATCGTTGTGTTAGTCTGCTAGTGAATGAACCGTGAATATAGCTACAAGGTGTTCAGAAGAAATAATTCGGTTTTACATTATACAAAATTATGATTCTTATCCTCGTGTTCTTGCACAGTGCAGGCTTATATAATATATATTTTAAAGAGAACATATTACTATTTGTGAAGTTGTAATTTTCAGAACATAATTCTGTGATATATTAATACAAATTAAATGCATCAATTAGATAGATATACATACATATAAACTCAATTAATCGAAAAAATATTTTAGCTACCAGATAAATGCGATATACATGTGACTGATATATTTTATATAATATACCACTTAAAAATATATCGGTCTCTATATCATCGTCATAATTTATAAAAAAAACAAAAGCTAATTTATATAGTTTATAAATAGCATAGTATAAATTATGTTAATAGTTATGTCCTACGTATTCCTAAAACTGAATCTATCATATCATTACTTACTTAAAATACCCACTTACACTCCGTTGTAAAATAACAAAATAATATCAAAAAAAACAATTATTACTTACCAATTCAAGAAATCGCGATAAATTCAAATATAAAATAAAATAATTAATTACAATAATAATTCACCGAAAACATAAATATTGAATACAGTAGGTACCATTGAGAACATCCAAATATGTCAGTACTTTAAAATCAATGCACTCCAATACTCCATAAATAGCTTAATTTCTATATATTTTGAATGTGCATATTATAATAAGTACAATAATATCCCGATTCTGTCATAGGAGGTTCCACAAATCGTCGTATGTCCGAGATAACGCGAATCAAGGCATATCAATCAACTCGGCATAAGTGATACTTTAATAATTAAATACTTGATTATCTATGTATATATACGCCTTAAGTAGAGTTGTCGTAAAAAGAACGCAAATAATCATTAACTATATATATATAGTGACACTTTAATAATTTTAATATTAGAAAATATAATACATTTTAGAATTATCAGTAGGATACATATATATTTCATTTAACATTTATTTCTTCTCTATGAGAGTATGACTCGTGTATAGAGAAGGAGTATATACGAGATAATTTATGTTTCAGTTAGTCTATGTATATATACGGCTTAAGTAGAGTTGTAAAAAGAACGCAAATAATAATCTACGCTAGATGATGCAGTTAATAATTGATAATTTTAAATAATTAAACCGGATCAGCTACAGTTTATCTAAATATATAAATTATTGTTATGAACGTGACCAGATTGGAGAACCACTATGTTACAATACAGTTCGGACTAAAGTATTATGGTAAAAAAAAAAATGACAAACCACATTTAAAATATTTTTCTGATATCCCTATACTACACAAGAAACATTATGGCAATGACGCGACAAAACGTACAAGGTGACTATGAAAATGTTTATTGTTGTGGTATTTTTTATCAAGGCCAAATGTGCACCGTTAACACTATTGATGGCAGGCCTCACAACTCGTTTATAGTGCCAGTGCCAGCGCCATTTCCATTACGCAGATTATAGTGCCAGTTCCATTATACAGAAAATCATTTTTTAGCAATGTTATTATAATGACATCGGTTGGCACTAGTAGGTAGGTAGGTAGATTTAAACAATTTAAATTATTAATACGAAGGCAACTAATCAATTATTTTCATAATATAATATATTTAAAGTGGACTCTCAATTATTTGTAATTGTAGGGGGAAAAATTGAACCAGTTAAAAAAATCTAATAATCTACGTAAAAAAAAATCGCCTAATAATAAAAATAATTCAAAATTGTTTTTTTATTTATTATATAATCAGATATGTCGAACGTACATTAAAGTTTATATAATTCTTAAATTGTTTGTCACGTGCTAGTTCGTTGTGAGATTAATTGTAGGTACATATACCGCAACTCAAAATCAATATATTTTTTCAAGGCATCAAATTTTTTAACAATCTCTCCATCACAATTAGAAAAATTACGGACTATCATAAATTTGTATCTGAAGTAAAAAAATATGTACACAGACTAACTGAAACATAAATTAACTCGTGTATACTCGAGATCTATATATATATCCACTGATTATTCAAATTGTATTATATTTTTAATATTAATAAAAAATAAAAAATATGTATGTAATAAATTATCTGAATGAACTATAAACGTTATTATACTGAAACTATAATTTAATATTATCCGTATACATACTTACGATACAATACATATGCACTGTAAATAAAACTTTACATTTCCTTTGATTCTATCTAAACTCTAAAAATAAAAAGTAAAACACAGTACCTATCTACTTATCTGTTCATGCAGGCACCTAACTAATAAAATACGTTTTGTAAAGATTAGTTGGTAAAAATCAAATGAATTGGTATGCGAATGGACGTAAACAGTGGAATCAAAATTGAAAATGTATGTATATTCCTACTTGTAGGTAGGTATTATAGATATCTTTGAAAACAAATACATTTTCTTAAATAATAATAAATAGCTAGATTCATTTGAAATATAATATTAAATTTACTATATTTGTTAAGGTTAATAAACCCAGTAAGGCACCAAATTTCTGGTGTTAAATCGCATTAGCAACTGGTTGGTTAATTTATAATCAGTAAAAAATATTAATTAGGTACAAGTAATAAAGAAATTTAAAAAAATAATATAGGTATACTGATAACATTTGATATGGAGAATATAGTAATTTCGATAAGAGCCAGGACAATTGTAAGGTAGACCGGGGTCAATTGTAACAAAATGCGTTTTACAATTTTTTTCATCGTTGCTATAAGAAATATATTGGAAAATAATTTTCTCAACAGTATATTCTCATTTCTCTAATTATAATATGAATAAAACTATAAGCTTATAAACGCATCGAGGTAAATGGTACAACTGACCCAGAGGTCGGGGTTGTATCAGTAGGGGAATTGATTAAAACACAGAATTTAGACTTAAAGTAGTCACACTTTAACCATTTTGGCGAAGAAAAATAATTTTTTTATTGTTTTCTAAAATTATAGTTCAAAGTCTCCATTACATTATATATTTAACCTCATGAAAATTCTTACAATTTTAGTTAAGTGTTAGTATAAACTTTCACTATTTTAATATAATAAAATAACAAAACAAATGTACATTATTATCTTAACATATTTAAATCTTAATAAACAACGGAAATTTTTTTTTTACTTGTAATAGTACAATGTGATACAACTGCCCCCTACCGACCATTTCAAATTAACATGTAGAATTTAGATTGTTTCTCACAAACGTTTCAAAACACGTCATAAAATAAACACAAATATCGAAAGAAATATGTGTATTAATTAAATGATTAAAATAGAGCACATATCAAAAAAAATATTTTGCAGATGCAACCTTCAGTGATCCACCAAGTCATGTGAGTACTGGAGACAAGTTCATACACGTCATGGCGTTTCATATATGTACCTACTATAGTTCACGATATTTGCATTAGTACTACTGCCCCCTGGTACAATTGACCCTAGTCTACCCTACCACCAAATTTGAGATTGTAGATTAATTTGAAATCCCTTCCATTGAAAACTCTGTATAAAATAATAATGTAGTTGTGGATTTGTAATATCTGTGATATCTAATAAGAAGGTAGGAGTACCGACTAAAACATTTTCGTGTAAATTAAAAAAAAACAATATTTTTTAAATACCTTTAGTTTTTTTTTACATTTTAGTTAATCAAACACGATTTTTTTTGGTTCTATATTTGATTTTTCCAAATCATTTGACGATCGTTTCGGCTATCTAGGCTATTATCAACTAAACGTCCAATTAATTGGAAAAATTAAATATAGAACCAAAAAAATCGTGCTAGATTTATTGTATTGATTAACAATGGAGTTCTATAAAATTAATACCATCTGAATTCATAAAATAAAACAAAATTTTTTTTTTTTCAATTTTAAAGTAAGCGTAAAAATTGTGTGCCACGAGAACAGAGTTCACATATATTTAAACGAATTTAATATGTAACTTAATGATCAAGCAGTCGGAGGTGCAAGATTTGTTTATGGAGACTATCAAGTTAATCCTATTTTCATAGTAGATACAAGCATTTAACTTTGAAGAAAGAAAGAATAGATAAAAATATTAATAAGTTTGGATGTTTACACTCATGACGTTAATTCATACTCACAAGACTCTCCGTTTTTAATGCATCAGCATTCAACATTAATCATTGAAAATAATATTACGAAATTTCTAAACGAAAAATATTTTCACGAAAATTGGCGAATGTCTTATGCGAACCACAACCTCGTTATTGATAGATATCATAAAAAAAATCTCATGAAATAGACTTACAAACATTAACAAATTTAGAATTCGTAGTCCAATGAGATATACATGCTGTTGAGGACTGCACACTGTTCGTTACAACTCTGTAAATCGAATTATCTCCAAAACGGTTACTCTTACGGATAAAAGTTATAAAAAAAATTGTAGGAATTTTTTTAACCTATAAATTTGATTACCAATGACCCAACGTAAAAATGTTAGCAGCTCTCGTATCGATGGGGATTTTTGGAATATTGTTTAGAACCATAATATGAAGGTCTGTACCAAAATCCAGATTTCCGAGAATTTGTTGGAAATGCAACTAGACTATTTATTATACATAAATTAACGTAGTCTTTCAAAACATTTAAAACACGCAGGTGGTTAATTTCACAGCATCCTTAAAGTCTATCAAATTCCTCACTTGCCTACCCACTGCATGAAGACGCACTTTTGTGGCTATCAGCTCTCACCCTGAACTCAAGTTTCATTACCTATCTATAGACATTTATTGCACCTGTAAAAATGCTGTGGTGTAATTGGACGATCCTCGTTCAGCTTCCTCACATGGACTTCCCTATCAGATAAATAACTTAACTCTGAATATGATTCATAGCTTACAAATTATATTCATAAAATAAAATATATATTTTAATTAGTATTTTTTTAAATATATCACAGACCTATGTTCTGAATAATTACAACTTCAGAATAAGAATGTGTTCTCCTTAATAATATTTTAATATGTCCAATAACACACAATTACCGGATTTTCACCTACAAAGGTACTGTTATTAAAAAAATAATAGATATCTCATAGAGACAAAGCTAGTTTTTATTATATTTAATGAAAAATATATGGAAGGAGTTGGTAATTACAAGGCTTACAATCAGTGGCGTGCTATAGGTATAGATTTAAGTAATGCTGTTACCAATGATATTATACAATCATATATAATATATGTACTACAATATATGTTGTACATAAGATTATAAACATTTGTTTAACCCACGTCTTTAGACAAAATGAATCCGTCGTCTATACGACCCTACGATTCGACCCTGATTTGAATAACCATTTAGGTATCTATTTACCTATTCCTTTTAAATGAGTAATTATCTAATCGTGTTTTTTGAAAGATTTCAATTTTTTTTTAAGTATGTGAATAATAAGAATATGCCCCTAAGTTTACCTATTTACTTACATATATTTGAAAAATTTAACGTTAAGTTTCTTTCATATTAGGAATATCATATTTTATTATAACTTATTATCTTTAATAGATATATTTTTACAGTAGATATGTACTTACTAATAATACCTAACATGTACGTAGATACAATTCATACATTTATTTAAAATAATGACACGTAGAATTTTTCGGTATTAAATCAAAATTATATAAGTAACAGACGCGGTCGCTTCATACATGCTTTGGATGCTCCGCATCCCTCGTATTTTTGAATTTTGCTTTAGAATTTTTGTTTCTAGCCAACAACAGCACTGCTGCAAATAATAATGAGTCAAAATATCTCAACATTCGAACATCTATGAATCGCGTAAATACACAGATACCAGGTATAATGGATTCTATCATTCGTTCCGCATCCACAAAGTTTGAAAGTAGTTAGTAACAGCATCCAACGTAAAAACAAACCGACTTTAATAATCATAATAATAATAATAATGTGTTTATTCCAGCGTGATCAGGTTTTTTTTAACCCGATTCGCCATAGAGATAATACATATTATGTTATACATTAAAGGTTATGAAATCAATATAATGCTATGAAAAAGAAAACCAAGGAAAATATTAATAAATAAAAAAATTAAAATTTTTAAAAAGTTAATAAAAAGTAAAAAGTTCACACATATATACACACAAAATATAAATATTACATATATAACTACTTCAGTCACGGCCATTGTTGTATATGTAGCTATTTTGTAGGCGCTGCCATTCTCTGGTCAGGGAACCAGCTTTCCATGAGAGCGCCGCTTGCACCAGAGAGTTGGTGCTGAGCTCCAGCCGCAGCTTTACGCCAGCAACTCGATGTCTCAGAAGCGGAACGAATCCATGTATACGGCCTTCGGTAAACATTGTAGATGCGCTGCAATAACGCGCCAATCCGAACAGTATTCTGTATGAATTGTTGTATTGAATTCGGAGACGGTTATACGTCACTTGCTTGTATTTCGACCAGAGCTCGCAGGTATACATGCTGGTGAAGAACGATTTAAACAGGATGCTCTTCACCTTCTTACTGCATCGGTAGAACCGCCGTGACAGCATATTTGCACGAACGTTCAACTGTCTCCTCTGCCGTTCTATATCATCATCGTCTTGGCCAGGTATTTGACCTTATTTTGAACGCTCAATTTCGTCCCGTCCAGATACACGGGTGGGATATTATCTGGCCCTTTTCCATATTTGAACGCCACTATGACCGATTTGCTGGCATTGTATGTAATACTTATGGGTATAATTCACAGAATAGCAGACATATTACAAATAAGTTTAAGTAAATGAAAACTCAGGTAGGTACGTCATAGATTATTTTATTTATGACATACTATTTTTGTCAGTAGTTATTATTTATTTATTTTTTTATTGAGGGATTTTGACAGTGGAAACATATTGTAATAAACATAGTAACTATTTAACATGTGATACTAATAACGAAAATCAACAAAAATGTTAGGATACATAAGTATGTTTAGATGCAAAAAATTAAAGAAAAGAATAAAAAAAAAAAGAAGGGTGGGGGAGGTTGCAACAATTGTTGCGGTAAAGGGAGAGCAACATTTGTTTTTATAGGTAGAGTGAATGGCCAAAAAAATTGAAATTGTTGTGTTTCATAAGAACGCTTTGAGCGTAGTAAGGCTAATGTTGAACGAGTCAATTACTGTAAATTTCTCATTATGGTATTTGCATGACCGGTGAACGAATGAATTTGTGTATGTAAGATGTTCTACTTCTGGGAATGTGGAAGAGTGCGGATTGCCGGGTCGATCTAGATGGTACACGGAGAGATGTTAATTCTAATTGGCTGGGACAATCAACATGGCCTTGCAGCAGTTTGAAGAGCATCTTGTCCGTGGACAAGTCTATAGGTTTGTATATTTAATAGTAGTTATACACTTATTATCCAGCATCCCTTCTACGAAAAGTCACCGACCGCCACTGATAATATTCTACATATCAAGTAAATACTGAATGTTGGTTTGATTCCCAGAAATTCATGTTGTTCTCAGCTTATCTGAATCTATTTCTAGATACCCAGGTAGACATGCAGCACACTTCTAATTAATATCCAGTCAAAATCATTTTCACAGTTTCCAAAAAAAAAATATTTTCAAAATTACCATTCTAAAATGAACTTTCAACCATCTTCACATATTACATCCACAGGTAGGCAGGAACCCTAATCTCCAAAAAAGCACCGTTGGCATTACTAATCACTTTAGTATGAGCGAATAACTTCCACCGCTGAATAATCCCGAGGCAGATATTTTATGAAGGATAATATTTTGTATCTGTTCAAATATGCATTAGGTACTCGTACGATTTAAAAAATTCATATATTATTAAAAAATAATGTACAGTGTAGTATGTACTCGGGCTATTTTATTCCCCGGCAGGCGTACACACTACCTGCGTATTTTTAAACGCCAAACAAAAATGACAAAAAATTGTTTCGTGAAATGAAATAAAATGTATTCACTATCAGCATACTTAATACCCATAAACACGCCTCACCCGAAGACCTAAAAGCTTCTTAGAAAATATGTTATGAAAAAGCTTTGTTAATAAATAATATAAGGCAGCAAACGAGCCGCTTCCCTCTCGCAACCGCACATGACTCATTCGCGCAAAAGAGACGTCGCGATAGACTATAAAAACTCCCCAAGCATTATGTATTGAAAATCTTGCCCTTTCATTCCAACGCCCACGAAAAACAACGCGAACAAAAGAGACGGCATTTTCAAAGCTGGGTTTAAAAGTTTCCGCAGTTTTTTGTGCACGAGATAATAACGTTTCGGGTGTGTTATTTTAAAGTCTATTTTCCCCCGAGGTTTTCGCGTGTTTTTCTTTTTGCTGCATTTCGATATTTTGTATCAGAAAAAATGTGGAATCTGTCTTGAAGCGAGACGGAGAAGGTATGTGTTAGTCGACGGGGAGGGGACTGCCCGTCGGAAGGGGGGTGAAGTGAGGTTTCCGACGAGCGATGGCATTCGTCCTTTGACGGTTGGCGCGCGTTGACGTCGCTCTGTCAAGCCCAGTGATCGTTTGACAGTTTAAACATCGATAAACTTGACGACGTTAAATATCGAGAAAATATTATTACGTACTAAGAAATTATTTCGATAAAGACATTGTTGGTTATACGTGCAACGTTGTAAAGTTGATTTTAATTCTCGGAATTTGTGCAAAAGTGAAGAACTACTATTGATTGCCTTAAAAACAGCAGTTGTTGTGTATAAAAAGTTTTTTTTTTAATATATAACGCGTTCTTAACAGTATCTAACGAAATAATAACGCCGTTACACCCGTTTTGTGATATTGGAACATATGGAAGTAAGCCAGTCGGAACAAGATAAAAAAATCAATTTACGTAAACGGGACACTTTGAAAATTGCAGTTTCTGAAATGATTTCGCATTGAAAAGACCAGTTTGCAAGACCCAGTGCATGGATGAGGCAAAAAATCTGTCGTCCAAGGTGCAGGCGGTCGCTGTTTAAAAAGTGCAGCGTCATTGTTATTGTATTATTAGCTGCAGATGCACCGCGGACGGGCCGCTCTCCTTGAGATTCACTTACAGGCCGCGGCACAAAAAACCCGCTCGGGTTCAAACAATCATCCGTTTGATTGTCGGGTGCAGCGCCCTTCGGCCCCCGCCGCCCCTCGCCCGGACCGCCAGCCGTCAAGTGGTTTAATGAGAGCTAACTGACTGACGCTCGAGACCAGCGGCGCGACGGCCTGTCGAGCTTCATCCAGAACTCCCATTAAAAGCAGCGAGGGTCACGAAAAAAATGAGATTAATATTTAAAAAATTGTGATTTTACATTTTTAATTTTAAAAGAATATTCTTATTTTTTATAAATAAAGAATTTAGATAAAGTACGGCGCGGCCCTGCCCGAGAGAGACCGCGTGGGCGCAAGCGCTCCCGGCATGCCAGGGCGGCCGCGATTGGTCGCTTGGGTCCGGGGGGCGGGGCTATGAGCTCGTTCCTGATGCCGGGGGGCGGGGCGGGCTACCACCACCTGCAGCCGGAGCCCAAGTTCCCGCCCACCGAGGAGTACCAGCCGGACTACCTGCCAGGGCCGGACTTCTTCCAGGGTCACCACCAGTACGGCTACCACCACCAGGCGTACAGCGCGCCGCTGTACCACAACTATGCGTACTATCCGCAGCAGATCCAGCACCCGGTGGAGGAGCACCTGCCGCAGGCCGCGCCGGGCGTGCAGGGGGGCCTGCCCGGGCTGACCGAGCTGGGGCTGCGCCTGGAGAAGAGGATCGAGGAGGCGGTGCCGGCGGCCCAGCAGCTGCAGGAGCTGCGCCTGCGGCTCGAAGACTCGGCCTCTCTGGACGGCAGGTCGGAGCTGGACGAGGACAGGCTCATGATGGACGGGAGCCCGGAACTGGACGAGGAAGAAGACGATGAGGGCTCGGATAACGGGGATAGAGTCATCTATCCCTGGATGAAGAAGATTCACGTAGCGGGTGTTGGTGAGTTATTTAATTAATTTTTTTTTTTATTTAAGAATTCTATTAATATCATTTCCGGGAAATATGCAATATTACACTAATACCTACCTATCTACGAGGCTGAAAAAAAATTTTTTTATTCGGCCATGGGATGAAACGGAACAGTTTCTAATGAATATCCAGTTGAGTTTTCACTCACATATTACATAAATGTCTGCATACCTGCCTATCTACTATCTCCTTACTTTTAAAAAAAAAAAAAGTATAATAAATTCATATTTATTCCTATGCGTTGCATAAGGTCACAATCACATTAAAAATATCCTATAGAGTTTACATTATACAGTGCCTACTGATTTTAAAGATCGGTATATTTTTATATTTCACCGTACCTTTTTATCAATTTTCTTACTATTTTCAAAATAATCTATGTACTTATGCTATGAAAACAGAACTAACTCTTATCATCCCGGGAGATCAGTTAACACTGTTTTCATAGTATAAGCGCTTAGCTCAGTTTGAAAATATGTATTATGTCTATTAATGTGAAACGTGGGAATTCCGTAATCACCTTAACCACGCTCATAATTGCATGTATGTGACGGAAAACATTCAAATGTTTAATAAAAATCTCAAGTGAGCCACGCATACCAACATAATTAGATAATTTAATTAACAATTCATTTCTTAAGTCTTTAAATATTTCAAATGTTATTGCGTGTGTGATATTTGGTAAAATGTGATAACCAAAATTAGGTATTTGGTTAGGTATTCGCCATCACGCCGTCTCTCCGCAAGGGTAGGCAGAGAGGATAGAGCGCCACACTTTTCTGTCCTGACACACAATTCTCGCCTCATCCACATTCGTACATCTTCTCATACGCGCTCTTGAGGCTTCTAACAGAACGGTCATATAATACGGTTTACCTGGTCGTGCCAAGTCTTCCGCGGACGTCTTCTATTTCTGGTATTCATATATCTTACCATTCTCTCCTCATTCATCCATTCCTTATTACCAAACCACCTAAACGATCCATTTTTAATCCTATTCAATATCCTACATTCTTCTCTTTACATTGTCTCCTAATTTATTAATTTTTTACTCTGTCATAAATAGATTTGTCACATATACGCCTAAGTGATCTCATTTCCATTTGGATAGGTACATAATATTAATAGACCTACGTTGGTACCTATTCTAAAAATATTGGTAACAGTTTATATTAGATTATTCTTATTGAATGACGTAGTTTGTAAAAAAAATCCACAAATGCCAAAATATGTAACAATTTGGAAAATATTGTTTAAATGAAACATAATTAGACAGTAGACAGGTAGATACCCTCTGACTTTTTCATAGTTTCCATATAATTGTTTTCAGTATGCTCAATTTATAGTTAATACTTGTAAGTCAGCCTCAACAACAGAAATGAAATGAAGCTAGAATTTTAAATATGAATTAAATATATTAATTAGAAATATAAAATCAATTTTATCGAAAAATATTGTTGTTGCGCCACCGGGATTCGAACCTGGTTCTCTTTCCTAAACGGGGAAGGTGCATTATCCAACTATGCTACAGCTATAATATTTTTAGCGACAATTTTCGAACCTATATGTTACCTTTTTGATATTAATACATTTAATCGTTCCATTATTTGAAAGAGCCATCTACCTTATTTTTACAGAATCTCAAATACCTTTGAGTAAACATAGATAAATAAATATAGTTGGATAATGCACCTTCCCCGGTTAGGAAAGAGATCCAGGTTCGAATCCCGGTGGCGCAACAACAATACATTTCGATAAAATTGATTTTATATGTATATCTTTCTAATTAATATATTTAATTCATATTTAAAATATCACAGACCTATGTTCTGAATAATTTCAACTTCACAATAAGAATGTGTTCTCCTAAGAAGCTAGAATTGTACACCAGAGAAGGGTGTCGTTCTATCATATGTGCCTACCCGTGTGACGAACGGCGTAATGATTAATTAGTTAAAATAATTAATAGTTCTTTATATATATTAAATTCTTTATATATAATAAATTATAATATTAAATATATATTATTAAATGTACATACCAACATTCTATTTTTGACAATTTGACTATATATCTACCTACCAGTAGAATTACAGATTTTCAATATCGGTTCATTAGAAATAATTATATTAAACGACTTTAATACTTGACTTATTCAAATGCTTAATAATCCCTAATTTTACGTAAAAATAAAATAAATGTGATCTTTCAACCGTCTTCTGTCCGAGTTGATATCAATTGACACATTTATAAGGAACTAATTATTCATTTACATCGGCACCTACCCACTTTAGAAAATATCAGTAATTAATTTTATGTAGATATTTACATAGGTAGGTGGCTACCGCATACTCGTAAAACTACTTTACATTCACCAGAAAAAATTAAACCATCTCAATTTGATATTGCGTAACGAACATGTATCGCTGGACATGACGAATTAGATTAATTAGATATCATTCATTTTTTTTGTTAGATGATGGTACAACAGGTCAAAAAATTATTTTCTCCGCTTTTTATGGGAAAAGCATTCCGTAATGTGATCTCAGCTATACTTAAGTAGTTTTTTAAGTGATATTTTCGACACCATTATTTTAAAGTTAATAACATCTAGATAATAATTATTTTTTGATAAGTCATAAGAATAGCGTAATTTTATGCATGTAACATATGTGTATTTATTGAGTTAGTATGTCAACAATGTCATAAAACCGTGAAAGAAGATTTCAATTGGCAAACTCCAAGGTTGTGCTCACACATGTGCCTGCAATATTGCCTGCAAAATCCCATTCATACACCATTAATTATGAATATTTTCAAAACTATTTATTTATTTGGCACTTATGTAATGATTATGAAAGGAAATAGGGACGCTATCGTTAAGAACAATTAGAATACAGATTCAATCAAAAGGAAATACCTGCTATCAAAATGAATTTAATAATTCAAAAGTATGCTAGTAGTAGTAAAAGTAAACTTATCTACATAATGTGGTGTCAATTAACAATTTCGACAGGTTCGAAGTCTGCTCTATTTTAAAATTATTTATTGAAATGGTGTTGTACAATTTTATTGCTAAGCGATACGCAGGGACGCGGACACGCGCAAACGCTAACGCGAAAAGGGCGTGAGTCTAATACAAATGTAGATTTTTCATTTTTATTTTATCTTTCTTAACGTTTCGATGCTTTCGTCATTTTTAGCGTCTTTCGAAATATCATGTTATATTTACGTCGCTTTTGACGTCGACGATTTTTTTGTTTTCCATTTATTTCTGTACGGAATGTGTCATTCTGTGGTGGGTACTTGTCTGTTACGCGGACGCCACTCAAACCACAAGCATGCCGCTGTTACGTATCGATAATTTTAAAATAATGACGCCGTCAAGATATACAGGCAAATAAATGGAATTATTTTGATTTAAAATGTGTTAACGCAACAATAGGATAGAGACATGCATCGTACATCGCTCCTAAACTGTATAACCAACTGCCAAAATCAATTAAATTAACAGCAAATATTATTGTGTACAAAAAGAGGCCTTCAAATGGCTCAAATGTCTTCAAAATAAATAAATAATTTTGTTAAAATATGAATTTAAATATATTAATTAGAAAGATATACATATAAAATCAATTTTATCGAAAAATATTGTTGTTGCGCCACCGGGATTCGAACCTGTATCTAACCTAACCGGGGAAGGTACATTATCCATATTTAATTAATTAATTGATTCATATTTAAAATATCACAGACATATGTTCTGAATAAATACAACTTCACAATAAGAATGTGTTCTCCTAAAAATAATTATGTATTTGACGTCTTTCTTACTCCCAAGTTCTAATTTGATTAATTTCTCAACTTTTCTTTAAAATATTATTTTGTTATTAAATTTCACATTGTGTTATTACAGATTTTGTTATAAATCATGTTTTTATATAAATATCGAAAGCCACCCCCATAACTCAAGATCATTATTATTAGGGGGTGCATAACTCTACTGTAGCATGTGTAGGTATATACATAGGTATATAACTCATCCATTTTATTTGTATTCAAATTAACAGTTGTTGTTTTAAATAAATATCCTAGGAATAATAAATAATATTATTATTATTTATTTATTATTATTATACACGCCCTATTCAGGCATTAACATAATTTGTAAAATAACAGAAGAATTTCATGAGTAGTTCTATACATAAAGAAAAAAAATATGTAATATCACCATGTTTTTTCATAATCAAAATTAAAAATAAAATAAATATAAAATGTGAAGTAAAGCCATTTATCCGTCACCATGGAGTTGAGACACAAAAAATTGTATAAAGAGTTAATATTTACAGCAAAAATGTCGACCACCTCCGCATATTCATTCCCCAAATAATGCAATCTGGGGACTGCGGAGTTAGCTAACGCATATGTTCTGATATTACCACTGTAATAGAACAATGAATTGTGTCTCGATAACCAAACAGACCAACAATCTGGAGGCAGTCTATCATACCATTGATGATCCTGTATAGAAATATAAGGTCGGTCATCGCACGTCCCACTGATAATTTTAACCATTTTAGACACCTAAGGAGATTATCATAATTGATATCCTCTATACATTTAATTTAAAATTAATGAATCTTAAAAACTTTCTCTGGATTCTTTCAACCGCCGTCGAGTGAACAATGAAGTGAGGCGACCATATGACCGAATAATATTCTACCTGAAGTCTGACTAGAGAAGTGTAGAGAACATTATAAGTGTGCCGGTTTGAAAAGTGTTTTGCAGTCCGCAAAACAAATTCCAACATTTTGAGACCTTTATTAGTTATCGAATCAATATGGGGAATGAATTATCATTTACTGTCAAATATTACCACCCAGATCATTGATCTCCCTAACTTGATGCCAAGTCAATATCGCAGAGTACGAAAATTTCACAGGATATAATATATTTTTCAAAAATTAAGTCTTTTAACAATCAATATAAAATTATTTCTTGATAATAAAAAAAAACGCTACAAACAGTGATACCAACCAAACCAATGTGTTGCATCCGATTATGATAAAGCGCCACAATTAGGCATTTGCTTGTGAACGGATGGCGTACGTATAACATAGGTACTTATTTGTAGAATTAATTGATCGAGAAGTACATCGATATAGGTAGGTACAAGGAAAGAATATAGGTACATTCGTCTGAGGTGAGAGCTCCCCCTTCTAACATATAAAATGTATGTTTATGCATAGGTAGGTATAGTCGAAGCACATATACCTATGATAAAGTGACAAACAAGTACGTTCATAATATTGAATTAAGGTTATTCTTCTTTTTCTCGTACTTTCCTATCCGTTCAACTGACAATAGTTAGACTTTGCTCTACAGTAGACTGATCAAACTATTTCCTTGAGTTCTTCTGCTTAAACCATGATGTTTTTCTTCATCCAGGATCACGATTTTCAGGAATCCCTACAATTATGAGGTGCAAGATCTCATACCTACCTCTCTGGATGTCATATCACATTTTTATCGTTTTAAACCTATCTACTTATTTTCCTTATTTAAAAAAGAAACGGAATACATGCCACATCAATATTCTTACAATTTTCACACAAAGCTATATGCTTATGCTATGAAAATAGGACTAACTTGCTGGAATGAAGCTCGAACCTCAGACCGTCGGATTACTAGGCGAGTGTGTTAACCACAAGACCAATAAGTACGTAATTGATTCATCCGAATCATAACATATTCATTCGGAATCGTAATAATTTAATATCTCCAACTTGTTAATGGATGACTGTGTGTCACGCATAGATATATAATGGCGAGATTGTAATTATTAATTATATCATGAGTTTTTCATAAATATGTATATTATATCCGTGCACTTCGTCACATTTTTATGTAAAGGTAAATCTCATTGGAATCTGACTGCGGTTGAGGGCGATATCATTATTACAGTCATACAAAGGAACGATATTATTATAGATATATGTATGCATTATGTGTAAGATTATATGATAGATTAAGTGTTATGAATATTAATAGGTATTTTAGATACAAGATATTGGAGCATACCTGTGTCGTATTTACATAAATAATATTCACAAGCTCCAAAATGTAGTTAACATTTGATGAAACTTATTTAATAATTTTTGACATTTTCATTACACTGCCTAGTGGATATCCCAGTGGTAGCTATCTAGAGACAGGTAGGCCGACTGTGTGGAAGAGGACTGGAGCAAGATGGGAGAGTCTGGGAACTAGACAAGAATGACCCGGGATTGGAGTCTGTGGAGAGGACTTATGGATGAGGCCAAATCCCACCCTGGGATGTAGTGCCATGGAAGAAGATAAAGTAACCACATGACACTGTCCGGGACATTCAGACAAGGTCCGACCCAATTTGAGAGAAAATAATAAAATCGACTCAACGGTTTCAAGTTTAACACGATTTAGCAATAGGTATTTTCTTATTCTTAATGTCGTCAGTCCAGCGCATCTGTAGTCGGCCTCTACTTCTCTTACCCAGCCACGGACTGCGCGATTTCAATATTACAATGTTCATCGGTTTATTTAGCCACATGTCCGGCATAGTCCCATATCAGTTTCGCGACAGTTCGCACAATGTCGCCAACTTTTATTTTGTTCTCACCCACTCATTGGATTCTCCGTCTCGTTCTTCATTGGAAGCATAGCTTGTGTTGGGATAGAGCCACGCATAACCGAGGATCCTGAATAGCTATGAGAAGATATTATTCTTGATTTTATCGATTTGTGTAAATGTTAACATTTTTATACAAATCAAATTCGTTTATAGGTACCAACCCACTAATAAGAGGAAAACTTAAAGATACACAAATATATAATTAGCAACAGCAAGCCCGAAGCGGCTTCTCAGAGTTGTCAGACGTCAATTAATGTGAAACCAGCTATGCAGCATTATTCTGATAACGTAATAGCCAAGACTGGCGAAGTTAGTCAGCCATTTTGTTATTCGTGATCGCGTGGCTTTAATTTTGGCGCCAATTTTTTTAAAAGGTGTTTAATATTTCCTTCTATATGTAATATAAATATTTTGTTTGGTGCATAATTATCCGCCGTTATAATTATTTGACGTTTAATTCGTCATACTATAGTTCTTTAATAAGGTTAGGAAATTAAAATGCACATCGAAAACGATACACGTATACGCCACATTATGATGTACCACTTGGAGAAAGGGTGGAAAACTGCTGAGTCATTTTGCGATCTCTTTTTAGTGAAAGACGATTACCATTACCATCTTAGACGGCGAGTCAGGAAAGGGTCGATCTTCGGATTTTGATGACCAGGCCCTTCTGGCGACTGTGGAAGAGGACGAAAGTTGCACCACTAGGACACTGGCTGGGAACTTCAACATCGATCAGTCCACGGTTACGGTGACATCGCCGCCGAATGATAATTGTACATAATATGTCTTGAGTTTGTTCTCGTTTTTGATTATGTTACAATATAATTATTATAAAACGGCGGATTTATGCATCAACCTAATACATTTCTGTGTACCTATATACTATTATATACCTAAAATAATGCAATGTGAAATGTCTTCTTCTTCTTCATCATCGTATGTTCAACGCCGAGCATCGTAGTCCCCTGAAATTTCTGCAACTTGGTACATAATCCTCCTCTATTTCTCTCGATCTTGAGCCAATTGATTGTAGCATTTAAAGAGAATCCTGTTAACTCATTTATTTAGTCTATCCATTTTACAGGAGATTGTCTCTCAACTTTTCCTGTAATTGCGAGCTTTTCGAGATTCTCGAGTATGTAAGAATGAGAGCATGAAGATATATATTCAAGAATTGTTCCTTCTGAGAGTTTTGAACCGAACGACTGTAAAATTTAATTCAGTAAAAATATATATTTCTACTACATTCCTGTAATAATAGATACAATATAATACCAGTAGCTAATATAGTGTAATATATAATAATTATATTATTATTGTACTGAAAAGAAAAATTGCAAGATGCGTCGTGAAAATAGGCGAGTGGATGGTACAAAACAGACTTATATTGAATCCATCCAAAACAGAGCTACTGTGGACACCTAAAAGGTAACACTTAATATAGGAATCAATTGCTTCAGATCTCTCAATGAATACACAAATTAGCAAAACTGTTTGTGCACGCTTTTATCAACTGAGACAGATTAAAAGTATTCGGAGACATCTTCCACCTGAGGCACCCCGTCTGCTTATAAATACATTTATGGTGTCACGTGTGGACTATTGTAACCGAATTTATGCTGGCCTTTCAATGTTTCAACTGGTTAGACTACAATCCATTCTCAATGCGACAGCACGGATAATATATGGAGCTTTTAAATTCTCTCATATAACATCCTTTTTGCATGAGCTACATTGGCTCCAGTTCCCTGAAAGAGTTGAATTTAAATTGTGCTGGTTGACGTACAAGGCGACAAATAACATGGCACCTCTATATATATTCAAGAGCTTTGTATCCCATACAATTTGAATAGTATACGTTAAACTCTCGGGTCAACCTCTACTTAAGCTGCAGGAAGGGTTGTAGAAGTCCAATCGTTGCCAGAAGTTTTAGTTAAGTGAAAGGGCATTTGGGTGGCAGGCCCAAAAGCGTGGAACTCTTTGTCCTCCGTCATAAGAAACAATGCATTAGAAACTTTATTTAAGAAGTGACTAAAACGTTTCATTTTCAAAAAATCATTCCCATGAGTTCAAATAACAATTTTAAATACAAAGATATATAGGATTATAAACAATTTATGTATAATGCGCTCTTGTTAAAATTGTAAAAAATTAAAATAAATTGTTATAACATTTATTGTTCAATGAATAAATAATTTAATGTAGATATATTCAATAGTGTAGTGGTGTAGGGCGTTTCTTTTGACATGGAATTTTCCTTTTCAAGTTCATTTAAAAATGTTCTGATACAAAATATTTCGACAAGAATGTTGTATCAAAACAATATTAACTACAAATATTAAGAAATATTTTTAGTATAAAGGAAAAAAGGGGAGGGGGCTTAAAATTAAATAATGTTCTGATACTTTTTTGTTTAGAACTACACCACTGGGTGTATCTTAATTATTTTGCTCATGTCATTTTTTCATATTTAACTTTTATATACTTTGAACTCGCTATAATTGTTCGAAGATCTCTTAAAAAATACACCCTTTTGTATTGATAGAATTTCAGTGTCAAAGCCGGACGCTGTGCGGTTCTGCTTGCTATATCTATTATATAATTCTAAATATTATTCACGCCACTTGATGTATAACTATAATTTTCGTACGTCTCACTTTTAACAATTGCCTGCACGCTTCAATATGCACGCATTTTTCTAATAAAATAATTAGATTACTTCAAAGGAAATTTTAAGGTTGCACGAATCACAGAACACATGTGAGCAGCCAGGCTGAGATGGTATGGTCACATAATGAAGAGAGCAGACGATTATATGACACAAGACAACGAGGAAGACCTCAAGCAACCTGATGGTCAAACGTCAAGAAGGAAATGAAAGGAACCCGTATAACACAGGAGACTAGGACATGTCGTCCTGATCTACAAGGAGAGCTGACTCCAAGCAAATGAAAAATGAAAAAGTCTATAATCATGCGACACTTTGTTATAAGAATAAATATAGCTCTCTGGACGTTACATTTTTTAAAATAAATTAATGAACACATAGATACCTGGGCGGGTATCTATGTACTTCCGTGTGTTCCATGCTAGTGAAAATTAAATTATCCACAGATCACGCACGCCATCATCCGCCAATAGTCGCAATTCTATGATCAGAACTGCTCTCGTTGAGAGTAAAACGAAGATGACGACGATGAACCAGAAGGTAGATGTACCTACCAACTCATCACCATCAGGCGCTTTCTATGTACTACTGAACGAAGGCCTCCCCAAATGTATCCCACGTTTCTGTGTCCATTGTTAATCGTGCCACGTATTTCCGCAAAAGTTGATGATTCTGTCAGTCCAGCGGGTTTCAGGGCGGCCTCCCAGCCTCTTGATTTTTCTCAGGTATCACTGTACGACTGCATTCATCCAATGATTTTCCGTCCTACGAGCGATGTGGCCAATTCAATTATTTTTTAATACTTTTGTCTATTCTGTGTAAATTTTAAAGTGTGATTTTTTTTAATTGTGATCATTATTGTCTTATTGTCGCTTAGTGTAATCGTATTTAAAAAGAGCACTTATAGTGACCACACATATACCGCCTCAGTCTGGGACAGTGACGACTTTGCATATGTTACCTACACAGGCGCGCTTGGGCCTTGATCCATATTAACGATCACTATTATATTAAATTACAGGAAGAACTCACTTATCATGTAAACATTATTACTCCATACTTAGTAGGGACGCGCCTAGGTACCTATCTACCCAGAGGTAGGACACGGCGTGTAATCGGAGGAAGCGTTGGGGATTTTTTTTCCGTAAAGGACAAATATAAACAGATTGACTCATTAAAATGTGATATTTTTAAATAATTTTTTTACATGTACTCGTTAACAAATTTTGTACAAATTAATACAATAATACCTACGGATAAGATTGCTTTAGAATCAGTAGCGTATTTGTCTGGACTTTTTTGGTAATGGTAAATTAATTAACATCCCATAGAAAGCGTAGGAGAAGACCGAAATTGCCATAGAACTGGTTACGACGCTACCACGTCAGACAGGAACCGATGTAGAAGAATTTTCCTAGCAGCTGTGATCCATTCCGCCTTGTGATGATGATGATCATGACTTTATCTTACATTAAAAAATTACTAATACAACGCTAATTGGAATAACGCGGTGAAGTCCCCTTATGGATTCGCATCGGCTGTTAAAATTAGAAATCTCTCGCTGAACCATTTGTTACTGAAAATTTATAATGAAATCAAATATTGGTATGCCGGATATACAGATGTAACATACCTAGTCCACAATAGTTCATGGGTGGATACCTGACTAAATTACGAGTCAAAAATGTTCAAGGGATATGTGCCTAATCTCAACCATGTCAGAGATATAAGCATTTAAAAAAAAAACGTAATTATGCTATTATTTCGATTAATTGAAATATTTTATTGATTCCAATTTATTAATTGAATACAAAAAATTAAATGTCATCGAATTCCAAGCGGCTAGATAGATGACTGAGGGCCTGAAGCAAAGATATAGATTAATAATTGAACAATTTCGCAAATATTTATTTCGAAGTACGTAGACATCAAGCTTAACACGATTTTGTAAAAATTTCAAACAATAATATTTTCATATATTTGCATATATTCTGTGAACATTTTCGACTTGTAATTTAATCATAACCCATAAAATATTGTGGACTAGGTCTGTCACACCCTGTATATGTTTATAGCATTAAGTATTTATTTTTATTTTTGTATATTCAAAATCATTCAAATAGTTCCTCAATATCATGTTTTGTGATAATTAAATTAATCAACTAGAAAAATATACTTACAGAAAAAAAAGTTTTATTCCGGTAGAATACCACAGAACTATATTCTGAATTTGTATATTCGCAACAAAAAATATTTATAAAGTGTTCAATTATTTAAAAAATGTACTTAACACGGTCGGAAATAACAATTAAAAATGTAATTAGTGCGTGCGGCGGAGGGTGCGAATGAATGGTAACCAAAATTATTTCAACGAATTGGTTGATAATTGTATAATGCTTATTACGAATCATTAGAACAATTATTTTGCGCAAAATATCTGTTAAAAATCACATTTAACGTAGCACGGTTATCAATTTTGATGATTCCTTATTATTACTCTTAATTTGTCATCGCTTAGAATATCTTCATCAGTTTGTGGAAATGACAATCGATGAACACAAATGATAAATAATCACGAACCTAATCAATAACTAATATATTATTCTAACCTTCTAAGAAAATCTTTCTACATGTTGTAGATAAAACTAATACTGAACATTTTCCGACATTTATTATTTCTTTTTTTAAATAAAAATGAATTAATAATTCTAGCTTCTACTATCAGATTCACTCAAAGGTATTTGAGATTCTGTAAAAATAAGGTAGATGGCTCTGTCAAATGATGGAAAGATTAAATGTATTGATATCAAAAAGGTAACATATAAGGTCGAAAAATTGTCGATAAAAATAGTGCCGCTGTAGCTTAGTTGGATAAAGCACCTCCCCCGGTTAGGGAAGAGATCCAGGTTCGAATCCCGGTAGCGCAACAACAATGTTTTTATTATTCGATGAAATTGATTTTATATGTATATCTTTATAATTAATATATTTAATTCATATTTAATTTATTATTTCTGTAAATTGATTTAGGTGTCTGTATTTCTTACTACAACGTACGTTGATAAATATAGTCTTCTCGAAATATTCATCTCATGAATGCATTTCATCTTCATTCGGTCCGTTAACCCCTTCTTTAATTTTTGAGAGCATTCTCAAACATTCATAAATCATATTTTTTTTATATACGAGTAGTTACTTAAAGAAGTCAACGTATTTCCAGAAAAAAAATTCCAAAGCTTTATGCCAAACTGTCGTGATAAAAATGAGTTCTGGTATGCAGTCTCAAACCGTTCAGAGTTTATTTGACGGTAGACATATGAGGTAAAATAATTAAATATGTAAAGATATGTGACGATTCATCTAACATCTACTTATAGTTTTTTTTATAATGGTCTAATAATTACGCAGTGAGAAATATTTTGTTGGAAACGATGAAATTCAGCCGAGGCATGCAGCAATTTTTTTTCGTGGCTGTAAAATCCAATATAAGATTACACAGTCAAAGTCACTTCCCGCATAGTAGAACTGTTTCCACCTATAGATTCAATTAGATTAGTGTGAGTTACAGCCGATTCCAAAAACATGTAAAATAAAAATGATATTTATAACAAAAATAGAGATTCGTACGCGAAATACGTGTCACATCAATTGTCTTACTGTTTTCAAATACGGATTACACTTACATGATGTGGGAAAACTCACAACGGAAAATATAACGCACGACACATACAAAACTTGAACCGTTGAAAATACGATTTTTTTTTGCGATATACCTATATATTTTTTATATTTTTCAATACCCTGTACTTGTAATAGATATAAAGTTAAGTATTATATTTATGTACAAAGAAAGAACGTTGCTTTTCGGAACATTTATTATCAGAAAATTGTTTTTTTTAGTGCAGTTGGTACTTACTGTAAAACTAACAATTACATTTGATTAAGACAATATAAAAATACATAAAGATAGCAAATATATAAACAACTTTCTAATAAATTGTATTTTAAAACTTCAGACAATGCGTACCTACACTTTTTTTGTGGATTCCGTGTTTTTACTAATCTCAAACAACAATCCCGCCCTTTAACGACCAACTGACTAATTAAAACGCTGAGCGGCACCAATACATTGCATATTACTTATGATATTACTCACACTAACCCGATTGAGTCCTTATATGAAATTTACTATAACTCGATGAGCTGATTTCTGGTAACTCTTCAAAACTCAAGTGCCAGACGTAAATATGAACGCTAAAGTTCTGGTTGTCTTCTTACATCTTGAAACAACAATGGCAAACAATTTGTCTTTACAGATCTGGAAATCAGCTGTTGTATTGTTAAAGCGGCCACAACTTTTTGTAGACTTCGGGGTAGGTATATAGTATGGGAAAACGATTATCTAACCGATGCCATGAAAATCCGTGTCTGCCAAGCTTATGTATTTAGCTCGCTTCCATTGGGTTGAAGCATAAGTTCGTAGCGTTTTTATTGAATTTAAAAAATATTTTTTTAAGTAAACAAATACGTAACTTAATCAACAATATATTCTCTCCCGACGTTCTGGCAGTTTTTTTGAATCCTGTGGTTTGGAAGCGCGGTTTCTTTTTTGATTAAATAAACGTAGCTTCTTTCTTTAATATTTACAAATTTACCTTGTAGCATCATTTTATATTAATAATTATACAAAATACTTTGTTTAAATCAGTATTTATGAATTATTCTACATGTTTCGATACCTATGATTATTCTCTTCAGAAAACAATGCATACTGAAATTAAAAATACAAGCATAGATAAAAACAAAACTATAAAATGGTAAATAAGTAAGAACTAATATGAAAACAAATTTAAAATGTGACTATTTGCAAAGAAGATTTGGTTTTTTATAATATTAAGCTTGCTATTAACACTTTTTCTTATTTCTAAAATGTATAATTTCTAAACCCTTATGAATATCAAAGGAATGGTTTGTTTCCAAAAGGTGACTAGAAAATTCAGAATAGTTATTATTATTTAGGCATCTTAAATGCTTCTTAATTCTAGTATCAAAATCTCTGCACATTTTACCTATATAAAAATAATTGCAATCATTGCAATTTAATTTGTAGACCTCCGATTTTTTTTAAATATCGCCCTTATCTTTGTTATATATATATATTCGTTAATTTGTTATTAGTGTAAAAACCTGGTTGTATAGAATTTGGAATATTTTTTGTAATTGAATTTGAAGTAAGATTAATTAAAAACACAATTTTTCTCTACTGCTTCCCATTATCAATAATTGATGGGTAAATATATGATCTAATAAACTTTTTCTTAGCTTCTTCCATCCAAGAATTGTTTTATGTTGTTGTTAGCCTTTGATATAATATTTTGTTTATTTATTCATTAATTTTCTAAACATTTTTTCATTGTCTTGTCATCTTGATCTGCTGAGGCAGCGTTCCATTGTAAATACCTTGTCTGTAAATTTCTTTCATCCTTTTTTAGACGTTCAGCCTTGAGTTTGATTTGCTCTAAAATGATCATCCTCAGAACATGCTTTAAATACAGTAAATTGGTCATAAACTTTAAGTAATAACCTTATATGGTAATTTCTTAATTTATCTTACCTTTATTTTTACATATTCTTACGTTTCATTTTCTTCCATTTCATTTTCACCGCCTAGAGTTTTAAACAGGTATACTCTGATAATATTTTATAACTAGAAATAGTACTTCAATAATAAGAGGTAATTAATATTTTTTATAAGTTTAATTTACGTTTGATTGAAAATTCAATTATAAAGTCAATAAAAATACAATAGTAAAACAAGTTACTTTGTATGCTGCGATAACCGCACTCTTTTGCGTGACACGCGTCTAATTAATTTCATTTCTTATTTATTTTATGTTGCCATGCGTACGGATGGACAAAGATAAATTATGTAAGTAGGATAAATTATGTTAATATCCTACTACATCATTGATATGTATAAATTGTTACCTATTCAAAATCTTTCAGTGTGTACCTACGTGCCGACTTATTTTTCACGAATTGTTTAATATTATAAAGGTGAATATAAATATTTTCTATTTATGAATTGAATATACTCTAACAAATAACATTTTACGGTTTTTAAATAAGAATCAAAACATTCTTAGAAATCGTTTCTCTTTCACAACCCCCGCATCAATATTTATATTTCAAAAAGTGAATATAGAATTCAGATTTCACGACCCGTGACGGCGCATTCCAAATTCAAAATATCAAACCAGCGTTCCCCTGGCGCCGATCGATCAAACCTTTGTGCATTTCCAACAAATAATAATAATTCAGCTCAAATGCGTGTTGCTCCCGCAACCCACAGGGCGAAAATAAATGGAATAGAACGGAAAAAACTCGCAGCAAAAGCCGAAGACATTAGTAAAATGTCAAAACATTGGGGTAACAAAACTTCCTTGCGGTTTCTAGGCAACAAACATTGCATATTATTGATTAGGGGCAATTTGTTTCAAGCCCTTCCACAATGCGAAGGGATTTCACAGGCCTGCGGAATACTTTTCGGTCCTTTGATTTCGAGGGTGTCCTTTGTCCCGTAATGTCTACTCGTTATCTTGAGTAGTTTGCTCTTCCAAATTTGTAAGTAATGAACAATCAATCTGTATCTCGTGGATGCTTCGGGGTGGCTAACAAACCCTCCGATTAATCTTCCTTTTAAGTCACCATTACCGTAATAATTTTTAAAACATCGTCCATTTTACCTAAGACACGAGTATCGGGATTTCTTCAAACGGTCCTTGAAGCATTGTGAAGCTGATGTATCCACATTTCACGGTGAATTGTTGAAAAAGTTGACTAATGTGTTTAACACTTGAATTGAAGTACTTTTTTATTTTTATTTTAATCAAATGATCGACGGTATGAAGCTGAACAAATAAATGGGAATATTATTAATATATTTTTTAATATTCTTAATAATTTTCTTTTTTTTCTAGTGATGTGGATGATCCAATTAATAATCTTATAGTATACCATCATAGTAAAAGAAATTTTAAATTAAATTATGGCAATGGTGAATTGACACATTATCGTGAGGATAATTTTTATTAACACTATAAATAACTCATCAATTATTTTTTAAGGAGAACACATTTTTGTTGTGAAGTTGCATTTTCAGAACATAATTTTGTGGTATTTTAATACAAATAAAATTAATAAACTAAAAAAATATACAAAAATGCAGATACATTTTTGTATTGAAAAAAGTATTTATGTTTCCGGGATATTTAATATTTTTTTCAATAGATAATTTTTATCTGTACATCTTTCTAGTTGATTAATTAAATTTGCATGAAAATTAATTGTTTTTATAACCTTAACATATGTGAAAAAAATAAACAAAAACATAACAATTATACAGTTTAAATATTTAATATATATTTTTGATATTATGCTTTACATCAATTTCTCAATAAATTACACTTTTTTTTTATCTATCTATGAAATTATTTTTAGATTAATTAAAAAAGAAGCAAGTATCTATTTATTTAGAGTGATATGTATTGACGAAAATGCACATTTTAAATTATTGCGACAGACTCGAATTCTGCTTTATGTGTAAAAGTTACCAAATGGACAGCTGTAATAACCCATGTAGGAGCATTGAATTTGGAAAAAGAATAGCCTCCCTAGCTAGCCCCCCCACCGGACCAATCACAACGACCACAACATTCTCTCACGGCTTCCGGGCAGGCCAATATTTCAAGTGGCCTCTGGAAATGCTGAAAATCTAAGTTAGACAAAGTGTAGAGTGTAGGGGTCAAACTGTGGAAGACGGATGAAATGCAGGACCACGAAACGCCAAATTATTTGGAGTACACGCTGTTACATCTGTACATGTATATTTTTTTTTTCAGGTAGACTTTAACTACTATTTATGGTGAATATTTAATAAATAATTACACGTCAATTTTTAGAATCTGAATTATTTTAAAATTGAATGAGCAATGGATAACTTTTGAGGAGGCCAAGATCCACCAGGGATTGTAGAGTGATGGTGATGACCATCTCTGGATTTTACTACTCCTACTGAGGACTATACTTGTCTAGTATAAGATATACGGCTACTTAGACTCGCATACATTTGCATATCATTTTCAAAGAATTTTCTTGTTGGTACTTAACATGTTAGACAACTCCATCATTTTTTAACAATTTCTCGTGTACAACATTTAGTATCATCATAACTATGTACGTACATTCAGTGGCGTAACCAATGCAGCCAATTCGGTGCGTTGGGGACCAAGCTAGTTAGGGGCTCAAAAGATCCGCATCGTACATTACTTTTGATAAAGATTCTTTTGCGAACATGTCAATTATTTTTCCAGCGCTAATGTGGACTTATATTTATTTACAATCACAACAGCAAGAAATTGTAATCATTTTTTAAAATCATTTCACACGTTTATTAAAAACGTGAAAATATTATTGATGTATACAGTAGCATCCTGCTAATATGTCGGGTTAGGGTTCAGACCACAACCGAAATTTTTTTTTCAGGTGCGAGTGCATGTAAATACCTAAAAACGAATTTTTTATTTTAGTTTATTTCGTGAAAATGTGAATATCATAAGAGAAAACACCAATTTTGTTCGTTCTATTTAATGGGTAACGCCGGATAATATTCTATACATAGTGACAATTTTTTTCACTTTGCACCGGGGTACAATTTTTTTAGTTACGCCACTGTAAACATTGGTGATGGCGTATATTTGTATTAAAATACATATGCTAATCAGCTTACTTTCTTTTACAGCAAATGGATCCTTTCAACCGGGGATGGAACCGAAGAGACAACGAACTGCGTACACCAGACACCAGATCCTCGAATTAGAAAAAGAGTTCCACTATAATCGGTATCTCACTAGAAGACGGAGAATAGAGATAGCCCATACGCTGGTTCTCTCAGAAAGACAGATCAAAATATGGTTCCAAAACAGACGAATGAAGTGGAAGAAAGATAACAAACTCCCAAACACAAAGAACGTCAGACGGAAAACAAATCCCGCCGGCGTCACCACCACCAAGGGAGGAACCACACCAAAGAGTAGAAGTAAGAATAGTCAAGACAAGAAGAAGATCATAAGCCACGGCAGACCTGATAGTATAGAAAACGTAACGGATAACATAATGACAGACATGCACGGCCAGAATCTGCACCAGCCGCAGCACAACCCGAGCGTGAGTCCGGCCTCGACCCGCGGGAGCTGCATGTCGGCTAACCCGCACCTGATGCCTCACCACGGCATGGCCGGGCATCCGGGGATGGACCACTCCATGGGCGGACACTTGGCACTCCCGGCAGGCCACGCGGCGGGCCACGCGGGCCACGCGGGTCACGCGGGGGGCCACATGTCCCCGCTGACGCCGGCGAGCTGCGGACTGGGCATGGGACAGACCAACCAACCTGTTATCAAATCAGATTACGGCCTGACGGCGCTATAGAAGACGCCGCAGTCGACGTGGCGTGACGCTGCACTTTTAACAATCAATTGTGATGTTCATTCAAATTGGTTTGGACATGTTTATTTTTAACAAAGTGATCGGACACTTGAATTCATTCATGCGCGCATTGTGTCCTACTAATTTTATCGTGAACTAAAAAACATTCTAATTTAACCGTGAAATTCCAATTCAGTTTTATTTTGTGAGAATGAAACAAGTAATCTGATCGAGTGTTTACGTATCGTGTATAATATTATATAACTTAACGACATTCATAAATGAACAGTCGACAGTTTCACAAGTGTGGTGCTTCTGGACTAATCGCATGACTCTTTGAACACGTTCTAAATGTACTAAAAACTGATTTGTGTGAAACAGTGTTACGATATAAATGTTTTAGCTTTATTTTTGTATCATCGGTAATTATAATGTGTGACAATACCTATTAATTTTAATTAAAATAATTTAGTATAATACATAGTTCCCCTTAAAATGAGTTGCGTAAGAAATAAACATTAGTAATGTCGGTTTACCTTGCCACAGTAAGTACTAAAACGCCTGTAAAAAGTTAATTTTGCCCAAAGTTTGCACTTAATCGAGAGAATCTAAATTATCTGAATACCTTGGAAACCGAGCCCCATGAGACCTATACAATTGTATCTGATTATATTATAACATAACTGATAAAATATACCATTCTTCAGATACAAATGGAAGTGATAATAAACAATTTTGAATCACTCCATAGGTCTAATTAATGCGAACTCAACAGTAAAATATTCTTCACGTTATTCTGAAAGTTTGATTGATCGCATTCTGATATCGTATTCAGTTATAGCTACTTATTTATTGTGTGTGTTAAAATTAAAACATCACCATAGTATAACATAAAAGTATATAAAATCACTACAATTATATTTTATTAATACGTAAAATAATAATTGATCCAAAGAAAGCAAAAATAATTATTTATGTGGTAAAAATTCAGATGTTACGTTTTCATAGTAAAAATTATTCACTTATCTATTTTATAATTGCACAAGCCTGTGATTGATACATAGCGACCAATCATAATATTTTTATTTAAAAATATGTGTACAATCATACTTTAAGTTCTTCTCGTTCTCAAGTTCCTAACTACCAGGCGACGATCGCAATGTGTGAATTATTATCGTTAATAGTATAAAATATATTATTTTCCCTCGCACAATTTTTTTGTCGAGAAAAAACGTATTTCATCACTTGTCACATCTGTTTGAAAGTGTCGCAACATTTTATTTTGTTTTACAAATAAATCATAGAAGTAAAAGTGAACATTATATTTTGTTTTACAAATAAATCATAGAAGTAAAAGTGAACATTATATTTTGTTTTACAAATAAATCATAGAAGTAAAAGTGAACATTATATTTTTGAAGAGCTTGTCATGATGGATAAAGTAATGTGTTGTATATACTACCTATCGTAAAATAAAATGTCAGTGAAAATCTTGTTTTTTAATTTTTAACACCAACAAAATGGGCACAAAGTAATTATATCACACTGAACTATTTTTTTTTTCCAATACCTTAGAGTCTACGATACTCCTCATACTCTACATGCGGCTAGACCGCCAAGTCTACTACTACAAGTGCATCAGCGCTAATTGCTTTGACACTTTTACTAACTACCTTATTGTAATACACATCATATGTGTTTTATATTAATACATGAATTGGAAGGGTAAAAAATTCTGATAAAAAACCCTCTGAACTAATTGCAGGCAGTTTGTTCATATTAAATATATATATTTATATTTAATATTAACCATGCGATGTTATTGCTTAATATTTGATGCACATTCTTAGGAGACCCGCACATATGAGAAAATAATATTTTAATTAGTATAGCTACGCAAAAAATATTATTATTATATACTGACTACATATGTCGAAAGTTTAAATTTTACCATTCAGATGTCTGTTGGTCAACGCAAGCAAAATAAATAGAAATAAGCATTTATTGTACATCAGAGTGATATGTATTTATTGGCCTTCTAAAAAGAACCTTTTTTGCAACACTAAATATGAATAAAGATATAACATCATTTTACATTTCAAAATCAATAGAGAAATTTGTAGGCGTTTATTATATTATAACGTCTTTTTAATTTTACAATTGTCACATTACTTAAACGTACTTTAAAATAGACATAATATTTCAAACCACGCTTAGGAATACCTATGTGTTGTAACTGCGTATGCCATTAAATTCATATCACTTTCATCTTTCAGTCACACGCACAATTGTGGCAAAAAATTATATTAAGTGATTTAAAATCTATTGTAAAATGAATATCGTAAATAGGTTTAAGCTTTTTAAAAATTTGTGCTCTGCTTGAAATAATGTAGATAAATAGAAATAACAGTATGGAAACACGTTACGGCCGACTAAATATGAAAAAAAAAAAACTGAAAAGAATTTAAATCTTCTAGGATCCTGAACAGTAGCATTCAAAGAATGCAATGGCAGATTGGACAAAGGATTGAAGAACATATTTTGCATTGTCAAAACACTTGCCAATAAGTTAACGGTGTCGTTTGATTTATGGCCCATGCAGGGAACATTTGCATGAGCCCAAAGGGTTACCGGGTGCCCGCTGGAGTTATTTATTGACAATATTTTAAACAGACATGCGACAGTTATTCGAACGGGCCGTTACCAAACAATGCTCTCAGTTTCACGCTGGAATTGGATTATCTCTTTGAATTTAGTTAGCTACCTAACACAATGCGTTTAAGTCGTAACGTACATCTATGCTAAGTACAATGAAAAATTAAAATACATTATATTATCAAACGTGGAATCCAAAAAGTGTGGCTTGTGATAATGTACGGTTAAGGTATAAGGTCGTGAGGCACAAGTCGTAGTTTAAAATGGATACTTCAACAACTTAAGAAGATTAAAATTATGCAACGGCCATTACAGACAATTGAATATTAAACAGAATTAAAAAAGGAGTGATATACATACTGAGACGTGGACGTGCACAACAAATGCAAATAAACTGTAAAACTTATTTTACCATTTTAAACATCTATTATGTTGAGTTTAAATACATCTACCGGTTTCTAAAAATACCATTTTCTTCTTCAGGATATCATAACTAACTAAAACATATATTATTGTTTCTTTGCCAGAATCTATTTTAAAAACAAAATTTTTTTTTTTTAGTACCTAACTCAAATCATTACTTAACTTAATTTACTCGAACAATTTTTAGGAAAAAATTTTAGAATGGGAATGAAAATAAAAATATGAATTTTAACCACAAAGTTAATGTTGCTAATTTTAAAAGTATCTATTATGTTATATAAATGCTATTTTTTATAACCCTCCCGGGTTTTCTTATATTTAAAAATAGAATAAATAAGTACATTATAAAAATATGCATTTTAAAAAATTAACAAATTAGGGGTGAATGTAAATCTGCATGTTTAGAATTAGGAAAAGGTCGCTAAGATTGTGGTGGACACTTGGAACGTACGAATAAGAAGAGAAATAATGTAAAACAAGAACAAAGAAAATTTTGCGAAACACCTAGTACGACAAAGTTAGTCAAATAGTTAGTCAAAAATCAACAAGCGCGCATGAGATGATGTACGTGAATAAACGAAGTAAGAATGTCAGGACAGAAGAGTGTGGGGTTATATAATCACTGCTTACTCCTACAGAAACGGCGTGATGGTTAGTAAGTTAGCTATAAATATTATAAATATATATTAAAATTTAAACCACATTTCAAAGTGCGTTCAAATTATTTTGCTATATTTCATTAAAAATATTTATTCAAAATCTCTTTAAATTTTAATAAACACAAATAATAATATAAAATAAATAAATATTTTAGTTTGCGCATTTCTTAGCCACGAAACCAAATTTTTAATTATTTTTGAAACCAACATTTGACATCTGAGATCAGGGGTTCGATCCGACTAGTAACCATCCAAGTGCATATAAGTTTTGCAGGTAAAATTCTGCAGTTTTTGTAAACTTCTCACTTTCTTTCAGCCGTGAGAAATCGGAGAAGAATAAAGCTAATTAATAATAATAGTTCAAATATTAGTTACGTTGGTAATTGCATACCTACATAGCTACAAATTGTTCGAAGCTGCCGTTTGATGCACGGCGATATGACCGCCACAAAAAATACCATCTTAGAAGGCCATTTTATTTTTAATTATATCGAATGCCTCACGGCTGTAATTTCACTCGGCTTACATTTCGTGGAAATATTACAATACCTCCAAAAAACGCTTTCATCATACGCGGTATCATACCTGGATACATTTCTATTGAGTGAAAATAATTTGATTTTGCCGTCGCCTTTCAGGCAACGACTTCTGACTATTTAAATAGCGGCTTTTTCTGTCTGGGCGGCATCCAAATCCGGCAGAGGAACCCTCAGCAGGTCTCTAGGGAATCACGATCCGCTGGGAATATTCACACCAAATTCTAGTAGCCGCTCAGGTCGCCGTGTCTCAGGAAGTCGTGAGAGTTTTTTAAACAAAGAAGTAATGCGAAAAATATTTTGCAAATTCCTTCTTTACGTTAGTAAAATTGTTGGTTGTTGTACAGGCAAAAAATATGTAAAAACGTATACTTTTTAAGAATATCAAGTCGTGATATTATTCACTATGACCAGCGGTGGGCTGCCAATACGTTAGTTAACAAGGGGCTCGCTTAATCTCAGAGCTATTCGCGGTGTTCCGGGGAAGGGGCAGATTTTTTATCACTCTCATACAATTATACGCAATAATGATCGAATTTATTAATATACTTATATTATGTAACAATACGCAATATACCAAAAAATAATTAATATCAATAAATGAAAAATGTACTTACCTACCTTAGATTGCAAGAGTGAAGAGTTCCAAGATTGACACAGAATTAGGTTATTTTCGCTCCAATACCATGTTTCAAAACAGAACACTGAATTGAAACTGAAGTTTAATAAATGATAGTACAAAATTATAATATAACATTAGGATATAATATGATATTAGGAACTGTCCAGTCCTGAAAAAAAATGATGTATGTAAAATAATCGTTCACAAAACAGTTGCGTTGAACATCTAACGACATCTGGAAGCAATATACGTATATCAAACATCGACGTTTTTAAGAATTCTTAAACTATAGACAAACAGCAACAATATGGGAATATATTTTCTTAATTTAACAAGGAGCTCGCGCGAACCCCCTTCAGCCCAACTCTCTTTCTCTCTCTCAAGGGGCGGATTTATGGTGAAGAATATTTTAGGCCTAAAGACAAGGGACCCCCGAAATGATAATATCACAACACAACGTGAACTACGTACAGCAACAAAGATAATAAAGAGTTGATGTTTTACGTTAAACTATCAATAATAACATATCTACAGAGCTTCTGAGTCGACACCGAATCAAATCTGCCTGTATTTTCGCTTTCTCTATTGATCCTGGTTTATTATTCTTCTTTCAGCGATTTTGGTGTTCTCTGAAAAGCGGGTCATTGGAAATTGCGGCTTATAAATTCGCAATTGTCTTCATCCGGCTGCAACTTCAATCTCTAGTCTCCGAAATCAGTTAATAAAGTATATGTATCAGAAGCGTCATTCTATTTTGTACAAAATATAATAGACGATGATTCATAGCTCATTCCGCGATATTGTTCTTTCGAAAGGAGTCTCCGCGACGAGTCACATCCGTGTACGTACGCCATAAGCAAGAAACGAAATGAGTCAACAAATAACTTGGGACCCTTTTTTTTGTTGAAAATTGAGTTTTTCAAATCTGATCGTATACAGCCTCAATACTGGATGGTGATCACATTGAATTCTACTGGCAGACTCATGGCGGTGGGAGCGATAGGACATCTCTTCCAGAAACTGTCGGCATATATCTGATTATCTTGCAAGGACTTCGTGGAAAAGTTGACAAACTTGTGTGTTAAAAAACTAAATACATATGTACATAAATACAAGAAAACAATATTTATATCAATAATTGAAACACAAAACTGAGTTTCATTTTTGTTACGACTGCAGTTCTAGAAGAGTAATGAGGTAGTGGAGTATTTTTTTTTTTCAATTTTTCGAAAAATCTAATGTATAAAACTGAATAAATTTTTTCGAGACCTTTAAATGTGGCAGGTGTGTGTTTTAACCAAACCATGCAGTAACACAGTAACATCATAATTAAACCTGTAATATTTTGGCAAATACACGCAACATAAAATTCATATTTTAGATAATCCTAATGAAAATATTAGCGCTCAGGAATGACTAATGAAAAACCAATTCTGAAAAAAGAATCGTATAAAAACAACTATTTTTTCCATTCAATCCGTTGTAAAATTAATACGTTGGTAAAAATATCATTTGTGATATAACAGACAGAGATCGCACACTATTTTCACAGTGAAAAGAACAACAAACATACAAATATAATTGTCTCTTTCTCACTAATAAAACGAAGAGAGATAAGAAGAAAGGACACATTGTATAGGACTTAATGAATGCTCTAAATTATGTTATTAATCATTTTTTCAAAATTGAATGCTCAATATTTAGAGTAAATTAATGCCATTTTTTCTAACTGTTATTTACAATAACACGAGTTGACAGCATGGCTGCATTCGGATATTTTATATCATGGTATGGTAAAGGTTAAAAACGATCGGTTTACCACACGAGATATATGACGTCAGATATCGGTATTGTTAGTATTGGCTGGTACGTACGAATGATATTACATCACACGGTGGATATTGATAATCAGAACGTTTATCAACAAATCCAACTTTGAACGCCAATATCTCCGAAAGTATTGCACGTTTTGAAAACATATTTTGTCATTTGCAACAATTGAAAATTCCAGCCTTGTGTTTTCAAATGTACTTCATAAAGTCACGTAATTGTTTTAATAAATAATTTCAAATATGAAATGTCGACTACTTCATATCGTCAGTATTTTTCAGTATTTTTTTCAACAGAGCAATATAATTTTGCGTGTCTGAAAAGATAAAGCTACTTATTATGACGAGCAGTGGTGTAACTACGCCAATGCAGCCAATGCGGAGCATTGGAGCCCACCTTAGATAGGGGCCCAAAGGTCCGCGCATTTCAATATGGACAAGTTGTTCCGTACAGGAAACAAAAATGTAGACAGCTTCTCCCAATCGGCGATGATGATGATGGTTATGAGGTCGAAAGAAATGAAACACAAAAGATGTTCAATATATGCACACTATGGCGGCAAAATCGAGAATGGTTTCCGCCAGCAGAATACTCTGTTTTTGTTCAGATTTATAACAATACATTCAGTCATATTTGTAAGTACCTACTCAGCGACAGGCAGCCACTTGTGACGTTTTTTGGCGCCACGCCGATGATTACACCTTTAAATGATTGACACGTGCCTTATCATATCAATTAAATTGGCGCCTCTTTGGCCAGTAACAACAGTACATATCGATATATACAGAAGCACTCCACAAGTATTATAATGTCAGGGAGTTAGGGAGCAGACCATCGTCGTAAAGCGAATGTCGCCGTAAAGCGAGGCAAGGATTATTTTCCATTCTGAGTGCATATACAGAATGTAACCACAAAATATTATGGAATATACCTGACTAAATTAAATGAGTCGAAAATGTTCAAGGAATATGTGCAAATACTGCACCGTTATGGTAAATATTATTGTTTGAATTTTGTTAAGCTTCAAGTCTACGAATTTTTCGAAATTTGTTCATTATTAATTTATAGATATTTTTGCTTGTAAACCATCTAACAAAAAATACTCCGGCCGCTGTAAATTCGATGACCTTTAATTTTTTGAAATCAATAAAATATTTCAGTCGCATAATTAACGACTTTTTTAAATGTTTATATCTCCGACATGATTGAGATTAGGCACATATTTATTAAACATTTTCAACTCGTAATTTAGTCAGGTATCCACCTATAAAATATTGTGGATTAGATATATTACACTCTGTATATAAATACTTGTTTAACCTAAAAACACACTTAAAACCTAAAAACACATTTAACCTAACCTAACCTTACCTAAAACACACTTAAAATTTTCGTGAATGAGTGAATATTATACAATTTTGTTCTTACTATTTAACGTAAAAAGCGCGTAGTAGTAATATTATATCTCATATATTCGGTCCCCATTCCATTTAAAAAAAATTATAGATACGCCACTGATTACGTGCATTAAAACAACCATCATATACCACACAGTATATTTACGGGGCTAGAATTTATAAAAAAGTATCAATGACTCGTTATTTGAATAAGAGTTAATTATTCAAAGGCGTAGGAGGATAGGAAGTGAACTTAATTGATTTTACTTAACATTTAAAACATACAGTTCATCACTTTTGGGATGCCTGTCAGTGAAATAATTATTTTGGTATTAGCATGAGATAATTTTCATCATCCTACGTAATATGCAATAATACATTACGCGGCATAGTATTAATGTACATTTAGGTACTGTGACGAGAATATGGATTCACCAAGGCCCTGAGAAAATATGGAAGAGTAGGCCACAACCACAAAGATCTGGCGAGAGGAATTTAACAAATACTGAACTTAAAAAACGTTATCAAGTTTACACGGTTTTTAGAATCTTCTGTGTTTTATGGGCTATTCTGCCGTGTATATCCAATATCGGATCATATTACTGAGTCCATAATAATGACTAATCAGCAGGGGCGTGCAGTGCATACAAGCAGAAAAGCTGTGCATAACTAAAAATTCTGGGGAACAAATATAAATTAAAAAATTGGATTAACATTAACGAAATAATTATTTTGCAATTAGTGCCATGTGTGTACCGGTAGAGACTTTAAATGCTTAGTTCTAAAAACTCACCACAACTCACCGCTGTACTCATGGCGCTCTTTTTTAATTCGCCGCATCCTGCTATTTACATTATTCAGTTCTGTTACTCAGTCTACTTCCTCTTTTACAAATTCGCCAATTTGACTATGATTTCATGATTGTTTCTTAAATTTGGTGCATGGATTGGTTTTTGATTTGCGAAAAACAAAAAGCAATTGGCATATCTATTTCCTACGTTAACCTTTAATAAAAATAATTATTTCCTTTGGTTATTACGTGAAGTATTTTCAAACAATAAATGAATCATGTTCAATCATAGAAAGTGTTCTTAAAAACCTCCATACATTTTTATATGAGTAAGAAAGTATTATTTAACGTTAAAACTTAAACTTTAAAAACACTATTAACAGTACTCTAAAATTATAAATAAATACATGAGAGAGTCGTATAAACGATGCTGGTCGACGATAAATTAATCAAAGTGGTAAAAAAAAAGGTTTGTTATTTTTTTAAACTAATAACCATTTTAATTCAAATTCAACAAATATTTAGGTAACATTCGTATCAACAACATTTCCCAGCGTGTACTTGTTACTTAAATGTATTTGGGATTCATCGCAATATAAAATTGATTGCGTTCAAAAATGGAATAATAGATGTTTCAATTATAAAGGACTACAGAATATAAGTTCAAAATTTGTCGAAAGTGTAATTTCTTGATAATGTGAAATTGGTTAATGCGTTTCTCCGGATAGAAAATGATCAAAATTTCGGTAATAACCAAATATTTTTTAGACAAATATCTCTCTAGTTGATTGATTAAATTTATATTAAAAATATCACATAACTATGTTCTGAAATTGCAACATCACAATAAAAATGGGTTTTCATTAAAACAATCATATTTAATATCGTATTATTAAATCGTATTAAAGTACCTATACTCGACATACTATAAAGATAGCATTTATTAAAATATACAAGCGTTTTATCAACCCCATTTATTTTCTCATTATGATAGTTACGAAATTTTCACACAAATGTGCCAAAAAATAATATTATAATAATGGAACATTATTACCTTCATAAATTCGCGATCGTTTTGAGTAGAATCACCTGTTGCTAATGATAAGGTAAATATATTACACCAAACGATTCTACCTGGATGTTCCACCGATGCAGCCTCCGGTTGATTCAGGTAGGATATCAAAATTTCAAAGTCTGAAGTATTTTTTATCCATGTGATTTGAAGATTGAAATCTGTAAAACTTCGTTGATCCAAAGAAAACTGATTATCGTACATCTACATCTTTTATTCAATGATCCAAACAACTTGATCGATGTATTGAAGTTTATATATATTATTCGATACCGGAGATTATATTGCCCGAGACAGGTGTATCGATTTTTTTATACAATTATAAGGAGTGCCAATGGGACATTCGAAGGATTATGAAGATATTTTGGTTAGTCACGGTGCACAGTAGGCTTTGTAAAGGTGACTATTCAAATTGTGTTTTATAAAGGTAGGTATGTAGATAATGTTAGATATATTTTTACACTAATTCCACGGGACGTCTTTTGGAAATTTGTTATTTTGGAATATGTGTAAAAATGTAATTAATAATTTACAGTACACATAACTGACATATTACATATATAACTTTTTAGTACATACTATAATAAGATGAAATAAACAAAAATGAAATCAATTAAACATTGCGAACGAATCAAATTAAAAATTAATAATGGAATATAAATAAAATATGAAAAATAATAATATACTTACGTAACATAATTAACGATCTCGTCTTCAATTTATATTTAATACATGCGTTCGTATGATATGTTACAATTTTGAAACTTTAATTAATTTCAATGGATTTGAGTCCTGTAATAGATCATTTTCAGTCAATAAATTCAATTAAAATCTATCAGATATTACCGAAGCTTCCTAGAATGGCATATTATGCAATATTAAAATTATATTCTATCTCCAGACAAGAAGTTGTTACTGCATTCGAATGTAAGTCATCAGTTTTTTTTTCAAATTTCCCTACGCATAGCACACACATATCTGGCTCAAACTTAAAGACAGTTAAAACCGGCATCGACAGATAGAATAAAATAAAGGTAGTTGTGAAAATTAAAGGCTGCTCACCGGAAAACTTTCATAAAGGAAAACTAGTGAGTTAGAGAGAGACGATAATCTATTATATGCTGCGTTTAGAGCGGGTTCTATCTGCCAACACACTGCTTAAGCGAAACAAAAAGAACGTAGTATTCTGTCGCCATTTTATTATAGTAGTTTAATACATGTAATGCCTGAAAATACCGGAAAACTTTGAAAACTTATAATCTAAATTGTTTCTTATTAGGAGAACACATTCTTATTGTGAAGTTGTAATTATTCAGAACATATTTTATGATATTTATTTAAATACATATAAAATTAATTTTATCGAAAAACATTATTCTTCGATCTTTCTAATTAATATATTTAATTCATATTTAAAATATCACAGACCAATGTTCTGAATAATTACAACTTCACAATAAGAATGTGTTCTCCTAATAATAAAGTTGTATCAATGTGTCCAAAATTTAATAAAAATGAATTGATAATTCTGGCGTCTGCTATCAGTTTACTCAAAGGTATTTGAGATTCTGTAAAAATAAGGTAGATGGCTCTTTCAAATAATGGAACGATTAAATGTATTAATATCAAAAAGGTAACATATAGGTTCGAAAATTGTCGCTAAAAATATTGTCGCTGTAGCATAGTTGGATAATGCACCTTCCCCGGTTAGGAAAGAGATCCATGTTCGAATCCCGGTGGCGCAACAACAATGTTTTTCGATAAAATTGATTCTATATGTATATCTTTCTTTTTAATATATTTAATTCATATTCTAAATTGTTTCAATAACTTGATTTAAAAATGATGATATGGGTAGTATTATAAATTTAATCGTTATAAAATTCTTTTTTAAATGCACAACTTTAGGTAACAAAATATTCGAAGATATCTTTGAAGATATGAAATATGTGCACAAATATATTTGAAGATATCAGATGTTATATTATATGCGTTATGTAATCGTGACGCACTTTGGGGACAAACAAATACACAATTACAGTAGAACTTCTATTATCCGGACTAATTGGGGATTAACGTGGTTCGGATAACGAAAAATATAACCGAGAAGAGAAAAAATGATCTATTATTATCAATACTTTTTATTGAAATACAACATCACATAACAACGTTATATGTTTGTACATAATATACAATAATATTCCTTTCAAAGATCCCAAATCACTTACACTTTTGCGACACACAAGTTATCTTGTGTCAAAATCTTCCTGTCTCTCAAACCACCTCAAGCAGAATGTGTAGGACCAATATCTCCCCCCTCAGCAGATTCCTCATTGTCTTCTTGGACGCGTTCTTCCGAAGATATGTCAGAAACTGACTCAATTATTTCGACATCGTTCAAAATATGGAATCAAGAATCATTCGCATCGCAATTTAACCACTTCATCGCATTAATTTTAAATCAATTTCCTTGTAGATATTGTTGACTGATTAATTATAATTTCCGTCTACAAATAATAGTTGACGAAGAAACTATTTTCGATATAATCGCTTAATATTTATATATATTATACCCTGATCCATCATTTGTATTGCGACGTAACATTCAATGAGAGATATTTTACCGTAAATATTTCATCTATCTCATTGAAACATTCTATTGACGGATGCGATGGTGTAGTGTCGAGTAAAAATTTCGATTATCTTTTCCTATTTGATAATTTTTCTGTTTAATAAACTTTTTTGTATTTTATACAATCCGGATAATGGACGTTCTACTGTATTCCGTTTTATTCATATATCGTGTAAATGTAGACACGAGCGACCCAGCGAGGTATGGGAAGATGCATGCAGAAGAAAGCGCAATGAATGGTTAAATTACGAAAAAGTTCCTTTAAATGAGCGGATCAAGTGGACTATATACGAAGTATTAGACGATCGTTGGACGAATCAAATGACGAATGATTGGTATTGTTGGAGGTTTACTTTATAGTCATTACTCGAAGAATTATGAATAATCAGTTAACAATCATCATTACAATCGAACAAAATCACAATAACGCTTTAAATAACGATTTAACCATCACTAGAAGCAAGCAGTCGCGCCGGGTTGACGACAGTCGAAGCCACTGCGAAATGGCCTGGCAGCATGACAGTGATATTCAGTGAAAGAAGCATCATGAAGAATCTCAACGTGAGGCGCAAAATTGCCGATTGTTAATAATCTAGTCGACAGCATACCGATCTCTAAAATAAAGTTTCACACAAGAACCAGATTATTAACCCTTCCCTAGCCATGCAGTAACGTAGGTCTACCGAGCCAATTAAATCGTATTTCTATAAATATGCACAATGTAAAACTAAAATTTTACCTAGTCCTAAAAAATCATTATCACTTAGAAATGAATAGTGGAAAATCAATTATGTAAAGCGAATCATAATAAAAATAACCATTTTTTAATTCAATGCTATATAAAATTGTTGCGTTGCATGCTATTTGCGTTAAAAATACCACTTGTACTACGTGAAAAAGATCACACATTAATTTTAATGATGAGAGATAAAGATGGGTTAGATGGGTCTTTTGACGAATGCGTTACGAGAATAATGTTTGAGAATAAAATGAACGTATTTAATTATTATATTTATTATTTCTTATTATATTTATAGTAACTGTGACATTAACTATTTTAAAGCCATTTAAGATTGTAAGAGCATTTTATTCCCATTTAAAGTGTTAAAAAAAACTCTAATTTCTTGCAGTAACACGAGTTGACAGAGCATGGCTGCGTAGGGTATTTTTAGCATGGTATGGTTAAGGAAGCGTGAAACATTCAGACTAGATACCTACCATAGCAACATTGCGTTTTTTAATCCGATTTCACAAATGTGTAGGTTATATAGTGATATTAACTAAATGAGTTGGGCGTATTCTCCAATTTTTCTTAAAGCCATGTTTGTATATATATTAATGATAAATATAGTTTAAGTTCCTGGGTGTAATTATGTTCTTACGTATTATTGTATGTTTTTATGTATTTTCCATTTTAATTTGTTCAGATATATGCTGTAAGATCTAATTTTTATGTTTCATTGTATTTCATTGCAATGCACCGTCCATACCCACTGTAGCATCAACAGGCTGCGGTGAGCAGTCGCATTATAATGAACACATGTGATGAACATTTTAAAGAAGTTTAATAACTATGTTTTTGTCAATATTTAAATTAGTTCACACACACACAATTACTGGATTTTTACCTACAAAGGCACTGTTATTAAATAAATATCAGATACCTCATAGAGATGAAGCTATTTTTGTTATATTTAATGAAAAATATATAGAAATACGACCTGTCATCGGCTGGCTTAAGTGATCACTTTACATAAATATAACATTCACCATTCTCACCCTATCAATCTCCACATCTATCAAATTTTTTAATGTTGTATATATGTTAATATGTGGACTCGCTTCGAATACCACTACACCATCGCCATCTGTGGACCAAATATGATAATTCATTTTTCCTTGAAACAGCATATATGTCAACTCAATGAGAATATTTCTATTCTAATATTTTTCATTAAATATAATAAAAACAGCTTCGTCAGATAATAGATAATTATTTAAGACTGTTTTTAATTATAATATAAGCCATATTTTTTGTGTGTTGTATCACTGAACTGTTAATACTATGTATATTATAAAATAAAAGAGACCTTCATCTTACAGTAGATCAGATCCAATATCCAACAGATGATGATGTAAACATATGTATTAAGTACAAATGAGTGATCTCTGTACCTCTCCCTCGTATGCTAAATTCTTAATACTACAAGAAATGAAAAGGGTTTCCAATGTTCGTGATCCGCCACTGCCTTTACATCCCTTTTAGACCTCTACCTTTACTGTATACAGCATACACATTATATACACGTGTATAAGGTCTATTCCCTGGACCATAATTCGCCGAAATACTCGAGGGTATTATTAAATATCCACGGACACGAGAAGAATTCTTTCGGTGCTTTTTGTAACATTGCCTTGGGCTTTGGGGACCAGAAAAAATGGCGGGAAATGAATTGGCCAAAAGACGAACGAATGATGCGATGCTCACATATTATATATGATAGAGTCGTTTGGAATTGGTAGGACCGTGTGCTGAAGAAGGTACACTTTTGGGACCGTAACCTCGTGAATAATTTGCGCAGGTAGCGTATAAATTTTAGATAATTCTAACACACTCGTAATTGGGAATGCAAGTTAGTCTATAGTTGAATAGGTTTTCAATAGTTATTTTTTAGAAATATACATTATACCTTCTTCCACTTGGTTGTATAACTCTCATCAGAGTGGTTGTGGTCATGATTCTAGAAGATTCTCAACGAATTACTAATGTTCAACACTCGTCCCGGGTGCATCGCACAGAATTACTCGCCGAAGTGGCGCCATATAATTGATATGAAAAGACATGTGTTAATAATTTAAAGGTGTAATCATCGGAATGGCGCCATAAAACACGTGGGATAGATTTTATGAAAACAATGACGTCTTAGTAAAACGCCACAAGTGAGTAGGTACTTGCAAATATGACTGAATGTATTGTTATAAATCTGAACAAAAACAGAGTATTCTACTGGCGGAAGTCATTCTCGATTTTGCCGCCGTAGTGTGCCTATATTGAACATCTTTTGTGTTTCATTTCTTTCGACCTCATATTCATCATCATCATCATCGCCAGTTAAGAGAAGCTGAGATCGATCGGCGATCCACCCTTGTCTACATTATTGTTTCCTGTATGAAACACTAGGAGTAAAAGACGTACATGGGACAGATCTATGTAATAATTTAAATAGTTATCCATCTACGTTCATAGGATAAAATTCAAATAATTACCTACTTTCAGTACACCAGCTTTATTGTCTTACAATTTTCAAATATCTGACGATAAAAATTTTCTTGTAAATGTAAACCTTCAGGACAAAAAGGTGACATACTCACCAAATGTGTATATTTCAAAGGAAATTGTATCTATTTTCTTTCAAATTTCCTACGCGTGACACACACAGACAGTCATTGGAATATTGTATACAAGATAGATGGGTACTTAATTATATGTCTCCATCTTGCACGAATGGTGACATTATTGGAGTTGTTCCTCGAGTGTGTCATCGATAGCGGTCTTGACCAGGATAAGCCAACATTGGTCGTGATTGGCTCTGTGATTGTACAACATACCCTTGTTGTATGATCACAGAGTCAATCACGTTGGTCGCAGTAAGTAACGCAGAATTCACGACTGTACATATAGTGAACGAAGGCGTTCTTTGATTTTTATTTCCATCAAAAATAAATAATTTGCAATCATCCCAGCACCACATTTTGAAAGCGTCAAATTAAATTTAGAAACATATTATTATTTAATTTTTAACGAAAATTGCAAAATGGTAAATACCGAGAATTAGGTCGAACCAACTTCACTTAAGTGTCTACCTATGGATATTAATTGAAATGGAATATTTAAATTACATTCATTAGTTTAATAAGACAGTTATTGAGTGGATGCTCACTAAAGTTTTATTTTTTTGTTGAAAACAATATAATTCAATTGAATAAATGGTGTTACGAAAAATTAAGATAGTCATTAAAAATATATATTTACGGTTTGCGTAAGTATTTATATTTTTTTCTGACACATATTTTATACATCATGGTATCATTTATATTATTATTCATTCAAATTTTTATCGCATCATTTAGAAAAAAACAGAAAACTTTTGAACGCAAACCAAGGAATTACGCTTAGCAAAGTAATATCAACACAATAAATTTAAGCTCATTAGATGAAAAGAAGATTTCGAAAAAAAAAAAATAAGACCGGTTGTTTTCGTACCTGTAATCTTTACAATCAAATAATTTCCTATCAGTCAGTCAACAATCAATCTTTCAGGATCAGTTTCCAAATTCAAACTATTACAAAACATTTTTAGCTGGATAGCGAACTGAGACCTTTACAGTATTGCCAAAGCCACAATGCATTCTGCAATCCAATATTTACAAACGTATTTACAAACATCTGTGCTGTGTGCACGTGTATCTATGTACCTACATACCTCCTCGTATACCTGTTTACAGTTTGAGCTCGGCAGTGAAGTGATACGTCACGAGTAGTAGACTCTACGAGGGACTTGAACATTTTTATCCCTGCGTATGTATTATTATATTCACCCCTCATTTTATTCCCTCTGTTCCCCTATGTATCGCGGGACCAGGGGGGCAGAAAGGGGCCCTGGAAAGGGAGTCTTCCCGGGGGACAAAAAATGGCAACCCCTGTATTAACAGCAAGACTCAAAGTTTTCGACAGCCCGACTACCGCCGGCCATTCTACGAAATTACAGCGGGTCAGGAGAGGTAAACCATGTAAAAATGATTTATTTCTAAAATATCACATGTATGAATGAGTAAAATTTATTTATTAATTCATTTATTTCACACTCATGCTAAATCGGATCTTGAAATGAAAAATTAAACGAATAGGAACTTATTCTTGATCAAGAAGTATACACTTATATTACAATACAATAATTTAAAATTATTAAACATAGCATTAATATACTAAAGAAATAATCATTGCGTTTGCCGGCCGACACGTTTTTGGTAACTAAAGTTAACTGTGAACAACGATATGTATTATAATATAGGTATACTCGTATTACTTAATTCTAAATTGCAATACAAATTTATTGATAAACCTTAAGATTTTTTAAATAATTTTTATCGATTTCTAAATAACAGGAGTAATTTAAATTAAAAATATTTCACGAACTGGATTTATATTTGCAAAAACCACATATTCCGGGTAAGCCTTTCGAATTGCTACAATTCTTTCTGAGACCAGAGCACCAAACACAGAAATGTACACACGTTTAGTAAAACAGCCATTGAAAGTAAAATCAGCTGTACGCATGCGTACAAACGTTAATCATACACATCAAGAAACAAAAAATAAAGAATATATTGACTTGAGTGCCGCCAACAATTTAAAATATACTGAAATAAAGGACACCATAAACAAAATAGTTTTTTTTTGTGTTTTTATTAAAGATGTTAAAACTATGAACGCCTAAGTTCTGAAATGAACCGTGGACCCCGTCATCTGACGTATTGTAGGCTGGTACCTAAGAAACATTAGACAAGAAATATTTTTATACAATATATCTAAAGAGATATGTTATAATATATCTAAAGAGTACCTAATATAATAAAGGTATAAATCATTATATATACCTATTACCTATATATCATTAGATTTTTTTTTATTTAACATTGCTTACAATTATATATGTTTTAGTTGTTTCTATTACAGGCTACTAAGTTACATATTTTTATTTATCACTGCACCGCTCCAAAAAAGAAACTACCCTTGTCCTTAGAGAGGGACTTACTCTGTTGTAATTTTAGAACAGTCGGAAGTTTTACAATAGCAGATTATACGTAGGTAAAGCTTTAAAAAAATCTTAACATACCGTGATACGTATTTAAACATAAATAAACAAATAAAATAAAATTCTATTCTATCTAATTCTCAAAATCATGGTCTTTCAAACGTTCATTTTCCCTATGGTTTAAAGAAAGTCAGAATTTTAAAGAGATGCTGGGTCTCTTTAAATAAATTCTACATCATAAAAATTCGTAAAAGTATCATTTTAAATTGTTATATACAAACAATGTTATTGGAATAAATCGGTAGGAATCTAAAGTTATATTTTTAAATAATACATTTTTTAATCCTGAATAAAAGGTTTGCAATCCCTAATCAGCGAGTGGATTGGGATATACGAGTATATTGGAGGGGGACTCCATGGTGAACGAGACGGGCGTGGAGGAGGGCGGGGGGAATATGGGAGGGGGAAGCATGTGATACTGTTGATGGCTGCCAAATAAGAGCGTTTTGAGGTACGTACCTACCAACCTAAATTCTGGCGATTTCAGTGGCGTAGAAGAGATATTTTTGGGTAAAAATATATATTTTTTTAAATGCAATTATTGTTTTTGTTTTGTAGTCTTGACAATTATGTTACATCAACAATAGACTTCAAATACTACAGGTTACTTTACAACGCTATTTTGGCTCAGATATTTGTATGTTCAAAAATATATATATCATATTTTATCATCGGTAATTGAAAAATAAGAAAGTTACATGAATTCCGAAAATTTTACAAGATACTCAACTTTCCAAACTTTTTACTAATACTTATAAAATTATGTTTTTATCCCGGCATGTAAATTAAAGCACGATCTATAACATTAATCAAATTTCTATCTTGATCTAAACAATATTATTAATTTATTTATGATTATTATACACGCCCTATTAACTTTTTTTTTAAATAATAGAAAATCTTATCAGAAGCGCAATACGCAAAGAAAAAAATAATAATATCAGCATGTTTTCTCATAATCAAAATTATAAAATAAAAAATTTTTAAGAATGTGAAGTAGAGCAATTTATCCGACACAAAATTATTATTTTTAGTATCATTAATTACCGCGCAGTTTTATGCTGATCATCATACTGTATGTCATCTGAAATATTTAACATATTATTTCAAAACAACTTAGCCATCTGAAAACCTAAAAATTATATAGAATTATCTGTATAGGTATAGTAGGTACATACATATATCTATTAATGAACACCAAAATCTTTGAATATCTGAAATTTTATTGGTATACCTCCCTAAAACTATCCAACTAACTGCTTATTAAAAGACTGAAGGCTCAAATAAATCATAAACCATAATCTAATTATAGAAACAAGACATATATATCATCAAACCCACGGTCCGGTTAGTTATCATGCATATGTTTTATCTAACAATAAGATACTCAAGTTATCGGGAGTTTGATCCTCGTCCCGGTAGCGTAAGTGAAAAGTTAGTTTAAAAACTGTAAGAATATTAATATGACAAGTATTGCGCTTACGTTTTTCTATTTAAAAATTAATAATAACCGGTTCTAATAGTCTACAAAATCATCTCTGTGAGATGTCTAGTGATATATTAGAAGTACCTGACAGTATACTAATCATTACGTGAGATAACACCATCACTGATGAAGTTATTAAAGATGGCTGACCATCTGATGCTTAGATTTCAGTCTCCCTATAAGCCAAGGCCCGCGCATTATTGCACCGATCAATGATATGAGCAATTATAAATATTTCTTTGGCAAATTAATTTGCTTGTTTAACATAAGTTGTAGTCATACATACACTGTTATTTTTTCATAAATATTTTAATATAATTTGAGGCATTTATTATCTTTTTATTTTTCTTCTGTATCTCATTTTTTTTAAATCTTATATTACTGCTTTTATTGTTTTTATACAGTTTTATTAATGGTACACTAACATTCATTATAGTTTCAAATCTGCCACTTAATATGATTGAAATAGTGCAATCCCTTTTTTTAAATATTTAAGTATGAGATATTGTGATTCATTCGTCTGTATTAAATATAAATTGAAGACAAGTTTGTTAATTACATTATGTATATTATTATTTTTCATATCTTGTGAATTTTCTCATTGTCAATTTTTAAATTAATTTGTTTGCATTATTCATCCGATTTCTTTTTTTTTTGTTAATTTTATCTTATTATAGTATGTACTAAAAAGTTATATGTAAAGGTCTTTAATCAAAGGTCTAATTTATTTATTTATTTTTATTGAAAACTCATTTTTGTTTATTTCTCATAATCTATCGCTTGTGCTAATCTAGGCTTTAATTTAACCTAACCTAACTTCATTCATAATTTTTCTCATAAATATTCCCTTATTTAGTCTCGTATCATATTTTATTTCTAGTTTTTCTGATACGTGTCATCCATAAAAAAAACTATATTATGCATAATCAATTATATCGCGAATAAAATAATAAATCGTGACGCTTCGAGCTACCACTGAACCAGCGCCAGCGGCAGAATACCAAGCTCCGCGGAGTTGCTTTGTTATATTATATGTGGAGAGTTGGTAGCAGGATACCTAATCCAGATATGGGTAGGGCCTGTATTGTATAACTCGGGCACAGTAGGTGAGTAGGCACCTACCTACAGGACGTAAAGCCTCCCAAGAGATTCTCGCAACTAGATACGAATGGGTGGGTCTCCCCGGAATACAACGCACGAAATATGTTATTTATTTATATGCAATGGGATAGGTGACTGTACAACGCATTTATCATTGGAGTCAAACGCAACACTTTTTAACATTTTGCAATTTTTATTTCTGTAAGTTTTTTTATCAATTTTCTGTTAACCTTTTATAGTTGATGTGACTTTCATAGTGCATTATGGATACTTGGAAAATAACCAAATTATCTCAATATCATTTATGAATTTCTTACAATAATTATATTTCAATACGTAAACCGCTTTAGTAGAATATTAAGTTAACTCAGAAGCTTTAACTTCAGACGACAGCATAGTACAGAAAGACGTATGTTGGATACCGTTAGAACATAGACCACAGTGAAGGAAGTCATTATCACTGCTAAATACATGGACTATCATCCAGTATATTAACAATAGCTAATGATGACGATGGATATAAAGGTAAAAAAATATAGAATGCATTTAATTTCAATATATATTTTTAAACTACCCTAAGCGTTTGTGCCACAAAAGATGGTACATGAACATGGTCGAACTAATCTCTCAGCCAACAGACAAAAGACAGCAAGACAAAAATAGTACCTACATGAAATTTAACTATATGAGATATTTTACTTAGGTATATTTATTTTATTTAAATGTTTTACATATTCGATAATGCGCTATATAGATTTTTGGTTCATCTAAATATATTTAAGTGGCATTAAAAACAAATGAAGTGAAAATAAAATAAAAATTCAAAATTTTCTTTGACTTAATCATATTCTCAAACTAAACTATGACATGTATTCCGTGTACGCATATTTACAGTACATTTGTATCGGAAAGGATTCAATTTAATATCCTTGATACATTATAAAGATAATCAAGCCTATTTAAATATATGAAACTTGTCGCAGGTGCATGTTTTTTAATGTTAGTACTTATAACAGAAAAAGGCCTTAATTCTAATACCCTGTTCTGTGTGTTTTAATAACTTATATTTTTCAAACATAAAAGGTAGATTTTTCTTTATATACTACTTAATACAAATTTGTATCAACGAGAAAACACAAAGGAAATAAATGTTTTCAGGTTTTCGCAGCCGTTCAGAAACAACTGTGCAGAGTTAATTTTCTGGGATATTCTGCCATGGGCCCTGCAATGGGATTCACGATAGCAGCCAGAGAGATCGGAGACATATGGCAATATAATCCTAAAACTTTTTAGAAGTAGAAAAATTATATTTTAAATACTAATTAAATGTATTAAGCACACTAGCAAAAACAATATTTTTCGATCAAGTTGATTTTATATGTATATCTTTAAAATTAGTATTTAAAATACCACAGACTTATGTTGTGAATAATTACAACTTCACAATAAGAATGTGTTCTCCTTAATAATAAGATATATACCTACATTTAATATTTTTCATTACTTAAGCGCTCAGCTTAAATTTAATACTACACTACAGATATAATAGATACTTCAAACATATGATTTTTAACAGAATATTTTTTAAGATATGTTATATATATTTTTATTTAGATATAGAGGAAGTATATAAAAGACCTGTAAAATGAAGCAAGATCTTATCTGCCTATCCCTACAGCAACGGCGTCATAATAAATTAGTAAGTGTATCCCATTTTTTATACAAATTATTACTTTGTCGGTAATTCACGTTTTAAAAATAATTCACGTGTAACAGACCTAGTCCACAACATTTTATGAGTGTATAAATGACTGAATGACGAGTCGAAAATGTTCAAGGAACATGTGCCTAATCACTATCATGTCAGAGATATTCGCATTTAAAAAAAATCGTAATTATGCGATTATTTCGATTAATTGAAATATTTTATTGATTCTAAATTATATATTGATTACAAGAAATTAAAATTCGTCGTATTTCGCGCGGGTAGATTGTTTTATGTTAGGTGATTTAGATATAGATTAAAAATGGGTAAATTTCGCAAACATTTATATTTATAATATTATCAAGTACGTAGATTTAAAGCTTAATGTGATTTTCTTTAAATTTCAAACAATAATATTTTCTCTAACGGAGCAGAATTAGCACATATTCCTTTAACATTTTTGACTCGTAATTTAGTCAGATATCCACCCATAAAATATTGTGAACTAAGTCTGTTACACTCTGTATATATTGATTTCAAAATGTGAGAACTTTTATGTTTAAATTTTAATACCAATCATTTCTCCGTCGTTTTCCTTAAATTGTTTTTTTTATTTTGATTCCTACCAATTTGAAAGTGGAAAAGGTATTACAAAAATTAGACGGTGTGAAAAAAAAAAAACCTTGTGAATCGGCCGGCCGCAAGTTGCGGAAAAGAAGAAAAGAAATACCAAAAAAATTACGTTCCGCTAATAACAAAACGAAATAATAAAAATCTGTACGTCGTTGAAATATTTCACTTTGAACCAAATCAAACGTCATTATGATTTATTGTTATAATTCTTTCTGTATAATGAAAATGGACACTTCTCTCCATTTCTTATACCGAGTATACCGGCCAGATACAGTCGGTACATTCTGGGAAGGCCAGTCACTTTTTAAAATTTGTTTATTTATTTATTTCGGCTTAAACAGCATTTGAAATTGTTCAAATATTTCACAATTTTCCTACACATTGTGAAATCAATTTTCATGAAAGCTATTCACAACACATAGGTGATTAATATTTATGTTTTTATGTTAAAAACTATTTTTGTGATTAACGGTTGCCTTTCCCTAAGACCTTTGTGTGTGTGTGCACACTTACACAGATAAAGTTCCATCATGAGATCACGTAGGCGTATATGTGGCAAATCTATTTATAAATATAAGAATAAAGAATGAAGAAATAATGTAAGACTGATGTTAGTATAATGAGTAAGATTAAGAAAGGATCACTTATGTGGTTTGGTCATATGGAACGAATGAATTAGGAGAGAATGGTGAGAAAGATATATGACGCAAGTGTTGACGCCACCACAAATGGAGGACGTCCGCGGAAGACTTGGCACGACCAGGTAAACCGGATACTAGAAGATGGTTCTGTTAACAATCGGAGACTTTGTATGAGAAGATGTTTGAATGTGGATGAATGCCAAATCGTACGTGCACGTGCACCCGCACACCTTAGAAGGAATATTGACCGCGTTATATCTAAAATAACTAGTCAGGCTTACACAGCCTACAGTGTATTCAATACGTCTCTGCAGTGTGCAATCAATGGACTACAAAGACAATGGAAAGAGGCGGACTGATACTTTTACAACAATACAACAAGACGCACAAATGTCAATCAACGATGAACCCTAAACCTGGGCGTTTCTTCGAATTTTGTGGACATCTTGTAAGAAGGGAAAGTAACCTGAAAATTAATGTTGTGACGGGCCACGTCAAAGAACGGAGAGGAAGAAAAAGATTGGTCCAATCAAGTGAAAACAGTTTCTGGTGTCAACTCTCAGATTTGCAGAACACCAAGAAAAATGGTGAAGTATTATAGTCAGAAAGGCGGAAGTTAATGAAGCTATCTTAGCCATGAGAGATCTATGTACGAGGAAGAAGAATATTGTTTGTTATAATTATATGTATGTTATATTTTATCTTGCTCTTGTGAATATCTTTCAGTGAATACATAAGATAGTGTTCTAGTTTCAACATCTGTCAGCGGAATAAATCCGTTTTCAATAAGGATGTATAAATAGTTAAATAGCCAGCGTTTTTCTAGAATCATAATCAATGTTCCTTCTAAGCTGCGCGCGCGCGTGCGCGTAGTTCTTTCGGCGACAGCGCACACCTGAAATATTATTTTATGAGCCTTGTGTCAAATCATTTATAATGTGATTTTAAAATAAAAAATACCCAAGAAATTTCATTATTATTTTCTAAACAATTTATAAACGCCTACCTATTAATAATTGTTAGATAGATAGATTGATAAATGTATGTTACATAAGTAAAATAGTGTTATTTTCTACAAAATAATTATCTGAAATAATAATTACTAATACATAACTTAAGGAATCGGTGTCGAAGTCAAACACTTATGAGGATTTTAATTTTGTTCAGCTCACTGATTAGCGCGCAATGGTCTTAAAGTGATATCAATGTCACCATTTATTTATTTGTTCTTTGAATCGATTGACCTTATGTGTGTACTTTATAAATAAATAAAAATGTGTTATTTTGTAGTGCTATTGTACTCAGGAAAGAGACAGTAGGACTGAAATATATAGTATAGAAAGAGATGAATAGGATATTAGATGCGTATACTGTAATAGTAATATATTCAAGTATATCTGTCGCTATATTTTTGGAAATGCGAAATTAAATATGTAACTCATTTCGTTTTTTGCTAATAAAGAAGAAATGCAACAATTGTCATTGTAATATACTACTCATATATAATATATCATATAATACTAAAAAAAATAGATATACTCGGATTAGTGAAATGGTATTTATTTATAAAATCCTCAATAAGAAAATATCGGCGGAATTTATACAAAAAATTGATGCAAATCTACAGAAGCACAAGCATCGTTTAAGAGGAAGGGATATACTGAGACTACCATTCAGGAAGAAGGCCAAATCTCAGAAAACCATAATGTATAGTGCGATGAAGATTTTTAATGAAATGCCAGAAAACATACATAGAGGAGAAATTGAATAGATTTAAAGTGAAACTGACCAGATATGTAAAAGATAAGTTTTAGTAAAAGAAAAGACTTTAATCTTGTTTATATTATAGCATATATAGGAGTGCTTATATATGCACTATGTTAAGAATTAAATAAATAAATATTGAACACCTGATCTAATTATCAGAAAAATATTCCGATTTTTTTATCTAAAATTCTTGTTAAACATATGAGAATAATAAGATTATACAAATATTGAACAATAATTTTTACAGTTTCCTTTGCCTATCGACTTCTGACAATTGATTGAGACAACAATTTGTTTCGACACTTCAGCAGAAACTAGCCGAAGCTCAGAGAGCACGAAAAATTATGGTGGACGTTTGTAAACGCAATCAACCGTAAAAATATTTCTGATGTCACTGTCTTCCCACCAATCGTGATGAAGCATCACCACATCGTGGAACATGCACTCGTTCTCACACACACACAGCTTCTTCTACGGGCATCACACGAGACACATACACAAATGGCGGGTACTTCTGTGACCTAAAGCTCGACCTCCACGAGCTAGATTTAAAAGTTGTATTTTCATTTTTATTGTCAAACAAATCATACAATAACAATATTTAAATACATAACTTTAAAACAAAAGTGGACTTTGACACAATAAATATATTTTTAACGCCATTTTCGTAAAAACTTTCACCTCAAGGGCGTTTTAAAGAAAGATCTCAATCAAGATAGATTAAAGAATCAGACAACGAGACAATAAAAGGAGAACTAAAGACGAGCATTACATAAAAACAGAAGAAAAAAATTTATATAAATTAAATATATCAATTAGAAACATATACAGATAAAATCAATTTATGGAAAAAATATTTTGTTGCCACCGGGATTCAAACCAGGAATCCTTCTTATTCGGGGAAGTGCGCTGACCATGTCAACATTGTAAATTAACGACAAATTTTCTAAACTACATATTTCACTTTCAAATTGATATATCTGTTATTCATTTTTTTTAAAGCAATCTACTTCATATATACGTAGAATCTCAAACAGCTTAAAAAACTGCAACATCACAATAATGTATTCTCCTTAAAAATAATTAATTAATTAAATTAATTCATCATATTTCTTACAGCTATAAATAAACACTGAAATAACCCACTTCGTCACGTTATCATCTTAGTGAAGGGGCATTAGCAATAATAATTGTTATAATATAAATATAAATAAAAGCCAAGAAAAAAGATGGCTTCGACATGTCTTGCCAAGGAACGGCCAAGATACAAATATTAACCTTCTTGGCAACTCCGAAGGGAAGGTTGCCGGTGGGCTTCCCCAAACTTAGCTGGACAGATTTCCGCCTGTTTGCAGCATGACGATTTCACTTTAAGTCAGCAGGCAGCAGACTCGTCAAATGGTAAAATCATTTACCATCCAATATCTCGTTTACCTCATCATACCGAGTCTTAAAATCACGTTCACATATATTTCAGCCAGTTTCCCAAAAGAATAAAATCTTCTTTAATATTCATGTGTATCGTTTATTATACAAATTACTTACTATGCTAACAAATGTAGCTAGTAAAGTTTTCATTATAAAAAAAAACATTATTTTAATATTAAATGTATAAAAATATTAATGCAAATTAAATAAAAACTAAACTAAAATTAATAAGCCCATTAAACAGTATTAGATGTGAGCCCAGCTTAACAATCTGCTTGTGAACTCATTCCGTGCGCGCACACACACACACGCACACAGCCACACACGATCCTACATGAAAGGGAGGCCAATCCCTTTTTACTCGCTTGACCGCCGCCGCCTGTGATTGGCTGCTCGGTCGCACTGGGTTATTATTCTAAATTCAAAAATTAAATGGCCTCCATATTTATAAAGAGAACAAAGGAGCTGATTAAGTTTCTGCATACAATGCAATACGACCGAAAAGGCTGCAGAATGGAGAGATCAATTATTATTATTGTTCTATTCTCATGGGAGGCCTTGACTTGGTTAAATTATTAAAAAAAAATTGAATTTTATTTTCCGCATTTTTTAATAAAAAAATATTGTTATGTATGGGTGTATATATTTTATAAAGGTAGACACAATGGTCAGGGATTTAATTCAGAAAATTTATTTTTAATTTTCACCCGTCGAGAATCGAACCAGCGACCCTTAGATAAATTATTTAACACTTTACCTCTAGCACATCTTTGATCTATCAGCGTGACAAAATTATCTTGCATGTAAATTATTTATTAAAAACACTGCATGTTAATTATTAAAAAAAAATCAAAACATACGTATATTTTAATATATCATCACTCCGAATTGTATTTAAATAATTTATAGAAAATCCATCAAATTTGACGCAAAAACTTTTCTTTTTTTTTCTAAGAATTTTGAAGGTGTGCACGTGCATACTTATTTATTGTGTTAATCAACGATTGTTATGACCAATTGGAAGTCTACTTTTGTTTAAAACTATTTACTTACTGAAATATTGTTTTTGTGCGATTTTGTCGCTATGTGACACGCGGGTACGCTGAAGCGCGGAACGGGGATGCGGAAGGGTTTAAGGCAACACGCGTAATTTTTTGTAGTAGTAGTGTTGTGTTCATTATTATTTATCGGTACTTAATTGCGTTCCTATTTTCACAATAACGTACGTTCTAGAATGTTTCAAGAAAGGATAAATGTTGATGATGGTATTTTCACGAAAGAAAATGCGTAATAATTCATGTATGAGCTTGTGCAGTAAACATTATTTAATACTTTCGTATCCATCTTATCGTAATCTTTTCACACACGCTGTCGCCTTTTAATGTTCGAGTTTTAAATTAATATTATGCAAGCCTTCACAGGGGAGGAACAGGCTTGTGACAGCCAACCAACCACGTGACACGTAGGTTTTTGATCTGGAATAGTATTTTTACTTTTTTGTTTTATAAAATTGTTTAATACTTAATAATAAACTATATAGGTATTATATTGTCCCAAAAACACTGCGAATCTAACGTATGGTGTACTTAAACTTTTTTATAATTACTATAATATCGACACATATCGTATTACCGGACGTGGCGAATGGGCTGCGTAAGGCGGCGAGACGGTTACTAGACGAAGCAATCGGAGAAGCTGATTTATTCCGGACCTCGAGTTGTAAGAAAAAATCTTAGTTAATAATTAAAGTGTCACATTTACAAATAAAATAAAAGCATATATAAATGAAAAAAATACTTAAAGATCACAGAGGTAGCTGTATTATCTTGAAACAGTGTACGATGTTACCACGACGATGGAGTTCTCTGAATCGTGCAGCTTATACCAGAAGCTTCCCACTCGATAGATTATCAAAGAGTTGAAGATTGTCAAGCGTTGTTGAAACTGAAGTATGCTTGACGTCTATGTTTTGCACGGAGACCTAAAGATGGAAAATTTAGAACAAGGTTCATATTATAGTATAGTTTTTAAATTTAGAACTAATGACATTGAGTAATACACATCTATATATGTGCCCATTATTATGAAAGTGATCTAAGTCAAGAAATTATAAAAAAGTGAGTTTATCAATTATTTTGCGTCACATTGTTTTAAATTAAAATAATACGACGCAAATTGTAACAATTTAAAAAATTTAAAGCGTTATATTCAATGTATTGTTACGACGTTTAACGGTATTCCGCTAGTGTTTATTTTGATAATAGAGTTAAGTCATTTCAAGCGAAATTTTTTATTTCCTTATAAGCTACATGCAAAATTAATATGTCGAAATAAACTTTAAATCTAATGTTGTGTAATATAAAAATGTTTTTAATCAATTCAAACGCAAACCTTTAAATGTATCGAAACGAGAGAAACATGACTTGGACCACTTTCATAATAATGAGCACATATATCATGGAGAGGGGTAGGATGGCAAGGGTGAAGAAGGAGAGGGTATATTTTTCCCAGTCATAAAGAGTAACCGCACAAAATTTGGTTTAAATCGGTCAAATGAAGTATAATTATATATAAAATATACACCTATTTATTCAATTTTATATTTACAAATTGATTAACTGATTAACTCTGTCAAATGATGGAACGATTAAATGTATTAATATCAAAAAAGGGTAACATATAGGGTCGAAAATTGTCGCTAAAAATATTGTCGCTGTAGCTTAGTTGGATAAAGCACCTTCCCCGGTTAGGAAAGAGATCCAGGTTCGAATCCCGGTGGCGCAACAACAATACTTTTCGATAAAATTGATTTTATATGTGTATCTTTTTAATTAATATATTTAATTCATATTTGAATATATGTGGTTGAAAATACATATTAAATCTAATATATCGAACTCGAACACGACTGACTGACGTTCCTCACCGTAATAAACAATACTGTTTCTAACCGTAGCTTCACCGTGAAATAAAAATTATCCTAATGAAAGGTGTCAAATAATCGCTTGAAACATATTATAGGGATCCATTTTCTGTATCGATTCGTTATGGCCGTAACTCTTCAAACAATCTGAAGTCGTAACGTTACGAATACTAAAACAAATCACGCTACAAGAAAAGAGTTAAGCCGCTGAGCAATAATAATATCGGAGAATTAATCTTTAAGATGCAATCGTTTATTAACAATTTGAAATCTCCCAGACGTCAATGTCCGTCAGTGTCGGCTGGACCGGTGGATGCTGGACGGGCAGGAACACGCAGGAGATCTGATACGAATAATAAATATGCGATTTTAAGTAATTTATCAATAATCGTTTATCTGTAGTCCCCTGACATAATATGATATATCAAAAACAGCTTGGTGCCTCGATCTTAGATTATTAACTTTCCGTGGTACATTCTTTTACGACACAGGGTCAACGGAAAAAATGTTATTTTTATTTTATTTAAATATCTGGTACAACTTAAAGTCGATTCCATCAATAATGAATTCATTATTAGGAGAACACATTCTTATTGTGAAGTTGTAATTATTCAGAACATAGGGCTGTGATATTTTAAATATGAATTAAATATATTAATTATAAAGATATACATATAAAATTTGAGATTCTGTTAAAATAAGGCAGATGGCTCTGTCAAATGATGGAACGATTAAATGTATTAATATCAAAAAGGTAACATATAGGGTCGAAAATTGTCGCTAAAAATAATGTCGCTGTAGCTTAGTTGGATAAAGCACCTTCCCCGGTTAGGAAAGAGATCCAGGTTCGAATCCCGGTGGCGCAACAACAATATTTTTCGATAAAATTGATTTTATATGTATATCTTTATAATTAATATATTTAATTCATATTTAAAATAATGAATTTAACCAAACTTTCTAAATAGGTCACTCACAAAATAAGAATGACAAATCTTTCTTTGACCTGCCACCGGGACCTTTGTATTACCGGTAGAATTCTCTCCCAGCTGAGCAATCTACTCAGATTTTTTTTTGTATCTTACTTCAACGATGCAGTTATTTTTCTAGTAGAAAGCAACTGTTATTTTAAATTGCAATATTAAACTTTGAGCGAAGCCTGCTAGCAGACAATTCCAAGATTTTACATCTATTTTTTAAGCCGAATTATTTTAACCCAAATAACTTTCTTGTCATAGTCCTATTTCTCATAGAAATAGCGCTTAATTTAGTTTAAGAAACAGTAACAAATATATGACATATTATGTTAAGTGTACAAGATAAACTAGACTAACGACATTTTTAATTTTTTTTGTAAAACAATGACATCTAAACGATATCAATGAATTATATCAAAATCATGTTTTATGATTACATTGATTAATTATAGAATCAAAAATATATTTTGAATTTTTTTCTGCAGTCTCTTTAAAAAAAATTCAACGGGTTCATGATAATTGGTTTAAGTTATTCATTAGTTAATCAATGGATTATTATACCCGCGTAAGTTATCCAATATTAATGAGTACATATTATAAAATAAAATAAAAATATTTAAAATTATGTTAATTGATAAAATATAGACATCAACCTTACGGCACTTGCATAATACAGGATTATTATGTTCAGGTATATAAGTTATATTTAAAATTGTGTATGTATGCGAAATTGGTAATAGGTATATTAAAATAAACTTAACTCTAAACTTTACTGCACACCATACTTATCGATTTCCAATCAGACATCTTTAGAGACATCGTAATATCAATCAACTTTTCAAACAGGCTGTGAATCAGTAGTTACGTAGGTAGGTGTTCTATACAGGTACTAAAGCTTAGAAATGCTTAAAGATAAATAATATATATTTTAAAATTATTACGGCTAAATTTCTTCTAAGCTCTAACTTTTTCAACATTATATTAAATAATACGACCCTTAAGTGAATTTCTCACATAACAAGTTACCAATATATTATCCATATAAACGTCAGCACGTTATATTTATTTGAGAGTAATATCTTCACATAGTCAAAAATAGAAGTCCAAATGAACATACAATTTTAAAAAACTTGAATGATCCCGTGCACAACTATACAGTTTATTATAAAAATAATGTGTTTCCTTCGCAGCGGTGTATCCCGACAAGTTCGACAGATGTGACAAATAAAAAACTAAGAACCTAAAAAGAAATGGTTTCCTGTTGGCAAGGTAACCTCTGTAGGTATATCATGTTCGCAGGCAAAGGTTGAACTCAAAATATTATTTTTCAATTTACTGAAAGAAACCCCGCTGTTATCTCTGAACATAGTTTTGTTTCTATAAAAACTCTTAGTAGTGTTTCTGTATTTATTTTTACTGTATCTTTTTCCACCTCGATTATAAATGACCGCGTGTACAAAAAAATTAAAAGAAACGGCTGGAACAAATGTTAAACTGTTCCGAGACCCTTAAATGTTTTGTATTTTCCACTCCCCTTATCCGAAAATAATTCCTAATAAATTGATTTTCGTACTACCCTGAACCAACCTCCGAAATTAAATTGGAAAGAATTACAAAAAAAATTAAACGTTTAATGTCTAGAATTATGAAAAAAATGGGAAATATATTATATAACAAAATTTCGCAGAGAACGCGCAAAAGGTATTGTGTTCAAATTTAAAATTCTTGTCCTCACGTCTTTTGTTGTAGAGACTTCGAATTCTCCTAACAATTAAAAAAAAAATCTGTATAGTTATTTATTGCGGATACAATTTTAATTACTAGTGTAATGAATTACTTTTTTTTACAACGACAATACAGCACAATTTTAACAACACACTAACTATACTAATAAATATTATATTAATATCATTAATTGACTTCCCAGTTACATTGTGATGCAACATGACTGTTTTAATTTTTTTCAATAAACTAAATATTGTGCTACACACACTTTGAATTATTTTGTCACTCTTGAAACCATAATATTGAGAAAATAATTCAACGTGTCTATAGTAGGTATATTTGTATTTTAGTTTACTGAAAACAAATTTAATAATTTCTATAATTTTACTCGCTTTTACTATTGAACATAAATATCTAGCCACATACTTATGTTCAATCGCTATATAAAAATTACACTGAATATCGCTTTCTCACTGAATATCCCCTTCAATACCTTTTTTATTAAAATGGTACCATACAAGCAAAAAAGCTGTGCATAACTTAAAATTCTGAGAAACAAATATAAATGAAATAAATAGATTAACATAAACGGAAACATTATTTTACAATAAGAGCCATCTGTGTACCAGTAGAGACTTTAATTGCTTAGTTCTAAAAACTACTACGACCACTCACCGCTGTACCCATGGCGCTCTTGAGTATTTGCCGCATCGAGCTATTCACATTACTATGTTCTGTGTTTAAGCTAGTGAATTACTCAAGTCATATAATTGGCTACTTACTAAATTGAAATTTTTTTTTCCGTTTCCAGAATCCGTTTTGTATGGAGTCGTTACCTATGCTGTTTTTTAACAGTATAACATTAGAAAGGCTTACAACTGCGTGCAAATCATTAAAGTGTCTACTTCCTCTTTTACTAATTTGCGAATTTTACTATATTACTATTTTTAACGTGTTGATTTCATAATTGTACTTTAAATTTGGTGCATGGATTGGTTTTTGATATGGAAAAAACAGAAAGCAATTGGCAGAACTATTTCCTAACCTTTAATAAAAATAATTATTTCCTTTACTTATTACGTGAAGGATATTCAAATAATAGATTAATCATGTTCAGTCATAGAAAGTGTTCATAGAAACGTCCATACATTTTTATATGGGTAAGGTATTATTTTACGTAAAAACTTAAACTTTAAAAATACTCTTTAATAGTACTCTAAAATTACAAATAAATACATGGAGGGTCATATAAACGACGGATTTATTTTGTCTAAAAACGTTGGTTAAACGAAAGTATATACATTTATTGTATTACACATATTGGCAGAATTTATAAAAAAAATTGATGCAAATCAACATGAGCACGAGCATCATACAAGAGGAAAAGATGAGGCTGCCATTCAGGAAGGCTAAATCTCAGAAATCGATGATGTATAGTGCGATGAAGATTTTGAACGAAATGCCAGAAAACATACAAAAAGAGGAGAAACTATGTATTATATATGATTGTATAATATCATTGGTAACAGCACAACCTAAATCTATACCTACTGCACGCCACCGGGTACTATCGCTATTTACTTCAACGCTTCAACAATCGTAAAGCACATATTTTTTACAAAAGTATTTAAAGCAAGCACTTTCTGCAAATAAAAGCAACGTTCATTAAAATAATAAATGTCACACAAAAAAGTTCAAAACGAACATCTTAATTACGTATTTCATAATAAGTATTTGAATCATGTTATCACAGCAAGTACTGTAATGAAGAAGACATTAACCTGTAAATATTAGGTACTTGTCCGTGCTAACAAGCTTCATAATCCCATCTACTCATTAAAAGGGTATTCTTTTATGGTACATTGTTTAATTGACAAATAGTTACAGATTTTATGAATCGTTGTTTCCTAATAAAATTAATTTAAAATAATTAAATATATTTCATTACAAAGCACTTTTTATTTTACTTAAATATAAAAATATTTAATTGTATCTCTGATTATGTATCTACATAAGTAAATTATATGAGTAAATATAAATGTAATAGAAAATTGTCCTAGAAGCATTAAAGCATTATTATAATTTATCTGGTTTGGACGTATTTAATAATTATGTTAATTATAATTATAAATACTGAAAATTGACATATAGTACGATAAGTTTATACATAACTGAGAGAAAATATAAAAAGAGAATGTCAAATATGTTATTATTATAATGAGTAGAATAGATCCTCCTGGTACTAGAATCAAACTTCTAACCTATTAGTTTACCAGAAGAACTTTGTTATCGTCAAACCAAATAAGTTCTAAATGTAATAACATTTATTTATTTTGAAATACTTATAAACATTTAAATTGCTATACTCATATTGTTGTTTACCAATTTCTCTATATATTACGCATTATTTCTTCGGTCTGTGGAATTCAATAGTTTATAAGTACCCACTTATCTAGTACGATATCGAACAACGATGCTCCACGTTCAAAATTAGTGTGACATATTTGGAGCCTGCTTTATAAAAAAATATTTATTGAGAGGTCAAATTATATGTAGAATATGACAGGATCTCCAATAAGTTTGTCGATAAATTTATTATTCTAGAATAATAAATTTAGAATAATAAATTTAATAATAAAATAACTAGTTGAGTGGAAAAAACGTCAGTTTTATTTGACAGGCCCTATACTATTAAAACCTTGTGCATGTACTACCGTGTAATTTAAATAAAATATATATTTTTTACTTATTATGTCGTCATTAATTGTAAATTAAAACTGAAAATTATTAATCGTTAAAAACTGGCTACATATGCAGTAATCTTATTTTCATTTTAATTATCTATTTATTAATTCCACCGATAACATAAACATAATTATAAACACTGTTTTAAATTCTTGGACCCGGGTAACATAAAGTACCACGATTAAACACATAAAAGTAACACGATTTTAAATTGAATTGCATGCATAAGGTATCCAAGTTTTATTTTTCATAGAAGGGTAAGTTAAGTTTTGGTAGGGAAAGTTTAGGGTAAATCACTAATAATATTGATTTATATATTTACATTTATAACTTTGTTTTTTTAGCGCTTTAATCAGTAAATTATACACAAACCGGTTTCGGAAAATTATATTTTCCTTCGTCAGGATGTCAAATAAACTAAAACTATATGTCAAATTGCTACACATAAATAATGTTAATCTTAAATTAAATGATTTAGAATCATTAAAAATAAGTAAAGCGTGTAAAATTAACCAAAATCTTATAAATAACCAACTAAATTTAACCACAAGGGTTTTTTTCCAATTATTTTGAATTACTAAGTCAATTTCCACATCTTTCATCATTTAAGTTAGATACTAGATTTATTTATTAAAAAAAAATGTATATATATTTTGAATTTGAAAAGTTTTTTTGACATCCTGACGAAGGAAAGGGTATTTTCTGAAGCCGGCTGGTGTATAATTTACTCATAAAAGTGATTAAAAATAAAGTAATAAATAATGTAATATTAAATGAATAATCACAATGTAAAGCTTGCGTTTAATATTAAAAATAATAAAATTGTTATAAATATAATTACATTGGTGCATTACACAAAGACATTTAATTATATTTTATTATTAAAGTGTATTAATTTATCTACTTAGGTGTATGATATATTAATAATACATATAGTTAACATCTTGTTATGAAAGCCTGTTATACTCTCGGCATTCAAATACTTTGTACATACAAATAGTTAAAAAATTGTTCACTTATCGTTAGACTAACTTTGTGTACTCCTGGAATGTGGCTCAAACCCACGACCGCAGAACCAACAGGCACGTCAAAAGCACATTATAATTATATTAAATATTTTTATTAACATTAACACATTTATTTGATAAATGAAAATGACTTTATAACTATTTTTATACGTGAAGCTATCTAAAACAGACGGAATATAACGAATAACGAAAAAAAATAAACTCACACATTGCTAAATTTGGCAAAGAATTCCAAAATATCCTTGAAAAGAAATACTAAAACTACAAACACAAATCTGTGGAGGGTTTTTGCGCTTTCCATCTTCGTGGGAAATGGGTTCCCTTCAAAGGAGAGGATTTTCCGCGATAATACACAAAGGCTACGTGTTGATTGGGGCGGATCAGGGGTGGCTTAGGCCGGCGCAATATTCGAGAGTGACCAACCCCTTTTTGTTAGTCCGGGGGATGAATCATTTTCCCAATATACACTGAGCAGCCGGGCTTTCAGGGGATTGGATGACATTAGCATATTCAGAGGGTGTGTACGACGAGAGCGACATCTCGTGTTTGGCCAGAGTGGAATTGTTTCAATGAAAGTGTCGCGCAATATAAAACAATGGCAAGAAATTTTGCTGTTACATTGAGCTAAATTTAGACCATAATTTTTTTTGATATTTGTTTTGTACGAATATTTTTTAAAAATTGAAAATTAAATGCACCAACTATCACAAGATGGTGGAAGTCTTCAAAATAGAACTTGAATCCCAACATACAAGACATGTGACTAAAAAAATATGACTTCTGGGAAGAATCAAAAGAATCATTAGCATCGAGTCTTGTAAAGTAGTACACAATTATTTTATTATTCCTCACGTCAACTACTGCATCAGCATTTCATTATTGGCTAATAAAAAAAAATACAACAATGTACTGCAAAATAAAACTTTAAGCATGATACTCAGAGAAAATAGATATACTCAGATCGGTGCAATGCTGAAAGATCTTAATATGATGACCTATAAGCAGAAAATATATTTTAATGTTATGGTATTTATTTTTTAAATCCTCACAAAAAAAAATATCGGCAGAATTAGAAGAAAAATTGATGCAAATCAACATGAGTAGAAACATCATACAAGAGATAGACTGTGACAGCCATTCTGGAAGAAGGCTAAATCTCAGAAATCGGTGATGTACCTACAGTGCGATGAAGGGTTTCAATTAAAAATAAATCATCAAAGTAAAATAAATAATGTACTAATATGATGGCTCTAGTACTGTTATATACAACTTTGTTTTTATGCCATTAAATATAACTACAAGAGAACAGGAAAATCTGTAAAATAAATTCCAGTATTTAGTTAGATGTTCATATTACTTACTTAAATTATCAACACGATCTTAGACATGAATTACTATATACTTAATCGATTACTATCTCTCGGTCCCAATGCATTTACACTTATAAATAAATAATTTATTTTTAATTATTCTACCTACTTTAATAGTGCGGTTCGCAGCGCGGTCTCACATCAAGTACATCATGTTCTGTTGCATGGGCAATATACTTTTAATGAACATACATTTTTAGGGTTAATTACAAGTTTATTAATATTTCAGTCAAACAGATGTAAATTTGAATGCACGACCATTTAATTATAAATTAATTAATTATTGCAAAAAAAAATGTTACTAAAACTTAGTACAACTAATACGTCGATCACATATATTATATATTAATAACACGCAAAAATCAACCCCAATAATTTTTTAATCCCATATATTTTGAACATAATTAAAAAAGTGTAAAAAATATATTATAAAATAAAATAAAGTAGCTCCTCTTCAAGTTAAAAAGTATTTAAATGAGGAATATTGTCATGTATTTAAAAAAAAAAACTTTATAAGGTAAGTGATACTAAAAAAATGTCGAAAAAAAAAATATTTTGAATATAATAAACACCTAGATCTGTCCGCAAAAATCTAAAATATCCGAACCAAAAACTTTAATACCGATATAATTTAGTTTTTCTGATTTCTAACAGATATAAGCGAGTTGAAATAATTTAATAATAAAATTGAAATCATTAATTTTTATCTGTTATATTTATACGGTTTTTTATTGGGAAATTGATATAAAATGTCTTAATACAAATTAAATGCATCAATTAAAAAGATATGCATTCAGATAATTTCAATTCACCGAAAAAATATTTTAGTTCTCACCGGGATTTAAAACAGGATCTCTTCCTATCCGGGGAAGTGCGATAACCAATTACACTACGTCAGCCTCGTAAATACCGCACTTCCCCGGATAGGAAGAGATGCTGATTCAAATCCTGGTGGCAGCTAAAATATTTTTCCAATAAATGGAGTTTATCTGTATGTATATCTTTCTAATTGATACATTTAATTTGTATTAAAATATCACAGAACTATGTTCTGAAAAAATTACAATTTCACAAACAATAATGTGTTCTAAATACTAATGTAATGTATTAATTATAAATATTTACATATAAAATCAATTTTGTCGAAAAATATTGTTTTTGCGCTACCGGGATTCGAACCTGGATCTCTTTCCTAACCGGGGAAGGTGCATTATCCAACTATGCTACAGCGCCAGTATTTTTCATAACAAATTTTTCGAACCTATACGTTACTCTTTTTCAAATTAATACATCTGTCGTTCCATTATTTGAAAGCCATCTTTAATTATATTAATTTAAATATATTATATTAACCCTTCCCAAACCATACAGTAACATAATTAAACCTGTAATATTTCGGTAAATACTTGCAACATAAAATTCATATTTTAGATAATCCTAAATAAAATATTAGCGCTTAATAATAATTAGTGAAAAACCAATTATGAAAAGGGAATCGTACAAAAACAATTATTTTTTCCATTTAGTCCGTTGTAAAATAAATACGTTGGTAAAAATACCATTTGTCATAAGAAAGACAGAGATCACACACTATTTTCACAGTGAAAAGAACAACAAACATACAAATATAATTGTCTCTTTCTCACTAATTAAATGAAGAGAGATAAGAAGGAAAATAAGATTTAATGAATGCTCTAAATTATGTAATTAATCATTTTTTCAAAATTGAATGCTCAATATTTAGAGTAAATTCGTGCTATTAAATCCATTTAAGCTAATAAAAATATTTTTTCTAACTGTTATTTACGGTAACACGAGTTGACAGCATGGCTGCGTTCGGGTATTTTATTAATTTAATTTAATTAGTATTTAAAACATCACAGACCGTCTGTTCTGAAAAATTACAACTTCACAATGAGAATGTGTTCTCCTTAATAATAAATAATGTGATCTCTTTAAAAATAAAATGTCTTACTCCGAAACCGTGAACAGTACGCGATAATCGTCCAGTTGCATAAATAAATAAATTCGGATTAAAGTGAACGTTTTTTGTATTTTCTTGAACGATATTAATAGATTATGAAAAAATGTAACAATGAAAAATGTTGCATTATTATCGAGTAAATTTATTTCAGAAATTGAATATTTATTTGGTCCACTACCAGTTAACTAAGAATGATTACTAACTTTTGACTTCTAATTCCATTACCCGCAAGGGATTATATGTAGGCTGTCGGCCAGGGCTTCCTTTAGTCATTTATAGCGATACTGTATTGTATAACCGTGTTGACTACTTCACTTTGAAAAGGCTAGTAAAAGGCACATAACATAACGACCATTTTTTACTCGGTATGTTTATTATGCATATCTACTTACGTAAATGGTCACTTGACATCTGCAAGTTCAGACACGATTAATCTTACTCAATTCGTAGTGTTGGGCCCTAGGAATTTTTCAATAAATCTTCAGTACAAGCTACTTTGAAATTGAAATTCAGTACCTATATCAAAGATTAAAATAGAAACAAAAAGTGACATATATGACACACTGTCAGATGCGTATTTCATAAAACTTACTTAAAAACAGGCATATTCGTATCTATATACATATATATTTTTAAATACGTTGTAATAAATTATTGTTAATGAATAATATTCTAGAAGATGCCTTGATAAATCTATAAATTGTTATTTTAATTATATACGTACAAATTAGGTCATTATAAACATTATTTTTTAATTACACCACCCTCTTGCTGTGGTAGAAAATAAAAACGAGTACAATTATTAATACTCTCACAGATATTTGTAAACATCGCGCTTGTTGTGTATGGGCACGTTCTGTTCACTGAGAAGGAAGGAAGAAATTATTAATTTTTTTATCCTTCCGTTAATTTTGACATTTTAAAATTTCATTTGTACTTTGTGTACATATGTTACTAGCAGGCGGGTGCAGTCAGTACATTGAAATAAGCTGTATCCAACTTTATATTTTGAGAAATAAAGCGAAATTAAATATTTATCTGACAGAATATTATGATATATTAACATCTTAATAAATTTACAATAACTGTTATAAGAATTTTACGTAAACTTTTTATTTATTTATATTTTCCTTGGTTTTTTTTTTTTCATAACATAAATAATATTTCGTAACTTTTTGGCGATTAGGGTCTTAAAAAAACCCCGATCGTGCTGGAATAAATACATTATTATTATTATTATTATTATATTCCAATTCGTATTAGTACAGCTTATTTCGAAATACTGACTACACGCCGCTGGTTACTAGGTATGTATTATTTTTTTAATTCAAATTTTTATTCAAACTATAATGAATTCACAATGAAGTTGTATACAGTTGATAGGACATGTATGAGTTGTGACTTTACGAAAATGTGAATTTTAAAAAGTGTGAAAATTTATTGAATTCAATAAAATGTGCAGTCACCACGGTAACGAGCATGACGTATTGTTTAGTCACTATTTCGTTACATATTTTTGATACATAGTATGAGATAAATACATATATAATATATATGTGTGTTATATGATATGTTAAAAATTGATTTGCCTCATGTTGTACGTGTATCAAATTAAATATTGGTGTACAAAAAACATTTTATATGCGCGCTATTTTTTGTGTGCGCTATGATACCAAATAGTATGCGTGCGCACACCCGCACACCTTAAAGGGCACATTGCTCGCTACATGTCACACTAAACAAGGTCCAAGATCGCGAAAAGTGGAAGCAAGCAGAATAGAGGACTGCAGTGCACACTGACTGAGAGAGAGATAGAAATTTTATGTATTTTGCCAAAATATTTCGTTATATAAAAAAAATGTTTACCAATAAACGCCAATTTATCGGCACTGAACTGAAAAGATAACTGGAAAATTCAAAACAGTGTATCCAATATCATTGATTGATTTGGCAGTTACTTCGTGTTGTAACATTTTTTTTTAAAATACATAATTTTTATTTTCTCTTTATACTAAACACACGAAATTTTTTGGTTTCGGAGAAAACATTAATAAATAATATCACATTTTTAAATTCTTCGCCGCTATTATCAATGTTTCCTAGAAACAATAAAGCCACTCTCACCCTTACGTGCCTTACCGCCCCAATAGCCGACTGTAGTTTATTTTAGTTTATATTTACACCTGTAGGTGGGAAGGGCCGCTCTTCCCGAAACTAGTGATACAATTCAAAAAGTGTAAATAAAAATTATAAAAACAATGTATCGAATATCAGCTGTACCTACTGGCGATTTCATTCAATCCATGACACTTTTTTGAAAAATTAACATGTCTTATTCTTCTCGGTTGTACATAGCACTCATTAAAATGTGATTTTTTATCGGTCGACTCTCCCATTATTGCTGGAGATGTGTGTCGCTTTTTTTGTCAGCGCGTTCCCTCCAGCGAGCCGGTATAATAAATGTTTTTCTATTGAATACAGCCGGGGAGAGCGGGGCATTCAAATTTCTTTACTTTGAGAAATTTCCAAACATCCTTACTCGGTAGTATATAATTAATGATTCTTCCGACAAAAAAAAGATACAGAATATTTCCACGAGCCGGTGAGCCACACATGTCTTTCTCGCAATTTTAAAGCTCGGCAGGATGGTAAGATAATTAATCACTGCAGATAAGAATGTACCTTTTCAAAATTAGACCATGTCACATCTGGGGCCCGAGTCAAAAGGACGTGAATCCTTTTCATGTGTTTTGGAACACAATAAGGCTCCTAAACACTGTACCGCTGCCAGTTAGGTTATTAATCAAGGGCTAACTAAGTCCAAGGAAATGTAATTGGGTTAAATCTGATTGCGGTTTAATTACCTACAAAAAGTGGGATGGGGTGGCGCGCGTCGCGTTTATTTAATTTTTTTAATTGTTTTATATTTCTTGAGTCTGCCATCTTCTAAATCATAAATGACAGTGTTTCAAAAATACTAGGGAATCCCGGCCCAGTTTACAGTATTAATGAATCCCGAGATTAGTACCTATTGTGTTCCGGAAATTCTTTGGATTAATTTCGTGGTACCAGAATAGATCAAGACTGAATGATGAAACACTCGAAATTGATATTTGTCAATTTTGCTGCATTATTTTTATTTAAGACTCTCTGCTTAAATGTACTTAAATATAAATATTATACTTTGAAAATCTATTTTTTTTTTATAAATGAACGCGCAAATGATGATATTTTAATTTCGAGACTGATTCGTACCTTGAATCCCGAATTTCTGGGATTTCAATTTGAGCTCAGTATTAGATTCACCAATTGTGACCAATTCAGTGGAGTAACTTCATTTTGGCGTAATGCCCCCACTTGCCTAATTCCATAAATATTTAAATATTAAAACTACACAAAACTCACCTTAAACATTCAATACCAAGGATATGCTCTGCGTATATTTAAATAACCTGTAGACAACTATTTAGTCCTGATCTTCAAGATACCTGAGAATCAACAAATCTAGGAGAGAGATATCCGGGAAAATTAAAACGGTCCCCTTTTCTATTTTGCATGGATGCCCAATTTTTTAGTTACGCCACTGAACGGGATGCTAACTATGAACCATAAAATTTAAGTGCCTACTTAAGCCACATATTTAGAAGACGAGATATGGGGGCTTGTTAGAACGTAAGATGTAATTAATTAAAAAATGATTTTGAGAGTTATTCATAAGAAACCCTTTCGCTATTCTTCAAATGAACTCTTCAAATAATGTCATTTCCTAGACATTCATCAAATGTATATTATTGGTATACTAAAACACTTTTACCGGCACAAACAATATTAAACAAGGGCACGGGCTAACTGTCACTATCTTGTGCCAAAACTAAACAAAACTTTTGTACATAGATTCCATTTGTTTCTAGCACCAAAATATACAACGGTCTAAATGCAAAAGTGGAAGATTGCAACCATAGTCTTGCATATTTTTCACGAAAAGTGCAGTTCTGGCTCCACGAAATGGGGAGAAATTACGTCCAAGAACTTTTAAAGGAATAAAACTGCTACAACAGTATATTGAATTACCTAATTGCATCTCTTGTCTAACTTTTTTTTATATATTTTTTTTGTACATTGATCATTGCACTTTGCTTACTGCTATACCGGAGGAACACTGTCTGCTATAATACAATTAATTACTAGTGTAGCATGCAGGGTACCCAAATATATGTCTTACTTTCTTACTGATATGTTGTGTTTACTTTGCCAAATTTTATATGCATACCCTCGGTACATTTGTCTGATATTTTAAATATTACGCAACACTCATAGTAATGAACTAGGTGAAAATGTATACTTGATGAATATTAATTTGGAAGAGTAATACGTCAGACATTATTTATCAATGTAAGTACGTAATACATTTAAAAAATGAGCCTAATAAATGTATTATTATTATTTAATTATATTAAATTCATTTTATTGATAATTTTCATATTTTTATTGAACATATTATCGTTGATAATTCAGGAGCGTGCCCAAACACTAATTGAATTGTAATATTGAGTACACAAAAAATAAATTTAAAGTGTTTTATAATATATCATAATTTTATTAGGTATTTAAAACGTTAATTTGGATTTCTTGAATAAAAAAAAATTAAAAACTTGAACCCGGAACACAGGTATTAAGCTTTGATTTACATAAGAAGCATTAAAATCCCACGAACACGTGACAGAAGACGCAAAATTGCGGAAGAAACAATCCAAGTACTTATCTAGACAGTTAGATAATTAAAACGCGGGTCGGTACAACATGCTACACAAGATTACTTCCCACTAAGAAATTAATTATTCCAATATCAATTTCAACAGTAGCCGTTTTAATTTAGTGGAGAGGTCATGTTTTTATTGCTAAATGTTTCTAGTATCTAAACAACTTATCGTTTACCGAAACGTGTACGGCAATTAATATCCATCTTTACGCAGATAATCAATCAAAATCTTGTAGGTCTGCAAGACAACTTAACCTAATTTACATATATGCAAAACAGTCAGCTGCAGTCTAAAGGTCCGTGTCCACGGAAGAAGACAATCTCAGAGATTTAGTTGAGATACATTTCATTACCGTGTACACGTGATGACATTTTTTTTAGAGATAAACTCAGAGATCAGCTTGAGATTTTTAAAAAGAGACAAAAAGTCAAACCGTTATACACGGCGTACGTTCTGATAGCGAGATTTAATACGTGCACATAAACGTCACCCAGTGGCGTATATTCAAAAATTGGGCTCCAATGCAGAATGGAAAAAAGGCCCCTTAATTACTGTACTGCGTGGTTTAATAATAGTAGTAGCCAATAATCAGTAAGAAAAAAATAGTTTCTTGTTTGGTCAAAAAATATATACGTACGTATTCTTAGATATTTATAAACACTTGCAATTTAAAAAATAATAATAAAAATAATACACGTGAGAAATAATTTTATAGTTCCATTTTTCACTATGGATTACTATTGTAGCTAGAAAAGTTATCGATAATCACACAACTATTAATGCAAATGAATTTGCCCTTATCGAACGTGGATCCCAATGCCCTGTAATGATTGCAACTATGTATTCTGAAAGTTAGATATAAGTTATTAAACATTAACATAACATTAAGTTACAAACATTTATTGCGTTTTAACTGCTACTGGAGAGATTCAAAATGTACAGACAATAAGACACGGTATGTACACGGTAAATACTAAAGTTGAGAGTTCTATCCAAAGCATCTCATGAGAGCAAAATCCGTATCTCAGAGATCGTCTCGAATCGAAAATCTCCTGAAAATCTCTTCCATGAATACGAGCCATCATATCCCCTTCTGCAACTAGATAAAAAAAGGTTAAACGTTATACTTATGCTTAAGAGGCGAAAGCTGCAACACGCGCTATCCTGTCACGTGAAAAATTAGACTATTTATATTTATGACACCGTCGCTTTGTTCACGTAGAGAATAACCCTTTAACTGGTTGGTAGCAGAAAGAAATTTTTGCAAATTTCGCCTTTTATGCCGGTCCTTTTGTGCGGCTCCCTTGCGAAATACGGCTTCTCAACATAAATATGGCCGCCGGTTCTTTTTTTTGCTAGCTTTTGACTCTTCGCGCCATTGTTTCAGTTAGCCCAAATCTTTTGAGACGCTCTTCTAATGGAGGTCCTTTGTATATTTGCGTTGCAAAACTGTTTACCGTTGCCTTCGGCCGCCGTGCCCGACACGACCCGTTCACAAGTTTCGCAAATGTGACATGTAAATGACAAATTGACACAATTGTCTGAAATAATGGAAAAATGAATGTCGCCATTTTCGCGAATCCGAGAGACGGGCAAAGTTTACAGGTATAATAGAAACAATGTAATCTGAATATATGAATGGGGAAACTAATGGAAACAAAAATTTTTCAATATAATGAGAATTTTTAATAATCTTTTTGGACTGCTGTGTGAAGATATGTCCCCATGATTCTGCCACTATATTTGTCATGTTACTATTCAATGTTTATAATACACTAATAAAATGACAATAAAATTTTGTATAGTAGATATATTATATTCATACTTATTTATCGACTTTATAGCCTATCATAAAAATAATAATATTGTTAATAATATTTACGCACTTACTATATTTTACAAAATCAAAAAGACTCGTATTAAGTAATTAAGTACACTCGTGTGTTAAAGAATTAGATAATAAAAATTACTACGAACGTAAGCCAAATTATTTATTTTTTTAACATTGAAAAAATACGTATAAAGACTAATTAAAAAAATAACACTTAGCGTGGCACTTAATACGGGAAAAAATATAAAACATATCATTAATTATTATGGCACGCATCAAACGAAAAACAGCAATCAGAAGAAAGTTAATTCTGTCTATCGGTAATATTTGTTAAATTGATTTTAATAAAAACGGTAGCATTAAATTACGTAATAAAAAAAAATTATATTAGGTAGTAAACGGTTTATTTATTCCAATGTTTATGTTAGTATTAGGTTTAATTTAAAAAAATATGTATTTGAATAGAGTAATTTTAAATATGAATTAAATATATTAATTATAAAGATACACATATAAAATCAATTTTATCGAAAAATATTGTTGTTGCGCTACCGGGATTCGAACCTGGATCTCTTCTCTAACCGGGGGAGGTGCTTTATCCAACTAAGCTACAGCGGCATTATTTTTAGCGACAATTTTTCGACCTTATATGTTACCTTTTTTGAAATCAATACATTTAATCGTTCCATCATTTGATAGAGCCATCTACCTTATTTTTACAGAATCTCAAATACCTTTAAGTAAATCTGATAGTAGACGCCAGATTTATCAATTCATTTTTATTAAATTTTGGACACATTGATACAACTTTATTATTTTTTAGGAGAACACATTCTTATTGTGAAGTTGTAATTATTCAGAACATAGGTCTGTGATATTTTAAATATGAATTAAATATATGAATTATAAAGATACACATATAATTAATATATTTAATTCATATTTAAAATATCACAGACCTATGTTCTGAATAATTACAACTTCACAATAAGAATGTGTTCTAAAAAATAATAAAGTTGTATGTAATGAGTAATTTTAGTTTGTTTATGTTTTTAATATCTATGTTTAACGTTTATATATATATATATATATGTTTAATATTTAATATCTATGCAATATATTCATTTGAAAAATTAGAAATCACCGGAAGCGCTGAATAATTAATTATCAAGTGACTGCTGAACTGTGATTAATAATAATTAGTTATTAACACAGTCCACCCATCAGAGATGAATGCGTACTGCATCCCACACAGAAAACTAAAAAGTGGGTTCGGATATTTGTCTTCAGAACGTGAATATGCAGATTATTTAGAAATATGATTACTTCTTCATTCTTCATGTTCGTTTTACTGAAGGAGTCGTGATCACGGATCAGCGACTGGATATAGCAGACAGCTTTGACGAACTGTCACCACCCATTCCAGTCTATGGCATTTTTTATACGATGATTGCCTACATTTAGATTTTTTTTTTTATAATATCCAATCACAAAATTAAGTAAGTACTTATATTAATTTGCTATTTCCATCTTAGTGGGTTAAGTTAGGTTAGGTTAGGTTAGGTCGCTGAGAACATTCTAAATTTTTGATACTTTTATTTTAAATAAATAAATCAATTTATACACCGATATAGATACCTACTGATGGTAAATTCGTAAAATAGGATTGTTGAAAATAATATAATGATTAAATTAATTGATTCGCAATTTGAATTAAAAAGTAGTCAGTAAGTACTTCAAATCCGCTTTTGCCACAGAAATAATTAAAGATTGACGGAGAATGGCAGGTTATGAGGAGGCCATCATCCAGAAGTGGATTGAAAATGGATGATGGTGGTGATGATAATGATACATTTTATGAATGAACCTATATAGTCAATGTGTGCGTGTTCGTAACAATGGTCTCAACCAACAGTACCCAAGTCCCCGAATGTACTTACTTACTTACCACGCGGGGGTAGACAGAGAGGATAGAGCGCCAAAACCCTCTGTCCTGACACACAATTCTCGCCTCATCCACATTCATACATCTTCTCATACAAGCTCGACGATTATTTAGGCTTCTAACAGGGCCATCCTCCACTATCTAGTTTACCTGGTCATGCCAAGTCTTCCGCGGACGTCCTCTACTTCTGCTACCATCAACACTTGCGTCATATATCTTTCTTATCATTCTCTCCTCATTCATCGGTTCCATACGACCAAACCACCTAAGTGATACTTTCTTAATCTTACTCACAATACTAAGATCAGTTTTACATTCTTTCCTTATTTCTTCATTCTTTACTCTGTTATAAATGGATCTACTACATATACGCCTAAGTGATCTCATTTCCACTGAATTAAGTTTAGTTTCGTTCCTCTTCTACCAACTCCAGGCCCGCCTGCATCCCAGGATATTTAATGTTTAACTATATTACCTATATATAACCATAAATATCTGATGTTTTTTATTACAAGATACATAAAAAATGCTTTACGCAATTGTATGAAATAAACGGCAGTTTACAAAGTAGTTTCTAGTTGATTATATTGTACACACTACACATTGCAGTTCAGTCTTTATTTTGATCCTCCAAGACTGATTTTTTTTCAATTGGATGTACGATATACGAGTATTTCTCTCATCCACATATTAATGCGCTATCCAAAAGAGATTTTCACCCTCTCGAGAAAGCTCTCCCTTTCTTTTTCACCCTCCTTTACGTGAAATGAGGAAATACTCTTCGCCGCGACAAATTTTTTCACTTGTATAAACAAAATGAAGGCTGCAATCAAAAGAGACAAAATAATCTCTGAGATATTCGTGAAAAAGAACGTTAGTAAAATGTACCTTTGTACTATAAAACTGCCGTTAATATAGTCTTGTGGCGTATTATGCGTCCTAAAATATTATTCGTAGGCTAGATATGGAAGAAGCTGCACAAGAATATTGCATTAAGTTCTCAACTAGGGGAAGATTCAAGGGATGTATTAAGGAGGTTTAAATCATTCATTTCTAAAAATACAAATTTTTATCGCCATATGTTTTTTGTTATGATACAATCTATTTATGTAAATGTCTTCGATAGCTGGTTCCCAGGTTTCCGATTAACAATAAGCACACATATGATATATGAACTGCACTAACCTTTTATTTTTGCTATCTTTGTGGTCCGATGTTGTTATTCTTTTATCTGGGTTGTCTTCTTTAGATTTCGACCGACCGAAGCGCGCACTGGTGGTTAATTTGAACCACTGGACTGATCGAAGCGCGGGATGTAAAAAGACTGACGCCTGTCGTTCACCGTCTTCTTAGCTTTCCGAAAAAAGAGCGGCAATATTCACACACACATGTACATTATTATAAATCAGGAAGCCCAGTGGTGCCAATCGAAGTAACAAGGCGCGAAAACACTATCTATTGATACATTTCTATATAAAAAACATCGTGTAATCAATCAAAAACTACGTGCGGAGGTAGTACGTCTTAATATAGACATTTTTTCTGTTTTCTGACAAATTGCCTCTATCCTTTCAAACTCTCTGACACGAGAATCTGACAATTTTTTTTCTCGCACAGGAGACGCTATCATCTTATACATCATGTCGCTGTCTACTTTATCATTATTGTTATTTATAGATATTTTCATATTTATTTATTTTTACTATTAGATAGCTTTAAAATAGTTAATGTTAGGTTCAAATATCTAGCTGTTACTACTGGGTACAGCCAGTGGCGTAACTACAAAAATTGGGCCCTAATGCAGAACGGAAAAAAAACCTAAATTGTTGTGTATTAGTACTGCTTGGTTTATTTATTAAATAGTATGAATAAAATTTGTGTCTTGCCTCATAATATGCATAATTTTATGAAAAAACAACAGTGTACTTGCAATTTAAAAAATATTTCCTTCGCTTGAAGACGATTTTCACTTTAGGGCGAGAGTATGTTCCCAAATCCGACATATTAGCGAAGTTTTGCTTCAGTATACATCGATAATATTATACGTATTTTCATAATACTCGTAAAAAACGATTTTGTATGTTTTATAATTCCATTTCTGGCTATTAATTACTATTTACGCTGGAAAAGGCATGAACGTTCGCAAAAATATCAATGCAAAATGTATTGTAAATCACGAACTTTTAAACGTGGGCCCCGATGCACTGCATTGGCATAGTTACACCACTGGGTACAACCGTCGCAAAAAGTTTATCCGTTCGAACGTTCAAAAGTTAATACTACTTGTAAATATGTATCATGAAATTATTTTATATTTAAATATAAGATGTTATACTTTTTCAGCGATTCCGGACCATCCGGGGACAGTGGTCCTGAATAGCCCAGACGGTAACTGCCCCACTGCGTGGGGAAAACAAACGAAGAAATGGTGAATAATTAAGGATAAAACTAGATTGAAATTAGGTCAGTAATCATAATAAAACCATATAAATGTTCCACTGGTTAAAAATTTTAATTACTCAGGCTGGGAACTTGAAACTAGTGATGGTAAAATCGTTATTTAAACCGTTATTTTGACTGTGATTGTGTTCGATTGTAACAATGATTGATAACCGATTAAGGTAATTATTCGAGCAATGACTGGTACGCTAGAAAGTAAGCCTCTGACAGTTAAATCTTAGTTACCAATCATCGACACAATCAGTCACATAACGATTTACCATTACGTTTATGATTAATCCTAAATTGAAATAGAATACAAGTAAACAAACAAATATCAGATATCTCATAGAGACAAAGCTATTTTTTATTATATTTAATGGAAAATATATGGAAGTAAGGGGTAATTACAGGGCTTACGACCTGTCTTCGACTGGCTTAAGTGATACACATATATATATTATATTATATACACCAATTCTCACCCCTCATTCTCCACATTTATATTAGTATTAGTATGTGGACTCGCTTCGAGTACCACTACACCATCGCCATCTGTGGACCAAATTTGATAATTCATTTTTATTTTTATTTTTAAAGAGCATATATTTCATCACTTATATATTTTAAAGCAATATTCTTTAAAATGTTTTTTAACATATTATACTAGAATACGCCTAAAAATCAATATTTTCATATTTTGACCACTATATTATATTAGCAATATGTCCAAGAACACACAATTACAAGTATTCTTTTCATTAAATATAATAAAGAATAGCTTTGTCTTTATAAGATATTTGATATTTGTTTAATAACAGTGCCTTTGTAGGTAAAAATCCAGTAGTTGTTTGTTCTTGGACATATTCAAATATTGCACATATAAATACATTTTTAATAAGGGTTGCCGATATAAATTAAATATGAAAGCAGTTCAATATTACATAGTGTATACCGCTAGAAGATTTGGCTTCTTAATTCAGGTCCCGAATCCATTTCTGTAAGGGTAGATTTAGCATCCCTCTTTCCCAAAGTCAGATAACAGCCAGTCAGGCAACGCTGGGAAACTCGAAGTGACGAAAATTGAGGGATGGCGCAGATGCGAGCGTTGCCTGATACGATAAAACATCAACTTGAAGAAGGGATCGTCGGATGTTAGGAACGTTATCATATTTTATCAGAGCGACTAACTCGGGATATTACACATGAGTTATAATTTATTATTTAATAAAACTGCCTGATACTAATATTTTTAAAAAAGGTATTTACTTATGGTAAATTTTTTACATGTCATGTTCTTTTGGATTTCGGATAAATAACAACTTAATTAGTATCATCAAAAGAGTAGAAATAAAAGTAATATTTTTAAGTTATTCATATTTTTTAGGATTTTTAGTTGAGAGTTCATTTATCAAATTTCATAATATGCACAAATAATACGATATATACTATTAGTTTATCATAGTTACGCAAATTGTTGGAAAAAATACATGGAGCTAGAGAATGGAACTATGGAAAACAAAAAAAGGCGTCTTATATTCAACACTGGACGTTGATTAGCAGAAGAAGAAGACTAGAAAGTTAATAGGTAGATTAGCAATATTTGAATATGTCCAAGAACACACAATTACAGGATTTTCACCTATAAAGGCACTGTTATTAAACAAATAATAGATATCACATAGAGACGAAGCTATTTTTTATTATATTTAATGGAAATATATGGAAGTGTGGGTAATTACAGGGCTTACGACCTGTCTTCGGCTGGCTTAAGTGATCACTTTATATCATTTTCATTAAATATAATAAAAAATAGCTTCGTCACTGTGCGATATCTACTATTTGTTTAATATGTAAATTATTTAGAATAATTTTATATATTTATGATTGAATACATAAAAACAAAACATATATTGCTTATAAATCAGGATTAACGCAGTATGCCCGTCTTATAACGAGTACAAGGTTTGAGCTTTCACTTTAAATATGAGTAATGAAACGATTTATATAAAGAAAGAAGATAGATGAGCGAAGGTTATCACGAAAAAATTTTTTTTTAGTATTAATGAACTTTCAATATTACACATTTTCAGACACTCAACCTAATCGTCTGTGAGAGGGTACTACTATTTGCAAAGTCAACGACGTAGATTTTTTTTTAAACTTTTAATGCAGCCGTCTTCTCGTATAGCTTTCACACATTGTGATAATTTATTAACAATCAAACTTAGCTTTTTGATGTAAATTGGTCATTCAAAATCGATTCAATTTGTTTAGCTTGCCGTCATTTATATTAGGATTCAACCAATAATAGTCTTTACACTACTCTAAAATTTAAATGGCCGCCAGCATGGAAACTAGATATTTTTTATGTTTTATTTTAAAACAGTTTATAGGGATTATTACTTTACATAAAAAAAAAATTAAAAATAGATTTTCTTTGTGACATAGGTATATGTTGTTTTAGGGAAATGATTTTTTCCATAGATGGCGATATTGTAATGTTATTCGAAGTGTTTTATGTCAATCAAAAAAACAAGGATTTGAGATATTATTGTATTCGGATACTCTGCCATATACGTAACTAACTTAGCTCCAGTTCTCGGATAACATCTCTTTAGGGTACATTTATGACCTAAAATATTATTTAGTTGCATAACTTTAGTAACAAAAAATTGAGAAAGTTTTTATTTTTTTATCTACTGAGAAATGACTATAATTTTGATCTCGGTGTGCGATATATACAACTGTCAAAAATTTGATAGATATGGAAGTTGAGTGGGTGGAATGGTGAACGTTACATTGTGTAAAGTGATCACTTAAGCCAGCCGAAGACAGGTCGTAAGTTCTGTAATTACCCACACTTTCATATTTTTTCATTAATAAAAAATATTTGTTTAATAAATGCATTGTTCTTCAAGCTCATATCAGTTTTTCATGTATTTCTACAAATAATACATTCTACATATATGGAGGTTGCTGAGATTACAACTAGTATACAAACATCTTAATAATTCAACGTTGTAAAACACAGAAACAATTGCTTATTTTTAAATTTCTGACAGTAGAAATGGAGTCGTTTGTTTCTCTATTTGAGAAATGAACAAAAAGTTGCCCATCCATCTTATTGATATTTCAAAGAAAATTGACCACATCTCGTATCAGTTTTCTTTCAAGTTTGGCTGCGAAGAATATATCAGACAATAATCTGGGTTTCTATTCATATTCAATAATATGACTGTATAATTATAATTAATATTTAAACTATGCTTAACAATATGGGCAAAATGAAATATAAAAAAGGCCTGTGAAAGGTCAACCCAAGATAATATTTGTAACAGTACTAAAAGTAGACACGTCTCCATGAACTAAAATTATAGCAGCTGAATGTTCAAATCGAGATATTAAAAATTATTCGCTGCCGGAATTTTAATCGATATTTTTCCATTTTAATATTAGTGAAATAAATTCCTGTCACGGGCTGATATGTCCGACATGGAATATAATTAATAATGATTTTTTCTACAAAAATGCCCGAAGCTCTTATTTTATTAATGAAATATCGTGAAGCCGAATCGTGACGCACGTCACAGCTAATGCGACCAATGTGAAGCTATCGGCGAGTCGATCTGGCCGGTAGCACGGCGCTACTGAACTAGGCGGCTCCTGTTAATCAGTGATCGATTCAAAAAGGACAAAACGTGAAAAAATTATATAAAAAGTGAGGCTCGAGTAGAGCTTTACGGTCAGCGGTCAAATATGTGCTAGACTCCGTACTGACGATGAATTAAATTATCGATCCTTGGATTCGTCTAATGTCTCCCCGCGTCCCCCGTCCCCCGCCATCGCTGTAAACCTTGAGGAATGTCATAAGTTAAAGAGAATCGTACTTACAGAATCGCAATACAAAGTATGTAATTGTAACCAGTGGCGTGCACTAGGCATGGACTTATGCTGCTAATATATGGACATTATCACTAGAGGTTGTATTCATCATACACCCTTTTAGAAGTATATTTTTATGAAAGTATACCTATGTGAGTTTGTTTCCGTTCTTGAAAAATATTATTATTATTCTTGGAAAATTCTTCAACTTGTTAATATTAAAAATATATAAATATGTTATGGTATTAAAAATATTACGTTTAAAGTGTATTAAGACGCATACATTCAAGTTTGCTTCAAATACACACTTGTGGCGTATTGCAACACGTCTATTTAAGCGAAGGCGTGTGTTTAGAACACCGCGCGGGGCTAGAGTTGCGTTTAGTTCATATACATTTGGGGCAAATTTTTCGTAAAAACACATGCGCAGCTTTATTTGTCAATTTGAAATTCTTTCGCTAACACGGTTCTAGTTAACACATCAACATTTAGATTTATTTAGCAGAAATTCTAGTTATGTACAGCTTTTTTGATTGTATATAGTGCACGCCCCTGATTGTAACATGCGCATATAAAAATTCCGTTAAACGAAAACGAACAGTTATAAAATAAGGATGCTATAACGATCCGCGTAGGAAAACATCGCGCGTGACATGTCGACGTGTCGGGGACTACCCGCATTTATTATAGTTTGTAAAGTTCAGTGTTTACTAGCACGTACGACACGTTATTCACCTTTGTGAATGACGTATCGGGGACTTCCTACGTGGCTCAATATGATTTTTTTATTATTTTTGATAGAGAGGGTCCATTTGTTTTTTTACTTAGAAGATATTGTTTATAAAAATAAATTAATTATAAATATGAATTAAATATATTAATTAGAAAGATATACATATAAAATCATGTTTATCGAAAACTATTGTTGTTGCGCCACCGGGATTCGAACCTGGATCTCTTTCCTAACCGGGGAAGGTGCATTATCCAACTATGCTACAGCGACAATATTTTTAGCGACAATTTTCGAACCTATATGTTACCTTTTTGATTGATTTGATTTAATCGTTCCATTATTTGAAAGAGCCATCTACCTTACTTTCAGAGAATCTCAAATACCTCTGAGTAAACTGGATAATGCACGCTCCTCGGTTAGGAAAGAGACCCAGGTTCGAATCCCGATGGCGCAACAACAATATTTTTCGATAAAATTGATTTTATATGTATATCTTTCTAATTAATATATTTAATTCATATTTAAAATATTACAGACCGTCTGTTCTGAATAATTACAACTTCACAATAAGAATGTGTTGTCCTAAGAAATTAATTATATTTATATGATTTTACAATCATATTTTTGATTTTGTTTCATATTTTTTTCGTGTTAAAAATATTGCGTTCAATTACAACTTCGTTGTAGGCTATGGGCCTTGACCTAATTAATCCTAAGGACATACGTATGTATATTATGTTTGTAAATACATACGTGTATGAGGTTCCTCAAAGTTCCTCAAAACAGATCATTGAGTAAGCCATTTTTAACTGAATATGGTGAATTTGCTTTTAAATTTTTTGATATAAGATTTATCTTAAAATCAATGTGACAACTACTGCTAGAACCGTAGAACGAGAGGAAAGAAGAGATATTAGAAATAAACAGATTGAATTTTAATTTCTTGGATATTATCACGTATTTATTCGTAAAAGCATATTCATGAAACGATAATTAGGTATGTTTTAGATAACTATATTCATATCCAACCACATCTTTCATCTTGTCTAACCTTGTCACTCGACAGGGAACGAACTAACGAAAAACTTTAAGCCAATGGCAGAAATGAAGGCGACCTTTGTAATTCAATTCATGGTAGTAAGATGCAAAATCAGAACATCGCCAAGCTCAAATATATTATGATAAGTAAAATATCGCACGTAACTCAAGAATTAAAACTTATACTATTAAGTTATCTAAGATCTGTAATCCAATCAATGGAGACTTATTTATGTCGTTTTTTTTTCAAAGTATTCAATGTTTATTCAATGCATGTGTCGAAATTGTTATATTTTTATTAGATACTCTTCAAAGTGAGAATCATCGTATTTAAAAGAAGTGTTGTCATACATTTAGTAAAAACTATCAAGGTAAGAAAATAATAACAAAATAATAATGAATCACAACAAAAATATCTCATCAAGTCAAGTCAGTGATTCTTAACCTTTTTGACGTTATAGCTCACTATTCCAAATATAGGATTATTCGAGACACACTGAAGAATACTTAGGAACCTTCAATTAACATGCGTATTGCACCTAAAAATAACCAGAAGGATTTATTTGCAATAAAGAATACACACAGAAGACTTAGCGTATCGATAGGCATTAAAATAATATTATTGTCATAATGCTAACTCAGTAAAGCTCGAATTTACTATACGCAACAATATCACACCGGTTGGGAGTCACCGTTCTAAGTAATATAAATTAAATCAAATATAATAGTTAAAAAATAATACTGAAGTGATTAGTAAAGTGATGTATATAATTATTTATAGATATTCATTCTACTTGAAGTTAATGGTCTACGATGATAGTGAACCAGTAATCCGTAGGCTCATTCTCCCGATTCATTTATGTAAGTATATACATTTATTTATTTTTTGTAGCATAAATTGTACACATGAAAAAATAACTGTAATTACTTTATTAGACGTGCTCTGTTCTAAAGCAATTACCTGTACAGTTTTTAAACGTTGTAATTGTTTAGAGGTAAGTAAGTATAATGTTAAGTATGGTATAAAAAGTTATGCGAAAACAGTACAATCTGAAGTTATAAAATATTATTGAAAATATTACTCTGATGACCTTAATTAGAGAATCCATTGAAGTAAGAAGTGCTCCGCCCCATGCACATATTGCGTATCTGATAAGACTCTGACAAAGTGAATATATATTAAAATATGAATTAAATATATTAATTAGAAAGATATACATATAAAATCAATTTTATCGAAAAATATTGTTATTGCGCCACCGGGATTCGAACCTGGATCTCTTTCCGAACCGGGGAAGGTGCATTATCCAACTATGCTACAGCGACAATATTTTTAGCGACAATTTTTTTGAGATTTGAGAATCTGTCAAAATAAGGTAGATGGCTCTTTCAGATAATGGAACGATTAAATGTATTAATATCAAAAAGGTAACATATAGGTTCGAAAATTGTCGCTGTAGCATAGTTGGATAATGCACCTTCCCCGGTTAGGAAAGAGATCCAGGTTCGAATCCCGGTGGCGCAACAACAATATTTTTCGATACAATTGATTTTATATGTATATCTTTCTAATTAACATATTTAATTCATATTCAAAATATCACAGACCTATGTTCTGAATAATTACAACTTCACAATAAGAATGTGTTCTCCTAATGAATATATATATTCACTGAATATATATAGATATAGAATGTAGATATATTACAGAAATTATGGTTACCTTCAAGATTAAGTGAGATATCTTAAAAATACTATCAACTTATGATTACTAGGATTTTTTTTCAATCTAAAAATAATCTATTTTTTGATATGCACATAATAATGTTATCACTATTTTTCAAATTAAGTTAACCTCGTTTAATATGAAAATTAAAACTAATTAATTAGTTTCTCGGGACCAACATCTGACCAGCGATCTCTCGGTCACAAAGTGAGCTAGTCAAGTTTTGCCAATTGTGTTATTAGATTTTTTGTTATATTCAGCACATACATTTATAAGACATTTTTACTTATCCAAGAAGGTTTGTCATTCCTATTCTAAGGCCAAAAGTTATTCAATATTGTTTTGAAAGAAATCTCAATCATTATAATAGCTTAGAGCAATTTTGGATGAAGAAATCTTTACATTTGCCTCGGGGCACGTCTCAAATTAGCATTACACGTTCAAGTATCTGTCTACGTTGCTAAAATCTAGTGTTCAGATTTATTTAAGACCAAGTTTCAATTTACGAATATAATTTACATCTGACTTTTAAAAGTTAAAACAAGCTCACAATTTTCTTTTATAGTATCTTGTTTATATATGTATATAACTTAATGTTTGTCTGTTTGTTCTCTGTGCAATCCTATACCATTAAGGAGAACACATTATTATTGTGAAGTTGTAATTATTCAGAATTTTTTAAATACAGTAATACTCCGACATACGCGAACTCAGAGTTACGCGGTTCGTTTAGCGACACTGCCGCTAGACTGCCGCCCGCTATATTCAGTTTTATCTTACTGTGATACGCATTGGATGAATTTCGTGCGGACTCTATGAGCACGATTACGGTTCAACGATCGATGAATGTTAAGATTGATTTGTAATACGTTTTCTAAACCCTTAAAAAAACAATGTCGCCCAAACGAAGTAAATCTGATTCTTCTGCAACTAGTAAGAAAAGTAAAACGATATCTTTGGAATGTAAACATAAGATTATCATAAATTTTGATAGCAGAATGAAAATTTGTCAATTGGCAAAGAAGTTTGAGCTACCGGAATCCACAGTAAGAACAATAATTAAAGATAAAGAAAGAATTCCTGAAGCGGTGAAAAATGCTCAATCCTTGAATTTTTTTACGTAAATTGTTTAATTTTTTTAAATTTTGTATTAATATGTATAAAGAACTGCAATTTTATTAAATATTTTTATTCTAAACTAGTGTGTTTGTTAGTCATATGTTAGTCAATTAAACAAAATTGTATGTATTTATATGCAAAGTTGTACCCCGACTTACGAATTCGAGTTAAGCGATTTTTGTCGGTCCCACGTATCAATAATAATAACTTCGAGGTATTACTGTACTAAATAAATGTATTAATTAGAAAGATATACATATATAATCAATTTTATCGAAAAATATATTGTTTTTGCCACCGGGACCCATGTTCTGAATAATTACAACTTCACGATAAGAATATGTTCTCCTTAATAATATATAAGTTGTATCAATGTGTCCAAAAATTTCCGTTTACTCAAAGGTATTTGAGATTCCGTTAAAAAAAGTAGATGGCTTTCAAATAATGGAGTGGTAGATGTATTAATTTGAAAAATGTAACATATGGGTTCGAAAATTTGTCGACAAATGTACAGTCTGCTCTAGCATAGTTGGATAATGTACCTTCCTCGGATTAAAAAGAGATCCAGGTTCGAATTCCGTTAGCAGCAACAATATATTTTTCGATAAAATTGATTGTATATGTATATCTTTCTAATTAATATATTTAATTAGTATTTCAAAAAATCCTATACCGTTTGACACAGACCTAAACCAAATTTTACATAGTTACTCTTTAGGACCCTACACGAATATGACACCACTCCCTTCACTTCTTGCCACCCCACCACCTCCTCACGATTTAAATGCGTTTTATATTCAACGCCTTCATCTTAAAATTTTGCAAAGTTACTCTTAAGGACTCCGGATACAACACAAATACCCTTCCCTCCTTCTCCTGGCCAACTACTCTATATAAATGCGTATTTTATTATAGTTAATGCCATTCGTCCATCCAAATAATGTTCAATCGTATTCTAAGACATTGAGATAAATAAAATCACTCCGTACCACTCTCCCGGACATCTCATCTTGCGGAGACTGTGACCCGAGTATGCAACTTTTTTTGATGGTTGTTATTAGTCCGCTTGACTTATTTATGCGTCTTAATACATCTTCATTAGAAATGTGGTCAATCAATGGTTATATTTTTCTTACTTTCTCCTGGTCCTTAAAATTGCACAAAAGATTTTTTGCGCGCGCACCGTGATCCAAAATTAAAGAGAATATCGATTATTAGATTAGCAATTCTCATCAATGTTATGTGCCATCAAACATAAGTGATCAACTACGTCGGCCCCGATGCTGTCACAAGTCATAAGATAAGGCAAAAGCGCCAAGATATTAGTAGACACGATATTACCTCATTATCGCTATCCCTGGCTCCATAATCCAGTTTGGGTCCTGTCCTCAAAACATCACATCGATCTCTGAACTGGTGGTGGTGTATTTTTGAAGATATCCCACCTTTTGCTGATGCCAGGAATCGACACGTCTTTATTTATGTTGTATTGCCACCTCATTTCTTGCCTTCTATTCGTATTAATTTTGTAAATTTTCAGCTCATTATACAGGTCGATATCACCTAACAATAAGTTTATTAAATTCAATCAACGACACGTCGCCTTTCTCACAGCCTTCAATATACGACTTGATAAGTGGCACCGAAATTGATTACATCTTTATTTATTTCAAAAATTCACAGAACTCTTCAAAACGCGTGTTCAGAAATAATGAAAATCATGTTTTTTTTCCGACCTAACTCAGACAATTCTCCATATTCCTCACTCTCATTCATCTTCATAAGCCTGCAGCATTCTAAACACTGCTTTTTGTTTCATAAATAAAGTGGTTTAAAGAAACCTTAAATAATGTATATAAAATACATACTATATTTTGCACTAATGTACACTAATAAGTTATAGCTAATAATCTGGCGTATTATTATTATATATTATTCATTTATTACTTTTACAAATAAATATTCGCAGTCTGCCTTGAGACATGTGATCACCTAGTAATACGGACATTAGACCTATCTTGGTTGTTTGCGAGTTTTCTGATCAGAAGTAATGATAATCCTGCTCCTAAACTATGCTTATCATCCGTGTTCATATTCACCTTAATTTACTGTTCATGAAGGTGTAGGTATTCATGAGTAGCAAAGAAATTGCAACACTTTACTTTCATAAAAGTTTATGGTTTTTTTTTTATAATAATTAGTAATACTCGAAGGTAGAATTTACGTGGTGTAAACATGTTGCTATTTAATTATTATTTTATATATTATTCTGCTACAATAAAATATAACCTATGTCATATAACATTATTTTTTAACTCTAAATGATAAATGTTTAATATCACTATAAAGCGAATGTGAAACTGAAATTTAAACAATTATTTCAATCGTCCACTAACTAGTGAAGCTACGTCCGCTCGGGTATAATAATTTGGCTTATTGTATTTAATAGGCTGTTAATGTAGCAGGTAGTTAGTTAAAACTTAATATTACATATGAATTTTTGAATAAGTAATGGAGTTTTGAATAGTGCTAATCAAAATATCTAAACCACAAAAAGACACGTGATTGAGTGGTGGATACTACCCATATCATTTTTCTATATTACATAATTTTCCAATTTTCGTTTCAAAATTAAAATACAATCAATTTGCACTAGTTATAAGTTGTAATTATTCAAAATTATATTTCAACTTCTTTAAATTGCCATGCATTTAAAAAAATATAAAAATTACTTTAAAATATTCACATATATCGTACCCTTGGAACAAGGCATCATCTGACATTCTAGTCAAATAAAAATTTTGGTCAAATAGAAAAATTCTGACTATAATTTTCTCTTCGTAATTATGTTACAAATATTTCAAATTTCCAAGTAGTTTTTGATAACAAATTCATACTTGTAATATTTTTTTAACAACTTTTTCTGAACTGTCGATTTGAACACAGTGCCTGAAATCAGGAATCAGTTTAATTATTACTCTAACTAGCGAACTACTCTCCGTTACAGAGATGGCGAAGTTATGACACGCTGCAAGTCATGACATGAACCAATTAAAATTTTGTTCGTAAATTTTAATAACGTAACTTTCCGAGTCCCTCTTGTCTGTCCATTGTTATTCGCTGCACCTGTCGTTGGACGACTGCATTCGTCCAAAAATGAGGTAGTGAAGTATGTCAGAAATGAGTCTTGTAGTATGTTAATAAAAATAAAAATAAATCCAGATTACCGTGCTTTTTGAATTTTTTCAAAATGTGCAACACTTTCGGAGATGTTGGCGTTCAATGTTGAAAAACGCTCGGCGTGAGATGTGACGTCACACGTCACAACGTCAACACTCGCCTGCCAAAGTATCGATTACCGACTTTTCGACTCGGAAGATGTGATTACACACGATAAAACGGTACAAACCGAACGTTTTTAAAAAACACGCAACTTGGAACATCTGTAACTCTGTCACATTTCAAGATATCGAAAAAATTCTTTCAGTTTTGTAATTTAAAAAATAATTACTCCGCTACCTCATTGTCCGTCCTCCGAGTGGTGTGACTTGCCCTTCATTTCATTTTCTCGCTGTTATTTACTGCATAATTCGAATATACCTACAACGAACAATTTTACATACGTATTTTTATTGTCTTGTTGTGACTTGCATTGTCGGTGTCCGAACGGTTTACGCGACAAATAATTTGAATCATTATTACCTATGTATGTGAATAAAAAAAACGGAATATTGACCCAAGAGGAAATGAATGATCGTATCGTAGCATATTAAAATAAAGAATAGTGTTATGACGTCTGTCTCGGACTTTTTTTTTGTAAGATCGCCATTTTGAAATGAAAATCATGTTTTGATTTTTATTTCAATTTTTACTTTATTTACCTGACATGCGAATTTTTTTTTTATCTCTGTGTGTTTTATTATCGGTAATATTCAATTTATGGACATAAATAAATCTTGATGCGTTGGCATTTACAAACCATTTTCTATTTATATCTTTAACCTTTACACTAGGCTAGTCCAATTTTTTTTCTTGCGTTTAATCGTGACGGTAAGGTCATATTATATTTTTTTAGTATAATGGCTCGTGTCCACATAATGAGATATGATACAAATCTCAGAGATTTTGTTGAAATAAGTCTCAGAACCATGTGTACGTGTTGAGATTTTGATCTGGAGATACACTCAGAGATCATATTTTAATTTATTATCTTTGTTTTAATAACCACTTAATTGAGTTTAAATACATCTACCGGTTTCGAAAAATACCATTTTCTTCTTCAGGATGTCATAACTAACATGAATGAAGGATGAAGAAGAAAATGGTATTTTTCGAAATTGGTAGATGTATTTAAACTCAATTAAGTGGTTAATAAAACAAAGATAATAAATGAAAATATGAATTTTAACCACAAAGTTAATATTGCTAATTTTAAAAGTACTCAGAGATCACCTTGAGATTGATAGATAGAGACAAAAACTCAAACACGCATACACGACGTTTGATTTGACAGCGAGAATCGACATGTGCGCGTAAACATCATCTAGAATCATAGATATCTATTAGTAGTTATTATGAAAATAGAAAGCATTACAAACATTTATTTTGTTTTAACTGCTGCTAGGAAAATTCAAATTCGCTTGTTAGTCAATGATCTGATATTTGACATTTTATATGTATGAAGTGAAGTGCAAAACAGGAACTTAGTGTGTACTCGGTGGACTACGAAACCGAGATTTTTCTCCAACGAATCTCAAGGGAGCATAATCCCTGTTTTAAAAAGTCACAAATCAAAAATCTCATCCATTGACACGAGCCATAATGTTATGAATAATATAAATGGTATACACAGTTTATATTATTGGGATTTCATTATAATGATTAAATTATGCATTTCTTACATATTTAAAACTTTTCCGTTTGTGCCTGTGAAAGACATCAAAATGGATCAAAACCATTTTGAAAGATACGTTTAGATAATTCTGGAGTTAGCAACAAGGATAAGATGTATATGATATCTTACATAATATATTTTATAGCAATGATTAATAAATGAGATCGGGCTGGCGAGAGAGCAGGCTGGCAAGAGGCGAGAGAGGGAGCCGGCTGGCGGGCTGAGCTCGGACGGGAGAGTGACAGGAAGACAAGGAGAGTGATCAAACGGAGTCTTATGAGCGCACACGCGAGTAGGTGAGCAAGGATTATGTACTAGGTATCACAGATACATATTTATGTACGGGATAAGTATATACACGTAGGTATATGAAGAGAAATAAGATGGCAATAGGGTGTCCTTCATGATATGCCAATTGTTCCTTTTTTTATTAATTGTTTTAAAACAAATTAGAATGATACACAAAAAATCTATTTAAAAAAAAAGCGCAATCACTACAGGGAATCGAACCCGGAACTTTATCTTGCCTGGAGAAATAATTATGAATTACACTTCATTAAGCATTTATTTTCACGTCGAATTTTCGACTTTATATCTTTTCCTACTATTTTAGTGACATATCTATTATTAATACAAATTTAATTAATCAACTAGAAAAACCTATCTATCGAAAAAAAAATTAATTGCAACCGGAATTGGAAACTGAACCTCTTCCTATCCGAGAAAGCGCGTTCACCATCTTGCTATAAAAACTGTAAAATTCTATAATCTTTCCAATAAATACATCTATTATACCATTTTTAAAAGCAATCAACTGTATATTGCGATGAATCTCGAATACCTTTGATTACCAGAATTAAATTACTTAATCAATTTTATTAAATTTATATAAACTTTGATACAACTTATACAGGTATTTTTAAGGAGAACACATTTTTGCTGTGAAGTTGTATTTTCAGAATATAGTTAATAAAAATGAAATAATAGATGTAGGTATCAATTAAAAAGATTACGGAATATATGTTCAAAATTTATGGAAAATGTGTTCGACTGTTATAGCGAAATTGCGCGTAGAAAAAGGTTCAGGTTCGAATCCCGGTAGATACAAAATATTTTTTCTATAAATTAATTGTTTCTATAGGTATATCTTTATAGTTGATTCATTTAATTTGTATTTAAATAGCACAGAACTATGTTCTAGAAATGCAGCTTCACAACAAAAATGTGTTCTTATAAATAAAATAAAAAGATATCTATTATTCCTTATTAAAATCTATCATCTCATATTTTGTCTTAACTATTTTTAAATAAATATATTGCGAACGAATTCAGGAGACAGGCAGAGGATTGGTGCATTCTTAATGTGGCGTTGGACAAGGAAGTTGAGAACTCCATGGAAAGCCAGACGCGTCAACATGTTGATTGTCCAGGAACCGATGTGAGTCAACGACTCTCATCGACGAGTCGTGCAATTCTTTGGACATGTCGCCAGAAGAGACTGAGGCATCGAAGAGGGACCCCTCAATCGAAAAATCGAAAGACTGACCGAGTCCACGACCACGGGCTTACTTGCTTTACCTTGGATGAGTTTAGTTGTAAACTGTTTCGCTCTGCAAAATACCGAGAGAGATGGAGGAGAATCTTCAACTCCATCACGCCGATTCTCGGCATAAATAAGCAGAGAGGATAGAACGCTACAATTCTGCCTCGACTCACAAATATTCCCTCATCCACATCTTCTCATGCATTCTCAACGATTGTCGAGGCTTTAAACGGGACCGTCCTGTCATACTGCCTTGATGATAGAATGGACAATAAAATAACAATAATTAAACTGATACAAAAACTACGTTTCAAATAGTTAGAAAATTCTGTAACGGTTTTATATTCTCTCACTTCTACCTTATGTTTTATTTTTCTTTACCGGTGCTGGGATCAAAACCTTTTTGAAATCAAAATAAAAATTTGACAGGTAATGCCGTTGGATGTATGATGCTGATTTTTTGCGTAATAATGCATTGATTTATACTTACGTAAGTGCGACATGAATCATCGACATAAATTTTGAACTGTTCTCAAACATCATAAGATGATGCTATGACTTTGAAACTTGGATGGAAGAATCATTAACCATTTCCTAATTTAAGTTTTTAAAAATCGGAATGTAACCTTTTAGGGTAGCAAATATTTATAGCATTTTATAAAAATTTGGGGTATTATTATGTAAGTTGTTAAAATAATGAAAATGTCTTTACCGATCTGCTGAATGACAATATGAATTAGTTATGTTGGTCCTTAATGACGAGTCATACGTGCTGAGTTCCAAAAAATCTAGTAAAATTGCTTAGACAAGGGAAGTGCGATATATCATGGTGATTGTTTTTGAAATTGGTTAATTATTTTAAAAAAATAATGGAACTGTCTACACATCACTAGTTGAGAATGTTTCCATACAAAAATATATGCGATACCGTATAAATCACAGAGTAGGTGCACGTCTCCCACGGTGTAAAATTTACGGGATAAGTGTATCTGGTCTTATGAATCGTAATCCGCGGAAATAATCACAAAACTAATATATACATCACAAACTACAACTCAAATTAAAGGTACTTACCTACTATCGGCGCCCTGGCACAAAAGATTATCGAGATATAGGAAAGATTGAAAAGGCATACACAACTCGCAAGTTAACATCAAACAACTGTGATAATTAGAAATGGTATTACAAGCAAACTAATATTTGGATTTGCGCCATCTCTGGACTGTCTCTTTAAATATTGATTTATAACATTCCTTAATAGATTGCGGCACTGGAATCCAATTGCTAACGTAATTAGGAAAGGTAGATGCACTTACCCTGACTAAAAATTACCCTTGGACAAATTAATAGCAAGCTTGTAACATCTTGTTTGGACTTTTCGGTAGTGAATACATGTCTCACAGGAGGCTGAAGTTCAGTTCTCCGCCAGGGAGATTTTAATTTCAATTATTTAACTTAATTTATGATTATTTCTTCGAATCAGAAAACTTATGTAATGCATGGGTGGTACGATACATGCTCAATATATATGAATATATTTATGTAGCACAAAATCTTCATTCAGTAATCACTTCAATAACATCATTGAACAAAAATATATACACTACTAATCAGGAAATATTTTTTGAGTACTTACCAAGATTTTTTTAGAACAATCTCTTTATAAATACAGTTATTTCATTTTCTTGTATGGTTGTTTATCGCTGGAAAATCGCTATTTTTTGGACCAGGTACTAACTAAACAATTTTTAACAAAATAATGTATTTAGACAAAAAAAGCATAGATAGTCCATAGCAGTGGCGTGCACTAGCTATGGACTTAGATTATGTTGCGAATAACAATGCTCTAGAAATATGATAGAAAACTGAACTGCCACTATAGCTTGTAATCATGTAAGCCGGAGACGCTTTGCCAAGGAAAAATATAATATTTCAGAAGCATTTCCCTGTAAACAGTATGCCTGTATAAGTTATCTTCTGTTATTAAAAAATATTTTTATTTTTATTCAACATTATTATTAGTTATTGAGAGATAGATTAAAAATATAATAAAATAAAATTATACTACGATTAAAATATCATACAATGAATACAAATATTCAAATTCAGATTTCCGTTGGGTACTTGAAAACATTTCACAACACATCAGTTCAAGCGAAGGCGTGAATTCAGAACACCGCGCGGCGCGAGCAAGATAAATATTGCATGTAGTACGCATACGTTTGGGATAGATTTTTTTTTAAATTATACGAAACACATTCACAGCATTATTTTTTATTGTTCTGTATCGACTTTAATTATTTACTTTTAAGTTTCTAACATCTTAATATTTGCTATTAATACATGAACTGGAAGGTTAGAAAATTCTTTAAAATTTTACGTACAGTGCTGCCTCATTCTAGCACCTACTGAGTGCATAATAAATATGTAATTTAGTTTCATTTCATAGAAAATATAGCTATTTACAGATGTTTTTATTGTACGGAGTGCGCGCTCCTTGTAAGTAGGTCCTACATGAATTATTTGAAAAAAAAAAATTTTAAGGTATCAGCCGCGCTAGTAAACCTCTTCAACAACATTGTCACTTACTTCCATAACCACCCGATTGTTAAACCAAATATTATATGAAAAATATATTTTATTTGAACAATTTTATCTATTTATTATTAAAAATTTCCACCATTGCATAAATCAATGACGTATTGTTATTGTTAGATACAATTGGATCACTCTCATGGGGCTTCCTAAAACGGACAGATTATAACAGATTTTCCCGACACACCCTGTAGCTCGTGTCTAGGAATAAGACGAGACGCGACAGAAGAGAGGGGGGATATTCCCGGAGAGAGAGGGAATACCTACAGCAAGGAGAACAGCGTGCAGTGGAGTAAAACTCTCGCATGATTAATGGTTACCATTTCTGGATGACCAGTGGCGTAACGTAAAATTAAATGATTTTTTATTAAATTTAAAAAAAAAATTCAATGACATGTTTTGTCATCAAATTGTTCTGCATAATTTATAAACAAACAAACAATGATCACGTTGAGCCCAGTCATTGACGTGTTTGTTTGGTCTAGTAGTAAAATACTGGTTTGTTAATCAAGTATTTGAAGTTTCGAGCCTTGTCCCGAAAAACCAGCAAATTGGTAATAGTCATGAAAAATAAAAAGAATATTGACTTGATATGTATTCCGTGTATAAAACACTAGTATAAACCTTTTAAACAAAGTAATAAATAACTCAATCACAATGTCCACTTGTCCACCCACTCAGTAACCATAAACTATCAAAATCAATACCCTTGAAAATATACGAACCTTCTAAAACAAATACGCCACTACTCCACTAAAAAATTCATAATCTTGACTTGACATTACCTATTTGTCTTTAAATTTATTTCTCAACACGATATTCTATGCCCTTCCATTACAACAGTGATTACAGTTCTACGCGATTAAATTCAAATATATCACAAAAATCGATGTCACATTCCACAGCTGAGGTTCACCGATTAATCGAAGAATTAGTTAATTAATATACACCCTGTCTCACACCCTCACACAACACTCGCAACACTTTCACCCGTACACGCACAAGTATAACATATGCATTCTTAATATTATTATTTTATATTTACAGAACATTTATGTGAAAAATTTTCCCGTCATATATAAGGTTAAGGTTATGCTGAAAATAACTATCGATTTTAATTCGTTCGAGATGGATTCGAATCGCGGATAGACTGATAGATAGCTGCAAGACAGGCGAGTGCCCAACAGTCCATACCAAAACGGTAATGTCAAGGGATAGATGACGCTCTGTAGTGACTTCGACCATTGCTTTTCTAATCCCGTCAAGCTGGTGAGGAAATAGAAGACATGATTAAGGACGAGAGAATGTATTGTGTCACGAATATTTAATAAACTAATGTCATACAAAATAAAGATATGTTATTGAAAGCCATAAAAAGTAATTATACATTTTCATGTAAATATATATTGGAATTAGGTTGACGTTTTATTTTTGGAATTTGACGTCTAATTGACATCTGTCCATATATACGCCACATTATGCCGTACCATTTCGAGAAAGGGTGAAGAAATCCTGAGTCATTTCGCGATCTCAACGATCTTTTCGGCGAAGCAACGATTAGCGAAAGGGCATTCCGAGAGTGGTTTGTTCGCTTCAAAGCTGATGATACCAGCTTTCACGACAAGTCAGAAAAGGGTCGATCTTCAGATTTTGATGACCAGACCCTTCTGGAGGCTGTGATAAAGAACAAAAGTTGCACCACTAGGACACTGGATGAGAACTTCAACATTGATCAGTCCAAGATCACGGTAACTACGCCCCCAAATGATAATATGTATTGAGTTTGTTTTCGTTCTTGGTGATGTTACAATATATATTTTTTTAAAACAGCGGATAATTATGCATCAACTTAATAATAGCTTTAGTAATTGTAGTCTTAGTTTTTGTTATATTTATGCGTGATTTCTGTTATAACCTTTTTGTTATGTGAAGAGCAAGATCTTTGCCGTAAAACTGTTTGGTAATTTGTTACATGATCAAACATAATAAATCTGATTATAAATAATATTCGAAGAACGATATTCCAGTTGTAATCCCGGAATACCGCGAGGTTGGTAAAAGATAATGAGAGATGGATTGGATGGAGGCTAGGTTATTGAGTAGTAAGGATTCTAACGATTATAGGACCAAGGTCTTTGGTTGCAAGGATTTTGAAATTTCGACTTACCTCATGTACGAGACATCGATACTCCTGAAGTCGCCGCTAAAAGACCAGCACTACGCAGTGCACTGTTGATGATGTCACGGTTTATTTTCGCTCCAAAGCCAGGTGTTTCACACGTTGCACACGTATAAGTTCACGCGAAACGACCCAGCAGTGTTTTGAGGTTCACAACTCCACCGCATAAACGTATTCCAAAATAGCCGATAATCACTTGGCCAATCAGCGCCTTCAGAATAACCCCAACGGCTTACGTAAAAATTGTCCACAAATTGATTTCTCGTGTGTTGCGTCAACATTCAACTTACACCTGACAGTGTCAAAGCTTAAATTATACTCCATTCTGCTCACTATAGCACCAAAAATTGACACCAATAAGTAGAACATTTGGCAAAGTGCAGGAGAGGATTCAGAGTTACATGTATCAATACTAAATTCGCGCAAAAAGGTGTGTTTCTGTGCACGAAAACCAAATTAAAATAAAAGAAAACATTTTTAAATATGAATTAAATATATATACATATAAAATCAATTTTATCGAAAAATATTGTTGTTGAGCCACCGGGATTCGAACCTGGATCTCTTTCCCAACCGGGGAAGGTGCATTATCCAACTATGCTACAGCGACAACATTTTTAGCGACAATTTTTATGAGATTTGAGATTCTGTAAAAATAAATCTCTTTCAAATAATAGAACGATTAAATGTATTAATATCAAAAAGGTAACAAATAGGTTCGAAAATTGTCGCTAAAAATATTGTCGCTGTAGCATAGTTGGATAATGCACCTTCCTCGGTTAGGAAAGAGATCCAGGTTCAAGTCCCGGTGACGCAACAACAATATTTTTCGACAAAAAACATTTTTGTTGTGAAGTTCATATTTCAAAACACAGTTCTGTGAAAAATCTTTTAAAATAGATTAATAAATGTATCAATTTTAAAACGATTACAGAATATTATGTCAAAAGTTTGTCGAAAATGTAATCAATTGATATAATGGAATGATATCGCATTTCTCCGGATATGTAATGGTCCAGGTTCGGTAGCAATGAGAATTATTTTTTTGATTTATAAATCTTGTCACTATATCTTTAACACTGAGTAATTTAATTTGTAATAAAACCAATTATTAAACGGCGTTAGTCAAATAATAAATATACCAAGGCCGTCTTTTTGATCTGAATTTCTTACTGCAACTGAAAAATTTCAGTTATAAACATTTTTGAAAAGAAATTGGTCACGAAGTGCGCCGCCACTGGAGACCGCGTCGCCCCAGTCAGCGGGCCCGTTTCCCATGGAAGGTCTCCACTGGCGAATTGGGGAGAGGGGGAACGAAGGCGAATAGTAGAATGAGAAAAAGAGAGAACAAAAAAACAGTCATCCCGACAGCTTGGGAAATCCACTGCTCACAGAAATCTGCCAGAAAACGACTGCGCCTTCCCGCGCTTTTTCCCCTTTTTTGGAGGGAAACTCTCCTCGCTCCCCGCCATTTCCCACTTCTTTGTCTAGAAAAATACAGCGTTCAGTTTCTTCACAGCCCGCGTCGTACATCATCCGGCCACCGGATAACTGGGAGCAATCAAGTCGTCCAGAATGTTCCTTTAAATTAGTCATTTTTTAATCTTAACTCGCAAAGCAATCTAAATATATTGATATAGATCTTTTAAGTATATATTATGATCGGATACACATACATACTAACCCCCCTCTCTTTTTGCAGTGTTATAATATATTTTGTTACTTTATATGTTCATTCGTGTACGAATTATTATTTAGCTGGTTAGATAATTTAAAATTTATTAGATGTAAGATATTATATATTTTACTTCACAATAATAATGTGTTCTCGTTAAAAATATTAAAGTTGTAATAAAGTTAATCCAAATTTAATAAAAATCAATTGATTTAATCTCTGGCATCTCCTAGCGTATATTACTCAAAGATATTTGAGATTTGTCGCAATAAAAAGTGATAGCTTTTTAAAATTGGAGTAACAGATGTATCAATTCGAAAGAGCTGCAGCGTATAGGTTCGAGATTGACGATATAAATTGATCTTTCTATTTGAAACATTTAATTCGTATTAATATATTTTTCTGTTTGTTTTTCAAATATAATAAAATCAAAATACTTATCGAACAATATTTTGCAATGATCTGAATTGACACGTCACATAAAATAAAAACTCCAGCTTTATGTTTACTGCTTTCTATTTGTAAGCAAATTTTACAGAAAACTAATACATTACATTGGAATGCTGTGTCAATTTTCTTTGATATTTTGTTATTACTTATTATAGGAATAGTATGTATTATTTATTATAGTTTATCTCTGTCCAATGTTTTATATTTTGAAATTTCGCGATTGATTGCAGTAACAAAACTAAAACGTGTATTTTTGATGCGTCAAAATTAAGAAATATTTTGTTTTTAAAAATAATTTTTAAAATACATTTTGTAAGTAAAAAGTTCATAATAATATGAATTATATTACATATTTGCAATGTCACATGGCAAAGATTTGCGAAGAACCCAAGAGTAGCGGAGTCACGGGGTCATGTCTCCATCCAGCACAGCACAGCAAAGTATCTAATGATGATGATAATAAAATTGTTTATTTTTACGGAAAACACATTATTATTGTGAAGTTACAGTTTTTTAAAACATTGTTCTGTGGTATTTTTGATATAAATTTTAATTAGTTAATTGTTATTAATTTAATAAATGTAATTACCTAATTATATTGGTTTAGAAAGTAGTCTAACAAGATTCTAATTGTGAGAACTGTCACTTTAGACATGTGTGTGTGTGTCAGGAGAGTGAGCTGGGGGAACGGGTCTCTTTCCATCGCCACTTGAATTGTATAATTATAAATTACTGTAAACACTTCTTATAATTAACGTGTAATTGTTACCTGGATACGGAATTATTATTACAAGGAACTGAACCCAAGTAACTCGTCAGTAAAGAGAGGATAGAACACTGAGGGAATCTGGTGGTTCTACGAAAGTTACCACACTAATAAACATACTTAATACCTTAGGACGGGTTATGTCTATACAAGTTTGTTAAAAAAACATCAAAATAAATATGTCTGTATGGCTCAATGAAATAGGCTTTACACTTTCCTAAAATTTGTTTATAAGTACCAATTCAGTCTTATAGATATATTCCGATTTTCAAAGTTTAAATATAAGAGTGATGTCTTTGATGCTGTTCTGAGTCAAAGATACAATTGATTTTGATACTCGGCCATTCTGTGTCAAACCTAAATTTTTATTGTTTGTTTTGCTTACTTTTAAATTATTTTTTTTAAACCTATATATATATGTATATTTTGTGTAGCTGCTCATGTTTTGTTTTTTTTTTATACCAAACCAACTTTGTAAAAGCCCATAAGGGCGTTAATAAATAAATGAATAAAAATATAAATTATTCGCACTTTTCTATATATTTTTGAATAATTTAAGCGTAGATCTTATATTAGTAATTCAGATTTATTCAAGTTTTCGTTGTAATTATATCAGATTTATTATCTATTGCGTGTTGTTATTATTAATTCTAAATGATAGTGTTGTCTCAATATATATTATGCACATGGGTGGAGTCGGAAACAATAATGTCAAATATCTTATGTTAATTTCGACACAGCAACTAAAATTCAACAATTTTATTACACATGTATCATATAGGTAATCAACACGAAAGAAAACCGACAACTATAGCGTAGATGAAAGACTAGCAAAGCCTAGCAACTATCCAGGTGATACCTACTGCAGGCTAATCTAGTACATAGATATGTTGGAACTCATAACAATGAGCGATTTGATTGTTAAACACTTTTTAAATTACTGCTATGGGGATATTTCATTACAAGATCATTTGTTTGGGAAACTGAAATGAGTAAAAGGAAATTTTCAAATACTTACTATGAATGCGTTTTATGAAATGGCGAAAAATATGGAAGAATCTGAATTACTAATATAATATCTACTCTAGAACTATTCAAAAATATATAGAAAAGTGCAGATAATTAGTTGGTACTTATAAACAAATTTTTGGAACGTATAAAACATATTTTATTGAGCCATACGGACATATTTATTTAAATGATGTTTTTTCAACAAGCTTATATAGACTCACCCCTCCCTAAGGTGTTGAGTCTGTTTAGAATACTTTCTATAGAAATATAATTAGGTAAGTACTTAAATTAATAATAATTAAATAATTTTAATTTGTATTAAGAATGCTGTTATGGATATTGCATTTCATCTACTTTATTTGTTTGGGAAATTGAAATGAGTAAAAGAAAATTTACAAATTAACGTGTTTTAAGAAATGGCGAAAAATATCAAAGAACCTGAATAAAATCGCTTTTTATCTTAAACTTTAATAACTGTAGAGTCCACTTCGTCTTGATCTTTGGTGTCCTGTTATCTGACATTCTTTGGCCAACTCATCGCAGTCTTTATTCTTTGGCCAACTCATCGCAGTCTTTGGGACCTACAGAATCTTGCGATTGTTGTTTTACACATACAAATACAATACAAATATTACAAAAATTCAATATTTTATGTCAATTACTGCATTTATAGAAGTGCGGCATAATATCTAAGGACGATATTAATATTGTTTTTGTGAGCCCTGATATTGTTTTTTAATCGACCATTTTCCTTAACAAAGCAGTTATAGATTGGAATACTCACGTGTATCTTCTATCTTCTCCGTGGACTCGTATATCCATGTAATATTTATCAACACATAAAATCATTAATTTAATTTTTAGAATATTTTAGCCATGAGCACTAAAGCTTCTGTATTACGTGTGTTCACCAAAACTGGTCCAGTGTTGTATCTTTGCATCACAACCACAACAGGCATCCGTAATCTGTTGTCTGTCTTATCAGATGAGGTGGATTGTACCGCCGCTTAAAGTAATCTACTGTATGTATCGTGTAGCTTTGTGCGAGTATTGACATCGAGCTGTAGATATGTTTATGTTTATTCGGATCATACCTCAGATATAATATATAATAGCCTATTCTGTGTATCCTGTTCGACCTCTCCGGGAAAGACAGTGGGGGTGTACGTCTACAAATAAAAAAATAAATGTAATTTATAAAAATATTTAATTAAGATAAGAATGAATCAAGTATACATACTTACTTATATTTTTTAATTATTTTATGATGTTTATTTTTTTATACGATAGAATGATTTTTAGAAAAATATTTAATCAGTCGCATCATAAATGAAACTAAAAAAAAATAACAATTTGGATGACTCTCCCATATAATTTAATTTAATTCATTTACTCCTACGATATCGCGTACACATACTTATTAAACTAGTTTTAATCAGTCCATACTAAACAATTTACTGACGCACATCTGAGTACCCACAAAACCAAATATTTTTTTAATTAAATAATAATAATTCTCTTCCATTCTAAAATTTAACATTCTGTAAAATTTATGCGTGATAATTAGAATTTCCTAATGTATATTTACGATAACTAACGCGGTACGCCGTCAAGCGTTAAACTTAGAAATTAGTCAAAAATATACGCAGAATCTTGGCCCAATACGGCGGTTCCCAAAATGTGTGTTGCCAAATCGCTCCGAGGACAAACAATCGTTGGACGAATACAGTCATCCAGTGGTACCCGAGAGGAATCAAGAGATCGATAGGCCGCCCTAAAACCGGCTCTACTGACCAATCATCAAATACAATACTTTGACAGCGAATAATAATGGACTTCAGGCGTATTCTCAAAATTGCAATATTGAAATGAATGTGATTGTATCACCTTCATTTCAATATTGCAATTTTGAGAATAGGCCTGAATAACGAGAGATACTTGGGGAGGTATTCATCCAGTAGAGGATAGAAAATTGTTGATAATAAACAATATGAAAGATTTACTGTTACCGAATAAGTTTGTAGAACTCCATAATCACACATGAAATTTATTTTACTCGTTAAATTTACTCGAGTCGTGTTCCACCTTGTAAGGGCATTATCAATCTAACAATTTAACTCAACAACTCGTATTTATATTAATGTTAATCTATAGTGAAAGAGGTTTCATGTAAATAAAATTACATAGCTGTCCTTCACTATAGACAACATTAATATAAATACATGTTGTTAAGTTAAATCCTTACATTAATAATGCCATCATATGTCTCAAGTAAATTAAATGAGTAGAATAAAAAACGAGTATTTTATTTTCAAATATGTAAATATATAACTGTGTTTTAAATTAACTAAAATTCAGCAATATTTGAATATGTCAAAGAACACACAATTACTGGATTTTTACCTACAAAGGCACTCTTGTTAAATAAATATCAGATATCTATGGAGACGAAGCTATTTTTTATTATATTTAATGGAAGATATATAGAAAAATGGGGTAATTACAGGGCTTACGACCTGTCTTCGGCTGGCTATAGTGATTCCCTTATATATATATAACGTTCACCAATTCTCACCATTCAATCTCCATATTTATCAAATTTTTGAAAGTTGTATATACATATGTCAGTACGTGGACTCGCTTCGAGTACCACTACACCATCGCCATCAATGGACCAAATTTGATCATTCATTTTTCCTTGAAACAGCATATATGTCAAATCAATGAGAATCAGATTTTTTTGTAAATTATTTAAAGCAATATTCTTTATCTGTAAATTTTTTAACACATTATACTAGAATACGCCTGAAAAATCATTTTTAATACATTTTTCTTATTTTGACCAGTATGTTATTTTACCAATATTTGAATATATTATATAAAATGATAAGCCCTGTAATTACCCCATATTTTTCTATATCTTCCATTAAATATAATAAAAAATAGCTTCGTGTCTATGAGGTATCTAATATTTATTTAACTAAAATTCACTTATATTGATATCAATATCAGAGTGAGTCAGTTTATGATCCCACCATTTATTACCCCACACCCACTTTAGCACCTGACATGCTTGCCCCTATTTTGTAATGTTAAGTTAGTATTTATTTTACCCTGAAGAAGGAACGGTGGTTCCGAAACCGGGTTGTTATACCAAACATAAAGTGGTTTTTAAATAATGCGAATTTTTGTTAATTTCAATTATGCGATGCTGGAATAATTTTTTAATATTTTTTTTTAAAGGAGAACACATTTTTATTGTGAAGTTGAAATTTTACAGAACATAGATCTGTGATATTTTTAATACAAATTAATTGTATTAATTAGAAAGATATACATATAAAATCAATTTATCGAAAAATATTGTTGTTGCTACCGGTATTCGAACCTGGATCTCTTCCAATCCAATAAGAATGTGTTCTCCTTAAAAATATATAAATTGTATTAATGTTTTCAATATATTTAATAAAAATTAGTTATCAATTAATTCTGGCATCTCCTATCGGATTACTCAAAGATGTTTGAGATTCCGTAAATATAAAAAAGAACGACAGTTGTATCAATTTGAAAGTGCTACATATAAATTCAAAAATTGGTCTGTTTTGGTGTAGCATAATCTGTAAATGCATATCCCCGGATAGGAAGAGATCCAGGTTCTATATTTATAATATTTTATTCATTAATTGATTTTATATGTAGGTATAACTTTCTATTTTTTTTTTTTATATAAAATTGTGATGCATACATGAAATACATGTCACATCAATACTTACTATTTTCCAACTAAGCTAAACGCTTGAACTATGAAAATAAGACTCGCTTGCTGATCTCCTGGAATGGGGCGCGAATCCCCGACCACTAGATTACTAGGCCAGCGTCTTAACCACTAGACCAACAAGCTACTCAATAGATTATAAATAATTTATTAACGTGACATTTAATAGAGGATCCATATCCAACGGTTGAGGACCCGCGCGAGAAGATGCCGCTAGGAGGTTCCACTTGTCATTCAAACGTTTCAAATGTCATTGTCTAATTTTTGGACGGGAGTATTTTTCCGCCTTGTGTCCGCCGCCTACCACCGCGCCGGCCGGGCTCGCCAGGCCCCGCTAGGCCCCGCTCGGCCCCGCTAGGCCCCGCTAGGCCCCGCCGCCACCGGCCCGGGATTGTCTCTCCGTCGCGGGGAAAATCTTTCTGAAAAGATGATTAATGCTAATTGAGATGCAAGAGACAAGCCCGATTGTGAGACGGGCCGAAGTTGGACGCCCAGCCTCCGCTCTGCCGCTATTCATCTCTTAAGAAAATCACATCTCGAGATGTCCACAATGTAATCCCGCCGAGCTTTATGTGGTGTTTGTCTGCGTAAATTGTGAGTAGTCAGATTTTGTGGCCACAATTTTTTTAAGTCATTAAAAATTTCACAGACATTTCTGAATTTCGAATGGGGTACGATTTAACAACGCAATAAAATATTTTCTTTGTGCATTACAATAATAAAAAATTAACATTAAATAAATGTCTTTAAATACTAATTAAATGTATTAATTATAAAGATATATATATATATAAAATCAATTTTATTGAAAAATATTGTTGCGCTACCGGGATTCGAACCTGGATCTTTTTTCCGAAGGTATTTAAGATTCCGTAAAAACAATATAGATGGCTTTCAAATAATGGAACGATAGATGTATTAATTTTAAAAACTATAACATAATAGGTTCGAAAATTTGTCATAAAAAATACTGACGCTGTAGCATAGTTGGGTAATGCGCCTTCCCCGAGTTAGAAAAGAGATCCAAGTTCGAATCCCGGTAGCGCAACAACAATATTTTTCGATAAAATTGATTTTATATGTATATCTTTATATTTAATTAGTATCTCTAATATTCTAATGAGTCACTGTGCTAAATCATCTAGTTTCCTAACGTTCAAATGAGTGACTGACCAAAATCTAGTGCTATTTTACATTTCAGTTCTACAATTATAACAATAATGAATATCTACATTATTTTTTAATACTAGTGTAATGTAATTTCATTTGGAAACGTTAATATAAATAGAGAATTTTGTGTGTAATCTGCTTTGTTGCACAGAACAAATTATCTTTTCCGTTGATCTTAAAACGACGTCTGACAACTTTTCATTTTCAACGCGGCCTTGTGGAACTTAATCACATCTTCAAAAGGCTGTATGGAAATACCCACATTAGGTCATTATTACCAAGTATCGAAATGATGATGACCGTTCAGGCCCACTGTCCTTTTACATCATAACCCACATAATCAGCGTTGTTCTTGCTTATCGCTGTGTGTACCTTTTACCAATCTGTTGACAAACGTTTATGGTAAAAACCAGTGACGTATTTGGGCCGTCTGCTCCCCCTTCAATAATATTTTCTGCCAGAGACCGAAAGTATTTAAAACTTTCATTGAAATTGTATCCATGTATTCTTTTAAAATGTACATGGAATGTACACTATACGATCTGCAGATACTGCAGACGATGTATATAATATAGTCGGTGGCGTAACTACAAAAATTGGGCCCCAATGCAGAATGGAAAAATATAAAAATAATATTAGTACTGCGTGATTTATCCATTAAATAGTAAGAATAAAATTAATCTCGTATGATCTTAATATTTACACTTTCACGAAAAAAAAACCTATGTGCTTTTAGACATTTATGTACACATGTAATTTAAAAAATACTTGCTTCGCTTTTAGGCGATTTTCGCTTTACGGCGATGGGCTGGTCCCTAACCCTACTCGTCAAGTTAGCAGGATATTGCTACTATAAATATATATATATATAATGTTTTCATATGTTTTCGTAATACATGTGGGTAACAATTTTTGAAATTCCATTTGAAATAAATAAAGATCAGCAATTAGCGGGAAGCAGAACCCATATCGGGTTGTAGGGATGATGATAATTATCCTGTTTATTATAGTAAAGCTAATGTATTTTCATTAAAATCAATAATCACCTATAATCAGGGGCATGAAAAAAGCTGTGCACTACTAAAAATTCTGACAAATAAATATAAATTAAATAATTGGGTTAACATAAACGAAAATATTATTTTACAATTAGCGCCATCTGTACACCAGTAGAAACTTTAATTGGTTAGTTCTAAAAATTACAAAGACAACTCACGCTTGTATCCATGGCGCTCTTTTGTATTCGCCGCATCAAGCAATTTACATTACTCTGGTCTGTCTTTAAGCTAGTGAATTACTCAAGTCATATAAATGGCTATTTACTGATTTGAAAATTCCTTTCGGTTGATCCGTTTTGTATGGAGTCGTTACCTATGCTGTTTCTTAACAGAATAATATTATAAAAGTTTACAACAGCGTGCAAATCATTGAAGTATCTACTTCTTCTTTTACTAATTCGCGAATTTTACTATCTTACTGTTTTTAACCTGTTGATTTCATGATTGTTCTTTAAATTTGGTGCATGGATTAGTTTTTGATTTGGGAAAAATAAAAAGCAATTGGCAGAACTATTTCCTACGTTAACCTTTAATAAAAATAATTATTTCCTTTAGTTATTACATGAAGGATTTTTAAACGATAAAAGAATCATATTCGGTCATAAAAAGTGTTCTTAAAAACGTCCACACATTTTTTATATTGAGTTTTATATTATTTTATGTTAAAACTTGGACTTCAAAAACACTATCAATAGTACTCAAAAATTACAAATAAATACATGGTAGGGTCGTATAAACGACGGATTCATTTTGTCTAAAGACGTTGGTTAAACAAAAGTTCATAATCCTATGTACAACATATATTACATATGGTAACAGCATAACCTAAACAAGTTAGTCCTATTTTCATAGGATAAGCGTTTAGCTTAGTTTGAAAATAGTAAGAATATTGATGTGATAAGTATTCCATATACAACTTTTAGTTCTACTTTATTTACGATATTAATTTGTTTCAATTTTTATTTGTTTTACTAACACTATTGTTATTAACATATTACATATCCAATGAAATTATTCTGTTTTACTTTATAATGTGTACATCGTGAATATCATCTATCAATAACTTAATATATAATTTAAGTTGCAAAAATACGGACACCTGAATTAGCAACCGGTCATGCGTTATAACTTAGCAGCACGATTTAATAAATTTAATCTCTCCCTCAAATTCACCACCCCGGGCAACCGCCTGACTTTTCGAATACGTCACTGTATAAATAACCTATTTCAGGCTAATGACGTCATTCAGTTATTCGACATTTAAAGGTTCTGTTAGAAAAACAAAGCGACCGTGCTTTGGGAATAGAGCCTGCGGTAAACCTTTATCTTGTTTGTTTATAAATGTCTCCTTGATATTTACAAGAGTCAAAATGACTTCATTTACGTAGATAGCAGATATTTGTTCGCCGTTACGTATTTGCCCACAAATGTATAAAGCCATCGTCAGCAACGTGAATTAAGGAAAAATCAACACACTCAACTATTTGTAAATCGTTGTATTCCAACACAGAAATATGCCAAATACGTGTTTATATATGAATGTATGTATTAATTAGGAAGATATAGATGTAAAATATTTTTTTTCCAAAAATATTGTCGTTGCGCTACCGGGATTCGAACCTAGATCTCTTCTAATCCGGGGAACGTGGCAACACAGTGGATTGACGACAAATTTTCTAACCTACACCTTACACTTTTCAAATTAATACATTTATCGCTCCATTATTTGCAAGTCGTCTACTTTGTTGGTATGGCATAATCGGATAATGCACTTTCCCCGGATTGGAAAAGATCCAGGTTCGAATCCCGGTAGCAACAATAATATTTTTCGATAAAATTAATTTTGTATGTATGTCTTTCTAATTAATATATTTAATTACAATAATTCTTCTGAATAATTACAACTTCATAATAAGAATGTAGTCTCCTTAATAATTTATATAAGTTCTTATATCAAAATGATGTATGTAATTTTAATAAACCGTCGTTGCACACTTTGTATTTCATTTGTACACTACAGATACAATTATTGTACTCCAATAATAATAATAATAATAATAATAATAATTTATTAGATTCTTAGTACAGTGTGTTATATTATAATCAGATAAACATTTCAGAAAAGTAAGACATATATTTGGGTACCCCGCCTGCTACACTAGTATTTGACTGTATTATAGCAGACAGTGTTCTTCCGGTATAGCAGTAAACCAAGTGCAATGATCAATATACAAAAAAATATATATAAACAGTTAAACAAAATGTCATTAAATTAGATACATACTTTTTAAAACTTAACGTAAATGCATTGTTCAATGTATGAGATATAATGTATGGTATATGCCAAGACCAAAGCAAGATGCAATTAAATAACATATAATTGCAACGTAAAACTTAAAGTAAGTCCAATGTTCAATGTATAAAGAGTAGAACAAGATACAATTAGATAGCATATGAAAAAAGATATATAAAGAGTAAAACAAGATGCAATTAGGTAATTCAATATACTGTTGTAGCAATTTTATTCTCAAGTTTGGACCTTTAAAAGTTCTTGGGCGTAATTTCTCCCCATAATTCAATAATACAATTATCTTCTTTATCCCCTTTATCATAATCGGGTCGGGGGGGCCTAACGTATGGACAGCACTCTTCCACCCCTCTCTGTTCTGTGCTGTGCCGATTACTTGGGGCCACTGCTAGTTCCATATATCTTCGAAAAATCTCTTCATTTATCTTTTTCATATTCTCCTGCATCATCCTACAGGTCTTCTTCACTCTGCCACTGATGAGAAAATCTTTAGGCAATCAATTCGTTCCCCTTGCGGAGGATGTGTCCAAGCCAACTGAGATTTTTCTAGCATCTGCGGGTTCATCCCTAAATCATCTCAGATGAAATCGTTACTGATTTGATCTCCTAACGCCACTTCCGCTACTTCTCTTAGGTATCTCATCGTTGCAGCTTGGGTCGACAGTTTCCTCTCCGTCAGGGTCCAAAGTTGATGGCCATAGGTTAGAGTGGGGGCGTTAATTGACTTGAGAATTGTCAGCTTTCTCTAATTGTTGAGCTATACTTTCTTTATTTCTGAGCCATGTACTGACCGTCAGTGACGTCCCTAGACAAAGTGCCGCCCTAAAGCAAATTTTAGGATGCCGCCCGTACTATTTTAAATTTACTTCTAATTTATTCCTTTAAATGTGTTGTTTATGTACATGCTGCCCTGTGAAATTGTATTTTTCTGCTTGTTTACATTCGGGACAACAATTCTTACATTTTTATGATATCTAATAGTTATACTCCGCCGCTATTTTGCCGCCCCTTAGAATGTGCCGCCCTTGGGCACCGCCTTACTCGCCTACGCTCATGGGACGTCTCCGGTGACCGTAGAACGCTGCTAGCCGAGCCTATCATTTTATCAATTTCATCGTCAAAACAGTGCTTCCAGATACTTGAGGTATCAACTTGTTTCAGTCTAGTGCCACGAGTCTAGATTAAGTATTGCCGTCCTTCATTTTTGCCAATCGCCATAATTTCGGTTTTAGCTGTGCTAATCCTCATGCCTGCCTGTATGATCTCTTTGCTAAACCGATTTAGCTACTCCTACAGACCTATTAGTGTATTTAACAGTTTGACAACATCATTTACAAATAGGAGAGTATCAATTTTGATATCACCTATGAGAACTTTGTCACTGGTTTGGCTCCTCCTGCATGTTCCGTACATGAAGATGGTGAACAGAATTGGGGATAACGAACACCCTGTCTTAGTCCAACCCTTGTGAAGGTTACACTAATACAATTGTAATTATCCAATTTTGTAATATTAAATTAAAACTTGCCTAAAAAGCAATGGAAATGACTACAGTCGGAATATCTCTGAGAAATCGAGTACCAAACATACATTCACCAGAAAACCACGGTAACAGTTACCGCCAAAAAAAGTGGTGACACGCCGAACATATCTGTCAAAGACGTGATGAGCGGCGGAGAAAGAAAGTTCTAGAGTGGAGACTGCACTGGTGGAAGAAGAGTTTGCCGTCTTCTAACTCAATAGAGTGACGTCGATATATGAGAAGGGTTGAAGACAGAGAAGGAGGCCAATATCTAGAGAGACGTGGAGAGACACAAACTGCATAAACAATGAATTATCTAATACAATTTATTAAGGAGAATACATTCTTATTGTGAAGTTGTAATTATTTAGAACATGTCTGTGATATTTTAAATACTAATTAAACGTATTAATCTTTCTAATTAATACATTTAATTCATAATACAATTTGGTCATATTTGGAAGAATATGGCATGGAGTATACAAAATGACCCTAAAACTATTTTCATTCTAATACAAATGAAGGAATCAAGTAGAAAGATATACAGAATAAATCTATCGAAAAAATATTTTAGTTGCTAAAATATTTTTTCGATAAAATATTTTTTTCTGTAAATCTTTCTAGTTCATTCATTTAATTTGTATTAAAAATACCATAGAGTTATGTTCTGAAAAATATTTTATAATATATCACAATTATTTTATTGTTTTTTAAAATTGTACTTTGCCAAAACGATTTGTGGTTTTTCAATTGCACATTTTATTTTAATTTAATATAACGCTACAACAGGCCACGAGGCCCAATTACCATCTCAAAAACACACTGGCTTGAGAAAATTACATAGATGTATTATGATCTCACCGAGAGAATCGAACCCGAAACCTCCGGTATGTGGAGCCAGCGTCTTGATCACTGGACTACGAGGGTAAGGGCACATGATTGCGTATCCATTTGTTATCCAACGGTCTGTTTTACTACTATTTATTTTTCCATTATAGAGAGCCACCAAAATGTGAAATTATAATATTTAGGCAGTTGAACAAAATAGTTCAAATCGGTTTTTGCTATTTGGCAAAATGCGACACGGCCGCAAGGGGGGAATCAATTTTCCGAGTTGGCATCCCAGCCGAATGGCAAAAGTCAATCTGATAAAATCCCTAGACATTTTATAGTTTCTTGACAAGTATATCTTTCTTTCATAGTATATATTTTTGAAAATTTATCTAAATATTATATATAAAATACCTATGTAGATGTTACATTTTGTTATGTATTAAATTAGGTAACCGGCGCTGATAATTGCTGCTAAATGTGGCCAGAAACGTTGGTGATATATATGATCCACAGTAAAATAATCTAAAATAATGGTGGCCCTTCATGATTAATTCTAAAAAACTAGGAATTATTTCTAGATTATTTGAATTCGTCTAATGGAAATTGAATCTTTCGTGAAACTGTTTCTAACAACCGGTGAACGTAATAACCAGCTCCTACTCCATGCAGGCTTCCATACTTACTTCCATAGGTACTTAACTGACGCGTGCGTACCACCCTCGCCATCTTAGTGTCACCGCGCCCTCGCTCTGCAATATCGACCATTGGCGTGCCTCAGACAAGAAAATAACGCCAAGAGTAAATAGAATACAATAAAATAGAATACCTGATCTAAACTTACCACAGGAATCCAATCAAGTTAGTCTAACCTGTAGCATACTATTATTCCATTTTAGTTTCTAGTTCGAAAAGATAAAAAATTATATTTTATGTTTATTTCAAAACATCTACTCAATCGGCATACAAACTATTTTTGGAGGTAGAGAATTTTTGTATTACCTATATTACAAATGGCACTACTTTTGATTTTAAAAAATATTATGTTTTACGCCCATGCTAAGGTGAGAGGTTAACATTGAGCCAATTATAGATGTTCTTCATCCACGTCGGTCATGAACTCTCGCCCTCTTAACTATGCTTCTACACTTTTCTCGGCATCGTGCAAACCTTAGAGCCGTCACCAGAAAAGTGCCTGTTGCCTTTTCCACTCGGTCGGTCCAACAGGTGGGGAATATTCTTCTTCCTCTTCGAGAAATTGAATTGAAAAAAATTGAAGGATTCGTCTCAGTTTACAGGTTGAGAGTCTGTCCTTGATGTTTAATTCCTGCAGAATGGAGATATTCGTGCGTCTCGTAAATGTCCTTAACTGGATATTTTAATCTAAAAAAAAAAACTGATGGGCTCCTTCGAGGTCCGGTCCCGGATGCCCAGAAAATCGCTACACCGCTGGCCTCGACGTACGTAGAATTCTACGTAAAATTAGATATTTGAAAAATGGCGCCCTACGCGACTGAAGTTCCGGTGTAGTGCATGTGCATTCAAATTTCACGCCCGTGAATGTGGTGACACGATACGGGCGCGGCGCTAGTTTTAATTAGTAGACACAGCATCCCGTCGCTGCAGCATCATTTATAATCCCTAAGCACGAGAGCAAACAACGCCACAAGACGAAGGATGAAGTTTCCACAGTTTTCAGCCTCCTTATTTTTTAAGAGACTGACGGAATACGATGAAACTCTAGAATTTATGTGCTGTCATATCCAGGGCCGGATCTTATCACAGGCATGTTAGACACCGGCCCATGGCCTGGACTAGAAAAGTATCAAAATGTAACAAAATAAATAATAGCAACTAATACAGCCTTATAACATAGCATTTATAAAAATAGTAGCTTTCTATTGAGAAATAATAGTATCATTGATATATAAGAAATCTGACAAAGGCTGACATAACTCAGTTGGTAGAGCAGTCTATCTGCAATAGAAAGATCTCAGGTTCAAGTTCATCAATATTTATATTAGAAAGAAAAATTGTTCTTAGCATTTTTTCAATGACACATTTATTTTGGTTTACATTTTTATTTACCTTGGGCCTCAAATGAAGATTACCACGTTAAAAACCTTAATATTCCTTAACAATACTTCCTTGCACACCAAAAGACTAAATATGTTTTCAGTACACAAATAATTGTGTTCGTAGCGAATGGCTAAGGGCAGTCAAAGCCCTCAGAAATAAGTTATGACAGGAAATTAAATATGTTCAGAGTTAGATCCTAAAGATCAAGTTTGTGATTTTACGAAGGCTATTTTTAAAGAAAGAATGTTTGCGGATATTAGCAACGTGAGTGGGCGCTTTGGACTGGAAAATTCTCATAATTTTATTAACCATGTTATTATTAATTCCGCCGATTGCAAGGTGCGATCGGTGATACATTTTTTTTTCTCTTATGTTACTGGACCATCCTCCACACAACCCGGACCTGGCACCATCGGACTTTCATATTTTCCAGAAATTTAAGGAATTTTTGGGCGAAAAACACATGCCGGCCGATGAAAGCGTCTACGAAACTGTCAACAGCTGGTTCAAGGAACAGACGGTAGACTTCTTCGACGAGGGAATTGTCAAGCTCGTCTCCCGGTCTCAAAAATGTTTAGACGTCAACGGGGATTCTATTGAAAAGTAGATGTAGACCATTTTTGTTTTCCTGATATCTATCCCACGGGTTTTTTGGCGCCACGCCGATGATTACACCTTTAAATTATTGACACGTGTCTTATCATTTCAATTAATTAACGCCTACTCGGCAAGTAATTCTGTGCGATACATATACAGTATTACTCAAAAAAAAAAAACATACAATTATTTGAGGATTCGGCTAAATGAGAAATAGGATCAATCTGAAGAAATTCGATTACTAATTAAAATTTAAAGAAGCACATTTACTAGAATAAAAAACTGTTGCGTAATCGTGACCCAACTTCAGACCAGCGATTGAGGATTGTTCGGTTAACCTTTACCATACCGTGATATAAAATACCCGAACGCAGCCACGCTGTCAACTCATGTTACCGTAAATAACAGTTAGAAAAAATGTTTTTATTGCATAAATGGCTTTAATGGCACGAATTTACTCTAAATATTGAGCATTCAATTTTGAAAACAACGATTAATAACGTAATTTAGAACATTCTTTAAGTCCTATAAAATGTGTCCTTCCTTCTTATCTCTCTTCATTTAATTAGTGAGAAAGAGACAATTATATTTGTATGTTTGTTGTTCTTTTCGCTGTGAAAACAGTGTGTGATCTCTGTCTTTCATATCACAAATTGTATATTTACCAACGTATTAATTTTACAATGGATTGAATGGAAAAAATAATTATTTTTGTACGATTCTCTTTTCATAATTGATTTTTCACTAGTCATTCATGAGTGCTAATATTTTCTTTAGGATTATCTAAAATATGAATTTTATGTCGCATGTATTTATCGAAATATTACAGGTTTAATTATGATGGTAGACCTGTGTTACTACATGGTTTGGGAAGGGTTAACTAAAATTTTCTCTATACGATATTGACGAAAAATTTAAAAGCTCTAGAAATGTCCATGTATCACAAGACTTTCTCGGTCAGAAGAGTGACAATAGGATACTTGCACTCATAATGAGTATCGAAAGGCATCGAAAGAACCCCACCCTTTCCCGGAACCATTATACAAGTTTTCACTCGTGTACCGGTTCCATTCAACAAAAGAAAGAAAAGTTTAACTCCCGAGAATCTATATGCAATTATACCTATTATACAAAAAAAGGACGAGATGTTAGTTTGTGAATTTAAAAATACACCTTTCGACGCCCCTATGTGCTTTCTTTATTGGTAGATAACAATATACATATATCAACTTAAAAAAACAATTTTCAATACATTGGATTATATATACATTTACTGCCGCAAGCATAAATTAGTGATGTTATTACATAAATAGGGCAACCGTAGGAGGGACAATTTGCGATACACTCCCTAAGCGGGAGAAAGGACAATACACGTATGTTTGAGTCACGCTGTCTGCTGGTCTTCCCAGCATTTCCCATCGCGTCATCCACACTCTAATGAAACTGCGGAAAAGTCCGATTAATATTATTGAGAACATATATAATTTGTATAGTTAATTAGGTATGCAATTTCAAGATATCGTACATGTTGTAAAGTAGGTATTTCATTTTAATTTTTAATAATAAAATTATTAAGAATAGACTATATAAAATCTTATACATCCATTTTTTCTTATTGCTACAAATTATTAACAAGGAGTTCGCGTCGTTTTGCGGCGTTCAGTTGGGGCGGGGGAGGGGGGGGGGGGGTTAATTCAATATTCGTAAGTAATAAGTACCTATATAATATATCAATAATTCTCTAATCTTTTAAGAATTGCAATATTACCCTCGAAACAGTTAGTTTCGACCTTTATTTTAAATCTATACGAATGTTACTTTTAAAATACTAACAGACAAAATGATACTGGATTGTTCTAGAATAATGTTATTTATTAATTTAATTAGAGGCTCGCCGATCCAAATCAAATTTTTAAAAAGATTTGCCAAAATATTTTGTTTCACTTTTTTAATAGCGAATTATAATTTAGTTAATAATTTTACTTTTGTGTAGTTTTCCACTCCATACTTAGTGATTGCAAATTGCGATCCAAGCTTTATGGTTTAAGTTTAACATCTTCAAATTGACGTATTGTGAGCCAGGCTTTGTCAGTTTTGCATAATAATAAATGAGCCATTGGGAACCTGTCCCTTAAGGCTGTTTATTCAAATACCCATCTGTTGTCGAATTGCAATAATTTTATGCATAAACGACATCTATTGTCGAGTAGAAAAAACATTTAATAGTTTCATACTGTAACGTTACTGTGTTAACGCGTGTGTAAGCATGCATCAAAATACGTAATGTACTGATTTTTTTTTCGGTTCAACTCCGGTTTTCGTTCCGACAAAAATAACGTTTTTTTTCGTTTCGAAACCCTGGTTTAATGACTTATATTTAACTTTCAGAATAGATAGTCGTAGGTATCTATAGTAGTTTTAGGTGACGTTTATGTGCACGTATCAAATCTTGCTGGTTTATGTTTTCATCTCTTTCTAATAATCTCAAGCTAATCTGCAAAACTAAATCTAAATCTAAATCCCAACTGAATCTCCTAGATTGTCTTAGAAACCATCTGATTAATTTTCCCCTGGAAAATCACGAGAAGAACACTAATGTACAATTTGTACCCAATGCAGAAGGGTATTATGATGTAAGTATATGATATAAGCAGTTTGATAACTGCATTTTTATTATCACATAAATTCTGAATGTTGTCATCAAAATGTCAATCAATTCTGAATAATAAGTAAATAAATAAGCTTGGGATTTAGTTTTAAAATATATATTTTTTTAAAAATTCAGATATAAAACTTAAATATACATACAAAAATGGACGGTCATAAACAGCAACACTAGCCAAAAAATAGATTAATTTATCAATAATAAAAGATTCTTTACAGATCATTTCCTAAATAAAATCAATTTTTAATAAACATGATGGCATACTACTTAATTGATATTTTGAGGCCTTTGTTATGTATTGAAAAATAAATTATACAATTTTCAAAATGTAATTTGGTAACGCAAAAAGTTTATGTAAACTTCGTAACTGTAATAAAATGTTTACATGTTCAAATTAGTCTATCTTTGATTTAAAAGAATTAAAAAACTACCTGATCTCCAAATATTTTAAATGTTAAATTAATTGAACAAGAAAAATGTATATGTATACATATAAAATATATTAAACCAGTCATCAAAATCAAAATAAAATAATTAATTTGAATTAACCATTGGACAAAGTTAGCAAAGCTATTGATAAAAAAAAATTGTAATAAAATATTTAATAAATAAAACATTTTTAAAGTTATCTTAAATTATCAGTGGTATGCAAATCAATTGTAATATTTTACACTATAAAATTTGATTGCATTTAATTTGATTTGTGTTAAAACACAACAAAATTTAAAAAAAATATCTTTATTATGAAAACATAATCAATATCGTGATGACAATCAATTGTGTAAACATTTACACAGAATCAACAACTTATTAACCAATGAGAAAACTCAAGTGATAAAAATCTCAAATCATGTTGATTATTTGTTACAGGTTCAGTAAGGACTCTTTTATCGGCAAGTTTTTTCAAACATTTGTACAGTAAAACCGCGATATAACGAAACCCGATATAGCGAAAAATGACGTATATCGAAAAAAAAATCGAAATTTAGTCCCTAAAACCAATTTTTCATACAAAAATGCATTTATATAACGAAATCCCGTTAATATTTATAACAAAATCATTTTTGTCCCGTACGAAAAAATGCCAATACATTTACGTAAATTTATAACGAAATAAAATGTTAAAAGATGAAAATATTATTTCGCACTTACAAAGCCGCGCCGCTGCATCTGCCGTATGCGAACGGTTTTATGGCCTTTTCGGCGGTGCGCGGCGGTCTGCCGACAAGGTAGTAAAACAATTCAAACTTCTTCTTGGGTTCATAGTATCATATTTTGATGTGGTTGCCGCCGTTACCGGTAAGTACCTTCGTAATTTATATACGACTCATTTTATAAAAATGCCGCGATTCAACTGTCAAATTTTTATTTTTGAATTATTTTTTATGTTTCATGCCCAAAACTATGTTTGAAGCGGCTCTACATTTAAACACAATTAAAATATTGTTTTGTGTTTGCAATATTCTGGAATTTACAAAAATATCTTCCAATTAGTGTTGAATAGGTTCTGTTCTTAATTTAATTCCTTTGATTATCCATTTGCTTATCTGTTTTAATAACAAAACTACTAAAAATATGTAGGTATTCAGTTCCCTATGGCCTTTTTCCTTCTTTGTTTGCAGAATTTGCGATCTTTTTTGAAGCCGCGCGACATTTTTTTGCGACGGCGCGTAACATATAGTAGGATTTTTTTTATTTATTTCGTTATATGTGGGAATTCGTTATTACGAATTTTTATTTTTTGGTCCCTTGGATTTCGTTATATCGCGGTTTTACTGTAGTTGCAATTTTGAAGTACAAGTAGTCCAGCCATGATGACAGCGAGATGTGGTTTTTACGATTCGACTCTTTGTGTTAAAATTATACCGTAAAATAATCTATACGACATCCAAAATTCCCAATATATAATAGATTAACAAGTATGTAAGAAAGTGCTAACATTATCAACACGTTAATATTTCACAAGGACGGATAATGCTTGACAATGACTAATATTGCTACGTACAATTATGTGATGTTTCTCCCATGGGAAGAATGGAAGCAATGGAATGAAGGAAAGGAACGAAGCAAAGAATGGAATGGTGTACATAAATTCATTGAAACAACACTATAAAGGCATAATTTTGAACAATAATTTACCCCTAATGACACAGATAGAGGGATTGGTCAAAAATATTTAAATAAGTGTTCATGTCAAATTAAAAAATAAGGCACAAAATATATAATATCATTTTCTATCAAAATTCTTACAATTCTAGTACTTAATTAATTGGTAAAGGTAAATATAAAAAAACTAACAGTATATTACCTTTGAAAATAATATTTGTACATTAAACTTCTTAAGAGGACGGAAGCAATTTTGATACTACAGATTGTGTAACATTTAAAGTATAAAAAAAAACTAATTTAATAGTATGTAATGATAACGTAGAACAATATATAATGATCAATTTGGTTTATATAATATGGATATGCTTGCTGCTGGCTACTCAACCCACCATTCAACCAGATTAAATTAAGTGTTTATCTGGATACAAATTGCGAGTACATTTTTAATAGCAGTGTTAATTAAAATATACACAAAAGGCAATGTTCTACTTTTTAACTATTTCACTAATAGGTACTTTGCATAACAAAAAAACCTTGAATTAAAACAAAGATACCTTGATAGCAATTTGGTAAATTTAACTTGTAAAATAGTATATGTGATATAAGAAAAACTGTACAAAAAAGTAATATCAATAAATCAGATCTTGATATAATCATTATTACATATTTAGTGTAAATAATTGTACCTACTACCAATATTTTATGATTAAAAAAAATGTAATTAGGTACATTCTTTTATGTAACAACCAAATATTAATGTGCATTTTCTTCCCATTCGTTTCTTATTGCATAATACAAAGCATACAAATATTTTTGTACAATACTTTGTTAAACTTAAAACTAAATTAACACAACTTTTATTTATAATTACTAATTGTACATTATACCATATAAAAGTACAGAGAAACCTGCTTTATAAAATGCAAGCAAGATTTCCTGCTAGAAATGATTTTCTATGTTAGAACTTCTATAATTTTCGATATCGCACATCTGTGTTATTCAGAAAAAGAACAAAAACTCAAAAAAATATGTCACTTGTACTGGTGAGTCATGGTTCATGACCAGACTGCCAATTAAAATCATTCATCCAGACATTCGCTTGAATGACTAAATTAACATAAAGTGAATCAAAATATTATACAGTTATTCTGCAACTGAGTATATAACTGCCAAAGGCCATTTTATGACTTATAATATCTGATACAGAAATATACATAATGACTTGTCAGGAATTGCTTTATTTATTAATTATACTTTCCACATTTCAAAATTATTAAATTTTCCGGTCCCTCGAACATCCTAAAATATACTGTGTATTCGTAAATGAAAACAAAGGCTCATGATTACTAAATAATCAAGCAATCTAATTTTGCAGACATTTATATTATTTTAAAACAATACAGTAAAACCGCGATATAACGAACCCCGATATAGCGAAAAATGACGTATATCGAAAAAAAAATCGAAATTTAGTCCCTAAAACCAATTTTTCATACAAAAATGCATTTATATAACGAAATCCCGTTAATATTTATAACAAAATCATTTTTGTCCCGTACGAAAAAATGCCAATATATTTACGTAAATTTATAACGAAATAAAAAAATGTTAAAAGATGAAAGTATTATTTCGCACTTACAAAGCCGCGCCGCTGCATCTGCCGTATGCGAACGGAAACGCCGCGCACGGCCTTTTCGGCGGTGCGCGGCGGTCTGCCGACAAGACAGTAAAACAATTCAAACTTCTTCATGGGTTCATAGTATCATATTTTGAAGTGATTGCCGCCGTTACCGGTAAGTACCTTCGTAATTTATATACGACTCATTTTATAAAAATGCCGCGATTCAACTGTCAAATTTTTATTTTTGAATTATTCTTTATGTTTCATGCCCAAAACTATGTTTGAAGCGGCTCTACATTTAAACACAATTAAAATATTGTTTTGTGTTTGCAATATTCTGGAATTTACAAAAATATCTTCCAATTGGTGTTGAATAGGTGCTTTTCTTAATTTAATTTCTTTGATTATCTGTTAAAATAACAAAACTACTAAAAATATGTAGGTATTCAGTTCCCTACGGCCTTCTTCCTCCTTTGTTTGCAGAATTTGCGATCTTTTTTGAAGCCGCGCAACATTTTTTTGCGACGGCGCGTAATATATAGTAGGAGTTTTTAAATTTATTTCGTTATATGTGGGAATTCGTTATTACGAATTTTTATTTTTTGGGCCCTTGGATTTCGTTATATCGCGGTTTTACTGTACTTAGTAAATGACAATGTATAAATATGTTTGTATGTATTCCAATATGTACCTAAAAATACATATCCATGCGCGGGGAGAATAATCCCATCACTCCCTATTTCTGTAGCAATTTATTTTTTGGAATAAAGAACAATGAGAATATCATCCATAGTAATATTATTTCATTTATGTGTTTTGGAATATGTGTGATGTGATGATGTGATATAATATGAAAAAATAAATGACTTATGTGATTATTCCCCCTGCCCATATATATTATATTACAAAATACCATATAACATGAAAATGTCAATATATAAAAAAACATCCAATGAATTATTTATAAAGAAATTATAATATGTAATAGGTAATCGGAATCTTTCACACTAAAAAAATATGTGGAATGTTAACAATTTTAAATTGACAAGAAATCTTAAATTACTATCTAAATTTAAAGATGGAAAATATCATTACGAGGAGTACCGTGACAGAAGTTTGCATGGCGGCCGCTCCGGCCAGCCGACAAATGAACATGTCAATACGGGTTTCCTTGTCATGAACGATATTAGAGAATTCGGCCTCCACAAGTTGTCCATCATAATAGGTGATCAGATCCTCAAACGGATACTCATAGCCCTGAAGGCATTCGCATTTGTATCCACCACTTTCAAAACCTCTGCCCAATATCGGAACGCACTGAAAACAAAAATTTCATCACAACACTGAAAAAATACGCATTTCATTAAATATGCATTATTTATTTGGACTCTTAGGTTTTGAATTGAGGCGCTTTTAAGCTAATGACCGTGAAAAAAAATATTTTGAGAAAAACACCTTCAAATAATCTATATGTATATTTCTTATTTGTGGAATACTTAAAAATTTATTTGTATGGTAAATTTGACTTCTATCTAGTGCAACTGAAAATAAAATATTGTAAAAAAAAAAAATTAGGAGTCATTGCGTAGAACGACATTCCAAAGTGGGTTTTTTTCAGAAGTTTTCATTTTATTAACTGTTTTATTGAATGAAAAGATCTATTAATATTGATACCAAGAGAATATTATGTTTTGGAAAAAAAATGTATTCCATCCTTCATTTTTTGAAGTTACAATAGCCAATACACGCACTCACTGTTTTTTTATGACATTTAAATGCATTTAACAACTAAAAAAAAATATCTTATTCACTTGAATTACTTACAAACAAAAATGAGAAATATCACAAAACATGTAGTGTATGTTCTGATACTTGCAAAATAATATAATATAACTGACTCTTTTCTCATTCATACTTTGAAATAACTGCATAAAAATCATGTGACAACGCGTCCTTTGTCATTGATATGAGAATGTGTATGTCATATTTTCAAATATAACTGAAATTCCGGTCACTTAGGTATGAATAAAATCTGGCAACACAAAAATTAGCACCATCTGCAAATTTTGTATGGAGGAAAAATAACGATTTTTACATTTGATTTCTGACATAATTCATAGTGTACTTGAATTGAAAAATATTTCTATGGATCATCGTATAATGTCGCTACTGGAGTGAATAAGTTGGTTTAAAATCCGATACGCGGCACCCACTATTTAGTCGTATATTTACAGCGGCTGGCCTCCTGGCGTATTGACGCGCTGTTACGTGGGTGTCGTGCATAACCAACGTGTGCTCTCTGACGTATTCATGTGCCGTCGCATATAGCCGTCTAAGTTGTACAATATATAAAAATATGTTAAGAAATATGAGATACATAATACTTAATCAATATGTAGATACATAAAACTAAATCAATATGTAGATTAAAATTTAATCGATATATAGATACATAAAATTTAATCAAAAAAAATATACATGTATATATTTTGATTGAGAAAGGAAAAAGGTTGCTTAACAATATTTTTTTGCAATGTTGACTAATTCCTATTTCCCATCCCTGATGTAAACTGAATTAGTTCTCAAAAAAATAATTGCTTCTGTTAAGTCTACCACTCAGTCACTATAGTAAATATGACATACATTATCGATTGATTAAAATTAAAACAGAAAATAATAAACCCCGACTCAGACTCCTCAGCTCTGGTTGTGTGCAAAAGAATTTAATTGGATTTCACTAAATAGGAACATTTAAGATTATGCAAACACAGACTGAAATGATCTTTGATCAAATAGAAAAGTGAAATAGTAAATGATATAATAAATGGGTAACATGTTGGATTTAACATAATTTTTTAATATACTCACATAAGAAGTCTTCTTGTCGCACTTGTGTGTACCTTTGAATGCATTGGGAACATGGTATGCATCAGGACATTGGTTTATGTCCAGCTGTAAAAGATCCATTGTCACAGCCACTACGCCTCTGCAATAAAGTTTAAAAATTAACAATCTGAAAATTCTCTTTCTATAAAATGTACTCAATGTGACTGGAACACGATTGTATAACATATATTTGTTTAGTTTTCTCCGCTTGGTGATGTATCATCACTCTTTTGACCTGTAACCAACTTACACGCAAATGCTATACATATATCAATTAAAATGCGACTATATAGTAGTTAATTTTAATGAAATTTTGTTATGGTCAGTGAAGTCTTTGCGTTTTTTTGTGAAACTATAAATAAAGAAAATCTTCATCAAATTGTTATTTTACTTCCAAAAGGTCGTACTGTATATGGAGCCGATGTTGTAGATGATTTAATAAGCAAGAAGAGATACCAGAGATATTTTTATTTTAATAATATCTTATCTTTTTCATTCAAATCTTTCCATCCTACTATATCCGGCAACTTGGGTCAGGATGTTTCAGGGCATTCACCATATAGATTAGACCAGGACCTTGCACATCCTAAATAACATTTCTTTTGATATTTTCATAACTCTCTTAATGGTCTTAAATTTAAACTCCGTCAAAACCACAAGTCTCAGGAATTCTATTACCGAGGAATCCTTCAGCTACCAAAAAAGCGGAAGAAACTCATTGATCAAAATGACACAAAAATAATTGATTAAACTTATTTCTAAATTTACAAATAAATCATTTTAAAACCACTAAAATACGGGACAAGTATATGTTATACTGGATGGATATATATTAAACAATGTTATAACTCTACTTGGGTTTATTAGCACTGCTTGAATTTCTAGAGAAACAGTAACTCTCATCGACAAGTGAAGTATTAAACTTCACCTGTTGATACTTTTACGTTTAATACTTCACCTGTCGGTGAGGTTACTATTTCTCTCGAAACTCGAGTAGTGCTAATAAACTCAAGTAGAGTTATAACATTGTTTCATTTATATCCATCCATGATGATGAAACTCTACAAAGTTAATGCTGAACCTACACCCAAATTATAATAATTATAAATAATTTGTACATAATCACTCTAGTAGTTATATACAGTCATTATTTAATATCCATTATTAAAATATCTAACCATAAAGATATTACTTCAAATATTACAAATTGTATACATAATTAATATTTTAAGGAGAACACATTATTATTTGTGAAGAGTAGTAATTTTTTCAGAATATATTTCTGTTATTCTTTAACACAAATTAAATGTATCAATTAGAAAGATATACATGCAGATAAATTCAATTTATCGAAAAAATATTTTAGCTGCCACCGGGATAATTTGAAATAGCTGCAACATTTACGAGGCTGACATAATTAATGTTTGCATCATTGCAAACATTAATTTTATATTATTATAATTTATTTATTTATTGTACACGCCCTACACAGGCATTACCATAATTTGTAAAATAATAGAAAATTTCATCAGAAGTATATCGATACCCTAAAGTATAAAATGGCTAACTCCACTTTTGGTCAAAAATGACTTAATAATGCCATTTTATTTCATTTAAAAAATCATAGTTATTCTAAAAAAGCGTCACAAGATAATTTGCTAACTCCCGAGTTGCTAAATGTAACACTGCAAAATGTGTAACTCCACCGTTTCGTTCGCGGACTTGTCAGAACTTGCGCGTGTGTCATCAGTTCCTCGAGTACTTGGTTTAAAATGTGAGTTTAATTGCTGCAAATAAAGAAAAAGTAATTGAATCTTGATACCGGAAGTACATACTATTATTATTTATAGAAACTTATTTATAGTTTCCCATAAAATATTCACTTTTAATTGTGAAGCAGATTTAGCAATTTTTCTAAATCATGTTACAAGTACAGTAAAACCGCGATATAACGAAATCCAAGGGACCAAAAAATAAAAATTCGTAATAACGAATTCCCACATATAACGAAATAAATAAAAAAAATCCTACTATATGTTACGCGCCGTCGCAAAAAAATGTCGCGCGGCTTCAAAAAAGATCGCAAATTCTGCAAACAAAGAAGGAAAAAGGCCATAGGGAACTGAATACCTACATATTTTTAATAGTTTTGTTATTAAAACAGATAAGCAAATGGATAATCAAAGGAATTAAATTAAGAACAGAACCTATTCAATACTAATTGGAAGATATTTTTGTAAATTCCAGAATATTGCAAACACAAAACAATATTTTAATTGTGTTTAAATGTAGAGCCGCTTCAAACATAGTTTTGGGCATGAAACATAAAAAATAATTCAAAAATAAAAATTTGACAGTTGAATCGCGGCATTTTTATAAAATGAGTCGTATATAAATTACGAAGGTACTTACCGGTAACGGCGGCAACCACATCAAAATATGATACTATGAACCCAAGAAGAAGTTTGAATTGTTTTACTACCTTGTCGGCAGACCGCCGCGCACCGCCGAAAAGGCCATAAAACCGTTCGCATACGGCAGATGCAGCGGCGCGGCTTTGTAAGTGCGAAATAATATTTTCATCTTTTAACATTTTATTTCGTTATAAATTTACGTAAATGTATTGGCATTTTTTCGTACGGGACAAAAATGATTTTGTTATAAATATTAACGGGATTTCGTTATATAAATGCATTTTTGTATGAAAAATTGGTTTTAGGGACTAAATTTCGATTTTTTTTTCGATATACGTCATTTTTCGCTATATCGGGTTTCGTTATATCGCGGTTTTACTGTAATATTAAACTGCTTCTAAAAAACTATTTAACTCTTAAGTTTTATTCATATCATTCCCAAAAACATTACTGGGTGGGGTAGACAGTACAAGTAACCCCCATTCCTGGCGACCCCGGCGAGTGCGGATTTGTTATGTTGCGATATTTTTGTAATTTTTTTGTCTCGGCACTTGTCTGACTTTGACATATGACGTAATCTTAGCTGAACTGTCAAACGCACAGTAATTAAATTGACAACTTACATACTTTTTATACCTTCGTAATTTTTAAAATGTGAAAAATCAGTCGGCTGGAGGAAACTAACTGCCATACTGTGTCCCAAGAAAATGACATCTCGGAAGGAACCTGTTTCTGCGCGAAAGTTAAGTGTCAAAATCATTGAAAATGCCCTTTCTCTTTACAATCAAAGACTGAAGTTATTAAAAGAAAACAATGAAAATTAAGAGCAAGTGAATGCTGTAAAGTTTAGTTGTAACAGATTATTTGACAGTTATCGGCAAAGTTTGCATTCTAGATTATTTTTTGGAACGCGGAACAAAATGACTGAATTAAGTAATATTGGTATGTATGATATTGTTTTGTTATTAATAAAGTGTGTTTTAGAATTTTAAAATGATTTTTTTTAATCCCTCGTTGATCGCGAAATTTCGCTTATCGCGACCATGTCCAAAACGTATCCCCCCGATCAACGGGGGTTACCTGTATTATGAATTATGTTTTAATGTTAACTACATTTTACAAATATTTCAAATCGCTTTAAATGTAATGAATAAGACAGTTTTATTTTAACTATACAAACTTAACCTGTAATAGAAGAAAAATAATTGTTTTTTGCAAAGGTAAAATTATGGTAAAATTAGCTGATACGTTTTTTTAGATTTCATAAAATAATCCAAGATTAATTATGAATATGCCATTTGTGATCCTAAAAAGACCAAAAATGTATCAAATTCTATTGACAGATTTTCCTATACTGAATTATTAAAATATCAACTTCTCATGATGACGGTGTTGAAACAAAAACCCGAGTGACCATGAGTGTTTTGAGTATGTAAGAAAAAAATATGTCAAGTGTCAAACAACGTTCTACGTGGTTTTCTGGAAAAAAATAAAATAAAATAAAGGGAAAAAAGATTTTGGCCGGAAAAAAACCGACGGCTCATGGAATAACAGATTACCAAAACTAAATAAATAATTTTAAGTACCAGTAACATTAGTTGAAATAAAAGTAAAGTCTATGCGGGTGGATTTATTAAAATGTTGCCGATGAAAAGAACAAGAGATGGAAAAGATCCAGATAAATCTAAAAGATCGTATTCTAGAGTATATTTTCTCAGAAATGATAAACGTATATGCGAATGAAAACATTGTTTAAGTATAAGACTTAAATAAGATGATAGTACTAAATTGTAAAAAAAAAAAAACAGATTATTTGCAAGGCAAAGAGAATCATACTATAGACAAGAAATATAGGCAAGGAAGCCTGTTAAAAATTACCATTTAAATTTGAAAAAAATCCAAAGGGAATTCATTTGCTAAAGCAAACGAAAACTTTGAATGGATTCAAAGAAAAAATATATTGAAACTAAAGCAATCAACAATCTGACCAACCTACACAAGACACGATTAAAAATATCTTCACGAAAATACCCAGACCTACGAGAGTTCAAAATAACCATGCCTATACATTTCCGTGAATTTTATCTTTCCTGAATGGTTAATTTTTTATATTAATTTTTTTATAGTAATTTACTTATGTTTTTTTTCATAGTTATTGGTTTCTGATGTTTTTTTTCTTCATATTAATTAATTTGTGTATGTTTTCTTTTCTGTGAGTATTTTTTTCTGCCAATTTTTAATTTTTTCTTTATTAATTTATAACATTAGGTGTATATTCTTACATAAATACAATTTTCTTACTCAGTTGGTCTTTACTTTATTATCATGAATCAATATAAAAAACATTCAACATATAAACTTGCTAACTCCTATGAAAATTACATTTCACATAAATGCTTACTTGCTTACTTACTTACCATCACGCCGTTTCTCTGTGGGGGTAGGCAGAGGATAGAGCGCCACACTCTTCTGTCCAGACACACAATTCTCGCTTCATCCACATTCATACATCTTCTCATACAAGCTCGCCGATTGTTGAGGCTTCTAACAGAACCATCATCCAACAACTGGTTTACCTGGTCGTGCCAAGGTTCCGCGGACATCCTCTATTTCTGGTGCCATCAACACTTGCGTCATATATCTTTCTTACCATTCTCTCCTCATTCATCCGTTCCATATGACCAAACCACCTAAGTGATCCTTTCTTAATCTTACTCACTATACTAACATCAGCATTACATTCTTTCCTTATTTCTTCATTCTTTACTCTGTCATAAATAAATTTGCCACATATACACCTGAGTGATCTCATTTCCACTGCATTCAGTCTACTTTCATTCCTTTTCTGCCATCTCCAGGCCTCATTTCCATACATCAGTGTCGGTACCAGGATTCCATTGTGCACCGCTAGTCTTGCCTCGGTTGACAAATTCCCGTTAGATATAATTCCATTCAAAGCGCCGTTCACTTTATTTCCTGCAGTCACCCTCCTTTCGATATCATTCTCAGCCTTTTCGTTTCTATCAAACATACTTCCCAAATACACAAACTCATCTACTTGTTACAAATATTCATTACCTACAAGTATTTTGCACGGTGTCTTGCTTTCCTCCTTCTCGAATACCATCACTTTTGACTTGTTAACATTCATCATGAAGTCGCTTTCCTTGCATACATCGTACATTCTACTCACCAGATGCTATAGTTCTTGTTCATTGTTCGCCATTAGTACTGCATCATCGGCGTACAATAAACAGCATACAATCAAATCGCCCATTTTTGCTCCTACATTCATACATTCCAGTTCTTTCACACATTTATCCATATACAAGTTGAACAGCCATGGCGACATAACACAACCCTGCTTGACACCCTTTGTAATGTCAAACCATGGTGTGAGTGTTCCATTGATTCTTACACACACAGAACTTCCTTAGTATAGGGATATGATTGTGTGTATAAGTTTACAGTTTTACACAGAGAGTACATTCCATAACCTTTCTCTTATAACTCTGTATGCCTTCTGTAGATCTACGAAGGCACAAAAAAGTTTTTGGTTTTTCGCCAAAAACTTTTCCGTCATCACTCATAGAGAAAAGATCTGATCCATGCATCCTCTTCCATCCACAAATGCCCCTTGCACGTCCCATACTTTTTCTTTCGTCACCATTCTTGCTCTTTCTATTAAAATTCTTCCATACAGTTTACCAACAGAGCTCAGTAGACTAATAGCCCTATAGTTACCACATTCCATTTTCGACCCCTTGCCTTTGTAAAGAGGCATAATGACAAACCTCCTCCAATCTAACGGGGTGTGGCTCTCTTCCAAACATTGATTGAAGAGCGTATGAAGCCACAAGATAACTAATGGGCCATCAGCCTTGATATACTCTGCAGCAACGTTATCATACCCCACAGCCTTACCATTCTTCATATGTTTTATTGCACACTTTATTTCTTCCATACTTATTGCATTTATATCATTTTCCTCATTCATACTTACCCCAGATAGCCTCTCAGGTGCTTCCTCGTTTGCTTTCTCTACACTCTCATACGTTTCCTAAAAATATTTCATCCATCTATCTTTTATTTCATCCTCATTCGTTAACATCTCTCCATTTACTGACTTAATAGCTTTCATACTACTGCTTTCAGCACCACATCGGGATTTTTTTGACTGCCGCCTTCCAGAAGAATTTTATATTATCCTGAAAATTCTGTCATTTTCACCCCTTCTTCTCTTTTCAGCCGCTCTTTCCTTTCTTTCACACCAGATTTAACTTTTTTCTTACAGGCATTATACAGGTCATTTGCTCTCGTGTATTCATCCTCATTTACTGTCAACAGATAGCACCACGCATTCTTATTTTCTTTCACAAGTTCCTTTATGCCATCGTCCCACCATGCATCACCTTTCTTCCTTCCATGGGTAGCTATGCCACAGGTTTCTTTTGCTGATTCGCATAAAGTAACCTTAATGTATTCCCATGCATTGTCTATATTCAGATCACTCGCTCCTTACTCACTTAATTTTTCACATACTTTCCTTTCAAATTTTTCTCTGACATCATCCCTTTGCAGATTCTCAATTTTGACTCTAGATGGCGCCGATACTATTTTTTTCATGGACACCATCCTTGGAATAAAAGTATTCTTGAAACGATGAAGAAATGGTCAGTTTTTCACATAAATGCAAATTTGCTAACTCTCAAAAAAGCCAATAAAATGACATGAATATTTAATAAATATTATATTTAGGACATTCTCCTATAATATACAAATCGATAATGAAGAAAAAAACATCATTACAATGAATTTAATAAAACTACACAGTTTTTTGTCCTTCCTGTAAAATTGAGAAATATGGAGTTAACATTACACTTTAGGGCATCGATATGTAGTACTTTTATAACATCCTCTCAAAAAATGTATGTAATAAACAAAAATATAAATTTACAGGACAAACTAAACAATTTCAACATTAAATTTTTGAAATGACTTTTGTGTGAGAACTGTCACTTTGTAAATGTATGTGTGTGTATCACGAAAGTGAGCAGATGAGTGGTGGGGGGATGAACCTTATAAGAGGCCGTCTCTGGGGGGAACAGCTCTCTTCCATCACAGCTTCTTCTGAATAACTAGTCTATCTCTGAATGAATAATTTATATTTACTGTATAACGTGTAGTAATAAACGTATAATATTGTTACCTGGAAAGACCGAATTTCACTTGCAAGAAATTGGGACCCAAGTAATTAGACAGTAATCAGAGGATAGAACCCCAAGGGAATCTGGTGGTAATCTAAGGATTATCACACTTTGTAATATCAAAGTTTATAATTAAAACTTTCTCTGATGGCACCCTTCATTTTAAAATTTCATTTAATTTTGTTAAGAATGGACTAGGAATGTTTTAATGCTGTTGTTTATGGTTATATCTGCCAGCACTCTTAACTATATTATTTTACAGTGAAGTATAAGTATGTATTATTTAAATAAAAATCTAATTGTACAAAAAAAAATAGCATTTTAGAGGAAGATATCTGTTTGAAAACAAAATGAAAATCGATTTAACAATCAAAACTGATAAAAGAACATCGAAAAACTTTAAAAAACAATGCATAACACGTTAACAAATCAACATAGAGACATCAATAATTGTCACAGCAAAGATCATGCGCGCGACTGGCACATGCAGGTGAAGCGAAAATTATAAGTCATTATTATAAAATACAACTCTGAAACTCCTAAAAAATTTACCATTACAAAAATGAATTCCTGTGTCACGGCATCAGTGTAGCAGACGGATGACTGGCGTTTAAAAGGAGTTATTTTCATATAAAAAGGGTCATCAGTCAAATATTAAAAAAAATTACGTTGAGTAATTAGTGTGTATCTTTTTACGTTTCTTCATTACTAGCATATGCACTTGCTCGAGTCAGAACTAAACATGACAACGATGAACATACATATTTGGGATTGTAAAGCTGGCGTGTTGAAATATCAAAATTTGTGTAGAGTTGGCGTGTTGAGTTTTGAAAGAAATCAGTCAAATTCAAAATTTTGTGCGTAAAAATCAATGAATGTTGAATTTTCGAAATGTAAAATTTTATCTCCGTAAATTGCGAGAAATATTTGTATAGGAATGTATGAAAATGAAACGGGACTTTGACTTTTCGGCGTAAATAGCGGGAAAACATAAAATCTAGGAACGTAAAACCGAGGTTTCACTGTATATCTTTCTAATTAATACATTTATTAAAATATTCCCAGAGCAATTTGAAAATAAAAAAGGTAAAAGAATTCTCAAAAAACTTACTTGAACTCAAGTTTGACCTTCAGATTGTCCCAACCGAAGAATGGTACAGCATATGTAATGACCCATTTGGGAACTTTTCCTTTACAATCGAAATATGGCGAAGTCCAATATCCATGTGCCATATTAGCAGCGTGGTAGAAGTTCGGATAGTGCTCGTACTTCTTCATGTAGCCTCCCGTTTCGTTGGAGCGTATCTTAATTTTCATGTAAAATTTCTCAAGAGAGTCAAAATTGGTTGACCACCTTTGCCTCAGGAACTGGAACCACTCCTTGTTGGTGTAAACTTCCTCTGATGGACAAATATGGGAAATTAATAAATAAACCCTACTGCTGCCTTAGAGGATAATAATAATAGTAACTGCAATAGATGATATTACTAGCGTACATCATAAACTATGTAATAAACATTGAAGGATGTTGACTTATTATATTTAAAATAGTTCAGTTGAAAAAATAATCCTTGAAAATTAAATATTATAAAGTTGTTGAGAAGAAAAGCCGTAATCTTGATTAGTATAATGTCATGGTGCCATTTAGTTATCTAGTTGTGTTCCTAGTATGTAAAAATTGAACAATAATCAAACAATAATTAAACAATAATCTTAATCATATAGTCGAAAAAGTTTTACATGAAAAAGTGTTCAAGTAACGACAAAATGCTATGTGATTTCATAGATGTATATTCTTGAACATAAACAAAAAAAGATTTCGTACCTCAGATGAACAAAAAAATATACCAGCCGCCATATTTTATCAAATTGTTTACTGTCTATGACAACATTCTATTGACTAAGCCGACAACTGATAATAAACAATAGATACAAGAATGCTGCTTGCCGCACACCACCTTTGCAATTTTAAACAAATGAGATTACCTATTGGCCACATTGTCATTGAACCATTTACTGTTTGCGACTTATCATTCTATCAATTAGACCGGCGTCTGCTAATAGCAATAAAATACAAAGTGAAAAAATAACACTGCAAAATTTTCAATCATTTTAATTTTACATATCGCATATATTCTTATCTCTATTGTTGTCAATGTACGTATAATATTAAGAGTTTGAAATAAATTATGTTTGTAGCGTTCTATAGTTAAAAAAAAAAAGATTACTCTGGTTTATATAATAACCTTTTTAATTATCGTAACATTGAAAACATTAGTGAATTTTTTTTCAAATTTCTTTAAACATGAAAAAATATTAAACCTGTGGTTTTACGTTAACCGATTTCCACCTTACATAACACAATGACCAATGGTTACTATAACTAATCGGCAAGGCACTTGCGATAATTTTTGAGTTAAATAATATACATGCAAATATAGAACAACCTACATTAAGAATAAGGACTATACATTAAGAATAAGAACCTGTGGTATTGAGTCTGGCAACATCTTCCAACTTGAATTTTCTGGTATTTAATTGGGTTTTGTATGCAAATGGGGCAAAGAAGGTGCGATTGGTAAACTTGTTACGATCCCAATAGGTTCCAGCTGACCAAATCTTTGTGTCTCCGAGGATCAAAGCCAAAGTCTCGCCCATCATTTGATCTTCCGTGAGTGGCTTGTCTGCTACCCGTTTCCCAGAGTATACCTCTTTAGGATCAGATATCTGTCAAAAAGGAGAAGTCATTCAAATGTTACATTCTTTCATGTTACATGTCATTCATGTTACATTACATAGTATTTTTTATTCTACAAAAAATATTATACCATGTTTCTTCGAAAATATGACCTACCACGATTTTTCAGGATGGTTTTAATATAAGACCTACTTCGAAAATAAGACCTAATGAATAATTTAATTAAATCAAAAGGTGACATGTTTTTCACAAGTTTGAACCGCTGTGCTGCACGTGCCAATGAGCTATTTTAAGCTCCATTTGACTTCCATTTGTTTACATTTTTGCACTGATTCAGTTGAGATTGAGAAGTGAAGTAGTAGGAACGTATTCTGTTGACGTTATTTTTTGGCATTTCTACTGTTTCTTCAGTTCTCACAAAAATAAAACCTACACCGAAAATAAGACCTAGTTCGTTTTTTGGCTATGAAATTAATATAAGACCGGGTCACATATTTGAGGAAACACGGTAGTATGTACACTAGTTATTGAAATGTTTAATTGCTAAATAATAAAATATAATAATACAAATTAAATGCATCAATTAGAAAGATAAACATACGGATAAACTCAATTTATCGAAAAAAAAATTTTGCTGCCACCGGGATTTGAACCAGGATCTCTTCCTATCTGGTGGCAGCTAAAATATTTTTTCGATAAATTGAGTTTATCTGTATGTATATCTTTCTAATTGATTCATTTAATTTCATATAATAATCACAGAATCTATGTTCTGAAAAAATTTAACTTTGCAAATAATAATGTGTTCTCTTTAAAATAAATTTAAAAGCTAACAACAAAGCAAAGTCCCATTGCAGGTATGTGTAGGCAGCACTGTTGCGTGCAACTGCTCAATACGAGCAGCGCTCGCGCACATACCGATCCGCCATTACACAAAGCTCCTTCCATCCCACACCCCCCGATAATAGTGATTTGTCATCACACCGGATATATATAGAACACCCAAAGCATGCTGAGAACAGATCGCTGGAACTCTCGAAACCAGGAAGTTAAATTAGCCTCGGTAGTGGACCTTGAAATGTCTGCCAGCTTGCAAACTTAATTTTACCTGCATCATCATCACCCTCGCCGTCAAGCTCTCTCTGGCAAGGAAATAAATTTAAGGAATTCATTGCCCCACCATTGAGACATCTCCAGCCAACCACAATATGTAGGACCAGTATTGCCACCCATCCAAACAATACAATAACTAAGAAGGCATTTTCTTAAACTCTCGAGAAATGTTGCCACTTGCCACGTGAGATACACTCTAGTATAGTTCATAGAGATTTTTTTCATATTAAATGTAATGTCAAACTCAAAACTGCCTAAAAATGAGTTACTGCATTATTCCGTGTGGGTGGCAGTGTTATGAATTGTAAGTGCTCTCAGATAATACATATTATAACACGACTTACCTGCAAAAATGCACTGATAAAGTTTGACAATCTAACAGCCATTTTGGCCTCATTTTCAAATTGTTCTCTAGCGCCAAAGCTAATATCTCCGTGTAACATCAAATCCTGTGGATGATACCTGAAATAAAATGTGTGCAATTAAGAAGTATCCATACAATTTACATAGACAAAAAATGTTGATCAATTCAATATACCGAACATATGTAATACTATATTTGTACAACTTTATTTATTAAGGCGCGACTTGCAATAATAATTCAAGTTTCGCGTTTTTTACGAAAATATGGGTTTTTATTATTCATTTATATCAGAAGTTATTCAATAGATTTGACCTTTTTTTCAACTATTACTTAGATTGAACCTTCACATTAATATAAAACTAATAAACTGAATGTTATTTTTAGAATAACACATTAAGGATAAGGCTCTTTCAAACAATGAAACAATTAAATGTATTAATATCCAAAAGGTAACATATAGGTTCGAAAATTTGTCACTAAAAATTTTGTCACTGTAGCATAGTTGGATAATGCACCTTCCCCGGTTTGGAAAGAGATCCAGGTTCAAATCCCGGTGGCGCAACAATATTTTTCGATAAAATTGATTCATATTTTAATGTTATTTGCCATAATTGAAACGATATAGACATTATAAAAAAGACCGCGACCATTAGATGCATTTTCCGCAAGCTACGAAATTGAGCTAATACACTAAATTAATGCATAAATGAAATACATATTCTTATAATCTTGAAGTCAAGATTACGGAGACAAATCTGTAGGAAACCAAATTAGCAAAATGTTAAAAATGAATAGTTATAAATCGTTCAATTTGTAGTACATTTGATCAATTTTTGACGATTTTAAAATATTTTGTATTAGTAAACACATACATTTTTTAATAATATGTTATATTTACTCACATGCTTTGATGCTTCAACTACTATTTAAAACTAAGTTTAATATCAGAAACACAATAATCATTTTTTAAATAATATATTTCCAGTCTTATGAAATACAATATAATTAATTATCTCTCACAGTGTTAGTATGCCGTTCGATACGGCCACGGCGGTCGTGAAATCTGCGCTCTGATAGATTTTAATTAAATTTGCCTATAAAACACATTTTAATACAAATTTTGACTACAATATGAATTAATATTATATTTATTCTCGATACCAATTGCTTATTTTTGTAAATTGTATGGTTTTGAGCTGTTTTTATACGAAAACAGATTATAATTTTGACATTTAAATATTAAACATGCGTCAAATTCACGTGACACCTTCCTATATGACAGCGCATGCACGGCCAGCACACATGACAACATTCTATTATAAATGGAAATGTTGCCGTGAAATTTACGAAACTGTCCAATTTTGTGTTTGGTTCTCATTAAAAGTCAATAATATATTATTATACACATTATTGTTCTGAAATTACTGCCTCTTGTGACTCAAGATGCCTAAGGTCAAAAAGTATCCATTGACACGCTCTAGGAAATGTTCCAACAACATTTTAAATGTTAAATATGAATTAAATATATTAATTATAAAGATATACATATAAAATCAATTTTATCGAAAAATATTGTTGTTGCGCTACCGGGATTCGAACCTGGATCTCTTCCCTAACCGGGGGAGGTGCTTTATCCAACTAAGCTACAGCGGCACTATTTTTAGTGACAATTTTTCGACCCTATATGTTACCTTTTTGAAATCAATACATTTAATCGTTCCATCATTTGACAGAGCCATCTACCTTATTTTTACAGAATCTCAAAAACCTTTAAGTAAATCTGAATATCACAGACCTATGTTCTGAATAATTACAACTTCACAATAAGATTGTTCAACTTCACAATGTTCATAAACATCTTGGAAAAAAATCACAACGTAAGTTGATAATTTTAACCATTCCTATAATAATTATCTATTTGATTTAACAATATAAATTACATAGTTCAATTATATATATTATGTAATGCAGATAAATTATTTTCTATTGGAAATACAAATCCTTAAAGATAAATAATTTTATCAAAAGAATTATACATGACAGACCTGTCTGATGTATTTGTATTGACAAATGTATTTGTTATAGTCATATAAATGAATAAACACGTATTTTAATATTTTAGACATAAAAATACTGATAACTAAATAGTAATAATAATAATATTATAAATTATTTTCAGGATGTTCCTGAACTGAGCATTGTGGACTCGTGTGAACTTCCTAAATTCGAAATTCGAAAATTCGGCAAAAGAGTGGTCGACATACACCAATTCTTTTCTCAAATTAATCAAATTTACTCCCACAAATCAATGTTTGGGTGCACAGGAACGAATATTGAATATGTAAAAGAACGTAAAGTTTTATTTCTAAATTCAGTTTAAAGTGTAATGTGTGTGGATCAAATTTTGTTTTGAATACGTGTAAAGAAAAAAACAACAAAATTCTGAAGAACGATAATATGCTTGATGAACAACTAATTATTTAACAATGAATAATAATACTTTTGTCATATTTTCATTTATATTTTAATATTAAATATATACATAATGTATTAAAACAATATATAAATATTTAATAAAAAAAAAACAGTTATTTTATTACAACCGGAGTATGAACATTATATAATAATAGTTTTCTCTTCACAAATACAGCTGCTTCAAAAGATATCAATATTATTTATCAGTATGAATTTACATCAATTTTTTCCTTATAAATCGGGGCAAAATTGTAATATTTTATAATCATATGTTTATCGACACAAACAATGGTTTTTTTATCATAAACATAATAATTCTTCATAGCATAAACATAACAATTCTTAGGTGAGAACTTTGACAAATTATTTAATTTTCGCTCGTTCTACCAGTGCAAGGCCTACATTCCAAGACCTACTTTCCCCATCATGACGGATGTGTCCAGCCCGTTGTACTTGAGCATTTAGATTTTTGGCACTCAATCTCTCATAGATTTCCAAGACTAGCCCTTTCTATTACTCTTTGAGCATATTTTAATGTGTATGACATTGACAGTGAGGGTTTACATATTGGCTCATACATCTGTCGGAACTGAGAGCACGTATTGGTTGTAGACTTTAGTCTTTATCAAATAATACAAAAAAATAAAATGAGAATAATTATGCCACAATAAGCTAATAAGATAGCTTACTAGGTACATACATAAGGAAGAAATATGTATATAAAAGTGGTGTGGTAACAGACGGTAGAACCGCGTTAATTCGAAATTCAAGGGACCAAAAAAAATTTATTTTACAAATTTTGCTATGCGATCGCTTAAAAAATCGCAAAAGTCATGAAAAGCATACATATTTTGGCATATTTCATGAAATCATCTTGAAAATGCAGTATTTATTATATGAATACAAAATCCTGAGGTAATTTATTATATGTACTGTACTACTGAAACTAATTAAGGTGAATATTAGATCTATTTCTCGTAATAAGTAAAAATCCTACCTTCAAATGTTCTCAGAAATTAAATTAAATAACTAATAACTATAATACTTAATTAAGAATAATAAGAACAAATTTAAACATTTTTAATTGTCAGGCATGTTTCAGCTTGATAAAATCATCTATTTTTCCTTGCCTCATTTTTTGACAATTCCAAAATACAAATTTTATCACCGCATCAAATGGTGTCTTGGAATCAGTCAAAAAATTCACATCAAATAATAAGATAAGTTAACAATAATGTCATTCAAGGAAAATGAAGATTATTAACACAACAAACACATTTATTATAAATATAATCATTATAATATAATATGTGAAATAATACAAAAAGTTAATCTTTAAACAAAAAAACATTTTAACAACATAAGTACAGTTCTTAGTGAAAAGAATCGAAAGGGAAATTTAGAATAGGCAAAAAACAATCTAAAACGCGTCCAAGTAAAAGTAATTAGCGCAAACCATATATCTCTATTCTATGGCTCAAACTATCCACGCAAATCAAAGCAGTCAAATGAAGAAAGCGTACCCAGAATTCCTCAATTTTATTATGACATAATATAAAGGAGGTTGAGGCACGCGCGTTGTGTTGGCAGGTATCGCGAAATAAATAAAGAACTCTTCATACGGGCGTACGCGGTCGAAAAACCTCGCACTTTGTTAATTTTTTATAACTTTCCCACAATTTTTGAATTATGTGATGTAAAAATGTATTGATTTATGATGTGAGGGTCTGTAAATCATTTAAAAGTGTTAAAGAGATTGATTAAGTATGAAACTGACAATTTGGGTCTTGAGGTGTTTGAAAATTCCGAATAAAAGGGGTTCGAATTAATGCGGTTCTACTGTAATACAAATACTTCAAAATATTTGGCATAATGGGATCTGATAACAGTATCATTTTGATCTATTACATATTAGAAAGGTTAGTTATTTTTGTTCACAGTCAATTAATGTAACAAACGTTTATTTAGTCAAGTAAATTCCATATCAACATATATTTTATTAAAAAGTAAATCATCATTGTTTTAAGGCGCAACTTTCATTTTTCCAGTTTGAATTTCGAGATATTTTTGAATTTTGCATACCCTTTCAAGATGAGACTAATAGTTAATTCTTTTACAATATAAAGTAAACATAAAACTGCATTATTTTTTACGTAAATATTGCTAGAGTGAAAGGTATCAATAGAAAAGGACAAGTTGTTGGTTCTCTTAAATTCCTAGATTTTAATAAGCTAGTATAAAATCCTAGATAATAATCAGAAAATAACCATTTCTTCAGCATTCATAATACATATGAGTATCATGATTCATAATATATACATCAAGTTTGATGGAACGACGACATCAGAAGAGTGGATGGCAACAAATAGATGGAAAGGACTGAGAGAATTGGTGATTCTTGAGATAGGCCGTCTTTGTCCAACAGTGGAGATACACAAGCTGATGATGATAGACGACAACATTTTATACTAAAATGAAAGACTGATCTTACACATTTCCAGGGGCTAAGATTAAATGTTGTAAAATAAGGGAATGTGTAAATTGTGTAATCATACTTTCGGTATAATATAATTGTTTTGTACTTTGAATAAATATACAGTGGAGCCCCGATTTTTAGTTTTTGAAGGGACCAACAAAAAAATATATAAACAGAGAGAAAATGTAAATTAGGTGTTTTAAAAAAACAGAAAAATATAAATTATTTTTACTGAAAAAATCAAACAATGTTGTTGTTTTTGAATAGTTCTTTCAATATTATAAATTAAATTAAAGGTTTCCGGTGGTACATTACTAATAAAATATGCTTTAAGGCCTTTAATGTCTCGTGACATCGTCCTTTGTAGGAACTGAGTTGACGGGATGAGCAGACACTTCTTCTTCATCGGAAGGTTCTTCTTCTGTCAAGTTTTCTTTAATATGTTTGTCCACTATTTCATCAATTTCCACTACGTTTATTACGTTGGGCGTATTTAATTTTTGTTGAAATTCTAATCAATTTTAGACGTAAATCATGGGAAATACAAACATAAAACAGGGTTTTAAAAATACTAAGATGATACAGAATTACAGAGATAACACGCAAATGGCGGGAAAACGTATATTCCGGCTATGTGAAATCGAGATTCGACTGTAATCATTTTGCTTTATTACTGCAAATACTTGAAACTCAACAAAAAAAAACTAAGGACAAAATTTAAAAAAAAAACAGCAATCAAATAATGTCAAATAAGGTCAATAAGAAAAATGTTATTAATGCAATAATAATTTACAAAATAATATGTAATAATAACATTGGATAATTTTTATAGAGCAATTTTCGTAAAAAAAATATCACCTAAAGTGTTCTACACATAAAACTGTTTATAGTCCTATACTATTTTTGTATTTTAAATTAAAAATTATTTGTTATTGAAATAATTTCTTGAAAAGGTGTTTTCAGTATCTTTTTAAATAAAGTTTCTGATGCACTATTTCTTACGTCCATAATCTACCTAATTTAGCAAAATATAAGTTAAATGACCATCCTGAAATTACTATAAAATAAACTCCAACTCTCAATATACTTAATATAAATAAAAACCCTAAATTAATAATCCTCTCCATATTTTCATGTTTTTTAAAAAAATTTGGGTTTTTATTATTCATTTATATCCGAAGTAATACACTAGATTTGACTTTTTTAAATTATTACTTAGATAGGACTCATTTCAAACTAATAAACTGAATGTTATTTGCCATAATTAAGAAAATACAACCATTATAAGAAATACGGTGACCTTAAATACATTTTCCGTGTGCCACAAAACTGCCTTAATATGGAAAATTATTGTGTATACGAAATATATTTTCTTATAATATTGGAGCCAAGATTACGGAGACAATTGAAATTGAGACAAATCAACAAAATGTTAAATTTCAATTTGCACGACATATTATCAATTTTCGACATTTTTAAAATACTTTGTTTTAGTGAAAGCATACGTTTTAAATAATATATTGTATTTACTCACATGCTTTGCTCACATACTATTTAAAATTAAGTTTTATATCAAAAACACAATGAATTGATAAAATAGTTATATGTAAAATTGTATACTAACTTGGTACAGTTATGAGGCTGCACACCGTGAATGAAGCGCAAAACTTGATCTATGTTCATTTTATGTCCGTGGAGAGAAGCCGGTCCCGTGGTATAATTCTGATACTCGTAGAACCTTTCCAGGTACAACATTCTGATGAATGGATGAGCCTTCTCCCACTGCACAGGCATCTTTTGTACCCCTGCAAATTAAAATGTTTAATTTAAAAACATTACCCCATTTAACTTACTTACCATCACACCGTTTCCCCACGGGGGTAGGCAAAGAGGATAGAGTGCCACACTCCTCTGTCCTGACACACAATTCTCGCATCATCCACATTCATACATCTTCTCATACAAGCTCACCGATTGTTGAGGCGTCTAACAGAACCATCCTTCATTATCTAGTTTACCAGGTCGTGCCAAGTATTCTGCGGACATCCTCTATTTCTGGTGCCATCAACACTTGCGTCATACATCTTTCTTACCATTCTCTCCTCATTCATCCGTTCCATATGACCAAACCACCTAAGTGATCCTTTCTTAATCTTACTCACTATACTAACATCAGCTTTACATTTTTTTCCTTATTTCTTCATTCTTTACTCTGTCATAAATAGATTTGCCACATATATGTCTAAGTGATCTCATTTCCACTGCATTCAGTCTACTTTTGTTCCTCTTCTGCCAGCTCCGGGCCTCACTTCCATACATCAGTGTCGGTACCAGGACTCCATTGCGCACCGCTAGCCTTGCCTCGGTTGACAAATTCCCGTTAGATATAATTCCATTCAAAGCGCCATTCACTTTATTCCCTGCAGTCACCCTCCTTTCGATATCATTAACGGCCTTTCCGTTTCTATCAAACATACTTCCCAAATACACAAACTCAATTCAAATTCATTACCTACAAGTATTTTGCACGGTGTTTTGCTTTCCTTCTTCTCAAATACTTGTCTCAAATCACTTTCAACTTGTTAACATTCATAATATGGTCGCTTTCCTTGCATACATCGTACATTCTACTCACTAGACTCTGTAGTTCTTGTTCATTATTCGCCATTAGTACTGCATCATCGGCGTACAATAAACAACATACAATCAAATAGCCCATTTTTGCTCCTACATTTAAACATTCCCATTTCATACATACCCCATATAAATTACTAACATTAATCTTAGATATACGTTGATCGCGGGGTATACGTTCTGGATATGGTCGCAATAAGCTAAATTTTTCAATGAACGGGGAATTTTAAAAAAATTATTTTAAATTTGAATTATTATTCAAAATTTGATTATTTAAAAAAAAATGTCATACATAGCATAATTCATTCATTTTGTTCCGCGTTGCAAAAAATAATCTAGATTCCCTTGTTTGGCCTCCCTACGTTTATTATGCAAAATTAGCCGATAACTGTCAAATAATCCATTACAACCACGCTTTTCAGCATTCACTCCCTCGTAATCTTTGTTGTTTTCTTCTCACAACTCCATGCATTGATTGTGAAGAGAAAGGGCCTTTTAAATAATTATGACAAATTATTTTTACAAGGAAACAGGTTCTGAGACATCATTTCTTTCAGACATAGCATTTGGTAGTCAATTCAATTAGCATGCGATCGACACTGCAACTAAGTTTACACTGAAGGACTGAAGGATAGACCCAAATTATACACTGACTCAACTGTAGCAGACACCGGCGTACCGGCGTTCTTTTGTCTTACTCACGCTTGTGACTTTATGTACATGCAGAGGTATGCAGTATAAGTATAAGTAAATGGTAAGCATAAGCAAAAAAGATATGCATTACTAAAAATTCTGGGAAACAAATATAAATTAAATAATTGTATTAACACAAACGGAAACATTTTTTTACAATTAGCGCCATCTGAGTACCAGTAGATACTTTAATTGCTTAGTTCTAAAAACTACCACGAAAACTCACCACTGTAGTCATGGTGCTTTTGTCCATTCGCCGCATTGAGCTATTCACATTACTTTGTTCTATCTTTAAGCTAGTGAATTACACAAGGCATATAATTGGCTATTTACTGAATTTAAAATTCCTTTCGGTTAATCCGTTTTGTATGGAGTCGTTACCTATGTTGTTTTTTAACAGAATAACATTAAAAAAGCTTACTACTGTGTGTAAATCATTGAAGTGTCTACTTCCTCTTTTACTAATTCGCAAATTTTACTATATTACTCTTTTTAAAAAAAAAATCAATTGGTAGAACTATTTCCTTCCTTCAATAAAAATAATTATTTTGTTTAGTTATTACGTGCAGGATCTTCAAACAATAAAAGAAGCATGTTCAGTCATAAAAAGTGTTCTTAAAAACGCCCATACATTTTTCATATTGTTTTTAATATGGGTAAGAAGGTATTATTTTACGTTAAAACTTAAACTTTAAAAACACTATTAAATAGTACTCGGATTCATTTTGTCTAAGGACGAAAGTTCATAATCCTATATACAACATATATTGTAGTACATATATTATATATGACTGTATAATATCATTGGTAACCAACCGCATAATCTAAATCTATACCTACTACATGGCACTATGTACATGTGTACGATGAGTGAACGAGAAAGAAAAAAAATAGCACGCACGTGCAATTACTCATTATGACGATTCCCGGAATGCTTCAAAGCCAGACAAGTGCCAAGACAAAACATTTTTTTTTTTAAAAAAAATATTTTGTAATAAAATATTTTATTTAATATTATATAAAATATTGTACTATTTGAGTACTAATTAATATAATTAACTCATAAATAAAATCAGGTCACAAAAAATATAAAATAACAAATATTCTTCAAATATGTTATAAATATTTTGAAAAGATCATGGGTGCAATTATAATTACATAATTGTTTTGTTACAAATTATATCTGTACATAATGTTTACAAATTATGTAACACGATCAAGGTATAAAATATATAATATGTTTGAAGATAAAATTAATTATCACTTGAAGAACGATTAAAAAAATGTTACTTTAAAAATTATGAAACCTTGGATAAAATAGTTGATAGATATTCACTTACATCCAATTTTCATGCAGTCAAAGTTGTTGTAATACTGTTCATCCATTGCCCTTTCTACAATTTCTCCCAGGTAAGGTCTTCTTACAACGCTGGGCAGCCTCCAGCCGGGTTTACATCTGCACTGGTATCCGCCTCTTCTGTATCCCCAACCGTGTAGAGGCTCACACTGCGCAAGTTATATTTACATTATATTCAATCCTTTTTCTCAACCGATACAAACTGTACAATCAACATCTTAAATTTGATTTATTTGTTATCTTATATATATTCTCTGTTAGTTTAAATGTAATATTTTACAAGTATATAATAATAATATCCCTATGTCCTTCAGCATGTTACACATAGGGAACTGTCAATCAAAATGAGTCAACGCATTTGTAATAGAGATGTGGAAGGACCCCTGCTTTTTTGACATAGAATGCACCGAAACGGTGTACCAGCACTTTTCCATCTTTTAAAAGTAACTTTTGAAAATTTGATATTTGGTCCACGTGGACTTGAATTGCCCTGTCGATTTGGACAAAACTTTGGAATTTGCAATGATCTTAAATACAATAAATTTAATTTATGTTAAGAACTGAATAAATATATTTTTTAATAAAAGATTAACAAGATGCGAGTCCCAGCAAAAAAAAAAAAAACATTGGGAAGGACTATGGGCTGACATTGATGGTATTCACAAGAAAGTATCCAAGGCTGTTTGTCTGCTTGACTTCTTTTCATCTTCCGCAACATTTCACGATAGCAGCCTTGGTCATGACTGCTATAGCGCATACAGGGGCTGTGATGTGATAGCATGGTGATAATGTAAAAAGATACACTATAGAGTTATCATTATTCGAGGCATGTATTATAGTGATGAGCTAAACCGTTATTGTGACTGTGATTGTGTAAATGCTATTCGATTGTGTCGATGATTAGTAACTGAGATTTAACTGTTAAGAGGTTTAGTTTCTAGTGCACCGGTGATTGCTCACCAAATTATGAATAATCAATTACCAATTATCGTTACAGTCACAATCACTGTTAAAATAACGGTCTGACTCATCACTACTGTATTACTCAAATCATATTAAAATAACTTACTTCGGTTGTCTCCTTTTTACATCGAGCCGTGTCTGCAAATCTATTAGGCCCGCTGTTGCCCTGTCCCGTTGGACACTGGTTTATATCTATTCTTTCAAAATCTAGCTCTAGAACTGCGATCGCTGTGTACCTAGAAAATAATAATAAACAATATTTATAAAACATAGTATACTTTATTAAGTCTATAATAATCCTCACTGCATAACTAGGGTAGCCTACAAAGTCCATAGTTTTTGTTCCTATTAAAGCATAAGTAATAAAAAGATAGTCTACCTCGGATGGTTATATCATATGGCAAGAATAGCACGTGCATTAGTTATATAAGCCGTACCTTTATGATTAGTGTTGTTACCGGATTCGTAAAACATTCTAAATTTTTAATAAATTTTTCGATTTTAAATTATGCATCCATGGACCAAAATTCGCATGATAAAGTAGACTATTTTGATGAATTTTTTTTTGTTAACTAAAATACAAATATATACGGTGTATTTGTGTATGACCATACCACCAACATTATTAAAATTAAAAATTGTGAAATAAGAAAGAAACCTCTAATTTTAGATAAAGAAAGAAAGCAAATGAAGAATCTGAATAAACAAGCTAATAAACATAACTAATAACTTACGTAGGATATTCAACATGTCGGAACTGGGTGTGTCTAGGGTAAATATCTGCAATTGGTACAACCGCACTGACAAGCCACTTATTAGATCTCCCGCAGTCAAAGTATGGATGAGTCCATTTTACAGGACCGGGGAACTCGTCGGCCCCCGGCGGACCGTGGAAGGTAAACGTTTCATTTGTATTATTCGCGTACCTAATTTCAACCTGGTACGTCGTCTTAGTGTCATGTCGACGGTCAACGTTGTCGGGCAACCATAATCTATACCACTCATTTATTTTGTAGTACTCTGTCGTGTAATCTTCCGACAAAGTATCAGGTGGCATAGCGCCCAAATCTTTTACTGTGAACGTATTGAGTGTTGATATTTTCTGGAGGTGAATCGGGTCGTTGAAATCGTCAGTGCGGTACGTACGTGGTGCAAATCTCGGCATAGTTTTATTGAAAAACCCTCTGTACGAAGATGTGTACGACATATTCGGAGAAAAATATATCGCACTAGCGTTTATGTGCGGATTGGCAGACACATCGGCGACGGTGGAAAGAAAATAGTACATCATTCCAGGATCATACGTGTCATTAATCGCTGGACGGATGAACCTAGATTGTAATATGTAACTCCAAAAAAAAGAACGACTCAGCGCTAAATTGTGTAAATGAAGCAACGCGGTCCTGTTTGGAAATACTGGATTTATGTTGATATCTTTAATATCTGGCAGGTGGGACACGGCATCGTTCGGTAAATAAAGATCCCCTTGGTGCATTATAGGACAATTATCAGCCGTAACCCTATCCATTTTAAACTGAACCTCGTCAAAACTGTCCCTCGCTTGCCACTCATACTGCCCAGTAACGCCCATCCAACACAAAAAACTTAAAATTATGGTTAAGCTATCCATCTTGCCCGTTAACGAGAAATTTAAAACGCAACGACCTCTTTATAATCGACACATTGCACGATATAAGCCAAGCTTATTTTAATCAACAAATAAAATAAACTATCACAACATGACCGAGAGTAATAACAATTTGGGACGTTACAAAACAGACAGCAAACATGAATCACAAACAATCAGAAACCGAAACCACAAACAATTAGAAATGACACACCTGACACGCCCCGTAAATCAATGTTGCCAGTTAAATTTTTATATCTTCGCCACAAACAGCATCAGTATCCGCATTGCATTATGAACTGAATTCAATGTATATGCCTGTAGCCTCAATGCAATAGCGTAACTACATCAATGCAACCAATACAGTGCATTGGGGCCCTCAACTACCGACCGATCAGTCTTCTCACGACTCTCAGTAAAATCTTAGAAAAAGTTATACTCACCCGTCTGGTGTCGTACACTACAAGCAAAGGCACTATTCCCGGCGATCAGTTCGGATTTAGAACTGGCCACAGCACGACCCAACAGCTGGTCCGGGTGGTCGAGCAAGTGTCGATCGGCTTCAACTGGAACAAGAGTACAGTGATGGCGCTCTTGGACCTCGCGAAGGCGTTCGACACCGTTTGGATTGACGATTTAATTTTCAAACTGATCGCGATCGGAGTGCCTCGGTACCTGATCGCGATCATAAAATCGTATCTGACGGGCCGTACCTTCACGGTCTAGGTGAGAGGAGAATTTTCATCCGACCGAGACATACCTATGGGTGTGCCTCAAGGCAGTCTGCTCGGTCCCCATTTGTTTAAAATTTTTACTTTTGATACTCCTACATTACAGAACTGCTCGCGCGCCGTCTTCGCTGACGACACCGCGCTCTTTGCCACATCTAGGTGCCCGGACTTGGCCGCCAGACAGCTCCAGAGGGCGTTAACCCTAATGGTGGCATATTACCGCCAGTGGAAGCTGAAACTGAACGAGGACAAGACTGAGACAATTCTTTTCACGCACAGAGTCGTGAAGGCGACGCCGAGGGTCAAAATCTTAGTCAATGAAAGTGAGGTGGAGTGGCTGCCCGAGGTGAAATATCTCGGACTGACACTCGATCGGCGCTTGAATTGGACACGTCACGTGACGAACATACGCCGGAAAGCAAACCAAGCAATTGGCGCGCTCCGCCCCCTATTCAACAAGACCGGCCCGCTATCCACTCACAACAAGACAATAAAATACCACAGTATGGTTCTGCCTACTATCACCTACGCAGCGCCTGCCTTCAGCAGCATACACAAAACGAAATAGACGCAGCTCCAAGTGATACAAAGCAAAGCGCTTAAAATCATCCACAACACCTCACCCAAAACAAATTTGACCAGATTACACCACCAGCACAAGGTGAACACAATTATGCAATGCTTCGATAAATTATCAGCAAACTTCCACAAATCTTGCTCCCATCCTTCTCAAGATAATCCTCTCATCCGGGGTCTCGGCTCGTACGAGCACAACATCAGCTTAATGCCTTTCAGATACAAACACAGATTGCCCAGGCACTATTTCCTGAAGCGAAGCAACGCGCTCGATCCTCCGGACTGAGATGCACACAGAAGCGGACAGCGTCGACTGAACTCTCCAATATATGACTTATAAAAACAATAAAACAATATATTTTTAAGTTTAGTAGTTATTTATTTTAGTTTAAATATAAGTATTATGCTAAAATAAGGCGGCACTGTACATAAAGTGTCGCGCCTAATTAATTTGAAATATTTAACTTCCAGTAAATTGTTTAGAGGGTTTTTTATCAGAATTTTTTACCCTTCCAATTCATGTATTAATATAAAACACTTATGATGTTTATTACAATAAGTTAGTAAAAGTGTCAAAGCGATTAGCGCTGATGCACTTGTAGAAGTAGATTTGGCGGTCTAGCCGCATGTAGAGTACTCAGAGTATCGTAGACTAAGGAATTGGAAAAAAAAATACATTGGGGCCCGCATTATATTATAGAGATCCAAAGGACCGCGCCCTACAATACATTTGGTATCAACACTTTTCACAGCGTTAATATGAACTAATATTTTATTTAATCTACCGAAGCAAGAAATGGAATTATGTGTAAAATAGAATGAAAGCGAAAATTATATGTTGCGTTAAGGATCAAACTATCTAACTGATTTTTTAGTTGCTAGTACTTACATTTATATTTCAAAATTATTATTTTTTCATATGAATTTGTGAATATTATTGAATACAATTTTGTTCTTACTATTTAATTGATAAAACTGAGTTTCTGTATATTTCTGTATGTTCTCTAAATTTATCTAATGTCTTTGAAAGAATATATAAATAAGGTTTTTTTTTAATTATGTCACTGCCTCAATGTATTGATGTTATTTTATATAATTTCCTCTTATACTTTATTTTTTGATTGCAGTGCCGATAAATCGGCGTTTATTAGCAAAATATTTGTCTTTTCAAGCTTGCATCAATATAAACATTTTTACATAATTAATGAACTAGCAAATACAAAGTATTAAATATTACATATTATTTGTATGTAAGCCTGTTAGCCACTTTCTACCTTGCTAGATGCATATAAAGTACCTGTTCTGAGATAGGTAAATTAGGTATATTACTATATAACTCCAGTAATATGAGCGTTATTCGTAATATTTGGCCGTAAAACTAATTAATCAATGGACAATGAGGTTTTGATTAATGTCAAAAATATCAGCGTTTATTAAATTATCAATTTAAAACAAAAAACTGTGAAAGATAATATTATTAGTATAAAATTTTGTCTTTTCATATTTTTGAAGTAAGTCTCAGCAAAAACATATATTTAAATCAATACAAATATTAAATGTTTTTTTTAAATAGAGATTTTTACGCTGAGCGCATTAATCTCATCATAATTTTTAGTACGTCTAAACTAAGATTAGCAGTTGTTCTATGAAAAATGTACTAACTTGGCGGTCTCTTAAGACGAGGCTCAAATTTCTTAATTAGGCGAGTGTCTACCGCTAGACCAAATAATCACGTCACAATCAAAATGTTGCATAATTATTTTCTATTTAATCCATATCGACTATGGAAACCCTCATTTGAAATAAGACATCTTGATTTTAAATGTTGTCTTTATTTACTTCTATATTAATAAACATAAAATAAAATACACATTCCTTTAAAATAAATGAAAATATGAGATATTTTAATATAAGATTTTAAAAACAGTTATTTCATTCGCATATAATTTCGTAGTTGCGGGTTGTACCCTTTTCATTTAAGGCCGATATGTATCTATATTACAGTGAATGTGCATTATCCGTCAAGTTATATTTTCACTAGTGGAAATATGATTTCACTAACTCGGCCAAACTGTATTCATTCACAAACGGACAATGCGGTATGCGTTACTCATGCGTAGGTATAAGCCGCGCATATGTTTGTGTTATTGATAATCTGACATCGGAACATTATTTTTATTATTATTATTTATTTTATGTTAGTGTTAGTTTTAGAGCTTTCTTTTTAAAGCATTTCAATAAAATTTTATTGTTCACGTGTTAGTTCAAAAAAATAAATATATATTTTTTATTGAACATAAACATTATTTTAACTAAACGACAGAATATCTTGGACTGAATACTTTTTTCGTATTTTAATCGACATAAACACATACATTTCACAAGTCTCAAATTGAAAGTTTAGAGCGGCATATAATTTCACTAGCGCCTACTAGTTAAATTATATTTTGACTAGTTAAAATATATATTCCGTTAAAAATGTATTCGGAATAGGTTTCACTAAAACGCCAGTGAAATTATAAATATGCATTCACTATAACACTTTGAGGAAACCTAGGTCGACATTTCGGCACGGTAACATGTGCGTCAAAATTGACGGTATAACTTTTCAAACTTCACTATACACTTTATCCAATAACTATCAGATAAACGTGCAAATATAAATTCAATATTTCATTGATCTTCTAAACATTTATATTATTTATTTATTTACATTGTTATTATAATAATTATTATTTTTTCGCTTTACACTTACGTAATATTAAAAAAAAATCATTTACGTATAAACTCTTCATATATCTATTACCTAAATTGTTGTTAAATATGTATAAGAAACTTAAATTTAAGCATAGCAAAAACACTTTGTTTAATTTGAAAAATAGAAAGAATATTAATGTGTATTGACAAGTATTTCGTGTAAGCAAATTTATTTATTATTTAATGTACCTACTGGCTAAGAAGATACCACGGCTTGAAATCGTAAAACTGTAATTAATGTGCTAACGGCTTAAAAATTCGCCATTTTCGTTAAAATTTATTTTAACATGTAACATTATTTTCTAACCATTGTTACCAACTAGCCAATGAGAATTTTTAATTTTAAAACTATGTAATGTGTAATTAAGTTCGCACGGGTGCACTCTGTGCACCTAGTGCACTTTCGAAGAAATAATGCATTGGCTGGCGTGGCATCAGTGGCTTGGTTATTGAAAGAAAATTCCAGCGTAAATATGGCAAAGTTTATGATGCAATAATTTTGCAAAGCTTTACCATCTTAATAAGTATGTACCTTTTTCTACGTCGCAACAAGGTTATGTTATACTGCAAATCAGATTACTTTGCGGAAAATGAGTTTTGCACTTGCCTCCATTTTTATTTTTTTCATGGCCGTCGCTAGAAGACAGCTCACGACCGCAGACATGCGCCAAGACAGAATGCACCTACCAAGAGGTTTATTGCACCGGCTGTATAAAAAGAAAAAAGTGAATCTGGCTCGGCTTGCAGTTTTTCGCCCACTCGCATACGGATACGGATGAATGTAATTTTAACTAGTTGCACGCTAACGCGATGTCAGACGAACATTTTGAATGCAAAATTTGCAATAAGAGTTTTTAAACGTAATTTAATTTGAAAGATATATCCTTGGCTCTAATGTTTTACGAAATTACTTAAGTATTTTTGAGTGTTTTAGTTTAAAAGGCAGGTACGAATTAATCCATTTTTCAGTTTCTCCACTAAATTACTAACCATTTTTATAACATCCACGGGTCATCCGTTTCCCAGTATCGCCTTTATCTCTGTTCTATAAATTGCGGTCATTAAGCAGAGTAGAAGTTATATTTTGTAGGGGTTCTAACCGGATTCCGTGCGAACGAATATAAAATAACAACCCCAAGGTTTATAGCGATTCAAAACAAGTAAGGATATTTATCACAATAATTTATTTATACAGAATGAATGCAAAGTCTCGTCTCAAATTTCATCAATCGATATCGGAGCCTAGGATAAAAATTAAATAAAAGTAGTACAGTTATTTCATTTGAACCTTCGTTTCCAAAATATTTTCTGCTACTTTAATAAATATACAATATTAATATCGTTTAAAACGTGCGCAACATAATGGTGTATCTTTTTGATGGAACGATGTTCAATTCAATGTCAGTGGCGGAACAAACACTCGGGTCAATCGCCCCCCACAATAAATTATTATTATTTTATAAAGAATCCTTTGCTTTTTAGCAATATTTTCTCCTGAAATAATAATGTTAATGACATTTTTGAACCCATTTTTATTTTTTCGTAATATCTAAACTCTGAATTAATAAGAGTTATAAATAATGAATCAAAATAAAATTAATATATTTTTATTTCGACAGTTTAATAGGTTGCATCGTAAGATCTGAATCCTCAGAGATTTTGATTAGTGATGGTCAAACCGTTATTGTGACTGTGATTGTGTTCGATTGTAATGATCGATAATTGATTATTCATAATTCTTCGATCAATCACTGCTACACTAGAAACTAAACTTTCAACAGTTAAAACTCAGTTACCAATTATCATTAAAATCGAACACAATCACAGTCACAATCATCACTAGTTTTGATGACTGTACTGATTATGATGGTTTACCATTACTAATTTAATGACTGTACCAGTGGCGTGGCCCCCCAGAGCCATAATATATTTTTTACCCCGCCCCACATAATTACATTTATTTACCAGTATCAGAGAGTGCATACTTTCTAAAGGTCGAGTATCATATTTAAAATAAATACAGTATCGTATTTAAAAAAATCATTTGACGTTCTCCATTACGAAGTATTTTCTTCTAAGGACATAACTTTTATATTTTTTAATATCGTATATCAAGCGAAGTGCACGGCATGGCATGTCTTTATATATAATATAATTTCGCAATTTGTGTAATAACTGCGTAAAAGATCAGAGGTCTCTGCATACATACAATACTTCTTTCCGTTTGGCTTCTCACTACGTACAATACACATAACAGGCCATGGCTTGCTTGGGAATTATATCTTCTCTTGGGCACTTTGAAGACATGTTTTTTACTGCCTTGGTGTGAAATCACCAAATCAGTTCAAAGCAAAATACACACACACACATATATATTAGAGAATATACATACATGAATGATATACTCCATATACCTTTCCATGCTCACGTAACATTTTCACAGGCAAGATAAAGTAGCGTCTTATATATAGCCTCTTTATACTCACTTCAAAATAAAAAGACAAAATGTGAAAAAAGAGTTAGAGTTGATCAATTTTATAACTTTCGAAATAAGAATACAAACAAATACAAATTTTAAGTTAAATAGTTAAAACCAGGCTAAATTCCTACAGTATTATATATTTTATAGTGAAGTGAGCAGAGAATAAATGAAAATAACAATAATGAATTATGAATATATTAATTAAATTTCACAAAGTTTATTTTTGGATCTGCGAGTTTTCCAATAAATCTGTTAACTAAACATTATATATTTCAAAACAATATATTCATTGAAATATATAATTTTTATTGAGTCTATGTCTATCTATATCGCATAAGCTGTTTATGAATAGAGAACAGTAATATTGTCATTAATTGACATGACGATTACGTTGTGATGTAACATGATTATTTTAATTTTTACAACTTAACTTTGTACTATACACACGTTGGGTTATTGTCACTACTGTAGAAAGAAACTATAGTAGTAACAACCCAACGTGTGTATAGTACAAAGTATAGTTGTGAAAATTAAAATAAAAAGTAATATTGCCCACTATTAACATGTAGGTATGTATAACATTCACATAAATTATTTTTATGAAAGTATGAATGCTTGCACAAAATAAAATATTTAGGTACCTGTTATAGCATTTCCTCAATTTTTTTTGGCCTTTTTTAATTCAAACATAATTTTTCGTGAAAATATTAATGTAGTGTGATAAAAATTTAGTATTTAAATTAGTATCATTTTAATAAATGTGACGAAAAATATTTTCATTCAATAATAATACTTCATTTTAAGATATAACAGATGGAGCGATTTAAGTTAAAAGAAAAATGTATTTAACAATAATAATGATAGCTTTATTACGCACGAAATTTATGTAAAGATAATATGCAAATCTAGTACACCATGTCTACAAGATCTAGCTGCAGACATTGCACTTCATGCAACAAAGCGTTTGCAAAGAGACTCCACCCTAAAATTTGAATATCACATGTCCCCCTCGTATAACTGCTGCGTTTTGCAAGCAGACAATGAAACAAGCATGCCAGCAGGTACCTAAGACAAATTTGCATATAGGTGGAGGCCGATAGTCGCCGGATTCTGCCGCGCTTTTAAATTCAATCGTGTGTTCATTTCAATAGGAGAGAAAGTTATTTGCTGTACAGTCGCGATTTTAATATAATTTTATTAGACTCTATAATAAACTAATTTAAGATATGATTACGTAGTAAACTAGTTAGTTTCTAATCGGATAATCACGAGAATGGCTTGCCAATATTAACGGTATGTAGTTTGTGCGAATTTGCAAAAAATATGTGTTGCGAATTTAAAGTTTGTGCGAATCTTCTCGGACAATAGTTTTAATTAAGTCAAAAAGTTTTGCGGCGATACCGAAGTGCTGAAGACAAACAAAATCTAAAAATATCTCATCGTGTCAAAGTATTAAACAAAGTTTGGAAAGAATGCACTGAAATCGCAAGGCACCTTGAGCGTCATTTTGAGAACCCCGTAGCGCCGATCACGTTGACGTTGTCCGGTGCCGCCATTTGTGTGCACGGTTGACATAGATAGAGATAGGTTTTTAGGTGAATATTCCTTTATATGTTTTAATTATACATTAAAGTTGCAGTGTTTTTTGTGTGTTATATATTTTTGCATCGTTGAACATATTCGTGTCGCGTTAAAAGAGTTATTTTACACAAATAATTTTGAATAAAGTTTCGGTGCATCCGCCGGCCGGTTGGTGTCGATCGAAGTTGCATTTGGTGCATGCAGTTTTCAAGCGACGTGCATTATCGTTTGCAAATTCAAAATGACTGTGTATATTTTATAGAAACTAAGTGGATTTTTGCTTTTATAAGTATTCAAGTTAGAAAAAAGTGCATTTTTGCAAAAATATCGTCTACCCTTGGCGGGCAGACAGTCGTTGTTTACCCGTTTGCAGTTCCGGTCAATGACCGCGAAAATAGCTTCTTTAATCTTATACCTACGTTCTGTGTCTATTGTTAGGCTCCTTTCGTTACGATCCTATCAAGACACATATATTTTAAGTGCGAATATCCCTATTTTGTCGTGATTTCGAATAATCGTTCTTAGTTGCATTCTAAGTTTGAACTACTTAACTGCGATTTTGGTTTGATATCTTTTGTTTTTTTCATATTAGTATTTTTCGTTTGAAATTGGTAGATATATTCTTGAAAATACAAAAAGTTAATTATTATTTTCCTTCTATCACTTCAGGCAGATATTTTCATAATCATTTTTTTCCGAGCAAACTTTCAACATTCATTTTTATGCCCCATCCAATTGGTGAGTTTTCTTAATACGGTGTGATATAAGTTAGGGTTTGTATCTAAAACGAAATTTTGAAAATAATTTTTCTAATTTTTGTTTCTTTTTGCAGTTGCTATGGCGGAGGGTAATGGAGAAGTGTCCTTAGATGAAGTAACTGGACAAGACTGTGATACCCGGACTCCAGACTTTAACAAACTATTAGAGTATGGCTTAGACACTAAGGTATGCAATTTTTATTTGATTCATAACTATGCATGGTTTATTTCAGTACATACTATCATTTAAATTATTTTAAATTCTTTTGATTCCTTTCAGTTATGCAGGCAAAGGCATGTTAAGATATCATCCCGCTTATTCTACAGTTTGTCTATAAATGCGAAGTTGTATTACGTTTTATATTCCTCCATTATAATTACATGACATATTTCAATACATTTCTATAATAATAATAAAATCTAAAACTATTAAAAAAAGATAATATTTTACATGTGCCTACGAATTTAGTTTAAAGTTAGTCCGTCGAACTTGGCACAAACTTTAATTAATGTTATTTACTCATGAATTTTCTTAAAAATATTGCTGCGAAGGTTCCAGTTGGTACGGCAGAATCAATGGTAAATGTGTACACTGCGATAAAATGTTTGTAATTCGAAGAATGTCCTTGACTTTGAGCTTTAAATTCTAAATGGATTCTCATTGGAATCAATTATACATGCATTTGTTTTTCTTATAGGTGGCTATAAAATTAGATGACATTTATAAGACTGGTAAGCTAGCTCACATTGAGTTGGATGAAAGAGCTTTAGATGCCCTGATAGAATTTCCAGTTGACGGTGCGTTAAACGTCCTCGGACAGTTCCTGGATTCTAATCTGGAGCACGTATCTAATAAGAGTGCCTACTTGTGCGGTGTCATGAAGACCTATAGGTAAGCTTTATGGTATCAATATTTTTCTTTAGAAACAATGTAATATTAGAAAAAACACTTGCATTTTTGAATCTCTGTTTAGTAATTTGAGGACTCTTTAAATCTAAACTGTTCTAAAATCTACAAAAATTGTGCCTAAAATTTTGTCAGCAGTCTTGCAATTGGCAGTTTAACAAGTTTCGATAAAGATTTCCAAAATCAATCGAAATATTGAACCCTGAAGCCTTATTAAGGGTTTTGTATTACAAATGCGTATTGTTAACATGACCAGTCCAGTGCGCTATCTATTGGAATAAGGCTGCTGTTGGGGAAAACTTTATAATCGACAATCCTAATTTTATGAGAGAATGTGTGATGTGTAAATGATAATGAAATAACTTCTTGATATGAAAGTTGAACCACACTATTCGTTCTAAGGAGTTTCTCCATATTGCAATTTGTAAGAAAGCTGAATCAGTTTTTTCACAAAGAAATAAAGTGAGTCTTGACGCCCAACTTTTATGATTGAGTAAAGAGATGATTGTTTGAGTGGTGAGGTCTGAGACACGAGTTCTATTTAAAAATTCGTTATGCATTCTTTTTTCAGTTCAATTGCCGTACATACTTTCATTTTAGGCTTGGTTAAATCACTAATCCTTTTTGGACCCATGATTACACTTATTTTCAAACAAAATATTAATATTATAAAAATGACCAAGGATAGCAACACTGGTTTCACGGAGCTTGTACAAATGATGCAAAGCGAACAAACATGAACCAATTCGAGATTGACTATGTTACGCGGACCTTGTGGTATGAATTTGAGGCAAGCGTACGAATATCGAGTTGAATTTAATTTGAAAGAGCTGGATCAATACAGAGTTGTTCAAGTAGAGAGGCGAGCAAATGGTAGCATTTTACTGTACTGTCCTCCGTGCTTACTTCTGAGATAAGATACTGTTGAACAGTCGAAAGTAATATTTTTTGCAGAATGAATATATTTGATAATATTTATCAGTATTCAGAAGAAATATGAAAATATAAAGTTAATTATTTTGTTGCGGGGGGGACCTACTCTAAATATTGAATAAAATGAGATATTATGGATAAAGTGTGATTATGTTTAAAAATTATGGATTTAATATAAATTCCCTTTGTTAGGCAAAAAACGCGCGCTGTACAGCAAGGGGGGCCAGCAGCAGCCAGCGTGGTTCCGGCCAAAGGGCCTGACGATGAAAAGATAAAGCAAATTTTGCAACGAACTGGTTACACACTTGATGTCACAACAGGTACAAATAATTGTATCATGTTATTTACTTCCTTACTTACTATCACACCGTTTCCCTGCAGGGGTAGGCACAGAGGAAAGAGCGCCACACTCTTCTGTCCTGACACAATTCTTGCCTCATCCACATTCATACATCTTCTTATATAAGCTCGACGATTATTGAGGCTTCTAACAGGACCATCCTCCAGTATTTGGTTTACCTGGTCGTGCCAAGTCTTCCACCGACGTCCTCTACTTCTGCTGCTATCAACACTTGCATCATATATCTTTCTTACCATTCTCTCCTCATTAATTCGTTCCATATGACCAAACCACCTAATTCTTTACTCTGTCATAAATAGATTTGCCACATATATGCCTAAGTGATCTCATTTTCACTGCATTCAGTCTACTTTCATTTCTCTTCTGCCAGCTCCAGGCCTCAAACCATACATCAGTGTCGGTACCAGGACTCCATTGTGCACCGATAGTCTTGCCTTTGACAAATTCCCTTTAGATATAATTCCATTCAAAGCGCTATTCACTTTATTTCCTGCAGTCACCCTCCTTTCGATATCATTCTCAGCATTTCCTTTTCTATCGAACATACATTCTTTCTTTATTTCTTCGTTTGTCATTTTGCCATTTTACCATTTAGTTTTGAAAAGTTAATTTAATGCACATTTGTTACTTATTTTGTATCAAATATGCTACAGGTTTTATAGTTAATGCCCAAAAAATACAAAAAGATAATTTACCAATTTAATTAACTATTGATCTGGAATGAGGGTATATTTCTAAATTACCAGGAAATAATTTTGTTAGAATCCTTTGTTAAAATAATTTTTTATCTTTATTGCATTTATAATATAATTTGTTAACCAGACCATCATCCATAAGCAATAAAAAATATTAATGGGTATTTTATTTTATCTTTTGCATTACTTATATTCTAGCATTGAATCTATCTTATGATTTTTAATTATCTTAAATGACAAAGTAATATTTCTGGTACAAAAGTTACAAATGTGCGATTGCGATAATCTGGTGATCTTGGGACGATATTTAAAAGTATTATTATTTATCGCAAACCTTTCTGTTGCAAAGTACAATAATAAAAAGTATAATATGGCAATTTTCTCAGGCCAACGGAAGTATGGCGGACCACCTCCGGGCTGGGAGGGCTCCACCCCTGGGTCGGGCTGCGAAGTGTTCTGTGGAAAGATTCCAAAGGACATGTATGAGGATGAATTGATTCCTCTTTTTGAGAACTGCGGAGTTATTTGGGATCTCCGTCTCATGATGGATCCCATGACGGGAACCAACCGAGGTTATGCATTTGTTACGTTTACAACACGTGAGGCTGCCCAAAATGCTGTTCGAGAGGTAATGTATTAATACTATTTATAACATGTCAGCTTTCCAAGAACAGAACTGACACTTACATTGATACTATATTATAAAAATTCTATGCTACATTATTTTTTCCTGAATATTTCAATAAATTATTAGAGCAGTGATAGATTCATTAATCCTTTTGAAGTATTTTCTGGACCTATGAAGTAAATTGTAATGGCCTATAAAGAAAGAATTAAAAAGCTTAATCCAATAATGGGATTATGGAAAATATGTATGTAATGATAATACACTGGAAAAATACTTTAAGCCTAGTTTTTAAGATTTGGAAAATATTTTGCCATACCTCTAAAATGTATTATTTCACTTAGTTTCTACAATTTTTTTTTATCTTGACAATGATTTTCGGGGTATGGCTGAAAATGTTTGATTGAACTTGATTTCAAATTAATTTTTGCTATAAATTTCTCGTGGTTTCAATAAGTCAACATATAATATATTTGTCTTTTATTTATATTTTTCAAAATTTTAATCTGAATATTTCTATAAAAGTGAGTTTTGTATTTATTAAATTTTATTTATTTATAAAAATACCATTTCTTTAAAAAAAATGATGGCATTTAATATGAACTGTTTTAAAAATTGTTATAATTGGTATAAATAGAATGTCTATCTCCTGTATAATAATATGCGCCTCGCTTGCCTCCCGAACATCCCAAATCACACATAACCTAAATAACACCTATTTTATTATGTTGTACCATCTTTTGTTTACTTTTATGTTGTGAATGTTGACTACTGTACATTATTAATCTTTTCACTAGCAAACTGATCCTAAGTTTCCAGGGTGCAGGGTGGTGCGGTTATTGGCATGAAATTGGTTTATCTGCAGTGTCATTCAAAATTTGTTACAGCCTCTCCTCTTTGCTCCTACGGCCATTTTGGCGACTGAACTCTGGTTCACATTTCTAGGATGGTGCGACAGTTGTTATATATATCAACATTAAAGACTTTATATTCTTCTTGGTTTATTTTATTATGTATTTTGTTTTTAGTTTATATATTTTTTATAACCTTATTTGACTTAATTTGATGTTAAGATTTATTTTATGTGAAGGGAATGGTCTTTAATATTGGTATACTGTACCTACCTTTTGTTTATTAAAACTAATCTTGCAGTGCGGGGAAACATTCAAATTGAGAAATTCACCACCCCAGTTCCCGGGGTGATAGGGTAGCATTTGAGTTATGAAATTTATTAAAAGGAAATTTGGCATTGTGTTTTCCCACAGCTCGATAATCACGAAATAAAGCCGGGCAAGAGTCTGAAAATAAACATTAGTGTTCCAAATCTGCGACTTTTCGTGGGCAACATTCCCAAGTCGAAAGGCAAAGAGGAGATACTGGAGGAGTTTGGTAAATTAGCAGGTAAAGTTTATCAAAATTATTGCAAGTATTACTCATCAGTTGGGTCGGCACTCGGGTCTCTCACTCTTGTTGCACCTTTCCTCTCTGTCTAACATCACAATCTTCCCTCTTCCCGTATGAGTTGTTTTGTTCTGTTCGCCTCTGGCCTTCGCCCCCATACTTCTGACGTACTTCATACGATTACTTATTTTAAAACATTTTATAATTCTTTAGTTGCACTTTTATTATTATTACTATTGTTTGTCACATTTGAAGAGAAGATATCAATTCTCGTAATTATCATTTGTATGGCTTCAAGATAAAAGATGTGCGGTGTAAATATGCGAGGTGTCGGGACCGGTAGTGAACTAACCGTAGGGGGCTCGGGGCAGAGGCGACTCCCCCGACAGTCCTGTCTATCCAGTAACACCGTCTGCCTGGCTTGTCCTTCCTGTCCCTCCATCTCCAGTCATGTAGCCGAGAGGCTGTGTAGGTAACTCACCAGGTCTACCGAGCCGTCTAAATTGGCTGTTCTCCTTCCAAATTATTCTTACAGCTGAATGATTATGAAATTCGAAAGGGCAAAAAGATTGGCGTTACAGTTTCGTTTAACAACCACCGTTTGTTTGTGGGAAATATCCCTAAGAATCGAGATCGAGATGATTTATTTGAAGAGTTTACTAGGCATGCACGTAAGTCTTTTAGTCATTAATAAGAAATTCTTTGATCTCTTGTTTTATAGCTAGATAATCTTTTACGCTGCCATTCAGTTATTTAAGTCATCAGATCTACTTTTTAATGCAGCATAAAGTTTTCTGGCTATATCATGCATCATGTTTCTCTCGGTGTTGTCTTAGTTATCTTTTTGTATTACTTTCACGATATCTTTCAAACCAACATAACATACCTTGTTAAATAATATTTGAACTGATAATAATATTGACCTTTAAAGTTTTTTACATCTTAAAGATTTGAAGGAGATTCTTCTGAACTTTTAAACCTATTATTTCGTGGCATCAAAAAGTTAATGCATCTATTTAGAGTCATTCGTTTCTTAGAGTTTTGGACTATTTCATGATTTTTTTGGAATTTTAAATGATTTTTCAAGTAACTTGGTGCATTTTTACAGGTTTGTTTAATTTTTATTTACGGTTTATTAATTCTACAATATAAATTAAAGAGCACCTCTTCTAAAAATTATGAAACTTTTTTTTATTTTAATTTTTGGGAATGTTCAATCATCATTTTTTTGTTTTAATTTGTTCTTTTATTATTTTTTCTCATTATTTAGTGAGCATTTTAGAAGACCAAATATTGCACGTCTGATTGTGTTTTTGTTAAATTTGTAATTAAATGGGTCGAGTCATGTCAGAAATTGGTTTATCATTTTTTAAACTGGTCTCATTAAACAATGTGGTAATCCTGTATTGTAAAACAAATATTTCCAGCTGGTCTGATGGATGTAATAATATACAGTTCTCCCGATGATAAGAAGAAAAACAGAGGCTTTTGTTTTCTCGAATATGAATCACATAAACAGGCTTCATTGGCTAAGCGACGACTGGGCTCAGGCAGGTTCAAGGTAAGGAAATTATCTTCCTCTTATAACTCGACTACTAATGTATTATTAGTCTATTTCAGAATAGTGCAAAATAATATTTTTTCCTAACCGTGATCGGAATTTGAAGATTATGCATCAAGTCTGACCATCTGCTGAATTTACAGCAATATGCTATTCAACTGATTAAAATAACTCTGTTTCTATAAAGGAATAAGCATTTTCAAGTCTCGCTAGAAAAACATTTATATGTGTTTGTACATATTACATGAAGGTGTCAGAAGAAACTGCACGTGACTTAGTGACATGATGTTGATAATTCTATTATGATTTTGTGTTCGTCAAATTAATTAATAGAAGTTAAATTAAACAGCAGTCATTGCATTTGTTCATTTAAATGAACATATATTTTTAAATTAATAAAATACTTTCAATAAAAACATTTAAATTTTATTAAAGTAATTAATATTAATGACCTTATATATGTGAATTACAATAGAAAACCATTGAGATTTTTATTTTTTATAACAATACATATAGTTTTTGGTTTTGATTTGCATAATGTGGATAGTTTTTTTTTCTCCTAATAGAATTATTTGAGGTAATCTGCTTATTTAATTTTAAATATCATTACATTTTTAGGTTTGGACCTGTGACATTATTGTAGATTGGGCTGATCCCCAGGAAGAACCGGACGAACAAACGATGAGCAAGGTATCATCTAATAATAGAAATTCATCCAATCACACTTTATTTCTGTATTTTTATTGTTAAATTGGGTTATGTGAGCGACTCTTCTCCACATTTCTCACGCCGCTCACAATTGCAATACTTAGTGATCTCTACATCTATATACAGTAGAACTGTTTCAAACCTCTTTTATTCGAAATTTTCAATCACTTCAATACCCAAATTGTCAGTTTCATACTTAATCAACCTCTTTAACACGAAAACCTCGTTAACGTGTAGTACGAAATAATTTTCAGGCCCTCGTGTCATAAATCAATACATTTTTACCTTACATAATTACAATACGCGTGGTTTTTTAATCGCACGCGCCTATGTGAAGAGTTCTTTATGTATTTCACGATACCTGCTGACACAACGCACGTCTGAGCCTACTTTGTGTGCAACCTCCTTTATATTATATCGCAATAAAATTGTGGAATTCTGGGTACGCTTTCTTCAGTTGACTCTTTTGATTTGCGTGGATAGCGCCATAGAATAGAGATAAATTGTTTGTGCTAATTGGTTTTATTTGGACGGGGATTTTTTCAAGCTGAAATATGCCTGACAATTAAAAATGTTTGAATTTGTTCTTATTATTCTAGTTACAGTTATAGTGTATTTTATTTAATGAGCGTTTAATTTCCTGAGAACATTTGAAGGTAGGATCTTTACTGATTACGAGAAATCTAATATGCACCCTAATTAGTTTCAGTAGTACAGTACATATGTGTAATAAATTATATCAAGATTTTGTATTAGTATAATAAATACTTTGTTTTCGAGATGATTTCGCAAAATAACATTTAGCTTTTCACATAATTAGCGGCTTTTTTCATGACCTTTGACATGACTTTTTACGCGATCGCATCGCAATAATTTGTACATTTTTTTTTTGGTTCTTTAGTCTCTTGAACTTCGAATTAACACGGTTCTACTGTATTTGGCATCAGTTGCCCGTTTAAATATTGTAATGTAAATTGATCTTTACATTAAAATAAATGAATGTGTCTTTGTTAAATTACTAAATAATTGAGATGTGTGCTACACAAGGGTGCTAGTTGCAAATCAGCCTCCATATTTTTTATTTGGAGAAAAACATGAATACTGATAGGAGTTTGAGGAACAATATATTTAGTATGAATAATAATCCCTATAATCGGGTTTAAAATACAAAATAAATACAAGTTTCCATACAGGTGGCCAGAAGACTGCTATGGGGTGAATTCTAAATATAGATGGTAGAGGGCAAAAGTGACTGATTTTGCAACTAACACCAGTTTACATAAAAATGAGCTGTGTTTATAAATTAACACAATGCGTAAAAACTACATTAGAAGACGACTGCATTAAAAGTTAGAAAAAAATAATGGAGGTTGCCGACTTTGCTACTAGTACCCTCATATTATCTATTGAATAATACATATATATATAAAAAAATATGCATTTAAAGAACCCATCAAACTAATTATTGTAATTTTAATAGTAATTTTTCAAACTAGGTATTTTGCCTGAAACCTTTTTTGGCGTTTAACTTGACATTTAAAAAAGTTATAAAATATGTAAAATTACATTTGCTAAATGTTTATAATAAAAACGAGTAAAATGTGTTTAATATTAAATTTAGAATTAGAATTTAAAGCAGTTTGAATTATCTAGGTTTTAGTGTATTTCATAAAAGTGAATGATATAGGTCTTTAATATTATTTTATAATTTTAGGTGAAGGTTCTTTATGTCAGAAATCTAACTCAAGACACTTCTGAAGAAACATTGAAGGACGTATTTGAGGGCTATGGAAAAGTGGAAAGAGTAAAAAAGTTAAAAGACTACGCTTTTGTTCACTTTGAAGATAGGGATTGCGCTGTGAAAGTAAGTAAACCAATCCATACTTGATATTAGTTGGATGGCCTTAGAAGTTTATCCCATCATCCTTAGCTTTAACTTAAAATCTTGACTTGACCCGACTTTTAGTCTGGTACAGAGTTGTAACTCCAAAAATTGGGCCCCAACGCAGAATGGATAAATGGGCCCCTTAAATAAGTATTGTACTGCGTGATTTACCAATTAAATAGTAAGAACAAAATTAATCTCTTATATATTATTCACATTTTCATGAAAAAAACGTAAGTGTTCTTAGGTATTTATATGCACTTGCAATTTAAAAAATAATTTTCACTTTATGGTGATGGTCTGGTCCCTAACCCGACATATTATCTTAGTACTTCTGCTGTTCGATAATGTTTTCATGATATTTGTGAAAAACAATCCAAGTTTTATTATTCCGTTTCTTGTTATGGATCACTATTAACTCCGCCTACGTCGCAAGTTTCCGATAGAGAAAGAGGTGAATGAGAACTGTCAGAATTTAAGTTGGCTATTGTGAGTACAGCGGACAACCACGTAACATTCCGCAGCGTTTATTTCTCACGGCAAATGACCATCAAATAACGCATGATATCTATATAGAAATCTGTTTCAACTCAAGAACACGCCGAATTACATCTGAGATTGAGTGTAAAAATCGTCATTTTTCCTCCATACAAAATTGACAGTTGCCACTTTTGCATTGGCAGATTGCAAATTTATTAAATTTGAAAATTTAATACACATGTTCACGTCAAAGTGCTGATATTTTTACAGTTATCGAAGTTTCAAAAACTTTTGTTGTTCTTAATTTTACTTTACAAAATAGCGGAGGGTGATGAGAAGGACGTAATAAGTTGGAAAGTATCTGGAACATTCCAATTTGAGTAAATTGTCAGCTAGATTTTGACGCAGCCAGCGGCATTATTTTATGAGTGTATGTTAGTGCTATATAAGTGCAATATGTAATGTGTACGTAGTTATGAAGTGTTAATATATTTTTGTTTTAAGCATCACATTAAATACAATAATATTAATAAAATCTGTTGTTTTTCCAAAAAACAAATATAAAATAAATAATAATGTTCCAAGTGTTATGGCCTAACAACATTACCAACTTTTATTTTTTCAATTTTTTTTTCATCTCAAAACTGTACAAAATCGCGGTCGATGGATGCTTATGGTAAAATAGTACCCACGTATTATATTTTTTTTAGTTATACTAACGTTTTCATGGTTTTTTCGTAAAAATAAAATTCGAAAAAGCTAGCCTTTGAATTTTAAGAATTTTGGCGCCAATATGATGGCATGATGCTGTTTCACCTACGATTTTTCTGGGCAGTTAACAGGTTAATGCTGTGAAAGGTATGGACAAATACCAATGGCAAATGGGTTGTAGGGCACTTTTTGTACCCTAATGCCCTGCATGCCAATGCATTGGCATAGTTACGCCTCTGGTCTGGTAGTGATTTGACGAAAGACTCATAATCACAAATATGTCATTTTTTGATCTTAGGTTGCCGGGCCTAGAAATAGACATTGTTTCTTGTAAAGAGTATATGAACTATTTTGATGAATGGATGTCTACAATTCAATGGAATGAGATGCAAAAAAGAGGTGAAAATCCAAATAAAGTAATTAACGATCGCACTTCTCCATTTTTACTACATAACTTGTATATTTTACTTCTTCATTTCAGTGATAACTTTAAATTTAGATAATTAATATGTAGTCAACTCGACTTGTTTAACACAACTCTTAATGTGTAATGGTGAATTAGGTTAGGTTAGACAAGGCTGACCGAGACTAGGTTGGGCTGAAAGAATTTGACGATTGTCATTTATTTCATTGTTTTCTTCAATTCCTTTTGAATTTTAAGATGGGGACAGGGTCGTATTATCAATTTCGCATTCCATTTCATTACACTGTTAGTACTCGCTGTAGGCATTTTTAAAGATAATGTGGCTTTTTATTGAAAACATTGTCTGATTAATAGTAGCATGCTACACCACGGCTGAAGAAAATCAAAACTCGTGAATTTGCGAGACCAGGGTGTTGTGAATGTAATAGTGGTATATGAATTTATTGTATTAGAAAAATTTGGCAGATATAGAGGGGATTACCACATTATATAACTTTTGCAATTGAATTAAAAGTGTATATCTATTGTAACTAAATAGGCAATGCGGGATCTCGATGGAAAAGAAATGGGCGGAGCACACATAGAGGTTTCATTAGCCAAGCCGCCTTCTGATAAGAAAAAGAAAGAGGAAATGTTGCGAGCCAGAGAAAGGAGAATGATGCAAATGATTCATGGACGAGGAGGAGGGTAGGTTCATCTAAAATTCAATGAATATTGAATGCAAAGTGAAAAAATAAATGGGTAACATGTCTCGCTGTGTTACAGATGTTCCCCTTCAGGAGTGGGCGTGGGTGCAGCCGTAGGCCGCGGAGGCAGGCCCAGCGCTCACCGCGGGCCCCTGGAGCGCGAGGAATACGGTAGGACTCCCCTGCTAACGCTCGCAACTAAACATCTCACAGCTTTAAACTCCCTTTTTACACCTTACCTTCACTGCCTACTAATGGATTATTTTTACCTATTTAACCATCTTTTTTCAGATAAAGGACCCTTTCAATTGATCTCTCTCCATCGCTGTTTGCTCGCTTTTGTTATTTCTATGCTAATATAACAGTAACCTCCTTAATATTTTTAAACCGTGTGAGTTAGCCCTAGTCAAGTACAGGGTGAATATTATGTTCCAGGCTGATGTTGTATTTGAATAACTAGAAAATGAAACACAATTTTTTAATTTGGTTTTTATTTATTAATTATTTGGTTTATTACAATTATGTATGGAATATAATATCGGTCAAGAGACAATCTCTGGCAGCGGCACAAATGCATACTCTTTTAACCATGGTTTTCATAACATTCTCGCACGCTTTGCGTGTTATTTCACCAATTTTATTATGAATGTTGTCCTGTAGCATCGGAATTGTTGGCTTATTAGCGTAGCTCTTTCCTTTCAAGTATCCCCACAGAAAATAGTCGAGGAGGCCAGGCGATATAAAGAATTTCAAGTGTGGTGTGTGGTGGCACCAACCTGTTGAAACCCAATTCGGCCACCAAGAAGTTTTCCAACATGTGACAATAGCGATCACCATTAATGGTTGCAGCATTTCCTCTTGGATCCTGAATGAAATAGGGTCCTGTGATTCTGCCGGCCCACATGGCGCACCATACAGTAACTTTGCGTGGGTTGTAAAGGTCGTTGGTGTATCAGTTGAAGATTTTCAGTACCCCAATAATGGCTGTTTTGTTTATTAACAAAACCCGCCAAGTCGAAATGAGCTTCGTCACTCATGATTTTTTTTTCCAAAAATCGAGGTCATCAATATTGAGCTGCAACAGGCAGCCACTTGGCCGATGTTATATTCCATACATAATTGTAATAAACCAAATAATCGATAAATAAAAACCAGATTAAAAAATTATGTTTCATTTCCTAGTTATTCAAAAACAACATCGATCTGGAACACAATATTCACTCTGTATATTAACACTTGAGTGTAAGGAATCTTAATTTTGCCTTCAGTTAATGCTAAAACAAAACCAATCAGTTTGTGATATCAGAAAACAAGGTGCTTACTTTAAACGACCTTAGCTTGATGGACTGTCCCGTCGTAAGCTGGTTGGTTTTGTTATTGTTGGACGAGTTTATCAAATCCTAGCGTTTCCTCACTAAAAAAATATCCTTCGCTCAAATGGTTGATATTGCATGTGGATTTAACATGAAGTCTTAATCTTAAATTTTCTGTGTGGCTTGGTGTTTTTTTGTCCATATTCATAATTAGAAAAGGGTTGTGGTTCTTTTAATATGCGTATTCTCCTTGATGGCTTTGGCGGTAATTCGTGAAGTGTATCTGTTAGCACTAATCAGATAATGGTTTTTGAACCATCCTTGAAACTAAAAAGATGATAATGTATTACCCAAAAGTTTACGGTATATGAAATGTATTATTTATTGTCAAAATATTACATATATAGTTGTAAATACATTATAACAAATTGAAATAATACCCAGGTGGGGAATACATAATATCTTCAGGAATGCAACGGTAATTAAATTCATGTTAATACTTTACATCTTCCAGTTTTATCACTTTACACATAAATAATTCTACAAATTATGACAATTCTTGATATGTATTATATTTCAAATATTTTTCTAGAGGTCAAACTGATTTGTATTTTCTTAAAATTCACGATTTGTTTCATCCGTTTAATAAATATATTTTAGTGTTTTTCTGTGATTGATTGCACGTTAGATGTAAAAAATAATATTTGTTCATATCAATTTTAGGTTAACGAAAAAATAACCACTATGCAAGCAATAAAGTGCCATCACTGTCATTACATTTTACCATGACTGGCTAAATATATACAAAATGTGAAAACATAACTAATGAATTTCAGGAGTATTAAAACCATTAATTTTGTTTGATGTGGTCACTTATTCAAAAATACTAGTACTTTTGTCACTAATAAGTATATTTCTATATTACAGCAGATGTTTTATATAAATAATAATAGCCATTTAATAACAAATGTGATACCCCCACACAATCAAGAATAAAATTGGTTTCAATAATCCATGAATTTTTTGGAAAGTAGTCATGTAGATTTTAATTAAATATTTAATTAGTTATGGAAAATTGTTTGAAAGTGTGTCTACATTTTATTGATGAATTTGCTTCAATGTATGTGAATTTAAAAATGGAAAGGAACAATTGTTTCTACTAATTTGAGAACTGGAATAATATGAATTTTGTGTATTAATGATTTATAATTTAAAAAATAAAGGGGCAGTGGTGGGGCTTCTTAACAAGTTGTAGAATATTTGAAAAAGGAAAGTTGATGTAAGTTTATTTAATGTTAAAGATATTGTTATAAATGGTAATGTTGGTGCTATGCGATGGAGTGTGAGTGTGAGTGAGGTTGAGGGGTGAGGGGTAGGGGTGTCTGGTCTAGGATAAGGTAGATGTAGAAGGGCCCTGTATTAATTGTGTGTGTTTATAGATTATGATTACGACTATTACGGGTACGGCGTGTACCGAGGTGGCTACACGGAGCCCTATTATCGCTACGATGAGTTGTATTTTGATTACGCGGCGCCCACCCCGGGGCAGCCCGCCCGCAGCAGGCCTCCACCGGTGGGTGTCCCCTATACTATCATTTCACTTTTGTTATATTTGCAAAATTTATATATCCTTCTTTTTATTTATCATTGTTGATTTTTAATGATTGGCCTACTAAATCTGACCGGATAGTATAACTTTGTGTTAGCCCTGCGGCAACCGAATGTCGGGTGTCATTTCAGGTGGTTTGGTTGTAAATGATTTAAGAAGAAATTGCGCAGTTTGGCTGCAGTCACACAGTGAGCCTTGTATTCGGTGTAAATCATTTTCATGCGGACAGCCATCACGCTTGACATCCGACTGAGCTTTTTCAAGCATTTAGTTAATCATTTATCTTCACCTCATGCAAGTACAAAATACTCACTAAATGAATTAAACAGCCTTTTTTATATTTTTTTATTCTGCGCTATTTATAGGGTTTGGTTTCACAATTTTCATATTTTTCTTGTATTAGAAAAATATTTCTCTTTTCGGTTTATTTAATCTTTGGAGGGTAGAGAAGTGTATAAACTATTTTTGGTTTCAATAATAAAAACAAAAAATATTGATATTTTGTTTGGAAATCTGATATAAAAATTATTTAGCTTAAGAATAAATGGGTTTATTAAGTATGTTCAATTGAATATTTATTTTCGAATGCTTTTCTAACATTAGCTTTTTATATTCCCTCGCTTTTTAGTTAAAATTAATCCTGCTTTGCTTTTATTAAATTGTCGCTTTCTTTTCATATTTATACTAATGGGTTCTTGTTTTATTTTTTGTAATAATTTTATTGTTATCGACTTACATTTTGTTAACATTTTACTTATTTTAATATTGAATTTTAGCCTGTATAATATGTTACATTTAGCAGTTCATGTCCTTGTGTTTGTTCATTGATTTAATAATGTTGTATTAAGAAAATCTTTCACAGAGGATTATCGTAAGTAAGATTTTTCTCAATTACTTATTGTATTCTATAAACATTAATGTGCATTTCAAGATTACAATAGTAGTCGTAGTCAGCCTTCAGTGGCACCAAATTCTAGCTGAATGAAATGTCTTATTATCTAAACTATATATATATATTTGGATGGCACTTTGATGTGGGGAGAAAGAAAAATGACAATTTTCCCACAATTTGTGTTCTTATAGACAAGTTAATAAATGTGAATAAACTTCAATATGATGGAAAGATAATGAAAAGTCTATTTTCTTTGTATTAATTAAGCCATAAATGGGTAATCTGAATGATATAAAATAATAGTGTACATGTATATGGTGTATGATGCACAGGGTGGACGTGGGGCTGGGGCGAGGCCGGGCCGTGGGGCAGGTGGGGCGGGGGGGGAGCGCAGCCTTGGGGCCCGCGCAGAGCGTGGCCCGCAGGTCCCCACTACCGCACGCACCACTGGCAATCCTCGCGCCAAGGGAAGTTTACCAGGTACTTTTCACTCTGTTGCAATGAAAGCCTAGTTAAAATGCTAACATGTTTTTTTTATGAGCTGATTTTGATAAAAAAATATATTTTCAAGTGCAGAATGTAAGGTTATTTTGGGCTTTCTGCAATACAATATATATATTACACTTTCTTCTTTATTAAGGCAATCCTCCCTTGAAGAGTGATTTGTGGCACTTTAAGCAGGGTAGAACTATGTTATTATAGCAAATATATTAAATCAAAAGTTATTCATATTTTCATTTCAAAATATTGATATTATGGACATCAGATATAACGAGTTAAGAGAAAGAAGGCGATAAATGTTTTCCGGGAGTTATTGATCAGTTTAGTATTGACCAGATCACTGTAAAAAGAATTGGAGTTCTGCAATGGACAGTCGAGGGTCTCATATTACATCTTAATTTGCTTTTATTTGAAAACCACATTAACTAAATATAATAGATATTATTTTTCATTAGTGATTATAGTGAATCTGAATTTTAAATAAATTTACCTGCTTCAAAATTTTCTGGTCGCATGAAAATAGATTCCCGAGTTTTATACACTTTATGCAAACAAAATATTAAACTGTCGGAGGTGAAACTGCAATTTTATTATATTCTTTAATTCCATTCGCTATTGTATTGGGAGCAATAATATCAAACAAAATTATTGTGAAAATGTTGAAATTTTTATTCAAATTCTTTTAGTTGACGAAGCAAATTTTTTAATTTTACGCTTTCATTTGTAACATCATTGTAACAAACTATGAATTTGTGTAATGTGTAGAGTAGCGAAAAATTATTTTAAAAATAACTCAATACAACTTATGAAGCATAAAAGCAACCAAAAATCATGGGATATCTAAATCCTTAGAAAAAAAATATTCCGCAAAAAGATCAAAGGAACCTTTAAGTGACTATTTTAATTGTGCCTATTTTATTTCAAAAAGTTATCTAATAAATCACTCAGATGGCAGTCTAATGGCATCGTTATGGCTAAGTTTATATACATATTTGGGAATAAAAGCTGCTATGTACGGCCATACTCTTTTAAGGAAAAATATTTAGAGGTTAATATGGATTGGGGATGACTAGAATTCATTGTGTATTCATTCTCATTAAAAATAATTACCAAAGGAATAAATTAGTGTTGTAAATTTAGTTTTTTTTTTAATTTTGCTTCTCAGAATTTTTTCATGCTTAGAATTTTCAAATAATGTTATGTAAAACTGTGCTGATTGCATTAGTATTGTACATGGAAGGAGCTCAATTATTTTGAATTAGAATCATTTTGTAATTTATTACTCTTTATTAGACGACATTATTTTGATGCCTGATTTTTATATATATACACACACATATATATATATATATATATGTTTTTTTTTTCATGGAGCTTTCAAATTACAAAACTTGCATGATTAACCTATATGTATTAACTTTCCTCTATTTTACAACATCTTAGCTCGGTTTCCAGAATAGTCAAATAATATCAATGTGTGTAGTTTTTTTTGAAATGGCAGTTATTTTTTTATATTATTATTTTTATTGTAATTGTTTAGAAAATTTCTGAAAATCTATAAGTTGAATTAACTGTTATTAGTTTCACTGATTGCTTAGCAATAATAAAAATAAGCCTACTTCAATCAGACTGTTTGATCATGATATTGATTATTTAACTATGGACATTCTTATTGGCTGTGTTTACTGATGTTATCTATTATATTATTATTAACACACAGAAGATACAATTTTCTGGTTAAATTAATTAGTGGTTAAATTTTAACTTAAAAAATTCCTTATGGATAGATCTCTTAGATAGGTATCAAAATATTTTATTTATGAAAAATATGTACTGAATATTAAAAACTATATAAAAGTGTGTAAATATAAAAATTTAAACACATGTTATAAATAACACAAGCTATTGATACATATTCTGAATTAATTGTCACAAATAAGACATATTCCCTATAGCAAACCAGTAATTTGGCTAGACGACCAGTAATAATATTTAAATTATAAAATTCATACTCATCATAATATCTTGATCATTGCTAAGGTCTTTTATTTGACTTGTCTATTATTATTGCTTCAACTTCACCGATAATATAATTTTCTGTAGATTTTAATTTTTATGAAACATTCTCAATATGTATATAGTAATTTGTCTTCCATCTTGATGTCACATTCCATATTTGCCCTCTGCACATTGGTTCCTGCGGATTGGGAGAGTGATACGTGGCAACAAGTTTAGCTGATGGATTATTTATACTGATTAGATACTAGACTAGTATATGACGATAGTCATAACCCACTGATTTAGAATTGAGATACTTGATTATTGTATTTGGTGATGGATTCATTAATGATTCAAATGCTCAGATCACTTCAGAGGTAGCAAATTTTGAAAAGGAAATTAATTTATTGCGGGAAGAAGAAACACAAAAATCAGCAAATCTTTCAGCATTTGAGCAGTCGTAGATATGAATGATTAATTCTATATCAAATGTAAATGATATCAATGATGTATTATATGGATTCTGGGTATGTGTTTCCCTGTGCCGTACACACTTGAGTATTGGCTTATTGCGTGATGTGTTCATTTTATATAAACATGATTCTAACTTACGTGTCCATCTGATTGATAATCAAATTTCAAGTCAATGAATGAGTAAAATATTTGAATGATTTTGAACCATTTAAGTATACATTACAATAATCTAGTATCTCTATTTTGATTAGATTAATCCCATCACTAGGTGTACTTATTTTTGTCTGAACTTGTCAAAAGAGCATCACTGAGAATTGCAATCCATTTCATGGCATTTTTCTGTTGTGGATCCATAGTCCTTTGTCCTTTGTCATAGTCAATGTTTTGGGTCATATTTCAGCGATCATCGGCCGTGCGTGATATGTTGAAAGTTATTTATGACAAAAACTCAACCAGTGGCAGAATAACCCAGAGGAAACTATAATTATATTCTTATTTGAACATTAGAGTTATAATTGGAATTTGCATTAATATAGTTCTGTATACTCGATAGATTTTAAAGATGTAGGTTCTAGTGATGCTCTGATATTCCAGTTCTTTTTGCTTATTTTAATGATGATTTTTCTGTTTACAGTTTACTTGCAAGTGTGTGTTTAAAATACCTTACCCATCCGTGATTTATTCCGACCTAGGTAATCCATTTCCTCCTTTCCTTATGTATGTATCCATCCTTGTGTACACCTGCTAACTTTATACTTGAGAATATTAGTACATGTTATGTCTGTCGCAGGTAAACGTAAGTCGGAAGGAGGTCACCAGAACCAAGGGGGGGACAGGAAGCGTCGCATGGGAGGAAGTACGGGGAGCTCGTGGGGAAACCAGCCACTGTCACAGCCTCTACCTGCAGAAGGCTGCTGGGATATGGATTCCTATCACTCCTGGACGTAGATGTAGCCCTACGTAGCTCCTCCCCTGTGCAATTCTTCTATATACATTTACTCGTGTCCATTGCTGTAATTTTGCAGAAGCTCAATTTTGTATTCAGATGTGTAATTTTCGTAATATTTACATGTTATACGATATTTAATTCCGTACTAGTGTCAAACACAGCCTTAGAAATGATTTTCGATGAGTTTGTTTATATTAAATATTAGGGATATGTGTGGGGAAGTGTGTTGGCTTTAAGCGAGAATAGCGGAGTCTGTCGCTCCGGGGTTAGGCAGTGCAGACGACGAGGAAGTGTTAGGACCGTTGACGGTCAATGTGATAGCTTTAAAGAGCTTTAACGTTTCTGTTAAGGCTGATAACCTTTTTAAGTAAGTAAACGTATTCTAAATGTGTTTGTTTTATTTAAGTTCGGACTGAGCTGTCACCGTACTGCTGGAGAGCTGTGAGTAGAGTTGAGTTGTGAGCTGTGGCTGTGAGCGAGAGCGTGAGCGTGAGCAGGAGCAGGAATGGTTGTTATCGGAGAGACTTCAATATGGAAAGGGAACGAAATCATGATGTGCTTGAAATATAGACGGAGAGCAAATTACTTCTTAAATCAAATTTTGTTGCAATATTTTTCTTGATTAAGTATTTATTGGCTGTTATTATTTTATTTGGTGTTTTGTTGTTGGCACCTTTCATGGATGGATATGGATATGGATATGCTGTTTGTTACGTTAATGATCTCTTACATCCCGATGTAACCCCGAGTTCTCCGAGTGGAGAGGACAGGGTAGTAAATGAGTAGCGATTGTGTGTTATGGTTCACCCCTTGTTCTGGAGATACTACACTTGCGCAGGGGGAATGCCGCCCGCTGGAATAAATCAATGTTTGGTTCACGGTTACATTACATTGCGGTTCTTCATAGAAGTGAACCTTTTTCTATTATATGTGTTTTTAATCATTTGACTTTCATGTTTTTCAATTTTGTATTTGATTCTGATAAAAATCTTTAGTAGGATGTTATCCATTTGAGTATTTTGATTGTAAGTGTCCTGATAAGCTTAAATTTTCATTTAACTACTTAGTGATTTATGTTGACAGAAATATGGAGGCACTCCATAGTTCCACGAGACTGGTTGGTATTGAATGCTGTGGATAGCTTGATATATCCACTTGACTGTTAGTGTATGGCTATGGCTGGATAGCGGGATGCCCGGGATGTCGTGTGTCGACCGAACTCTACTTTTGTCACCACCTAAGTCTACTCTAGGTTATTATTGTTTTGCTTGCGGTAGTATTTGTCGGCACATTTCATCTCGGTATTATATTTTCCTAAAACTGTTTAGTGGAGAGTATTTTTGTTACTCAAAACAATGTCTGTTTTTTAAATATATGTTATGAATTATATTTTATTCCTGGCAAATGCATTTTGCGATGTGATGTATTTTAGCAGTAAATAGATCACGTAAGGTAAACTGTTCACTTTGTAATTGTAATGATTGAAATGTACAAAAAATGAAATCACATTGAATTATCAATAAAACTTTTTACAGCTAAAATATCACTAACTCGGCAAATTATAAATGTAATTATTTTAAAATGATGTCCTGCTTTGCTTAATTTAATCTTGTTTGCCCGTTTATCCGTTTTATTAAGAGAAATAAGGATATACTGAGTGAAAATTTAGTTCTATTATATTATAGTAATGTTTCCGGCCATGTGGCAATGTCAATTGTCGTTCTTTCTTTTTTTGGATTTACCCATTATCTTAATAAAACAGTTTTTATGTGGACTACACTTTCATTGTATTATTTATTACAAGATTAACATTCCTTCCCTCATCCTTACACTTACACCTTGTTACTTGTTAACAATCGGTGACATCTGATACACGGGCTGTGCTTCCTTACACAATAATTAATGGCATATTTACTTTGGCAATCTCTCCCATGTTTAGTTCTCCTAGTGTGAATATTATTTGGAAAATGATTAATTTATTAATTGGTGTTCTACAAACGCATCGCGATTCTCGTCTAGTGTAAAAAATAACAGAGTAATTATGCCAACAAAACTGACACTCGCACAGACATAACGAAGTTGATCCAACAATGGAGAGAGCGCACCCAGATCCGCAAAGCGGGGGCGGCTTACACAATAACTATACTTATACAGTCCACCGGGTGGGTGCGGTGTGAACCTGAGGAATTTCCAACTAATGTATAGCCAATCGACAAATGTACAAAATTTTATCTTATAAATTTACATTATCTATATGAAAGCTGAAGAAGTGGAAATGATTAAGTGAGGTAAAGTAGGTTCTCATACCGCACCCGATAAAATAGCTCCAAATCTTGGCTGTTGGAGTTCTTCCAAATGTAATTATTATAATTTACACACATATGTATTGTGAGCTTGTATAAAAGAATAAGTGCCGTAGCGCCTTTACCACAGGCGTTCCAGAACAATATGTCATATAAAATTACTAACATTCATCATATTTGGGTGACTTACAAAATAATCATACATCTATATACAATAACAGCTAACGCTTATATTTACTTGAGACGATATTATCAACCAGGGATGGTTTTAGGCTTCCTGGGTCTGGGTATAATTATGCCCTGATGAAAATGGTTGTGAATGCTTATCCTACAGATTTGAGAATATGACGTGATCAATGAAAAACTGAATCTTCAACTCGAATGAAACATTGCTTCAGTATTACAATATTTTTAAACATTTCCCCAACAGTAAACTACCAAAATCATAATATGAATAACAATTTATTATAACTTTTTTAAGAAAATGTATTTCAACATAATGCGTTTTTAATTTTCATTGTCCAGAAACAGCTCAATTTTTCCCATTTCAGTTTTGAGTGATTATGAGCTTGCAATTTTCTCATATTTAGTAAAAACATATTCCATATCTTAAAACTGGCCGATTGGATGATTTTATTTGACTTCATTTGCCATTTTTAAATTAATGAGGTACATACAGAAATACCAGGATTGCATATTCCACAAACACCTTTCTGCCTAAAACCAGTCACTAGTCGTATTTAGTTATTTTAAGGAGTCCAGAATCAAAGTGGGTATTCTCTATCAAAATCCACCATACACATTTTGGTTAGTGCATTAGACAGTAAATAATTGTATTTATCACAGCTAGCCACAAATAATAAACAGAATTTATAGAACTTCTTTAAAAGTACCACTTTTTAGATTGGCATTCTCAATACAAAATAATTTGCAGTATTTTACAGAAGAGTGAATAGAATTTGCTTGCTTAAGATAAATTTTGTTTTTCCATTTCCCATTTTTATTTTTGGTTTTATAAAGAGAAACTTACAGTAACAAAATTATATTTGCAGCATTAGGATTAGGATCAGAATACAGCATTATTCCCCCAACATAAGGACTAGATTCCTACAAAGTCGCTCATGGAGTGAAAAACTGTATATCAAATCATACAATCTTGTTAAATTTAATTTGTATATATGTAGTCAAAAATGTTAGCCAAAACTTAATAAAAATATGTAAAGACATAAATTGAACATATTTCAGTACAAACAAGTTTTTGCCCATTGTGTTTTGCGTGTCCATGAAAAGTGACAAATGACACCAAGAGCAGTGATAAAGGACATTATATAATCAGAGGGTTAAGTCTTTCTTTCAAATGTCTGCGTTTTGTTCATATGGAATATTGAACCAACAATATGGACTAACCTTTTTCTCTACTTTTGCTTATCTCGAGGGCCCATGAACACGCATCTTAATGTTGTAGACATAAAAAATGACATGCGATTTTACTTCATTTTCCAACTGTTTGAAAACTTCAATTATTATTTGCAATACTTTATTGTAAGATAATGAAAAGCCATATTGCAGTTTTTCATACATTAAATATTCTTTTTTTGAAAGAAACTCCTTTTTTAGATCTTTCTGAATAAATTCATCATAATTATTTTCATCCCTTTATCGTTGGAAGGTTGGAGACGGAGGCCCAAAGTTTCAACAATGTGCTTACAACTTGCCCCATCTTGCACTGTTTCAATATTTGATGAAGAAAATGTTACATTTTCAATTACTTATGATTTATGGAGTTATTTTTATATTAAATTAGTTAATTTCATCAATGTAAATTTTTGTAACATGTTAAATTTCCATTTAATTGATTTGTGACATTTTTCTAATTCTTGGTATCACAAGATGTAATGGCCGCTTTGTACATTTTGGGAGACTATATACTCTGCGCATAATTTTATTAAACAACCACAAAAGCAAACTGATTGCACGATTCTCACTTTATGTACAAACATATGATTACTGAGAATAAATGACTTTCAGGATTTTCCAAATCACATCATAGTATTCTAGGCTGATCAATAAAATATTACAGTTATCCATAATCAGCCAAAATTGTTACTAGTACTCCTTGAGACAATGACAATTAATTTCTTTAAATTTTGATAACTTTCTTTACATTAAAATTCTGCAAAACAAGTAGCAGTATTATGGGGGATACTGTATTTCTGGATATTTTTTGCCTGTTTTGTCTTAAGTTCCCTGTAAAAATATCTAAGATGAAAGACGTTATTAATTATGAATTAAACATAATATTACACAGTGCGTCCACTTAATAAATATGACATTGAACATTATAAATTTGTTAATTTTCCAAATCTCTGTCAGTTGGAAAAATGTATCGTAATTTTTTATATAGTACTACATAATAATATTTTACAGTAGTTTTGTCTACAATCCTGGATATATCTGAAGTAGCAGGCCCTAGGACTTGGGTAATTTGGGAATTAATTTCTTTCCATCAATCGTAGGAAGAATTTTGTAACGATAGAGAAAAACATATAGTAACAGTAGGTAGATACTAGAATTATAAATCAAAAAATTTATAATTAGAGTTATAAACAGAGTCCTTTACTTTAAGTATATCCAGGGTCTAGCTAAAGCCCATCAAACCATGAATTAAAACCATAAAGTAGTGTGGGTTGCTGAATCCGCTTAAGATTAATTTGAGGACGTATTACTACATTCATTATTTGGTTTTCACGAACACTCAAAATCTCATTTATAAAATGGTATTGTCATATCATGTTTATGAAAATTGTATTTTGAAAGAGCTAAAGAATCGAGGAATGAAAGTAGAACAAATTATCCATGAATGTCATTTTACCCAAACCATCATTTAATAGTTAAAATGTTTCTAGATAACAAATAGCCAGAGTTGGTTAACATTATTAACACATTATATGAAAACATTTGAATGCACTTCGATGTCAAATTTACAAATAAAATAAATTGCCGAAATTAAATAAATAAATATAACAGATTTGTGATTGTACTTTGACATTTTTTTCATGTTGTTTGCATATTATGTAACATATATTTTATATAATATATAAAAAATTGATTGTATAAATTCTTTGAAATATATAAATAAACAATACTAGAAGAGGCATCAGTTAAACAAAGGTGTCCTAAATTGAATTTGGCCACCCATACTAAAATATTATGCTTCCATTTTGCATGTCATTAGTGCTATTTTGTCCTATTTTCATGTGAAAATTTACTTCATAGCTACTTTCAATTTATCACTGTGATATAAATGCTTGCTCTAAAATTTCAAATTTCTTTATTAAATAGTGGTGGCATAGAAAGTAGTCGGTATCTGGAGAAAGGGTCATATGATCAGGGCTTTAGGCTTAGCTAGTTTCCAATGTTCCATCAATCCAACATTGTCAAATTATGTTTTAATTGATGGGAAAAAAATCTATTTGGCATCCCTAAATTTAGTTGGCAATATTCATTAAGACGAGTGGCACCAAAACAGACTGTTAACAAATCAACAATAGTGGTCATCTTTGATTCGGGGCTCCACAGGGCAGTTACAACTAGGGATGATGTCAGACGGTGTCAGCGTTGGCGAGTCTCTCTCCGCAGGGGTCGCAGTGCGGAGGGGGAGGGGGAGAGCGGGGGTGGGCAGGCGGGGGTGGGGGTGGCGGGGGGCGTGGCGGGGGAGGCGGGGGCAGCAGGCGGGCCCGCGAACGCCGCCGTCTCCTGCGCCCGCCCACCAGACACCACACGGTCAGCAGCAGCGCCAGGCCGGCTCCAGCCGCTCCACCCCACACTGCCCACGCACTCAGGTCGGACTCGGCCGAGCTACTCTCGTTCTTGCCCAGGTTGGGACCTAAATCAATCACCTGTGTCTCACTAAGTAGGTTCCATGTATTTTGAAAATTAATCATTGTATGTTATGTCTGAAATTTTATTTTGAGAAAAGGATTCTGTCTTCTTGAATATTATTCTATCATCTATGTATCTAATTGAAAGTTTTAATTGATTTTATTCAATTATTCAATTGAAAATAATATGTACAATAATACAGTGGAACTTCTACTTAAACTTTTTTATATAACATAAAACATTGAATGCTGAATTATTTCTAATATAATAAAAATTATTATAACAAAATTAGGCAATCTTATTAAGAATTAATTAATAAGTTTCATTTACTTAAAGATAATCATTCAGCACGTTATTGTAAGCAGAAAGATCCAAAAAACATATAAATATAATATTTAGTGGGTTTCAATAGAATTTTTGTTTGACTAATATGTATCTGTCTTTACTATTATATGTGTCGGTATAATGAAGTTTTTACCATTAGGTATTCCTATTATGTACTAATTCCACTGTATATTGATAAAATTAGCAATACATCACTTAAATTATTTTTTTATGGATTTTTGGAATCCCTTTTAATATTTAATATAGTAATTCAGAATAAACATAAATATAATATGGATACCAAAATGAATAAGAACCTACAATGTGTTTCATCGCTGTCATCATCGGCCCCGCAGTTGTCAACCCTGTTGCAGGCTAGTTTATCCGAGATACAGAGCGATGACTTGAGGCAGGTGAACTGGTCGCATGGATTGTCATTCTTCACTTCTCTAACTTCTGTCCAAACGGCCCGAAAGCCTTGTGCACCCACTGACTTATCGGCAGATATAAACCTGAGAACACATAAACAGGATTATTATTGAAGTTGGAGCAGACTGTTGGATTCTTTTTTTAGAATGATTATCATATACGTATTACAAACTATTTGACACACTTTGATGTTGTTTGCGTACAATATTCATAATTTAATAGTATGCTAAAATTGTTCACCTTTATTCATAGAACAGGTGGTAGATATGTTTGTGGTTAATATGATCAAAATCTAGTTTTGGTTTACTGACCACCATGTTGGTACACTACTTGCTTACAACAGTTTAAGAATGCAGGTTTTTTTGGGGAATTATAAAATTCAACTTGGTCCGGATGATGCTATGGGTTCTATTATATTATAATACAATAAGAACTGGTGAATTTTTCTTTTTGAGATTCTTGCAAGACATAATTTTTATATATTGTATATATGATTGTAAAATCAAAGTAGAAATGATGTTAAGGAAATCATCAAACAGAAATTGAGAGTGTTCAATTTTTCACTTATGTTTTGATGTCAGAATATAAGTGAAAAATTTCAAGAAATACAGCCACTTCCCACGAGCGCTTACTATTTTGAAGTTTGTATTTAAGAAGATATAGAATCATTATATAATATACTTACGTTAACCGAAGTGCATTGGTTTCAGTGGTATATTGCCATTTGTCAGAGAGAGCCTTTTCTCCACAGAGTTCTATGGGTGGACCTGCTGACTCATGCCATAGCCTAACTACAGCTGCTGGACAACCACGACCTGAAACATATAAAAATCCTTAAGTGCGATTGAAAAATTATAATTAGGATTGAATGAAAAGACTAAGTTAGATTAGTTGTTCACACGCTATCTTTGTTTCAGATATGATTGTCACGGCAAGAGAATAGTATCATTTTGTTGCTAAGATGTGACGTCATGTTTACGTGAAGGGTGATGTTGCCATCTATCGGGTTATTCAAAATGATGGACTCGATTTCATACTGCTATATTGGACCACCTTAACCGACTGTGTGGTGCGTTTTGAGGCGCCGTTTACTGTTCAAGCCATACTGCCTACAACTCGTACAGGCTCATCATGGTAATGACAAACGAAAACGTGTTGAATTTTCTTAACAAATGCTTGAAACCATGGAAGATGTCAATTTTCTCCTGCATTTAATTAACATTTGCATATGGGGTTAACTAGATCCCCATGAAACACTGCAACATGTGAGAGACTCAATGAGGGTTCATGTGTTTTGTGCCATATCGCAAAACAAAGGTTTATGGATCATTATTTTTTACGGAAAATACTGGGGTACTGGGTTAGTGGGGTAACGTATCTCGGCATGCTGGAAAACTGGCTTCTTCTGCAATTAAATGAAGATTCAGAAGACTTTATCTTTCAACATGACGGAGCTCCACCTCATTGGCACCGGGATGTTCAAGGTTTTCTGAATGAATCTCTACCTCAACGATGAATAGGTAGGCCTGGCCACGTCCCATGATTTTTTCTTATGGGGGTTCGTAAAAGAAGCATTTTATGCACCACCTCTACCAACAACTTTTGCCGACCTGCAGAACCGTATCACAGGTGCGGTGAACTCAGTAATACAAGACATGCTTCATTGGGTGTGGAACGAGTTCAGCTACCGATTATATGTTTGCCGTGCAGCCAAAGCGGGTCACATTGAACATTTATAAACTGTATTTGTAAACTTTATTATGAGTATTATCAAATGTAATTTATTTAAGTTCATCATTATGAATGACTCTGTATGAAGTTGTATACTTCAATTCTTAATGTTCTTGTGTAATTGTATGATATAGTATTCAATATTATAGGAAATTGTGGCAGTGGACTGTGGTGTTTAGCCAAGGCAAAATTGGTGTTTCCATATTTTGCTAAATATGTATACACATATTTGTTAAGGAGTTACATATGACAGGTGAGGCGATTGACATAAAAGTCTCAGTAAAATAAAAAAATGTTCATAAAAAAATTAACATATTGATTGCTGAAAAAAATGCGCTTGCATTAACGCCGTGCGCATACATTTTGTTATTTATTATTTGTAGATATAATTAACTTGCGATATATAATATAGCTTATAATATGCATTCATTTGCTGTTAGATATATCACCGTACTGTCCCGGACATGTGCGATTTCCTGTACCCTGTAGTATGTGCAACATAAAAAATAAAGAATCTTCTTCAATATTAGCAAAATTACTTTGTGGCCACATATTATATAAATAATAAGACAAAATACTTTGTTTAAACCACTATTTATAGTTTTATTTTTGTCTATGCTTGTATTTTTAATTTTAGTATACATTGTTTCCTGAAGAAGATACCATAGGTATCGAAATATGTTGAATAATTAATAAATAGTGGTTTAAACAAAGAATTTTGTCTGAATATTTAAATAAAGAATCAGTCAAAGCAACACAAAAACAGTACTATTAAGTTACGGTCATTATTACATGTTTTTTCCCATTTGTTCCTTGCCTACCTCACTAGATTAGAGTCTGTATTGAGGTGGGCAGTGTTTTTATCATGTATCATTTGTAATAGAGCAATCAATAAGGATAGATACACGGTAGTGAACATGATATACAAAAAAAAGCAGAGTAAATACATATGTAGCTAGTTACAATAACTCTATCAATAGTGATATAGTCAAATAGTGGTGATATGTATTAAAAAATATATAATATTGAACCCCAATGCAAAATGAAAGGACCTCTTGTGTATGTACTGTGTATAGATATGAGGTTTAGGGGAATAAAATTGATGTAGTGTTTAATGTGTTGATAATATAGGTTATGAGATATCAGAAGGTTATGTGTAAGTGTCTGAATAACTTCAAATAAACTTACACCAAGCGATTTACTGTTCGTTTGAATTATAACGCAAATGTATGTGTAGCCAGAGCAGGATGAATAATGAAAGACTAAGACTATTAACAGTAAATCAATGTTTTGGTGCTTGAAACACAGTTACTGTTGACACAAGTCGAGTACTCCATGTGCATTCCGTCATTCCAATAAACCTTAATATATCTGTCCTGTTATGGTCAACTAATATCTAGGAATTTCGGCAGACGTGGGACAGATTGCATTTCAACGCGGAACTGTCAACACATGTGTTTCTTTTAACAATCGAGAGTAACACCGTGTGTAAAATCCAGACCATGAAAAAGAAGCGGTGTTCTACAGCATCCAGAAGTGCAGTGATATCTCCATTCTTCATCACAAAAGTGCAAGTCAACTGGAGGTGTAGAATTGACGTCCAACCCAGGACTGAGATTATGGTAGGCCATATCCATCTGCCATTATTCCCTTCTGAATCCAATTCGGGTTGCGTCAACTAATAGTAATTTTAATCAATACAGTTCACGAGATCTATTCCCACCAGTTACGGATACAAGTATAAGTAGTAAATGTTCTACAATGTGAAGTATTTCATTAATGAACTCGTCTGGAAGGCGGCTGCGAGAGAAGTAATGTGCTAGGGTCGGCTCCCTGGACGACTGTGAGCGCATTGTATTGTTGTTTGTTTTTCAGTCGGTACTGGCGTGATTTTAAGGTAGATGAGAGCTACATTTGCACCTAGGTACTTTCAGGTTGTAGAGGTGATAGACCTCCACAAGATATTACATAATTTTATTAATTAAATTATTAGAAGAAGACAATTTCCTATAATATTCACACTTTAATGGAAATTTTTTTTAGGCATTTATTCATTTTAGGCAACTGAAAAAAATCCTTGCATCGATTTGCAGAGGTGATCTGATTCCTATCCTGACATATTAGCGGAGTACTACTGTTTACATTGATAATGTTTTCACGAGTTTTTGCAATACATGTGAGAAATGATAATAATTAATTAATTATAATTCCATTTCTTGCTATTGTTGTTTAACAAATGTATTGTAGGGGGAGCGGACCTTTTAGGCCCTTATCTAACATTCACCGAATTGGCTACATTGGATAGTTACGTCACTGGTTATAAACATCGACAGAATGCGCCTGGTATTTTGCAGATGCTTGTGTGGACACACATGGTGTGTTCTCAGCATTGGAAATAAAAACTAATTCAATAAATATTTTTTACTTTTAAAATATTTATTTGATGGCTTGAAAATGAAAGCATGTCAAAACTGCAGAGCCAGAACTTGCATTACATTGTCACTGATTTTAGTTTTCGGCATTTTCAGAAATGTATTTTTAATTAGTTTAGTAAGGTTCACGAGAATGGATAAAAATATGTATTTTTTTACAAAATACCTGAAGGATCACCCTCCACGGCGAAGAATTCGAAATTGAGCAATATCTTGTGTAGGGGCTTCACCGACACGAACCAATTGCATGTCTTAGAAGCCAAACCCCTCCCGGGACCATCGTAGTTGGAGGGGAAGTTGGGACTAGTGATTACGCCATATTCCATTCCGGACATGTTACCACCACAGTCACCAAAGATTGATTTGGCTATCTGTAAATTAAAATAGTTTTGATTAGGTGATCGTGTGCATGAAAAGTTTCTTTAGAATAATAGGGAGTTAGTTTAACTAGTGGATATAATATAATGTAGTACACTCAGTCCTCTTATTATGCGATTTTGAAGTTATGCGGTTTATATTGAATGTGATGGTGGTGAAGCTGAAGAAAATCCAGTCCCCTTCTATTATTATTATAATTAGGGAAGGACTTCAACTTTGTATTAAATTGAAATTATTTTTTTTTCATAATGTAACAATTGTGAATGAGTTAAGAATGTATGTCTGGATATTAAGTACAATCATCACAAAGTTTAATTATTGATTATATTGTTAAAGGAAAGAAATCAACACAGAATGATGAAGTTGATACTAATTCTAATTGTGAAGAACCATTGTCTTTGAAATGTCTGATGCGCATACTATTGCTTCTTACAATGAAAGTGATTTCAAATCAAATCACAAATCGTGCCGAGCAATATAATAAAACGACGATAATAATTAAAGAATATTAAAATAAAATGTTACTTTTTAATATAGATATAATATTTAATAGAATAAAGATTTACGAATGAATTTTTAGAAATATTATTTTCCTGTTTTTTTTATGAGATTATGTGTATATTTAACTCACTGCTTTAGAGTTATACGGTTTTGGAAAATTATGGAACGCATTCCTAATTTTTTAACGTAATCCAAGTCTTTTTTTATACGATATCCTGTGGAACGCATCTATCTCATATAAAGAGGATCGAGTGTATATATATTAATAATAATAAAAATAATTTTAACAAGGAAATTAAAAATTTGTAATAAAAATGAACATATAATCTAATATGTATGATATCATATATCTTATCAGATTAATATTTTTCTCTTAAAAATTTTAATCAAGCAAATAAACATACCTTTCTCAAAGCAGAAGGTGCAAATTGTGGCTTATTCAAATATATGCATTGAGAAAGGCAAACTTATGCCATTTGTAAATTTACCTTTCTCATTACCAGCCTTTAAAAATGAAGGTTGGAGATTTGTATTTCAGCAGTGGCAATCAACTAAATGGTGGATTTCACACACATACTTACCTTTCATATTCACACACTCACTTACAAATGAATATGCATGGATTTGATTGGTGCACAGATTACACCTATACAGAGTGGCCCAAAAAAAGAACATCTCGTAACATCGTAACACATGAGTTATTTCAAAACATAATATAATTAATTATAGTTCTTAATGTAATTTTCAAGGCAAAATATTTAGCTAATCAGAAATCATCAAAACACCCCATATTGCATAATCTACTGGGTTTAAATCTGGGCTGTTCGGTGGCCACATGCCTGACTCGATGAAATTAACATTCTCACGACGAAGAAAGTTGATTGTATTTCTGGCTGTATGAAATGGAGCTCCGTCCTGCTATAATGTCCAGTTATGTTGTAATGTCTAGCTATACTCCAGGCTTTGTTTTGAAACTCTTTGATCATTTTCCTAGCACCCCAACATTTTTCAATTCGCAAATTTTTCATCAGAATACGGTCTTCTGCAGTGATTTTTGTCATTCTGGGCAACAATTTGAAAAAACCAAATATAAACAATGGAAAAACTAATAATCAAAGATGGCAACCGGATATTGTTGAAATAAAATGTAGGTAAATAGGTAAATAAGTAAATAAGTAAACTATTTAAGCTATTGTTGATACAGTTAAACTAATTTTGATGTAATTATATCACATTTTACGAAATGTTTTCACTTTTTTATGCACATACACATTTAAATATGAATTAAATATATACATATAAAATCAATTTTATTGAAAAATATTGTTATTGCGCCACCAGGATTTGAACCTGGATCTTTTTCCAAACCGGGGAAGGTGCATTATCCAACTATGCTACAGCGACAATATTTTTAGTGACAAATTTTCAAATCTATATGTTACCTAATGATATTAAAACATTTAATTGTTCCATTATTTGAAAGTGCCATCTAACTTATTTTTACGGAATCTCAAATACCTTTGAGTAATCTGATAGCAGACGCCAGAATTATCAATTCATTTTTATTAAATTTTGGACACATTGATACAACTTATATATTATTAAAGATAACACATTCTTATTATGAAATTGTAATTATTCTGAATGTAGGTATTCTGACGAATTTAAATTAAATTTTTTAATTAAAATTTATTAAAAATGAATTGCTAGTATCGGGACTTGTGGAGATGCATTACGAGCCAAATATCATCTGATAGAGACCGCTGTATGTCAATACTGACATGAAAGAGGAAAAAAGAAAATTTGAGATTCAAAAATCTCATACCTTACGTTTAAACATTTTCTCAGTGAAATATTGTTTAGCAATATTTGAATATGTCCAAGAACACACAATTACTGGATTTTTACCTACAAAGGCACTGTTATTAAACAAATATCAGATATCTCATCGAGACAAAGCTATTTTTTATTATATTTAATGGAAAATATATGGAAGTATGGAGTAATTAAATTAATTAGGGTAATTACTAGTGGTACTCGAAGGGAGTCCACTAACATATATACAACTTGAGCCGTGATCACTTAAGCCAGCTGAAGACGGGTCGTAAGCCCTGTAATTGCCCCATAGTTCCATATATTTTCTATTAGATATAATAAAAAATAGCTTTGCCTCTATGAGATATCTGGTATTTGTTTAAATATTATTTATTTAAAATCTTACCTCAAAGTTGTACCGAGCTTTGAACCCACTAGCCACACCTTCTCCATCTGCGTGCAACAGCACAGCGAGTCCCAAGGCACCGCGGGGCGATACCAGGGGGCCCGGGGAAGTCAGGCCGCAGTATCGGCCCAGGGGAGACCAACCACCTCGTCCCATTCCCCATACTTCCACCCAGTCCTCAAAGCATGTTATGGAACTGTTGGAAATTCATATTATTATTAAAGTAAATTATTTAATGGATACAAATGATTCAAAATTTTTCCAGGTTGTTATTCTACCTAGTGTTTCTGTTTTGCCAATGACATCCACATTTTAATTAGCTATCAGATATCACAAAAGGGAGATATGACAAGACATCATTTAATATGTAATATTATTATAATCCCCATAAAGCCAAAACAGATTCATTGCAACTATTAATTTCAGTTGAAAATTAAATTAACTTTTAGATTTTTTAATACAGTATACTGATAAAAACAAAAAAAAATACATTGCATATCTCAAGCATATATATTATACCACCCTTGCATAGAATATGGATTTCTCTACATATTTATTACTCGTTGGTGTCTACAAAGGTATTAGATGCCTGAAACAACATTCTTAGATATTAAGTCCACCCTGTGAACCTCCTACAGATTGTTCCCAAATTTTCCAATATCATTTCAAATCCACTAATTCTAATGTTCTATTTTTAATGGTCCGGAAAAACATCTGATGAAACAAATTCTTATTAAATGTTAAAATTGAAACCGATATTAGATAGAATATAAAATATGGTCAAAGATAATGATGGTAAATCATTATTTAAACCATTATTCTGACTGTGATTTGTAATTGATATTTAACTGTTGAAACTGTCTATTCCAGTAGAGATTAGTAGTAGTATTGCTCGAAGAATTAAGAATAATCAGTTATCAATCATCGTTGCAATCAAACACAATCGCAGTCACAATAATGTTTAAAATAAGGGTTTAACCATCACAAGTCAAAGAATGAATTAAATAATGTATTGACTGTTGACTTATACAAAACAAGACAATAGACACTATGTTTTGTTTCGTTTACTGGGGTGAGATAAAAAAATAGATTTCATAAATATTCTAACTAAATAAAATGTATTATAAATATTTCTTGCCACTATTTACTTTTTTATTTGATAATACATAATATATCACTCACCCATAGGCTCCAGTAGTGCTATTGACTGAGTCGGCTTTGACTTTGAAGTGTTCAAAAACAATGGTGACCTGTTCGTTAGGCGTGGCGAGGAACAAGTATGTGCAGTTGGTGTCTGATGGGTAGTTGGATGGGTAACGAGGGGAATTGAACTCTCCTTTCTTACGTGATGAACTTCGGTAAGTAAAAGAGCATGAACCATCGGGGGCTGCCGTGCCGGGGATACGATATTCTGAAAATATTCATCAGATATAATTAACATATTGGATAGCAGAATTGATAGAAAATTGTGGGAAATGAAAGAATCCTACATTCACTCTTACATAACTGCAAAATAAACAAGAACATGACTTCCTCATGTCAATGTGAACATAGCTAAACGCATAAGAAAACTTATTATTAACTTTAAAAAAAAACATGATGTATAATTGACTCTCGACTCTGAAGGTTTGAGTACTTTGCAGTTTGCTACTCCTTAATTAACTATGCGATATTAGTCTGGGGACGAGTAGCAAAAACAGTATTAGAGTTGGCTAAAAAGGCACAGAAGTATTTAAAACAATACAAATCCGAAAACTTTAATATTTTGGACACGTAATGAGACATCTGGAGAAGTGCGAGATCTTGCACCTTATAATGCAGGGAAGGATTGCTGGAAGTCGGGGCCCTGGAAAAAGGACAACATCATGGCTGAAGAAATACTGGAGAGCTTTTCCGGGCTGCAGTAAACAAAGTGATGATAGCCAACGTCCGTTGAACGGATAGGGCATAAGAAGAAGAAGAAGAAAAGAGCACAAAAGGCACTACTTAGGGTTATAAATGATCGATCTATTATGATATCCTTCAGATCTCCCTTTTAAAGAGTACAAGGTTCTAAATGAAATATACATTTTTATGTTGAGATTTGTTCAATATTTCCATTCACACAATAATACTCACACAGCAATAAATCATGATCACAACACAAGACTGCATGTCTACACAACAATTACACACCAGTTCAGAGAGCAACAACAGCATACTATCAATGTTTCTATATGTTTTTAGCTTCGAAACTACAATTCACTTAACACTAACTGGAAATCGTTCACTTATAAAAAAATGACCTAAATATGGACTCAATCTATGATCCAATTGGGTAGAGATTAGTTGGAAGCAACACTGTCCAACATTCCTACTGAAACTCAGTATAATTCATTTTAGATTTACAATGCATTCATAATGTTTTTTAATGTGTCGTCTCTATCAATTTATTTGATTTAATAAAATGACATCTCAAAAGTATGAAAAAAAACTGGCTACTTTAATACAGACAAACATCTAGCAAGCAGCCAGGACAAGGCTGTATCTATCAGAGGTGCATACTCCTACTGCATCCCACTCAATAAATTAGTAAACTTAATATCAATGTAATCATAATAAGTATATTTATATTATTATATGTTCATCTCTGACGTGAAAAAAAGTATGTCAATAAAGGTTTATTTTATTAGTATTGATCTTAAGATATTACAACAAGCATTGGGGTTCATTTATAAAATGAAGAGCTATGCGATTTATGCATATCTGGAAGGTCCAGGGATACATATAAATTTATAAGAAAAACAAGGATAGGGATGATAAAATTAGACAATAAACCCATATAAAAAGGAACTATAAACAGATATGTAAAATCTGTAGCATAATCTAATATGTATATTTAAATATTTTAAATCCACTTTTTGTAATAAAATTTTCAGTTATTTAGTTCAGCAGTGTAGAAAACTTATCTATATAGTGAAGGGTTATCAAGAAACATCCCACACAGCAAGGAGTAGTGATGGTAAACCGTTATTCAAACTATTATTGTGACTGTGATCATGTACGATTGAAACGATGATTGGTAAATGATATTTAACTGATTAAGGTTTAGTTTCTGGTGTACCAGTGACTGCTTGAAGAATTACGAATAATCATTTAGCCATCATCATTACAATTGACACAATCACAGTCACAATAATGGTTTAGTCATCAGTAGGAAGAAGTAAAAATTAAAAGTACAATTATAATTAAAAGTACAATTTGTACATCACAAAAATTTACCTGTTTCGAAAGAGTATTTGGCCTTGAATCCCCGCCCCCAAAGATCTCCGGATGAGAAAACAAGAACGAGCCGGGGGCCATCCGAGACAGCTATAGGAGGAGCCACCTCGCCACAGAGATCCATGTCAAACTTATCGTAAGAGTCCGAAGCTTCCTGACCTTTGAGGTAAACTTTCAAATAGCCATCTGTGCACGCTGCGCCTGACCTAAAATAATTGTTAATATTTAAAATCACTGACAGATTAGGCAGAATTGTTTTAATGGGCAGTTGTCTATAAATCCATTCAGTAGTAATAGTTGGGTCTATCTTCAGGGCTTATGTCACAACACCCCTGAAGATGGACCCTGTAATGGGATACGAAACGTCGGCCAGAAAGGTCAGATATACACAGCAGATTAGCCCAGAAAACTGTACACAGATGATTCTGAATGGCCGTGAAAACCTAAGAACATTTTCAATATACATAGATACTCAAGTAGATTGATTTCAAAAATTTTTTAATGCAAGTATGACCACATAGCTTGTGCATCAGTTTTTGTATTCTTACTGGTTATTAGAATTAGTCTGTTATATCCTAAATTATCTACATATATAGATATTATAAAAAATATATTGTAAGTAAGAATTATAAACAAAATGATCTCTATTAAGCTAAGAGCTACTTCTATAACACTTATATTTCTAGCATGTAATCACATGAATGTACATTAATTAAGGAAACCCTGTAAATATTATATTTTTAAGAATTTTCATTCATAAGAAAATGCAAAATGTGTTAGTACAAAAAACTTTTGTTCACGGAAATATAGATTGCAAAGTGAATTTATCATACTCATACTCACGTTTTTGGGTCATGTTGAATATTAAAAAGAAATGTTGAAATATCAATGTAGGTGTGAAATATTAAAGTAACGTTTTAAGGACTTACTCTCCTGCTTTCTCTCCTTTAGGTATCTCAAATTTGATAAACTCCAAACGAACCCTCTCCAGGTGTTGCGAGTCTTGCATTCCATAAATAAAATATCTGGAATTTTAATTTATTTATATTATTAAAATGATTAGAATTCATTTTTAAAATGCTCACATTAAAAAATGCATATATGTATAAATTAAAGATTTTGAATAAGGAAACAAATGTACTCACCTACAAACAATTTTTGGAATATATGGAAAAGGATAATTAGGGCTAAAGACAAAACCCGTAGACTCCTTTCTACTGAGAATTTTTTGGTCACATTCTGATCCTCGTATGTGTTCTGCATCATTTTTACTTATAAAATCTGAAAAATTATAAGATAAATATAAAAACTAAAAATAACAAACTAAATACATAGAATGATTTAAACAAAAATCTTTTTCGATGACAACAATTTAATAAATTTGGGTATTCAATCTAATAGTATGTAAGTATATTGTATAGTACAGATTCTGTATGGGAGACTGAACCATTACAAAAATGTAACATATATGGCGGAATATAACATATATGACAAAATATCCATTTTATTTTTATAATTTTGTTGTGATAGCTGGTTAAGTTAGGTTAAGGTTTCTAATGTAAATTAAAAATAAAGTGAGTTTAAAATTACCAAGTTTAACAAAGCTCTCAGAGAATTCAAACATGCCCTTGAACCCTCTATTCTGTGTGTTGGCTGCCCTGGGTAGAGTGTAGAAAACTACCAGCAATCTCTCATCGCTAGAGTATAGGACAAGGTTTCTTTGCTGGCCACAATATGTCCCCACCTGCGCTGAGGAGTTATCGGGGCCATCATATACGCGGACATAGTCAAACGGGCAGCTGAAAATTGGCACACGCAGTGGTAAATAAATAAGTTAATTATTGATCAGTTCATTTTTATCAGACATGTGATAGATGCAATTTATATTGCAGATTACAGGGAGAAATATAGTGGAACAATACATTTTTCTTATTCTCAGTTGTTTTATATACTTTCAACTTCATAAAATCAATTAAGTATTTCCAGTTATGCTAACATCTTTGATACCTATATTTAAAATATGATTCTGAGGGTGCCATTTTCGGCTTTTTGCCGTATGATTGCCAGGTTATGTAAAGAAAAGCAGGTTAATTATTCTTAGGCTTATAAAATATTTAATTTGTTTTTAGGAAGTCAGACTAAATTCTAGAATTTGGAGAGCCTTCTCCTTCTCCATTCATTCCAAAACATTTATTTTCTGTCTGTTAATATTGATTGTGGTACTATCGCTTTATAAGAGATTTATATTTATGGCTGGCATGAATTATATTCTAAATAATACATGTATAATGTTTTACAATGTGTTCATGTTTTTATTTATAATTTAGTCTAGTGATTTAGTCACTAGACTAAATTTTTATTATTTAGTCTAGTGATGGTATGCCGTTATATAACTGTGATTGTGAAGATGTTTGGTATCTGAGATTAAATGACGATTGGCAATTAAAATGTAACTATTGGAGGTTTACTAGTCATTGCTTGAAGAATTACGAATAATCAGTTACCGATCATTGTTACAATTTAAAATAATCACAGTCACAATAACGGTTTAAATAACGATTTAACCATCACTAATTTAGTCACATTTATTTGGATGAAAAAAATCAGACAATAGAGAATATACTTTCAGGATTATATCCGAGGGTTTTCACTTGCTAAACAAATAACGAAGAACTTACTGTGGACCACCGTAGAACAAATCAAAGTCACGGAACTCGATGCGAACTCTCTGTCCGGGCCTTCCGAGAAACTGGTAAGCGCAGTGAAGGCCCTTGGGATAGGCTCCGGGGTAGGTGGGACTCAGCAGGACGCCCTTCCGTCTTTTGGACTCGTGGACAGTAAAGGAACACGTGGCCTGCTCCACAGCTGTGCCCACCAGGAACTCCGCTGAAAACCCAAAGTTATAATAATGAAATGATAAACAGAATATTTCTTTCTACTACCATTTAATACTTTTACCAACATTTAGGTGACAGAGCTGTTGAGAATTAAATTTGAATTCAAATCACATCATTTGGAGTTTGAAGATATGAATTAATGATTTTAATATGCAGAAAACCTGATTCATTATTAAATAATATATTACCAAGATTTACTATTTTAATCCAAAAATTTTTATGTAAAACCAATATAAGTAAAACGGTGTAAAATGTAAACTCAGCACTTAGGAATGGAGGAAAATGTTATGTATCTGCAATAAGGAAATTAGAAACTGATAGTGGGGTCTTTTCTTGGGATTACGATGAGGAGAATGGGTACAAATGGATAAAACCATGTAAACTACTGAACTAATATGTAGTTCTTAAACTTACAGTCATTGATGTAGCGATAGGTGCCCTGGAAGAGTGCGGGTGTCGTGATGGGCTTATCTGTGAAGAAGGAGAGAGCCACAGCCCTGTGAAGGGAGACGCGTCGCCTTGGAGGGATGGGCCCACAGTAACGCCCCCCGAAGGGACTGTTCACTAGCTCACCAGCCTCCCCACTCACCGCCTCGGAGTATACGTCCATATATTCGTGGACGCATCTAAAAGATAAATATTTAAAGTTAACTCGTAAATCAAAGAAATCCATGTATATGTTTGTTCTATCCAATTCAAATAGTGTATGTAAGGCAGAGGCGGAGAGGACCTAAAACTTACCCAATCATAATTTTTATAATACAATATTTATTTAATTGATATTTTTGTAACATTAGGAAAATTGATATAAATGTGTCTAAAACTCAACAATCTCAAAAAAATCTTTTACTCTTTAATAACTTTCGCAAATAGTTTGATAAATACGTCATTATCTTATCTTTTTAGAAATTCTATTAACATAGAAATACAACATATCACTTTGACGTGCCTGCAGTTTAGTAGTAACGATACTCGCTTAGTGATCTAGTAGTCGGGGATACGAACCTCGTTCCAGGAGGCCATCAAGTTAGTTCTATTTTCATAGCACATACGTTTAACTTTGTTTGAAATAGTAAGAAAATTGATGTGACACATACACCATGTATGCATGCATCTCTATTTTTAATAATAATAAAAAGAGCTTATTGTCTTGTGGCTTTAGTATTTTTATTATAAAACTTCAAATAATAATTATTTTACTCATATAATGTGTTATTAACTTACCCTGGTAGTTCTCCCACCGCCGCACCACTGGAAAAAAATATAATTACAATTAAAAACAATGATTTAATACACATTTTGGTCTAGTTGATATATAATAATTTTTTACAAATAAATTGGAATTTTTCTACTGTCGTTTAAAATGATTGCTATGCGTTTAGCACAGATTGTTTTCTAAAATACAGGAGATGTTGATTTGTGCTGGTTCAGATTGTAATCCATGCACGGATGCCAGATAAACATAAATGATTACGTTTTCCAACTAAGTAATAAGACGTAAGATCTTCTTAACATTTCTGAATTTTTACTGTATTTCTACTTCTCATAAAATTAATTTTACTAACATAGATGTTGTCTTATTTGTCTTTAAAGGCAACAGGCGGCCATTAACGAGACAAATGGGTTTTTAAACAGTTTTACATATAGGTACACAAGAGCAGGGGTGGCTATAAAAAATTCACATTTCAGCAATAGGAATTCAGGAACGTTTTTCCATTTTGATTTTCATCTTAAATTATATTTTGATTCAAACGTACCCTAGAATTTGTTATTATATATTATTTTATTTTAGTAAGCCACATTGTTTCATTGTACCGTTTCGAAGTGGTCAGAATTGAAGATGACTTGATACAAATTCCCATTGAGGAGGGCAAGATCATTTGTTGACTTTTTAATTTCATGGGAGCAAAATAAAGATTTTAATCCTAACCCTATATGTAAACAGATAGTGGTATGTCTATTGAAAGTTTATTTAGCTAGCGAAACAATCTTTCTATTCTGCTTCCTTAGTGCGATCTGCTTGTCTCCACTTTTTGCGATCGTGGGCCTTGTTAGTGCGACGTGCAGCAAAGCTCTGGTCATGTCTCGGACTTGATTTGTCCATCATATTGTAATTCGACCATACGCCTTCTGTCCTTGTAAAGGGTATTTTTTAGAGGTTTGTTTTTTGAATTGGCAACACTTTTTTCAGCGACAGCCAATTTGACAGCTAACAGCTGATTTGCACTCAGTTTGGTTTACCATTTTACTGTAAATAGACTTACGCCAGAACAACGCTTGCAAATTGTGCAAATTTATTTCGAAAATCGTGGTTCAGTTCGCAAAACTTACCGTGCGTTATGTCAATTTTATGGTCAACATAATCGTCCATCCGAGGAAATAATTTGAATACCTATGGATCGTTTTCGCACTACGCATACTCTAATTGATAATAACCATTTGCAGGTACGTCGTACAGTGCACTTTGCTTCACTATTGAGGAGGACCCAAATGAGTCGATTCGCCACAAAGAGCGCTATAGATTCATGATTACTGACTTTTTCGTTCCCAAATTGAATGGTATTAATGTGGAGAGCTATGGTTTCACAAGACGCAACATGCCACACAGGGCGCACCACAATCAATTTTTATCAAGACTTCTTCATTATATGCCGCCTTCTATCGAAGGTTGGCGACCATGTTGCAGTAAGTTGATATACTCTGCATAAGATCACCATAATTTTGGATATTGAACGACATTTTATGGTTACATAGCCAAGATAATCTCTTTCTACCTATGTCTCTGCTGCTTTCCATCTTCCCCTGCATAATAAATTGTAAAAGATTATATTTTAATCACGGAGAATGTGTTCGAATTATGCAGTTTTTCTTGATAGCTTGTTTAAATACAAATTAAATGTATTAATTAGAAAGATATACATATAAAATCAATTTTATCGAAAAATATTGTTGTTGCTATCGGGATTCGAATCTGGATTTCTTCCTATACAGGGAACGTGCATTAATCTATTATGCTATACCAACACAGCGCTTTAATGACAAATTTTCGAATTTATATGTTATACTTTTCAAATGAAAACATCTATCGTTCCATTATTTGAAAGCCATCTTAAAAATGTAATCTTAAAAATATCACAGACCGTCTGTTCTGAATAATTACAAGTTCACAATAAGAATGTGCTCTCCTTAATAAGTGAATAGTTTTCTTGAATTATTTATGCATCTCAATACATCATCTTTATTTTAATAATGTGGTCAACCCAGGCCCTACCAGTAACTAGCCATATAGGTAATGTTTTTTTTATTTTCTCCCCTAGCGCACAAATAATAGGACCTTAAATTAGAAATTAATTAAAATGATTAAAAATTAGAGAGAACATTGCTCTTGACTATACTCCTCTACTTTTTTCGGCATTCTGCAGATCTTAAGGCTGTCACCGGAGAAGTGTCTGTTGCCTTTTCAACTTGGTCCGTTTCCGTTCTTTGACGTGACCCATCACAACAAGCTTCTCCAAGCTATGTTCCTTTTTCGCAAGACGCCCAAAAAATTTAAGGATTCGTTTCAGGAAAATGGTTGAGAGTCTGTCTGTCGACTCCATAAGGAGAATCATAGAATGCCACAAGATGTAAAACACATGTATATATGTGTGCATAGGCTATGGGCCATCTTCAAGTAGCAGAAGAAGAAGAATATTATAGAATCTAGATATTGTGATGGACTTACTCTTGCGGTGTCCCCCGGAGGTTGAATTGGGTGAAGACGATCTCCACGCGCTGACCAGGCCCGGATAGAAAGGTGTAGAGGCACTGCCGGGAGTGGTTGCCCGGATTCAGCAGCTCCGGCGCGGAGAAGGTCCCGCCCTCCTCCTCGCCGCTGCTCACAAACGTCTGGTCACACTCTGGAAATAAAAAAAAAGGATTTTAAACTTCATTAATGGATTATTTTACTACAAGACATTGCTGACTGGGGGACAAGAACACAGAAAGTAGAGTTTTTTGGAATTACATATAGAATTTTTTTGAAAATTATTTTTTGGAATTACACACTAGGTTTAGAAAACATTGAGTAATTGCACTTACGATGAATGTTTATTTCAATTTAATCAGTTTTATTTTGCTAAATTTCTCATTAAATCACAGTAACTTAAATCTAAATTTGTGATAATTAATATACAAGTATAACGCAAACGTTAAGTGATTTTAAAAATAAAAAATTATTAATTATAAATGTCTATTTAATAATATATATAAACATTTTATGGCTTTAATTTATGTATCTTTTTAGTTCATAAAGAAGCATCTGGATTAAATTCAAAAATCGTTTGCGGAACTGGCTGCAAGGATCAGGAAGATTTCGTCTAGGTATGTTAATGCGTTTTTCACTTTTTACTTTGGTCCAATATTAACGGAGATAAAAAAATATGTTAAGTTTTTGAGCAGCCGCCATTTTCAAGAAAGACAGCTGATCAGGCTGGGTAACGAATTTAGCCGAGATATCTACCGGGTAATTTTCAGAATAATTTGATTGAAATCTGATGAGAATTACAACACAAAAACCATTTATACAATATATATAAGTTATACCTTCCATAGTATTATATTTTCAAAATGAAAAATCAATTAAATTTTAGAAGCGAATTCCGATCTACAAGATATAGAGATTAAATTGATATCCCAAAACTAAAATATACCGCAACTCAAAATCAATATATTTATCAAGGTATCAAATTTTTTAACAATCTCCCCATCACAATTAGAAAAATTACGGACTATCATAAATTTGTAACTGAAGTTAAAAAAATATGTACACAGATTAACTGAAACATAAATTAACTCGAATATACTCCTTCTCTATACACGAGTCTTACTCTCATAGAGAAGAAACAAATGTTAAGAAAAAAAAAAATATATATCCGCACAATATTGATATAACACGCCAGTAAAGTTAAGATTTTCTGAAATTTTGATACGCCGAGCCCAAAATGTTCGCCATCACTGCTCTAGATATTTTTTCTTACAAATATGATTATATTTTTAGAAATCTTTAAGATAATAAAAAAAAAGGAATAAGTAAACTAAATTCATCATTGTCCATTGAATCTGAATTAGTTTTCTTTTTAACATTTCAAACTTCCCAGACTTTCTTTCTTAGTATTCATTATAGGTAGTTTAATAAAAGATTATGTAGGTAGATATTTGGCAACAGGATATGATGCAAAAATTCACTGTCGACCTCAGGATAAATCTATTTTCTTCTATATCGTGCAATATATAGTTTCCTAACCAACTAATATTCATTATTCTACTCTAGCACCACTTTTCGAATGAATCCTGTATCTCTTTGTCTCTTGTGTTAGGTTCCAGTATTCGCTGTATGGTGCCAGGCTTCATATAGGTTTACAATCTCTTTTCGTAGGTCTTTACAAAGTTTTTTTTAATAGATAATTAATTCTTAAGGAGAACACATTCTTATTGTGAAGTTGTAATTATTCAGAACATAGGTCTGTGATGTTTTAAATACTAATTTATAATAGACCTATGTTCTGAATAAGACTTCACAATAAGAATGTGTTCTCCTTAATAATATAAGTTGTATCAATGTGTCCAAAATGGAATAAAAATGAATTGATAATTTTGGCGTCTGCAGTCGGTTTACACAAAGGTATTTGTGATTCCGTAAAAACAATGTAGATGGCTTTCAAATAATGGAACGACAGATGTATTAATTTGAAAAAGTGTAACATATAGGTTCGAAAATTTGCCATGAAAAATACTGGCGCTATAACACAATTGGTAGTGTTCTTCCCCGGATTGGAAATAGAGATCCAGGTTCGAAACCCGGTAGCGCAAAAATAATATTTTTCGACAAAATTGATTTTATATGTATATATTTATAATTAATACATTACATTAGTATTTAAGATAATTAATTCCACTGATACTGATTTTATAAAAAAAAATCATTCCGATTAACATGTCAATGAACGATATTCTATCTTGTAATGATAAATAATAGTCATTTCGAGTAACATTGCAACTCAATGTAACATTGGAGCATTCTGGAAATTGATGTCAATAACAAACCCGATTAGCCGCTATCTATAGTTTACAGAAAAAAATCACCCTTGATCTGTCGAACTATTTAAAATAAACATAGAAAATACAACAGCAGCGTTAGTGAATTAGAAGCATGTTTTCAATTCATCATTTAGTATATTTTTAATGCCCCAAAACGGTATATTTTGTTAAAAACTACAATTTTTAACTTTTCACTTGGCTTACAAGCAAAAATATCATTTAATTATGCTGTTCTTAGGCAAAAATCTTATTTAATTGAGACTGGACATGTCTAAAGTCACCGAAAAACATTCTGTGTATGTTTGGATTTCATTATTTAGCTATTTATCATTCAAGAACAAAATAAACGCGTATGTTTCTTAAAATTCAGAACCTTATATTAAAAATACTGTTTTTGTCTTTGTTGTCTTCTACTCGGGACAAGAAAATATGATATAAAGAACTACACTCAATAATTACTGCAAGAAGCCGTGAATAAAATTTAATTGACGACACCTATCTATATTGCTCTAACTAATAATCCTTTCGTAATCGTGGACTCGAAAATTATGAACTTAAAACCGCCCCCAAGTTCATGTTTCACGAATGAGTTAAATCAAAACTTGTTATTTATTTTGCCTGAAGAATGATTTACCTATCCTGAAATTGTTTAGGTTTTTTTATAGTCAGTAATGAAGACCTTGTGGAAATACATATATGCTCACTCAAAATCTGTATACGTCAATTCTGCATAATAAATTACGAAGGTGCAATTATTCCCAGTTAAAAGAATTTTAAGAATACTGGATGTATAGGTGTCCAGCGGAAAAATTTCAAGATTAAATTGTAATTGAGGTAAATGGGAGGGGTATTGTTCGACACGCGTGATTTGCTGATTTGCCAGTCGCAATGAGTTACTGGTCGGGAGCGCACCGCGCGTTCACGGTTGAGCAATATTTAAAATGCGATGATTTATTAGTTCGTGCGCGTCGCGCTTTTTGTACTCACTTTAATATTTGACGAGTAAGTGATGGGCCGAGCGCGCAACTTATCTGGTGTTGGGTTCAAAAGTTCAGACAAGAAGGGACAATGGTTAATCAAACTCCTCCGGGACCATTAACGTCAGCAGCAACGCCAGAACATGTGGCTCAAGTTCGACGTGAAATTATGCGCAATCCGCGTAAATCGATAAGGAAGATTTACTGGAATAAAAAAATTAACTAAAAATTAACTGGAACGTTTTGGAACAGCACGAATGCTTGGAAACATATTGTTTACTGACGAAGCACATTTTCATATCGATGGCTATTTTAATAAACAGAACATGAGATACTGGTGCCTCGATAACCCACGAACGCCATTAAAAACGTTTGCATTGTCCAAAAACGACAGTGTGGTGTGCAATTTCTGCCCGAAGGATAATTGGCCCTTATTTTTTTAACCAGCGAGAGACAGTCACTGCTGACATGTATTGCCGAATGATCGACGAGTTTTTGGTACCGCAACTGCAGCTATTTTCCGGGTTCAATAACAGAATACAATTTCAGCAAGACGGGGCCACTCCATACACAGATAGTTTCAATGGAGAAGCTGAGGGGAATTTTTACCAATAAATTAATTAGCAAGTACGGAGGCATACCCTGGGCACCTCGGTCACCGGACCTTACACCGTGCGACTTTTTTTGTGGGGATACCTTAAGTCAAGAGTTTACAGTAACAATCCTCGATCAATTCAGGCCCTACAAGAAAATATTCGCCGTGAAGTTGCTGCCATTGAACCAACGCTTTGCTTTCGCGTGTTCGCAAATTTAAGAGTCCGATTGCAAGAGTGTCTTGAGAGAAATGGACGGCATTTAGACGATATTGTTTATAAAACGTAAAATTCGCATCGTTAAACTCCAATTTTTATAAATAAAATATGAGAATAGCATTGTAGTTTTTTTAAAAACTTAATACTGAACTTGAAATTTTTCCGCTGGACACCCCTTATATGACCAGTCAAAAGAGACATTGTGACTTTATACTAATATAAAAGGAATAGATGTTGACCAAGTATGCATGAATGGGACAGCATATCTCATTGAAAATGATTTCTTGTGTATGGAGTCGGGGGAGTAATTTTTTAATAAGATTAGAAAGAGAATGTGACAAATAATTTTTATTTTGCCTTTGATGACCGATTATTTTATCAAATAATTCATAACAAACATAAAATAAACAAATTTTTCATTTGTTCGAACCGGGTGTCTTATTTTAAATCAGATGATTTAATATAGGAGAAAGGTACCATGTCATGACCTGTCGAGTCTTTTATAACAAAAAAAGACATTTCAATGTTACTCAGAAAGATTATATAATTAAAAATCAAGGAATTTGGTTACCAAAAGTATTGAAGTCCAATGTTACCCAACTATCAACATAACATCCATAAAAATCATGTTTACTGTATTTTCGTAAATTTTGTGGCCACAATTAATTGTAAGAACACCTAATAATCAAATAGTTGCAGGTGACTTACAGAAAACAAAATTATCAGATATGAATTAAATATATTAATTAGAAAGATATACATATAAAATCAATTTTATCGAAAAATATTGTTGTTGCGCACAGGGATTCGAACCTGGATCTCTTTTCTAACCGGGGAAGGTGCATTATCCAACTATGCTACAGCGACAATAATGTATAATGTATGTCGCTATAAAAAAATATCACTAAAAAACATTTCAAAATGGTCCAATGTTACACGGAATAATGTAAAGAATATTTAAAAAAATGCAGTTTGAGATATTGTGTAGAATTTGTTAAATACCTTTACGGAATATTTTTAACGTGACATTAAAATTTCACGACTGAATGGAGCGGTGCTGTGACCTTTTAGGCTATTGAGGGCTATAAAAACTGAGCCCAAAATAAAAAGTAATGGAAATAATTCCAATAAATCTTTTAAGCAATTTGGGTTACTTTTAAATAATTGGATTATAGATCGTCTCCAGTCTTCGGCTTGACAAGCTTCAAGGGCAGTTAAGTTTCCTTATCATCAATTTGTGTTTTTCCTCCCTCGGGGGGATGAAACATTTATGTAGCACGCTTGGCTGACCCCTGCGCAAGAAGTGATTTACAACCCCAGTTCGGGTAAGTGAAAGAAGATAACCATTTGTTGAAGGAAACTTTTTTCGAAAAACGTTTTTGTTCATGAAACCTCAGACATGTCAATTTATCAAATGCAAATAAGATTTTTATGTTTCTCATGTTAGACGTTGATAGGAATTTTTTGAAGTGAAAATAAATTATGATACAAGCGTCTATGATAAATGCGAAGTACTTACTCGTCAAAGTGATTAATCATTACTTTTTCAAAATTCTAAATACTACGAGCGAGTTAACACGCCAAATTTTGTGTATAATTCCAAACCAAAAGCGTGTTTGCACGCACTTTTAAATCTTGCAGATATAGACAGTGAATAAGATAAAAAAAATATTGCTTAGGTGATTTGGTCATATGAAACGTATGAATGAGGAGAGAAAAGTAAAAAAAGATATATGACAGAAGACTTGGATAGACCAGGTAAACCAGATACTGAAAGATGGTCTTGTCAGAAGCCTCAATAATTGTCGAGCTTGTATGAGAAGATGTATGAATGTGGAAGAGGCGAAAATTGTGTGTCAGGACAGAAGAGTGTGGCGCGCTATCGTTTCTGCCTACCGCCGCGGGGATACAGTGTGATGGTAAGTTAGTTAGTTCAGATATGGAATTAATTTTTCATATCATTTTAAATCATTCTTCCGTTTGTGGACGAATCAGCTTCTAATATACATTTTAAGCCTACCCCTGCCTTATATGGTGTCCACCATGTCAAATATGGTTGGCAGTTAAAAGTTTTAAAATGAAATTCCCGAAGTAAATTTATTTAAGAAAATAAAATGTTTACATTATGCTTCACTTAAGAAATATGACGTTTCATATTTTGTCTGTTATTAATTTAATTTAATAATAAAAAAAAATCTAAAGCGAGGTGGGTTCATGTTATAATATTTTTTGTTAAAAATATTCTCCTAAATACCTCTTCAAAGTTTGTCATATCGACACGAAACATGTTGAAAATTTAACATTGTAAATAAAAGCAGACTTTTGCGCTGTTTGCGAATGTCACAAAGCCGGGACAAATAATGGCAATAGAATAATTTTATGGATAAACTTAAAAGAAATACAGGCTCCAATTCTGATCGAAAACAATATTGTTTTGTGAAGTATTTTCGCAGATTTCGTAGAAAATTGAAGACGTTTCGTAGAACAGCAAACGGCATTTTCTTCAATCAGAACAGGGGAGGAAGTTATCTCGTGTTTGCAATTCGGTTTGTCGGTGAACAAAGACGAGATAGATTAATTGAATTGTTTTTAGTTTTTTGATTTTGATTTGACGTGTTAGTGTTTTTATTTTATATTATATTACAGAGGATATCAACAGTTTAATAATAAAACATAGTTTAGAATAAATAAGCGAGGTATATTAAAAATACGGTCATTAAACATCTTACAAACGCTCATCACACGTGTTTACTATAATGTGACTACCCACCGTAGCCTGTAGGCCACTATTATTTGACCAAATCGGGATTTTTCCCAAGCGAAATAAAAAAAAATTGGATTTAGGTCCGGTTGCGTCAAGTTGGCTCACCTTAACCTTAAACCAGAGATATAAACTCGTTTACTTTGCAATTAAGATTCAAATAATTTGACAGAATTGCGTTGGGTGAACAAAGTTTATAGTTGTGGAGTGTGGCAGTTACATAGGCCTTATAAAATCTCATTTTCACAGACAAATGCCCGCGCGAGTAATTTTGCTTATGGGAACACGTGTAGGACGCTTCATTTGACATTTGACGTTTGCGTCAGATCTAATGTGTTTACGTTCCTGACATTAACAAATCGCCGTTTGGAACGATGAATGTCGATATAAAGTAAGTAAATGCCTAAAAAAATCCACAGTTCAATATTTCAAAATGTTTATTCCTATGATATTAATCATAAATGACACAACGCATAATACAAATCTCTTTAGCTGTCAAAATAATAATAAAACAATAATTTTTCCAGACACTTGCCTATTTGTACTTGGCTGAAGAGTTTCTTTTTGCTGCTTAATGTAAAGGCAAAATTCAGCACATGAGTATATCATGTTGAATTAAACAAGTAATTTAGATTTTATCAACTTAATAGAACACCTGTTTCTTGCATCTGACCATTTTAAATACATCTGAGAAAATACCCATTCGGTATACCAATTAGATGTTGGTATGCTTAAAATAAATTAAGTGAGCTTGAAAATATTTTTAGTGTATTTTTAGAATTTTTCGCAATTTCATTAATATAAGGTTTCAGCGAGTTAGTTATGACATCCTGAAGAAGAAAATTGTATTTTTCGAAACCGGTAGATGTATATAAACTCAATTAAGTGGTTAATAAAACAAAGATAATAAATAAAAATATAAATTCTTTATACATTAGGTCCATATCTACTTCTCCAGTCAAATTTAATATATACACCGTTATTTCGTTCTTAATGGTTATGAAATGTAGCTGTGCAGAAATGTTTTCACGCATACATCATGTATTTTTGTCTTAACTTAAACATCTTATTTGTTGTTGAATAATTGTGAATTTAACTGTCCCGTGCGGGACAGTATATTTTTGCTTAAAAAGCGGGACGTCTGTAAAAATCGGACCTCTGGTAACACTACTATAGATACTACACTAACAATGAAAAAATAAGTATATAATATAAATGAGATGTATTGTGACATTTGAGTTTAAGCGGCAGCGCCGACAATGACCTACCATACCGACCCCGAGCGGATTCGGTGTCCGATTGGCGAGAAGACTAGACGATGGATGGCGAGTGGGGATTATTGACGAGAGAGGACTTACGCACGAACGGCCGGGCAAACCAAGATCGCAAACGTGGGTTTTCTCTCGCGGTGGATTCAGAGATTGAAAATAGGACTGATCCATCCGCGGAATTAGAAGAGACTCCGCTGCAACTAGCGGAGAGGCCGCATGTGAGCGATGGCAGACGGATGGGCTCGACGGACTCCACAGTGACGAGATGGCATCAGGGTAACTTCCTGGAGGAGGAGATCACTTCTGGTGCGGGAGTGTGGCGCGACAACACCCCATTGCAGCATGGCATTTGTTGCGACTTCACCTCTTGGCAAACTGGGTATAAATCGATGTCTGCTAAATCGATAACATTCTGTGTCCTCACTAGGAGAAGAGTTTAACTAGATGAAAGAAGATTTCAAAGACTATTATCGTACTTACAATATCGGGATTGTTATGTTTCGTGTAATTAAAGTGTAAATAATGTTATTAAGGAGAACACATTCTTATTGTGAAGTTGTAATTATTCAGAACATAGGTCTGTGATATTTTAAATACTAATTTAATGTATTCATTACAAAGATATACATATAAAATCAATTTTATCAAAAAATATTGTTGCTGCGCTACCGGAACTCGAACCTGGATCCCTTCCAATACGAGTAACGTGCATTAACCGATTATGCTATAGCACAACAGTGAGTTGACGACAAATTTTCGAATCTATATGTTACACTTTTTAAATTAATATATCTATCGTTCCATTATTTGAAAGCCATCTTCTTTATTATCGTTTTAATCAATTTTCTTGATAAATTTGCCGTGTAAATACAACTCTAATTTTTATTGTATTGTTATTATTATTATTGAATGTAAAGACCAGCCTACACGAGAAAGAATAAGAAAGAACGGAAATACAGTATTTATTCTGTAGGACCACGATGCTCAGTCATGAGCACATCAGCCTAGAGAGATAATTTTCCATGTACGGTCTACGAGACGTTAACTCCTAATTTATTTATAAAACATTTGTCTGGGTGTTTTTTTTATATTATTATTTTTTTCGGTTTTGTTATCGTAAACATCACCAAATAGTTGGTTCATGCGACAGCACCGATATAGGAAATCAAAAAAAATAGATTAACATTTAAATTACAAGATATAATACTTCCCGAGGGCTTGGGATACCTTCTGCCCACTGTTCACTGCCCACACCCGTTTCTTTACAAGAAACCTTTCAGTAATTTGATAAAATAAGGCATAACTAACTCCCTTGAGGGAGTATACGATATTATTCGGTATATTAAAGTACAAAATATGTCTCAAATACAGTATATTACGAACAAGAAAAGGCTTTAAGAGGTTACTTTGAAAAACAAACTAAAATGAACGGAAAATTATACATCAACTTTCATGAAAATGTATTTTGCTAATGGCTTACAAAATACCGCAATCCAAATTATGGTTAAGTTAAAAAATACTCTTATTATTAATCTATTTTACATTTCCACTGTATGATTACATTTGTATTTAATTATTCACTAAATTATAAATGTGCTACAATATAACATTGTTCAATCAATGCGTGCGCATGGCTGCAAAACATGGACTCTCAACGAAAGAGTGCTCTTAGAACCGCACAGTGCAGACGCGGATAGAGAAAGATTGTCAAGAACCTCATCAATAAGGAAGATGATGAGAAAAGAAAATATATTCTCAATATTTAATATGTCAATCCCGGGACGAGGATCCAGTCCCGGACCTAATGATCGCTTTGCGAGTGTCATAGTATAATATTTAGTCATTTGATGTGTATGTTCGGTGGTTTTGTATGTAACTTACGTGTGGATTTCATACAATTTTGGGGACTTGTATGAAAATGATGTATATTTATTTAATTTTTTCGTTTATGTACTATCGTACTAGTACGATATTAAGGTACAGCATTTAAGATGAGAATATAACCAAAATACATATTATTTTGTTCGTTTTTTAGTGGTACCTGGATCCGTCGGGTCAAAAAAACTCGGATTTCCCAAACCCTAGTAACCGCGTCAAAAAAAGTTAATTTTTTACTATTGCATTTTCGTTGATTATTTAAATGACTTATAAAAATATTAATAATTAATTATTGTTGACGGGTTATTTTATATGCATAAGAACAATGTGTGGTGTATATAAGAAGACGGTCCAGCGAGAAATCCGAAACTTCGAACATAGATTCCTCGCGGAGAAAATCAGTTGAACGGGAATTGATTTGATAAACTGCCACCCGGGGAGAAAAAAACTCATTTTACATCGTTTATGATGTAATGCGAGAAGCATGTTTAAATATGAAGATCAAATTCAACGGGGTGGACGGAACACGTGGAGATTTATTATTATTCCTTCCCGACTATTTTTTGTAGAGATACTTGAAAGGAAAGGTCTACGCCAATAAGCCAACAACAATACCGATACCACAGGACAATATTAGAAATAAAATTGCTGAAATAACACACGAAATGTATGAGAATATTATGAAAAATATGGTTAAAAGAGCACGCATTTATGCCGCTGCCAGAGGCCGATGTCATATTTCATACATAATTGTAATAAACCTAATTATTAAATTGTGTTTCATTTCCAAGTTATTCAAAAACCATATCGGCCTGGAACATAATATTCACCCTGTATATTTATATCAAAATATATTCATACATATATGGATGCATATAAATATGTGGTGTTGTGGTCAGAACGTTTATATCGAGATCGGGGGTTTTATTCCTGCTAGCGGCTATTAAAGCGTAATAGTAAATTTAAAGATGAAATAATTTTTAAATTTATGATATTCTTTATATGCTCATCAAGTATTAGAATCAGAAAACTTATTTTTAAATGCTTTTCGGCAACTTTATGAATATATATAAGTAATACTTAGAATATTGATTAACTGCGTTTACATTTTCATTCATTCTTTTTAAATATACAATGGAAAATGCCTTTATATTGATATTTTACAATCTTGTATTATTATAACTCTTTTTTCGCACACCTTAATTAATTAATAAAATAGATCTTACCTTAGTACACTATCGCTAATAAATATTTAATATGTAAACAAAAAAAATACTGCGTTTTAAGATATACGTACACGAGTATGATGACGTCACAAATATACCAACTATCATTACTAAAAATTTAATTTTATAGCCAGGTGCCTAGCTACTTATGTACAATCTTCTTAGTAAATAAAGTTTTCTGTCAATTCCCCTTCGCAATGAATTAATAAATAATTAATCTCGTGTCTAAGCAACTTTTGTGATCAATTATTGAAAGTCAAACTTTGCTCCATGGTAAATACTGGCAGTAAGCCTTAATGTATGTAATACTCTCAGTAAGCCTTAATGTATGTAATACTGGCAGTAAGCCTTAATGTATGAAATACTGGCAGTAAGCCTTAATGTATGTAATACTGGCAGTAAGCTTTAATGTATGTAATATTTTTTCTATTAGGTTATATACTTGAACGATTTTAAAGAATATCTTTGTATAATGATTGTTTTCTACTATTAGTTACATACCATTATTACATTTAAAATAATAGTTTATAACAATTGAATAAATATTAACTAAATGATTAAAATTGATTTATTTTGTATTCCACACTGAATTATTTTTCCTCTCTTTTACTTCTTTCTATAAATGTATTTTTAATTTTTTTATTGTTTAAAAATTATTTTTTCTATTTAAGTGTTTTGGAAGGTAACGAAATACTGGCATTTTACTAGTTCGCTTAAATTTTTAACTTGGTGATGACGTACTTGATTTTGTCACCATATGCAATGAATTAATTTAGAATGTGTGTGAAAATATGTTTCACAATAATCAGCTTTGAAGTAACAAATTGTGGTGTGAACGGATGGATTGAAAAATATATTTAATTTTTATAATATTGTATTTTGACTTTACTTTGTTTAATGTCGTAAAGATCATGCATGCATGTATATTCTAACAAGTATTGAAGCATAAGCTTGAAAGCCTCCCTTCCTACTCGGCCATGCGGTAAGCAAAACTTTAAATTTAATCCCAAAGGTGGCGCGTTTTACCGCGAAAAATAATGACTTCGGATAAAACTACGAATCTACTGTATAAAGCGTAGGGTGGTTTATTATAATATTCCGCTCCATGCAAAATAAATAATATTTTTCTCAACTACTTATTTCGGAAAGGGTTTTATTTTGGCTTTCATAAAATATGATTGATCTCACAGAAATGCTTAATTAATCGTGGCTCGTTGAATAAAATCTTAATCTTACGACATGTGAAATAAGCATGCAATAACAATATAAATAATATCCCGGTAGCAACTAAATATTTTTTCGGTATATCTTTCTAATTGGTTAACTTAATTTGTATTAATATAACAATCATTAATGTGGCATATTAGTCCATGTATATCTAATAGACTTAGGAATATACATGATATTTTATACGAAATTAATTGATATACTTGCGTATATAATAAAATTCTGAACAAATATGTCTAAAATATATAGAGATATAAGAAAAATACTAGAAATTGTGACTTATTTCTCCAACGCCTTTATTGCAGTGTTCAACACTTAAATTATGTATCCTAGAGAGTTTTTCTTCATCGAATCTTATTTTTCATCTCACGCAAACTTTATCCTATTTATCAATTCTTCTATTGTAGTGACTACTCTTTTATACTTTTAAAATTAGCAATATTATCTTTGTGTCACAAATTAAATAATTCGGAATCGTTGGAGATAAATAAAGCGTGTAAAACTAATCAACAAATTATAAACAACCAACTAAATTAACTACGAGTCCCATTCTAAAATTTTTTCTAAAAATTATTCGAGTAAATTTGTATTAAGTAATGATTTGAGTTAGGTACTAAATTTTTTTTTTTTTTTTTAAATAGATTCTGGCAAAGAAACAATAATATATGTTTTAGTTAGTTATGACATCCTGAAGAAGAAAATGGTATTTTTCGAAACCGGTAGATGTATTTAAACTCAATTTAGTGGTTAATAAAACAAAGATAATAAATAAAAATATGATTACTCTTTCATAGAATTCGCTTCTTCGGTGTCCCCAAATTAAAATATTATCTTAAGTTACGTTAAATCTCGTGTATAATACACAAACTTTGGCATTTATTGTTACAAGCGCAGGCGGAGTTCTAAAACATGTACACAAAAAAATAAATCATGTAAAACAATTTTAAATTGACATGTTATAATGTATTCCAAAATTTATGTTTGTATATTGCGTAGCTAAAGCTCTGATTACAGAACAAAATAGTTTCAGAAATCAGCTTTGCCAGCCTGCGCTGAAACTATTTCATCCTTTGACAGTTCTTGTGGCACGCATTGGTGGTGAGCTAAACCGTTATCTTAACCGCGATTGTGACTGTGATTGGGAGATTTGTGTCCGATTATAATGATGATCAGTGACTTATTATTTGTAATTCGTTGAGTAATCGACGGTACACTAGAAACTAAACCTCCAACAATTAAATCTTATTTATCAGTCGTTACGATTGAATTCCAATTACGCAATCACAGTCACAATAACGATTTAGCTCATCCCTAGCACGTATACACGCATGATACTTGTCTCGGAAATCGTCTCGAAAGCGCGTAAAGGACAGTACAGAGTTGAGCGCGGATCGTGCTGTGATTCATTGTCACTAAATTTGTTCATTGTTTAAATCACATTCACTTACAGTGAGTGAGTATCTTAGAAAATATAGTTTTTGTGATGCTTATCTGAAAATACACATTTTAATTTTATTTCTTCATGCTTTGCTATGTTTTGATTTGAATTTTATTCACGTGATTAATTAAGTATGCTTAAATTAAGTGTGTTTTTTATAATTGGTTTAATATAATAATGGAATAGTATAATTGAATGCTATTTAGGTGCCGTAAAATGGTGATTACAGTCGCAGTTTTAAATCACTGCTATCATCCAATCATACTCACAATATCAATCATACTCAGAGGTGTAGTGGGGGCCAGGGCGGGACAGGACGGCGCACTGAAACTTCTTTTCGAGCCAGGGCGCCACCCTGTCACTTTTTTGATACGGTATTTACTTTTCAAGTACATTAAAAAAATATTTTGGTACAAAACATTCCGCATAGAATTTTGTATATTACGAACGAATATTACGAGACTGTAAATAAATATATAGGACCCGAACATTTTCAAAACGTGAAAGTTATTACGAGGAAAATTATAGTTTATTTATTTATTAAGGATTGGATTATCTAGGCGCCCGGTAGTATCCAATTCTTTCAACCATTGACACATGCACTGGAGACAGATGAAATATGTGAACTCAACTTAAATAAACAGTTGTCCTTATATTTACACACTATAGCTCGATAGTTGTTTTGTCATATGTATGGTTTTAGCGTTTACAAAAGCTAATTTATTGCTGGTTGAAGTCATTTCTTTTTAACCTTAGACAAATTCAATTTCAAATTTACGCGGATATACATAGAAGAAAAATAATAGAGAAGGGAAGGGGGGTTAATATGAAATACCGCCCTGGTACTTTTTTATTTAGCACTACACCACTGATCATATTCAATACCAATCATACTCACACAAGAGTAACAATTTATCTCTTCATTAGAACGCACCTTACAATGTTTATACATATTAATAAAATATACCATTCTCAATTCTTTGAAAAGGGCTGAAAAAAGGTTTAATTAAGACACCGTCTTTCTAAAAATGGACTGCGAACAAATAAATGGATCTGGGCAATCTAATTATTATGATACTACGGCAAGTTTGGATCACCCGCATGCTGGGCGCCGAGTGCAGGGACTATTAGAGGCAAGAGAGTGTCACGTACTTGGTGGTTTGGTGGGTGCGGGGGTGGGGACGGGGGGGGCGGCCGCTACACCCCTCTCCCCCGCGGCCGCCGGCTCTCCCAGGGACCCTGCACACCATACCGGACACTTTATTATTAGGTATACATCTAATCACTACATGCAAATTATCTACTAATGGATCTCGGCGCAAGGAATAATGTCGCATAACGACAGACTCTAATTAAATTATTATTGTACTAGTCTGTAGCTCGTCCTAGGATGCTTGTTTAAACTTTAGAATAATATATGTAGGTCATTTATAAAGTAAGAATAGTTTGCGTGTATTAACCATGTCTATCATTATCCCGCCGATTGCAAGGCGCGATCGTTGATTCGATTTTTAAACTTGAAACAAGACGGAAGAACTGCAGGTGTTGGGGGGGAGCTACCGGACCATTATTCACACAGCCCGGACCTGGAGCTATTGAACTTTCATCTTTACCCGAAATTAAATGAATTTTGACCGATGATTAAACTGTTAATAACTGGTTCAAGATACAGGCGGTAGTCTTCTCAAAGGTGGGGATGGTCAAGCTTGTCTCCCGGCCACAAAAATGCTCGGAATTCAACGCGGATTATATTATATTGAAAAGTAGTTTAAGACGAATTTTCATTACAACATTTTTGAGTTATAATCAATTGTTAGGAATTTACGATAAAACGATTCTTAGTTCAAAAAATAGCTCTGCTATACGTGATTTGTTATAATGAATATAATTATTCTTCTTACACATATATCACACTACACCCGCATATAGAACACGTTTTTATGATTAGCCCTCCGATTTTATTTTATTTTTTCATTTATTAAATAAAGCTGTTGGCTAAGGCGCTGTTTTCGGACAGTGAATGGCGTTTTTACTAACACCTGCAACTGTTGCATTGCGATGCAGCACGGCTTGGATTAGTGTAGAGGAAAAAAATGCCAACCTGGCGGCGAATGAGTAAAACCGATATGGGAGATTTTGCTCATAACACGGTCATGGGTAAGCGGAGGATCGCCATTCGCTGATTCACTTCAAGTATGATATTTTCAAATATTATCTGAATTTTATTTTTAATTCAGATGATGTTCTTTTGTTTTGTGGAAGAATTTCTTTCTCGTTGGTGTGTACAAAGGTACTAAATACCCGTAACAACATTCGTATATATTACACCTCCATCCGCTTTATTTTTTACCCGGGAAGTTTCCGAAAAATTTCTCAAAGCGCATTTAGATGTGTAAATAGGTATTTGATTAAAATGTACATTTATGAAAAACATATAGGTACGGAAAAAACGCACATTTCGAATTTAAAAAATTCGCGACTAAATCATGACATTCAACATAAATAGTTTTTTTTTTTTAATAAAATTATTACATATTCACTTAATTCTCATTTCAAATGTATATACTATAATAAATCGTTTAAAAATATACTAGCTCTGCTGGCTGATTACAATGATTTTTTTCTCAAAACTTCACATAGTAGGGATTAAATAAAAATAATTTTTGACATTTTCAAATTTAATTACTGCAATTTATTTTAGGCCAGCATAAAAACAATGCATATCTTCTCATGTATAAAAACAAAATGACCTCTAGAGAAAGAACAGAAATATTTTCTGTACATATCATTAAATTTCTCCATTATACATATTTTTACTTTCGGCATACGACGAACTTTATTAATTATTTTAATTAATTTAAATTTTGTTTTGTAAAAAATAAATACACTATGGTCTTGATTTGCGTTGTTTTGATTTTCACTGCATCAAAAATGTGAAATTGAAAATCTGATTTGCATTTGTCCTTACATATTTAATAGTAAATGGAGTATTCTCTCGCCTCACACGTGCGACTGTATCTCCGGAACTACATAATATGTGATAAACAACTTATTTGCATTTGACCATATTGCCGATCTGTTTGGGTAGCAGTTGAAACATTAAAATATAATATATGCACGATTGTTAATATTCCTTCAGCGATGAGAATTCGAGTGCTGAATTTAGTAGTGAATTTAGCAAAGTAAAAATCTTCAATTCTTTAGTGTTGTCTATTATATATAATTTAGGGATTTGGTGGTTCGTGTTTGTGTAATGAATTGTGATCGATGTGTATGATCTGAGTTGTCGGTCACTCGGATTGTTTGTAGGTTATGCGATTCGGATCAGAAGGTTTTGTGTATGGTGAGACCGAAGGCCCCAGTTCTCTTCAATGTCTCATACGTGTGGGTGCATGTCGCAGTGTATAATAATGTGCGTGTGAGTATTTATACTGTGTCTGCTGCAAAGGTATTTAAATAAAACAGAACTTACGAAAGTTGGCATTTATTGCGGAACGATTTACAATGGCAGGTACTACGACTATAAAGTTAAAGACTAGAGTGGCTCGCTTGAGGTGTCGAACGGTCTGCGGAGAAGTGATTGGCTAGCTCCTAGGACTCTTCCGTTGCGATGTATTGAAATCTGCTATTGGTCGGAACGTTTCGGCACTATATGGCTGTCGGGTGATTCATCGCGCGGCCATGTCTGTGAGGCGCGAGTAGAACCACCACAAATGCAACGTAATTTTACATATGTAACATACATTTCCACTTACAGACAGAGAACTTACATGATGTGTGCCTGTAATATTAACTCTATAAGTTTGTCTCGTCATAATATTCACACGTTTTATAATGGTGACGCAAAAATACTTATTACTTGCGTTAATATTCGATGGATATTTTTTCTTTATTAATTTTTCTTACAAATAAAAGACTTGTGAGTGCTGATGGTATTTTATGTGCGCGCTGTCGTTGAGCGCATTGCGCGTGCGCAGCTTAGAGGGAACGTTAATGACATAATGGTGGTATTTATTTAGCGGTGAAACTAGCGAGACGTTAATATAAAATTTGTTATTATTCGGGCTTCTTTAATAATTCTAAGACATCTTTACGTGATGTGTGATCATATTCCATTATTTTGCTATTTGAAAGTTTAAATATTGTTAATATAATGCTTAATTTAAAAAAATATACATAATTAAATTTATAATTTTTGATTAAACCTTCCCAAACTGTGCTGTAACACAGGTCAACCGCTCTAATTAAATCTTTAATACTTCGGTAAATACACTTCAAATTTCAGTTAATTTGAAACTTAAAAATGACTAGTGAATAATTAATTATGTAAGGCGAATTTTACAAAAATAATTATTTTTAATTCATTCCATTGGAAAATAAATATTTTGACAAAAATACCATATGTGGCAACACAGAAAGAAATCACACATTAATTTCACAGTGAAAACAATAACAAACATACGAATATAATGGTGTCTCTTTCTCACTAATTAAATGAAGATAGGAAAAAAGAAAGGTTATATTATACAATGCAATCTCCTATACAGAACTTGATGAATGCTCCGAATTATAATATTACATATTTTTTATATTTAATGCTCAATACTTAAAGTAAATTTATGGCATTAACCATTTTTTAAAAGCCATTTTTTCACATTTAAAGGCAAATATAACTCTAATTTCTTACGGTAACACGAGTTGACAGCATGGCTGCGTACGAGTATTTTATATCACGGTACGGTAAAGGTTAAATAATTGATTAGAATTTTTCTGAACGGTTTTGTTGTGTTATGAATTTTTTAAGTGTTCACGACGATTGTGGAACGTTCTTCGTAAATTTCTACGGGAACTAAAAAAAAAATAAGATCCGATACGCGTTGTTTCGATGTGCGTCGTACTTTTTCGGAACTTAACTCCGTCGCAAATCGAGACTAGTGTAATTAGAAATTTATTAATTAATTTAAAATGTGCCTAAAAAATCACAAGTAATACCTTGTAACATTTCTTAATGACTTTAAATTTACGTCGATGACGTCACCAGAGATGATTCGTATTTTAACCAAAATATATATAATCAAATTTAAATCTTCCCTCATAGTCAATTATTTACGGTATCATAACATTAAGCATTTCGTCAAATGTGAAATAGCGTTGAAACCAATTGTGACGTAGCAATAGAAATATTGACATGTGCTTTTCGAAATATTCAAATAAAAACATTATACGAACGTAAAATCTACATCTCCAGTCATTTTTTCAGTATTTGGATAATAATCTCAGGAATTTTCAGGAAAGGCAGTCGACATTTTATTTTTCAGTAAATTTGATAAATAACCCGGATCAAGGCACTTTAAATCTTGAAATTCTATCTTTTTATGTAATGACATCACGCAATTGTTTGGTAATTTTCTAACTTTTAAAGTACGTAAGCGAACGAAAATATAATTGGAAAAATATTATTGTTTCAGACTTAACAAAAGTTATAATATATCTGGCATTATCGGAATATACGCTGACGGTGTCCGCAGAAAGGATTTCGAAGATAACTTTAGAAGCAAATCTAAAATTGATGTTCGAGTAAATCTAAATGAAGCAAATTGAAGTAACTTGCAATAGGAAACTCAACAGTGATTGGAACGAAATTGAGGTTGTCTTGGGAGCCGACCGAGGTCAACAGTGATAGTGTTTCAACCTCGACTCGAAACGAGAGGAGTCAAGAAAATGAATGAACGATGATCGTATCTTGGAGACTGTATTTGCATTCGGTGCATAAGTTTGAAAGTGCGACTTGAAATTTCATAATTAATCGTCAACGTGATAAGAATGTTTGCATTTAAGTTGGTTGATGCAAAACAAATTGGCCGATAAAAAAAAAACAATAAAATTGAAATTAAAAATTTCGTTCCGTTATAGAATCGGGTATGTATAGAGAAAACACATTTTTTTTTGCGTTTTGTCACCATGTATCATACAATATAGTATTTTTTATCATTTTGTTTAAATAAAAGTATATTTTATTGGAGGTTTCATTTTTTTGAGTTATTTTTGATTAGTTCGATGAAAGAAAAAAATTGCAGTGAATCATGAGGAGTTCAAGGTTCACTAGAACTCGAGAAATAGTTATGTATACGATAATGCGTCACGCGCTCCAGTAAGTATCGTCCGAGATAATCACATGACACAAAAATAACCTAATAGCTTGTGTCGTATTTTCATTTATATGTACTTACGAGTTATAGTCATGTGAGAATTTTGTATAAGTGTAGGAAAATAAATTAATCTTAACATTTGGCTTACTATCTATCATTATTATTAATTTCATTAATCAATGCTGAATTATTAAAATATTTTACTTCACATCTGTAGAACTAAAGATGGGATCTTTTGTCATATTCCAGTACGTATACGGATAATTAATTTTAACAATGGACAGAATTAACTTTTTTTAAACTTTATTTTATAGGTATATTTGTACGCCATAATAATTGATTATACGTTTTATTTATTTTTTCATATTAAATGCTAATGAAACATATAAATTTGAAAATTTGTTGTTAATTTACTATGTTGACATGGCGTAATAATCAGCGCACTTCCCCGGATAGAAAGGGTTCCTTGTTCGAATCCCAGCGACAACAAAATATTTTTGTTGTCTATCCAGTTGAAACATTGGCATGTCAGCACAGATGCTGTTACAATAGTCTACACGTGACACCACAAATGCATTTATAAGTAGACGGTTGAAGGTTGAGAGGCGATGGGAATGGCGACAATTAATTGGTGGCAAATAACTACTATATATTGTCTTGACCCCCTTCCTGAATCCCGGGCAAGGGTCGCCTGTGTTAAATTTTCTATTTATTTAACTAACAAACTTACTATCACGCCGGAACAAATAAAAAATGTAAAGTAATACTTGAGAATCCGAAATCAGGTTTTCTTCTTCGGGAAAGTCTAATATTAGAACGATCTAAAGGTCACATAAAATTATATCTCAAAAAACCTATAATTTGTATGTTACAAGTCATTTGTATAATCGAATTCTTGAATATTTGTACTGAATTTATTTAATATGTTTGATTTAAAAAATATTATTTATTTAAAAATTCTATATTAGAGTTAACTTAATCCTACGTATTGTTGCAAGCTCCATTGGATTGGCATTTCTAAAATGATTTCATTAGTGACTCATGACTATCTGCTTTGATGCAAACTGTAGGTACACATTTCCATCGAGTTTCCATTTATGAAATTGATTCGAAGCAAGTCGATATTATCTGTAGTAGATCCGACAACGTCAAAAGCCTCCATTATTGTGTGGCTACAAATCTCAGAACTCGGGAATCTGTGTTTGATTGAGAGTAAGAAATGCGGTGTTATTGGAGGAACTCCGCACGATTTCAATCAAAACAGCGCTGCGTGGGCGAAGGTTTTTACCCCCTTTTAAGGCTCTGCAAATAATATCACGGTAAATATAATAGAAAACATGGAAGGAAAATATTTCTGGTAGATTTATGTTTATATATTTAAATTTTTTTTTTTTGTGTTTTGGAGTAATCACATTTATTTATTTCTCTTACGACAAAAAAAATGTGACAAATGTGTAAATATATTCATATATTTTTTAACAATTTTTAAAATTTAGCAATATAATTGTGATGTCCATGTAGAATTTACTAGACCAAAGCCAATACAGAGTAAAATGAAATAAAATAAAACTTTTCTATATTTTATAAATGTTTAATAATAAAATATAGGATGTACCAATAAGAGCGCCAGATTTGGTTTTTAAATTCAACAACTCAATGGTTTCACGCGCAATGTGACAGGTTGCACTGTCCAGCTATAACCACATGTCTTCAAGGTTCAAATCAATCAATTTTGGCCGAACGCTACGTTCTGTAACGTAAACCAATCACTGTAATCACATTTTCAGCCTCATTTTCAAACGCACGGTTGACTTATTGTCCAGAATCGAACTGATTTCCTCAAATTTGATAATAAATCTTCGAATCGATGACTCATTTAGATTGAAGTTTACGAACTGTTTCAGGAAATCTTTCTCAATTTTTGTAATGGGTTTTAACTTCTTTCGTGCACCGTTCTATATTTACTAATTACAAAATTGACACAATATGCCACATATTAAATGTTTAGAATGGTCAACATTAAAATTTAAATCCTACGCTCTTATTAGGACACCTATATATAGAGGAAAAAATCCATGAAAAGTCTAACTACATACTTGTGAAGAAGAAGATGCCTTAGAATCTCCAAATAAGCGAGTATGATCGGTGTATTCTTCGACGTGCGGACCACAGACATGGCCTCTCTCACAGCATAACGTATCAAAACTGTCTGCCACACAAAGACTCAAGGAATGAGAAATGTTGGGTATCTCTCTGAGAGAGACATAAAGTAAAGGATGACGATAGTATCCAGAGGATCGTCAGGCTGGAGTGGGACGATGCTGATCATGTAGTGAGGCTCACGTACGAGAGATGAACCTGGAGCTTCCTGCAGTGATCTCGGCTACTGTCCATGCATTACATGACAGCAGAAAAAGAGAAATGTATCGGGCTGACTACCTGAAGAGAAATTGTAGTTTTTCATGGATGAAAACTGCACAATACAGGTACGGAGGCAAAGGTTAAGGGAGATGGATGCTAAATGGCTGACGATAAAGAAAAAACAAGAGTTTGTGCTCCCTCAGATTGATTCAAGAGAAATTTTGTTTAAATTCTACTCCAGGATTAATGTGGATTACTAGTCATGTGTGTTTTAGCCTTATGTATTGTATAACACTATAGATTACATATGACTGAACACTTCATAATATTGTAATTCAATTTTAAACGCCTGATTTTTGTTACATTTGACTTCCTGGTAAAAATCCACATCTGCCTTATTTGGTCAATGTACTTACTCCCGTATTGGTATTCGTTCAATCTAAACTTAAGCTCATTCAAAGAAAAATAATTTCTGGTGCCACAGGTAGGTGTGTAAATGTTGCTTTATCATAAATATGTACATACTTTTGAAATATCTTGTATATTATACTTTTTCTTATAATATATTACTATTACATTCCGATGTACTTAAGTCACATCAACAATTAGTATTCTGAAATTTTTTATGGTGTGTTTAAATGCAGTGACATAAAAACGCCTCCGTGGTAATATACAATATGTATTCGGGGCGTAGGCGAAGAAATTACACGAAAATACACCCAATTTAAATGCAAAAATAATTGCAGACGAACTTGAACATGTATAATTCAGTGCATTGTTTTCAGTTGCAGTAAACTGAGTGTTTCCGGGATAGCGAGGAGTGTAGATGTGGTTGTCGGATTCAGACATGTAGCTGTTCCCGCGGCGCCGAATGACATTTGTCAAATCATCTCGTGATGCAGATCTGTTAATTGGAGTCTGGAATATTTCCACAGGAGAGAAATTATGGAAATTGCAACGGGGAAATCAGAGATAACACGTTTAAGCTTTCCCTCGAACCATACACGTCATTATATAAATGTAAATCATTATGGGTGACCGGAGAAATAAGTGTTAAAAGGTTTTAATACATTTGTTATTTTATTGTATTATCTTTACGTCATTATTCCATTACTGTTTTTGGACCAAATAAAGATATTAAAATAATGACTGTAATTAAACTACATATCACTTATCTGTAGTAATCAGGCGGTCACTACATTGAAATAAGCTGTACGAAACTATATATTTTCGGAAATATAACGAAATTAAATATTTATCTGATAGAATATTATTATACATCAATTATTATAGTGTAACTCCCTCTCCAAGCACAAGAGCTAGTCTCTTTATTGAAGAGGTAAGCGAAAAAAAAGCATGTAATTTTAATAATGTAAAATACTTAATTCATATAAAAAAAATAAAAAAAGTCAAATAAAACATTAAAATCTAAATAATGTGATGATAATACAAATCGACTAGAAAGATATGCAGAAAAAATCTATTTATAGAAAAAAAAAATTACCGTGATATACAAATATTTTAGTTGAATTATGCTCCGAAATAACAATAATAATGTGTTATTAATTTTAAAAATATGATATTTATTATAGGAATATTACACGATATATATTTTATTTCGATTTATTTCACGCCGCTGGTAGTAATATGGCAAAACATGATATGTCTATTTTATGACAAATTGATTTTTTTATACCTCCAGACTTATCTAAGTAAAATCCACGAGATGGCAAAATAAGGTATGTCTCACAGATAAGTATAAATATAATAAGCTGTGTCAATACATGATGTCCATTACTTGAATTTCTTAAGATATAATATATCATGTGACTTATATTGAGTGGAAAAATTGTTACAGATATACCTTAATGAAAAGAATAACTCTCTGTATATAAGTAGGTGTTTTATACGTAAAATAAAGCTTGTAAGTAAATAAAGTTTAAAATGGCCTTCCTGTAAAATTATTCAATATCAATCAATATGTAAATATTTTTTGTTCAGTGTGGAAGATTTCAAACATATTGTGTATTCTCTAAGCTGAAAGAATTGGACATCGAAAACACGCAATTATAATCTTTATTTTTCAAGAAACCCACACTCACTCACTCACTACTAGTCTGAGACAATTCGTGTAGAATTTTCTCAAGTTCAACAAATACGATCAGCGCTTAGAACGGATTCAATTGATTTTAAGCAGAATATCCATCCACCAGAAGTCGAACACGTGACTTTGGATTGATTAGTCGACACTTCGCGGGATTTGCCAATTGTGCTGCAATATCTAAATAAATCAACGTTAGCGTATCAAAACATATTCTTGACGGACGTTTGTTTAATGTTTAGTTATATTGTTTACCAAGAACTGAGCTGTTTGCCATCTGCAATGGTGGCATACCGGGATTGATTGTCGAATTATAAAATCGATCATTGAATTAGATCGCGTGGTCCGACGACAGCCGTTTATTACGTTTATTGTATCACTATGTCGTTTTAATGAAAACAATGCTTCTGTCTCGCGCAAATATTCCTCGATTGTTCTGCGGGTTACTTATTGTATGTGAAATTATTCACCATTCTATGGTTCGTGGCGACAACTATACATTATTTAGAATGAAAACTGAGATAAAAAAAGCAGTGGTAGTGTAATACTTAATAACCAAATTAATTTGTCCATTAGTACCGTATTAGGTATGTTTCATTTTAAATCAATTAAATATCCGTCAATATGGTACTTTCCCCTCCCTTCATGTGTTGTCTATTGTCTTAGTTTCTCTCTCTCTTTTCCATAAATGTATATGTATTCTGTCTCTCTCTTTCGCGTGTAATTTTATATTCTGTCTCCCTCTTTATGTGTATATATATATATATATATACATATATATAAGTGCACTCTTTTTGTATTTATTGTTAGTTTTTAATCCGCTCTGACGAAGCTTGAGCTAAATGAAACCGGTTAGCGTTGAATAAAATTAGTGGTTGTGTTTTATTTAAAACTGATTTAATACGTAACAGAAAAGAAGAATAGTGTAAGAAAACAATTTTATATAATGAGTTATTCAAATGCAACCGTCTCTAAGAGCTGCATGCTTTAATAATTGCTATGCTCTTATTTTTATTGATGACACATCTGGACTTTCGGCAATACTTCCAGCTATAGCAGAAATGTTTTCAGTTGATCTGGTTGGGCGAGCAATGTTTCCCCTTTTCACATTGGCAACACCGCCGGAACGTTCAAATTTTTTGATTAAATCAACAACAGCTGAACGAGAAGGCACTTCATATCGACCAAAAGCACTTCGAACTTGATAAATTGTTTTCGCGAAATTTTCACCATTTTTGTATTGAATTTGTTCACCATTTTTGTTCACGGTGTAGTTTTTATTTGACAGATGTCATAAATGACGTTTCAAACCCTGGAAAGTAATTTCAATGTTCTTTTGTGTAGGTACCTCGCATTTGGGTCAAATTTAAAAGAAAACTGATACGTTACATTCATGTGAAGTGTCAAAATTCCTTAAAATGTACTAATTTGTATTACATTCTGAAATTTTTCTTGTCACTAATTTAAAAATTTGAATTAGATAACAGTAATATATCTGATACGAATATTGTGTAGATACAATATATACGTATATATATATATATATGTATATGTATTATTATATACTTAGAAAGAATTGAATTGTGTATACAACTTTGTCGTATTTTTTATTTATTACGAAACAGTCTTAACGGTTTTGGCGGCTGCCGCAGAAGGGGTTTTAAACACCAGCAGATATATCAAATTTCATTTAGATGTGTCGGGCAATGTTTCGAGTGACGTAAAAATATGGTTTGAATGAAGAAAAAAAGAGGTGTGTCAAGATAAAAATATGTCGTAAAATCTTTATCAAACCCCAATGGAAATACGTATGGCAACTTCCAACTTTTTTATAAGCCTCGTCTGGCTTAAATATGGATTCCGTAATATGTAAATGTGATTTTTTTTCCGAAAAAATATTCTCAAGCAAAGTAACATTTATCATCGATTGGTCGGAGATGGCCCTGAAGGGACAGCCAGATCTGTGTAAATGTCGACTCGTGACAATGAGAAACCTTCATCAAAATCTGAAATAGATACTTCTCGATATAAATCCGACAAAAGTTTTTTTTTTCCCGCCATCCAGACAGTTGACCAATTTTTTTTATTCTAGAACTATCAGATACTTGATAGTCTACGATGTTCTGACGTCGTCAAACCGCAGAGCAGATAAGATAGAAAATGTATAAATTTTTTCTCTTTCTCTTTCTTCTTTATATTTCTGTTATAAGGACTTCTACCTTTTATATTTTTTTAGATATGGGCTAAAAATCGTCACTATTTATTTTTTGCTTTCTATATTTTGATTTAGTTATATTTTTTACTTTATTAATTTTATATAATTTTTCCTTTCGACTTTAGTACGTTATCCCATTTATTATACATACATAATTTCTTATGCTGTCAATATGGCTTCGTTTTCTTACAATAAGTGTAAAAATAGTTAAAACGTTTACATTACATTATTTTAAACTAAATCAGGCAAATCTATTAGAATAATTATTAATTCTTGAACTAGTTCCAGTAATGAGTTTTCTTATATTTTTATTGATAGTTATTCATATTTTATCATTCAGTAATTACTTTGCCATAGTGACGAGCTAAATCGTTATTTTAACCGTTATTGTGAAATTTGTGTTCGATTGTAACTGTTTATTCGTAATTCTGCGAGCAATCGCTGATATACTGGATACTAAACCTTTAACAGTTAAATATCTGTTACCAATCATCGTTATAAAATAAACACCAAACGCACAATCACAGTCACAATAACGCTCATCACTACTTAGCCACTATTCTGCTGTCGGAATTCAACCCTCCATTGTCGGAGGTACTTGAAAATTATAATGTTACCCCATGCATTTTGCTCTTGAGGTTCACGCTTGTTACAACTGCCAATTCAGTGTTTTTATAGCGCAGTATAAATACCACTAACATACGTCTGTAATACTTCATGTGTCATGCATCATCTGATTTTATTCTAAAAATGAATTCCAATCAGAGTGATCATAATTACTACGCAAGACGAAAAAAGTTTTTCCGCTTTGCGCAATCTCGGCAATCGCGGAGACCGAGTTGGGGACTCATCCTGCAGTTTATTCACATCAATTTAAAGAAATTTTATTGTAAACATTAGAAAAACATTGTTCCTTGCCCATATATTATTGAACATAAAAACCGTATTGAAGTGGTGGTGGTAAGTAGTTAATATTATTTTCAAAAACTGTATTCTTTGGATTTTAGCTTCGACTTTACTTTCATGAAATAATTACGTAGATTTGGCTGCGTGTGTTCATTTATGTATAACATTTTTGGAATTTTTCTGATTGTGAGAAAATGTGCGTTAGTTAAACCCAAGTTTTCAATGAAAATTAAATCTATGCTTCCATATTAAATTTATTGCCTTAATCAACCCTGTATCACGATTCTGATAATGAGTTAATTAAAATATGTACATAGATAGGAATTTGTTTAAAGCGTTGATATTATGCAAATAAATCTCATTAACCTACATGTATGGCTTTCGCATACAATATATCTACATAGGTATACCTTTTGTCTCGCCGGTCTTGTGTATATTCATGTAACATTTAATATCCGGAAATACGGAAACTGTATTATACCGAGATGGGTACCTTGGAAACGGAGAATCCGGTTACCACCGAACAAAGCTTGGTGAGAATACACTATCTTACGTAATAATATATAAATTTGTTAGAATTTAGTGGATAATCTGATTCAAATAATTGTTAAAAATTTTATGGTGTTGCGTAGTTTGGATCGCAATTCATTTGTAATAGGGATACTAAGTGTTCCGTGGACTGCAAGAGCTACTGGCTATTATCCAATTGTTTGAATGTACCACCCGCAGATGAGAGTAGTAGAAGTGTGCAAGGAAAATTTCCTTCTCGTTGCTAGACTGACTAGATTAAGAAACCTGAAGGATTGTGATAAATGAAAGAGGATCATTAATTATTAAAAGAATTTAAAGATATTTGAGATTCCGTAAAAATAAAGTAGATGACTTTCAAATAATGGAACGATAGATGTATTCATTTGAAAACTGTAACATATAGGTTCGAAAATTTGTCATTAAAAGTACTGTCGCTGTAGCATAGTTGAATAATGCACCTTCTCCAGTTTGGAAAGAGATCCAGGTTCGAATACCGGTAGCGCAACAACAATATTTTTCGATAAAATTGATTTTATATGTATATCTTTCTAATAAATACATTTAATTTGTATTTAATAATAATACTGTTTATGGTACAATGTATACAACTATTCACGGAGACAAACGGTAGAGAAAAGAGGCCGCGCTCGGTAACATTACGCTTACATCACAGTAAGTTTATATCTATTTGATTTTTTTAAATAAATGTTTTTACGTTTGTTTAAGATGTACACGCAAGTTCGCTAAGCAAGCTTAGTAAAGTCGTGTTGAATATATCTATTTCGGAAGTGAAATCATTTGCCGATCGATACGTGCGAGGAATAGTGGGCTTGTTATAATAATATTATGTTAATAAAAGAAAAGGATATTAAAAAAAAAACACGGTACAAAGATGACTTATGGTCGCGTCATCATAATTATTTTACGTCCTCTCAACCTAAGCATACATATCTTCAATTGTGTACACGCACCATTGTGTTGATCACAGAAAGATGACCATCATAATGGTTCGAGTACACAGATGGGACTTGAGTTGTGTTGAGCGCACAGCGAGCTACAAATTATTTCCTACTGTATTTTTAGCACGCAGAGCAGAATGACCATTTATCAAAGAGCTCGAAATCGTTTCAACCCTGTTCGGCGATTCCGTAAATCATGTTTTCTCGGAACATTTCGCAAAATTGTCATCTTAGGATCCGCCGTAAATAAGGTTGTAGGTTCTAACGCAATATTAGGGGTTTAATATAAATTCGCGAACAGTCACACGCTGAATTCCTAGGGGTGCCGACATGCCGACATAGATGGAGGCTTTGAGTTGGGTTATCGCAGTAGAGAGATCTATTGCAACAATGCCGGGAATCTGAGGTGAGTATTTTTAATTAAAATGTTCACTCAAGGTAAATTCCTGAAAGGTTGTAAACAGTCGTGTGGTGTTAAATAAAAATGTGTCAGGGTGGTAGTTGATTTTAACCCACTACCTCCTTTTTTTATAATATGAGTAGTTATATTTACACGATATTTGATATGCAAAATTCTATGCGGAATATTTTCCATCAACACATTTTTAAATGTAAGTAAGCTCCATGTCAAAAGAAATGCCCGCCCTGGCCCCAACTTCACCACTGGTTGTAACGTAATTAATGTTTAAAACCCGTCTTGGGATGCGCACGAAAGGTGTACAAATTATTTATATACGTAATTACCTACCTACAGTACAATTTTACCATTTTCAATTTGTGTAGGTAAATTACCTTATATAGGTAATTGAAGACGTGCAAATAATTTGTATAGATACCTATTACTTACCTACAGTCTGATACAATCATACGTCATACAATCAAACAAGTTATGCATAACTATAATCTTTGCAAAATAAATATAAATTAGTATGTAGATCTACGTGAAAATAATTCAGTTCTCATGTTGACGTTTTAACTAAACCGTATAACTAGCGGAAGAATTTAAAATTGACAAATAAAGGTGTGCATGTGTTTTTTCGCAAAATCTGTCCCAGACGTATATGAAATAAACGCAAGTTGCACCGTGCGGTGTCTGAATACACGTCTTTGCTTTTACAGACGTGTTGCAAAATGCCACAAGCGTGTATTTGAAGCGAATTTGACTGCATGCATTCCAATACACTTTAAAAGTGGTATTATTTAATATTATAAAATATTTTAGCTTCTTTAGTTAATAACATGAAAAAATTACCTAGTGTAATCGTAATAATACACACTCTCACAGGTATACTGAGACAAAAACATGCTTTTGAATGAATGAATGAATGAATGAATGATGAATACAACTTTTAATGATAATATCCATCGATATTAGTATCGCATGTCCATTCCTAGTGCACGCCGCTGCCTACAGTACAATATTATAGTTTTACAATTTTGAATTTTCTGACAATAGAAATTGGTTTGGTTGATTTCTATTTGAAAAATGTACCGTCAAAACAAAAAGGTCGTATGTCTACCTAATTTGTGTAGTTATAAGATAATTAATAAAACTATTTATAAATTAGCAATTTTGTCTGCGAGAATGCAAAAAAATATTATTTTTACACATCATCTTGACATTGGATGATTTATATACCGCTATTTTTTTTAAATTTCACCTAAAGAGCGCTTAAAAGAACTCAAGAGAACTCGCCCTTTATGGTGCAGTTTTAAATGCACTTACTTACATCTTGAAATATTTTTTCTTTGCACTTTTAACTTTTGTATAGAATTTCTTACTTTTACTCTTCAAAGTGAGGTTGCTCTCACGGTCTGGGTGTGCACTTTTAACTATGGCAGAAATTTTTCCCCAGTGAGCAAAAAAAAAAACAAATTTAAATAAATAATTTAAAAAGATACAGAAAAATGTATTTATTGAAAGAATATGGTCATCATTGGGACTGGAACATTTTATAGTCGGTAGAGAGCTTAGCTGTGATGACATATGCAAAAATTGCTAAATTTCATCTACATACGTTTGCTAATTGAGACATCTATTTTTTCGCGTTGAAATAGATCATCTTTTTTACCAACAAGTTTCTCTAAAATCTTTGAGTTTCTCAAAAAGAACGCTAGGTGGCGCCAGCACTTCCAGCCCGTTTAATTAATATCTTGTATTGTATTTTTTGATTGTGATTTATGTAAATTAATTTTAATTTTCATAGAACTATATTTTGAAAAATATTAAATTCATATTTGCATCGTGTACTATTTTTTTTTTTAGTCGACGACCTCATATTACGTGTTTGACTGCGTAAACTGTTTATCTCCAATGCTATATAGTACTGAGCGTTGTTCAGAGCAATATGTAATTGCAATATTGTCAATTCGTTCTGCGCCGTTCGACATTCTTAGTGATGACAAGCTTCACGAGAATCTTTTTTTGGCAATATCCTCAAAGAATGCAATTTTCTTTTCAGCATATTGCGTTGGTTTTATTCGGTGGATTATTTTAAGGCGGCATGAATGATAATAATTATAATAAAACTAGGCAATAATAAAGACAGGAAAAAATCATATTTTCAAATTTACACGGAATATATACCTTTAGGTATCAAATTAAATTATTATTGAACCTAAATATATGTTGGTTGGCTACGCAAAGCTCGGTCAACTTATTTGAAAAAAATATACGTCCAGAGAGCGATATTTTTTCATATCCAGTCGAGCGATAAAGTGCCAGACGATTATAGAATTACGTTATTCGAAATATGCGTATTGCGTTATTAAAAGCGTGACGGACGTTTAATGTTGATACGTACACGGAAAAAAGCTCATTAACCGAAACGTTTAAAGAGTTTTACATCTTAAAATAGCGCGTACAAATTTTTGAATTTACGGAAACTGAAGCTATTTTTATCACGTCATATATATATATATTTATTTATTGTAATTTAATTTATTATTTCATATCAAATGTTGTTAAGTACATTTAGTATTTTAATATCTGCCTCACTGGGCGACTCCACCGTGCTAAGGTAAACATTTTACATTTTTAATAAAAAACCACACATAATTAGTTTATAAACTATAAATTTACAATAAAAAAGTGTAGGTAACAAAATATGATGCAATATTTTATCATGAGAAATAATAAATTAAAGTTTAAATAACACAGTAAAATTTAATTTAACACACACACGCATGCACAGGCTGCTCACTCATTGGTGTTGGGTCTGAAGTCTTGACTCTGTATGTGATCACATTAAAGGGATGACCATGTTATGATCATACGTTCGGTCTGATTTTTTTAGGTATTATTTTATTGCGCCATTGAATGTCGTTGTTGCTCAATGTTTTTTTTATGTATTTAGGGAGAGAATTATACAATTATATTGCTTTTTTGCTCGTATGTGATGCACATCTGAGATTATAGTATTTTTGGCAAACTCCAGATGTGTTTATTGATGAATATGTAGTATATAATGATTTTAGCGTAGATCTGGATAATGTCAAGTATCCCCAGGCTGTTGAAAAGTATATTCGAGCTTGTTCTCATTGGTAATTTATTGCAGAGAGGATAGAGCGCCCCATTCATCTTCTCATGCAAGCTCGATTGTTGAGGCATCTAACCGGACCTCTTGCGTGGGTAAGACTCCACCTACTCCGTTAGTCTGACCATGTACGTGTGACTCAATCCATTTTGTGTCTCGTCCACTGTCCCTCTTTTGGGAGTGTTTTTGACAAATGGATCCCCGAGTGTCTGCTTTGAACTACTGCACCGTAATTTTCCATTTGTATGTAAAACTATGTTCTATGGATTTATGTTATATGAATTTTTATGAATAAAGATAGCACTTAAGGGATGCTGGAGAGTCTATATTTTAAATCTTAATAACCACATTGAATTTCTTCTCGTTTACGTTTTGTAATTGTAATTGTAACCGGTCCCGATAAAGGGTGGGTCCCCCCTCCTCCAGTTGTTCTTTTTTTTTTTTTCAAAAAAGGACCTCTTCCAGTATCCGATTTACTTAGTCTTGCCAAGTTTTCCGCGAACGTTTTCTATTTCTGGTACCATCAACACGTGGTCATACGTTTTCTTACTAATCTCTCCTCATTCATTGATTCTACATGACCAAACCACCTAAGTGATCCTTTTTTAATCTTATTTACTATGTTAAGATCAGATTTACATTACTTTTGCCACATATACGTCTGATTCCATTTCCACTGCATTCAGTCTACTTTCTTTCCTCTTCTGTCAGTTTCAGGCATCACTTCCATACATCAGTGTTAATAAATCATGAATGGGCAAAAATGAACGAATGTAAGATGGTGAAGATAATATAAAACTATGAAAGAAGATGAGAACTTTTAACGCTGGACTACTCCACCGAAATGCTGAAATATGACTTCCGGGCAACCCTTACCAAGTTCCGGTCCCCACTCGGGAAGGCCTTGTGAGGGGATGCAAATATAGACTACTTCTCCCATTCAAGGGTTTTTATATAATGAGGCTCATAATCTGAAAAGTTTGCATTTCAAAAGGTGATATGAATAAAAAAATTATGATTTTTTCTAATATTCTTGGGAATAATTCACTAAAATTGAAAATTGATTCACCGAAATGTAGGTATATTGAAAAGTTCATAAATTGAAAAAAAAGTACGCCTAATACAAATGTTAAGTAATTTCGGTGAATTTTCCTTGTTAATTTGAATTTGAAGATACTGTTTCCATTTTACTTAGGTGTAGAAATAAAAACATGAAACTAAACTAAAATAACTAAGATAATGAATTAATAATATTCCATCATGTTGGATCAAAACAAAACAAAAAATATATCAGGCAATTTCCGTACGAGATACGTGCGAGTAGTACCAACATAACTCAATATCGAAAGTAATAATATAATACATTATATGTTGTGCCTTGAAGTCTTTCATATTTAAATTCAGTATTTTGGTTTTGCTTTTAAATAAATTATCTCAATGAAATTACCATAAAAAAGGTGGTTCATTGAATATCTATTACTTTTTATAATGTAGCACGATGTTTGATTTCACGATTACGTACGGTTTGACATTACCATAATAATAAATTGTGATTGAAGTTGATGTCAGAAGCCTAAAAACCGTATGTAAGAAGGTGTGTACGTAGGAAGAAGCGAAATATGTGCGATAGGATAGAAATGTAAAGTATTTTATTTAAAGATTTAACAGAATAAAGTTTTATAACATTAAATCGTGTAGTGTAAAATATAAACTGATAATAAAAATCATTAAATAATATATACACAATGCTAAGGTGATATACAGGATGTAACAGACCTAGTCTATAATACTCTATAGGTGGATACCTGACTAAATTACGAGTCGAAAATGTTCAAGGGATATGTGTTTAATTTTAACCGTATCAGAAATATAATTATTTAAAAAAAATCGGAATTATGCGATTATTTAGATTAATTGATATATTTTATTGATTCCAAATTACATATTGAATACAAAAAATTAAAAGTCATCGAATTTCGAGTAGCTAGACTATTTTTTGTTAGATGATTTAGGGCCTGAAGCAATGATATAGATTAATAATTGAACAATTTCGCACTTATTTATTTTGAAGTACGTAGACTTCACGACGCTGACACGATTTTGTAAAAACTTCAAACAATAATATTTTCTGTAACAGTGCAGAATTTTCACATATTCATTGAACATTTTCGACTCGTAATATAGTCAGGTATCCATCCATGAAATATTGTGGACTAGGTCTGTTACACCTGTATATTTAACTACGAAGTAACATTAAATGAAATTATTGACAAATAATAAATGCATTCATATGTACACATACATGTAATAAAAGAAAATGCAATGAAAAGTAAATGTGAAAGGGAAGAATCGTGGAGTAGGACTAGGTAGGGAAGGGAGTAAAGGATGAGGAGGCTGGAGTTCGGCACTCGAATCGGATTCCAGCTGAGGCGCCCGAACGGAACCGAACACGAGGTATATCATAATAAGTATATCGAAGTATACCACGAAGTATGCCATAGTAAGGTACCATAGTAAGTAGCACATTGGATATGCATAATGAACATGGATTTATACATATTATTTATCAAAGAACTCAATACTGTTTTTAATCGAATTTGTGAGATCTTTGATTAATCAAAGACAATCAAAACTTTTTTATTCTATTATTTTCATCTGTGTCCTTTTACTATTAGATTACTGGGGTATCGCAGTCGAATTCATTTAACAAGTGATCGATGAGACATTATTTACTCGATCGTAATTTTTATTTTTTTATTTAAAGATTCATGATATTCATATTTTGGTATTAATTACCCATATTATCTGAAATCCTTCAAAAATCCTTCAATTAATCAAAATCAGCAAACAATTAAAAAACTGATAAATGAGAAACTTCTTTGTCCACATAAAGCCTTCAATGTAAAGGGATGCGAGGTTCCTCTCGAAAAGATTCACGTGGAAGGGAGAGACTGACACACCTAGGGAAGGGAGGTAAGTAGCTACCTTCTGGGGAGGTGTTTGCTCTACCTCTACCTTTTGTAGATGTGTTGTGTTACAGTGCCGTGGTTCTTGACCTGGATTTTAAGGATCGGTCTCCATCGAATATCTACGGATACATCGAAAGGTTTACCAGTTAATGTTGAACATGTGATTTGTCTATGGTTATACGGGACTTTACGGGGATAAACCAGTACCAACATTAGATAAATAAATATTCAAATGTAAAGTGACGGTTATCTAAATTAAATTAAAAAGGGGTATAAATATTATTTTATAGTGTCAAAGATCTGTAGAAATACTTGATCAAAAATTTTTATTTAATTTAATCGTACTCCAACGCCCGACTGAGATACAAACTGACCCGATTGCTAGAATTGTGACGTCACACCCAATGAACGAAACATCGAGAGTCATGTCATCTATTTATGAATTCATGGCACCCGTTTCGTACAGGAAACAAGAATATAGACAAGGGTGGTTCGCCGATCTCAGCTTCTCTCAACCGGCGATGATGATGATGATTATGAGGTGGAAAGAAATGAAACACAAAAGATGTTCAATATAGGCACACTACGGCGGCAAAATCGAGAATGGCTTCCGCCAGCCGAATACTCCGATTTTATTCAAATTCATAACAATACATATAGTTATATTTGCAAGTACCTACACGGCGACAGGCCGCCGCAGTACGTTTTATTAAGACGTCATTGGGTTTTTTGTTCGTTGTTCGTCTCACGGGTTTTTTGGCGCCACGCCGATGATTACACCTTTGAGTTATTGACACGTGTCTTATCGTATCAATTAATTGGCGCCTCCTCGGCGAGTAATTCTGTGCGATACAGCGCCCTTATTATACACGGATAAAACTGAGGTTTGTAGGTAAAAGTGGACACGGGGTCAATTGTGTCGTTCCACTCTGCGTACAAAATACGACACACAATGAATCATAGTTCGAATATGAATTAAATATATTAATTAGAAAGATATACATATAAAATCAATTTTATCGAAAAATATTGTTGTTGCGCCACCGGGATTCGAACCTGGATCTTTTTCCTAACCGGAGAAGGTGCATTATCCAATTATGCTACAGCGACAATATTTTTAGCGACAATTTTCGAACCTATATGTTACCTTTTTGATATTAATACATTTAATCGTTCCATTATTTGGAAGAGCCATCTACCTTATTTTTATAGAATCTCAAATACCTTTGAGTAAACTGATAGCAGACGCCAGAATTATCAATTCATTTTTATTAAATTTTGGACACATTGATACAACTTTATTATTAGGAGAACACATTCTTATTGTGAAGTTGTAATTATCACAGACCTATCTTCTGAATAATTACAACTTCACAATAAGAATGCGTTCTAATAATCACAGACCTATGTTCTGAATAATTACAATGTAATTATCACAGACCTATGTTCTGAATAATTACAACTTCACAATAAGAATGTGTTCTAATAATCATAGTTCGCTTCGTGCTCAACTCTATACTGTCTCCAAGATAATGCACTATTAGAAAATCTGGCTAAAGAATACTAAATCAAGTCTTGGAGATCAGACTAGTAGAAGAAGATAATGCGATGTAATCAAATAATCTTCACGACAAAACCCTGACCCACAAAAAGAAGTGAATATTAATAGTGGTGTGATTCTCCCGGTAGATTTATATATTTCTACTTCGTCCTCACCCTTGTGCGGAACCCTTACAGCATTACTAAGCACTAATCGCTAATGGTTAGTCCAAAAGAGGCATGTATCATCATATAAATTGACGCGATATTCAAATTCAAGGTTCGGGAAAATACCGCGATGTTTACCTCATTTTTTGCTGGTACTTAGATGAAGTATAAGATACATAAATAAATATATTTTTATATTATTTAACTTTGTTTTTTGTTCACATATAAACAATTGTCTGTTTTACATATAAATAATGTTGGTGTTAAATTGAATAATTTAGAATCATTAGAAATAAATCAAGCGTGTAAAATTAAGCAGAATATTATAAATAACCAACTCAATTTAATCACAAGTACTAATTATAAAAAAATTCTAATAATGTTGTATCATTAAATCAACTATCACATAGGTTGGGTACTAGATTTATTTTTAAATATTTTTTTTTTTAAATAGACATTTTTAAAAACATTAGAATAACGTGAACTCATATATGGTTTTGGTTTTTTGACATTTGACACGCTGACGAAAGAAATGGTGTTTTCAGAAACCAGTTGGCGATTAATTAATTAAGTGGTTAAAAAAATAAAGTTACATAATATAAAAATATAACAGGATTACAGATAACCCGTTAAAAATGACGGGGAATTAACAGTTTTACTAACATAAAATTATTGAAAAATCGATATAAATACAATAGCGTTAATTTAAAAGTATTGTGACAGATTCGAAGTATGTTTTTGTTTAATATTATTTATTGAAATATACTTTTGTTGCTATGCGACACGGCCGAGATGCGCAGATTCGTGGAGCAACGTAATGCTATTTATTATTCATATAGGTAGTATAACAGCACCCGACTGTCAATATTGCATGGACAGGATTCTTACTAAACCACGAGGTAAAAAACAACATAAATTTGTCAATTAACCTTTACCATACCGTGATATAAAATATTCGAACGCAGCCATGCTGTCAACTCGTGTTACCGTAAATAACTGTTAGAAAAAATGTTTTTATTAACATAAATGGCTTTAATGGCATGAACTTACTCTTAATATTGAGCATTCAATTTTGAAAAAATGATTAATGACATAATTTAAAGCATTCATTAAGTCCTATGCTATGTGTTCTTCCTTCTTATCTCTCTTCATTTAATTAGTAAGAAAAAGACAATTGTATTTGTATGTTTGTTGTTCTTTTCACTGTGAAAATAGTGTGTGATCTCTGTCTGTCATATCACAAATTATATTTTTACCAACGTATTAATTTTACAACAGTTTTAATGGAAAAAATAATTGTTTCTGTACGATTCCTTTTTCGTAATTGGTTTTTCACTAGTCGTTCCTAAGCGGTAATATTTTCTTTAAGATTACCTAAAATATTAATTTTTTGTTGCATGTATTTATCGAAATATTACAGGTTTAATTATGATGGTAGACCTGTGTTACAGCATGGTTTGGGAAGGGTTAAATCAGAGTGTAGGAGTTGTCCGATGTCGGGGAGTAACTTTCGAAGAATTTCTCGTCACCTTTTATTGGGCGATACAATTAAATGCTGTCACTGAAGGATCGATATGTTCTACCAGGAATGGCTTATGCGGAGGATATCGCCTCCCGCCCCATCACCCGGCACCATGACCAATCACGGCGCGTTGTGTCAACATGGCCGCCCAACTAATTACGGCAAAATAGTTGATTGCTTTCGCCATGCAAACAGGATATTGGGATGCCTACGGGCGATCTGGCCTAATATAGAACTGTTTAGAAAATGTATAGTTTGGTTGTTTGGTGTACATATCACTGCGTCTTTCTATTGACTATTCAGCGATCCATTTGATCTCTTGAACTTTAAGGCAAGTGTTGAATTGTCCAACGTAGACACAATCCAAGAAAGGCGGCAAAATGCTGAACAAAAAAAATTGAAAATAATCTTCTTTGTCGTGATTCACGATTGATTGATGTGACGCATCCCGACGGTGGATACGCAGACGTGAATCAATATCGTCTCCGAATATGAAATAATCAAATGAGCAGCCGGTGGTGAAGGTTGATGTCGTTTGAGGAGTTGTGCATAACGCTGAGAAATTAAGACGGCATCTTTGACTCTTTGGGGCGATAAAAGGGGAAGTAATTAGAACTAGCGCATCTTTATGAAAATTATCTACATTTTTCGTTGTACAATTTATTTACACAGACTTTACAGAAGCCAAGCTCTGCGTGGATGATTTGATGGGCAGACACACGAGTGATGCTCAAAGAAGACGCCACCTCACCGGTGGTAACTCGCTTATTCGCCAGAACCATCTCTCGAGCTTGTTGAATCTTGTCGTCCGTGGTGGAGGTTGACGGGCGTCCTGCTCCCTCTTCGTGCGTCACACTCGTCCGGCCACTTTTAAACTTCTCGATCAATAAAAAAAAACCATTGTGCTAAAGCGCCGTCCCCGTATTGTGATAAAAGTCTACGATGCATTTCAGCCCCTTTTACACCCTTCGATCAGAGAAATCGGATTACTGCTCGTTATTTCTCTTTAGCAGGAACGACGAGCATTAATCCGATTTCTATAGCAGGAAGGCAAATAACGCGATCGGGATCAAATTTCGCACACGTGACCGCAGTCGTACCAACTGACGTGTCGTGACGCATGCGCAGAAGGCAGTATGACAACCTTGAAGGTCGTATTTTTGAATTTTGTTACGAAAAAACATTTCACGTACTTAAAACTTTTTTTCGCTGTGCTATGATTAGATTTATATTTAATTGTTATTTGTTCATTCTTTACTATATCATAATTAAATTTATTATATACATATATATATATATATATATATAATATTACACTGTATAATTCCAGGGACTAAATCGATGCATACTTCCACGCGTACTTTCATAATTTGCTCACACATGGCTGCGAAATTTGGGCCCTTTACAAAAAGGGGGTCAGACACTAAGAATAACGTAAAAAAGCATGAAAAGATGTGTGATGGGCATCACACGAAGAGACAAGTAAAGAAATGTGTGGATAAGGGTAATTAACATAATTGAATACGTCAAGAAAATGAAATGGCAATGGGTAGGCCACATAATCGGACGGACAATCGTCGAATGAATGCAGTCATCCAGTGGTACTCTAGGGGAATCAAAACACCGATAACCCACCCTAAAACCCGCTGAACTACCGATATCATCAAATTTTGCAAAATCTGCGGTAACGAATAACAACGGATAGAGAAAAACGAAAGATACTTGGGGAGGCATTCATCCAACAGTGGATAGAAAACGACTGATAATGATGATGTCTAGTGGTTACAATATTCGCCAAGTGATCTAGTGTTCGGGGGTTCGAGTCTCATTCTAGGAGGCCATCAAGTTAGTTCATAGCACAAGCGTTTAGCTTAGTTTGAAAATAGTAAGAATATTGATGTGACACGTATTCCGTGGCGCACAATTCTGTATGCCGTATTTGCGTATCAATGGTGAAGACTCTTAGACACCCGTCTTGTAGATTAAGCGGCAAAGGTCGGTGTGTTTCAGTTCGTCATTTTGCTTTGCATACAAAAAAACAACAGACAACTCTAAATTATCTTTACACGAGTCTCGAAACAAGTCTCAACCGGGCCGTTACAATGATGGAGATAACAGATAGAAGAAGGTATAAAGTTTAGGCATCTTATCGAAACGTAAAAATCAAAGTTTAGTAAAACTCATATGTAAGTTGATCGCTTTTTGGTCTAATCGAAATTTGTTTCCAAAGTGTAAGATAATTTAACTGATTTACTTCGTTCCTTATTTAGCATATATATTACGAGGGTACCAGCCTTGTAAATTGACTCCTGGTGGGAAAGATTTTTTAAACATTCTTTAAAAAAATGTATAGTTACATATTATGTTAATAAATTGTGAGGTCACTCAGGTGTGCATTTATATGGTTTAACAATTTATAAAACGGTAAAGAATTAACAGATTACGTGTGAATGTGAAGCTAATTTTAGCACAGCGATCAAGGTTAAAAAAGGGTCACTAATGTGATTTGCTCGCGTAGAACGGTAAAAGGAGATATAAAAAGAAAATGGTAGTCTGTATAATCTAGGTAATTTTCGTTATAGTATACGTCCATCCTGATAAAGATATAGTCCTATTGAAACCAGTCGATGCCAAAGTAATCAACGAGGTTAATACAACAAGTTAGTTATTTGTTTAAATTATACATGTCAATGTATTGTATTTGATGCTGTACTGAGGCCATGGTATAACTGATTAATATATTTAAGCCGTTCTGTGTGTAATCTAATTCTTATTTATTTGTTAACGTTATTTAATTAAGTGGTTAATAAAACAAAGTTAACAAATAAAAATAATGAATTTTAACCACAAAGTTAATTTTGCTAATTTCAAAAGCATTCTTATTTATTTATTACACACATTCACACACGCACACACTCACACAAACACACACACACATACACACATAAGGGTGTAGATATAAATAAATAAATTTAATTGATTTATAATTATGTCCAAACATAAAGTTAAAGCTTTAACATTAAAATGTATAATGAACGGTTGAAGTTCATAATAAAGTACATAACTTTTTTCCAATTATATTGGAAAAAAGTGGTTATTTAGATATAAGAGAATTATGAAAACAGTAAAAAAAATGGAAATATATACAGAAAAGCATTTATGTTATAAATTACATTGTTCGATTTATTTTTAACATTGATTCTATGAACGAATGAATGAACAAATAATTTAACATCGATTTATCTATTGTATGTATCATAACAATGTATATTAATAATTGTTTTACCAAAATACACACACACACACACACGGGACGTTGTAAAATCTGCAGTTTTATTGCAAAAGCACTGGTGAATAATGCCATTGTGAGATACAAAATTAATATCAATAAAAAATAAGTTAACTGAGGTTTTACAGCTGAATACATCATTGTTCTTTAATTTCCCCAAGGTGCCGTGCCGTGTCACCGGCCATGGAAGTTGTAAAGCTGTGTGCGGGAGTCTGTCCATTAAACTTTATCGTTACACTTTTTAGTTTAGTTTGATGCACCCATTCACGGGTAAAAATATCCTAAATGATTTTATATTTCGCTAAAAATATACTCGGTCCCGCAATGTTTATTGTCGTGAAAGCTTCGAGCTGTCGTTCCGAGTTATCCACCATCACCGATTATACGCTGGAATCGCTATTAGTAAATTTTGTAACATTGTCCAGTGTTATATGATCTAAAAATAATCCCTTGTGTTCAGTTGATGTTTTATCAAAATAATAAGATAAAACACTTTGTTTAAATCATCACGTTTCGAAATAATGTATACTAAAATTAAAAATGCAAACTTATATAAAAATAAAACTAATTGGGAACAAATGTGAAAACAAATTTAAAAGGTGACTATTTGCAAAAATGATTTGGTTGTTTATAATAATATATTTAATTTGCTATTAAATTTTTTTCTTATTTATAAAATTTCAAATTTATTTAAACCCCTAGTATTTGTGTGTACAATTTATAAACACTTGTCAATGTCAAAATAATGGTTTGTTTCCAAAAAATGGTTGGAAAATTCAGAATAGTTGTTGCTATTTAGACATCTCAAGTGCTCCTTAATTCTAATATAATAATTTCTGCAAGTTTTACTTATATAAAAATGATTGCAATCATTGCAAATTCATTTGTAGACTCCCGATTATTTTTAAAATATCATCCTTATTCTTATTTAGAAGTGATATTTTATATATTTATATAAAAATGATGTTATAATAACGTTTATCAAGATTCAATTATGATGGTATAATAGTACTAAAATGATATATGTGCATAAATAAATCTCTTCTAATGTTGGTTACAACACGAAGAGAGAGGAAAGGAAACGTGCGGATAAGATAACAAATAAAAATATTTGATATAATTGAATACGCAGATAAAATGAAATGGCAATGGACTGGTTACATCTCGCGGAGGGCGGACAATTATTTGATGAATGTAGTCATCTAGTGGTACTCGAGGGAAATCAAAATGCCACCCCAAAATGAAATGCGTAGCAGGGAATAATAATGGACAGAAAAGAATGTGAAACATTTTGGGGAAGCCTTCATCCAGTCCTATCATACGAAGAGACAGGAAAGGACACATATGGATAAACGAACATATAAGAGTATTTGATATTATTGAATACGCCAAGAAAATTAATTGGCAATGAGCAGTAGGTCTTCTCAGGGTAGTTCAATACCTGTATGAGGACTGCAAGAGTTGTGGAAGAAAAAATGTCGCAATATCAGAAGCGTTTTACGCCAGAGTAGGCTTACGATAGGGATGCTGTTTACTTTCTTTATGTTCACGATGAAAGAGTAGAACCAGCGAGGGTTGTGAAAGTGAGAAGCGTGGCAATTGAATCCTTACTCTTTGCGTACGATATAGCAAGGTTGACTTCTTTACAAGAATACTAACACAAGTGGATAAATTTCTTTAGTGGAAAGTGTTCTCAAGTAGGGATGAAGTTTGGAACTGCAAAAATATAGAGAGTAGTTGTAGGAAAACACCTGGACCCATTGCTTTTTTTCTGACGTTCCGGTACCGGTTTTTGATGGTTTTTTCAACGTTTTAAAAATGTTTGAAATAATGTTAGCGCGTACATAATTGTAATAAATTTGAATAATTGGGTGAAATTATAAAATATGCGTTATTATAAGTGTTATGCGAAGTGTAAATTTAATTTAAATTAAGATAAAAAACGTGAGTTCCGGCTACTTTTTTTATCGCACAGTGCACTATTAGAACTCAGCACCTAAGGGGCGCAGCTAAATCAAGTCTACAGGAATAGAATTCTCTGGTGATGACAGACAGCAATATGAAATAGTCAGAAGACTCTCGGGACTGATAGTGGAGTTTTATGTTCCGCGATAAAAAAATCCGAGTTGGGTGTCAAGATCGAACCGACTACTTTTAAAGCTGTGTTACATGACCACTTCTAGTCACTAAATATGGTTTTTTACGGAGAGAGTGAGACCAGCACTCCAAGTTGCCGAAATGAGATATTAATGGACCGAGTGAGAAGTACAGCGATATGTGGAGCCCCACTACTACATATAGAAAGGTTTCAATGGAAGTAGCTTGGGCACGTGCTGCGAATACCAGGGAATCGATTACCGAGACGTATCTGACTCTGGAAGGAAGGCCGATGGATTGGCACAGAATACTTTGTTTTAAACTGTAATAAAGACATTTAGGAAGACAGATTGGACCTTGATTAGTCATCAAGTTTATGCTAATTGGATTCAATTTATTAGTTCGATTTGGTTAGGTTAGATTAGTTAGTTTCATTTTAGAATACGATGATGGTGCATGTTTTTTAGATTTTTTTTTTGTTATGGTATACATATATTGTTATGGTATACATATATGATATTACGATTAAAATTAAAATGTTTTTCACGATTAAAATTAACTCTAAATAATTTTTTTATACTTTGGTCTTAGGATCATTTCGGCAGATTTTGAAGTAGGACACTATAGTTTATTGGAAATCACACCTTTTTCAGTAACCAGAGAAGATAACCGTAGATAAAGTGTGTTAAATGTCAGAAATTATTATGGTGAAATTTTGAACTTTCTTAATACTATGTTCTCAATTCACATCGAGTTGACAATGAACAAATTGGAAGCGAATTTATATCCGTCTGTAGCATTAACACAATTGATAGAGTCGTTGAGATCGTTTGGGCATGTGGAAGGTATAACTGAAGTTTACTTTTCCAACATTCGTTAATTTTTGACATAACAAAATGCTTAACATTCTGAAATCTTGACATTAATGTTAAAGACAAAAATAATACTAGAAGACAGTTGTGAGGATAGAATAATAGAGCCCTCAATCCTTGAAAAAAAAATTGTAGATTAAAATATTGAATGCCCCAGGACATAACCAATCTAAAACATTCTTAACAAACATAGAATTAAATACTAATTTAATGTATTCATTAGGAGAACACATTCTTATTGTGAAGTTGTAATTATTCAGAACATAGGTCTGTGATATTTTAAATATGAATTAAATATATTAATTAGAAAGATATACATATAAAATAAATTTTATCGAAAAATATTGTTGTTACGCCACCGGGATTCGAACCTGGATCTCTTTTCTAACCGGGGAAGGTGTAGCATAGTTGGATAAAATAACAACAACAATATTTTTCGATAAAATTGATTTTATATGTATATTTTTCTAATTAATATATTTAATTCATATTTAATGTATTAATTATAAATATATACATATAAAATCAGTTTTGTTGAATAATATTGTTTTTGCGCTACCGGGATTCGAAACTGTATCTCTATTTTCAATCCGGGGAAGTGCACTACCAATTGTGTTATATATATATATTAAACTAGTATTTAAAACATCACAGACCGTCTGTTCTGAATGATTACAACTTTACAATAAGAATGTGTTCTCCTTAAAAACATAGAATTATAAAACGTATTAAAACAACATTTGGCGTGCGTAATAACGAAGCTCACGTCGCCGCTCAAAAATAAAGGAAATGTTTATTTAAGCAAATGGCATTCATCGACAATTTCAAAGAGGACACTAAACGGAAAAAAATTGCAAAGCAAATTTAAAATGGGTCTCCTGAGAATACATTTTATTCTGCTGTATTCCGTGTTTGCAATGTCACGTCTTTGTCAATTTATTTAAGAAAATGTTACTTCAAAAAGCGCCTCCCACATGAAAAAAGTATTATCGTAAATTCTAATATTATTGAGAATGAATAAAATCGTGCTGCGCTTTGTATATTTTATTTTTTATTGTTAAAAAAAATTGTTTTAATATAATATTACAGTTAAATTGTCAGCTTATCGAAGGATTGGGCGCTGTCGTTTTATGTAAATTCCGAATAACTAGATTTGATTGATTTGACTATAAAGGGCATCCCGTCAAAGTAACCCAAGAAAATATGGCTCCAACGATACATCTTGCATATACAATAGCCCCAGTCAAAATACCTCACACCATTATTTTATATTACGCTGTTAATATGGCGGCTTCTTAGGTGTGTGAACCGTATTTACACATACAAGAAGAAAATTAATAAATAATAGCAATAATGCACTTTATTTAATGAATATATTATAATATAAAAGAATGTACAAATCAAATTGGAATTATAAATAATTAGACAAAATACTTTGTTTAAACCATTATTTATTGATTATTCTACATGTTTTGATACCTAAGGTATCTTCTTCAGAAAACAATGTATACTGAAATTAAAAATACAAGTATAGATAAAAACAAAACTATAATGTGGTGAACAAGTAAGAACTAATATGAAAACAGATTTAAATGGTGTTAGCTTGCTATTAACACTTTTTCTTATTTCTAAAATTTATAATTTATCTAACTGTTAACCCCTATTATTTGTATGTATTTCTATAACTATTCATAATTAATTAATTACCTTTTAAATTTGTTATCAATAATAATCAATAAATAATGGTTTAAATAAAGTACTTTGTCTAATTGTTTATATAATATGAGGCCACAAAGTAATTTTGTAAATATTGAAGAAGAAATTAGAATTACTTTTATATACTTAAATATATATTCAAGTTATAAGAAATTCCTAATTTAACCTAAGAGGAAAGTATTTAAAAATACCAATACACATAGATATTACAAAATTACCATCCAACCAAACAAAATTATTTTGTAATATCTATGTGTACTTTGGACGCGGAATTTCTTATGACTTGTGGTGTGAGTGGTTTTGTTGGGGAGGGTTGTTTTAATTGGGGCTATATGCGTGCAGGCTATTTTAAACATTTATAGATATGTCCCGTATTAAATGCTGCACCAGCCACCTACTTCCTTCTAAGAGCGCCAAACAGTTACAAAATGTTAACTAAGATCGTTGAAAGAATGTTTTTAAAAACAATAATTATATTTTTAATGAAAACACATTTTTATGTGGTGAAGTTGTAATTTCTGTGGTATTTTTTATACAAATTAAAAATATCATTTAAAAAGATATACAGAAAAAGTCTATTTATCGAAAAATGTATTATTTTTATATGTTAATATGATCCACTTGTTCTTCGTAGCTGCTCTAGTTCCAATACAGTACGGTACAGCACTATATATTATATTATATTCACGAACTATTGTATGAACTAACACACTAATTTTTGGATCACTTGTACGCAAAAAAAATTTCAGTGTTATTTATTTGTACGCTGGGGGAAAAATAAAAAAAAACATTACCTTATCAGTATATAAGACTGTTTATTCGAGTTTGTGAATATAGAAAGTAATAATAACAAGATATGTAACTGATAAATGTACATGTTATTCAACTAAACTGACATTTCTGATGAGGATTGTTAGCAGCTAAATTATTATTAGGATAACATATTCTTATTTTGAAGTTGTAATTATTCAGAACATAGGTCTGTGATATTTTAAATAAATAAATGTTCTGAATAATTACAACTTCACAATAAGAATGTGTTCTCCTAATAATAAAGTTGTATCAATGTTTGCAAAATTTAATAAAAATAAATTGATAATTCTGTTTACTCAAAGGTATTTGAGATTCTGTAAAAATAAGGTAGATGGCTCTTTCAAATAATGGAACGATTAAATGTATTAATATCAAAAAGGTAACATATAGGTTCGAAAATTGTCGCTAAAAATATTGTCGCTGTAGTATAGTTGGATAATGCATCTTCCCCGGTCAGGAAAGAGATTCAGGTTCGAATCCCGGTGGCGCAACAACAATATTTTTCGATAAAATTGATTTTATATGTATATCTTTCTAATTAATATATTTAATTGATATTTTAAATTATTATTTTTTGTCAAAGTTAGAGGGAATATTGCCCGAATATTATTTTTAATTCAATTTAAATCTATCTTCCACGATACTTCGGACATGTTATATATTATAATAACTAACTCTGTTACAACAAAAATATGTACGTCAATAAAGTCTAAATTAATAAATAAATTCATTGTTTCTTATGACGGAGGGAAAAGAAACTACTTAGCTGCTAAAAACTTTTCATTTAATAATTTCTTTTTTCCAAATATAAAACAAGTGTTCTCAGCCATCTACATTTAGAAATCATTTAATAATAATCGGCCATGTACATAATTATTTCTGGACATACGCTTTAATGAAAGCAACCGGATTCAAGTCACTAACGAGGGTGTATAAAGTGAGTCAAGAAGTGTATTTATAAACGATGACCGACCGAATTCCCTCGCTTTGTGTAATATTTAGCGGAAAATATTATTCAACGTAAGTGGATGCGAAATTGTGTTGAATTCGGGTCGGGTTAGTCAAATCCGCCAGCCTCTGATGTCTATTTGCGGTTGTTAAAATCCCGTCAGATGAACGGATCTGGCGGGTGACTACTGTACATGCGGTGGTTTGCACCGCGAAACATCTACTGTTTTATCTGCCTACTCGTATACTTGTAGGTTTTTATGGAAGACGGGTTATAATGAAACGGGTAATTTGCTCTCGAGTGTCGATGGTGAGATGGAGCCATCTACCTTATTTTTACAGAATCTCAAATACCTTTAAGTAAACTGATAGCAGACGCCAGAATTATCAATTTATTTTTATTAAATTTTTTCAAATAATGGAACGATTAAATGTATTAATATCAACAAGGTTAACATATGGGTTCGAAAATTGTCGCTAAAAAAAATTATTGTCGCTCTGGCATAGTTGGATAATGCACCTTCCCCGGTTAGGAAAAAGATCCAGGTTCGAATCCCGGTGGCGCAACAACAATATTTTTCGATAAAATTGATTTTATATGTATATCTTTCTAATTAATATATTTAATTCATAATTTAAATTATTAATCCTAATAACTTACTCTAAATATTGAGCGTTAATTTCGAAAATGAGATCAGTATCATAATATAATTCGGAGTCCTATCAATATCAAGTCTTATACAATACTATTTTTTTTCTTATCTTTCTTCATTAAATTAGTGAGAAAGAGAGATCATAAATTCGTATTTTTGTTAATATTTTTATTGTCTTACCACAAATGGTATTTTTTCCAGCATATTAATTTATAACTGACTGAATTGAAAAATAATTATTTTTGTAGGATTCACTTTACGCAACGGGTTTTTCACAAGTCAGTTCTAAACATAAATATTTTTGAATAAAAATATGAATTTTACGTTGCATATATTAACTGAAATATTACAGTTTTAATTGGGGTGGTAGATCTGTGTTACTGCATGGTTTTGGAAGGGTTAAGATGAAACGTCGATCTCAAGAGCATGCAGTATCTCCCCTCATGAAATGTCTGGTGCTCACATGCTTCTAGATTCCAGCCCATACAAGTCATTGGATTTTAATAATCATGTTTGACATGAATCATATTCATTAATTGATATCAAAAATCATGTTCGACGATATCGGACTCATCGAGCTCATAAACTTCGAGGTTGTAGCGACGATGCCAAATATTATTTTCATAAATCGGACCAAAGATCTTTCTCAAGATTTTGCGCCTGCATCGAGAGTCGACAGAGCTCTGAGTTCAGGTTAATTATCAGCAGTGGTCTGATAAGGGTATTGTATAGAATTTTGGTTTTACTTGATGTACGGGTGGACTTTGCATAGGTGCATTTGGAGACCAAAGTACCATATGTTGGCTGACATAATCCTTCGCTATTTCATGATTTCTTGTTATTATATTTAAACGGAAAGTATTGCAATGTTATTTGTTATTCAACAGCATTTTTTATAAAGCCTTAAAAGAGTTACCATTAAACCCAAAGTTTTAAATGCGGGATTTGAATTCATGATAATAATAATAAAGTGTAAGTATTAGTAAGTAGATAGGTATATAAAGGGTATATGCACATAATAATAATAAAAAAATATGATAAATATTTATATATAAGAATCATATTATATATTGAATTATAAATAACAATATCATAAAAGCAAATTCTAATTATTATTACGTTTGAAATAATTATGTGGTCCGCTGTGTAATTTAAAAAAATAATAAAGTTTTTTTATTTAAATTTATTTAGATAGCAGTGATGTTATTTTATAATATAATCTATAAAAATAAATTGACTAGAGTAAAAACGTCTATATATTTAAAAAAAAATGTATTTTTAGGTGTGAAAAAATTCAGAAGAATATTTGAGACTACAATGATTCCTTGCATATAAATCGATAGAGTTTTCTGGGCTATTTTCCGGTTATATTCGACTTCTCTGATCGGATCCCGATGTACAGTGCATCATGAGGGATGACGCGTTGTTTTAACTATATGTTTTTCGGGACCAACGCCAAAGTGAAAGACCTACTAAGATTATCAAAGAACACCGAATATTCTGAGCGCCGGTAAAAACCTGAAAACATTGGTAGACATGTGAACATATTACATACCTAAAAAGATATGAAAAGCTTACGAATGAGTAGATAATGAAAGAGAATGGAAATGATGTTATAAATTTAAATAAATCCGTACTTTTTTGCCTGCCCTGAAATATATTATACATAAATAAAACATGTTCAAAGACTTACATATATAAAATGAACGTTTGCCAGGATAAACAGGAACATAATATTTTAATAATACACAAATTGAACCAGCTATGACAAAACTTACGCTATTGTCGTCCGACTATGTAGACTGCTTTAGGTCTCCCATGTTCTGCCCGACCACGATGATGAGTACTATGAAGACCACCAGCAACACGAGGATACAACAGATGGCTACAGCCACCATATCTGTGTGGGAGCCCACGACGGCTCCGGACCGCAAACTTCAACTGCACTTGCGCAGCTCAAGATCAAAAAGGTAACGGAACTTGTGCGTCAATTAATCCAATAAATAACAAATGATTTATGAAGTCTATTTTTAGTACAAGAAGGAAGTAATTTCACTTAGGTATAACTTTTGTACACTTTAATTAATGTTTGAAACTATTATTATTATTGAAATTATCTCGAGCCAAAGAACTTTGTGGTACCCGAAGTATTCTTCTAACAGATAATTTATTAAAATATAATATTTTATTTTATTATTATTATTATTAATAATGGATTTATATCGATATTAATTGCGGGGATATTTCACATCAAGGTTATGAAATTCTGATTAAAAATTAATGCCAGTAAGTAGCATCTACGATTAATATTGAGTTTGAGAAAACACTCAGATTACTAAACAAATATTAAGAAAGTATTAGTTGTAAGTTTGGCACAGAGTTGCAAGATTAAGATTAGTTTTACTTTCCTATGATAATATTTTTAAACTTTTAAGTATACTTAAATATTTCTTCTCTAAAAACTATCACCAAGATGTTTGATAAGTTAATGAAAGTTTCTTGGCACCGGTGCGTCAATAAAGGGTTCAGCGCTCCTGAGAAAGCAATATACACCTTTTCTATCAGTATTCACTGAATTTTCTTTGACAATATTACACGTCACGTTTCCAAATGGTTTATTCACCCCTTTGGAAGTTTCACACTGCGAATAATTTTCGAATAGAATATAAATTTCCACCCTTTGTAAGATTTAACTGTATGTAATATTTTACCGCCAACAAGGCCACCGTATTTTAATCACAGGAAATGATAGCACCACTTTTTTCCACTTCAATACATAAACCGATTAGTATTCCAAGAATTCGACATAGACGCGACTAGAACATTCCGGAATGAACGTCAACCGAAAAATAATATACATATTGTAATTGTGGATACGTCATTGTAACATTAATGGGCAAGCACAGAAAATAAATTATCTTGATTGTATTAAAATGATATGGTTAACGGAAGATGCAACATTTAACACGGAATGTGTAATGGCACCCTAGTACAATTTGTCATGAAAACTGTGTTAGAAAATTACGTATCATCTTTACCGGTACCGGAGTCGATACGAGGCGTCTCCAAAAGCCTTTTGAATAAAAAAAAGTATCGATCTCGGTACCTCTCATATGCTAATTATTCATCACACTATGGTGTCAAATTGTCTTATATAATACTGATTTACATTTTTGATATATTTTTTATTTACATACGAGGGCCAAGTAAAAAATAAGGTTCCTTACGCTGTACACTCGCCACGCGAGATGCTAGGCGAAATCCGGCAACACCGCCTTGATTGTTGGTCCCTTAACTACATCCCCACTACCGGGAGCAAACGCTGCGACGCTCAGTAAAGGCCTGACAGCCATCCGCTATGGAACCCGCCATCGCCGTTACCGCCAGGTGTGAAATCCGTTCGGTGATTCGATTTTTAAACGCGAAGAAGCTTAAACCTGTTGAAATTCATCGACAGTTGGAAGAAGTTTATGGCACAGCTTGCATCAGCGTCCAACACGTCCGCAAATGGTGCAGGGAGTTCTCCGAAGGACGCACAGACGTCCACGACGAGCAAAGGAGTGGGAGGCCATCGGTGTCGGACGAAGTCGTGGCGAAGATTGAGCGCATTCTCCTCGAAGATCGGAGAGTAACGCTTCGGGAGCTTGCTGTCCAGGTTCCTGAGGTTTGTGAAAAAACCATCGACAACATTTTGACCGATAAACTTGGTTATCGCAAGGTGTGCGCGCGGTGGGTCCCACACATGCTTTCAGAAACCCACAAAGACAATCGTGTCAAGTGTGCCGAGGGGTTTCTTCGAGAATGCGCCGAGAATACCGAAGAATTCTTGGACTCCATTATTACGGGAGATGAAACGTGGTGTCACTACGTCACTCCAGAAACAAAAGAACAGTCCAAACAATGGCGCCATCCTGAATCGCCTAGGCCGAAAAAGTTTAAGCAGACGCTTTCCGCAGGGAAAGTGATGGCTACGGTGTTTTGGGACCGAAAAGGCGTCTTGCTGACCGAGTTTATGCCTAAAGGGACCACCATCAATTCGGACAGGTACTGCGAGACATTGACAAAACTCAAAAGAGCCATCCAAAATCGCCGGAGAGGAAGGCTGACCAAGGGCGTTAGGCTGCACCACGACAACGCTCGCCCGCATGTCTCTCGACAGACCACCGCCCTACTGGACAAATTCGGCTGGAAATTGCTTGACCATGCCCCCTACAGCCCTGATCTTGCTCCCAGCGACTTCCACTTGTTTCCGAAATTGAAGCAACACTTGGGTGGACAACGCTTCAATACAGATGAAGAGGTGAAAGAAGCGGTCACCAAGTTCATCGGCGGCCTAGCGGCGGAATTCTTCGAAGCGGGTTTTCAGAAGTGGATAACTCGTCAGGAAAAATGCATAGAAAAATCAGGAGACTATGTAGAAAAATAGAATAAAGTACAAGCTTTCAGATGGTTTACTTATTTATTGCAATAAAAAATACCTTATACCTGAAAAAAATGTAGGAACCTTATTTTTTACTTGCCCCTCGTACATACTAATATTGAATTTTATTTAAAAAATAGTCACTTTCGGTAATCTTTGTGGCAAACTAGTATTAATAAGGAGCTTAAGATATTTATATACGGTTATTCACAGAAGACTGGAGCAGGATGGAGAGTCCGGGAACTGGAGAAGAATGGGCAGGGATATGAGTCGGTGGTGAGCTCTCGTGGAGGAGGCCAAATCCCATCCTGGGATGTAGTGTCGTGATAGTTTAATATATTAAATTTCACATATTATTTATATTCTCCGACAGTATAGGGGTAAGCATTCATGCCTGTCATGCGGAACGCCGGGGTTTAGTTCTCCACATGGGAGATTAATTTTATTTATTTAACTGAATTTATGCATATTTTTTTCAAACAAAATAAACACATATTTTTTTTTTTTTGAAAAGATATTAGTCTTAAAATAAATAAGATATTGGTACTTTTTAATGACGTGCTCGTTCGGTCTAATAGTAAGACACTTGTCTAGTGATTAAGCGCTTGGGTATTTTAACCTTGTTTAGGAAACCACCAAGTTAGTCTAATATTCATAGCACAAATGATTACACTAATTTAAACATATTAAGAATATTGATATAATATTGAACAATGATTGATGTGAAATATATTTTTTAAATTGGTTTATCAAAATATATGTTATTAGTTAGAATAATGAATAAAAAGTTGCTATTCATAGTCAGGTCTTCAATATTTAAAAAGTAATTAAACTTAATAATAATGTTTTTCTATATATATATATATATATATCTTTTATATCAGGTGAATAATAGTGAAAAATATCTAGAAAATTGTGTAAAGAAAAGAAGTAAACGAATAATTTAACGCTGTCAAAATGTCGCCCAGAAGGCGTCCCCGTGGAGAGCATTTCTTAAAAAATGTTTAAAAAAATATTCATAGAAAATAGTTTTTCTTGACTTCTTAAAATATGTATATTGTAATGAATAATTAAAGAAGAATAAAGCAAGCTGACTAGATATACGTGAGTGCTGAACAGTACATTTTTCCCGGTACTCTTACTATTTACAGAGCATGAGAAATTAATTCAGAATTGAATTTTTAAATAAATTTTCAAATAAAAATATGTTTTAACTCCAGTGAAAGAAAAAAAACACGTTACATTGCGAGAAATCATTACCCATTAGAGTGCGGAATAAATGAAATGCAGCTGAAGATGGAATTTCCAGAACAACAAATTTTGCAGAACGTTGGCATAGCAGTTTGCAGCATTTATTCTAGAGTCATCATCCTAATTTGTGGACATATTTATATGGGATTTTAAACGATTCTATAAAACAAAAAAAACTATTTACTTGCAGGCAGTTTCCGGTGCTGTAATTCCATTTCAGAAAAAATACCGTGTTTTAAAATAAAGGTTTTCTCGTGCGGTTGCGGCATATAAGAATGTGGATATACGACTCTTATCTACGGTCCACTACTCATCTGTCATAGGGGTAAAAATAATCAATGTTTATAATATTCGCAACTTCTGTTTTATTTCAATAAAAAGTAAAATAATCACTCTCACGTTTTATTACTCTTTTGTCATATGGGTAAAAATTATCAATGTATTAATATTTGTTATTTGTTTCATTTCAATAAATTGTAGAATCACTATAGATTTTTATTTTTCTACTTAGTATATATAATAATAATTATTTTATGTATTTATAATTATTTATACTATATTTTGTGTTAATTATATTAAAATGCAAATAAAATTAAAATTAAAAACTGAACTAAAATAGTAAAACGATAAATAAAAAATGGTTTATCACGATTGGTAAAAGTAATAATATTTAACATACATAATAACGATTTATTGTAAGTATGAATACATTCTTAATTATCTGGAATTATATCTAATTTCGTACGAGAGCAATATTTGTATAAATTTGCTCCCACCTTTTTTATAACATTCACGGGTGCTGGTATTTACGAATAGGTACTTGAAGAAGTTTTGGGGGATGAATTTTCCGGGGATCAATTGGCAGAGGATCAACTGTCCGACGGATCAAGTGTCCGAGGGATCAACTGTCGGGGGATCAAACATCAGGGAACCGAAGTGGACACATCGCGTAGAAATCATTTGGTCACTTAGACCTATCACGTGATCATTTGTTTCAACGCATGCGCTAGATAGCATTAAACAGTCTTTGTCAAGTTTTGTAGTCTTCAAGCAGTCTGTCAGGCGTTTTCAATTTTTTTTCAGTCCTTTAAAATGGTCGATAACGTAGATGGTGCAATGTTTAATTCTTTGGCAACGTCACCTTTTTTAATTCCCGAGTTTATCTTTTCTAGTATAACTAATTTTTCCTTCAGTGTAAACTGACGTTGTTTTTCACGTTTGTCCATTATCACATAATATTTGAAAAAAATCAATATAAAAAAGTTTGAGAAGTACTTGAAAGATCGACCAATGTGAAAGTGGGTACGTCTATGCGCTTCACATAACCACTGCTTTGACAACCACTTTTTCGTTGCCGCTCGGGGAAGTACTGAATGCGACGATTGCTGGTCAGCCGTTGAGTATATTTTATACCATAAAATTGACGTAATTTTGGCAAATAAATTCGTTATACTGAAATTTCTAAATTTAGTATGAAAATTCGTCCGCTCCGTCAAAAAACTTAGTTATTCTGAAAATTTTGTTACTTTGGTATTCGTTGTAATATAATTTGACTTGTGATCACACATTTTTTGACAAAACAGTAAAGCTATAAATTCACAACTAAAAATGTAAATTAATAAACCAACATAATTATTTTAACAATATTACGCTTATATTATTAATAAAATCGGTGTTAACATTGTAGAGTTTCATCATAATGGATGGATATAAATGAAACAATGCTATAACTCTACTTGAGTTTATTAGCACTACTCGAGTTTCGAGAGAAATATCAACTCTCATCGACAGGTGAAGTATTAAACATCGCCTTACTATAACGCTGTATTTTTTTACTTTCTTCAAACGAGAATATCAAAACATACATAAATAATAATAAAAAATACGAAACATGTCTCAGACACATATCGATCTACCCTTACATAGATTTATTTTACTACATATTTCTTCTTCGTTAGTGTCTAAAGTGTTGCTAACAACGTTTTTATATAATACACATTCACCCGAGAATCTAAAAAATGTTACAATTTTTCAAAGGGCTATTTTAACGCGGTTTCGTGACACATTTTACACGGGAAGCCTCTAAAAAAACATATTCTTTATTAAAATCTTTATGAATGAAAGAATCCCTAGTAAAAAAGTTTTATTTATTAAAAAGATTTTTCACAGTATATAATCTGTAAAGGGCGTATAATAAATGAACAAGTGTCCTTCACTTACTGCACGGTGTTGTACAATATTTATTTTACTGTGATCCTCAGGGTTGATTGGTACCCGTGCAAACACTGTAAACTCTAAGATTGTTACTGCTATATACTGAGCAATGTACTACGAAAATAAAACGCTCCAAAGAACACAATATTCACTTAGTTGTTTGCAGGCAGCTGGTGCACTGATCGCTTGATGTGCTCAAGAGACTTAATACAGTTTCGCAAAGTTTAGCACTAAAACATTGTAAGAAAAGTAAGGGAATATACAATAAATAATAAAGATGATCCACACTGAAGTAAACTTTTCTTTAAAACAGATTTGTATGACGTAACTTATTTTGTAAAACAGATTTATAAATTTCTCTGTCTCTTTGTGTGCTGTCACAATGTTCAAGTATTGGAAAAAGTATCGCAGAGATCCGGTACCGCAAATAAAAAGGATATAAAACCGGATATGTGGATAGACTGAGCGAAATTTTCAACCAAAAAAATAATTTTTACGTGATTATAAAAAGCGTGCTTTTGTGTAAAATTTCTAAGTTTTTTTTTACCCTTTCTGTTTATTTTACTTTAAACTAGAAAACTTCTGTTTTTGTATGATATATTTAACTAAACGTAAACTTAATATAACTAACATAATACATATTTAACGTGTGATACTATTTATGAAAACCCACAGAAATATTTAGGTACATAAATATGTTTAGGTGCAGAAGGTAAATAAAAAGAAAAAAGGTGGGGAAAAGCCCCACCCCACCCAGGTTGCAATTATTGTTGCGGTAAAGGGAGAGCAAGATGTGTTTATTGGTAGAATGATTGGCCAAAATTAAGATTGTGGTGGTTCATAAAACTAACTCTTTAAGCGTAGTAAAACACCCGACGGCTCAAAGAAATATTCATATTGGTGGCGTATTACATCATTTTACCTATTATAAAATTTAGGATATTTTTCAATACTAATTAAAGGTATTAATTATAATTAGCCTTAATTATATTTTTTAACTTTCGCTCTCTTTCAAATAAAAGCAAAAATTTCTGGTGTACAAATGTATTTTCTCATTTTACAGGTGACTTACAATCTCCATTGTATTAATTTCAATTGAAATTCTTTTATAATTTTTCATTTTAATCTTCTCTTCGTATCTATTTTAATAGAAATAAAATTTTATTTAGATGATAAGTGGCATTTATTAAATGTTCAACATCGTCAGCTATAGTAATTTATAGAAAACTTTTAATTGTAATAATAAGTAGGTGCTATGAACTTATTATCAATTTAAAATTAATTTTTAAAAAAACTACGCGAAAGTCCGTCAGTAATGACAGGCAAAAAATCATATTTCAAATTTACACAGAATAGTTGGAAGGTTAATATAATATATTATTGAGTGAATGGATAGTTAGTAAAGTAAAAATGTCAATTTCTCGTTATGGTATTTGCAGTAGGCTGCAACGCGGGTGATATCATCTTGGATTTTATGACAGTCATCTAGGGAGCTCACTTTGGCAAAGATCTTCATATCATCCGCGTAAAGAAGAAAGTTGGAAAATTGAAAGTATGTGTTTATATCATTAATATAGATTATAAATAGTAGTGGACTTAGCAAACTTCCTTGAGGAACTCTAGAAGAGATGCGCACCCAATCTGATTTAAAACTGCCGACGTAATGTGAGATATTAATAAATCATATGTCGTACAAATTGTCAAAAATTTAAATGCCAAATTTTTAAACCTCCTTTTCCGAATCAGTATTTTTTAAAATATAAAATTATTTGAACAAAAAAGTATATTGATCACGTCCTTTTCTGATGAAATCCATATACAAAAAAAATTCTTAATTTAGTAAGTATAGATGGCGACACCATAGTTGTATATAAATAAGTGAAATGTTCCATCCTGATATCATATATACAACTTCCAAAAATTTGATAGACGTGGTAGCGTGGGTAAATAGGTGAACGTTACATTGTGTAAAGTGATCACTTAAGCCAGCCGATGACAGGTCGTATGCCCTATAATGCCTAAGACTTCCATACGTCTCACATAAAAAAATAATAGCTTCGTCTCTGTGAGATATCTTAATCTTTATGACAATCCCCCAGGGGATAAAACCCAGTAATTAGTTCCTACAAAGATTTGGACATACTTAAAATATTGTAATGAAGTATTGTTAAAAACTGATTGTTTAAACGTTTTGACTGCTATTGGATATAAATATTAGGAAGTAGCGCACAGCGTCACGAAGGCTATGCTAGATGGAAAGTTGTTTTATCACAGCTACAAATAATTGCATCGAATCATGTTCAGCAAAGAGAAGTACGTTACACAACTAGTTAATTTAGATTAATTCATGAATCATAGTAAAAATATTAACTTTTATATTATGTGAGTAGATAATGATGCTTTCAGAACATTTCTCGACTCAAAGAGAAAGTTCTAAATTGACTACAAAAGAAGCTTTGATCATATTATTTTGGTACGTACTATTTCGGTATTTTCCTCTAATTCGAGTTAACGTTCATTCATTATTATTAGCAGAAATATAACGGAAATGATAAATTTAATTTTATAAAAATGAATTAAGAATTCCAAAATTATTTGTCGGTTTTGTAACAAAGAATTATTTAAACGAACAAAATTGTACAGAAATGGATTGAATAAATATTTTATATTTAATTAAAAAAATTGCAGTAGTATCAATGTTCAAATGGTTCATATACTAATAAATATGAAAGTGATATATGTTTTAACCAAAACTTTTGAGTATTTTAGAGTTATAGTTTTAACAAAAGTAAAATAAATCACACTAATAATAATAAAACTAAAAAAAAATCGAAATTCTTGTTCAGTTTATTAGCATTCTTGACAAGGAAAGCATTTTAAAAATCCTAGGGTTTGCCGAGTTGAGAATTGTTTAATGTTCCGAACTCGATGAGGTTTAGCCACAAGAAAAATAAAACTTTTAAATAAATATTCCTGATTGTTCTCATTTTGCATTTGTGGTTCAAAAGTTTTTTTAATTATCTCCATGAAAACGACGTGACTATTAATGTAATATTAAAATATATCAAAAGCGTTCAGACATGAAAAGGTGTAATATATTACAGGGATTCTTGGACTTCCTAAATTATCACACGACATTTATCAGATTGTCGACTTTTAGGAGTACATTGGCGTTGAGTTTATGCAGGGACTTACTTTGATAAGGGTGAACATGCCATATAATATTATATATATATTGATTTAATCTCGCAGAAGGTTAAGAAAATTGATGTATTTGTAAATTGATTCGGAATAATTTTTGAAAATTAAACGTAATTTAGATATGACGCAATTACGTAATACATAACTTATTAACCTTTGCAAGATTAGGTATAATAATATTTATGGTTTAAACATATTTTAATATACAGCGGTATCAACACTGGTCAACATCAAAATTAATCAAAAACGTACAAAATTTGTTACTTTTAAAAATAATGTTAAATCCCCCAAATTACAAGTAATTATAATATATTTTATGCCTTTTATAAAAAAATATAGGAAATACGAATTAAAATATACTCTAATAAATAAAATAAATCATTCTTTTGTAAGCGTAGTAAAAATAGTTCTGTGTCCATGAGGTATTTTACCCCGAGGAGGAAACCCTTGACCATGTCTTTTTTGCCTGTCCATTGCGGATCATAGGTTTTTTTTACAATAATCTTGTCAATGGTAATTTTCAACTCCCGGTTAACTTGTGTCATCTTCTTTCCCTCAACTCGCCACATTTAAGCTATATAATAGCAAATTTCTTGAATGTCAATGGTATTAACATGTAATGCAATATTGTTGTACTGCTTTCTATGAAATAATGTTTTAACTTGTTTAATGGCACAAATCACTCTTGAAGGGTGGATTGCCTATTTGTAAGAAGAAGAAGAAGGTATTTTACTGGTTTTTTTAAACTGATCGTATTCTTGAAAACCAAAGATCATTTTGTTAAAACCTAACTGTACCGTTAAACCCTGTTTTAAACAGTGTTTTAATGGTACAGGTTTTAACGGTACACAATGACGATCAAGTTTTCACTAGATCGATATATAAAAGTCGTCTAATGCTTTTGGGATTTTGTGACATAAATTATACCGGAATAAAGAAATGATTTATAAAATGGCACGTTCATTATGTGTATTTGATTCTGAGTGAAAGTGACTATTGACGCTTTCATTTATCTAATGTAAGTATGCAGGTCTTTTAACTTAAAATATATATTGGGGTTAAATATACGTACAGTACACGTATATTTTATAAGTGTTCTTAGATTTTCATGGTCATTTAAACTCTTCTATGTAGAGTTTCCTGGCCTTCTTGTTTTTGACGAGGTAAGTACTGCTACGACATATACACCCCGACACGCCCTGCTTTCGACTCGGTATTGTAATTAACACAATACCAACATCAATACGTAGTACCATCAGGTCGAATGATGCGTCGACTCGAATGTGACTCGAAACGTCAGCTACTCGGCAGAAAACGGTTCGGTTTTTATTACCTCAAAAAAAAAATAGATACACCTTTCGATTTGAAAACAGAATAAAGATAATAATTTAAAAAAAATATTTATAATAATTACTGAACAGAAAAGTTCTCAATATTTTAGTTTAGTTTATCAATGAAAGAACCTATATACCTACTGGTTGTTGTAAAAGTTTTGTAATTGGAACATTACAAATACGGCATAAGTATCTACCTAAAATAATAAACACCATATTAGCTTTACTCAGAAGACCAAGTCAATTTTAATTAGTAAAATCCATGTGATTTTTTATTTTTATTGAAGTCAACTTTTTTTTTCCACTTTTATGTATTCATTGATTTCGCTTCAAAGATATTCAAGGAGTGCGAGTGATATGGATTCACATTCAATATTCTCTTAAAGTCAGCAGCGAGAGCAGGGTTAAAACAGTTGTCCAATTTATTTGTGTTACCTTTTATTAAATACTAAATGCAATATTTTGTTAATTTAAATTGATAAAACATTAGACAACGGAAGTCGATTCTGATAAAAAGTAATTTTTTGTATTTATATATTTTTATCAAAAGCATTGACCAAAATTTATTTAATTTATTTTTTGAGTATTAAACAATCCACAGTCAAATATTATTCAATGGAAAAATATTAACTTACTTATTTAAATGTTTTAAGCAGTGTTGTACCGATAGCAGTTGTCTCTTAGACGCGGCCCATTGAATTGAACTATTAATTGCCATGTTGCATATAATGTCACGGCTCCGAGTCGTGCGCTGGTTTGCTAAAGACGCTACAGATACATCCAACACCCCTCGGGCGGCCGACTCGGGCTTCGGAGGTCCTTGGAGGCCTTCGGTAACGCTCGGCTCGAGCCGCGATCCCTAACGAGGACGAGCCGAGAGGCGAGTCAGTCAGAAAGTAGCTGAAGCAGGAAGGAGCTCGAATCGTCTCCGAGGCGTCGTTTTTTCAGCTATTATAATCCGATCGGGCGTGTCGATGCCGAATCTATATCATTGATTTGGAGAGGATAGGCACGACAGAATCTGATGAGTAGTAAATGCACGCGGGTGTACGGCCGTCTCCCGAATTATTCGCAAAACACATTCCAGAACCGTCGACGGTCAAGCAACCGAGTTTGCCATTCGGACGCGACCGCCTGGAGTTCTAAATACGCAATGCGTAGTGTCGAGGAAATTTTGCTCCAGCTTAAAAACAGAAAGTGCATACCGAGGTACGCTACAGCCCCATATGACATGGCGTATTCAGCCTCTTTATTCCCCACTATTTATAATTAAGTGTGTCAGGATTCGTATTTTGATATAATGTTTATGTTGATACAATAATAAATTCGTGTATACTGTTGACCCCGTTTCATTTAATGTGTGCAAAACCCTTCCAATGCAATGATACCATCTGCCAACGAACCGATTCTTCCGTGAGAAGCCGCCCTGACTCAGGTGTCTGCCGACAGAACTAGCCGGTGCCCGGCACGCATGAATCCGAGGTGAGTGCTCTTCATCGTGAAACACCTGCATATATTAAGGTAACCGAGATGAAACATAATATAATGTTGGGTCTACACCAGCAGGAATAATGAACATGATATAAAATCTAGACCAAGATTGTGAATTTGCAGATTCCTCGCTAGAATTGACAGACGTCTGTCGGATGTATCGATGGTTGACTGGGCGACATCAGGAGCCACAGAGCTTATTCGTTTAATTTTACATGTGTGTGGTTGACGTCTGTTTAATAGTATTAATATTATATTATTTGTTAGGTGTATTTTTTGTTCAAACAATAGTAATATGGACGACGCGCCACCGGTAACTTATTACGTACGAATTAGTACCGAAGATTCCTAACCGGTATCATAATTACATCGTAAATGATGCATGCGCAAGTAAGAATCACCGGACACTTCGTTCTTTATGCCAGAAGCCAAATTTACATTCTAATTATTATTGGGTGTCGTTTAGCCTCAGTCGTCATATGTATTTTTTGCTTTTAATAATAATAAAAATACGTAAATTATAATTATTATAAAGTGTGTAATTTAAATCAAATGTGTACTAATGTATGTAGAAAAATAAGTTATCAAAAAGATGGTCAACAATGCATTTCAATTAAACCCTTCCCAAACCATGCAGTAACACAGGTCTACCATTATAATTAAACCTGTAATATTTATCTAAATACATGCAACATAAAATTCATATTTTAGATAATTTTAAAGAAAATATTAGCGCTTATGAATGACTAGTGTAAAACCAATTATGAAAAGGGAATCGTACAAAAACAATTATTTTTTCCATTCAATCCATTGTAAAATTAATAGGTTGGTAAAAATACATTTTGTGATATAAAAGACAGAGATCAGACACTATTTTCACAGTGAAAAGAAGAATAAACATACAAATATAATTGTCTCTTTCTCACTAATAACTAAACTAATACTCTATTTCTAATTAATACTCTAAATTATGTTATTAATCATTTATTCAAAATTATATACTCAATATTTAGAGTAAATTCGTGCCATTTAAGATAATAAAAACATTTTTTCTAACAATTATTTACGGTAACACGAGTTGACAGCATGGCTGCTTTCGGGTATTTTATATCATTGTATGGTAAAGGTTAATGTTTATAATTTTTCGTCACTACCTGTGTCAATGGCATATTCGTTCCTCCCTGTCAATGGTTCAATAGTACTCAAGCGATATTGAGATATCAAAATACTTTTCTAGAAGGACAGGTATTCAGGGGTAGTAATCAGTAACGGCAGCTCATGTACCAATATTGGGAAAAGATTTCAATGAATACAATGATGCACAGAGATTATTCGCTCCTCGCGGGAGCTAAAGATTCTACAGCCTTCCTTTATGAAGGCTTCGGGGTTTTTTCACCTGAATGTGAGGGATTATGCGACGCGAAGATAGGCTGTATTCTCCGTTTGATGACCTGATAGATTTGAGGGGTGATTTGTAATTTTATTTATCTTGTGAGTATATTGATATTTCTTAAATAACATAAAGTCAACAAACAGAAAAACTGTCAATTTTATTTTTATTTGTTCTGGAAATAGGGGATGATTTGAACTTTCAAATTTAATTGTACATAACTATAATGTAAATAAAACTTATAAATAAAAATAAAAACCATTAGATTTTAGACCATTTGCGTACGTATTAAAATATGTTTTATGGGTGTAGAGTAAAATTCAGATAAATTAGAATCCTAGAATTAAAAAAAGTATATTATCTGCCGTTTTTTTGGTATTTCAGTGTTGGTTATTTGTCACGTATTTTCTTCTACTAAATCTTTTAATTCATTATTTTCAACAGAGGCAGAATTTCTTCGACCCTCGTCTTGTTATATGAGACTTACGTCTCCATTCTTAAACCATTCGAACAATCGTAGCAGTAAATATGAATTAAATATATTAATTAGAAAGATATACATATAAAATCAATTTTATCAAAAAATATTGCTGTTGGGCCACTGGGATTCAAACCTGGATATCTTTCCAAACCGGGGAAGGTGCATTATCCAACTATGAAGGTGCATTATCTAACTATGAGTGGCGCAACAACAATATTTTTCGATAAAATTGATTTTATATGTATATCTTTCTAATTAATATATTTAATTCGTATTTAATATGTAATATTAAAATTGGTAATTATTTTCATTACAATCTAATTGTAAAACAATTGTTTCCTCTAAAATCATCAATGAAGTAAATAATAAATCGGAACAGGACAAATTTTAATATTTAATGCCTAAGATTAGATTCAAAGCTTTAACTTTTTACAAGTCCAAACTCAAAGTTTCCAAATTTTAGCTTTTGAAAGTCAATATAACAGTATTATGGACATTCAATTTGGAATCTAATTAAACTAGATGATGTAATTCAAAGTTGAGTTTGGTAAACTTCAATAATTAAATACTTGTGATTCGAAAACGAACAAATCTAAAACTCACATTTGAGAGCGATAAAAACTGCCACAATATTGCCGCCGATGAATTAAAACAATTATATGATAAATCTAATTGGATTGGAAGATAATAATATTTTTGGAGAAAATTTATCTTCACATAATTAATTCAATAATTAGTAAATGGTGCTAGAAATAACCCGTCAATAATGACGGGAAATAATTTGATCTTATTATTCTCACGCCTTATTCATTCAACGAACGTTGGCTGTCTGTCATGTTGGCAATCGTCATTTTGTTCACTGCTTTTTCTTTATTCATCCGAACTATAATATTTTTATTCTTATTGTGAAGTTGCAATTTTACAGAACATAGGCATGTGATATTTTTAATACAAATTAATTAGAAAGATATACATATAAAATCAATTTATCGAAAAAATATTATCGTTGCTGCCGGGATTCAAACTTGGATTTCTTCCTATCCGGAACGGAATAATGGAATGACAGATGTATCAATTTGAAAGTGCAACATATAAGTTCAAAAATTTGTCGTCAACTTACTGTGTTGGTGTAGCATAATATAGGAAGAGATCCAAGTTCGAATCCCGGTAGCAACGACAATATATTTTCGAAAAATTGATTTTATATGTATATCTTTCTATTTAATTTATATTATATCATTTTCATTCATAACTTCATCCATCCAGTTTATTTTAAGTATTCTTCTGTAGATCCACATATCAAATGCTTCAGTTAAGTGTATATGGTTCCATTCCATGAAATAATATCGTGAACACATAACATCTGACCATTCGCACACGTTATATAAAGTTGAGATCTGCAGTACATCTTTATTAAGCAGATAAAGGTGGCACGAGCTTGCTCAATGCGGCAATTGATTTCAACAAAAGTATCCCATCTTTCATTTATATTGTAACATAAGTACACAATACTTTGTAACTTCTTCAATTTTGATCCAGCAATATAAAGACTTTCATTGTCAACTGCATTCTGTTTGTTAATGAACATATATTTTCTATTAGTTGTATTATGGTCTAACCTAAAGGTATCTCATGTCAAGCAGAAGATGTAAATGTTACTTAATGTTATTTATATGAAATACTGTACCATTTGCATAACACAGGTTATTCAAAATCTTACAATTTATAACAAGCCCTTAAGTAACTTCTTGAAGAACTAAATATTTAAATAATATTATTCTACATAATAATATAAGGGAGGTAATATTTTAAATGCAGGATATATTAATTTTATTTTTAATACAATTGAGATTCTGTGTTACGTAATTGAGATATACATCAGACAAATACCCGAAGAAATATTATTCAATTAAAACATTTAAAAAACTTTTAAACTATGCTGTACATTCGGATAATTAACGGGTTTAAATAAACAAGTAATTTGTCTGCGTTTCGGATTTTTAACACAGGGGCATCTTGCAGACTCATTCATTTGTTAGCGTAAAACTATCGAGGATAATATTTATTTATTTTTTACTTAATTTTCTAGGCTTGTACTCTATTTTATGACCATTGGATGCAGATCGGCAAAAGAAGATTGAAACGTGAAAATGAACTTTAAAATTATTTTAAACGTACGGCAAAAATAATTGTTACTTAAAATCAGGATTAACGCAGCAGGCCCGTATCAAGACGGGTAAAGGGCTACAGCTTCCGATTTTAATGGCGAAATGATCTATAAAAAGCTAAATAAATTCGGAGACTAGTTGCCGGAAGGTTATTATGAAAAAAAAGTTTTGATTCAACTTACACCATCTTTCAGCGATATGTATTGACAGGCATTCTAAACGTGACCGTTTATATTATTAAAATAATCGGTAATAAAATAATAATAATGTAATATTTAAAAAAATTCATTTATAATTTGAATTTATTATTTATTTCAAAGGAAATTGACATCATTACAAACGTGATTCATCAGTATCCTTTTATTTATATTCAAATTTGAGAGATTCTTCATTATACGATTTTTGTTATGTGTAAAAATTAAATCTAATATAAATAAATTCTTTATCGCTTTAGAAATTTTGGTCACTTCCATAAAAACAGGACAAAAAATCAAGTGATCAAATGAGCTGAAAAATTCTCGTGTACTCGGCGAAATTGCACTTTTGTAAGAATCTATTGTTTCGTACGACGAAGGAGAGAAAAGTCTTAATTGGCATTCTCCGTCTTCTTCTCGCTCTCGTTGCCCCAATAATGGTCTCCGCGCTTGATCCAGTTTTCAGCATGGCGGACCAACACGATAAAAATCTGATTGGCGATATATATTTTTATTCTAGAGCCATAAATCGGTTTCAAAATACCGATTCATTTTTATTTTAAGAAATAAATATTTCACCGCGGCGAGGCTTTCCTTCGCATGGAATACATTGAATCGTAAAACTGTTTTGAATACATCAAGTGCTTAAACCATCTAGTCTATAAATTGAACACGAATTTTAAAAGTATCTCAATAAAATTCACAGCTTGAACTGATATAAGTATTTACGCGTTATGGTTGGAAAAAGAGTTCTGCTGATGGTTTCTTGTTCTGCCATTTAAAAATGGATGGCCGTTCAGTGGTTCAGCCTAACGAATGTATTATGTCAAATTCTTTTTATTAGAAGAACACATTTTTATTGTGAAGTTGTAATTATTTAGAACATAGGTTTGTGATATTTTAAAAATGAATGAAATATATTAATTAGAAATGAGATCCAGGTTCGAATCCCGGTGGCGCAACAACAATATTTTTCGATAAAATTGATTTTATATGTATATCTTTCTAATTAATATATTTAATTCATATTTAAAATATCACAGACCCATATTCTGAATAATTACAACTTCACAATAAGAATGTGTTCTCCTAATAATAAAGTTGTATCAATGTGTCCAAAATTTAATAAAAATGAATTGATAATTCTGGCGTCCTCTATCAGTTTACTCAAAGGTATTTGAGATTCTGTAAAAATAAGGTAGATGACTTTTTCAAATAATGGAATGATTAAATGTATTAATATCAAAAAAGGTAACATATAGGTTCGAAAATTGTCGCTAAAAATATTGTCGCTGTAGCATAGTTGGATAAAGCATCTTCCCCGGTTAGGAAAAATATCCAGGTTCGAATTCCGGTGGCGCAACAATAATACTTTTCGATAGAATTGATTTTATATGTATATTTTCCTAATTAATATATTTAATTCATATTCAAATTCTTTTTAATTACCCAAACCCCCGAATCATGTAAAACCAGGAGCAACAGAGGATAATAATAAAGGAGAGAAATAAAAAAATGAGGCATAAAAATACTGTTTTAGTTCCAAAAATATAATACTAAAAGATTGTCGAATATTTATGGCTTCTTGTACGTTCATTCTTATTGTCGATGGGTTAACCTAAAGCATCACCTCTATATCTGTGTTGCTGTTCATAGCTCACGTTGAGTTGTGATATGATCATTTCAAAAGTCCATTATTTCTATCCCATCCTCCATTCTTTCTTCATATGCATGGCAATATCGTCTTTATTGTCTTACCCACCTGACAATGTTATCTGTTTGGCACATTCCCTTAATGAGAATTTTTTTTTCCCCTTTCCTCAACATCCTTTTATCAACGATTGATCTAAAGGTTCTCAGCATCGTCTTGTTCTGCTTTCAATACCATATGTCATAACTGGTCGTAACTTAACTTCATGTCTTGTATACAGGGTGCAACAGACCTAACCTGACCTAAATTATGAGATGAAAATGTTTAAGGAATATGTGCCTAATCATAACCATATCTTAAGCATTAAAAAAAAACGTAATATGAAATATTTTATTAATTGTAAATTATATATAGAATACAAAAATTGAGGATCATAAAATTTTGAGGGGGCAGTTTTTTTTGTTAGATAATAATGGATATCATTAATTATGGACAAATTTCGCAATTATTTCAATATAAAAATTTTAAACAAAAATATTTTCCGTAACGACGCAGAATTTTCACACATATCTAGAATATTTTTGACTCGTAATATAGTCAGGTATCCACCCATAAAATATTATGAACTAGGTCTGTTAAATTCTGTATATAATCTATTTTTAATTTGTTACACAAGTTTTCATGAATTTTTATTCCGTAAAACGTCCTATAAGCAGCTTGATTTGGTAGCGGTTCTGTAGTGGTTCTGTTAGCGGTTCTATTAGCGGTTCTGTTAGCCTGCCTTCTAACTTCATTTGAATGATCATTCTAAATATGTCAAGGCCCAGATATTTAAATTGCAGAACTGTTCTATTGGTTTGTCATCAATTAAAAATTTACATCTAGCTGGAAAATTGGAAACAGAAGCTTAGTTTTGTCTACAAAAATAATGAATTTTTGATATGCTTGATGGAATTTAAATAATACCTTTGGAGATTATATTCTTATTCGACTGACATAGCACATAATATTAATATTTTTTTAGTAATTGTGTAGACCAACTGTAGCAATGTGACTTATTAAATAATTTTATCCATGATCAGGTTGAATTGTTTAATCCCTGAACCCGTGGGAATAATTTTGAGAAGTTTTCCATCAACCCTTACTTTTGTATTGACCTTACCCAATGGACGCGAGCATTAAAATTATTTTCACCCTATCTTTTGATATAGTGTGGGATATGGGTTGACCTACATTCTGCATTTCAGTTGAAATATGCCTTCAGTAGACACTTGCTTAAAAGCAACCCTACTCGGATCAAATTAGAAATGTCTACAAGCCATGTCGGATATATAAGTTAGATTTAGACGTAATATCTACAAATCAAAATTACTAAAATATTAATCAGATAAATTACAGTATTTATTAATTGGAGAGTTATGATCTGATAAACTACAGAGTTAATTTTAAATTATTTAGGATTTACACACTTCTAATGAGTTTACTAGCACACAACGTCACCTACTAGAAAGATTTTTTGAAAAATTAATATAGTTACTTACCATCACGCTGTTTCCTCGCGGGGGTAGGCAGAGAGGATAGAGCGCGACACTCCCCTGTCCTGACACACAATTCTCGCCTCATTCATACATCTTCTCATACAAGCTCGCCGATTGTTGAGGCTTCTAACAGAACCATCCTCCATTATCTGGTTTACCTGGTCGTGCCAAGTTTTCCGCGGACGTCTATTTCTGGTGCCATCAACACTTGCGTCATATATCTTTCTTACCATTCTCTCAAACCACCTAAGTGATCCTTTATTAATCTTACTCACTATACTAACATCAGCTTTATATTCTTTCCTTATTTCTTCATTCTTTACTCTGTCATAAATAGATTTGCCAATTATATTAAATAGATTTGCCAAATGATCTCATTTCCACTGTATTCAGTCTACGTTCGTTCCACTTCTGCCAGCTCCAGGCCGCAAACCATACATCAGTGTCGGTACCGGGACTCCATTGTGCACCGCTAGTCTTGCCTCTGTTGACAAATTCCCGTTAGATATAATTCCATTTAAATTGCCGTTCACTTTATTCCCTGCAGTCACTCTCCTTTCGATATCATTCTCAGCCTTTCCGTTTCTATGGACCATACTTCCCAAATACGCAAACTCATTTATTTGTTCCAATTAGATGTATCAATTAATGAAGTCTACGGAATATAAGTTCAAAATTTGTCGAAAACGTAATCGGTTGATGTTGCGTAATGGTAACGCATTTCCCTGGATAGGCAAAGGTTCAGGTTTGAATCTCGGTAGTAACTAAATATTTTTTTGATGAATAGATTTTTTCTATATATCTTTCTTATTGGTTAATTTAATTTGTTTCAAAATAGTGATAATGATTAATAATTTTGTACCAAAATCGATAGTTATGTAAATAAAATGGTATTTAAGTAAAATAATTAAAATTATATTTTTCGTCTGGGTAGATTTCAGAAGAAATGAGATTTTATTAGATGTTATTGATTGCCGGCAGATGCCGGTCTGCATTAACTCTTGGAAACTCAATTAAGATTTTATTCTTCTGTATTTGTAATATTTGTGGTGATATAATTAGGCTGCCAATAACTATGCAATATAAATATGATAGGTGTTTCGCTACTAGATTTTGTACACATCTGATCTGAAGTCGCTTTGGTTGGGAAGAAATATAATCTTTCAGAAACATTTTATTGTAAATTATATACCTGTAGAAGTTATTTTATGTTTTGTTTAATTATTAAATATATTATAATGTACAGTATTGTCACGTATATAATGTAATGGAACACATATATTCAAGTCCGCTTTAAATACAGATTTGCGCTGCGTAATAAAAAACTTTTTCAACAATCAGTTCAAGCGAAGATGTATATTCAGAACATCGCGCAGCGCGAGTGAGATAAGTATTCTGATTAGTTTATATAAATTAGGAATGGATTATGCGAAAAATAATGCGCTGCTTTATTTATTACTTATAATTTTTTCCACTAGATGGTTCCATTAACATGAATTAAATACATAATAAATTAAATAATTATGCAATTTAGATTTATCTCCACTGAATATTTTTAAACACAGCTTTTTTGATTGTGTGGAGTGCAGTACGCCACTGTATAATATATATTCTATACAAATAGCATGTAGTCGATCATTAATTAATAATTTGTGGGTGTGTATGAACATTGAAAACGAGCCCCGGTAAGAGGGTTGTGTAAAAAGAAGTAATATATTTGATTGATAATATTTTTTTATACCCTTTTTGAGAATGGTAATAATATTATTTTATTAGGAGAACACATTCTTATTGTGAAGTTTTAATTATTCAGAACAGACGGTCTGTGATATTTTTTAAAATACTAATTAAAATTTGTCGTCAAATATAATGTCGTTATAGCATAGTTGGATAATGCACCTTCCCCGGTTTGGAAAGAGATCCAGGTTCGAATTCCAGTGGCGCAACAATTTTTGATGGAATTGATTTTATATGCATATCTTTCTAATTAATATTATTCTCATCAATAATAAAAAAATATTGTCAATGTACGCCCTTTACGAAGGAAGCGTGGGTTTTGGTAATTATTCTAATGCATTTAAGCGTATTTTTCTGGGCGCCAACTCTCCCGGCATTGTACGCCGGGCTGATTGTTCCGTCGACAACGGCCGTGAGCGAGCTAAATGGGAGCGGAAGACTTGACTGTTTTATCATTCCCCATTGTAGTCGGAGTAAACCTCCCCTGCTGAATACTCGTCTATTCCCAGAATCCTATTGGGTAAACATGAAGAGGTGGATGACGAGCTAAGATATTAGTTAAATTTATTGAGGAGAGAATTAATTATTTCATTGAGCCAAGTAAATATTTGCAATGATGTTTGAAAATTTAACACCTCTATTATAAATTTTAAAGGAGGACTTGGACCCAGATTCCGAAATCAAAATAAGAATTGAGATGAAGAGATTCTATTGTGAAGAATCTCTTCTGCAATCGAGACAGGTCTGGGTACCCACTGGAGGGTAATAAAATGCTACGTCAGCCCCGTGCTGCTAAAATACACTACTTATAAATGCCTGGAGGCATTTGAGATGTGGCTGTGTCTCTTGAGTTGCATCACGTTACCAATGAAGGAGTACTAAGACGCATCAATAAGTCAACAGATCTAACTATCAAACGAAGAAAAGTTGCAAACTTCGGATACATTCTCCACAATGAGAAATACGATCCTTTACAATTCATTATGCAGCGAAGATAGAAAGAGATTATCTTGGATGCGTAACTTCTGGTTTTTGTTTATGAAAATTTTAGTTAAATTTTTACATTAAAAACATTTTCGTTATACTCGTATATGCATTTCTTCTTTACTTTTTCTAAATACTTTTACTATTTCTACATATTTTATATCTTAACTGTTAATTACTATTTTTTGAATATGTATTTTCTATTAAAAACACATAAAAAAATCATATTTCCTTATGGTTTCTATGTAAAAAAACCCAGTATATAATGGATTATTTACACCATGTTTATGTTTTTAATGTCGTTATGTATTTTTCTATAAATAATCTTTGCCACGCTTGTTCAATAATCTGTCTGTTAGGATAAAGATGCTGTTTTTACAACACTTTGTTAACGGTACATTGCACCGTAAAAACATATAAATAAATAAATATTTAATATGTACCCATGTAATCTCAAAAAGTGGCTCGATGCCCAACATGCTACAAGTCTCAATATCTTGCACAGATTAAATCAGTATTCTGCCTCAAGTCAATGCCCCAAAATATCCAGTGAATGGCACTTAAATCATAAATCCGCCCCTGTGCACATCTCAAATAAACGCGATGTCTTGTAGAATTATATTTTTACAAATCCATGGACTATTCGACGTAGAAAAACATTGTATTAGAGAATCTGGTTGTGTATATTGTGTTATGGTTTATGATATAACGTTGATTAGAATAAAATGTATCCATAAGCTCTCAGAATCTCTCTATAACAAATATTACAAGCGCTCACTTCGCATAAACATCCTGTTCTCCGCTAATTGGTCATTAAATTGAACATAACAGTTCTGTAATTGATATTTTACCTTTTAATTATATTCCATGAATTTAGCAATTTCCACTTTCTTGCATGCGTGAACACTAAAACGTAATAGCTGTGCCCAGTAGTCAAGAATAAACCTTTACGACGGATAATTTGTGTCGAATCAAATGGAGTCGATATAAGATATAACCTATTGATATAAGATTCAAGTTTCTTTTGTACCAGATGCTAAGTATTAAGTTCTGGAATTGTCCATTATTGAAACAAACAATATTTCCTTCGGAGGTTCTTCCGGTTTTCTACAAGGACTGACAATTATTACAGTTACGTATTTATTCGTTATATGGTACACGATCTCCTTCAAAATAGTTCCGCATAAAGAAATGTACTTAATCTAATGTTTTTGCCATTATACAAAGTATTTAGAGCACGCGTCGTAATCCATTCCACCTCCGGTCGGGACCCCTATTGATGACCCTTCATGACTTTCGCGATTTTGGGGAATAGAAAAATGTCAGATCTGGCGAATTAAGCAGGCGGTGATTCAATTCTTGACCAAAAAAATCCTTCATAACGATAGCTGTGTGCTGTATTCGGAGTGTTGTCCTGATGCAACATCCATTCTTTGTTCGCAATAAATTCTGGTAGAACACGCCTCACTTGTGGTCGTAACCGTTTCATTACCGGATAGAATGCCACAGTGACGGTTTATCCTTCGGGAATAAATTTCGTTGTTATTCCGCGGTCAACTCATTTCCGATATCGCTGTGTTGCCACATAATGCGCACAAAAACTATTCTACGAGCTTATTTGTCAAGTCGTGTATGTTACAGTCAACGTATAAACATATTAATTTTATATGTAAATGTATTCATGAGCAATTAAATTTTAACTTTTACTAACAGAAGACGAAATGCATCAATTTAAATTAAAATTTTTACACCAACACCAATCACATAATTTATAAAATGTGTGTAATGCTTGTTTGTGAATGTTAAATTTGCATTTTGTCTTGTATTCAGGTTCAAGTATGTACTGCATATTTTACAAATGAATTATTTACCTATTTTGTTAAAAAATATTTATATTTTGAATACGTATATATTTATTTAATTAATTTAATTAAACAAATTATTTTTTTAAATATCATCATTACCGTGACTGTTAATTATATAATACCTGATGGGTTTTAGCCTTCTCAAGAATTTTCCTTCATTGATCTAAATTACAAGCTATTTATCTCTAGTCCTAGATTTCTAAGACATATATGTTTTTGGAGACATTGTTGGTCATGGGTTCAAGTATAAGTTCGCTGATTGCTGTTCGGTTATTATCTCCACACGGTCTAACCACCAAAATTTTCTATTTCAATAAATCTTGAGACTCTAATCTCATTATACAAAGTATAGAGCTCACTGTAGCGTCTACGTCAAAATCCATATTCTAAAAACAGCCCGAAAATAGGCCTCAAAATTTTATTTTTAAAAACTTCCAGTACACGTTCATTCTTCTTAGTTAGTACTAGAATTAAAAGCATATGTAAGCACTAGTCTGATGAACGTTTTGAAAACTAAAATTTTAGTGTTTCTGGGTAACAATCGGGAGATTATGAACTTTTAGAGGTGGTAAGAACAATCATTTGCTTAGGTTTTTGAGGGTATGGTAAACATACCTACTATATTATGCTTCTACTAATATGTTGTAACAAATGTAGGTAAGCATTGAATAGTCAATTAACACTTTTAGTGGAAACAGTAGAAATTTTAAAAATTAAATTTTTCAAAATCTTGAAAATGAACACATTGACCAGTAAGTGTATATATTGACTTAATTTTACATCAATAAATGTGTTTTAAAAAATATACAATATATCACAGCACGGATTGCATAGACCTAGTTTGAGAATTTTAAATAAAATGAAACATTATATTTACTAAAATAATTTATTCAACCTGTCATTCAGAGATGATGCCTGTTTGTTTGGAAATGTTTTTCTTTGAAAATTTCGGGCAATAAATTGAATCCAGGTGGATAGAGGAAATCGTATGATTGATTGACTATCGATATCGATACCGAAGAACAATGGAAATTCAACCATCCGTTAATTAATTTTTTGAAGATACCCGCTTACGTACCACAATATACCTACATATATATTTTTATTAATTTATTTTACAGATCGATTACTGACTAGTGACTGACGTCAAATACTTGTATTTACCATCTTCTGAATTTAAAAAATCATATTAAAATAATGGACATATATTTATAAAAACGCACACAGATATGTATAGACAAAAGTATAAGTAAGAAAAATAAAGAAATAACGTGCATAAGTATCAATTATGGTAAGCAGCAATAATATATTTGTTGTATCTTGTATCCGAATATAAATTGTAACTGACATACATAACGTCGTCGAGGATGGAGCGCCACACTATTTTGTCCTCATACAATTCTCGCCTTATCCACATTCATATATCTTTTCATATAAGGTGTTTCAAGCAAGCGAGATTGTTGCGGAATAGAACCATCTTCCAGTACCTGGTTTACCTAGGTCAGAGGTTCCCAAACTTTTTTGTGTCGTAGACCCCTTGCCATGTTTTTCGGTTTTTGGTAGACCCACTACTTACCTGATATTGATTTTTTGTAAATTTCTAATTGTAGCGAAGTTTAGTGTTAAAAACTTAAACCACATCCTACAACTTACACAATTTTATAAACATATATAATACATTTTTTACTTCATAGGTACTTTTATAAATAATGTATATGTCTTTATATTATAAGATTATAATGTAAGTAAATAGGTACTATTAGTGTATGTTGAGATCCACTATCGTGGACCCCCATTTTCATTTCATGGACCCCTAAATTTTTTTTTCGCTGACCTAGACCCCTGGGGGTCGATATAGATCACTTTGGGAATCACTGACCTAGGTCATGTCAAGTCTTCGCGTCACATATTGTTTTTACCATCATTTGTACATTTATTCGTTCTACATTACCAAATCATCTAAGCGCTTCACTTCACATTCATCTCCACTCCTAATTTGTTAATGTTACGCACTAACGTAATAATTACCTCTCAGTTGTACGCTTCGTAGTAGATTGTTGGTGCTCCAAGAGAAACTCTTAAGTGACAATTAAAATCTTTATTACATGAATAATACAATTAAGGTACAAGGTATATATATAACTAGTCTCGGAGCCAAACGGTAACGGAAAAGAGACCGCGTCTCGCGCGCGTCAGCCCTTTTATCCTCGCTCACACACACACACCGCTACCCACATATACCGTTCCGGCGGTGCGGCGTTCTACACACACACATATAATCGATCTCAAGGACATCACAGTTAATAATTTACTCAATCATTAATGGATTTGCACACATGTTCCTCACTGCATTTAGTGTATTTTCGTTCCTCTTCTGCCAGCCCTAAGCCACACTACAAAAATTAAAGCATTCAAAGCGTTTTTCATTTTATTCCCAGTCACCTTCCATTTGATATTTTTATCAGCCTTTCCGTTCATATCACAAACTAATAATAAACTATCCTACGATGTACGCTTAGCTTATCATCTAGAAACATATATTGAGAATTTTTTTACCTCTTTCATAGTTCTATCTTTAACATACTTACATGAAGATAGGACTATTTTCTGTCTTAAGTTAACAAAATAATAGCCAATAGTCTCTTCATTAAATAAGGTCCTCACTTATTATTTAATTAACCATGCGGTAAGCATCCGCGAAGATAAGTTATGAACGCAATATGCAGAGAATAGGAAAACATTAACAATGTGAGAAAAATAAAAATATTTAGAAAAAGAAAATTAGATAAATAAAGATATGGTAGATTAAATACAGAAAAAATGAACAGAAGAAAAATATTTATAAAAAAGTTACAACGGGAAGTTATGATATTTCCCCATGGAAAACGGACAAAGACATCGAAACACGCAAATGAACCTATTGAAGTAAAAATGGGACGATTTTTTACATTGGCTACAACATTACTTGCCATCGTAATATTTTTTTTAATCCACAACGTACTGAGGGAGACAACCTTATCTCTCATATTTTCGACAATTCATTGTTAAAATCATCTAAAAATGAGTGAATGTAAAAAAATAACACAATGAAAACGGATTCATCAGTGCAAGGTAGGCGTGAATTTTGTCCGCTGCTATTCAAAGCTGAAATAATATGAACAATAGATATTATTTTCTATCCCGATGTTTTACGCCGCAAATGTTTATTTATAAAACACGAAGGTAAAAATAATTTATCACTTTAATCAAATGGATAAAAATAAAATAAATTTCATCTTCGTGGTAAGAAATAAGTAAACGATTATTAAATTATTAACCTTAAAATTACAATATTACAAATAATATGTAACATTACATTGTAATAATAATACCCGGAATTCTGATTTAAATGTAATTTTAAATAGGGGGCTTGGTGAGGAGGGTGCCTTTGTTTTGCGCAGGCCTTAAAGAGTAACGATGCATGCAGAATACGGTAGGTACAGACATAATGAGTAGGGTGACTATATTTTCTCAGGATACTAGAATGCAACTGAGCGAAATTTGGAATGGATGTTTATGATTGATAATACTCATTTATATTATGGGGAGGGGTGGAATGGCTAGGGGGAACGAAGAGGCTACATATATTTTGCGCAGGGCCCTAAAAAGTAACAATGTAAAAGTTGGTTTAGATCGGTCAAAGATAGGATTGAACCGACACATTCATAATATTTTACTTGATCAGTAATGCATTAAAAATGGCACAATTTTGTTGAACAATCGCAATATTTAATGTAATTTAATGCTTCGAAAATAAAATAAAAACTACTCGTATGTGTTTGTAATAAATATTTTCACATGTATAATCAAACGCTTGATCAACAGATGTTCGGAACGGTTGGATGTTCTGGGTAACACACTAGTTCTGAAAATAAAGATATCTGAATGTTTTCAATGGAAGAGCGCGCATACATACGTACGGGTATCACATTTGTACATACGAACAAAAAGTAAACGGGAATAAATCTATGATATCGACATATTTACCGCCGGGGCATGCTTTCAAGTTTATTGCGTTTACTTATGGGAATAATAAATCTGAGTGGAACGATAATTGTATCAAAAACACACGAAGCTGTTTACATTTTGAAAACAATATTTTCTTTTGCTTTTTGTATACAATGCGAGTGTCTGGAGTTTTTCTTAAGTGCACTTCGGTTCTAAACAAGGTTAATGTTATTAATAGTTACCGTTGTTTATAAAAGATGGATGGAGTCTCTAGTCAGTGCCAAATTATAATATAAACAATCTGTCTGGATATGCATGTTTAATATTATTTATATTTCAGAAAATTCTAGATACTTATAATATCATAATAAGCCTTTTTAACCAAAGCTAAATTATTTTTTTGGTGTATGAATAGATACTAAATCGTATTAAGTATTACGGGTCTAATTTTATATACAATATAAATCTTGACAGTTGTACTTCTTAATTATATTGTTTTATAACGTTACTGTTTTACGTTTTAATAGTATAATTATATTTGGAATCATATTTTCAAATAATATAGTTTCGTCGCCAGGAGAAATAAATAAAAAATAATAATTTCGCAGCACTTGATGGATATTTGGAAAAATGGTTAATGTCTTAGCTAAACATACAGTCTTCACCATGTACACCTATTTAAATTTTAAAAATATTGAGTGAAAATAATGTAAGTTTTTAAAATAACCAGATTATAAAAAAAAACGATAGAATTCGAATCTACGCTCCGAGAGAGGATCTGATTTCTAGTCAGACGTCTTAAGCGCTGTGCCACGGTTGATGATGCGAGATGTGTGGATATTTTTGTATTTATTGGAAAGTATTAACATAATATAAATATAGTTTAAAAATATTTTTAGTGCTTTATAAAATATATATTTCAATGATCAATGATCCGTATTATATAAATAAATAACAATTATAAGACAGATGCGAAAACTTATTACTATAGCTATAATAAATAATTATTATTTCAACATATAGTAATAATGATTACAGGAAAAAATATGTTTATTTTATCTTGTAGAAATGTGTAATTAAGTACAAACACACACTTTTGTATAATAATGATTTAAGCCTTAGTTAATATTTTCCGTAACAAAATTTGAAACATTACATTATTTAAATTGGACAATATTTCGACAAGTTTTTGCTAATGGCGTTCTGTTTTTGACGTGACTTTCAGAAAATAATATCAAAGGGACAAAGGGAAAAATGGGTAAGGATTTTGTTATAATGGTGTAGAATTTAACAACAGTAGTTAGTTTTTGTGTAGGTGTATGTAGAATATTAATACCTAACTTCATTTTTTCACAGAATAATTTCGGATTGTTTCACGATTTTTTTTATATTTATGTAAAATTTACATAATCAGTGTCAGCCCTAGCTTCTGTGATGCCCTCGGGCGAAATTTTTCTGGGCGCCCTCCATCTCTGAAGATCTGTAGAATTCTTTCAGATTCCGCAGCTACAGCGTTCTCCCGCGACCAGACCCTCTTTTTCGTGATTCAATCTTACACCGATGATAAGGTGGAGAGTATTATTTTACATATATCTCTCAAGTTTCGCTTCATGCCAGCAGTCCACTCTCGCCGAGGCATAGCGAGAGGAGCCGTGCACGAGAATGTACTGTAGCTCTCGGCTTGCATCGCCTATTCTCTTGTCGACACGGGTCGTATCGTGCCGTTTCGCTTCGCCTTGCACGCCTCGCCTCGCCTCGTTCCGGTCGGAACGTGGACGAGACGAGGCGAGGTGAGGAGCCTCGGCTGTTGGCATCACGCGGGCAAAATATTTCAATTTTCGAATCTTCATTGATTTCTTAGCTCATTTCACAGTAGGTATTAATATTACAGCTGGGGTGAGTTTTTCGGTCAGTCCTAACGGCACCCCATAAACTGTCATTATTGTGACACTGGAGAGTTAGCCGCCATTCTCCAGGGCAACACTTATTTGATGGCGGTGTTTGTTCGCCATGTCACAGAGTCATTTTATATAATGATGTTATATTCAAGACATATCATTGACTCATTGTTAGCGGAATCGACGGTTTGTGACGATATTTGAAGAAGCTCTTCTGGATCTGTATGAATACTCATAAATTTTTTATTTTGTTCAAACTGTAGCTCTTTCTCTGGTTTTCGTTTTTTATATTCGTATCCAGATGACTTTTTTCATCCGTTCTATATTCGAATTTTTCTCGGTCATTATGGAAAAAAACAAAAAACAACGCAATCAACTATTATAAAAAGTTATGTCACAAAAAAAATTTACCGTATTTAGATAACTAGTATACAGATGAAAACAAAAATCACGAGCCTGCGTGAAAAACCTCGACTAAAGGAATATATTGAAAAAAAATAGAAAACGTATTAATAGATTTTTTTTAAAAAAAGCTTTGGCGTGAAACAAAACCTAACCTGTAGATGAAAATACTAATCACATGGTCGTGAGATCGACTGATCGCGAGAGAATATATTAAAATTGTTTACAAACATGGTAAAATAAAAAAAGCTTATCAGAAAGCAGAAAAATAAAACACAAAAATCGGAAGTTATAAGATCAGGAAAAAATTCAGCTGAATGCACACTTCTAGCATTGCATCGCAGGCGCGAGAAATAAAGGCGCGTCACAGGTCTCTAACGTTGGTTCCTGGACGTCAGGCAACAGCGAGTCTCAGAGAAGAAAGAAAAGAAATTCTGGCGAAGATGCATCAGACACTGCGGCGAGAAAGTTGAGAATGTGTTGTTGATCGCAGTGTACCTGTGTATAGTTTTCTGGGCTAATCTGCCATGTACATCTGACCTTTCTGGCCGACGTTTCGGATCACATTGCAGGGTCCATCATCAGATTAGCTCAGAAAACTATACAAATAAGATTCTGAACGTCCGTGAAAACCTAAGAACATTTTTAACAGTTTTACTTCAGTTACAAACAATATAATTATTCATTCATATTTTTTCAATAAAGCGTTATTGTATATTTTTTCCCACCAATTTAGCAAGGTGCTTGGACAGACGCCAGTAAGGCGCCCTTCATAAAAAATCACAACTTTTACTGTCCAACGTTTGGTTTTTAATTAGCGGTCATTGTTTGGTGCCTGCTGATGATTCACCATTTTTTGATTTTTAAATTACTGTAACACCTAGCTCGTATTCTTATCACATTATTTTATTGGCATCACTTCAGCGACCTCTCAATCCTGTGCGATATATAAATGTATATATTGTTGTAATAGATGTAATTGAATGTATTCATGCTTCCCGTAAATAGGTTAATTCTATAATATGTAAACGTAATATTTTTAAAATGAGTGTCTAGCAAGTTGGAGCGCGCTTCGGCGCCTAGTAAGTGAAACTTGTCAATTCTATATAAATATAATATTTAAACAGTTGCACTGAGCAAGTCCCAACTTGCTCGGCGCCCTACTTTGCTCGGCGCCCTCGGGCCGGCCTGAATATAATATATATTATATTTAAATAGAAAATATATTTATAGGTTTAAGCGTACATGTATATACATTTCATAACACGAAATCATAAAACGCGGGAGTCAACTTCCGTTAGCGGTTTGCGATATTACATACGTGTCCCGTATTTCGCCCAGATTTAACACTCATATTCACCCTTTATTATCCCTGCCTACAGGTTGATCCAAAGATAAAACGCAGATTTTATATTTTATTAATATAAGTTATTATTGACGAATGTTAAGGTGTGAATTATTATGTATATGGAGCAAGTTTGTAGACTTAGAATTAGAGAACGAATTAATATCGGGTATCGAAACGGGAGAGACTTCTCATAATAATTTTAATGATGATTTGTATTCTGTTATCAGAAATGAGAATCGCATCTGACGACCCGCAAAGGAGTCTTCGCAGTAAATTTAGAAATGGAAGAGACGTGAACGCAATGAGAATGCATTTGTTTAGAATAATGTGTGGGAAGGCTGAATGATGTAATAAGAAGCGAAAAGGTAAAGTCAAAGAGAACATAACAAATAGAATGTCGAAAGATCTTCGATGATTTTAGTGAACCTTGAAATAAAAATTATTTTCATATATACGTTAAAAGTCCACTGTTTTCTAAACACAATGTACATTCGCAACTTTCAATCTGTATCATATAATATATGGCTATGACAGTGACGTATTTTTGGTCGTACATTGGAAGGCCTCTGCCGGCCCGACAACGAAAAGGTTAATGGTCTTTCCCCCGACGAATGTTGTGTTCCCTAAAGCCTTAACGATTCGTTTTTATTAGTGTTATGAAGATATTGCAATTGAAATAAACAAGGTCGGTGCAGGATTACACAAATTTTGAAAGAGAACATCGTTTAAAATCTGACTGATTAAGTGACTATCAAATTAAACTCTGAACCCCCAGCAATGTACTTCAAAAAATGATGAATTTAAAAAATACTTGTGTGAGATACCAAATTTAGTAAATGTTTAATATAAATAATAGCACTGAATTGAAGCGGTGTTACAAAAATCCAGGTGGTGACGCATTGGAATGTAAATTATACGACAATCCCTGGGTAATGTTTGATGAGTACAAGGAACAACATTTTAGCGAGTGGGAAGTAGAATTACCACACAGGACAAGACAGATTGGTTGAATAGCCCATGCGATTGTTCAAAGTATCATTGAGTTTACGTTTGTAAACATTCAGTTGGTTATGTTAGGTTAAGTTAGAATACAGAGATAAAAAGTTTTTTTAATGACAAATTATTTTTTTGTACGCATATTTTCATTAAATTTGGTAAGCGGGCCATTATAAATTATTACAGTATTTTGTTTCATATTAGTGCTAGACAACCAACAATAACGTTTAGTGTCGAAGTATGAATAGGTAGGTTTTTTTTTAAAGTATTAAAATTCATAATTCATGTTGTATACGAGGATGCGGCCCATAACCCCCGGGAGGTGTTCTAAGAGAGAGAGAGAGAGTGATGTAGGGGTTGGAAGGAAATGGTTACCCGAGACTTCAAAATACTAAGATTGTTAGAAAAAAGAGACATAAAAGTCGATCACACATTAAAGATTCAGAGCAATAATTCGTTCTTGATGTCAGCTATACGGAACAGACGAGAACGATGACGCAAGCATTTTCCATCTAAATACTTTCTCGTGAATTGTAAATTGTTTATGTTAGTTTGTATTCGCTCACTCATACGTCCTTTTCTTTTTCTCCATCTTCTCGCAGGATTTTGACAGATTAAATTGATTGCCTCTTGATGTAATATATTGTCTCTTTTACAACAAAAAATATACATGATATAAACATTATGAATTATACGAAACTGATTTTTGGCTGGTAGATCTAAACGAAATAACAATATTATTCGGTTTTCTATGAGTTTTCGCTCGTGATTTGTAATATCATTTATTCAAAAAAACATTTTCCGATGTTGAAACGGAAAGCACTGATTTTATTAAAACGTGGATGTACGAAGATGGAAATGACACAGGTTTCTGGGTAGGTAACCTCCCTCACCGAAGGTACGTGACATGACCTTTGACAAGGGCAATGTCTGCTCTCAAATTGAATAAAACCGACCGGCGAAATTTACTCAGAAATATACCTTCCCCGCGCATTTATTTCATTCAGCAAAATGTCGAGACAAAGCTGCTCAATTTTGAGAGAGATATCATTACCGCGTGCGATTTCGTTACTACCAAAAGTTTTGCTTACTTTTGGCTGAAAAGTGTTTTGGATTCATGCGGACTTATTTATATCTTCAGGGGATTCATTCATGGTACACAAAAATCTCAGATTATCTGGTTGATGTTGGGATCAATGACATCCTTTAGTAAACAAGGCGATAAAAATACAATCGGTATTCTCGAGGAAAAAAATAATAAATTCGATAACGCAAGATTCATTAATTAAAATGGTGGTGAATGATTGAATTTTTTAGTTTTAAAACATATGCTCTAATAAACATATGAGAATAATACCTAAATAGCAGGGGCGTGTAGTGCATACAAGTAAAAATCTGAGTATTACTAAAAGTTCTGGAAACAAATATAAATGAAATATTATTAAGGAGAACACATTCTTATTGCGAAGTTGTAATTATTCAGAACATAGGTTTGTGATATTTTAAATACTAATTAAATGTGTTAATTAGAAAGATATACATATAAAATCAATTTTATCGAAAAATATTGTTGCACTACCGGGATTCTTTCCAAATCAGGGAATGTCTATACTATTTCTGTAACATAATTAGATAATGCACCTTCCCCGGTTTGGAAAGAGATCCAGGTTCGAATCCCGGTAACGCAACAACAATATATTTCGATAAAATTGATTTTATATGTTTATCTTTCTAATTAATACAGTTAATTTGTTTTAATTAATTAAGACATTAATGGGATAAGATGATTAAATATTATTTTAGGTAAATGAATATACAAATAAATACTATCATAGATACTTATGATAAATAAATGTATATTATAATCACGCACGTTTAGTTTGTATCTGTTTAGTTAAAGAATGTCAACAGTTGAAGAGGATTTTACATTATTAGAGAGGTATAATACCTTTCTAATTAATATATTTAATTCATATTTTATTTATATTATCGTTCAATAACATCGTTTTATATATTTTGGTGTCTGCGATCGCGTTAGAAAACACTTGTCGAATGTGAAAATATCATCGATAAAGTTTGAAACATATATTAAAGAGCAATTTGTACTTATATTATGGCATTAAAAACTTTTCTACCCTCTTGAATCGAGTATAAGGGATTGGTTTTACACGCTACAAACTTTACTTTTCACATAGAAATATTATTTTCCATACATTATTATAACCTTTCATGTCTTGTGTTAAGACATTAGGAGAGAAATAGGTATATGGACGAAAATATAAAATTTGTTATGGAAAACTGTGAAAAAAGTTTTTAGTTTTGGAATTAAAATATGATATTCAACAGATGTGTCTCTTAGAGTATTAAAACATTATTAAACGTTTAAGAGTTAAATTATATTTTTCTACATCTCGGCGAAAGATTAAAAGTAAGCTGAAAATAAAATGAATAAATTTAAAAAAACCCTCATTATTTAGCGAGTAGTCATTAGCCCTGAAAGCTGCGCGCTCTGCATTATAATTATTATATCAATTTAAGGTACATATTTTCCCTCATTTTTACATATTATATTATTTAGTTTCTTTCTCTCAACTTGACTCATCTATGCTAATAGCTTGACGTTTATATTAACTTTTTTGTTTATTTTTATAGAACTATGTACCATCTATAAGTCTGTAAAAAATTTATTCATAAAATAAAAAGTTAATGTCAATTATGTCACCACATTTATAGCAATAAATATGGTAATAGTCAATATCTTCTTTTGTTATTGGATTTTTTTTCTAATATTTAATATTTAAAAAATATATAATTAACATATTTTGATTACACTAAATCATCATTTTTTATTCTTAAGTTCTAATTTGATCAACTTCTATTTTTTTCTCTCTGTATAATATTAATTAGTTATTAAATTTCATATTGTACTACTACAGATATCGATCATATTTTCATATAAATAACTACTAAGTCACCCCTATAATTCAAGATAGTTATGATTTTTCTTTCTTTTCGTTTTTGATTATCTGTAATTTAAATTACACTAATGTTGCTAAAAAATATATTTTATGTGTATATTTATATATGAAATAAATAAACTATATACTGCTAGTGAATATTGTTAGGCGATTATTATTTTAAATTAAAATAAATTATTCTACATTATTTTATATTATAAATTATTCTTGCATTATTTCATATTATAAATTATTCCGCATTATTTCATATTATAAATTATTCTGCATTGTTTCATATTATACAATGTACGAAAACAAAATAAAATACGGCTTGATTAATAATTTCGACTGGCATATTGTTTATATGTCATCGCTGAGGCAGATAATAAACCTATTAATTAAATATTTAATTAATATTTCATCCAGCGAATGTCGTAAATTTTATGTTCACGTGTTTTATGTTATTTAGGTACTCCGATTCCGTGAAAATAAATTGAAAATTGTGGTTCGTTCTCAACCTTAAAAGCCTATTTCTCTCCTTGTTTAACAACAGGACCAACTAGCGGATGTTCCCTTTCTACCCCTATAATACACGCGAGGGTAGTAAAAAGAGAGTAACGCATATTCAGTATTATTTCAGTCAATTTTCATTTGTAGGTATATTATGCTTATGTTTCACAACAATTTTGTACTTACCGCTAGACCGAGATGTTGCCAATTCACCACGAGAGGGAAGATGTTTGAAAATTCAAAGCTTTTAATAGAAATTCGAAAAGAAAACCAGGCAGTGAGATGGATGGATTGGAACCATAAATTAATTTTACTTAATTGAATACTATGATAGAAAGATAAAAAGAGAAAGAATAATATTTGATTATTATCTCACTGAGTTAATTAATACGCGGCAAGAGGTTTTTTCTTAAATTAAAAAAGCGCAATATAACAGATTAATAAATGAGTAGACATGAAATAAAGTGTACATATAGGAGAGGGGTTTGGAACATTAGTAGCGGGACGAGGAGCATTCTACACATATTCTTGGTAGAAACATAAATCCGATAGATTTTGACAAATTTATTCAACAGTAAAAGTATTTAGTCTTAGAAATTTAAATCTTTGTGTAAGCAAGACGTATTTTTTACATTAATGCATATTATATTGTCAGCGTTTAAATTTTCGTTCCAATCTAGTCATATTTTAAGAAAAAGTTGCGGAGCTCTTTGATTACGTAGTGTAATCGCGTGGGTGACACCAAAATGAAAAGTTTGGGACAAGGAATTTGCGTTAGTTCATGTCTATATATTTGGTGGTCTGTGCGCAGTATGTAAAACAGTGGTTAAACCGGTCATGTTGCATGGTACTGAAAATTGGTCTCTTATCAATCAAGTCCCTGTCTATCTATTCGTCAATTAATAAATAGACTGGGTGAGGATCCAAAATTTATGGCGTCCTCTTATGTAGACCAGGTTAAGGTGAGGAGAGTATGGAGGTGCTCCATATTCCTGTTTTCGAGCGGAATGTGTTGGCCCAGGACAGAGACGTCTGGCGCCGAGTTGTAAATCAGGCGAAGGCTGTCAATGTCAAGCCATAGAGCAGTAATAGTTGATCGGATACTGTTTACGCGCGTTATATATCCTTCGATTAGTAGCTACTGTCTTTCATCTAAATAATATTAAAAAATCGAAACAGTTTGATTCTGATTACTGCATCTCCTCCACCACACCGTCTCAAATCTATAATGTTCTAAACAGAAAAATAATAATTTACGGAGCCCACGCGCAGTCTAGAGGACATTCTAAGAGTGGGATGCAGTCGTAAAAAACAAAGACTGGAATGTAGTCTAGAATATTTACTACGAAAAAATTTCGTTATGTACCATAATAAATAAAAATTTGCTGTTTCCAATAAACGATATCCATCGTCTGAGTGTACCGTGAACCCAATTATTGAAGTGAAGTCTATTCCAAAATAAAACGCGTTTTGTTAAAATTGATAGTTTCATTAATAAAGAGTTGTGCATAAAATATTTACAGCGCAAAAGAGTTTAATTACCAACTTAATATTTGAGATAACTTGTGAACTCAATTCTACTTCAGGTCTTGCTGAAGTAGTGAATGGTACATTATTGATAGACTAGAATTTAAAACCCATAAAGTGTCGCTTTTTCTGAACTGGATCTTCTTCCATATCAATTAAATACCACACGCATTTTTTGATAACTCACGTAAGACAAATGGTTTGACTTTTTGTTTTTGAAAAACCATCGCAATGAGCAGGATAATTCTAAAATAGCAGGTAGGTTATAAGTATTAATGACTTACTTACAAAAAATTACTGTTTTCATTACAATTATCTAATTTTTGACAATATATGTGGACTTTTTTGTTCATTATTTTGAAAAAAATGTATCCCATTTAATTTTCGATTTGTGACGTAGTAATTTAAGATAATATTTATAAGATATGGATTGAAGAATTAAATCTAATTTAAAAATGATAGTACCAAAAACAATTCGAAATGCGTAGCAAAATCAATAATTCGAGTCAATGTCTATTCAAATCTAAATTTTATTACAATATACTTTTTATTATTAAATACTAATGTTTAAAATCCATCTTCGGATGGATGCGAAATACATAGAATGGTTTCTGCCTCTGAAGGTAGGTAAATATTTACCCACCTTCGATGTGTTATTCAAATTTCTGATAATAGGTTTGTTTATTTTAGATTGTTAATTTTGTTTTATTAACCACTTAATGAATTAAATACATCTACCGGTTTCGAAAAATATCATTTTCTTCTTCAGGATGTCATAATCAAAAACACATTTTATATTGTTTCTTTAACAGAATCTATTTAAAAAAAACAATAATTATTTAAAAAATATATTTAGTACTAGTTAAATTGTTACTTGATGATACAAAATTATTAGAATTATTTTAAGGAAAATTTTTTAGAACGGGACTTCTGGTTAAATTTAGTTGGTTGTTTATAATACTTAAGCCAGTTTTACACGCTTTATTTAATTTAAATGATTCTAAATTATTCAATTTAAGACCCACATTGTTTACATGTAAAATTGACAATCCCAAATTTTTATCAAAAGTGAAGTAATAAATGATTAGAAAATTCTGAAAAACCATTATTATTCTAACATCTTAAATGCAATGAAATTAATTAAAAATTAGTTAACAATCTAAAATAATGGATATTAACCACAAAGTTGATTTTGCTAATCCTAAAAATATAGGCTTGTTTGTTTACTATTTTGAAAAAAAATCAGAACAAACAGATCACATATCCTCATTTCAATAGAAATTGAAACTTCACTTCAGTTAAATGTATCAATTACGTGTATTTTTTTGTAACACAAACTGTTTTGATGCGACGATAATTTAAATCTTTCGTCTCAGAGATTTGTCAGTAAAGGTTGGTATGTACTATCCTTTAATACTTTTAAATGTCAAATATCTCAAAACTACGCTTATGAATTTAATCCTTTTAGCCGATAGGCATTCCAATAGAAGATATTGTAATGAAAATAAATAATGGAAATCTTACATTTATATTTGTTGATATAAAACGCATAGGAATATACTTTTTTTTTACTAAAATTAAATATAACACGTCTAAAACCATCGATTTCGAAGGTTTTTAATTATTTTTAAAATATTGATTTAAAATGTTGTTGTTCGTTACTTTCTTCAGAAAACATCATCAGCTATATTGTAGGTACGGGTGACCTATTTAAATCAAATCCCCTTACATGCTTCCCTGCCTTCTCCACGACCGACAAGCTACCCCATCCCCCGCTAGCCTTCATCGCTCTGGGGCGGACAGATCATGACTCGATTAAATCATTTTAATTATTTTACGCTTCATGTTGTCGAAATCGAATAAGCCCCCGTCCGGGCCCGCCTTACAACTTTAGGCCGCTGTTTCCTATTTTTGAGAGAGTGACCAAAATGTGAATATATATGTATAATATAATGAAGATAAGAAATCTAGCTAGCGTAGCGTAATATTGAATATACCACTAACTGGAGTGGTTTAATAAAGATGAAAGTATAATTATCAAGATATTCGTTCTCATTGGCATGATTTAATAACATTGAAAATATAATAATGAATAAGAAGAAATAACAGGGAATCAATCTGGCACGGTTCAACAGTGATAAGATAGATTTATTAAAATTGTTTAGACCATACAATTGAGATGTCTGTCAGACATAGTACACGTCAATATCAATTTACTTACTATTTTTCAAATTTAGCTAAGTGTTTGTGAAAAATATAACTAACTTGGTAGTTTTCTGGAACGAGGCTCGAACACCCGAGCATTTCGTCGTCCGTCTTTCAAAAAAGAGTATCTCGTTTTTTGTTAAAATTGTATTACGACTGGGGTTACATTGCCTAAACGCATAACCATAATCCAATCAAGCAGACATATTTTATTTTATTCCAATGTAGTAATATTACATGAAAGCATTTTGAAATGACCACTCTTATTTCAATGTGTCATTCTTACAAATGATGGTAATAAGAAATGTTTATGGAATAAATACACCTCAAACTGTCTTTAAATCAAAATCGGTAAGATTATTTTTTTTATCATTTTTCAACAGTGAAAGAATGTCTGCTGCAAAATCAACAAATTCGAGATACGCGTCTTTGAAATATGGACGGCGATTTGGTCACTAAGTTAGTGTCTTACCACTACATAAAATTAGGTAATAATTACGTAATATAGGTAATGTTGTTTTTAGTAAAGGTGAGAACTGAATAATGATGTTACCAAATCTAGCTAGCATGACTTAACAGTTGTGAGAATAGACTAATAAAGATACCAAATCTAGCTAGCATGAATTAACAGTTGTGAGAATAGACTAATAAAGATACCAAATCTAGCTAGCATGAATTAACAGTTGTGAGAATAGACTAATAAAGATACCAAATCTAGCTAGCATGAATTAACAGTTGTGAGAATAGACTAATAAAGATACCAAATCTAGCTAGCATGAATTAACAGTTGTGAGAATAGACTAATAAAGATACCAAATCTAGCTAGCATGACTTAACAGTTGTGAGAATAGACTAATAAAGATACCAAATCTAGCTAGCATGAATTAACAGTTGTGAGAATAGACTAATAAAGATACCAAATCTAGCTAGCATGAATTAACAGTTGTGAGAATAGACTAATAAAGATACCAAATCTAGCTAGCATGACTTAACAGTTGTGAGAATAGACTAATAAAGATACCAAATCTAGCTAGCATGAATTAACAGTTGTGAGAATAGACTAATAAAGATACCAAATCTAGCTAGCATGAATTAACAGTTGTGAGAATAGACTAATAAAGATACCAAATCTAGCTAGCATGAATTAACAGTTGTGAGAATAGACTAATAAAGATACTAAATCCAGCTAGCATGTCTTCACGGTTATGAGAATAGGATAATAAAGTTAACCTATCTAGCTAGCATGGTTTAATAGTGATAGAGGCGTTGATGGGGTGGTTTGGGAGTGGAGGGGGAATATGTCCCCGGGCGCCAGATTAGGGAAAGCACTGAAACGTGATGTGAAATTTTTGATTTGAATAATTTAAATATATTTCACAAAATCATAATTTTAATTTTTTATATTGAAATATATTATTCACAACAGATTTTTATGTGTGTAAATATATTTTACTTTCCTCTATTTTGATTTTACATAATTGTACGATTATTTTTATTATGACCCTTCCTGGTAGACGGACTAAGCTTAACCTTTACCATACCGTGATATAAAATACCCGTAAGAAATTTAAAACATTTTAATTGTAAAGAAAGCCTTTATTTGTTTAAATGGTAATAAAAATATTAATCGTATAATCTTACTCTAAATATTGAGAATTAATTACAAAAATGAGATCAATATCCTAATATAATTCGGAGCATTCATCAAATCCTATCAAATACTACCTTTTTTCTTATTCCTTTTCATTAAATTAGTGAGAAAGAGAGATCATACATTCGTATTTTTGTAATTATTTTTATTGTATCACCGCAAATGGTATTTTTCCAGCTTATTAATTTTACAACTGACTGAATTGAAAAATAACTATTTTTGTAGGATTCACTTTACACAACTGGTTTTTCACAAATCAGTTCTAAACATTAATATTTTCCTTAGAATTAACTAAAATGATTTTATGTTGCGGATATTAACCGAAATATTACAGTTTTGATTGGGGTGGTAGACCTATGTTACTTCATAGTTTTGGAAGGGTTAATACGAGTTGAAAGTGACCGCTCGTGTTGTTGTAGCTATAAATTCTCATTGACCTAGTGCTTTTAACAAGAATAGATTTAAACATATGTGCTGTCAACCATCGATAAATAAACAGTTTTACTTGGAAAACAACGGCGATAAGGCAAAATATAAGCCTAAAATTGATGGAGTAAAATTATAAAATTCAGTAATAAAAAATAAAATGGAGGGGGGGTCGCCATTTGGATAGTTCGCCCCTGGACGTCAAAAACCCTAGCTACGCCTCTGAATAGTGGTGAGAATATAGTAATGAAGTTAGCCAATCTAGCTATCGTTGTTTAACAGTGATGAGAATAGAATAATGAAGAAAGCTAATCCCGGTTTAGTCTAATAATGTTGAAATATGATAATGAAGATAGATTTATTAACATACCTGCGGCGCACACGTGCCGATGTGCAGATATTGAAAGTGTATCGCTTTCACATATTTAATTACAATATTTATCTGAAAACTGAAAATTAACGAAAGGCGTATCAAATAGCGATGGTACAGCCTGGTGGAAGCTTCGTTTTGAAATCAAATTACAAAGATCGATAGGCATGTATATGTGCAATTACAGAACACGGTATCAATTTAATTAATGGATATGGAGGTCGGCATTAAATACTTAATGCCGGTGTTGTTTTGTGAAATTCGGTCACAGGTTTCTTTTTCTTCCTTACTTGACTTTATTTTGCTAACAGTACAACAGCGGCTGGCAAAAGGCACAATGCGTATAAGTAAAAGTTTATGTGGGCTTAGGGAAAGTTTTTACTTCGGACACGCCGACCCTTGATTAAAAGTCCCTGCAAAAGGGTGTGCACGTGTACACACATATCTATTATGTACCTACATGAATAGAGATGGGGAAATTCGCTAGTTGAACAAAATTAAATTAGTTTGTGGTTAGTTAGTTGACAGTTTATTTGAAAAAATTTGTACTAAGACACATTTTTATTTTATATTAATATTAAACGATCTAATCCGTGGACGCCATTTGTCCATAAATGAATTTTTTTCAAAATATCTTCATTTACAAGGATTCATCAATAATATAAGAAAATAAAGTACGCAATTATCTGGAACGTGAAAAAATTACTATTAAAAATTTAATTTTTAAGGTGTCGTATTTGCCTTTTAATATTTAAATTTTAAAAGTGAGCAAAAAATTTTCGTGCTAATTGAATCCGTTAAATACAAAGTAGTTATTTGCGTTTAAATAGTCTACGCCTGCCATTATTCGTATTAGCAATCTGTAGAGCACTTACGTTAGTGATTTTTTGTGACTTTTATTAAAATTGATAAATCAAATTATTTGAAAAAAATATTCGGTAACACTAAGAGGCAGAAGTTTTAGAGCAAAATTACACTGTTACTTGGTGTTTTAATGTTTTCGGTGTATAACCAATGATATTATGTGGTTTTCTAGTTTAACTGAATGATACAAATTAATGTTTATCTTAAATTTATTAGATCTCACAAAGTAGGAACAACACCTGTTTTTGTAGGATATAGGAGTAAGAATCGATAGATTGTTCCAGAATAAGGTCATCAGACTAGTGATGCGTGCACCTAAATGGACCAGGATTACGCAACTCCATCACGACTCGGGTATTCCCCCAGTAAAAGAATTCATAAAACACCACTCCAAGCGTTTTATGCTGAACTCCCACAGCACCGGAACCCCACGATAAACGTTCTGTCAACCTATGACATAACGGCCCCCTCGCGTATTAAACGTCCCAAAACCGTTCTCCTTTAGAGGTTATCTCCTGCCCCAGCTAGCAGCCCCATGCATCATTGCAGTAATAATATATGTTCATCAATTGAAAAAAAAGACTGTATCAAGTACCTTGGAATCAATAGATAACAATCTCAAATGGAAAGAACATATTACTAATCAAACAAAAAAAGGAAAACTGCCTACATATTTTTTAGACTCAGAAACATCTTATCACCTACATATCTGAAAATAATATATTACGCGTTACACATTTGCAATACGGTATTATTGGATGGGGAGGTGCATATAAAACTTCAATGTCACAATTAGAAATCACTCAAAAAATGATAATAAAAATTATTCTAAAAAAAAAAGACTATCCAAGTATACAACTTTTCACAGATTTTAAAGTACCAAAAATAGTAGACATATACAAAGAAAAAATTCAGTAATTCAAATTTTCAAAATTAAAAATCAATTAAATCTTAGAAACGAATTCCGATCTACAAGATATAGAGATCAAATTGATATCCCAAAACTAAAATATACCGCAATCTCCCCATCACAAGTAGAAAAATTACGGACTATCATAAATTTGTAACTAAAGTCAAAAACAATATGTACACAGACTAACTGAAACATAAATTAACTTGTCCTTCGCTATACACGAGTTCTCTCATAGAGAAGAAACAAATGTTAAAAAATATATATATATATCCACTGATTATTGAAATTGTATTATATTTTTAATATTAATAAAAAATAAATTAAAAAATATAATAATAATGGACTTGGTACTCTGAATGAAATAATACAAAAGCAAAAAATTTTTTTTTGTCATTTTGTTGTGACTGACTTGCAATAAAATAATAAAAAAATAGCAAGGTTAGTTGAGTTTAGGTTAGGTTAGGTATTATTTATTAAACAAAGATATATTTATTCAAACAATTCATTTTATGGAACAAAGTATTTATTTTAACGCACATATCTCTTAACATAATTAATTCCCTATTAAATTGTACTTAAAGTATCATTTTTAATTTTATCTCAATTTCGTCTAATGTTGACATAATAACGATCGTAAATTCCTCAATAGCGAAAAGCGTTAAATGCACCTCTTTGAAATGTCCTGCTGTAAAATAATATTACGTTATCCTGCAAAAATTCACGGTAATCTACAGTAGTACCCATAAACTACGTACGGTACTCGGCAGGTAAGCGGAAGTAATTCTTACAATTTTTCGTTAAGCGTAAATATAACAGCTTAGAAAAGAAAATTTACCTGGCACGACTTAAGGATGAAGAGGATGTAGAAAAGTACCATAACAGTGGATTGATGCATTGCATCTGACCCGAGAGACCTTGGAGTCAGCTGCTGTGAAGGCGGCGCAGAACCGAGATTTGTTTTTTTTTCTAATACCTTAGAATCTAAAATACTCTGATTACTGTATATAAGGCTTGATCGCCTAATACACGACTATAAATGCATCAGCGCTAATCGCTTCGATACTCTGTAGGTACTAAAATTATAAGTATTTTATTCTATTACATGAATTGCAAGGGTAACATTCTTAAAAAAACCTTGGCCATGGGTGCATTACGAAGCCGTGTTTCATTTGACTGAGGTGAGGCCATTATGTGTTAGCGGCATGAAGTTAGAAAGAAAAAAAATTATTAAAATATGATTTCCATGATTTTTATTATTTATTATAAAATTTATAATAATATTTTTTCTTTCTTCCAGTTTCATTGATCTAGTGTGTAAAGGTTATTAATTAATCGGGCGTAAGTATCGCTTTTAAGTTTTATTTTATTTTTATAATGTCGATATATTAGAGTAAATTAATTTTTAATTATTCTTCAATTGTACTTACTTAAAGTAAACTCCCACCTATTCAACTTACATGTTTTGTCAATACTTATGTTGAAAATCGTAGCACATACCGGAGGCCGTTTCGAAAATTTGCGGAGAATTCTAGGCGAGCAATAATCCATCTTCGCAAGGAACGCAGAGATGACAGAAATATCTTTAACTATTCTTCCAGAGAAGAGTAAGCGATTCTGTCGGCTCGGTTATGTTGAATCAACCCCCATTAAAGCCGTTATAATAATAGTCGGCTGTTATTCGATTTAGGTGTCTCTAACAACCCCCAAGAGGCCATTAACATTGGGTATGTTATAAATTTATCAATCCCCAGAGAGGATCAATATAGATCCAACAAGGGGACGATCATCCATCGATGGTCTGAGGAATGTGAGCGGTCAACAGAGCACCCTGAAGACATTTAATAACGACCATATTATCCAAATAGAAAACGGATATAGCCCTAGAAGAGATTATTAACATTGGGTACATGGTTGTAAATGTGCATTTATTTATTGACATACATATTTTTGTTATAACAGATGTGAATTTATTATAATATAACATTGTAATATGTTTAATGAGTGGGATGGAGTGGATTCCACCTCTGATATATATAGTGTTGTTCTGGCTACTTTGTGTTAAAGTAGCCAGTTTTTTTAGTGCTATTATTTAAGATTCGACAGGAATAAAAATAGAGATAAAAAAATAAATATATATATATATATAGATGAAGTGGAAGTGTTGTAGAATTAGTGTGTTATTAGTGTAGGCACTGTATAATGATTATGTTAGAATGTTGGATAGCCATGCTTCTGATTGATCTTTACCCGATTGGTCATATGTTGGGACTATATTTGTGTACTTTTATTGGAGTTGAACAATTTCCAGTTGGTACTGAGTGTGTTGTACAGTTTCGGAGCTAAGAACATGTAGAATCTTTGATAAAATGTAGTTGTTGCTCTCAGAAGTGGCATTATATGCGTATAATAATCTATTTGAGTAACTTTTCTCAACGACAAGATGTCTCAATGGTAGCTTATCCGCCGGCTTTCATCCCATCCCTTACGCAGCTTCTTAATAAGTTTATCGGTTTTTACGGTTGATGTTTTTATTTTATAAAAATGTAGGTCTTTATTTTTCACCTTTAAAATAATAAAAATATGGTAAATATTCACTTGTTATATCACAATAATGTTACAAGCGCAAAAGTAATTCAATTTTAAAATGGAAAAAATTGGAATTGAAAACGCGGCTAACTAGTCAAAATATATTATTATAATTTATATGTACGTATTTTTGTAAAGCTTTCGTTTTATTCACATATTAATTTATTATTAGATGATATAAACGGAAACAATTAGCACTAAAATATTACATTATTATACTTTTTTTATCACTAAATAATTATATATTTCTTACACGTACAATATTCTGATGTATATTTCTCAAATTTACGTAACATACTTATTGCTTTACACGTTTAAATATATGTGTATTATAGTAAGATTTTGGATATCATTCATAAAAAATATAAATTATTCGTTTGTTCTTTAATGTGACCCAAAGTTGAATATTTATAAATCATATTCTAATATCTGTGATATGGTAAAATGTATTAGGCGATTTTTTAATGTAATGGAAACTAATGTAAATGCTTTAACATTAGTTAACAAAAAATGTTATCTTTCGGCAGATAATAAACTATTCGCAATAGTGATATATAAATATTCGTTTTTGTTCATAAGTAGGTATCTCATAAAAGTTTTTTTTATCATAATTTCGTATTTAATTCTTGTAATTCGCATGTATGTTTTCTTTGTTTTTTAAACATGTAAAATGCAGATCAGTTAGCATATATGTAGTATTGCATGAAAGTATCTATTTTTTGAACAATAAATATTTTTACAACTCTTAATTTCGTATGTTTGATTTTTACATGAACTGCGCATAAAAAATGTAGTTTTTATGTTCCTCAAATTATTTACCAAAAGACACCAAAAAATTGCGCAGGTTGGCGTCAAATGATAAATTAAATGATTCATTAATAAACCGATGCCCATTAAAATTATAATGTAGTTCCACAAGTAAAGTTTTGGGTAAATAAATATGTTGACCTTAATTAATATTAATTATTTGCGATGATGGCTATTCAAAGTATTTAAAAACATGTCTTACTCTCACCAAAGTTGACCAAAAACACAATTTTCTAAATAGAAAACGACTCTGTACTTGATTGTTCAAAACTCTGCAAATCAAAATTCAAGCATCGAACACAATCCTTCTAGAACACTGGCGCGTCCCGCCAAAACGCGGAAAGCAAGCGCGCTTCGAATTTGGAATACGAGAGCACAAGCGAGCGCGGCAATTTGTTTGAAGAGAGAAGACAGATCGAGCGGTGGCGCAAACTCCGAGCTGACGAGCGGCTGCAGCGAGCGGTAGGTTGTCAGTGAGGGCGGATCGGGCGGCGGCGACCGGGCGGTTCGGCGAGCGAGAGCGGACAGGCGTCGCGGCGCGGCGGGAGCTGGGTCCCGGCCCCCGCCCCGCTCCGCCCCGCTCCGCCCCGCTCCACCGCTCCCACCCGCACCGCTCGACCCCCTCGAGCCCTGGCCAGGTTTGTCGATACGGACTGAACTAAGTGGCATTGGTTGAGATATGATACTGATAAGATTATCGCATTGCTAAATTTAAGCCTCTAGGGCTAATTCACGCCGTTAAGGTAGGCTTAATCTTACCTACATTTTGTATATTTTGTAACGTAACATCTTAGTTTATTGTAGGGTTGAATGGAAATATTTTCAACAATTAAATTGACGTGTAAGTTAAATTATTGATGATTAAAAATATGATTAAAATATCATTTTTTTTAAATATAATACAAAAAATAGTGGCAGACATGGGGAAAGAGGATTTAATCTATCAGTTATTTTTTATTAATGTGTTATAAATTTAATTTGGTTTATCGCTTTATTTCAAAAACAGTTTATTAACCTTTATGGAAATTTATATAAATATGTACACATATATATATATATATATACTTATATAAAATATTATCAACATTTTTGAATTCCGAAAATTAACAAAAAATCTGAATCACGATAATCCCGAATTTTTAAATACAGCTTTAAATTCTTCTCACAATGAATGTATCTTTTCATATTGTCTTATATCTACATACTTGTATTAATAGATTTTTAATAAATAGTAATTTTCCTACACGCAAATTCTTTCTTTTAAAATATATTGCGTATTTTAGGTCCGATCGTTTTATTTCTATTTCAAATTTTTTAGGAGTATAATAGGTACCTAAATTATATTAGATATGTAATTAGTAATTAGCTAATATTACGACACTGGGTACGTGCTCTGATTTCTGCTATCTAAGATCAAGAGCGTCAGACTTTTATCTGGATCGACCGACAGTCGATGAGATCCTGACCGCGCAGCGCACTAATGGCTGCGAAGCGGCCACTAACCGCACGCAGGGCCTGACATGGCCAATGGTGACCGCTGCGTAATCAGGGTCTGATCGCTTACCTGCTGGTATCTAAATATATTATGTACAGTGAGCTTTGCAACGCCAAGAAGTCTCATGGCAGTCAGTTATTTAAAGATATAAAAGAGACATAAAGACATTAAGGTATTCCATATTGATATATATTAGCGAGAAGATTCCGCCACAAGGACAAGCAAAGAAACCCACGGTAAAAAAATGATTAAACTAGACCGTATGAAAATAAAGTGAAAGCGAACGAACCTCCAGCTCATAGCGATTCTGTAGTCAGCTGTGCGGTTCGTACTGGCCTTTACAGCGACCAAAAGGAGTGCTGCCCGCCTCAGCCTTTTTAAACCTAAGTGCTGCAGCACCATCGTCTAATGTAAAAGGAAGGGCACCAACAAAAACAATTAGTTTTATTATGTTCTTCGCGGTTTATTTCTTCACGGATGTCTACCATACTAAGCGTTCGTCCCAGTTGTGTTACGACAGGAATAATAATTTGTTCGAAACCATCCTGACAAGCGTGACAATATATTTCACAAATTTAAGATATAATTGTATTATAAGTCTTTATAAGATTTATATATTTTCATATTGGTACCTAGAATAACAGCGTAATATAATAGTTTATATACGTGTTATTTGTAAGTTACAGTAAACTAATAATTAGTAAAACAAAAAAACATTATAATTAAGAAAATAAAATAGTTTAAAAAAAATCATATTATAAATTAAAAGAATCAACAACAAATCTGTCTATCAAAATAATATGTGGTTCTAAATTGCAACTTAATAACAGGAATGTGTTTTCATTAAAATATATATGTATGTATATTTTTATACTTGAAAGGATAGTTTCTACAGAGGAAAACAAGATTTACATAGCTCCTATACATGGTGTAACAGACCTAGTCCATAACATTTTATGGGTCGAAAATGTTCAAGGAATATGTGCAAACTCTGCACTGTTACGGAAAATATTATTGTATACAATTTTTACAAAATTATTTTTAGCTTAAAGTCTACGTACTTCAAAATAAACATTTGCGAAGTTGTTCAATTATTTATTTATATCTTTGCTTCACGTCCTAAATCACCTAACAAAAAATTGTCTAGCCGCTCGAAATTCGATGACCTTTAATTTTTTGTATTTAATATATAATTTGGAATCAGTAAGATATTTGAATTAATAGAAATAATCGTATAATTAAGATTTTTTTTTGAAATGATCATATCTCTGACATGGTTGAGATTAGGCACTTTATACATTATATCCCTTGAAGATTTTAGACTCGTAATTTTGTCAGGTATCTACCTATAAAGTATTGTGGACTAGGTCTGTGACATTCTGTATATTCCTTTAATTATTATATCATGACTTTAATGTTACGTTGTCATTCTTATGAAACTGATTTTGATCCCTCAGTATAATCAGATTGTAATCCTTGTCCGATAGTTTGAAAAATAAGTTAAGTGAAAAACTAAAATTAGCAAACACGTCCTTTAACAGTCGCTTCTTGGCAATCTGCAAGGTTTATGGGTCTGACTTACAGGTGATATTCCATTTATACATTTCACCTGCGAAGATGTTCACATCGAAGAACTCAAATAAAGAAATTTATGGGTTCGTGTCTCAAATCTACTCTCATATAAATGTTTCAAAAAAAGTATTACAACTCAGATATTCATCGGCAATATGTAAGTAACATAAATGATACAATATATATCCATACATTTTCGGGTCAAAGTGAATATCATTAGTTATTGGTGGCATTTATGTCTGCTGTGGTAATTATGAATAATTATATAATTAGAAGACTACAATTACCATTTAAATACGGTGAACGAGGCCGACATTATAATTCACGATATTCTATTTATAATAAAATCAATCAAAGAAAATATATAGTTATTAATATACAATGCCTATATCGATTGTACTCGGTGTGTTCATCAATCAATAAATAATAAAATTGTATTATAATTTTTTTAATAACAGATGAGATCTGGTCTACGGATCTAATCTAACCTCCTTCCCCAAAATTTCTTACCCCAATGCCACATACTTCATAAAAGTTAGGGGTAGTCATCCGATGTAATACAATAAATATTAAACCATCGCTTCTCTCTGGAACACATGACATGAACTGCTTCGACAGCACACACGTAATAAATAATAACTAAAAACTGGCAACCAATAAAAGATTTTTCCAATTGAGATCACATTTCTCGTAATACTTTGAAGGTTGTTCTAAAAATGTATGTTCCTGTCACCATATAAATGATATTATATTAAATGAGTTAGGACTACGCCCGACACAATATAGAGGCTTCATGGTCCAGCGACTGCTAACGACAATCTAATTGATATTTTGTAAACTCCCACAATACTTGTGTGTACCGTGTATGGCGTGACTCATACATCATCGTGTTTCGTCCAAGCCCCTTCATGGAAGAGTGTACTTGATAGTTAGCCCTTTAATGGCTGTCTTGTACCCACTGGTTTCTCTCCTTCCGTACATAACACTTGATTATCTGCTTATTTGTAATATTGTTGTATACCTGTATCTAAGAATAGATAAAGATAGCAGGAAGGTCTAAATTAAAATCTCTGTTGGTTTTGCAATTTCTTAGATTAGGTTCTGTTTTTCTTTTGGGTTTATTAATTGCAGATTTCGCGTAGCACTGTGTGTGGAACCGATAAAAGAAGTTGCAAACTTCTACAGCGGTTCCGGTAAAGGGTGAATAAAAATAACAAAATTACTGTTTATGTTCAGTTTATTATTATTTCTATTGCTTAATTTAATGGAATTCATATTTGCATTCCAAACCTACTCTTTTTTTTAACTGCGTGTTCCTGCTCCCTGTATTAGTGAATGATTATCATCCCTTCTGAAGCAACCTTACGTCTGAGGGATAAAATCCGAAAATCCGGCCGTAAGCGGCCCATTCAAATACAGGTCACACTGGTCAGGCTGAGTGTTCAGTACTTGTCTTGATTGATAAGCTACGGACTGCCGGCCGATTAAAATATTAACACACAGATATCGTTTGCTATCGTTCTAGACTTTTGAGTACATTTGTGTTTTTTTTTTTAAAATCTGAAGGAGTTTCCAAAATTGTTATTTTTTTTCTCCACTGTGTCTATAGTTACTTCTGCGTCGTTGTTTTATAGAGTTGGCGACATTGGCGACAAATTTCTATAAACTCCGTAATAAAATTAACCGTTTTTAAGTTATAGTTGTTTAAGTCAGCAAAATGGAGTCTGCAAATGGATGGGCCGATTTAAACTACAGTGTATAGATATATCTTAATTGTACTTATTGAAATACTTAAAAACATTATTTCATTCCTTCGTTTAAGAGGGTCAGTAATTATAAATATAACCGTATAGTGTTAATTCATCTAAATGATATACGTATAATTTAATATATGCATAATTATTTTCTAGATACTTTATTTAGGGGACCACGTCGCTCAGCAGTGAACGTGCAATGAAGAAGAAAATAAAAATCTATCATTTAAACAATAATGTGTCGCTGTTCTAATGTGGTCTTTGACGAATTTTTGAAACTTTATTCTGCGAACAATAATTTAGAATCTAAACTCAAAGATTTTTTATACGCGATATATTTACTTATTTTATTTTTTCTGTTTGTCCGAGAACGATTATGTAAATTTTTCAATTTTCTTCACAGGCGAAGTGTTTTGCGTAATAAAATAAAAGAAAACAGCTATTAACACTAATTTTTAATTTACACTGACTGTAAAATATTAGGGTTGTCTTAATGGTTCACCGCGGTTCGATAAAAAACAGAATTCTACAAGGGTTGGTAAAAATTTATTTTCTTTGTATTAAGGGATAACCAGGGATGGATGCTGAAACTATTATGGAATTAACTTGCAACATATTTTCTTCTAATTAACAAACATTATGAAATTGTACACATGAGTATCGCGTTACAATGTTAAAAAAACGAGTTACGTGTAAAATATTTATAAATTCAGTAACATAATTAAAATAAGAATAAAAATATCCTTGGTGAAGAATCGAATCCCAACGTTCCGCGTGACTGGCGGGGATACAAACCATTACGCTACCAATAAATAAATAAATAAGATGTGAAAATTGCAGTTTATAAATACCTTAAGCTAATACTAGCTTCTTATTGGAGCATTGTTGGTGTGCGAATATATATATTTATACATATATTAAATTTCTCCGTATGTAATACATAATAAATAATATTCATGGGTATTTATTTTAAACGAAGATTAATTACTTATGTAAAAATAAAATTATTTTCTCGTTGCGGTATCAAAACCACTGAATTATTGTAAATTGTAAATGAACTGTATCGATATGTTAATTCTCTAATTGCGTAGCCTCGCAAAAATCTCGGATAGACATTTATTATTCATTCCGGAATTACCAATACAGCAGTCATCGTCCATTTCCATATTCCCAATCGGTAATGGTAATTCCTCAATTTGGCTTGTTAGAAGTGGAAGAGAAAATGCCTAAAAATAAAAACCAAAAATGTAAAAGCTGAGAAATTGTCTCTCAATCTTTCATATTTGTTATTTTTAACGTTTTTATCGGTGAATGAGAAACGAAAGGCGTGTGGAATGGGAGACAAGAAAAGTGATAAAGTTTTATATTAATTTTGAAACTCGGAGTGAGATTAAATAAAATCACGGAAATTAAAAATGAAAAGTCGTGTAATAGATGGGGGATTAGAAAGAATTATATGGTAATAAATGCTGGGGTTAAAAATACTGACTCAACGAAGTGAACTGCTAAAACTATAATAATACTAGTGGTCGCTTATAGTTGGGTAACGTGGTGCTTAACTCAAATCGAAGGAAACAATCAAAGCAGTTTTTGAGCGTAAAATATTTAAAAAAATTTATGGACCTACACTAGAAAATGGAATTTGCAAGTTATAAATAATTCTGTAGATCCCAAAAACTGCGATATACTGGCCATGTTGAAAGAATGCCAGATGACAGGACACCAAAGATCATGATCAAGTGGATACCCCAGTGGAAGCGACCTAGAGGCAGGCCAAGAAAGAAGTGGGCTGACTGTGTGAAAGAGAACTGGAGCAGAATGGGTGGGTCTGGGAACTGGATAAGAATGCCTAGATATAGGCGTCGGTGACACTTATTTACACTCTAATATATTTCACATGGACAAGAAAACGATACGAAAAAAGTATTGCGCGGTGTAAATAAAGTTACGATCACAAAAACAAACACAAGGATAAATCATTTAGATATATATTGCATCGACGATCATTGTTAATTAGGTTTTAAATAGTAATAATGAAACAAAATTACACATATGTCAGTAAACAAATCGTTATAAGCTCCACACATTCTTAGAGCGTAATCTAGAATTGGTTCGACTTGTAGGAATGCTGAAGAGAGGTTGCCGTCGTAATACTCGCGATGGGACATTGAAATTTATTTATAATAAAAGGGGTGTACTGTTAAACTGGTTTCGACGAATTTTGTACAAGTTCAAATAATCAATTCGTCTGTTTTTAAACTTTAAATATTACATTTTTTTAGTGAATCTACGTAGTGCTGCCAGAGTAATTGCGATCTATAGTTTAGAGTTCGCATGAACTTCTTTTGAACTATTTCCAATTTATCAGCGTAATAATAATGATTTCAGATTCTGATATTACGTAGGGAAATAAGTATAAGAAAGTAAATCTATCTGTCAGCAGCTCAAGGGGAGACTTTCAATACTAAATCATCTTTTCGCATTTTTTTGTTATGAAAATAAGGGTTTTTATTATTAATTTATATTTGAAGATTAGATTTTACACTAGATTAGATTTTTTCAAACCATAACTTAACAACTTTGCTCTCACATTGAACCACATATTGTGAAAATATTTGTAATAATTATTATCTAATGCATTGGTGGATTTAAAAACAATATTCAGATTATTCACACTCACACCTGAAGTAATTTTACAGATTACATTTTAGAGCGTATATTTCTTGTCGACAGGCAAACTCTTTAAAAAGGTTTGACTACTTACATGTATTATTCTGAAAGTTAGACGCTCGGTAAATTTAGCTTTGTGTAGTCCTTTCTCTTTGTCTATCTAATAAACCATTTTTGTTTCCTCTTCACTCCGTGTCAGCCGTATCCGCCGAGCCGGAACAATCGACTGAAAGTTTCCTATACACAAGGTGTCCTAAAATTTTTATTCATAATAAAAATTCTGTTATAAAATAATGGATGGGTTTAATAAAAAAATGCTTATTTCGCATTTAAGTACAGTCGCTGGGAATTTATTTCTTAAAAAATATGTTTTCTAAGTGTGATCCGTTATTTCGCTGGCACTCTTCTATACGGGAGAACTGCTCAGCACGTATTCTCCGTGATCGCTGCCATTTCTTCTTGGATATTTTCTTTTAACTGGTCCAGATAGGGAGGATTGTTACTGTATACCTTCGATTTAAGGTAGCCCAATAGGAAAAAGTACATTGGTGTCAAGTCGGGGCTACGTGGAGGCCTGTTTATATCACCTCTTTGGGATATCAATTTACCAGGGAAAATTTCATGAACAACTGGTAAGGACACGCTCCATAGCGACTGAATTCTCAAGAAAGCGGGTAGCGATCGGCCTACCCCACGCCCCTCTCCCGCTCGTTGCGTTGGTGTAGCGAATGAACCAAAACGAAAAAGACTTTTGGGATGTACTGTGTTGTCAATCCACTGTGTTGGTATAGCATAATCGGATAATGCACTTTTCTCTGATTTAAAGAGATCCAGGTTAGAATCCCGGTGGCAACAACAATTTTTTTCGATAAAATTGATTCTATATATATATATTTCTAATTAATACATTTAATTTGTATATTTTACCTTGTTTTTATATTCTATTTTGAGATTAAGTAAATCGTTATATTTAGTACCAAGAGCATAATATAATTACCTGATTTCATTGTTTTTTTAAATTTTTTAAAAATATTATTATTTCTCTACAGTCGATCAATTTAAGTGATTTTTTACCTTTTAAAAATAATATTTTCAATTGAAAAACATAAAGCACTCGCGCTATGAATATAGAAATTGCTAGAGACCGAAAAACCCGACTCAAGGGTGGACAGTGAACACCCTGATGAATAGAAAAACCTGAAGGTTGCGCCTATGAACGTCTACCGTTAGCTCTTCCAGCTACTAAGGTGAGACAGAAAAAAGTAAGAATACATTAATTACTGTCTCATCTACGACATAAAGTAGGCGGTTTTGAGGTAGATTCCTAGTACGAGCAGTTTGTGAGTGTGTTAGTTGTCCGCTTATAAAATTAGAAAGAAAATATTTTAAGCCATAAAGTTTTGTGTAATCAGCGTTCACGTATGTTTTTTGTGAAGCGTATGTTATTTGTGTAGCATATGTTTTTTTACGATATATTTATAATTTATTATTACGTAAATTTATTTTGTTTATAATTTATTATTATTATTATTATTATTATTATATAACATATTAAAAAAAAACTTAACTGATTTCAATTTCAAATATTATTAATTCTCGTGCCACTAGCGATTCAAATGTAATGTTATAACTTTAATTAACACCAAATTGTGTAATCGAAAATATTTTTAATATTTAGTTAAACATAACTATATATATATATTATTTTTTCGATTATAAAGAACATGTTTTTTCCTATTTGAATTATATGTCTCTGAATTCGGTGCGCGTTTTATAATCGATGGGGTCTTACAATCGCTGTAAAATTCTGCAGTCGTGATAAATCATCACTGATTACTAGTAGAACTGAGTCGAATAGTAATTCAGAAAAATCAGAAACTGAAGCTGAAGAAATTTCAGACTCTGATGGTGATAGCACATAAATATCATCTCTATTTTTAAATCCTTTTTATTGTTATTGTATGACTATGTTTGTTATAATAAAGTTCTTATATATACATAAATAAACATCTTATAATCGAGGAAATACGGTATATATATATTTACGCAAATAACCAAAAGTATTGACTAGGACGCTCTAAGTTTTCATTCCTAAAGAACTTATATAATGTTATAAAATAAATCTATTAAGTATTTACTTGATTTTTTTGAAAATATCAGGTTGTACTCGTATGTTAGATGTTTCTTTACAGTTTACAGTTCCAGTTTTTCCAATGTCGGCCAATTGAAAAATGGCTGACACTTGGCGGAGCGAGAGAGGGAGAGGGTTAAGGTGAGAGGTGCTCATTCCGGAGAGCGGAGGGTGGACTTGACCCCGAGGCAGCGGCCCGCGGAGCCTACTTTGTGCAGAGGGCTGCGATCTATAGCTCACGTCCCCGTCCGTGTTTTGATTTTTTTCTTTATTGAATATGTATCGACGCTGTGATTTAAAAAAAAATAGAGATGCACATACGGAATAGATATCACATCAATACTCTTACCATAAAATAAGTCGGAAGTTACTTTACTATTACAACATTTTTATTTTAAAAATTAAAAGTTTTTTGTATTTATTTTTACATGATATTCTACATAGCATGGAAATTTTTTACCTACCCAGATATGATGCTGGCATTTGTGAAGTTGAAAATGGAGGATATCAACAAAATATTATTATTCATGTATAAATTTAAAAACTTGCTTTTAAATGATGTAAAACATCTTGTAAGAGATAAATATTTTAATAAAAATACAAAAAGTTATTTAATTTTAAATCGACATAATGACTTTTGGCTCATCTGTATTTTCAAAATAAGCTTGTGCTATGGTTTGCTGGACCTCTTGGAACGAGTTTTGAACCCCCCGATTACTTGATGACAAGGCGAGTGTTTCAAGCCGTAACTTAGTTTTAATAGCCTGATTATTTATGTGATATTAGTGTGTACTTACCTGGTATCGTTCATCTTCTGTAACTGCACCCGAGTATCTCTGTATATTTAAAATTATTTACATACTTAATATCATGTGAATGGCAGCAGCCACATATATTTTGTATAATATTGTATTTTATAAAATATGTACATGAACTATTGTTGTTTTGTTAAAGTCATATTCGCTGGCTGTCGAAACAGGCATACAATTAATTTTATTTCACAGAACAGCTACGGAAGCACAACATATTACTCATTAAGATAACTTATATAAGCTTAGCCGAAGCAATTATATCATATGGAATACTGTATTGGGGATCAAAAGAGACCCCTAAAAATAATTGTTCCCGATGATAAGGTCCCAAAGCAGAAACGATGACCATATCTTATTTAAATACTGTGAAGTTCTTCCTGTCAAATAATTATATTACTATTAAGGAGAACACATTCTTATTGTGAAGTTGTAATTATTCAGAGCATAGGTCTGTGATATTTTAAATACTAATTTAATGTATTAATTATAAATATATACATATAAAATCAATTTTGTCGAAAAATATTGTTTTTGCGTTACCGGGATTCGAACCTGGATCTTTATTTCCAATCCGAGGAAGTACACTACCAATTGTGTTATAACTCCAGTATTTTTCACGACAAATTTTCGAACCTATATGTTACACTTTTCAAATTAATACATCTGTTGTTCCATTATTTTTGAAAGCCATCTACATTATTTTTACGGAATCACAAATACCTTTGAGTAAACCGACTGCATACGCCAGAATTATCAATTCATTTTTATTAAATTTTGGACACTCATTATTATTGTGCTCTCCTTAATAATACTAATTTAATGTATTAATTATATTACTACAGGTAAATCATGAAGATAAGGACGAAGAGATAATTGTAAAATACAGCCACGTCAGATCACAAATAGGTGACTCAAAGTGCCAATAGCCAACAATTTCTACGGAGACAGAACAACAGAAATGACCATTCCACGACTCAAGATCAAAGGAATTACGGAAATTCTTACTAAATAATACTACCATTGGAATAGAGTAACAAACACTTAAAAATTACCTGTTATATACCTTTTATTACCTTTTATAATGATTACCTGTTATAATTATCACTACTCTTATTACCCGTTATTACTGTTATGATGTACTAATGTAAGAATTGATTAAGAAATGTGCCGACAAGTCATAACGCCTTGGCACGATCTAGAATAATGAAACATTGTAAAAAACAAAAACTTTTAATGATGAATTTATTTTTAATAAATCCCTTCCAGTACATCAAATTAATTTCGTTTACGTGGTTGTATTTTTTTTTACTCTCTTCTCATAAATAACTCCACTATTAACAGCCACCATTTTAAAAGAAATTTAAGGATCAGGCTACAAACTTAATAGAGATATTTATCACATCTATTTTTCAGAAAAGTTTAATCGAATCGCCCGGAAGTTATCGTATCCACAAAAATTGTTGTATGCCGTACGTACGTATGTGATATGAAGGCTGGTTTCCTGGCCATGTTCGAATAAAGGGGTTTGAAATTTTTTGGAAGTTGCATCAGAGGCTGTACAATACTATGCAACTATGCAATTTCTATCGAAATCTTCCTAAAATAATAGTATAGGTCTATATTTTGATTATCCATAATAATATCACGCTTCCCCATACATATCTATGACTTTCTAGATGTGGCGGCTTCAGTAGTGTCATTTGTGGCTGTAAAGTGCTTGCTTAAACGGAGAGGAGTAAAACGCGAACAGGGCAAAAAAGATTTCAATATCTCTAGGTACTTAAATGTTTACTCTTTTATATATTCAATAAAGGTATGTAAATTTATATTAAATTTGAAATGAAGTGTACATTGTCTTTATTGTTAGAAAGAAAAAAAACATATTTTAGCGAAATCGTACGAGATGACTGGCAAGTATATTGACATCTTTTCTTATCTATGCTGTCTATGGTAAGGGAGAAATCTTACTTACCATAGAAATTGTCTATCCGCGATTCTTATATCATCTAGATGTCATTTGTTTGTTTTGACAGTTAACTTACAAAGGTGGATTTTTAATGACATTGACATTTTACTTACGTGTGGTTTGTTTTCTGGAAAGCCCTACCATTGAAATATAGATAGCAAACCCTGATCGTGCAGTAGTCGCCAATGGCCACGTAGGGGCCACTATCTACCAGGGTTGAGCAGTAATTGTTTATCTGCTAGTATTTAATACTTTAATTAGTCACAATTGTTTTTTTTTTATCCCCTAACATCTACATTTTTTTTTCTGCAAACAAAATGCGCGAAGAAAGAAACTCATTCAAGTGTGAAATTACCTACGAGATGAATTTCGAGAATGTAAAATGTAACATTGGAGAGGGATGCCGGATTGTATAATAGAGAACCCCGAGAAGAATACATTATCCGTGACACTCGAAACAATGCGAATGTTGGTTCAAAAATAAATCTAAATGAATTATTGGTCAAATTTGACCCCAGCATGTGTGTAACAGACATTGACGTCTCCAATACTTAATGCTACAGTAATTTTTAAGAAAATGCTTTCCCGTGCAAATCGCTGCTTCATTTTTATGGCGGAGATAAAATCTCGTTTTCTGCCCGCGCTTAATTTGAATAATTTGCAGCAAATTGACAATGAATGAAGAAACCACCACGTATTTAGTTCTTTAAATCGGATGATTTTATTAGAATATTTGCATATATTTAATTTAATACAGGAAACAAATTATTAACCATTTCGTAATAGTCCTTGTATTATATATTATAATCTGTTCGGACTTAAAATATTGTTAACAATGTGATACAACATGAATAAAATAAATAAGATAAAATTGATTTTATATGTATATATTTCTAATTAATATTTTTAAAATATTACAGACCTATGTTCTGAAATAATAAGAATGTGTTCTCCTAATAATAAAGTTGTATCAATGTGTCCAAAATTTAATAAAAATGAATTGATAATTCTGGCGTCTGCTATCAGATTACTTAATGGTATTTGAGATTCTCTAAGAATAAGGTAGATGGCTCTTTCAAATAATGGAACGATTAAATGTATTAAAATCAAAAAGGTAATATATAGGTTCGAAAATTTGTCGCTAAAATTATTGTCGCTGTAGCATAGTTGGATAATGCATCTTCCTCGGTTGGGAAAGAGATCCAGATTCGAATCCCGGTGGCGCAACAACAATATTTTTGGTTAAAATTGATTTTATATGTATATCTTTCTAATTTTCTAATTTTAATATTCTAATCTAATTCTAATTTTTAATATAAGAATGCAATTAAATTTTATAAAAGTGTATTTTCTCTTTATTTTTCAAACAGAATTGACTGTATATTAATATTAAAAAAAACGTGTTTGACTCCTGCATTCCAAGTTAGTCACCATGACAGATTATACAATAGAATCGCCATTGGCCACCATTCGCAACAACTTGTGAGCTGTAGTATACGATTTAATGACAAACTAGGTTACACAAAACATACTACAAGCAAGTAACATTAATAAATGAGTATTGATTTTTGTCGCTATATAAGTGCAATGTAATTAATTAAATAAATAAAGTGAGGATACGGTTATATGGAGATGAAATCACGAGATAATTTTTAATTAGTTTCAAAAATTAGACAAGAATGGAATTCAAGGTAACTTAAAAGCGTTCTTGTGTACATAGAGGCTGTATGATCTTGGTAAACCATTTATTTCCCAAGCATTTGATCACAGGATTAAGGTCCAGAAGGGTTCCTTCATATTTTATATCAGAAATATGCTCCATCCCCCACTCATTCTGAGCTCGGTACACAGATGGGGTGGGCCATTAAAATTGAAGCTTATGAAGGAATATTATACCATAAATTACTTCCCTTTCACATTCTACACCAAGAGAAGCCATTATATGTACACTATAGACCTGCTTTCTCAAAGTGCCGTAAACTAGTCATCGCGGAAGCTTTCCTTACGTATTATTATATAATAACAAGTAAAATCAAGGACCTGGATAAAAGCCCTGAAAATAAGTTCACGCATCATAGTAGTCGATAAGCACGTCAACACTTTTATTAGATAAAAATTGTAACCGAAAATTATACCACATTTTTTTCATGTCACGTGTCGTGATAATCTTACATGTTCTGGTTGGGTTACGGCTTCGCTAGATAATTTCTCCATAAAACGCGTAACTATCGAGTCGTCTTATAAATATTAACGTTTTTTTTTTAAATGCTATTTTCTCGCTTTTTTATTTTTTGTGACAATAACTGACATACAAACAAAACAACGCCAGTATAGACAAACGAATGGCTGGGTTTCTTTTATTATGCATCAGAAATAAATGTATTCTATGAGAAATTTCAAAAGACAACTGTCTTATGTTTCATAATACGTTTAAACAATCTACAGAAATCGCAGTTAGGTACTGATTTGATCTGAGAATATTGTTTTTTTCTTAATTTAACAAGTGGCTCGCGACCACCCTCCAGCCCACCCCTAGTTTTATGCACACACTTCCATTAGAATTTCAGTCATGAAGTTGTATACAGTGCATTCAAATGATTCAAACATATTACAAAGATTGTCATTCAATACAAAATTCATTTCGCAAAATTAGCTATATTTTCGGTCCGCATAATCGTCCGAGTTAGCAAACAATTCGTAATTCAGTGGACAAATTCGAGGAAACTGGGTGTGTACAAAACATAATGAAACCCATTGCGTCTTTGTACAGGCCGTTCAATATTGCTGTGGCTCGAGATCCAAGAATGTTAATTCCGAGTCGTTCATAGCCATCAGGCATTGCTCAATCCACCACACAGCGGATATTGAGGAAAGATTTGGCTCTTCCGCTTACAAGATTTACAATTGACGCGGGAATTCAACATTGCATCATGTTGTGGATGTGTAGAAGAAATTGCTTAATAAATTAAGGAATTGCGTTAAAGTCATAATTATTAAGGAGAACACATTCTTATTGTGAAGTTGTAATTATTCAGGACATAGGTCTGTGATATTTTAAATACTAATTCAATGTATTAATTAGAAATATATACAAATAAAATCAATTTTATCGAAAAATATTGTTGTTCTCTTTCCAATCCGGAGAAGGTACATTAACCAACTATGCTACAGCAGACAATTGTTAATTCTAGCGTCTGCTATCGTTTTACTCAAAGGTATTTGAGATTCCGTAAAAACAAAGTAGATGGCTTCCAAATAATGTAACAATAGATGTATCCATTTGAAAAGTGTAACATATGCAGAAAATTGTCGTCGAAAGTACTGTATGCTGTAAAATAGTTGGTTAATGCACCTTCCCCGGATTGGAAAGAGATCCAAGTTCGAATCCTGGTAGCAACAGCAATATTTTTCGATAAAATTGATTTTATATGTATATCTTTCTAAATAATACATTTAATTAGGATTTAAGTCACAATTCTTACAATTACAACATTTTAAAAATAAAAATTTAATAATATCAATAAGAGTGAGATCTTAGCATAGTGAATAGAATTTAAAAAATAAATGCTTAGGTGATTTGGTCATGTTGAACGAACGAATGAGAATGGTAAAAATGATATACGACGCGAATGTTGACGTCACCAGAGTACGTCCAAGACGACCAGGTAACCAGATACCGGAAGGTGGTCCTGTTAGAAGCCTCAATATGATAACTTTAAAATTACCACAAGATTCCCTTGGTGTTCTTTACTCTGATTAATGACTAATTTCTTGGGTCTCAATTCCTCGTAAGTGAAACTCAGCATGTCCAGGTAACAATATTAAATTTATTATAATAACGTATTTACGGTCAATAATAATTACACACTTCAGAGATATACTAGTTATTCAGGAGAAGCTGTGATGGAAGAGAGCTGTTTTCCCAGAGACGGCCTCTTATAAAGTTCGTCCCCCCCACTCATCTACTCACTTTCATGACATACATTTGCAAAGTGACAGTTCTCACACTCAACAATCAATGAGTTTGCATAAGAAAATATATATGTATGAAAGTGAATGATACGAGAATTGTATGTCAAGATAAAAAATTGTAGCGTTCTATCTTATCTGCCTGCCACTGCGCAGAAACGGCGTGATGGTTAAATTAGTTAATAAGAGTAAACTTTTGCACTTGAATTATCTTGTTTTTTTTTGTAATTTACCAGCAATTCTATTCAAAAAATTAAGAATCATTAATTTCAAACTGACTACCCGTTAAATAGATCAATTGCGAGTTTTAATAAGTATACTTGTTGAAGAACATTGAAGGATTCAATATTTTTGTACCAAATAGTAAATGACAAGCTCGACGTACGTCCTCGATTTGACCGACTTGATGCGGTACCGTGTATCTATTCGAAGTATCACTTAAATTAAAAAATAAATAATTATTTTAATTCAACAATACTAAGAATTCCCAGAAATGGAAAAAAAATAAATAATATATCGTTTGTATGATAAAAAGTATCTTAGCAATATTTGAATATGTCCAAGAACAAACAATTACTGGATTTTTACCAACAAAGGCACTGTTATTAAACAAATATCAGATATCTCATAGAGACAAAGATATTTCTTATTATATTTAAAGGAAAATATATGGAAGCATAGGGTAATTACAGGGGTTACGACCTATCTTCGGCTGGCTTAAGTGATCGTAACGTTCACCAATTCTCACCCCTCAATCTCCACATTTATCAAATTTTTGAAATATGTTAGCATATGGACTCGCTTCGTGTTTCACTACACTATCGCCATCTATGGACCAAATTTGATCATTCATTTTATATTATACTAGAATACGCCTGAAAAATCAATATTTTTCAATTTTTTATATATTTTCTTATTTTGACCAGCATATTATATTAGCAATATTTGAATATGTCCAAGAACACACAATTACTAGATTTTTACCTACAAAAGCACTGTTATTAAACAAGTATCAGGTATCTCAAGGAGACAAAGCTATTTTTTATTATACTTAATCGAAAATATATGAAAATAATTACCCCCCATACTTCTATATATTTTCCATTAAATATAATTAAAAATAGCTTTGTCTCTAAGATATCTGATATTTGTTTAATAATAAGTATCCACCCATCGGTGTTACTCATGCACCCAATTTGGGCATTTTTTGGTGGTATTTAATTAATTTTTTTAAATGAATATAGATTTTTTTTTTTTATAATTTTCAAACAATTTAGCACATGGATTTACACTTTAAGTACAAATACATTAGGAAAATGGTATCAATTATATGCGTAAAAAAATTATAGAAATATAATAATCTGTAGGTAATAATTCCAGAAAAGAATAAATGCACTGCTGATGGATTAATGTATGGCTGTACACGTGGAGTATTACATAAAATAATTATGTATTCAAATATCTCGTAATTAAAGAGATTATTAAAAATATTCATGAACACGTATGTTGTATTCTTTAGAGAATAGGGATGACACCACTAAATAAATAATTTATGGATTGATTCAAAAAAGCTCGCCCCCTCATCGGAACTTGAACAAAAGCCGCCCTCACGTAAATAAATATATCCCGTAAAATGCTACAAATCCCATAAATAAAACAGCCTACCATCCCCACTCATGGCGCCATTTCGGTTGTCGCTGGCTGATGGATCGCCCTGCTAAATTAATGCGGAATAAAAGTGTCGGATGGAATGTTAAATAAAAAAAAACAAAAATTTAACGATCATCTTCAGATCAATGTGGGTAAATATGAAAATTTAAAGCAATGTATACATTTTAATCTAAATTACACCAACGCCGGGACCTTTTTATTCCCTGTAGATAATTTTAAACTTTACACACCGAATGGTAATGGCTCGTTTCCACAGACGAAATTTTCGAATAAGATAATTTCCGAGACAAGGATTGTTCACTAATAAGATTCATTGGAGACAACTCTCGGGTTTCGCATTCTATCGTATACACACGTCAAAAATTAGCTGTCTCGCGCATCACTTCACGCTTGTTGTATGTCAAATGTCGGATATTAGTCTTGACCGTTGATGTTCCGTTCGTACGTTCGGTGAATTTGGATCTCCCCTGTAGATGTTAAAATGGAATAAATGTTTGTAATTTGATGCCATGTGGTTGTCGAACTATTCAGAATACATAGTTGTAGGTATCTATGTTTCTAGATGACGTTTATCTCCAAATCAAAATACTGAGATTTCTCTCAATTGAATCTCGGAAACTTGTCTCATTCCGTAGAAACGGGCGATAAGGGCTTATGCCATGAAAAATACGACTAAATTAGTGATCTCCTAAAATAAGGTTTCAACCCCCGATTGCTTGTCAATAATCGAGTGCCGTACCACAAAACCAAACAAGCAAGTTTATTAATTAATTATATTAATTTAAATCGATAAAAAAATGTTAAACCAAATGAATTGATAAAAATAACATTTATGAATATTTTGACATTTCTACCAAATTTAATGATGACAAATAAATACGCATTTACGAATATATTATTAGAAATTAGGTAATTTATAAAATGGTAATAGACCAAAAAAAAAAACTATTTTTGCGTTATTATTGATTTGATAAAATTGGTTAACCAGAGTGGCAGATGTATATTATAGTTTTTTTTGCAATGATGTATAAGGTAAAAAATAATTAAACTCAAAATAAACAATTACTGTAACAGCTCAAAAAAAAATGATTTCACCAAACCTGGTGGGACAACATTGAAGGAAAAAGTGGGTGGATCGAATCATAAAGAATGGCAGCTGTCACATGCAGGGCGGTACGGAAAAACTTTCGTTATATTTTTTATTTTTATTTGCAAGTACTTACTTTATCAAAAATATTTCGTGGCGAAGAAATTCATACACGTACTGACACCGATGCTGGGTACGACGTTGATGGTGTGATATCGATTCGTGACGCAGTCGTTGGACAATATTCTGAATATTAAACTAATATATACTGAGTCTCATTTCTGAAGCAGTATACTAAATTAATATTTTCGAATGAGAATAATACAATACAAAATGTTCTCTGTAGAGTTATGGCGATTCGTGTCGATTTGAGTGCGCGTAAATAACAGTACAGAATTTAGCGCGAGGCGATCTATAAATTATCATTCCATACGCGGGTTAAAATGACGCGTGCAGTACACACGTACCCTTACCGATTCTCAGAGATCAAAGTCTCGTTGAGAGATAAAGCATCCGAGTTGTTGATCTAGTAATGATTACTTAAAATAGGTTGAGCCAATTATGTTTTTATTTTAATACACATGCTACCCATTATCAAGGATAGACCAAATAAAATTCCATTATATCCCATTACAAATATCACGATTACAACCCCTGCATTTTTATAAGTTGAACCAATTCTGGATTACGCTTTCCTATTGTGAGAATGTACCCAGCTTACAATGATTCATTCATCGAGATTGATATATATTTTGTTTTATTACCAATGTTTAAAAACCAAATTAACAATATTTTTCGATGCAGTATGTAAATATTTTACCTTGTTAGTGTGTTTATAACTTCTTTTTTATAAATTCCTTTAGAATTTGTTTTTCTCTTATATTTAAATTACGCTCAAAAACTTTTAAAAGTCCAAAATTGAGATTAAAAGTGCTACAACAGTACCGATATATTTTCTACTTTTTTTTGTAGTTGTGTTAGTATATTATTTAACTGAAATTTTTTCAATATTTTTATATTGAACATTACAATTTTACATAAGTTCACTTCATATTTGTATATTATTTACTCTTACTTTACTTACTTTTTTTTATTTTTGGTACACTGAACATTGCATTTACTTTAAGTTTTACGTTGTATTTATATAATATGTTATCTAATTTCATCTTGTTTTACCCTATATATATAAATTTTTTTTTGTACATTGAACATTACTACTATTCCGGAAAAACACTGTCTGCTATAATACAGTAAAATACTAGTGTAGCAGACAGGGTACCGAAATATGTCTTACTTTGCTGCAATGTTATCCGATTATAACAATACAACATTACTATGAATCAAAAAAAAAATATATTATTTTAATTTTTAAAAACTACGTGTATTGTTTTTTTCTTGTCGTTTTCTTGTTCATGTGAAATATGTAATTTGTCAACATTTATTTATAATAATTATAATTCGTTTAATTTGTTATAATTTGTACAGAAGAACAACTCGGATTTGTGGAAGGTAAAGGCGTGCGGGAACAATTATTGAATTTCTATATGACAATTGAATAGAAAAGTCTAGAATTCCGAGATACAAAAAGGCCTTTGACTGTGTTGAACGGGACCATTTTGAAAGAAATGGGTGTACCATAACAGTTAACAAAGTTGTACAAAAACCTTACGCGCAAAACATTGCGACGTTAAAGATTAACGGCATGTTCTCTAAAGCCTTCCAAATTTACAAGGATGTCCGACGAGGATGTATTCTGTCTTCAGACCTGTTTAATATATTTCAGGAGAATATATAAGGGGATATAATAAAAAGTAGGATTGCTTTCCGTAACCATTAAGCTTGGTGCATTTTCAGATCAATCTATTTATAAGCACATTCTCCGTAATACGATCATCATCATTTTCATCTATCCTTTTCCCTAGGCTCGGGAGTCCAAAGTTACAACAAGGCTCCTCTTTCTTCTCCTGTCTTGTGACGGTACTTGAGTATCAAGACATAATTTATTTTTGTCATTGTTGTTGTTCATCCCAGCTTAGTCTGAGGCGATACACTAGCCACTTTTCCATTCGGAGTCGTCAAGAAGATACATATTCTCAAGACGTCTCCAAACCAAATATTAAGATCCCGTGTAGCGATACTTCTCACTCAGTTCTGATGATACTGCTGTTACTCCTCTAAAAATAACTCATTTTCAAGTAAGAATTCATATTTGGTGATCATATATTATATTAAAGTAGGCTTGCCCTATACACAGATTTATAAACAGTCTGTTACGCAAACGATTTGCGATTTTCTTCGAGTAGGTGTTTATCATACAACACTCCATACATTTCACAAATCTATGCAACCATAATCTATTCAAAGTAATATTTCTGAGAATAGAATCAAAATTTATTCAAAGTTTTTGATGATATTTATTATATTAGGAATATAATAACATAAATATTTCATTTTAATTCTAGTTATACACAGATTCTTTTAAATATATGGAGAGTACGCTCCTGAATAATAGTGTGTCCAGTGGGAATTTTTCTATTTTTTTAACCAGAGACAAACTGTCACTTCTGAGGTTTATTGATGAGTTTTTGCAAATGTTTCCCAGATTCAATAATACAACGCAATTTCGACAAGACGCGGCAACTCCACACACTGCTAAGGTCTCGATGAAGAAGCAATTTTACCAAGAAAATTAAAATAATCAAGTACGAATACATACCCTGACCACCTCGATCACCAGATTTAACGCCTTGTGATTTCTGAAATCTAAAGTGTAAAGTAATACTCATTTAACAATACAAGCCCGACAAGAAAACATCGGGTGTGAAATCGTCGCCATCAACCCAGCATTTTTTCTCATGTATATTTGCCAACATAGACTAATTTTTATAGGAATGCACCCAAACAAAGACTTCACATGCTTGAGAACGATTTTGGTCTTGTAGATATATTACGATATTCTGTTTAAATATAAGAGTGATATTTTTGATGCCTAAATTAATATTGTCTTTCTGAGTTGAACCTTAATTTTCATAGTTTGTATTTCTTATTTTAGTGGCCGCTCATATTTTTTTATACCTAACCAATTTTTTAAAAACCCTTAAGGGCGTAAATTAATAAATAAATAAACTTGAGAGTTCGGTTAAAAGAGGGCATTGCGAGAAGTGATCGTCACTTAGACGATATAATCTTAAAAAAGTGAAATTCACAGATCTCTATTGTAAAATAGATGTAATAAACTTATTTGTATGTGTTTATTTTAATTTCAAAAACGAAAATTTTTTGCTGGATATTGGATACATAATCATTTAATTTAGATTCTCTTGACTATTTTAATAATCACTTTATTAGCTACGACAGAATGATGTGACAATAAAATGAATCTTCTCTATAATCAATAATTTTTTTTTTTTTTTTTCTAATGCTTCTCTGGTTATCCGACGTTAGCGAGCAAGTCGGCTTTCATTATTTTATTTACAGCAACTCGAAATAGTTGAAATGCGGATTTTCCGAACCGTTCGCTGTAGATTCATCAGCCACGATGTTTTCCATTTTCCATGATGAGAAGCAGGATCTGATATTTTTCTGGATGTCTATCTAAAATATTGCAATTTCTTTTCAGTTTTTATTATTATTATAATGATTTATTTTTTCTTTCGCAAGCGAATCATCACATTGTCATTATTGAACCAATCAATTCAGCTCATTTTTAGAAGTTGTCTGTAAATCTATATCTCAAATGCTTCAAGTCGCTTGAAAATTATTTCAGTGAGTGTCCATGGTTCCGTATATATAAGTACACGGAATATATAGCATTCTTATCCGTAAATCAAAATATATTTTATTGCAGCACAATTTTTGTCTCAGACTTACTTAATACGACAATTCATAAAATTATTTATTAAATCAATAAGTATTATTTATTTTTAGTCTAGTGGATACATAAGTATAAACATATATATGCTCTAATATAACAATATCAATATTTTTCTTTTTACTAAAACTTCTTATTTACTAATTTACTTGGTTTAAATTTGAATTTATGCAATTTCTCATATCGTCTATTATTTTATTGAAAATCACCATTGATATCTGAGATTTTGCCTTCTTCTTGCATGGCAATCTTATTCTGTCTCTTCCTCTTATATAAAGTTCGTTTTCATCTTGATTTACATGGCGATGTTTGCTTAGTAAGAATGTTGAAAATAAACACCCTTATATTGAAATATATTTTCTATTTAAGGTATTAAGGTCTTTCAGCATTGCACTAATCCGAGTATATTTATTTTTTCTCAAAATTATTCTCAAGGCTTTATTATGGTTACATACATTTTTTGTATTAGTATTCTTGCAAGTCGAATTCACAGCTTTCTAAACAGAAATACAATTTTAATGTTACTTATACACCTAAGTAACCTAAATATACATTATTCGTGTCAATTAATTGCAGACCCGAATTTATTTTCCAGTCACCCCGCGCCCCCCTGCCACCACTGACAGTAGCGGTGACGTAATCCGATATATATATTAAAATTAAGATACATCATCGAATTGATCAGCGATGGCGAATCTATGAAATGCTAAACATTGTTGGTACGATGGTGTTGAAAAGGTTCGAATTCCTTTCCAAAAATAGAAAATAAATTTGTTTGAAAATAGTTTTATGTGGAAAAATGTTTTTCATCATGTTGTAGAGTGTGATGAAAGTACATTTTAATGATTGGAACTTCATACCAAATAGATTTAATTTAAAGAAAAAATTATTGTATTTAAATATATTTACGTATGGTTGTTGTCGATGAATTTGATTATGGACCTTGAAGGCGAGGGAGAGACGGCCCTTGGATCTGCATGCCGAGAAAAGTGGAGTAGCGTAGACAAGAGGGTGGGGGTTCATGGAGATCACGATCCTCAGTCATAAGAGACCGACGTGTTTAGGATGTCAAGTGTTGAATACATAAATTGGCCAAGATGTGGTTAAAATGAATCAAATATGTGTGTATATTAATTGTTATTCTTGGTGTTTAAGTCAATAGTAGTTGTCAGTTTAATAATTTGACACGCTATTACTGATTGCCTTCCCTGAAATAGACAACTTTGTTTTGAAAGTGTTTTTAAAAATAAAACTAATTCTTTGTTTTATTAACCACTAAATTGAGTTTAAATACATCTACCGGTTTCGAAAAATACCATTTTCTAATGGTATTTTGATAGATGTATTTAAACTCAATTTAGTGGTTAATAAAACAAAGATAATAAATAAAAATATGAATTTTAACCACAAAGTTAATATTGCTAATTTTAAAAGTAAAACTAATTCAGTGCTTATTACGGAGGGCAAAGAGTTCCATGCTTTTGTGCCTGCTACCTGAACAGTAATTAGTGTGAAGTGGCGGTGCGTCGTTCGCGAACGAACCGGCTCACTGAGCCGGATCTTTTCGTTGAGCCGGTTCAACAGTTCAACGGATCAACGGATCACCGGCTCGAAAAATCGACCCGTGGACCGACATCCGGCACAGATCGCTCTGTGATTTATGAAGGTTGACACTTGAGAACGTTCCCAGATAAAATTGTTAGGGTGTTTGGTTATAAAACAAACCGTTTTTAAAAGTGAACTACTATCAAAGTATTTGTTTCAATTACTTACTACTTACGTTCTCAAACATCAAGCCATGTGACGTTATTTAAAAAATAATGATGAGGTCACTAAAGGACTGAAACGTCTTCGACAAATAATTGTATTGCTGTATCTAGTTAGTATAATCTTCCAAAGCATTTTTATTTTTAAGAATGTTAATTTTTGATTAATACAATTTTTATTTTTATTTTTTAATATTAATGTAAAATGTAAATGAACCGGTTCAAATTGAACCGACTCGATTTGGACGATTGGGCGGATGAACCGGCTCAGTTATCTGAGCCACATCGCACATGGCTAGTGTGAAACGTCAGGAAATTCAAATAGTCATTTCTTTTCACGTTCATAAATTTTGATTTGGTATTTTCCGATTGGTTTATGATTGAGATTATCAATCAATCGTGAACCGTCGATCGGTCGGTAACGGGATTCGTGCAGTTTCCTTGGTAGGTACTTAAGTTTTTTGTATACGTATTATATACATGTGGGTTATTATCGTTGCTGAAAATACCCGATAGTGTTTATTTATCGAAAACAATCTATTTGCGTAAAGTAAACTCTCTTTGCGAACTTGGGAGCTTTATAAACTCATCTTAGAAGGTAAATAAATACGGAAGAAGCGAAAGATCTATATTGAGGATCACGTACGCCTTCTTTCTCGATACTCTTGCATATTTATTTCAATGTCATTCATTTATGGGGTTGCCTGTCGCATCTACAAGGGAAATTTAAACCAAAATATATAAAACAAATAATAGATATCTCATAGAGACGAAGCTATTTTTTATTATATTTAATGAAAAATATATGGAAGTATGGGTAATTAAGAAAAAATGGTGAACGTTATATTATCACTTAAGCCAGCCGAAGACAGGTTGTAAGTCCTGTAATTACCCATTCTTCCATATATTTAATATATTAAAAAATAACTTCGTTTCTATGAGATATCTATTATTTGTTTAATAACAGTGCCCTTGTAGGTGAAAATCCAGTAATTGTGTGTTCTTGGACATATTTAAATATTGTCAAAATATATAAATAAATAAATCATCAGTAGGTAATGACGAGAAATTTATAGGTTTTTCTAACCTTAATTTATTTGAATGATCAAAGAAAATACAGTAGCATACTAATTTAAATTGATTTAAATATTGTTTATCAATTTCTTTAAAAATTACGTATTTTTCTTAAGCCTATGAATAGTTATACTTACTTATTTTTTAGTAGATTAATGATTTTCCACATTTAAAACAATTGTTATAAACTCTTGTTTGTTTAAAATTATTTAATTTTATTAAATAATAATAATAATTAATTTGATTCTTAGTACAGTGTATTATATTATAATCGGATAAACATTTCAGCAAAGTAAGACATATAATAACAGTGCAATAATTAGTAATAATGGCAATTAAAAATTTCTTCGATTCACTTTCATCTTCCACTATAATTCTCAATATGGTCTGACAATTATTTTTCTTATACAGAAAACATTACGGTACCATAAATAGTGAGGCAAATAATAAGTCCAGTTTCGAAATATATAAAATATTGAAATAGTAAACAGTTAGAAATATTGATATTGTATAATTTCGTTTTGTTGACAAACGCAGAATCGTGGAGAAATGTAATGCTATTAATATATATATATAAGACAAACATTTCTCCATGAAAAGCACCTTTTGGAAATCAAATTGTGTTGTATCGATTCTGAATAACCCTTCGAAATATTCTTTAAAGAGTGATTGTAAGGCATAATTTTAATAGTATCGGACAAATTTAAGAAATTAATTTAAAAAAAATGATTCTTACTCTCGACATTTAAAGGTTATAAAAACCGTTGAAAGAAGAGGTAAAAATACTTTTTAATAGAGTTTTGGACATTTTATTAAAAAAACGGAAACTTACGAAGTAAAAAAATAGCTTATGGAAGTACCTATAATTTAAGCGGTAAAACTTGAGCTCTCTTGAGGTCCCTGATACATAAATCAGTGTCGAAAAAGAAAAAGGAAATTTTACCTTTGGTTAACTAATTTTTAAATCCAGCCTCTTGGCTATAAAATTTATCTCCGGTTTGATAAAAATAGATTTCTTTTTAATGATAGATAATATATTTTTTTATTTTATAAAAATTCTGTTTCACCAACATAATACATCACTTTATCAAGTTCAATCGTGGTGCGTAATACTTTTTAATACATTTATTTTACTTTTAACAATTTAGTAAAAAAAATATACATTTCAAATCAGTATGATAAGAAAACATAATACCGGTGGCGCAACAACAATATTTTTCTATAAAATTGATTTTATATGTAGATCTTTAATTCATATTTATAAAAAAAAAATAAGCCACGTAAATTAAATGATAAGTCAAAATATTAATATTATCTGAAATGGACAAGATTCAACATTAATATGAGTATTCATTCTATTAAAAGATATCCACAATGTTCACTCAATGAGACTTTGATCTCATTCATGCGAGATTGCCTCACGCTGAACTCTGTGCTGTTTATAAGGTACACTCAAATCCAATCTCCGAGAGCTATCTCATTCGTGAACAGGGGCCATAATATACAACAAGTTCTAAATAAAGATAATTTTTTTACATACGTTATATTTTATTTTAAATAGCTCTGCGAAAAAATTAATATTAATTTTAGATTGAGTTTTATATAACAAATAAAACGATCAAATTTGTACAACTTTTTTTTTTTTTAAAGCATATTTCATTGGAAGTATATGATTGCTCTTTTCAAGTAGGCTTTATGTACAAAATATGTCATGTCCAGTAGCATAGCGACACATTACCGAGCCTCAGGGTAACACATTTTCCGTGCCCTATACCCTCCCCACCAAGAACACCTCATTTTACTTTCTTTATAAAAAAAATGTTTTTCATTATTTGTATTTGTTAACATTGTTTCATTAACCACTTATTGAGTTTAAATACATCTACCGGTTTCGAAAAATACAATTTTCTTCTTCAGGATGTCAATACTAACTAAAAACATATGTTATTGTTTCTTTACCAGAATCTATTTTTAAAAAAACAACAATTATTTAAAAAATAAATTTAGTATCTAAATCAAATTATTACTTAAGAAAAAAATTTGGAATGGGACTCGTAGTTAACTTTAGTTGATTGTTTATAATTTTTTGATTAGTTTTACACGCTTTATTTATCTCCAATGATTCCAAATTATTTCATTTGTGACCGTTTACACGTTTTTCAAATATTTAGATATATTAAAATAATTAAAATAATACTGAATAACTTAAACATAGATAATTTAAGGTACGAATTGCTGTAACTTAGTCCTTATGTTTATTTCATTGACCATTCAAATGTTAAAAGTAATCCTAGATGACGAAATTATTTTATATTTTAATTTAAAACGTATCTACTTATTCATTCGTTAGTAAGATTTTTAAACCTGTGCCATAATTGTTTCGATTTTTCAACTTATTCAACGATTCCAGGCCCTCCTGGGGCCCGAGCTGTAGCTACGTTACCGCCTATTTGCACAAATTTTTAATCAAAATTGAATAAAAATACTACATCCTGATTTGAATGTTATTTTGTTTACATATTTTAAAGATACGTATAAAAATAAATAAATAAAGTGAAATATAAATGAATAAATTTACAAACTTGTTCGATGCATTGTATATATTTTTTTGTTTGATCGATTTATACAGTTGAAACTTTTAATCGCATCCAATTTTATGAAAAGCCAAGAATCAATAGTATGGACATATTTGTTGAATAAAATAAATTTAACTTAATCCAACAGACCTTTACGTTTAAATTAACTGTATGCATATTGATGTGTGTTTAATAGAGTCATGAAAAGTTTCCCGCTTTGTGAGCGATACAATACCTTTCATATTAAGCCGTGACAACAGTGGTTGAAAGTTTCTGGCATGTCATGGTCTTGTGGTATAGAAGTGATATCTTCGATCGCAGCCAACATCACGTCTAACTGATTAACTTTTTAAGGGAACTGCGATACAGAGGATGAACGAATTTATAAAGTATGAAAACTGTGATGAAAAAAAAGTTTTATTTAATCAAAATGAATTATAGTTTTGTGGTGACTATGGACTCATGGGCACATCTAGCGTCCGACAGTTCAATTTCCGCCGGCGTGCGCATAGCGCCGAAGAGTAGATACTGCCTCGCCCTTCAGCGGATGCCCACTCTCCGGCATTGGTTAGCAGCGTAGCTCTTAGACCAGAGCAATACTTTATCATATATTCATAATATGATCTTATTGAAGAAACTATGTGATTTAGGTAACAAGTAGATACCATTAATTTTTCTGTCTGATCACCCATTCCCCTAAAATTTAAATACACAAATATCTAAATTGTGTATGATACTCATATATATGTACATAAAATAAATAAATATTTTTCTACTCCATTTTAAAATAAATATAATTATGTGAATAGATTTAAACTAATCTGTAATGTAACAAATGTATTGGAATTATAAAGTAGCGTAATTTTGAAATGTATCGTATAAGACTACCAAATAAACTATTTTTTTAATACAAATCTCACTATTTATAATATACATGGAACAGATGTAACAAAATAATATTATCAAAAATTGAATAAAGATTTTTCTCAAAAAGGGGAAAATATTAAGAGATATTTTACCTCGTAAAGTTTTGATTCTCCAATAAAAACACAGTAACTTTATATTAAGTTACGTGCTATCGTATTCGGAATGGTTTTGTTTTGACCATTCGGGGGTGTGTAATCCAATAAGGCGTTAAGGGTATACACTCGTCGGGGATTCTACGCAATACAATATTATAAGAAAGCTCGAGTGTCATATTATTCTGAAAATCACGTAACTGGTCGATATATATTTTTGAATTTATTTAAAAGGATTCCTTCGCTGAAAAATAATAAATTATTGTTACATAAGAATAATAGTATTATATACATACATACATAAGTAATTATTATATTATATAATTATATACACCACGAATAAGATTTGAATAATTTTTTTATAAAATAACTATATATATTTAAAAATATAACATTCGGTATGATAGACTTCAACAGATAGTAGCTTATGTACTCGCATAGTATAAGCGGTAAAACTTGAAATCTCCCGAGGTCTCCGATACATAAATCAGCGTCGAAAAAGAAAAGATAAATTTTTCTTTTGCTTTACTAATTAGATACTGAATAGGGCCTTTTCCTTTATTTTTTTTATAAATTAATAGTTAAATATTCAGAAACATACAACAACTTATGGCACCATCTATGGGTAATCCATTTAAACTGTCACTTTATAACGTTCGGCGCACCCGCCTCGTATTTAAAATCGCGTCTTAATGCAACTATTTCTGAATGCATCATGTGAATAATAGTAATTACCTTTTACTCATGCATTACCTTAAAGGATTAAAAAATTCCTCCACGTTGGAATCAATGCCGAACATGTACACGTTTGTACATAAATTACGGGTTGAAATTGGAGGCAATCAATTACTACACTTTTTTTTTTTTTTTAGGAGAACACATTCTTATTGTGAAGTTGTAATTATTCAGAACATAGATCTGTGATATTTTAAATATGAATTAAATATATTAATTAGAAAGATATACATATAAATCAATTTTATCGAAAAATATTGTTCTTGCGCCACCGGGATGCGAACCTGGATCTCTTTCCTAACCGGGGAAGATGCATTAACCAACTATGCTACAGCGACAATATTTTTAGCGTCAATTTTCGAACCTATATGTTACCTTTTTGATATTAATACATTTAATCGTTCCATTATTTGACAGAGCCATCTACCTTATTTTTACAGAATCTCAAATACCTTTGAGTAAACTGATAGCAGACGCCAGAATTATCAATTCGTTTTTATTAAATTTTGGACACATTGATACAACTTTATTATTTTTAGGAGAACACATGTTCAACGCAACAGTTGTGAACGATGCATTGAACGATTATTTATTGATTATGATTTGAATTATTTTACGGTATATCGCGTATTGTTACATAATATAAGTATATTAGTAACATTCTATTGATATAATAATTATTGCGTAAAATTGTATGAGTGATAAAAAAATCCGCCCCTTCCCCGGTACATCGCGAACAGCTCTCAGATTAAGCGAGCCCCTTGCTAATGCATTGGCAGCCCACCGCTAGCTACATGTATTATAATACACTACGAGAAAAAATCGTTTCCATATCGATTAACTACCAGATGCGATGATATCGACTTGTCTCCAAGATCTCCAGATTTAACTTCTTCATACTTTTTTTTCTGTAATATCAGCGCCATCGAGATAACGTCCATTGAACAGTTAAATAATTATATTCAAGCAGTAATAGTTGAAATATCACATGAAATTTGTGTCAATTTTATAAGAATTGCTTTTGAAAGAGGGAGTCATTTAGCCGCAATTTTATTTCACAAATAATTGCATGGTCTAAGTAAAGCACGAATCTATATAAAAATATGTATTATTTTGTATTGAATTCATTATAGAAATTAAAGCGACTGAATTACTGCTCTGAAATTACGCACCTAGCCTCAAATATCTGTATTTTTATATTCAAGAGATCGATTAGTAGCTTTGATTTTAATATCACTATTGACTCTATAACACCTGGTGAGTCTCGGGATCCTAAGAATTCTTCTTCGTTTATATATTTAAATGGACACCTGATTTATTAGCGAAATTATCTTCATTATTATAGCGTAACTAAATGTAAATTGTAATAAAATTAGAAGTAATGAAAGTTACATACATAAGTTTTATTTTTCATTGTTGTTGATTTGCTAAATACTTTCATTTTCAATTTTCCATTATCTTAATTATTAATGTGATGTTCTTGAGATTGTGTGAATGTGTACGTCAGCGCGCCAGCACCGCCGGTTCTAGATGTATGTGGGTATGTGTGTTGCGTGCTTAAAAGGATGACGCGCGCCGAGCGCGTTCTCTTACTCAGCCGTTTTTCTTCGTGAATAGGTGTACACGTTGTACCACAAACCGTATTATTATTGTAATAAAGATTATAATTGGCACATAAGAGTTTCTTATTGGATACAACTTGGGAAGAACGTAATAATTAAATTCAAAATTAAATTGCTAAATTAATTAAGCACGTGCGTATATTTAAAAAATACGTAGGCATTTCAAACTCAGTTTTGTGATCTAAATAATGCTCATGGGGCGAGATACGTTTTTGAAGTCGGACCTCGTTCCGCTAATTACCGTGTAATGTCACCCTTAAAGTAAAGCTTTTGTGTTGAGTGCCTCCTCAAAACAAATCATTAGATTAATAAAAAAACATTATAGTATTTTCTTCACAAAACCTTACGCACTCGGTGAATTGAGAGATTGTGCGAGGTCAGGTTGATCACTTATTCAAAAGAAACCGCCTTGCGGTACAAACGTCACAGACGAGCACAGTCGAAAATAAATGGCGGTTTTACTTTTTAAACCTCCGTTCATACAAATAAGCTTCAGCCGGAGTTGTTTGCAATTTAAGGGTGGTTTGTAGCTAATAGAGGAAAGTTGAAACGATCCCGGTCCTGCGGCAGCCTGGCGGCGCAGGGACACGGGGAGGGGTGGCGAGGACGAACAGCGCGAGAAGAGTCTGGAGAGATATGAGTGTCACATTTCGCAGGGATGCGAGACGGTTTCCGCTGGTGCCAAATCAAACATTGTCAATAATAATAATTAGTATAATGAACTCAGTAGAAACAATACACATAATAACCATTATCAAAGTAATATTATAAAAAGATCAAGGTTTTCAACACAAGCACTATTTGCAAAATTCCCAGTTCGTAAAATAGAAAACATTTACAAAATAAAATCACAATTAATCAATTACTTATATAAAATAATACTCTAAAACTTGAAACAAGTACATCATTAAGATTAAAAAATAATTTTTAAATCCCTAAATGTAACACCAAACACTATCAGGAAAATTTCATATTTTCAGGGATAAAAAACTTCAATAGCCTCCCTATACACAAATTAAAGAGATAAAGGATGTAACAGAAGTAAAAAAGAAATTAAATTAACACTTCAGAAGCACACAATTAGATAATATATCATAGATTACAAATGTATAATCTCTAACTCTATATAAATTATTAGTGTAAGTCTCTCTCCAAGCACAAAAGCAAGTCTCTTTCTTGGAGATGTAAGCGATTCACAAAAATATATAACTTTGGTTTGGAACAGATTCATGTTACTCTTGTATTATATAAAATTGTAAAAATTTCAAAGTAATAAAAAAAATGTGCATCTTTGAATATACGCATTCGAGATGTGGTGCTGGAGAAGGATGGAATGGATAAGCTGGACAGAGAATAATTACAAATGAGGATGTGCTAAGAGTGCAAAAAAAGTGGCCCACAATACCGGAAGTTATTTAAAATAACAACTACAAGAACGTTGCATTTTTAAGGGTAGTAAAATAGCATAAAAAGCTTACATAGTTTTCTCATATGTTCCACTATGTAGCTATTTTATGTTATATTTACATAGATACATCCTATACTGCAGGGAATAAGGTGAACGACGTTTTGAATGGAATTATAGCTAATGGGAACTTGTTAACTGAGGCAAGACTAACGGTTCACAATGGAGTCCTGGTACCGACGACATTGATGTATGGAAGTGAGGCCTGAAGCTGGCAGAAGAGGAACGAAAGTAGACTGTATATGTATTAGGCGTATATGGGGAAGATCCATTTATGGCAGAGTAAAGAATGAAGAAATAAGGAAAGAATGTAAAGCTGATCTTAATATAGTAAGATTAAAAAACGATCACGTAGGTGGTTTGGTCATATGGAACGGATGTATGTGGAGAGAATGGCAAGAAAGATATATAACGCAAGTGTTGATGGCACCAGAAGTAGAGGACGTCCACGGAAGACTTGGCACGACCAGGTAAACCAGATATTGGAGGATGGTCCTGTTAGAAACCTCTATAATCGTTGAGTTTGTATGAAAAGATGTATAAATGTGGATGAGGCGAGAATTGTGTGTCAGGACAGAAGAGTGTGGCGCTCTATACTCTCTGCATACCCCCGCGGGGAAACAGCGTGATTGTAAGTAAGTAAGAAAGTATACCGTACTTGTATTTTAATTCTACGTTAGGTGGGCAGGAGTACGATGTAATGCAGTTAAAGTAATAAGTAGTAAATAAATAAATAAATATATACATTTTTTTACTACTATTGTTATTACTATTATATATAAAATAAACATTATTTTAAACTGAATGTCCTATATTTTTATAAATTTAAATAAATAATAAATAAATTTAAATAATACATCTAAAGTGAAATATACTAATAAATTTAGTAAATAAAACATAGCTTGTGTAAAAAAATCAGTAGTGAAGTATAATTTGTGTAAAGAATTAGCAGTGAAACATAGTTTGTGTAAAGAATCAGTATCAGTGAATCCGAGTTTATGTAAAAAATCAGCAGTGAAACATGATTTATGTAAAGATTTGTAGTAAAACATGTTTGTATAAATAATTAGCCATGAAACGGTCCCGAGTTATTTGGCAATCGCTTATAGGTAATTCAATACTGGTAATTCCTTATTACGATTTAGGTATACAAGCATGTAAATACGTGCGTTTAGGGATAACAAAATCTTCATTAAACTCTCCTCATTTCAAGATGTTTATGTTTTAAGGTTATTACGTGGTGAACGTTTTAGCGGCGTCATTGAATATTTGTATGATTCAGCATAAAGTGTGACGTGCCTGGGTACGATTTCAACCAAATGGGTTAATTCATTAGAAGGCACTAAAAGTACTTAAAAAGCCAGTCGTGAGTTTACTCTCTAGCTCATGCTGGGCGCCTAGGGATGTAATATTATTGATCTGGTTCCTGAGGGAGGGGAAGGATGTGACGTAACGGGGAGGGGGCGACGGGGGCGGGACCTCCTACACGGGCTCGCCATTTCTTTTATAAGATTTGAGGCGAAAGGGTGCCCGCAATTAAGTATTTATTGTGCGAAAAATAGCCATATTCAATTTTAGAGATTCCTGTCTGGGGCAACGATTTTTTTTTAAATGATCACTTATTAATCTTGTTAATTGGAGAATTTTGTTATCTATTATATACTTAAACTCACTGCATTTATTTACTAGGTTACTAAATATTGGAATAGTCAATTGCAACGGTGAATTTTTTTTAGAAAAAATATAATATTTTTATTTTTATGTGCGTCATCATCAACCATTCTGCTATTTTTTCGGTCCTGTCAATCTTTGCCACGTCTCTCATACTGCTCAAACAATGTCATCTTTTCAGCAAGACTATTGGCCATTTTATGTTCCGTTTGTGTATGTAGGTATATAATTGGAAAGATCATCTCACCATAAGTTAATTTAATAACAATTTTATATTGTCAACAGAATAATATGTTGCATCTGCAATAACAGGATAGAGCATAATATTATTTAGTTTCGATTATGTTTTCGTACATTGTAGATGCCAGTGGCGTAATTACCGACTGGGCAGCCTATGTTTTCCACCCGAGCTAGTGCCCGATGGGGTCAGGAAACGAAAAACATGTTCAGCAATCGTGACAATTAGATCATAGGTTTAATAACTTAGTTACGAATACGAAAGAGTATGTATATCTTAAATTTAAATATTAAATAATTTCTTGGTACTATCGACGAATAACGTTTGAACGCCCAACAGACAAACCTGTGTTAGGACAGCTAGTAGAAAGTATTGTACTGGCTACAATAATTTTATCAAACATTGACTGTTTTGAAGTTGGGTGAAAATGATCCTTAATATTTAACTCCCGACGTGAATTTTTACGAAAAATAAATCTTCTCTTGCATTTTGATGTTCCCAGAAAAATGGTTTCCTGAAGGTAGTTTTACGCAACCAAAATAAATACATACTTAAATGTTAAATTTTTAAAAAAATATTAAGTAAATACAAAACTTATATATTGACCTCATAATATATTCAAGACACAGTTTGTACTTCATCCGGCTGATTTCAAAAGAAGATAAGGCATTGATGATGAAATATCGTAAATATTAGATACATCTAAATTGATTTGTTACCACATTCGTTGATCGACAAATTACTTATTAAGGAGAACACATTCTTATTGTGAAGTTGTAACTATTCAGAACAGACGGTCTGGGATGTTTTAAGTACTAATTTAATGTATTAATTATAATTAATATAATACTAATTTATAATTAATACATTAAATTAGTATTTAAGACAAATTTCTTCTAAAATGTAAATTAACCCAATTCTATCAAATGGTGTGTTGTTACATATTATATTTTGAGAGCAGCTGTAAAAATAGATAAGTAGATCACATAGGTTGGATATAAAATTATATCCATATAAAATGCATAAAAGTGTAATGCGGCGGTGACAAAACGGTAGACCAAACACGAGATAAAAGTTTATTATATTTATTTGTTAACATTATTTTATTAACCACTTATTGAGTTTAAATACATCTACCGGTTTCGAAAAATACCATTTTCTTCTTCAGGATGTCAACACTAACTAAAAATATATGTTATTGTTTCTTTACCAGAATATATTTTTAACCTTTACCATACCATGATATAAAGTACCCAAACGCAGCCATGCTGTCAACACGTGTTACCGTAAATAACAGTTAGAAAAAATGTTTTTATTAGCTTAAATGGCTTTAATCCCACGAATTACTCTAAATATTGAGCATTCAATTTTGAAAAAAATATTAATAACATAATTTAGAGCATTTATTAATTCCTATACAATGTATCCTTCCTTCTTATCTCTCTTCGTTTAATTAGTAAGAAAGAGACGATTATATTTGTATGTTTGTTGTTCATTTCACTATGAAAATAGTGTGTGATCTCTGTCTTTCATGTCACACATGGTATTTTTACCAACGTATTAATTTTACAACAGATTGAATGGAAAAAAATAATTGTTTTTGTACGATTCCCTTTTCATAATTGGTTTTTCACTAGTCATACCTAAGCGCTAATATTTTCTTTAAGATTATCTAAAATATGAATTTTATGTTGCATGTATTTACCAAAATATTACAGGTTTACTTATGATGGTAGACCTGTGTTACTGCATGGTTTGGGAAGGGTTAAAAAAACAACAATATTTAAAAAATAAATTTAGTACCTAACTCAAATTGTTATTAAGAAAATTTTTTAGTTTTAATTTAGTTGATTGTTTATAATTTTTTGATTAGTTTTACATGATTTATTTAATTTGTGACCAACACCGTTTACATGCAAAATTGACCTAATAAATAAACAAACATAAATAAACATGATAAAGTGATAACACTGGCTGGCTAATTTCTGAAATTAAAATTAAATTGAAAAAATCGTTTAATCTTTAATAAACAAGAACTGACTGATAATAATATAAAATATTAGGTAATTATCATCATATAGTTTCTACTATTTTATCACTCTAATACCTATTGACTGATTAAAACATATTTGGTTTTTAACTCTTAGCCTACGCAATCTCTCAATTGGTACTCAATAATTACAACGTGGATATCACAAGTGTTTGACGATTAGTTAATACAATATACTTGTTAGATTTTTACAACTTCCTTCAATCTTCATTCCACCATCAATTCTTGAAAGCCGTACATTCTTCAATTTCTAATCTTAATACAAATATCGATGACGTAACTGAAAAAAACAATAAAATATCACAAAAAAGACCTTCTGTACATTTATCCTATTTTTCCTCAATCTGAAAAAGACTTTGTGATTTCTCCGATATTATTCCCGGCATACGAAATATATATGTTGAAGTGTGCCTTCGAATTGAACAACTGAACTTTATTCTTAGGTGCATTGGAGCATCCCGGCAGGTATATTGGAAGGCCGTTTGAAGGGTTGTTTTAATTTCATAACCTCACATTTTTTTAAATCTCGTACGTAGAAATTAAACAGTAGTAATGTTGTATTAAAATTTGCAAGCATCCGGGTTTTTATATAATAATGTACAATGAAAAAAAAAAGGCAAGATAATTACTTAATGGGGCAGTCAGTCGGTTAATAAAAGTCACCATGTGAACTATTAATGTGGTGTATGAAAATTAACAATAAGAACACAAAATTTATGTACAATGTCACATTATGCAATGTGAATTTTCTGGCTTGGGTAAAATCGCTTTTGTCTTAATAATTTTATATAGATAATTAGAAAAAATATAGTGAATGTACATGTAATAATTATTATATTTAATTATAGAGTAATGTAGTTTTTCAATTCCCGGTATTTCCCGTCAAATATATCAATATAATGGATACGTATTTTTATTTAACAAATTAATGAATAAAATACCACGAATTATAAATGTACTGGAATTTACTTGTCTATAAATGAAACATTAAAACAAACAAACATAAATTAATATTTGAAACTGTTTTTTTGTACTACGCATTGTATTATATTTACGATGAATTCTAAATAAACATATCAAATTACGTGCAATTATTTAACTTCCCAATTGTGGACGTAGTATTACTTATTTTATATGAAAGTTGGTTGTATTAAAACGGTGTTAGAGACTCACCGCTTGTGACTTGAAGAGAGGCAGCAAACAGGCACAGCAACGAAAGGGACAGGCTTCTGTGTGAGTTGAGCCAATATTCTGGGGCCATACTGTGTCCTAGAAAATAAAAAGTATATATTATCAGTACCTCAATTCGACGTGCATTTATGTTGTAGTTTGATGTATTTTTAAGTTGTAGTTTGATATATTTTTAGGTGTATAATTATTCATAACACATAATTTTCGTTTTAAAAAATATTTTAGCTTAGTTTAAAATAGTTAGGAATATTGTAGATTTGTAATATTTATATATTTGAAAAAAGGAAAGTTAGTGATGATTCATTAATTTGTAAATATTGATAAAAAATGAAAACAAATAATTTATTTTGAATACAAAATAAGAAAGATATATAGAAAAAATCAATTTATCGAAAAAATATTTTAGTTGCAAACGGGATTCGAATTTGGATCTTTTCCTATCCTGTTAAATGCGTTACCAGTTACACCACGCTAACCAAGTAAGTTGACGACAAATTTTCAAATGCGTTCTCTTTAAAAACAAAATAAGAGTTATTAATCGCTATAATAATAATATTTAAGATTGCGGTGAAATTTTTGGCTGAAATAATATAATTTGTAATAAAAAATAGCAGTCGATATTTAAATTTTAGCTTCGTTTTTAATTTAAACACTTCATTGGGTTAATTTGGGGAAGTCGGAGCGCTTTGAGATCAAAGATGATAGAACTTTTAGTCTTAATTATCGACAAAATATTTTGAGGGTTATTGAGTAAATTCTTTGAAATAAATTACTGATTCTATTTGAAAATTTATTTCTAGTCAATTGTAGAAATATTTTAAGTATTTTATTTTATAATAATTACAGGAACCGCTTCACAATAAAAAAAAATATATTTTAATAATTAGCATAAATTTATTTTCTGTACAACTAGTTGGGTTTTGTTATTTAACACCAACTAACATCGGAATGACATCCGTCAGGGCAGAACAAAATTATCATTCTGGTTCTATAATTACAATTAAGTTAGGTACTATCTAATCTGATGATTTACAACTCATTATGTCACCTCTGAATGCATAATTATCTCTTTAAATTAATCAAAATAGTGACACAACTTAAAATCAATATTATCTATCTTGAACCACCCTGTTCGGAGAGTGAATGAACTTTATTATAAGATGGAACATCACTTGGCAAAGAATCTGAGAGAGCTCACTTCATCTTCTCATATTAAAGACCGTACCGCGAAATTATATCACCATCCCCTAATGTACCGCGCACCCTTACTCGTGATTGATGAATCAAGTGGGATGATTTAGGGGTGGGCGTGTCATGTGTCAAGAATTATTACACGTGAAAACCGAGAACTTTAGGCTAACTGGGAGCATTGTGTCCCGCACAGGAAATTATTTATAGGAATTCATGAGATCCTGCTTTGAGTGCTATTACGTATATATTAGTATTATTGTATACTTTGTTGGATTACGATGAAGAATTATATATCATTTGTCAAGCATGTTATAGGTACAAATTGTTTTCGTGCGTTTTAAAATTTTCGGGTTTTCATAAATTTTTGATTAAGAATATTAATTTTCTCAACAAGAAAAATATAAAAACAAAACTCTCATAATTATACGTCCGCGTCTAAATTCCCGTCTTCGATCCATTTTCTAATGCTCGACCTCAGTATGAGATTGGATCGAGGCGCTATCGGACGCCACTAGGTCAGTATTGGAATTTGATCTCGACAACGGCGATATCGTTCGCGTTGTGGATCAGTCATCTCCAGTGTAGTGGAGTACTATTTTTAATGTCGATTTGTGGATTATTGTTTTGTTGGTTGTATGTGATGTGGGTGAAATCACCGTCTTCATTTGGGAGCGGGAATCATCGAATATCCTCGTACATTGCAGTGTGTAGTTTCAGCGGCGTCTACATGGAATTCTGAGGAGTCGTACTTGAAGTAAGGGGAGCATTCCTCCTAAATCCTATTTGCCTGAGACGATTAGTTCTTCTATAGAATCATTTCTCCCCACAAACCCTTTCCCATTCCATCTCCCGATATTCTTTTTCCACCTAGCGGTAATTCCGACTTACAGCCAATTACAGAGTTACCGTATCCTGAACATGTATCCCGGAGATTGCACAGCCATATATCGCTGGACTTCAATGGATATCCAGATATAGATGGCACTTGATAGTGACGGCGGTCATGGACTTTTGAGATCCATAAAGCTCATAACAAAGAAGAATAAACATCAAAGAATATCATGTTTAAACTTTTTTTTAAGGAGAACACATTTTTATTGTGAAGTTTCATTTTCAGAACATAGTTCTGTGGTATTTTTAAGATATACCTACCGAACAAATCTATTTATAAAAAAAATATTTAGTTGCTACCGGGATTCGAACCTGGACGTTTTTGTATCAGGGGAAGCGCGTTCACCATTTTGCCATAGCAATCAAAAACAATTTCGACAAATTTTGAAATTATATTCTGTAATCTTTCCTATTGATGCATCTATTATTTTCATATTTTAACCATTTAAAATCAAAACGATATATTTTTGGGGTGAGTTCACCCCAATAATAATGTACTGTAAATCACAATGTTACATCTCCCACGTTTTTGCGACTAGCATGAATTAGGTGCAGTCGGAATATCTATCAACACATGTTACATTACTTTAGGAAATTCCTGTCATCGATGTTACTGTCACAAAATGTAAAAATTAAACTGTATACAACGCAGATACAACCGATCGTTCTATACGAGTGTGAAGATTGGTCTCTCACTTTAGCGCAAGAAAATAGGTTGGAGATCTTTGAAAATAAAGCCTTGCACAAGATTTGCGGCCCAATACATGATAACCTAACCGGAAAATGGAGGAGCAATCATGGACTTCCAAGTCCTATGAGACCGTTTAAGGAAGAATGAAAGAAAAAAGAAAGATATATTTTTATTTATTATCTTCGTTTTATTAACCACTTAATTGAGTTTAATTAAATACATCTACCGGTTACGAAAAATACAATTTTCTTCTTCAGGATGTCATAACTAACTAAAACATATATTATTGTTTCTTTACCAGAATCTTTTTTTGTTTATATATATATAATAATATATGTTTTAGTTAGTTATGTCATCCTGAAGAAGAAAATGTTATTTTTCGAAACCGGCAGATGTATTTAAACTCAATTAAGTGGTTAATAAAACAAAGATAATAAATAAAAATATGAATTTTAACCACAAAGATAATATTGCTAATTTTAAAAGTATAAAAAAAAGAAGCCATTCCTAACATTCTTTTTTTACTTCACCTCCTATGGTAAAATGTCAGGAACAATTACACTTTCATAAATGTCTATCTACCGAGACACCAAAATTTACATTTTTACTTACCATATAAAATAATACAAGATGCTTTCAAATAAACACAGATTGAAAAATAATTAGCCTAATATGTAACATAATCAACAATTATATGAATTTTTTAAATATTTTATTAAATTTGACAGCTGGTGTATTAAATTTAACTAATAGAGTGGTTAACATAATTAATATGAAAATAATTATATGGACCGAAGCCCACCAAATAATATTTATTTTAATAAAGATCATTTTGATCTCTCAATTTGTTAAATTTAAAAAAAAAATTCGTGATAAAATGTCCGAAGTGACGCGTATATAGTTTTTGTGTATGCACTACAACGTTATATTTTGGAAAACTTATTCTAGGTGGCGTGTTCCATTAGTTGGGTCATTATGATTCTGCACCATGTGGAAAATTCTGGAACAAAAATGTCAAAGGAGATGAAAATGGATTGCTATTGGATGCGAAGAGGCTGTGTCGGATACTTATTCTGTTTCCCGCTCAAGATAATGCCGGCTTCCGAAATTGTTTTTTTGTTGTAAAACCTTTTTAATGGAAATAAACTAATACAATATTTGGAATGATTTCCTTGAATGTGGGTTTACTTTTATTTTTACATTTGGTTGAATGATGAATTAATAATTATTTATAATATATCATATAATAAGAATGTACAATAGGTTTGTTTTCCAAGTCGGCATTTGAATAAATAACTCACATATGTACCCATAATAACGTACAATAACAACAACTATTAACAAAAATCAACTCAAATAAATTAGAAAGATATACAAAAAAATCAATTCATCGAAAAAATATATTGGTTGCTATCACGATACGAACCCGGAACTCTTCCTATCCGGGGAAATGGGTTACCATTTCGCCATATCAACCGATTGCGTATTCGAAAAATTTGAAATATATACGGCCATCATTTAATTTATATTTAAAAAAATCACAGAACTATCTTATAAAATTGTAATATTACAACAAAAATATGTTTTCATAAAAACAATTTATTTATTATTTATTTATATATCATATAAAGTTTAAAAAAATTCTATGCTCGAAGAATCTATAGATTTGTCTATTTTTATACGGCAGTAACTTAATGGGAGATAAATGACAGATACTAAAAATAAACCAAAGAAAATGAATGAAAATAATTTTGTATTATTAAATACGTAATTGTCGCGCTCGTTGTATGATATATAAGCATTGTTGAGAGATATGAGACATGTCTTGTGAATGGTCGCAATATGCTATCCGTTATCCTGAACAAAATATACTATGTGTACATACATATGTAATTCTGGTGAAAAGTATCATTCAGTACAGAAAATTTTCGATTAATGGTTTTGATATTTAGTAACCCATGTATGTCATATTTGTCACATTTCTGCATCCTTCCAGCTCTTTTTTCACAAAGCATTTTAACGAATGAAATAGATCACGTCTTGATAAAAGATGCCCCCGAAATTATTTGAATAAGTTGAACTTCTAGTTTTGAAGTTTTCTTGAAGTTAGACTTCTAGGTTTTATTGCAAAGGTAAACATCATCTTCGTGAAAAAATTCAGTTTACTCCGTTGAGTCTGTGAGTCGAGGACACAAAGATACAATCATCCAAACACACACGCGACCGCACTTGAGGGTCTAATGTTTGAATCGGAAAGTTTGTCAATTTGATTTTACTTCAAACTTAAAGTGAGATTACTTTTTGTATGCGAGGTAACACGCCTTTGACAGCATCAAAAATTACGTAAATGTTGAATTTAATCTCATAAATAAACATTTTTCACGTCATTTTTGATAGATCGGGTAGTTGACTTTTTGTGGCTCACGTTTTGATATGCATATTTTATGAATAATGTAAGGAAAATTAATGGAATAATTATTTAACATGGGACCAACCTGTCGCAGGGTATATTTTTAAATGCGAGGTGGGAGTTTAAAATTTGTCATTTCAATAATGACTATTTTTAACAAGCGTTGTTAATATTTTTATGCCGTGATTGAAAATTTAATGTTTAAAAGTGCGTTTTCTTTAAATATTAATATATTATCATAAATTTAAAAAATACATTTATAATATACTACATACATTTCTACCGTCTCACTAAAACGTCAATTATACTTGAAACCAAGTATTATCAAGCGATAATTTTCTAATTATCCTTTTGTCCGTATGTCTATTTCAAAAATTGTACATTTAAAATAATCATATAATTCATTTATAATAAATTTGCATCAATAAGTTTGCATATTGGAAACAGAGTGAAGTGTTTGTTAATATTTATAAAGTTGTTAATATTTATAAAAAATACATTGCTAAACTAATAAAGTTACTTGGGTTTCTATAACAGATTAATATAAGTAATAATGCCTTTGATACGGTTGATAATAAAATTGGCAAAAAAATGTAGTTACAGTGAGAAACCGCCACGACTGTTTGTCGAAAAAATAATTAATCTTTAAGTATTTATATTCATGACAATTATCCGGATAGGTAAAATATATTTTTCAGCTATTTACCCTTAGTACACACTTATTTATCTACATATATGGGTTCAAGAAATTATATCATATTTGATGTACTATGTAATTAAGTGTAAAAAATTACGGGCAATATAATCAAAATTGTTTATTTAAATGCTCAAAATTAATTGCATTTGCAAATTGTATATTATTTGATTCCATTATCAAATAACGAAGTACATTTTTTAGAAATAATTTCCATCGTATAAAAACCAAATTTAATAAACGAAATGTATTTTAAAAGATCTTGTTTAGACAGAAAAATTTATCCGCCATGATTTGTTGCATTGGGTGACACCTACCGCTTAGCGTGAAAACTAAAGGAAAAGCTTTAAAGCTTTCCAAACCTCACGAAAGATGTCGTTCTTGCGGCTTTGTAAACGCAACTGTCGGCGACAACTGGCGGCGAAAATTCGAACTCCTTCAAAAGCTTCTTCGTCTTATTGAAGCTAGCGTAGAATTTAGTAGTAGAACTCTGATATAAAATATAGTATATCGTCTAAAACCAGCGAAAAGATATTATGAAAATGGTTTACCTCCTTTTATTTACCGGTTACATTGGGTGAGAAAAGTATACAACTCGTCGGTGTGATGTAAGATAATATGACTAGGTAGATTGCCAACAGAGTGTGCTTATTCTACAATCGTTTTAATGGACCCAAATGCCTGAATTTTGCGAAATGTCGCGCACTTCAGTCGGACATACGTTTTAAATTACGTAATCGCTGTATGAGTACTTCAGTAGTTGACGGTTATTGAACCACAGGTACGTCAATATAACTTTGTTGTTGTTTTCTGATACATTCGCATAATTATTGTGATAAAATTGATGTCTGACTTTACACGTAAAATAAATAAAACGTTGATATGAATTAGCAGAAGTAATGCAATAATAGATGAGTTTAATAAATGTAAAAGTGTCGTAAAACCACCTAAAAGAGGTACAATTTATGATTTATTAAAATTATAAATAAAATAATATACAGGGAATACATAGACACAGAAATTGTAATAAACCGAAGCATGTTATGTGTTAGTCCATCTGGACAAGTCGTGGTCTATCGATACTGTGTCTCCCTTCTGGTTAACGAAATGCTAGGTGGCGCACATGCTGTAGAATCGTCCGAACTGGATGTCCGGCCCATCGAATATACTGGTCTAATAAGAATCTTGTATATTATAGACGCCGTTGGGTTTTACGTGATGTAGGTACATACGGGTGGAATTTTGGTGAACTAAAATAATAATCTGTTGGCTGATATTATTTTTCTTGTCGTGCTTTATTCGTCGAACGGATGTTGGCTAACACCGCATTGTTTACTGCGGCCCGGAAAAGCTCAAAAACTCAGGTCGGAAAAGACTGGCCAAAAAATTGCCTCAGGTTCTGTAGTCATGATGTCCTCCTTCTTTTAGGGCCCCGACTTCCAGCAATTTTTCTCTGCATTATGGGAGATCTGATACTTTTATGGAAATTTCATCACATGTTCGAGATATTAAAATATTCGAATATTATTGTTTTAAATAGGTTTCATCATTCTCATACAGCTAGTTTTGACTTCAATTTCATAGAACATCAGATCATACGCATCCGTAATCTAATGTTGAAATTATGAGTTCTTACTCAATGCGGCATTTGATCTCAACAGAAAGATCCATATTTCTAAGATTAAGAAAGATCATATTAAACGGATAAATGAGGAGAGAATGACGCAAGTGTTAATGGCACCAGAAATAGAGGACGTCCGCGGAAGACTTGGTACGACCAGGTAAACCAGATGCTGGTAAATGGTCCTGTTAGAAGCCACAATAATCGGTGAGCTTATATGAACAGACGTATGAATGCGAAAATGATGTATCAAGACAGAAGAGTGTGGCGCTCTATCCCTGCGGTGAAACGACGTGATGGTAAGTAAGTATTTTGATTTAGTTGTACTAAGTTCTAACCCGAATGTTGGATGAAAAAATTATTTTAATTATTTCACCATTGATTTCGTTTTTGTCATTATAGACCGTAAATATGCCAATTCTTCAACAATTTCAATGTACTGGTTATTGTTTATATGCCGTTTTGGTTGAGGTCATATACAGGCATAAACTTAATTTTCTGCATTTTATTTAACCTTGAAACCTTTCTGGTGTATTTCTACTATAGAAGCTAGATACCATGTAAATTAGTATCTCAATTTTATTCAGCCCAATATTATAACGAATGAGTTTTTAAGAGATTTTCGACTCGAGATAATCTTTGAGGTACGGATTTTGCGCTCGTCACGTACGTCAAACGTCATTGTAGTTCGTTAGTTGAGTGATTTTGAATCTCCACAGCGGCAGTTCAAACTGAATGACTTTATGTAATTTATTTGCCTTATATTAATGTTTAATATCTTTTCGTGGTTTTAGGCGACGTTTTTGTACATGTATCAAATTTTGCTGTCGAGTTTTTGTCTCATTTCACCAATTTTAATCTCTGAAATTGTCTCATAATATTTCCTTCTGTGGACACGGGCTTAAACGGGCTCTGTCTTTCTTTCCTCTTATTCTGACTACATCATACTCTTATTTAACTAAATAATGAAGACATGGCAAATTATTGTATAGAATAAAATTAATATGTGAAATATACTTTCTTATCTTATATAAAGATTCTCCATATTTGAGACAATATTTGAAAATAAATTAATGTAAATAAGAAATTCGTAGCAAGGCTTAATCATTTTTTAACATTATATATATATATATCTTCAAAAAATTGTTTTTATTTAATATAATACATAAATAATATGCAATACATTGTTCATTGGCTAGATTTTATGTATATTTATAAATTTGTCTAAAATAAGCAATTTACAATAGGAACACAGTACATGTAGTCCAAAGAAAAACTAATTTATAATCTTTTTTTTAGCTTTGCAATAATAACTTTGTGGTTTAAAAAAAAATGACTATGGTTTGAACATCTTAACTGGAATGATGACCGATGGAGTAAATTGGCTCCGAGTAGTAAGAAGAAGAAGCGCTTAGAAGCATGAGTCATCTCCAAGCTCACTTTATATTACAGAACAATGATTCAAGCTAGATGTGGTAGAAGAGGCTGAATAAGAAAAAGTATTTCGTATCGATGTAGTTTTTCAATTCACAGTTCGAAAAAAAATCAAACAATACACAATATTTAGGCATAATTTATAGGATTTCACTATTAATTTTACAATTAGAATGAGAATCTAGAATACCAAAATCAATCATAGTTTCGAAAAGTTTTGAAAAGTAGTCTTCGATAAATTTGGTACTACAGACGCTATCATACAACTAAATGATAATAGTTTGATTTTCAAAAATGAATGTAACTATTAGATACTTACATACTTACACATAATATTATATTTATTATATTAAATCTTTACAACATTACTGTGCGTGTACTTAATTAATATATTTTTAACAAATCATAAGTTATCTAAGATCCGTAATGAAAAATGATGCATAGAAAGTGTGGTCATATTTTATTTGCATACTTTTAGATAGATTGGAATAGAAATGGTACTACCTATTACAAAAAGTCTCGCGACGCCATCTCGGGAAAATTTCAATATATTTTCTTCGATAATAACCAAGAGACTACGAAACTACCCTTCGTTATAAAGGTTATCTGAATTCATATCGATATAACGAATTTTGTGAACAAGATAGCTCTCATAGTTGTGATCAGATTTTAACAAAATCTCTTTGAAAAATTGACCTAAAACATATCTTAACTAAATTTTTTTTAACCAGCTTAATTTACCTTACTTTAAATTGGCGACTGTTTAATTTTTTTTAAATATTGTAACACCGTTTATATTGGTCCTACAGAAAAAATATGGTACAATAAATCGGAAGAAATCTTTTTCTTTCACACACAGATGAGACCAATGTACATGATTCTTACGGCCAGTACCGAAAATGATTTATTCAAATGGAAAATATGACTTACTTCGATTTAGAAAATTGATTTCTTCCATAGAGCTTATCTATAGTAGTAATGTAATATGACAATGTACGCTAAATTTGCAGCCAAACCGGAAAATTATCGTATTAAAATTTAGCTTTCACTTAAATTTAAGTATTCGGCATCTCTGAGCGCGCGGGCAAACTTCGCAACACATCTTCGTCCGACGAAGATGCGGCAGGAATTTTAATAGAAATAGTTTGCGGGAAGTTAACGGGGCTTAGGGCGCTATTTTGGGTGGGTGCCTACTGCCTACCTAGTGTGAACCACCTTGAAGCTAAACCTTGTGACAACATAGACAATATATGTATTTCGGAACGCATCCACAATTTGAAATTCAGAGATGGAAATTAGAATGCGTAGAGGGAGAAGAAGCGAAGTAATAATTATATCAATATTCTCGTCCAAGCGTCGAGCCACAGAAATAATAGATCTACAAATAAATTGACGTATTTCGGGAAATTACTGGCATTATTATTATTCCGTTTATTTCTAACCTAACCTAACCCAACCAGTTTGTTTATACGTCTGTGTCAGATGACTTTTGGAACAGCTGTGAAAAGTCCGCCATATTTAACTATCGATTCTCATTTTTACTATCAGATATTGCAGAGTAAAATGAGTTTACTGCGGTATGAATTTTTGAGAAGTAAATATTTTTTTACTAACGATCAAACAACCCGTTCTCGCAAACAATTTTTACATTGGTAACTTTTTTGACTATAGTAAAAAGTTACTACTGATCAAACAACCGGCCCTTAATGACATTTTTTGACAGTTCAGATATCTGTGTAGGTTTTATTTTGTGATATTGTTGATGAATCTGTCATTATTTATATCTTCTATTGTATATATATAATTTATAAATACGTGGAATCCACGGGCTAGCATGTTTTTAAATACACAAAGGGAATAATGTACATATTATTTATTAAAGATACAATTTATGTGTATGTAAACGGAAAACTGTCTAAAATAATTAGAATGAGGAAAAAATTTTTTTTAATTCAAATTAAATGTATATCTTTCTAATTAATACATTTAATTTGTTTTTAAAATATCACATAATAATGCTGAATGAACTTCACAAAGCGAATGTGTTCTCCTTCATAATTTTCTTAATGTCTCAATTGTACTATTATACGAATATAGTTTTAAAGATTTAATATTCAATCTCCTCAGCGATGAATAAAAAGTTAATATGTAGTTTTCATACCAGAACAATTTAGATCTAATTTATAAAATATTTAATTGTATTTAAATAATTTTCGTAGTAAAGAAAGATATTTTTAATTTTCTAAATCAAACATCAAGATCAATAGATGAAAGATGATAATATACGATGGAAAAAGAAAGCACGGTGTTAAAAAACACGCAATGTCGAGATGAGTGAAAGAGGTTAGATGAAAAAGGATCACTGGGTGGCCGTACCGGGTGAATATCTGAAGAATCTGTAGTCAGGCGTGTACCTGGGTATACAGGGAGAGGGTAGCTGGAAGGGGGCGACCACTTGACATCTGGTTCGATCACATTGAACAATCTTTAAAAGAGGGAATGTCAGGAGCCTTAAAAACATGTGGCGGCATACATTAAGGTTCAAATGGTTTTGTGAAATCACCCTACACTGGGGTTCGATAACCACACATAGGTAGGTTTCCTAGTGAAACATAAAATTATTTTCCATATCGGAGTAATAAATTTAAAGTTTTTTTATATTGGCATATTTAAAAAAGTATTCTTGGACTATCAAATATTTTGACATGCTCGCTGGTCTAGTGGTAAAACATTCGCCCTGTAATCAAGTGGAGTGCGGTTCGAATCTCATCCCGAGAAATCAGCAAGTCCTATTTTCATTGTACAATAGCATAGCTTAGTTTTTAAAATATTAAGAATATTGAATTATTTATATTATTCGCATTTTAAAAAATAGAGCAAAAGTATTGACACCTAAAACGTGAAATTGTGTCAAAATTAAGTTATTATTTAATAATTTATTAAAAATGGTTTAATAACAATAATGATGAATTAAATATATGTTCAATTCAGAATGTCAGTCATTTTGAATGATAGCGAAAAATTAAACAAAATGGCATTTTTATATAAGCTGACTTGTTTTGAATTTTTCGTTAAAGGTTTATTAAACTTTTCTATTTTATTTTTTCAATGCTCATTCAAATAACTTAATAAATTAATTTAAAGAATATGTTGTAAGATTATTATTAACATCTTAATTGTGCAGAGGAAAGCAATACGGTTTTTTTTAAGTAAGAAATGGGCGTATAATATGTCATACTTTTAAAATTAGCAATATTAACTTTGTGGTATAATTTTTTTTGCATATAAACGGTGTTGGTCACAAATTACATAATTTGGAATCGTTAGAGATAAATAAAGCGTGTAAAACTAATCAAAAAATTACAAACAACCAACTAAATTTAACTACGAGTCCTATTCTAAAATTTTTTCCTTAAAATTATTCGAGTAAATTTGTATTAAGTAACGATTTGAGTTAGGTACTAAAAATATTTGTTTTTCTTTTTAAATAGATTCTGGTAAAGAAACAATAATATATGTTTTAGTTAGTTATGACATCCTGAAGAAGAATATAGTATTTTTCGAAACCGGTAGATGTATTTAAACTCAATTAAGTGGTTATTAAAACAAAAATAATAAATAAAAATATGTATAATATGTCAGTAAGTGAAAGAAAAGTATTAAAAATATACATATTACTTTATAACAAAGTTATTGCCATGTGACGAAAATATGAAACAATACAAAAGTAGAAAGAACCCTTCCGCATCTGTTAAATCTGTCATTGGATTCACTGGGGAGCGGGTTATTTTTTAAGGGATATTATAAAAATTATTTTAAACATTTCATATCGTGAAGGAAATAGCCGTGAAGTGTGACGAAGAATAATCGCTTTCCCTTCGTGGAAAATTTTGAATGTAGTAAAATATTCGCAGCTGAAATACAGAACGGCCAAAGATAAACCAGACAAGTACAGCAATTAATCCAAATGATATATCCGATCTACTAGTTTAAAATTAATGTATATAGATAAAAGCAATACAATGGGGTTTCTTTCGGCAAGTGAATGCGATTTTGATAAGTTTAACTTTGACCTGAAAGCGAATAAATAACTGACCTGGAACTATAAAGGTTTGAATCTTTAGGTTGTAATTGAGTGGAGTGTGATGTAAAACGATTAAATTATATAGTCATTTGGAGTGATAACTACAACCCTTATCAGTTTTGAATTCTATCCTCTTGAGAACAAATAATTGTGGTGTGTAAAATAGTATTATTGTTAACTATTATGTCTTTCATGAATATGAGATTCATTTGTGGATGAGCGGAATTCAGAGAGTAATAAACACAGCAACGAAATTGCATTGAGTGAGATCTATGTATAATATTTTTTATGTACGAGTTCCATATTATTTATGCATTTGAAATTATGCAATTTTCTCTGAAAAAATAATGCCTGAGCACCAAATATCGATAGTAGAATTTGCGGATATTAGAATCAAAATATATGCCACGACGATCACAATAACCGGAGCATACTGTAATTGCAGTTTTTTTTTACATATGTATTTGTTTTAATTACACAATTTACCTGCGACGAATCTTCCATTTTTGGGCATCTTGTGAGAAGGGAAGATAGTTTAGAGAAGTTTTTTGTGGTGAGCCACGTCGAAGGACGAATATCCACCAACGATTGGTTGGTGGATATTCCTCATCAATACATTCAGAAGCATGGCTATCCAACATTTTAACATAATCATTATACAGTGCCTACACTATAATTCACTAGTTCTACAACATTCTCACTACATTTTTATTTTTATTCCTGTCGAATCTTTATCTTTTTTTAAAATTAAATAACACCACAACAGCACGAAAAAAACTGACTACTTTAACACAGACGGCAGTCTAGCAAAGTAGCCAGGACAATACTGTATATATCAGAGGTGGAGTCTACTCCATCCCATGCAATAAACTACGAGTATATACTTAATTGCAATAAATTGTTTCTTATATTTATCATGTTATATATATATTCACCTCTGTTGCAACAGAAACATGCATCTCAATAAAGTCTATTAAAAAAAAAAATTGGAGCGACCAAGTGGAAAAGAGAACAGGCAACTCCTTGGTGATAGATCGGCAGGATGCCGAGAAAAGTGGACGAGGGTGGGGATCCTCAGCCATGAGGGACCGTTGAGAGGAATGTTTAGGGGGAAAAAAGACACTAAGAAAGAACGTTGTGTGAGAGAAGTAAAGGAGACATTTGAAAAATGTTTGTAGCTGAATTGGAGATCAAGGAACGGAATTACGACCAGAAAAAATGCGATGGAGGAAGGAAACATTTAATATAATTTGCTTAAACTACATACATCATATAATATTTGTAGTTCATAAAAATTATGCATACATAATTTATTTTGGTGAATATGTTCGGAATGTCCAGTTACAATAAATTTCGTGTCAGTTCTCAGAAATAATGTGACGTACCTTTTCAAATTTTTTCAAATATGCGACGTTGCCTCTGCCGACTCTTCCCTGCTTCCCCTTGCATGTAAATTCACGTGATGTAATATATTTATGTACTGGGAACGTCCGGCGTTGATAACGCCATTATTTATAAAGCTGTTAGCATTTTTTTTACACGTGCGGAAAAGTTTTCGTCGACACATCCCGAGCCAAGTTGGTCCGAGCTCACACAAACCTCGACAGAATGGTTAATTCGATTTTTGAGAAAATCCTATCGAACAAAAGCATTACAAATTTTGTTTAAAAATTACATCTACATTTTAAAAATTCATCTATATAGATAGATATTTAAAAAAAAATTTATTGGTAAACTTAAGAGGCTCCGACTTTGATATTAACTCTATATTCAGGAGTAAAAGTATTTGGTTTGTTCGAAATTTTTAAATAACAAATATAATCCTTTCTTTTGTGACCAGTATTTCCTAGATATCTACCTAGCTGGATAGATAAAGTGGTTCTCCTCAGATATATGCCTTTGTCCACCCTGGGGATACATGCAAAATTTCAGCTTCCTACTTCTCTCTTTACAACCGTGAATTAAAGATATATGGATACCGTGAAATATATGTTTAGACTTCGTATTGTGGGATGATTTATCATATTTTTATGTTTATATCAATGTGAAAATGAACTTTTTGTATTTTATTTATGTATGTTAAGAATATAGAGTGAATATTATGTTCCAGGCCGATGTTAGTTTTGCTTTTTGCTGCTGGTATTAATATTATTCTAGGAAAATAATTCAAATTATTAAATGGAGGGCAAAACATATTTTATAATATAAAATAATATATAGGAATATAGGAACCTATGCATTCAAGTTTTCTTCAAATACTGACTTACGGCGTTTTGTAACACGTCTGCTCAAGCCAAGACGTGTATTTCGTTTAGAATAATAGTTTGCGTTTGGGGCAGATTTAGCGAAAAATTATGCGAGACACATTCGCAGCTTTATTTGTCTTTTCTAAATTCTTTCGATAGACGGTTCTAGTTAACACATTAACTTGAAAACTATTTACGCGGGGATCTGTATACTTATTAAATAATTCATCAAATACATATTTAACTTTGATTTATATCGCAGAAATTATAGTTATGCACAGCTTTTTTGATTGTACAAAGTGCATGTCTCTCTTATATACCTATCTATTTCCCAAATATAAAAAAAAAAAGATTAATCCCTTAGAAAGATATATAGATGACATCTATCTATCGAAAATATATTTGTCCGGGTGGCAGCAAAAATATAATACATTTTCGATAGATAGATTTTTTCTGTATATCTTTCTAATTGATTAATCTGACTATGTTCTAAAAAAACTTCAAAAAATAATGTTCTCTTCTTAATACTGAAAATATATTTAGTTTTTTCAGGGATACGAACTTGAAACTATCTTTTACCGGAAGAAGCCTTATCATCACGTAATGTTAATGCATTATAATCATTAGCAATAGGTATGTATAAAAAATCTGACAATAAATAAATCATAATAAAATAAGTAAGTAATTTATTGTCATCCATGGCGCCGCTGCCAAACCACACATTCTCCCGCAGTAGGTTATATTATACCAGGAGTATACATTCGTTGAAGAGGTCTCAACGGGACTAAATGCCCATTGGAATGTTTTATCACGCCTTTAAAGATATCGATCAGGGGCGGTGAAATATCGGCGGGGGCGTGACACGGAGAGAGACCGACACCCCTTCTGTCAACATGCATTCCTGGTAATGCCAATCGTTAGGAGGAAAAATCGTTCCAGGAAAAGTGACATATTTCTGAGAAATTTGCGAAGAGGGAAACGCGTTTTACTGCGGAAAATAATTTCAAAAAAATAGCTGGCGTGAAATGGGGTGAATATTGTAAAATGTACATAATTGTGTTTACTCTTAACAGAATTATGAACGTTTTGGCAAACATATGAGCAAAATATATCGGTGTACTTCCAACTTTTAGTGATGTAAATATAGAGATTTTTTGCACTTTCATAATACAGATTATGTCAGTAATGGAAACAGAACTAAATTTGGTGGCTATTTGAAGTTCGATACATTGATTTTGCGTACCTAAATATTATTAATGTTACTTTTAAAATTAGCAATATTAACTTTGTGGTTAAAATTCGTATTTTTATTTATTATCTTTGTTTTATTAACCACTTAATTGAGTTTAAATACATCTACCGGTTTCGAAAAATACCATTTTCTTCTTCTGGATGTCATAACTCAATATGTATTTATTTTTCGAAATCGGTAGATGTATTTAAATTCAATTAAGTGGTTAATAAAACAAAGGTAATAAATAAAATTATATTATTAATGTCGTTTAAAACTATATGGCTCCAAATTGAGAGTTAAATAACTCTTTTTTTCAATGTTTTGAAAATATCCATATATCCATATATCCAATATATCCATAATATCCACAAACTATAGCTGGAATCGAAGTTACCATTACTTGCTATTAAAATAATACAAAAATTGTACTTTAGTTGAAAACTAACACAGGTCACAAAGTAATTGCACTTTTTCTAAATTAACCTATCTATTATCTAAAATTACACTATCTATTTCAAAAATTATCTCTACAAATTCAGTATAACGTATTCTTCTCAACGTTTTAAAATTTTTTAAATGATGTTTGTATATGTTGGTGCTAAATATTTGTTTATAGTTAATAATTATATTATGCTTTCGTGTATTTTATATAGTAATTGGTTCAGATATATACTGTAATCGAGAGCCCGGTGGATAAAAATACGCATTGACGACATCTATCGAGTTCTCGTCAGAACTACTCTTCACAACGTGGAGCCACGGAGAGTAATAACTGTATTGAAACGAAATAAAACTCCAGCAGATTTAAAAAGGCTTGTAGTTCCTCAACTTGACTGCTCTTCCAAGATCTGAAGCGCAAATAAAAAAGATTTACTTTAAATGGTTCCTTACCTAAAACAAGTGTAATACCAAGAGTTCTACAGGCAACTCTGCCAATAAAGCTTAAATTTAGATGGATGTTACTTAACTCACGTCATCTTAATACAAAATGTAGATCTGAATGCAAGGCTTTATTATGTGTGGTTTAATAAAAACTTTTAACTTTATTAACGCCAATAACTATTACTTTTCTTACAATTTTTTAATACAGATTGTACTTTGTATGTACATGACGTCAGTAGAATTTACCTTATGTTATAAAATGAACAAAATTTATCAAAAATTAAATAAAAAAATATGCCTGAAAAACATATGTTTTATTACATTTTTATTTTATTTAACTAGTTATTTTTATGTTTCAGTACGACAAAGTTTAATAATAAACAATAAAAATAATGAACATAGAAAGTAACTAGTACCTCAGTTGCACATCACTAGGCCAGTTTGCCGTTTGAAGATGTTCGGGGTACTACAGATACGATGGACTTAGTGCTTTTCATATGAAAGGCTTAGTGCCTTTCATAATCTTTCGCAATTTAATTACAGGAAGCACAGAAAACTATTACTTATTAGTTTTTATGTAGAAAACAGAGGTAGGATGTATAGTACAAATTTTTCAAGAAATATCTGATAAAAACTTAAATATGACGTTATTATTCACCTTTTCTTGTTTTTCTCAGGTAGTCGGTCATGGTACATAGTGCATTATTTGATCCTACCATTCACATTATGTTTCATTGTCAATGTACAATTTATACCCTCTATATACTATTGGCTACGGTAGGTAATAATACATAGAGGTTTAATGACCATATTTTTAATGAAGCTCATTTATTCTAACCCGTGTTGTATCATTAAACTGTTAATGCTCTGTATAATATAAAAGTAGATCAAAAAAAAAAATTATCTCTTAAAAGGTTCGACACTGTCCTAATTTTTTGAAATCATAATGCTTTTCCTGACTTGAGTATTCTCGCCTTTCACCTTTCAGCTAGGGGTGAATTAAAAATTCAGAACTGCAGTAAAAGCTCTATATATTGGCTCTGTCACTTCGCCCCACCCCCCAACACCGTCTTGCGTCTTGCGCTGCACGTCTGCGACCCGCAGTAGCTGGCGGTCGGTAACCCTAGAAATGAGACTAACGATTTTTGAAACTCTAAAATAAATTTAATTTAAACATTTTGTATATATACTGTAGTTGATTGATGCATTAAATAACACTATTCTTTAAATACTAATTACAGCTTCACAATAAGAATGCGGTCCTTAACAACACTATTATTATTAATTCTTAATATTATTATGATATTAAAGAGAACACATTCTTATTATTGTAATTATTCAGAACATATGTCTCGCATCTTTCCCGGTTTGGAAAGAAATCCAGGTTCGAATCCCGGTAGCGCAACAATGTTTTTCGATATAATTGATTTTATATGTATATCTTTCTAATTAATACATTTAATTAGTATTTAAAACATCACAGACCTATGTTCTGAATAATTACAACTTCACAATAAAAACGTGTCCTCCTTAATAATATGTAAGTTGTATCAATGTGTCCAAAATTTAATAAAAATGAAATGTTAATTCTGGCGTCTGCTATCGGTTTAATCAAATGTAAACCAATAGCAAACGCGATAGGTACACAGTAAAAACAAAGTAAATGGCTTTCAAATAAAGGAATGATAGATGTATTAATTTGAAAAGTGTAACATATGGGTTCGACAATTTGTCGTCAAAAGTACTGTCACTGTAGCATAGTTGGATAATGCACCTTCCCCGGATTGGAAAGAGATCCAGGTTTGAATCCAGGTAGCGTAACAACAATATTTTTCAATAAAGTTAATTTCATATGTATATTTTTCTAATTAATACATTTAATTGGTATTCAAGATATCACAGACCTATGTTCTGAATAATTACAACTTCACAATAAAAACGTGTTCTCCTTAATAATTAATCTATAAAAATTAAATTTACAGTAATTAACAGTTAATTTAGCCAACTAACTTAAGCAACTTTAGCTAGTAAGCTACAAGAATCACCGGTTTCATTGAAAATAGGGGCAGAAAATATTGAACCAATTCATCAACATAAATGGGATCAAACAAGAGATCAAAGTCATGACGTGAGATTGTTTTCATAACATTCGAGATTTACACTGTGATTTTCGTTTAGACCTATGAATCGGATTCTACAATGCGTGTCTGTAGTGCTTCGAACACTAACCCAAACTACCACACGAAAGTGATGAAACTTTTCCGAATTTTGCGCCACAGGAGGGTATTGAAAATCTCCCGGGTGCACAAAATTCCAAACAAATATGTTTTGAAACGTATGAACAATGATAAAGTGCTAATCTCTATCAAGGAGTAAAAACTTGAGTACTTTGGGAATATATTATATATGAAATAATACAAGTCCTACCGCAGAGAAACATTTAGAGTGAAAGCGAGGCAGGAAGAAAACACGAATCTTGGTTGAAGAATTTGCATGACTGATTCAATTGTCATTGTTTAGATTAGTTTTGCCTTTAACCCCTCCCAAACCACGCAGCAACACAGGTCTACAATCATAATTAAACCTGTAATATTTCGGTAAATACGTGCAACATAAAATTCATATTTTAGATAATCCTAATGAAAATATTAGCGCTGAGGAATGACTAGTGAAAAACCAATCGTGAAAAGGGAATCGTACAAAAACAATTATTTTTTCCATTCGATCCGTTGTAAAATTAATACGTTGGTAAAAATATAATTTGTGATATGAAAGACAGAGATCACACACTATTTTCACAGTGAAAAGAACAACAAACATACAAATATAATTATCTCTTTCTCACTAAAAAAATGAAGAGAGATAAGAAGGAAGGACACATTATTATGTTATTAATAAATTTTTCAAAATTGAATGCTCAATATTTAGAGTAAATTCGTGCCATTAAAGCCATTTAAGCTAATAACATTTTTTCTGTTATTTACGGTAACAAGTGTTGACAGCATGGCTGCGTTCGGATATTTTATATCATGATATTGATATTGCCTGGTTTCTAAATACATTCCTTTGCTTTGTCACGATTCACATTATCTCCGCTGCCATGCAACATATATATATGCCCTATTTATATACAAGTGAGTTAAAACATAAACAACTTTTTGTATTTTTATTATTATTATTATTTTATATTTATGTAATATTTTACATAGCATGGAGATTTTATATATTTTCACATGAAAAATAACTCCCATTTTTATCAATACAATTGAGAACCTCGCGTGTTGATAAAAAACTTTCATGCTATGCAGAATATCTGATAAAAAACAAATAAAAAATTATTAACAGTTATCGATAAGAATATATCCTTATTGTTAAGTTGTAATTATTCAGAACATACTTACTTATTTAACATCACGCCGTTTCTCGGCGGGATTAGGCAGAGAGGATAGAGCGCCACACTCTTCTGTCCTGACACACAATTCTCGCCTCATCCACATTCATACATCTTCTCATACAAGCTCGCCGATTGTTGAGGCTTCTAATAGAACCATCCTCCATTATCTAGTTTACGTCTTAGTTTAAGTCTTCCGCGGACGTCTTCTATTTCTGGTGCCATCAACACTTGCGTCATATATCTTTCTTACCATTCTCTCCTCGTTCATCTGTTCCATAAGACCAAACCACCTAAGTGATCCTTTCTTAATCTTACTCACTATACTAACATCAGCTTTACATTCTTTCCTTATTTCTTCATTCTTTACTGTCATAAATAGATTTGCCACATATATGCCTAAGTGATCTCATTTCCACTGCATTCAGTCTACTTTTGTTCCTCATCTGCCAGCTCCAGGCCTTACTTCCATACATCAGTGTCGGTACCAGGACTCCATTGTGCACCGCTAGTCTTGCCTCGGTTGATAAATTCCCGTTAGATATAATTCCATTCACTTTTTAAATACAAATTAAATGGATTATTTAGAAAGATACACATATAAAATCGATTTTAATAATTACAACTCACAATAACAATGTGTTCTCCTTAATAATATATAAGTTGTTTAAATGTGTTCAAAGTTGAATAAAAATGAATTATTAATTCTGGCGTCTCCTATCGGATTACTCAAAGGTATTTGAGATTCCGTAAAAATAAAGAAGATGGCTTTCAAATTATAGAACGATAGATGTTTCAATTTGAAAAGTGTTACATATAGGTTTAAAAATTTGTCGTCAATGCACTTTGTTGTCGTAGCATAATGCATAATCGGATAATGCAATTTACCTAGATAGGAAGAGATCCAGGTTCAAATCCCGGTAGCAATAACAATATTTTTCGATAAAATTGATTTTATATGTATATCTTTCTAATTAATACATCTAATTTGTATTTAAAATTTTTATTAAAAGTGACTTTTGGCCTACCTATGTTATATATTTGGGTTTGAGTGACTTTCTTAATCTTTTCACGTATTGAAAAATATTATAATGTTTTTACCTTAAGCTTTGATAGCAGCTAATTCCAAGACTAGAACTAGATAACAGTTTGAGTTGATCGTCCAAAATATTAAATTCAATCCTGCATTTGAATAAAAGCCTATATTTGTGTCTAACTATTTTTTGTAGACAAATTACAAATTAGACTTTTTGTTTTGAATTTTTCTAATAGAAAAACGTGTGACTTTATTTCTTCTGTCAAAAACTTATTGATTAGAATTTGCATTACAATTTCACAATTTATAATTGTTATGATCTTTGTACCTACCGTGAATTGAAATATGTGTATTTTTATTCTATACTTTAATAATATTAACATTTTAATAATTAAGTTTAGTACGCCGCTCAAAACGCTCCGTCATCGCTTCACAGCTCTCTGATTTTTGCGCAAATCTTTTCCCAACGAACGTAAAAAGTAAAGTGTAACTGGTAAAAATGTAGCTATGAAAATTCAGCTATTTACTATGTAATAGTATATGTACGCTAATGAAGAGTTTTTATATAAGGTCACGCTGTATTTACATAGGACAGAAACCAATACTCATATCCTTATGGTGCATGTTTACGGATGAGATTTTGTTATCGCGTCTCGGAGATTTGGTGGTGTAGGTCGGTATGCAACAAAGTATCTACATGCATCTGTTCGGTCATATCTGCCAAGGTTTGAGCATACGGTACCTTTCTTAAGGCGTTTGCTTATGGTGCTCTCTGCCTACACCTTGTCAATTGTATTATTTATATTATCACTTATACATATATAAACATGTTTTGTAATTTATTTAAACGTATTGTAAATATCTTATTTACTAATAAAGTGAGTCAGCCGAGGACAATGAGGACAAATTTTGTTATGGCAGCTGTGCGGTATCGCCCTGTCATATATGCGGGGCGCTATCGAACATCTACCCAGAGGCATTAAAAAATGCCAACCAGGCGGCGAATGCGTAGGACCGCAATATGAGCCTTGAGCTTATTGCATCGGTCTTGGGTAAGCGGTGGGTCCGCCCTCTGCCATTCACCCTCTCCGATCTACTTTTAGACTGTTTGCGGGCATAGCTTGTGTGTTGAATTTTTTCTCGTGAAGATATTCTTAAAACAATAATACGTATCTATTATGTTTAGTTAAAACTAATATGCTCAAGTAAAATAAGTAAAATTAGGTCTTGTAATAATAAATCAGATTCGGAGATCGATCAGCGTATTAGCGATGGGTCCACACTGTACGAAGTACTTCAATGAACTAGTTCTTTATACTCACGCTTCGTAGTTCGCACGTTTGAAATCATGCTGACGCTTCAATACTTCACACCATATTCACACACACTAGCAAATAACTTAGTTGCCTGCAACGAAGCTCTCACTCAGCAACGAACACAATCAACTGCGAACTGTGTATGTATAGAGACAAAAGAGTTTGCTGCTCACTTCATGTAGTTCATTGAAGTATTATTTACATACTTTGCACATCAGACACTTCATTGAAGTATAGTATAGTATAGTGAAGTATAGTAACGGTTGAAATAACGACTTAACCACACTTCATTGTACTATATGAAGTGCGAAGCGATTGAGACTTGCATTGGGAGTGGGCCAACCAGTGGTACCTACATACTTCGAATGAAGCGTTTATTTTGAACGCTTCAAGTTGGTGAACGTGCATTTCGTGAAGCGTTCATTACGAAATGAAGTTTTGTTCTTCATCTGTAAGAATGCGCACGCACTCTTACAAACTTTAGGCATGCGCACTCTTACAGGGCACCGGCACTGTTCACATTTGATACAAGTGGTGCCATCTCTGTTAGAATAGGGGAATTGCGATGCCGGTGGAAGTTTGCTACGTTAATTTACACTATAGTTTTTAAAAAAAAATAGCCCAACACCCAACACCCAACAAATAGCCCAAACACACCGTACAGATTAAAAGATGTGAAAATAATTTAGCAAAACATAGAATATTGTGAATCCGTATTTTCGGTTTATTTACGATGTACGACACAGCAGCGTGTTCTCTTTCATCACAAATGACAGCTAGGAACTGAAGTTAGCCACAGATGGCATCTAGCGCGCGTATTATGAATGGTGCGCACTCTTGGAGCACTCTACCTTAGGTCTTTAAGGTGAGTTTCGAGTTCAATGTCATTCACAAACACACACCCTTACACGTGTCTATATCGACCCCTCCTACGTTAAGTATCGTAAGTAAATAATAACATTTTTAAATTTCTAGTATTTTCCACGTATTTGATACATTTTTTAATGGCTGTAATTTAAAAAATATTATGTTTATCAGTACCTACATCATAGAATACGTCTATACCTGTAGCTACAATGTTGTTTTTTTACAATACCAAATCTTATTAAGGAGAACACATTCTTATTGTGAAGTTATAATTATTCAGAACTTAGGTCTGTGATGTTTTAAATACTAATTATAAATATATACATATAAAATCAATTTTGTCAAAAAATATTAATAATAAATATAGAGATGGAAGGAGGGCGTCTATGTCTTGCGCTGGGTCCTAATGAGAAACTATGCAAAATTTGATTTAGATATGTCAAAAGGAGTGACATTGTTAGATTAGACAACAGATAGATATTCAGTTTTATTAATATACACAGATATCTTAATAACGTTCGTTCTATGTATGAAACAATTTTTCTATGGAATGGAGTGGAACGGTATAGTAGTTAATGAGAAAAATATTATTTTGAACTCGTGTATACGGCTGTTAACAGTATTCCCATTATTTAATTTACAATGAACCAAACACGAGATGTAATAAATAATCTTGTATGCACGTTCGGATAAGCTCTGTTAGCAATTTCAGTTTACGTTGTCGGGAAGTTTGCCGTTCTCGTTTGGCAATCGATATCTAATTATAAAGTTGAAACAGAGCACATGAAACCTCACCCGTATGTACACAATCACAATGGCGGAAACTGCTATCACGAGTCATGAATCCAAGTGATACTGTTTTAATATTCCATGAAAATTTTGAATTTGAATTCCCCAAAGTAGTAGGTTGTCTAGTATCTGTATAAATATACCCACCGCGTATCCACATCCCATCCACAAACCTAACAGATCTGTTCTACATATTTATTATTGGTATGTTATTCTTTATTTATTACTTGTTTTTTTTGAAGCGTAGTATAAATATAGCATTGTTCCGTGAATGTACAATAAAAATTTAGCTCTGACGAAATAGAGAATAATTTAAATGCAGTGATTTACATTCAAGTGCTTCGACGTATAAAATTTACTAGATGGGTCCACTGACATTGGCAATTGTTTAAAAATAAATTCCATATTACTGTAGTAATATTATTATAAAATCTGATGTTCGAGTCAAATCTTTCACGGCATCTACTCTTAAAAATAAAAAAATCACTAATAAATTCGATAAAAAAAACATAATAATCAACTAAAACTGTATTATTTTTTGTTAATGACAACACATTTGTTGCAATTTCAGAACATAATTCTGTAGTATTTTAGAAATTAGAAAGATAACTAGAAAAAATCCCGGTAGCAACCGAATACAATATACACATATACAGGCGGCACTCGACTTTCTCACTCAATTGGTTTTCTTAAATGTGTGCGAAAGTAGAGACATGTAAAAAATATACCAAAATGGGATGTATTATTAGTTATGTATTTATACTTTTAAAATCAGCAATATTATCTTTGTGGTTAAAATTCATAATCTTTGTTTTATTAACCACTAAATTGATCAAAACTAATCAAAAAATTATAAACAACCAACTAAATTTAACTACGAGTCCCATTCTAAAATTTTTTCCTAAAAATTATTCGAGTAAATTTGTATTAAGTAATGATTTGAGTTAGGTACTAAAAAAAATTTTTTTTTTTTTAAAATAGATTTTTTTAAAAATAGATTCTGTCAAAGAAACAATATATGTTCTAGTTAGTTATGACATCCTGAAGAAGAAAATGGTATTTTTCGAAACCGGTAGATGTATTTAAACTCAATTTAGTGGTTAATAAAACAAAGATAATAAATAAAAATATAGTTATGTATTTATTTATCAATCACACACATATACATAATAAAATAACAATGCGTATTAGGACTCAGGAATCTTCTTTATGATATTGTCAAGAGTTTTTTGAATGCCACCCTTTTTTTCTTTTCCTGATAGAGAGTTCTATAACACGCCGTGTCTCTATCGATTGCCCCACGTACTTGAGATATACGCTCTGTATTGGGATCACATTCATCCACGATAACCAAAAAATTGTCAAGATGCATGGAGGCTTCATTAATAGTTTTGATTGTCAAAGTCTTGACGATGTCAGCCTTAATTTTCTATTTCATTTGTTTCTTGTTGTTCAATTAGGTATTCATTCGACAAAGGCTCTGTATGAGATTCGATCAATTCATCAATTGTTCGTTGTTGACGTCCATGTTTAGTTCATTCATCATTGAAACTATTTCATTTATGACAGTTTCCGGGGATTCTTCAAGGTTTAAATGATCGCCCATCATTTGTGGGCGTAATTTTTTTCCAAGATCCTTTGAAACCCGCTGAACTTGTTTACATACATTTTAAAAACGGAGAGAAATAGACAGGGAGCGGAGGAGAGGAGAACGACTGCACGTGAGACAAAGCGAACATTATCGGAAAACAAACAACGGTCGAAAAATGTGCGAAATAGCGTTTTTAATAGTTAAAAATAGTTTTTCTCTATATCTTTCTAGTTGATTAATTTAATTTGTATTAAATCAACTCTTGTTTGGAAACACGCAAAATCGTGAATACTAATAATATGCATCATTTGCCTTATTTATCAATCCATAGTAAACAAACTTAAATAAATAAATCGTTATAAACAAACAATAATCTACGAAAAAAATCGTAGTAGCAATTTAATGGAATTTAAATCGGTCATAATATTAATTTTTAAACAAAATCGTATATTATTAAGAAGTTATAATTTTAGAACATGGTTCATTGATAACTTAAACAAATTAGATAAATCACAATCTATCAAAAAAACATAGAAAAGGATCTATGTATCGAAAGCATATATTTGCGTGATTTTTCCAATTTATTTGAGTATTTTTTTTGAAAACATATAGATTTATTAAGGAGAACACATTCTTATTGTGAAGCTGTAATTATTCAGAACATCTGCAATCGGTTTACTCAAAGGTATTTGTGATTCCGTAAAAATAATGTAGATGGCTTTCAAAAAATAATGGAACGACAGATGTATTCATTTGAAAAAGTGTAACATATAGGTTCGAAAATTTGTCATGAAAAATACTGGCGTTATTGGTAGTGTACTTCCCCGGATTAGAAATAGAGATCCAGGTTCGAATCCCGGTAGCGCAAAAATAAAATAAAATAAAAAATAAGTGGGTAAGACTTGCCCACCATTTAATAAGGGCTCGATCATCGTTCACAGCATCCATAAGTAGATGTACATATCTTTTGACAGAAGAGAATGCTTAGTCCTAGTTCTTATTTATTCATGGAAGAACAATTGTCAAGTCAGGGCGACCTTACGTAACCCCTGAGATGATTGACCTCCAGCTGTCTGGATCGGTGCGTGGCTCGTCATCATAGCAATCTTGAAATGAAGATGTTCTCAGTCTGTTCAGAGTCCTTCTGCTCTATCGAGAGTCCTCAGTTATGCCTTGCACAACCAGCTACACTATTCATGATATAAAATAATCCACTGTTGTAAAATGGCGTTACTGTGTCAATGCATTGAGATCCACTTTAGATTGGTATCCAAAATATTTAAATTCGATATGTTTTCTAGTCTCAAAACATTTCCCAGAGCAAATGCGGATAAACATTTTTTTAAATTCACCACATGTAGATATGGAATTAAAAATTCAAAAAATTGTTTTTCATTTGTATTACGAAAACGCGTGAAAACGATCGATCAATTTATCAAATACAAGTGCATATAAATGAATAAAACAATTGTTAATTTTTTTTATTATTAACATGAGCACGAGCATCGTAAAAGAGGAAAGGATAGACCGAGACGGCCATTCAGGAAGAAGGCCAAATCTCTGAAATCGATGATGTATAGTGTGATGAAAATTTTTAATGAAATGCCAGAAAACATAAGAAAGCAGAGGAAATTGAATAGATTTAAAGTGAAACTGACTATGTACTGATGTAAAAGGTAAGTTTTAGTAAAAGAAAAGACTAATTATGTTTATATTAGAGCATATATTGGGGTGCTTATTATTAAATAAATAGATAATAATGCTAGTACAATACAAGTAGTGTCAGTACTAACGTGAAGTAAGACAAAATAAGTTAAAAATATTGCAATAAGTGATTTCTTGTTAAAATCACATATTCATCCCGTTTTAATTCTCGGGATCAACGGACTTAAATATAATATATAAAAATGTCGAGGATGTAGGGTCTGCCTTGCAGTAAACACAATAACGTCTAAAAGCATAGTTTCCTTGTAGCTGCAGGGCGACAAATAATCTGCCGCCATGAAATATGCAGTGGGCGGGCGGGGGTCGCGGGCGGGCGGAAGGGAGGCGACCCCGTACTGCGGAGCGAGGTAGGTAGGACGTACCCTTTATACATACGCATACTTTGTCCGCGTGGGTTGTCCCTTCATGCGATTTAAATATGCATTAGTTGAAAATAAATCGAAATATGTATCTTGTGAACACAGCGAATATCGAAAATCGCGTTTTTCTGTTTTTTTTCCCCCCAATTATTTAAAGTTTACGATATTCCTAGTACCTACTCTTTCTACGTGCGCCTGATGTTACTTCTTTTGAAAATAATATTGTTGCGAAGATTTCTGACGACATGTACACCCACATTATTATTCCGTAGTCCAAGTCTCGGAAATTTACCATCTCGCGCCTAACTTCACATGGAACGTCAGTCGTCAGTTGGGTGAATTTTAATCTCCTCAGCATCAGTCATAAGATAATCAGACCTATTCTCAAAATTGCAATATTGAAATGAAGGTGATTGTTACACCAACCCTCAAAAATAGTGTTATATTTGAATGAGAGAGAGGGAGAGAGAGTGAGGGAGTGAGGGAGATAAACGTACCATAATCTGTCAAAACTATCTGTCTATTTTTGAGGGTTGGTGTAACAATCACCTTCATTTCAATATTGCAATTTTAAGAATAGGCCTGATTAAATACCTTCTACGTGTCTAATTTTTCAAAATAAACAATTGTAAACCAACAACCAAAAACAACATCAAGCTGATCTTTGGGTTTATCTGCAGATTATAATCTCAATGATACGTGTACATGGTACTGATATTTATCCCAAATAAATCTCCAAGATATATCTCGTCATGTCTCATTATGTAGACATTAATAACAATTACGAATAATCAGTTACTAATCATCACATCTCGTCACAATAACGGTTAAAATAACAGTTTAACCATCATTATTAAATATTATTATTATGAGTAGGTACCTTTTATGTCACACATAAGTATTTGTCCGCGTGACGAAAGGTATACAGGGCTATATAAAAAAGCGTGTAAAACAAATACAGAAATTTTGTAGGTGCGATCGTATAATATATACGATAATGAAGTTACTTACGTACCTATACATTATTTGTAATTATGCATGTTCACGAAGAGCAACACACGTCTAGAGTGACGATATACAGAAAACGGTTGAGTCATTTATACATTGTCTTTGAATTTTATATGAAAATAATATGACTTATCATATAATTTATAAATATATATTTATGTATAATACTCGATAAATGATATATGTATGTACCAATGGCGGTCGGTGACTTTTTGTCGAAGGGATGCTGGAAAACAAGTTTATACCTTCTATCAAATATAACATGAAATCGAAGAATATTCAATGTTTCAAGTATTCAAGCCAAACTGTGAAAAATACGTCACACAAACAAATTTTTCAAAACAATCCGCTCGCTTCGTAATATGTATGCAATGTTGTGCATTATACCAACAAGCATTAAAGTCGCTTTTTGTACATCAGATGCTGTCAATACAGTATTCGAAGACGTTGACAGGCGGAACAGAATGCGCATGCGCGAAAGTAGAACACTTTCAAACATTGTGGATACGGAACGAATGATAGAATCCTCCGTATGTATATGTATGCTGTTGAGAATGTATATGTATTTAAACTCGCCCCGTGCGTGCGCCATGTCGTAGTGTATGATATGACTGGTCTCTAAAGAACAGGATGAATTTATTTGCAACAGAGAAATTTTCGGCTAGAAACAAAAAGTCCAAAGCTTTTTGACTCTAGAACACAAGGGGTGCGGAGCATCCAAAGCATGTATGAAGCGACCGCGCGTGGTATGTACATATATGTTTTGAGCAAGAGGGTTTTAAAAATATATTTTTAGTCAAGAAGGGCTGAGACAAATTCCAATTCAAACAGATACTCAACTAAAGCGATCTTCCAAAACGTTTCAGATAGAGCGAGGGGAAGCTGAGATTTATTTCGAGAGCGATTTCTATCTAACTTGAAAGGCAATATGTGTTAGGAATTCCTCAGCGTCGAGCCGTTCGCTGTAAGGACCTTAACGCGACGTTCCTTCTCTACGTCAAACAAAAATATTTATTATTTCATCAAAATATACTCGCGAATTATTTTATGACGTCACGTTCAGTATCTGGAAAATGTTCACTTTCGTAAATATTTTCAGTATAAAACATTTTGATAATATAAATAGCAAGATGACGTAATTCATTCATTCATCTAAATTGCGTACCATCTAAATTCAAACTCAACTGATCTTAAATTAGATTAAATCTGCACTTAAACAAAGTATGGCGTTCTGTGAACTTTGCTTCAATCAATTACTTTTTAAGATTTAATGTATTAAGGAAGGAGAAATACACAAAATAGCATGGTGCTATAACGAGAAGTTTGCGGTGGGCCACGTCGATGGACGAAGATATATAGGAAGATTCCTCGCCAGTTAAACCAACCAAGTGGAAAAGATAATAAGCACTTCTCTGGTGATAGTCTTAAGATCTGCAGGATGCCGAGAAAAGTGTTAAAGTATAGTCAAGAGGGTGGGAGTTCTTGGAGATGAGGGAGCGACATGGATGACGATGATGATAAAAAAGTTATGGTTACAACAACAAAGGAACAATAATTTTGTAGGTTTGAATTCATATGACCTATTGTGTTATGGTATTTCTCCTTTAAGTTATACTTTAATTGCTGCACCAGATCAAAGACTATGATAGCAATTAGTTATTTTTGTAATTTTATTTTACAGTCAATATAATCATTCTACATGTCTGATTTTCACACGTCCGTCCGCCCCATTCCTTATATTATATATTATAATTGTAATGATTTATTTGAGCTATAAATAAATATAATTGAACATAAATTGTACTCAAAATTGAATGCTAAAAAATTGTACAAAAAAAAAGTACTTATATATATAATTAATAAAGCTTGAAAATAACATATTGTTAACGTTTAATATTTTAACTCCATCGATATGATGTTAAAATGTAATTTTTTAGTATATTTTATACTTCCAAGGTATTTTATTAAATATCTGAATTTCACATACGTATCTTCGGGACTGCCTATGGATCGAGAGGTGTTCGACGTTCGTCGTACACTGCCGCAAAACATTAAGGAGTTAGTACGGGAAGTCGTCTTGACGACTCGTGATAGCGCCGTTTCGGAAGGCGTCGTCACGTGATGTCTCTTACCGAGGCTCCGTTTTCCAATTCCATTTTACAAGTTTGCATCTTGCGCGTTGAAAGTATATTCTGACAAATTTAATAAATATTGGAAATATCATAATAACAGCTAAATATTAACATCAATGTGTGAACAATTTAGATCTCCCCAAAATATTTCGTAATTTAAAAAAAAAATTGTGTCGAAAAAATTACCATACAAGTCATACTTACCATGGTGAATGCATATTTTTTTAATTACCCATAAACTTTACGTGTGACACTCTTTAGGAAATTAAAATACGCCCTTTCACGTCCCGTTAGGTAGGTAAAGAACTTGTTTATGAATTCATTACCTATACGCAGGGGCGTGCAGTGCATACAAGCAAAAATAATAATATATAATATGGATCGTGAACGTATATTTACGGATTTAGTACAATAAGCGCCATCTGTGTACCAGTAGAAACTTTAATAGCTTAGTTCTGAAAACTACCACGACAGCGCATCGCAGTAGCCGTTGCGCTAATAGCTACAATGCGTCGACATTACCTATTCACCTTACTATTTTATATTTTTAAGCTAGTGTATTACTCAAGTCATACAATTGGCTATCTACTGAATTGAAAATTCTTTTCGGTTGATCCGTTTTGTATGGAGTCCACTTTCTCTTTTACTAATTCACGAATTTTACTATCTTACTGTTTTTAACGTGTTGATTATATGATAGTTCTTTACATTTGGTGCATGAATTTGTTTTTGATTTGGGAAAAACAAAAAGCAACTGGCAGAAATATTTCCTAGAATCTTTAATAAAAATAATAATTTCCTTTAGTTATTACGTGAAGGATTATCAAACAATAAAATAATTATGTTTAGTCATTTAAAGTGTTCTTAAAAATGTCAATACATTCTAAATATAGATTTTGATATGGGTAAGAAGTTATTATTTGACGTTAAAACTGAAACTTTAAAAACACTATTAATAGTACAATAAAATTACAAATAAATACATGGTAGGGTCATATAAACGACGGATTCATTTTGTCTATGGACGTTGGTTAATCGAAAATTCATAATCCTATGTACAACATATAATGTATTACATATATTATATATGATTGTATTTTACACATAGCCACGAGAGAACTAATTGTATTTAATCGATTTTTTAAATACGAATCTATATTTTTAATATGCTTTGAAAATTCTTATACTAGTATTTGATGACGGGAGACGTTTTTTAATTTTTTTAGATATGAGAAAAGTTATATAGGTTAAATAACCTTCTTACTTACCATCATGCCGTTTCTCCGTGAATACGGGTAGAGAGGATATAACGCTACACTGCCATGACATCAACCTTGCCTCAATCACACATCATTTATGTTGTCGTGCACAATAGAATATTGCTGAAGTTTCTAATGGGGCCATCCTTTAAATTCAGGTTTATCTGATCGTTCTTGGTTTTCTGCAGGCATTCTCTGTTCCATATATTTTCTTTACCATTCTCTACTTCAACTTCTACCACTCATACCTGTGCGTAAATCATCTTAGGTATCGTTTCTTAATTATGTTAACTAGGTATCGCGATTATTATTATTATTTTTTCAGTTTCATTATTGACACGTAATAACATCGTCACTGCGGACGCCGCCATATAATTTATAATTAAAGTGCGCACGGCAGCCGATACCTTAATCTGCAAAGCAGCTAACTCCACCCATAGTCAAAAAACTGATTTGATACCTTTATTTTCCTCTTTTATTGTTCTATGGTACACAAAAAGCCAAAAATTTCCATCAGTTTTAAAACACGATTTCATGTGTTCAATATGTACTAGGTGCTGAAAAACCTTATATTGATTCTTGTAAAAAGCTTAAATGTTTACCTGGCACAAGTGTTGATGGCACCAGAAATAGAGAACGTCTGCGGAAGTCTTGGCATGACCAGGTAAATCAGATACTGGAAGATGATCATGTTAGAAGCCTCAATAATCGTCGAGCTTGTATGAGAAGATGTATGAATGTGGATGAGGCGAAAATTGTATATTAGGACAGAAGAGTGTAGTGCTCTATTCTATTTGCCTACCTCCGCGGGGAAACGGCACGACAGTAAGTTAGTTAGTTATATAATTATGTTTCAGAATTGTTAAAAAAAATCATAATGGTTGCACTACATTTCACGGAATTTCAAATCAACTCCAAATATTTCTTATAAGTATGAGATAAATCAAAATATCAATAAAATTTCTCAAACACTCTATTTCAGCAGAAACAAGCTACGAAAGTGTGTTTTGGAATTTTCGTAATCCGTTTAATTACAAAATTAAATAGTTACTGTTGCTTCTGAACTTTTGAGGAAAATTGAATTAGCTGCTTTGCAGATTGAGGTATCGATATGGTAGCCTCTGCGCTATTCAGGGCGCGAATAGCGGTCCCCTAGCTGGGAACGTGAGAACACATTTTCGAGTGAGGTGGAGCGCTATCGGCGGATCGCCTCATCTTCAAAAGGTACTTCGGGAGATTATTAGGATCCCAGTTCACCCGCAACACGGAGATATCGCCTGGCAGGGATGGAGAGCAGATTCCCGGCTGGCAGCAGCGTGAACCACTCCGGGTCTCAGTTTCGGATCGGGTTCAATATGGCGAGCCAGCTGCATTATTGGGGGGCTAGGGATGGAATATCTGCCCGAGTATGGCCATCGGGAGGACGGCTTTCGAAAACAGTAATATAATAGTGTGAATTAGAATCATGTCTCCGCGTCGAACTGTGAACTCTCTTTGTTCGCTACTTTATTGTCAGGGCTAATGTACAACTTTTGTAAAACTTATATTATTATAATTTTGTGTTTATTAATTATTTTGAGTTTGCATTTATTGTTCCAACCCCACCTGTCCGACAAACATCTGGCGCCGCACCTAGACTGAGCCTAGCCGGCGACGGTGATTTTTGGCGTTCAATCCGCCAGAGTTTGGAAGCACCGTAACAATATGAAAAATAAATAAGTATCTTACCCAGCTTTGAATAACAGCGCCGTTCAAATATTTGAATGCAAGTTAACGAGGTGGTGTCGATGTCGTTGTAACGAGACGTTGTTACGACTTCCGTTGAAGGTTATCAATACGGGATGTCGGGATGGAGTAGGTGCCTAATGTGGTTTGAGCTTTCGAAGCTCTTCATCTTGCTCTCCCACGAAACATGAGGACATTCGTTGATGCTGCACAAGCACGAAATATAAAAAATCGTACTCGGGAATACTAAATGTAACTCGTTATTTAAACATACAAGAAATGTGACATCACGATGGGTTATTTCTTTCCATTTTTCGTTATGCTCTTGGGGCAACAAAGGTGATGACGATGATAATGATGACAAGACCACAGCCAAAATTATCCGGCACCATTCGCTTCAAACTGCAGCATTCCTGACATAACCCATTGATGCATACTTCACTAGATCCATCCATCTAGCCGGCGATCTTTACTTCACCGACTTTGTGCCACCAGTCTTCCATTGTCTCCCGCATCGAGTGACGTTGCTGATGATATTTTATCGAGAGAGTGGTAACTCTCCCAAGTAGAAAGTGATTTAAAAATATATATAATATCTATAATAGGTAGCTATATATGCTTATAAATATTGAATAGTTTTACTGTATTAATATATATTTAAAATGTCACCAACGCCAGCTCGGCGTCAGTTTTATTAATTTTTATATTTATACCTACCATCACGCTGTTTCCCCGCGGTGGTAGGCAGAGAGGATAGAGCGCCACACTCTTCTGTCCTGATACAAGCTCGCCGATTGTTGAGGCTTTTATCCCAAACATTTTTATGCTGATATTTCTACTTTGAATTTTTGGACGTCGGAGTTAGTAAACAGTGGTGGCACTTTTTAGGGGATTTATCTCGACTCGCCATTTTTTGCACCATTCCTCTGTGAGGTTGGCTTGTCGATGGATTCGTTTAACGGCTATAACTGCATTTAGTGATGACGCTAATACTGCGGTGTCATCGGCGAATTGGGCGACGGTTGTGTTTCTATCTAACGGGGGTGGCATGTCGCTGGAGTACAAAATGAATAAGAAGGGTGACATTATAGAGCCTTGCGGGACTCCTGCGAGGAGGGAGAGCACGGATGAGACGATACCTTCTAATTTAATCATAAACTTTCAATTCGCAAGGAAGCTGGCTATCTGTTTCCAAAACGGGGAAGGTGCATTATCCAACTATGCTATAGTGACATTATTTTTGACGACAAATTTAAAAAAAACCACAAAGTAGATGGCTTTCAAATAATGGAACGATAGATGTATTAATTTGAGAAAGTGTAACATACAGGTTCGAAAATTTGACGTCAAAAATAGTTGGATAATGCACCTTCCCCTGTTTGGAATTACATCCAGGTTCGAATCTCGGTAGCGCAACAACAATATTTTTCGATAAAATTGATTTTATATGTATATCTTTCTAATTAATACTGTATTTAAAATATCACAGACCTATGTTCTGAATAATTACAACTTCACGATACGAATGTGTTCTAATAAATTTAAATATTCACTGTTGCCATAAAAGTCTTAACGTCAGTTAGATCCGAGAAATTATATATTAAATTATTACTTTTCTAAAATAATATATTTTATTATCTTTCACCAAAAAACAAATTTAGATAAATCGCATGAAAAGATACATAGAAAAAATCAATCTATCAAAAAATACAGTTGTCAACGGGACACGAATAACAGATTTACCGATTATGTTACAATGACCTGTATATAAATCGTCAAATTTCATCTATGCGTTTTTTTTATAAGTAATACATCTATTTATTACTACTGGAAGTGAAATTATATAAAATTTTGCTATTTTTGAGTTGGTCATTGTCGTTTAATCGGTAAAGCTGTCTACTGGCAAAGAAAGTTCCTGGTTTGAATCGTGGTGATAACAATATTAATTTGATATATAGATTTTTCTGTAATTTATCTTAAATATGAATTAAATATATTAATTTAGAAAGATGTACATATAAAATCAATTTTATCGAAAAATATTGTTGTTGCGCCACCGGGATTCGAACCTGAATCTCTTTCCTAACCGGGTAAGGTGCATTATCCAACTATGCTACAGCGACAATATTTTTGGCGACAATTTTCAAACCTATATGTTACATTTTTGTTATTAATATATTTAATCGTTCCATTATTTGAAAGAGCCATCTACCTTATTTTTACAGAATCTCAAATACCTTTGAGTAATCTGATAGCAGACGCCAGAATTATCAATTCATTTTTATTAAATTTTGGACACATTGATACAACTTTATTATTAGGAGAACACATTCTTATTGTGAAATTGTAATTATTCAGATGTTCTGAATAATTACAACTTCACAATAAGAATGTGTTCTCCTAGTAATTTATCTGTATTAGTTTTAATTTACCATTCGACGGGCCCGATTCACAATATCTGGCCCGCGGCTTGAGTAGCTGAGTAGCTGAGTAGCTGAGTAGCTGTGCAGCTGAGTAGCTCGCTCGGGCGAGTGTTGTGCTCATCTACCCTCCCACTATTAACCGGGAAACTTTCAGTGCTGTCAGGGCCGATAAACAACCCTCCGGGTCGAGTGACCGCCGAACAACTTGGACATGGGCTGTGCGTGGTACAACCATTATCTACTTTTCTCCTGACTAGGGATACAGAAATCATTCGAGCGATCATATTATGGTTAGTATTCATTTGTCGTGGGATCGGTGATGACCGACGATTAAAAAAAACAAAAATTTAATTCTAGTCATTTATTTAAGTTAAACAGTAATTCTGAAACCATCTGTCGGATGATAGCAGATTGTCTATTGTGAATTCCTAATGCTATTTCTATTTATCAGATTTTTTAAATCAATCTAAAAAGTTTCTCTTCAATTTTAATAATAATAATTTATTTTTTTGATTCATAGTACAGTACAGTATGTTATAATATTGTTGTAATCAGATAACATTGCAGCAAAGTAAAACATATATTTCGGTACCCTGCCTGCTACACTAGTATTGCACTGTATTATAGCAGACAGTGCCTTTCCGGTATAGTAATAAACAAAGTGTAGTGTTCAATGTACAAATAAATATATATAAAGAGTAAATCAAGATACGATTAGATAGCATATAAATACATTATAATATATAAGTAAGTAAATGCATTGCTCAATGTAGAAAATATATAAATATTTATAAATAGCATATAAAATATATGTATAAAAAGTAAAACACAAATGCATTCATATAGAATATAAATACAATGTTTAATGTATATAAAAAGTAAAAAAATATTATACAAAGGGTAAAACAGTAAAATGTGTATATAATGAAATATTTTCCAATAAAATGAATTAATTAGAAACGTATTCCCTTTCTCTGCACAAACACATGCTTTTTAGAGACGTTGTAAAACTAAAAAAAAACTTATTGTATCGTTTCATTGTAATTATAACAGATTAATAAATAAAAAAATAAAAAATATACAGAAAAATCTATTTTTGGATAAAATAATTTTGTAAATAAAAATCCGTAATTTTTCCTGTCCGGGGAAAAGCGTTACCATTTCAACCATAACACTTACATTCTACTCTTTTTTTTATAATACAATATAATACATCTATTATTGCATTTTATGAAAATTCGTATACCGGTAGTAACAAAATAATTTTTTCGATAGATAGATTTTTTTCTGTATATTTATAATTTATTTATTTATTTTGTGTACATATACCACAGAACAATGTTCTACAATTGAAGCTACACGACGAAAAATCGTTTTCATTCAAATATAAATACATATATATTTTCCACTTCCATCCGCTCCGTGAAGTAAAAGCCATCTACTTTGTTTTTACGATATTTTATTTGTAGATGGTTTTCAAATAATGGAACAATAGATGTATTAATTTGAAAAAGTGTAACATATAGGTTCGAAAGTTTGTCGTCAAAAATAATATCGCTGTAGTATAGTTGGATAATGCACCTTCCCCGGCTTAGAAAGAAATCCAGGTTCGAATCCCGGTGGCGCAACAACAATATTTTTCGATAAAATTGATTTTATATATGTGTTTTTCAAATTAATACATTTAATTAGTATTTAAAATAAATAAATATGTATCCTAATCACATTTCCTTAACATTTCCTCTCCGGTAATGTAAACTGAGTTAACATTGCCTCTAACTATGTGAACATCTCTATACAGAGTTCACATTTTAAGTATTCATCCGTAATATATTTATGTATAGAATTAAATAATTACAATATATAAGTATTTACCATACGCAACAATAAAAAATGTTTTCTCGAAGAACCTGACGTGAATTTGTCAATATATACATGTATGTATACGAGCGGTGGAGTGCGGAAAGCGTAGTGCAAGGGACGCGGGGCGCAGGGTGTCGGATGCCGATCATCACTTTAGTTAGTGGCAGAGCGTACGCTGGCCGAGTTAGACGTGTTTTATACGTTTTTGTGCTGTCGTTCCATTTAACTAATGTTTTTTCTCATTCTTAGCACTTTTTCACAATAATTGTTATATATACATCAACTATTATTTTAATGATGAATATAAGTAATAAATGTAAAATATTAATATTTATCAGACTTAAAAATCGCTAAAGTCTCCATGTACATTGAGTTTACAGCACCGAAGCGCGCTTTATTATTTTACCACCGTATGGGAACGGTTAATGATTCGAATAACAATTTCGCATGGTTTAGAATTATTTGTTTTTAATCGCTTTCAATTCACAAGAACTTCTCGTCGCAATGAAATCGCTTTTTATATTATATATATAGGGTTCTAGTACGAACCAACGCCTACGCATAAGCGCCCACGTCGTGTTTCTAGTTCGAATAGTTTAAATATTGCATAGAAAGACATTTGAACAATATTAACAGAAATAAATCGGCTATCTCCGATTGCTTGTTGCTAGGCCGGCTGTTCACGGTCCAATACGTTTTTCAACAATTAAATTTTTTTTTTTTTTACTATCAAAAAATGTGATCCACCATATTATAACTTAATTTAACTAACGCAAACAAATATTTGCGTAATGGTATGCTATGGCCAAAGCCACCCGATAGCCAATGCCGACTAGTACCGAGTGTCGAGAAAGCCAACAGATACAGGGAGTAACATACCTAGTCCACAATATTTTATGGGTGGATACTTGACTAAATTATAAGTCGAAAATGTTCAAGGGATATGTGCCTAATCTCAACCATATCAGAGATATAAGCGTTTCAAAAAAAAAAAAACTTAATTATGTGATTATTTCGATTAATTGAAATATTTTATTGATTCCATATTATATATTGAATACAACATAATAAAGGTAATCGAATTTCGAGTGGATAGACTATTTTTAGTAAGATGATTTAGGGCCTGAAAGATAGGTATAGATTAATAATGGATCAATTTCGCAAATATTTATTTCGAAGTATGTAGACTTCAAGCTCAACACAAATTTCAAACAATAATATTTTCCGTAACAGTGTAATATTTGCACATATTCCTTGAACATTTTTGACTCGTAATTTAGTCAGGTATTCGCCCACAAAATATTGTGGACTAGGTCTGTTACACCCTGTATTGACCGTCGTAGGTCATGTACACTTTTACCATATTTTACAGTATAAGGATACAGGCATTAAGAATATAAGTTTTAATTTTTGTTACAATACCAGAAGTTCTGTGTTTGGAACAACCAGTCGTGCAACATGGATCTCCGGGACCATAGCAAGGTCCAATCCAGCTCTACTGTTCCGTTTTTATCCGTTTCTCTTCATCTTTGCTTTAGCTCTTCATTTCTTAAAAAAATCTCGCAGCCTTATATGGCCTGAATGGCATAGGATATTTACCGAAGAATTGACAATGGATTGAACCATGCAACACCTAGAATGCAAAACTTATTACAGGAATCAATGTCTAAGAATGCTAAATGAATAAGTTGATGGGTGTGCAGATTGATTCAGATTTTTCAATGAATACACAAATCAGTAAAACTGTCAGTGCATGCTTTTATCGGGACAGATTAAAAGTAATCGCCCGTCTACATATAAATACATTTGTGGTGTCACGTGTGGACTATTGTAACAGTATCTATGCTGGCCTGCCAATGTTTCAGCTGGATACATTACAATCTATTCTAAATGCGGCTCCACGGATAATATATGGGGTTTCCAAATTCTCTCATATAACATCCCTTTTACATCAGTTACATTGGATCTGTTTCCCTGAAATAGTTGAATTTAAATTGTTCTGGTTGATGTACGAGGCGACACATAACATGGCGCCTCTGTATCTCCAAGAACTTTGTATCCCAGACAATTTGAATGGTAGACGTCAAACTCTCAGGTCAGCCGCAGGAAGGGTTGTAAAACCGACTAACCTTTGCCAGAAGTCTAAATTTGCGGTGGTAGACCGTAAAGCGTGGAACTCTTTGCCCTCCGTCATAAGAAACAGTGCATCAGAGACTTTATTTAAGAAGAAACTAAAAACACACACATAAGTGAAAATATCCATTTTTAATTTTTAAAACAAAGATAATTGTAGAACAATAAACAGTTTATGTGTAAAGTGCCCTTGAGGTGAAAGTTTTTACGAAAATGGCGCTATACAAATTATCCATTATTATTATTATATAATTGAAGGATTTAAGATGTATATCTATAGAAGACTATTCCAAACCAGCTGAATAGAATGAGTTACAAATGAAGATGGTATAGTTTAAAAGAATAAAGAAAAAATAATTATTAAAACAAATAAAATCCTAAAAACTCAGTATCGACGTGTAATGAGACATCTAGAGAAGTATCAAGTGTTGAATAGCATACCGAAGCAGAAGATTGTGACCATGGAATCTTTAGGCAATCTGGCCAGTCTATTGTAGATCTTTTTTAGGACGCAGTAAACAAAATGATGATAGCCAACGTCAATTGAACGGATACGCTATAAAAAGAAGAAGCATATAATTAACGTGAGTAGTCCAAACATCGCGAATATAACACAACATAACAACGGATAGCGTTCTTCGGTTAGCGGTATACGCAACACAATAAGAATGCTGGTGAGGAGTTTGAATGCAGAAACGGATTTTGCTCTCATTTAAATTGACTACAATAACACATGTGAATTAAAAAAACTATAATCAGTCGTTAAGAAAGAGGAGCGTGAGAGCTAGCAGGCTTCTGATCGACTAGGTGCTATCGCACACCTTATCAAAACTAAGACAAAAAAAGTAATTTTTCAGAAGATGAAAAGAATAATTTTTCTCAATTTTTTGTTACTAAAGTTATGAAACAAAATAACATTTTAGGTCATAACTGTGTCCTAAAATGACACTATTTGAGAACTGGGGCTAAGTATAGTTGCGTGGATAAGAGTCGTAAAAGACGAATGAACACTTCATTTCTTGGTTGGTGGACCTGCGTATAAATGCAGGTCAACCGGTCTGTTCCGAGTCGCAGTCAACATAATGAAAATTGTCATGATGGTGGCCAACCTGTGACAGGAGAAGGTACCATAAAATGAAGAAGTTCAGAAATGCACACTGGTATAGTTCTATTTTTTTAATCGTCTCGAATTCATCCCTCTATTAAATCTTCATTACATTCCATATACTCCTTTTCCGTCCATTCTCGACACTCCCACATAACTATACCAAATCTTATTCTGTATCTACGTAGCTTAGGGTTTTAAAAATAAAGAATCATTTTATCTACGTATCGCGCTGACGAGGGATGTAATCGAAAAGTTTGCCAATGGTGTAATTAGTTAACTTTCAATTGGGGGTTCTTCTTTTCGATCAAGGGGCGAGAGCCAATTATAGTCCATTAATAAAAATAACACAGAACAAATAAAAATACATATTAGTCTATCTAAAGAACACGCTAAATATGTCGAAAATATACACAAAATTACTTTTATTAAGTACGTTAATATTGATACATATCGTATTACCGGCCCGAGGCTGAGTTCGCAGGTTCGAATCCCCAGCCGATCAATTTTTTCAACTTTTATTTTTACGTCGTATTTTCGCAAATATACAAACGAAGTGAAGCGTTTACTCTGCATATTTAGCCACGACACAAATCGCCCCAAATTTGCTCAAACAACAATAAATGTAATTCTAATATAATCTAAATCTGGCGTAAACTCTAATATAACAATGACGGAACCTTTTTCTTTGTGCCAGTGTATACATATTTTATAATCAACGGTTAGCCTTACGATTTTTACGATTAACAAAACTCTTTTTATTCTTATTTAAATTACATCTAACACCCTTCAACACTTTATTAATTCATGTCAGTACTCTAGTATATGTATTATCTTTATGGCGAATCAGGTCTTCAAAAAAAAAAAAAACCCGATCACGCCGGAATAAACACATTATCATTATTATTATTATTATTATTAAGATGGAGTCCATATAACAAATTAAACAATTGGTGTGTGGGAGGATGGGAGCTGGGTTTTTAAAGGTTTTTTTTTATGACTGTATTATTGTGTCGTCGTGTCACTAATATATGGTTTAATAATTTTTCAAACGAAAATATGCATGAATCTAAAATTAACTATTAAATTAATTTGATAATTAAAGGTGATAGTTTTTAATTTTTAAATATTTTTATACATCTCCGATAGAATAGAGCGCAGGGAAATTAAAATGTTAATGAGTTATACCTATGTGTAGCATATCTTAGAAATTTTTCTTAGAAATTGTCGGAGAAACTATAAATTCATTTGGCTTTAATCCTGAAGTTAAGTTGATCCAGCACCTCAATCTTCCTTTCCCTGAGAGTGGAGTAATCCGTGCATGAAGAAACGGGTCGTGGTCATCCGTTGCTGGCTTTGCTCTGACATCAGCCACTGAGACCTTAATTACCCACTGAGAAATGGTGCCCCTCCACTTTCCTCCAGAAGACTGATTTTTCACAGCCAGATGTTCTCAGTTAAATGGAAGGTTAATTGATCAAAGGCAACCCCCTCCCCCGTCCGGTACCGATAAAGCCTACATTTTTTTGAGGGGCGAAATTCACAGGTTGGATTCGAACAAACTTTCGTAATATCGAATTTTTATTTTAAGCTTGGAAAAAATTAAGTATTGGGTGAATTTTTACAATGAAAAACTCACCGCTGTGGTCATTAAAATGTATAATTTAAATTTCTCTTGATAAAAATACCTTCAAGCCATTTACTCCAAATTATTATATTAAGTCAAAATTACCATGATGCCGTTATCCACAGTATTAAACAGGGGATGGATCGTTACATTCTACTGTCCTCGCATATTTTATTTCATTTTTAATATACAGATTATCAACGGGTCGTTAATAGCCCTGATATATAATCCTAGTATTACATTAATGCACAATGTTAAAAAAAAAAAAAAAATAATTAGGGGAATACCCTTTATTACAAAATACCCTTTTTTATGGGCGAAAAATTAGAAATACTGTGAAAAAATAAAAACAAAGTTACGTTACAAATTGACAATAAACAAGATATTGAAAACTAACGCGTAAGTACAGAAGTGCGTGGGTTCCAAGGTTACAATGAAGTCAAATCACGTGACACGTCTACTTTTATCATTCTATGCACTCTAGTTGAATTTTTAAATTAATAGGAGCACGCCAGTCACATACGTCACATATGTACATATTTGATTCATCACCCTCTTCTCACTCGTGTGTTCCACATGCCTAAACAATTTTAGCGACTGTTTCTTAATATTTTTAAGGAGAGTGCATTTTTGTTGTGATGTTGCAGTATTTCAAAACATAGTTCTGTTGTACTTTTAATACAAATTAAAGTAATCAACTAAAAAATACAGAAAAAAATGATTTCTAGTTAATTATTTGAATTTATTTCTTAGTATTGTCATCCACACTAAAATCAGCTTTATATTTTCTACAAATTAATTTGTAATTATTATTATTAATGTTATGTAAAATAGCGAAAGAAGAAAAAACGATTAGTAAAAAAAATTCTACATAGAATGTTCAAATGTTTCAAATTCACCCGATTTGTATAGTTTTAAATATATGTGTATGTACATATGTCGTATCAATGCTTACTCATTTTTTGAACTCGATACTAAGAGGGTATCCGCTAGACAAAACTATTTTTTTTACCACAGTTGTCAGCCTTAATCTCATATGAAAGGGCCCTACAATCCAATAGAATTATATTTTTTATTTTTGTTATTATATTGTTATGCGAGTATCGATACTTTTCACAATGTTAACAGTAATTCTCAACAAGAAATGGAATTATAAAATTTAAAAAATCGTTTTTCACGCGTATTGCAAAAACATGTGAAAACATTATCGATATATGTATTAATTAGCATTATGTATCGGGTTAAGTATCAGACTATCATCGAAAAGTGAAGATCGCCTTAAAGCAGCTCTTTTTTAAATTGCAATTGTAAATTAAAGTGTAAATATTATATGGAACAAGGAGCTAATTTAGTTTTTATTATTTAATGGATAAATCACGCAACACATACTAAAATTACATGTCGTGTCGTGTATTGTATATACAATACTTATTTAGAGAGCCCTTTTATTCCATTCTGCATTGGGGCCCAACTTTTGTAGTTACGCCACTGATTGTAATGATACCAAATCTAATATCAAATGTTGAAAAGTTTTACAACCTACAAGAGTATTTCGAGGATAGCTCAAACCAACTATTTAGCTTGGTGAAAACGGATATATGATGCAAGAATAAATGCTTCAGTCACCAAAAAAGATTCCTATAGATAGGCGAAATAATCGGAAAAAAGTTAAGCGTGTTCGAATTTATGTATTTAATTACTGTAACCTCGTTCAAGCTAGGGAAGTTTTCACATAAAATATATTATCAATCGCACATACAGGGTGCATAGATAATTTTATCAATACGTAGATATAAATTATACAACAAATTTAGATAAATCGCTTGGAAAAATAACACATAGAATAAAATTATCTATTGAAATAAACATAGTCATTACTGAGACACGAGCCCGGAACTTTCAATTGCCGGTGGATAGCTTTACTATTTAAGCTACAATGACCATAAATAAAGTTGTCAAATTTCATGAAAAACTTTAAGGGAAACTATTTATTGATGTTCGATGAGACTATTTCTTTCGATAGATTTGATATATTTTTTCGGCGTATTTTTCTAAGTAAGAGATTTATCTAAATTTGTTTTAATTATCACGGATATCGTAATGTGATATTCATTAAAATTAACGTATTATACATGTATTTTCTCAAATTAGTTACATAATGTATGAATAAATAAATGTTTATTTGCTACTCTATAATATACATACATAATATATATAATAAGCTTACCATGATATAAATTGTATAAATGAAAAAAAGATCAATCGTTAATAAATCAATTACAATTATTCTTTCACGTTATTTTCTTTTCAGTAAAGATGACGAATTGAATTTTAATCATCTTGGAAATTTTTAACAGCTTTGAGCATTTAACGACATAAAGAGCGTTCACTTAATTGTCCTACCGTAAAAATTTGACAAAGTGAATTTTTCGGTTCCGGTTGTGAAATTCGATTCATGTCTTTACGACCTTAATATTTGTAAGAACATCTCGCGATGCCTTTCTACTTTTGTCTCCATATTGCTGGCCCATATTTCATCATTGTAAAAGTGAATTTTTAAAAATTGGTAATATTATTTCATTATTATTTTATTTAAAATTTCCCCCATCTACATAAGATTTCAATTTTAATAATCTTACAAGAGATTTAAGTTTTTGCTTAATACCCACTTTAATTAATTACTTCTCAATGGACCATCTGGAATAATCCAATTTCCCATTTCGTCGCTTTAGATGTGATCATCTTGTCATCACATTTTGGGTTAAAGCGAATTTATTTTTCGTGTTTCTGTGAATTAAATGGGTATTGTTTTGAAGTGAAGTTATATATAATATCGTATCAAATAATAAAAATCGTAATGTGCTAATAATGGTGTGATCGCTTGAAAAAGTGAAAAGGAAGAAAACAATAAATATATTTAAATTGATGTCTGAAATATTGTTCACCAACAATGTTTTGTCCATAATTGTTCCCAGGCACAATTTTTCGCGGGCACAATTGTTATTCTGTTATTCGGCGAACATATCAAAAAAACATATTTTTGATAAATGTTTTCATTAACAATGATTTTTTGGCTTTTTTAATCGAGAACGGATAGTTTTATATTTTATTAAGGTGAACACATTCTTATTGTGAAGTTAATTATTCATAACATAGGTTTGTGATATTTTAAATACCAATTGAATGTATTAATTAGAAAGATATACATATAAAATCAATTTTATCGAAAAATATTGTTGTTGAGATACCGGGATTCGAACCTAGATCTCTTTTCCAATCCGGGAAAGATGCATTACCAACTATGTATGCTACAGCGACAGTATTTTTGACGACAAATTTTTGAACCTATATGTTACACTTTTTCAAATTAATACATTTATCGTTCCATTATTTGAAAGCCATGTACATAATGTAGATAGATGGTTTTCAAATAATTCAATTTTTTTTTTTCGATATTTTGATTTTATATGTATGTATTTGTAATTAATCCAAAGCTTCGTGTATATTTAACTAGTTTTTATAATGATTTTGTTAAATTAGGTTAATTCTTATCAACTTAAAAAAAATAAAGTTAATTTTTTAATTTGCCAATCAGCTATGTTATTTTTTTTATATATATTCATATGTAGGTACATAGAATAATAATATTTTTTAGATTGTATATTTATATAAAATATACTTTTTAATTTTTCGCCACAATTATGGTCGGGAAGAATTGTAGAGTAACAATTGTGGGACGTATAATGTTTATAGACCAATTTAATTATGAATAATTATGAAAAATTTTGAAACAAGTCTTTACGAATCTGCTACGTCGATTACAAATAGAAGTAAACAATAACTTGAAATTTTTCCGAGTTTTTTTAATATCGCAGCTTCACGTTTCAAATTTGTCATCAATCATCGCAAATGAAATAATTCTTTGTCACTCAGGCACATAATTATTCCTTTGTAGTGGTAGGCATGCACACCGATCACATTGAAAAAATTATAATCATAAATATATGTAGGATCTGGTCTCATTACTTATATTTCTAAACTTTAGAGTGGAAGATAATTTGAGAGTGTTAAAGAAAAGTTTGATCTTTCTACTTTGAAATTTGATTTGGACTTACCATATCGTCAGTGTCAGATCCGTTGTGTTAAGAAAGAACTATCCCCGCAGTGCGGATCACCTGGAACATTAAACCACATTGAATTGACGATAAATATCATTCTTTCAATGAGTAGGTACTTTGAATTAAAATATGAGCTACTTATTTGAACAGTGCATGTATTACGATTAATGTTGTAATTAAAATAAATTAGATAAATCATTTAGAAAGTTAAATTTGGTTTGCTGGGAAAACGCGTTATCAATCACATAACGGTAAGCTTATATCTTCACATTATATTTTGGACTATATAAGTTCTTTTTATTTTTTAGAGTCATCTACGGGGTGTGACAGACCTAGTGAACAATATTTTATGGGTGGATACATGGCTAAATTACGAGTCGAAAATGTTCAAAACAATACGTGCCAAATCTCAACCAAAATTGAAATAATGCGATTATTTCGATTGATTGAAATATTTTATCGATTCAAAATTATGCATTGAATACAAAAAAATGTATGATCATCGAATTTCGAGCGGCTAGTTCATTTTTTGTTTGATAATTTAGAGCCTGAAGCAAAAATATATATTAATAGTGGAAACATTTCGCAAATATATGTTTAGAAGTACGTAGACTTAGGGCTTAATACGATTTTGTAAAAATTTCAAACAATAATCTTTTCCATAACTGCGGAATTTTTTACATGTACCCATAAAATATTGTGAACTAGGTCTGTTATACTCTATATTATTTCCTATTAAAAGCTATCATATTTTTATTTGCATTGAATCTTAATAACAATATTTGAATATGTCCAAGAACACACAATTACTGGATTTTTACCTTCAAAGGCACTGTTATTAAACAAATATCAGATATCTCATGGAAACAAAGCTATTTTTACTATATTTAATTGAAAATATATGGAAGTATGGGGTAATTACAGGGCTTACCGACCTGTCTTCGACTGGCTTATGTGTTCTCTTTATATAAATATAACGTTCACCAATTCTCACCCATCCATCTTCACATTTATCAAATTTTTTAAAGTTGTATATATGTTAATACGTGGACTCGCTTCGAGTACCACTACACTATCGCCATCTATGGACCAAATTTGATGACATATCTAATTTGTTTTAATTTTTGTAGAACTGCGTTTGAATAATCGCAATTTCACAAATAAAATATAAATTTATTAAAATTTATTAATTACATATTAAGTGTTATTTAAAAACATGTTTACAATCTTTTGCATGGTGATTCGTGAAATGCATAATTATTATTAGAAATTAAAAATAATACAGTATAATATTCAATCCCACAGAAGTGTATTTATATTCTAATAATTACGTATTTACTGTAATATATAAGATGTCATATGATTAACACCTATATAAATATAAATACCACACATAATAAATTAACAATTATTCAAAAATTTTGACGTGTACATTTTTGTGTCACTTGAAGTTGGAGATATTGATTGACAAGGCTGACGGATAATTGTATGTAAGTCGGTCGCATAATCCGGCCAATACGTCTCGACGCATTTTGCGAATCCTCTCTACGTTGATGCTGCACTGCGCACGCGCACCGGAGATTATCCTGGATTGTCCGTAAGGACTCCATCCATCATCTCGAGGAGCACAATTGCTGGCGCGTGATAGGAATGGCAATATCCTTATACGGGGACACAGTGGAGGAAGCGCACATGTGTGGGCAGCGGATCGGAGAATTATGTTGAATAGTTTATGAGAGAATTCTACCGTGGGAGCGGGGAGAAGAGGACGAAAATAAAGAAGACAAAGGAAATAATGAGGGGATAAAATTATTATAGATCGTGCTCCAAAAAATACTGAATATTCTGTCACGCTCTGTATTGCGAGCCGCTTGTCGTTTCCGGTAATTATTATATTTAATATACAAATTAAATTAATCAACTAGAAATATAGAAAAAATCTATCAATCGAAAAAATAATTAGTTATTTAAAGTTGATTGCATTATTGGATTGCATTAGAATAGTTGATGTATCTTTCTATGAAATATTACAGAATATTATATAAGTTTAAAATTTGTCAAAAATATAGCGAAAGTGCAGAACGCGCTTCCTCGGATAGGAAGAGATAACAATGAAATATTTTATTTAATATAATATTTCAAACCACAAAGTGATTGCTTTCTACTAAAATATAATAAAATATTAATTCGATAAATTGTTTTTTTATGTATTTATTTCTAGTTTATTAATTAAATTTAAATTAAAATACCACAGAACTATGATATGAAAATGCAACTTCACAACAAAAAACAATGGGTTTTCCTTAATTATTTAGGATATCTATTTTAATATATTATATCATTTGTTTACTCTTGTGACACAACAAGAGGTTGTCAATTGATCCGTTGGCATCAATTGAGCCCCCCCTGCAACAACACTGTGTATAGTTTTTTAGACGGAGCGTCGGTAATCGGATGATATACAATTTATATATAATCTCTAGATATCAAAAGGTTAAAAGCGATTAAAGAATTTAAGTAGAAAATAACAAAGTGGTTGCTTGATGTGGGTAGAAAACAAAATAAAAGTATTTTGTTATTTGTGGTAATCTAGTTAGTTACATTCACATTTTGTCTCCAATCTTATATTATAGATTATAGTCATTTTGTATTTTACATTAACTTCTCTACGCTTTTAGTTTAACAATATATAATTTAAAAAAACTGTATATGTATTTGCTTTGGAACAGACCTGTTTAGTAAAGAAATTACTTATATTTAAATGTATTTTTATGTTTAAAAAAAATGTTGTTGCAGGTAAGACTGATCACAGTATCACTTAAAAATTGTGCGCAATAGTATTTTTTATTTATTTTGTATAGTTGTTTAATATACCACTGGCTGCCCGAGAAGGTATTCAATGCATATACATTCTTAACTCAGATCTGCCCAAAAACGATTCACAGTGTTGTTGCAGGGGTGGTCACAATTGTTGGGTCAATTGGAGTTTATACGCATGAAAACGAAGATAAAGACAAAATTCGATATTATATGGTGTTCAAGAGGTTTGGTTGTTGCGCACGGCGTCTGATGGAGATAGTGTTGTCTGCAGCCACGTTTTCTTCATCATCTTCGTCATCATTAATACCTACAATTGATTCGATTGATTATTATAATAGGTTTTTATAACAAGTAGTCGTTACTGAACCACTTGTAGTGCTACATTTTGTAATGGCACATTGTCTACATGACAGCTGTCAAGCATCAACTTTTTTACCAAATTGCCGTCATTTCTCTAGTATTTTCTTTATTATTATTATCTATTTCTTGTTGGAAAATCCATTATAAGAGATAACGTTCATAAGAAACAGCTGAAATAATGACCATATTTGACGAACATAAATACATACATAAATACAAAAAAAATGCTGTTGCATTAACCCGTTTGCGGATTTATCATAACGGTAAAAAAAAATATTTAACAAAATTTACAAAGATTTTTTAAAACGCGAAAACAATTTATCATTTGGCTCCATAATATGTACAATAAAATTAAATTAACGAAATTGACTGTTATGAAAAGTTATGTAATGTTATCTATTTTTCTTTACTGTCCTTTTGATTACTTGAAATGTTCTATTTCTTATTTGTATATCAATACAATTTAATTTGCATACTCCATGACGTATCTACTACGAAGCAAATTAATATTATACGTACACATTATTTCATACGATATTAGCATAACATTTTTTTGTTCTTTGTTTAAAAAATATTAAAATAATAAATAAGTAAATAGTATTAATACTACAGAACTATGTTCTGAAAAAACTACAACTTCACAATAATAATGTGTTAGTGTATAAATGTATTATTTATAACTTTATTATATACATGATGTAATGCACATAACTATGTACAAGAAATGTACATGTTTGTAATCATCAGAATAATAAAACCTAATTGTAATAAAGCTATAATCTAGATCAGTGCTCCGCAACCGGTGTGCCGTGAGCCGGATACAGATGTGGCGCGGTCAAATTCAATGTATTTGACATTTTACAATTTTTCATTATGTATTCAATACACAATGACTTTTGTGTTCATCGAAACAAGCGCAGGTATCACATTAATTAATTATTATTTTATAATAATTATTAAGATTGCGTAAAAATAAATATGTTACAGTTTTATGTGTGTATAATACCTATATATTTTAGCTTTTGGTGTGCCGCGGAATTCTATGAAGAATGTTGGTGTGTCGTAAGTGAGAAAATGTTGCGAAGCACTGATGTAGATGACCATATAAAATAATTCAAAATGTCTACAACTTACAGTACATAGAAAACTAACCCACAGCAACATGTATACAAATCCAAGATCGAATCTCAAAGTAGCGGAAATTTATCCAATTTATATTGATAACTATCCGTTGATTGGCTTTTCTAAAGCGAAAGCGCATTACGCCTTACTGAGAAACTTAGCAGCGCATTCACTTATCATTGCGCCCACACACTGCGACATTCTTCACGAGAGATGGCTTTATTAGCCATAATTTAATCTAAAAAGGAGTGAAATGAATGCACGTCATGGCTGGTTCATAAATCAAGTACACTATTTCAAATATGTAATATACATAATATGTAGGTTTTATTTATAGGTCACACTCCCACAACGCTACAAATTGCTATCCAACTATGACACATCTTTTGCTTTTTGCTTATTCATACTCTTTCATAGACGTATTTGAACCCTGTTTCAACATATCATTTTCATATACTTAATGAAAATTTGATTAATTAGTGACTCGAAGGGAAGATGAATTTGGAAAAATGTGGAGTTAGTTAGGAAGCTCTAAACGATTTAATAGTTTTATACTAGGATACAGTAACTTAATTGTGATTTATTTCACAATTAAAGTTCTTTCAGAATTTTATTAGTTTCTAAGGAATTTATTCAATTTTATAATTCTACCATAGATAATATTCTTCTTCTTTCTTCTTTCATATTATCATTATACATCAGGAGCGTGCAGTGCATACAAACGAAAAAGCTATGCATAACTAAAAATTCTGGGAAACAAATATAAATTAAATAATTGAATTAACAAAAACGCAAACATTATTTTACAATTAGCGCCATTTATGTACTAGTAGAGACTTTAATAGCTTAGTTTTAAAAACTACTACGACAACTCACACCGCTGTATCCATGGCACTCTTTTATATTCGCCGTATCGAGCTATTTACATTACTATGTTCTGTATTTAAGCTAGTGAATTACTCAAGTCATATAAATAGCTATTTACTGAATTGAAAATTTATTTCGGTTGATCCGTTATAACAGAATAACATTAGAAAGGCTTATAACTGCGTGCAAATCATTGAAGTGTCTACTTCACTTTTACTAATTCGCGAATTTTACTATCTTACTGTTTTTATTGTGTTGATTTCATGATTGTTTTTTAAATTTGGTGCATGGATTGGTTTTCGATTTAGGAAAAACAAAAAGCAATCGCAGAACTATTTCCTACGTTAACCTTTAATAAAAATAATTATTTCATTTAGTTATTACGTGAAGGATTTTCAAACAATAAATTAATCATGATCAGTCCTAGAAAGTGTTCTTAAAAACATCCATGTATTTTCTATATGGGTAAGAAAGTATTATTTCACGATAAAACTCAAACTTTAAAAACACTATTAATAGTACTCTAAAATTATAAATAAATGCATGATAGGGTCGTATAAACGATGGATTTATTTAATTTAAAGACGTTGGTTAAATGAAAGTACATATATTATATATGATTGTATAATATCATTGGTAGCAGCATAACCTAAATCTATACCTACTGCATCGCACTTTTGTTATCGAGGAGTTTATTAGAAACGGTGGATCGTCGATAGCAACACAGCGTGGATTTTGCATCTACTTTGAACATCAATGAAAATGTTTGGTTTCAACAAGATGGCGCAACGGTCCACATATCTCGTCGTTCTCTTGAAGTCATCCAAGAAATGTTTCCTGGACACGTTGTCTCCTTGCATGGTGGTGTCGGCTGTGCTCCACACTCGCTAGATCTGACACCATGTGATTTTTTCTATGGGGCTACCTCAAATTCAAGGTAATTAAGACAATTTAGAAACTCTCAAAGAGTCGATCACCCAGGAAGTTGTTGCCATTCCGCCCGAAATAATTCGCAGAGTTACATCAGTAATGGTGGCCGTCACTTAAATAATGTGTTGTTTAAAAAAAACGTTAATAAAAACAATGCGTTATATGTACTAATTATAAATGAAAGATTTTTTGTTGTATCTCTTTTGGTTTAGTTTTTTTTTCATTTCAAAATCGGGGAGTTCTTTACGCCGCACCCTGTATGAAAATTGGAAAGTTAAGAGTGTGAACCAACATAATTTTGTTTGTTTGATTGATGTCACTGTCTTTTCATATTCTCGTAAATTGGTTCGTAGCAACATTAGCTAGTTGTATGCGTCTTCGAATTTCCAGCCCACTGTTGCCCAAATAGTTGATCCTTGAACAACTTCACATCCTGTTTGTTATGATGCAATAGTATAATCTATAACCAGTATTTTCGTTTTAGATCGATTTATTTCTAAACCAAACTGCCTGCTCACGAATTCTATTAGTTGTAAAATTATGTCAAGTTCAACTTCTGTACTGGCCAAGCGTGTGTCATCAGCAAAACGTAGATTGGTGATCTTCTTCTACCGATTGTGCTCCATCTCTTCCTCCCTCTCTCCCTGTTATTCTTCCAATACTCTTCTCATGACGTATTCTAAGTAAATGTTTAATAGCAATGGCAAGGGTGAAAAGAAGTAAAAATTACCATTCAAAATAGACAATTATATTGTAGCAAAATAAATGTAACAATTAAAAATGATGTTATAAAGACATGCGCCATTAGAGCGCGTGTATATGGACGAGATTTGATATCTTGTCTCGTAGATTAGGCGGTAAAGCTCGGTGTGTAATGTTGTAATATACTATGTGTAATGTAACATATGATAGGTAACTTATGCCTATAACAATTAGTAGAATGTAAAGTGAGAAATATTTGAATGCACAGAAGCCGTCATTAGTTGATTCACTGACATTTTAATATTTAAAATTGTAACCGAAAACCAGTATTACAACTTTAAACACAAAGTATGCTTTTTCGAAGGCATTCCGGCTAAAATATGTCATTGTAAATAAATTTTCCGGGTAAAATATAAAACTGCCAACGCTACAATGTACATAACGTAAAATATAAGGGTTATGGGTGGGAGTATAATACATAAGAACGTTGATAGGGGTATTTCGTATCTTTGTAGTTATCAAAAAAAAGATCATCAAATGTTTCCGACGCAATTCGCCGGAATCAGGGGGAACGGAAAGAAGGGGAATATAGGAGAATGGATAGGTGGGTTAATTAGGAAATCCTTCCATATTAATAAACCAGATTGTGAGGACTTACGGAAGATTGATAGGACAGCCCGACTCATCTGACAATGACGCCGGTCCTTTTCTCATGAAGCTCACAACCACAAATTCGCGTGGCACAAAGACACGTTTGAGTTTTCACACTAGTACTCTGTAATAGTAATATTTTCACAAAATGGTCACAATGAGGCCGAAAATCGACTTCAAGCTCGGCGGTCTCCAAGAGTCCGATGGCTAACCCGCCGAGTCGCCGGGTTTAAGGGAACTGGGGAATAGCGGCCAGGCGGGTGACAATAATAAATTCGCGCATACGCGGATGCAATATGCCGGAATTGTTTGTCCACGGCGTAAAAAATACGAAGATTCTAGATCATCTAAACTTGATATAAAATTCATACGATGTTTGACAAGACGAAACGAAAATATATATCTGTATTCGAGGTGGGGTGCGGTAAAGCAGATGAACAAATTCTGTGTAGAGATGTATATCGCGTTTTAAAATTAATTTTACTTGTTTTAAATGACACTTAGCTGTTATCCAGATGTATCTGAAATAATTCATCAATAACGAGATTATTAATAATTAAATAATATTAATTCATTTTTAAATTTATGAAAATGCAAGAGTAAAATAATTTTCTTTGTTTTCCGTGATAATCATATACTACTCCTATCCGTTATACCGCGGCCCGGAAAAGCTCTACAGTAAACTGACCAAACCATTGCTTCAGGTTCTTCAACCGTGATGTTCTCCTTCTTCCAGCGATCTTTTCCCGCATTATGAGGTGCAACATCTTGTACTTCTCCGGATGTCTCATCACATGTCCGAGATATTAAAGTTTTCGAATTATAATTATTTTAAATGCTTTTTTCTTCATTCATCCGATTAAGTCATTCATATACTTTCACATGATATAATTGAGAGCAGATCTTGCTTGTATTATGTTGACTCGCGGCATATACAGCTGTCAATATATGTTTGTTGTATGTTGCTATGCAACACGGGCGACAGACGGATGGACATAAGAAAAATGTATGTGTACGATTCACCCACATATACTCGTATTATACTACAACATAACTTGAATACAAATATGGTTGAATTTATCGGCTTTATCGTATTTTCAAAGACAATTTATTTCTTACATGAGAATTACCAATAAACTTGTAACATTTTCTAACTTCTGCCCGACCTTACAATCTTATACTTTTCGCTACTGTTTTTTTACAAAAACCAACATCTCACTTTCAAAGATTCGAAATTATTGAAAAGATAAAAAATGTTTTATTTTATTTTGAATGTTGCGAGTTTGCACAAGGGTCTCGCTACATGTCAATGATGTTCACGTCGCCCGCGCTGCGGGTTGCGTGGGCGAGGGTTGTTCGGAGGGGGCGGTTAATCCGAATTTTAATAATGCCGGCTTCTAAGTGGGAATCACAACTGTCGGAAAGTCGTTCCCTACCCGCGCGGTCGCACGGTCGCACGGTCGCACGGATGCATAATTTAGAAAAACGATTTTTTCTCACGCGACTGTTCGTGTACGGAAGCTAGGCAAGTGTTCATCTTGTTTTCATGCCATCAATTTGAATATAAATTAGCGATGTACGTTTCTTACCAATTCACATTGTTTCTCCAAATACATTTTTTTAAATGCATCTACTTATTACAGGTCGATTTTTTACTCATGGCACTGTACGGTCGGCTACTGACGAATCTGTTGCTAGTACATATATTTTTTTGTTATTATTACATTATCAAACTCGTAGCCTGGCTACGAATAGGTATTTTTTTAAGTTTAGTTCCGATTTCACAAATTTTTATCAATTACAATTCTAAAACGTTACCATATTAAAACAAATCTAACTGAAGTACGACATCAAACAATAATACACTGCACGCGGTATACACAACCGATACCATCAACTGACGTCAAGTGCGATATTGCATTACTGTCTAGCGTGAAGCGGTCATATAACTTTGTCTCTTTCTCGCTTAGTTAGCGCTCACGCACACATTGACGTGTATCGATACACAACATGGATCATGGTCGAGAAATCGACCTATAGTATGATAATTGCATGCAAGATGAATATAATCTAAAATATAATTATATTTTTTGTAAAATTTACAAATCACATTCATGTTATCATTCTAATAATATCTCATTTAAAAAAATATGTATTTATAATTTTTAATATTACAATGATATTAGAACGTCGAGAAACGAAAACGCCACGCCATTCGCGAACGCCTTTGAATAGTGTTCCATCCTCACCATAAAAAAAAAACTTTTTTACAGTTCAAATATAATATTTTGTTTAATTTATTCATTTCTCACTTCTATAAGTCCACCATATTCACCTAATATACATATACCATAGACTCGATCGCTAAGTTACTTATACTATTGTAACTGTGTTATGATATATTGTAGTAATTTTTAAATAATAATAATAATGCGTTTGTACATCTATATATATATATATATACATGTACATCCTTATATGTATGTACATGTATATGTATGTCAAAACAATTTTCAAAACAAGTTAAACGCTTAGCTATGCAAATAGGATTATTTTGATGGTCTCGCACCCTAGACCACTCGATCATTGGGCGAGTGTCTTAGCATTCGACCAAACAAGCACGTCATATGTATCTACGTATACATGTCTACAAGCGTAGCTAAATGTTACCTAATATTAATAAAATAATTTATGTATAATTATTAACTTTCTCTATTTTTTTCTATCTACCCTCTTTTTCGCGCTTAAAATGTTATAGTAATAATGTTTTCATTTTAAATATAATAATGATATGTCTCAATACGTCTATTATTAATGTAATTTGTAATATTTTTTACTAAAATTGAATTCTAATTAAATGTATTAATTAGAAAGATATACACATGAAATCAATTTTATCGAAAAATATTGTTGTTGCTACCGGGATTCGAACCTGGATCTCTTTAATAACGATGGAACGATAGACGTAGTAATTTGAAAAGTGTAACATATAGGTTCGAAAATTTGTCGTCAAAAATACTGTCTGCTGTAGTATAGTCGGTAAATGCACCTTCCCCGTATTGGAAAGATATCCAGGTTCGAATCCCGGTAGCAACAACAATATTTTTCGATAAAATTGATTTTATATGTGTATTTTTCTAATTAATACATTTATTTAATATTTAAAATATCACAGAGCTATATTCCGAATAATTACAACTTCACAATAAAAATGTGTTTTCCTTAATAAAATTGAATTGTAATACTGTGTGGGTATTACGACCTTGAAAAAAATATATAATAAAAAATACATGTAAATATATTCATAAATATAATGTGTAAACTGAACCAATTTATGCATGTACTAAATTGCAACAACATTAAATAAACAAATCACTATCATGGCGCTATAGTCTGGGCTGGGTCTTGTTTGACCAGTTGTTGACATCGAGAGCAAGTAGGTCGTAAGTCCCTCTAGATTCCAACTAGCTAAAGTAGCGCCAGTCTACCGATTTTCCGTATCTACTGTCTATGTATGAAATGTTATGTGCGAATATGGAGAAAACTCTTCCATCTCAGCCAAATGTCCGACCCATGAAAGTCGAATAAATTTGGTGAAACGCAACCAAATATTTTTATCAGAACTCAACTGACGTCAAATATTTTTTTATAATATTTATATAATATAAAAAAAAATTCTCACCTACATTGAAAAATATCACACTTTAAAACTAAAGTTTTCGTCGAGTTTTGTGTACAAATTCGTTATTATTAAATCTCTTATCATAGTGCCCTACAAACGTCTCCAGTAGAGATGTACACATAACCAAGAAATATACGATAATATCGATATATTTCGAAGTACTGTTATTTACATGCTGGATTGACAAGGCTTTATCTATCGAGAAACCCCGAAAATTTGTTAAATATTCAAAATGTATATTTAGCCAAGATGCTACAAACTGCTTTATTTGTTTTGTCAATCTATCGCAGTTAACTATTAGGATATGGAATTTAAACATAGAAAAATAGATTTAAAATGTGTATAATAAAATAACTGCAGTAGGTGTACTATTTATTGTAGAACAAAAAAATGTATTCGACCTATCGTAAGTATACAACTTTCTCATATATAGTATGTTTTGCTCTATATACGTATATATATACATTTTCTGTCGTTTGATATTCCCTAGTACGTATTTCTGCTGGCTTTGGTGACTTCGTCCAGCGTGTTTTAGAGCATCCTGAATCCCCTCAGCTACCACTTGATTGCATTTATTTACTTGAGACACTTGGGGAGGTCTTAATACAGCAGTGAATATAAAACGACTGATACTTATGATGATGATATATACGGATACATTATATAATATTATTAGTTGCAGTATCTAGTAATATATACGAAAAAAAAACTATTTATCGATTATTTATTTATATTTAGTTGCTACTGGGATTCGAACCTGAACCTTTTACTATCCGGGGAAATGAGATAAATATATATTTTCTGTATATTGATTAATTTGATTTGTATTAAGAATACTACAAGATTATGTTCTGAAATTGCAACTTCACAATATAAATATGTGCTCCCTAAAAATAAAATACAGGTATAAATTATTTAAATTTGTTTTTTTAACCACTTTATAATTAATGAACACACTAACCGGTTTCGATAAATACCATTTCCTTCGTCAAAATGTCAAATTAAATAACCAAAACTATATATATCACGTTATTCTAATGTTTTAAAAAAATAAAAATAATTATTATTTCAAAATAAATCTAGTACCTAACATAAATTGTTACGATGTTGAAAAATGTGGAAATTAACTTAATGATACAAAATTATTGGAACATTTTTTAGGAAACATTTTTAGAATATGACTTGTAGTTAAATTTTTAATATTTTGTTTAATTTTACACATTTATTTCTAATGATTCTAAATTATTCAATTTAAGACTAACATTGTATGTAAAACAGTCATTCAAAATGTTTATCATAAGTATGATCATTTTCTAATAAATTATTGGAAAATTCTGAAATACAATTACTATTTAAACATCTTAAATGCTCTTTGAATCTTATGTTAAAATTTCGACCTATTTCACCATTAGTACAATCTTTACAGCTATGTTAATAAACACCGAAATAATTAAATTGATCATCTTTGTCTTTATGAGTAATTTTCCTATATTATTATTTGTACCACAAAGTTAAAATTAAAAAAATAAAAATATACATTTACTTTATTGCAAGACTGAAAAAATATTTTTGAGAACTTACAATGACGTTTTCCGAGACTGCAGGTCAATTAAACTGCACCAGAAATTCTATTTTTGCTAAGTACCTACAGCTGTCGGTTTGAAGTCAGACCTGCTGAATTGCATTATTAATTGGAACTGATTTTCCACTTCGTCTCGTAGACTATGATCTTGCCTTCATCCGGTAATTAAAAATACTGCTTTTTTATTATATTTAATAATTTTTAAAATTAAAATTATTCTAATACTTCTAAATTTCAATATTTGTTGAATTATTATGATAGAAATAAATTAATGTTTCATTTCTTTAATTTATTTAAATATAGAAACAAATCGGATATTCTCGAGATACCGTTTACCAAGTTTGAAGATGCTGCTAAAACTGAAAAATTTCTACTATCCAGTGATTGATGCAAAAATGTACAATACAATATAACTGAAACTACAGGTACGCGGGTTCACTGACTGAGAGGTGACATTACCATGTCAATAATACTCTAGAGCACACGTACTACCGGATATCCCGGTCGATGACGTGTTCACTAATTAGTATTTGGGCGCGTTTAGATTCAGTGTTTACTTTTAGTGCAAAGGGTCGGACATTTTTTAGCGGATATTATCCAAGGTTTTTGTCGGGTTAATTTTTTACCCTACCACCACAGATCATCGAGGGTCTACAGAATTGGTGAATAATATGAGTACATCAGTTATTTAACAATCAAATAACATAATTTACAATATTTCAACATTAAGTAGGGTACGTGTGGCAACTTTTGTAATATTAAAAATATTGATTTTTTTGACTTGCAGACGCAGTTCATACTTTAAATTAAATATGCGCAAAATAAATGTTGATGTAATAATACATATTTTTAACCCTTAATATATTTATTTATTATTATTATACACGCCCTATTGTGAAATTATATAAAATTTTATCAGAAGTGCAATACACAAAGAAAGAAAAAAATATCAGTATGTTTTTTCATTATCAACATTAAAAATAAAAATGAGTTGAGACACAAAAAATTGTAATAATGTAGTCCTATGAAGAGTTAAATTTACAGCAAAAATGTCAACTCCCTCTGCATATTCATTCCCCAAATCTGGGGACTGCGGAGTTAGCTAATGTATGTGTTCTGACATTACCACTGTAATAGGACAATGAATTGTGTCTCGATGATCTCAATGGTGAGTGAAAATCAAGCAGATATATTGAAAATACACGAATTAGAGTGATTTAGATCTAAACAATTACAATAGATTGTACAATAACTCGGCACAGAAAATTCTTAGTAAGAAGAACATTAAAAAATATACAGATGTGTAACATATTCAGCCATACAAATTAATACACAGCCCACTAACAAATTAAACATTTTATTATTATTATTAAGGGGAAGAAATTAAACATTTTGTTTATATTATTGTTTAGGGAAAGAATGAAAGATTTTATTAATATTAAAAAGTTATGATGGCTATGTGGTCCGCAAGTTTACCACCCGCTCTTCAAGTACTGCGCAGCTGTAGAAAGTTTGAGAAACACTCCCGTAGAGTATATGTTACATTTTTTTAAATGTGATATTATATCGCTAGTAAAATAATCAACTGGTTCGAAATTATATATACTTTTAATGAAATCATATTTTTACTGCGAAATTTTAGAACATAGTTAAAACAAAATATTTAGAAAGATGTACAGAAAAAAGAGTACCTAATAAGCAAAAAGTTTTCCCGGCAAGATACAGTTCCGCGTTCGAGTTCCGGTGGTAACCATATACTTAATCGGTAGATAGATGTGTATTTTCTAAGTGATTCATGTAATTTATTTTATATACCTACATATATTAATAATAATACCACATTGCACAAATATTCTTATACTTTGATAAATATGGCAAAGTGGCAAAAAAATACAATTGACCATTAAATGAATATATTTTGTTATTGTTACCATCAATGTAAGGTATATTAAATCCTTTATCTCCTTGAAGGTCTAGAAAAGGATTTAAAAACTGATATTTTCTTCATGTTGGAGTTTTTCATAGAAACAAGAAACAATCATATAAACAAGAAACAGTTTTTCATAGAAACAAGAAACAATCATAGAAACAAGAAACAGTTTTTCATAGAAACAAGAAACAATCATAAGATACACTATTATTCAAAATAATCAAACAAATGATTATTTTTATTTTCAAAAACAAATTCGGCGTCAGGTTGCTATATTTAACAACCGGATCGCGCGAACCCATAGAGGAACGTCTCTGCAACTCTCCTATACAATTATAATCCTCATCCATGTTGGTCCCTCACGACTGAAGATAGCAATCTCTATACACTCCCGCCTTCTTGACTATGCTCATCCAATTTTATCTCTTATGGCTGTCACCAAAGAAATGCCTGTTGCCTTTTCCACTTGGTCGGTCCAACGGGTGGGATATCTTCTTCTTCCTTTTCGTCCTTTGACGTTGCCCACTTCGCCAAGCTTCTCCGAGCCATCTTCCCTTCTTGCAAGATGCCCAAAAATTGAAAGATTCATTTCAGAGTATGCTTGATCTTCAGTTCCTGCAGAATGGAGACATTCGTATGTCTCGTAGTATGCGAAACATGCGTCTCCAGCATCACATCTCAAGGACATCAATCCATCTTCTCTCCCTTACCTTCAGGGTCCATGATTCCACACCATTAAAAAAAAAATAGAATGCACCAGAGACTGTACAAGCCTAATCTTCGTTGTCTTGGAAACACCGCGATATTTTCATATTTTGTCAAGTCTGGACTTGACAAACCTTTTGCTGTGCCTATGTGGCGTTTGATTTCTGGCTCGCAGCTACTATTGTCAGTCGTAAATACAAAATACTACAAGTTATAAATACAAAACAATTACTGTACATTGTGCATTGTTTACGCATAAAATTGGGCACATTTCACGTCGCAAAGAAGCCGAAGCACACACTTGAACATACGCAAACTTTGCAAAGAGTTCGTCACTTTGCATGGTCCTTTCAAACATCTAACTTTCAAGTGGTGACTGGGGCATCGGGCGAGTTAGCGAGAGTTCCTGAGGGCGGTTTGACCGAGGACCCGACAAAACTGGGCTCGGAACTGACTGACAAAGAAAACTGTAACATTTTCAAGTTACTCCGCATAGCGCGAAATCTTTCGTGTGCCTTACGACAAAATTGAAACTGTATGTAAAAGCAAGCCGTCGATACATTTAAATAAACGCAGAAGCTGTAGTTTCAAATGTATTATTACAGTAATAAATTTAAATTACGCGATTCAACATATTTACAAACACAATTCGTACTTGGCTAATTAAACCTACACAAAGTCAAAGGCCGTCAATAATGACAGGACAAATTTACACAGAATAATAGGTACTTATCTTTTAGTATCGAATTAGATTATTATTGAACATAGGGAAAGTAGGTACCTACCTAGATCGGATACGCGAGGCTCAATAGATTCATTTGATAAATGAAACATCCAGAGAATAGTATTTTTATATCGAGTCAAATGACAAAGTACTAGACTATAATGTAATTATTTTATTCGAAATGCATACGTTCGGCTCATGTTATTAAAAGCGTGACAGACGCACAAACGGCGAGAATTATTTTAATGCTGACAAAAATACTCATATTCCAAGCATGTTATAATTTTCTACTGTGAGTAAATTTAAATTAATGAAGGTTCTATAATATTAATGAAATATATTACGGAAGTCACTTTATAACGATAATGTTTTTTTTAATATAGTTTTGTTGTTATGTATAAAAATCTAATTTTATATGAGATCGCCAAAAATTAATAAATAATATAGATTTGTAAAGTATGTACATCTGCCTATTGCAATTATATGTTGAATATTTATATATGTAGTGAACGTGTACTATCGCTTTCTGCTTGAGATTTTGAATTATTTATCCGAATGACGTTTAAATACATTATGATGTTATTGTGTTTAAATATATTAAACTAATTAAGCAAGTTTAAATCTTTAAACCAGACGATCGTCGAAAAACAACAACACGTACAAAAAGTACATTGCACTTTGTAATTGAAGTGGGTGCCTCGCTCGCGAAACGGATGGCGAGCGATGTGTCACGGGTGGAAGTAACAATTCGCTTCCCGGTCATTAGGACCTCTCACGAACACGTGCAAAAAAACAAACATTGGGCATTGAGAGTCGAGGCCACCCGTTTGGACAGATTCCAGCCCCATATTGTCGCATACACATCCAAAAGGACCCGTCGGCGCTGCAAGGACCCCCTGCATAAGGGCGAGTTTCGTAAATCGGGTCGTACCACGCCCCTTGATACAGAACTTAATTTACACCGGACAGAGTTAATTACACATCTACCGCATCCTGAAACGAGATTCGAAACCACGGTCTAAAAAAATAGCACTCGCGTGAGAGAAATCCGCAAAATTACACGAGATAAGTGCACCGCTAACGAGAAGAAAATTGATTCGTGATGTAACAATACAATTATAATACGAACCGCTGATTGAAGACGTTCACATTTCCGTGCATTTTTTGTTGTTTTTTGCAGTTATCGGGCGAAGATTCCGAGTGTGTTTAGCGGGGAAGCAGCTCGCCCTGCGGAGATATTTCAAGATAATGCAAAGACAACTCACTCTGTGTCGCGCGGTGTAGACGCCATCTTTCCCGACGAGCGCAGCCTCCGCGTTTGTTTTCCCTCACGGCAGGGCTCGACTTTTCTTCGGGGCCAGTGTCGGTGGGATAAAATGGCGGCAATCACTCCGCTGGTGGGAATGTTTGTCCCAGCGGGCCTGACAACACAACACAGGTCCTGTCGTTCCCTCCCCGCGGCGGGCCGTGACGCGGGCTAACTCGGCCGCTGGCGGCACGCGTGTGAAGGGATAACCCCACTTGATGCGAGTTGCCACATCGCATCTTAAAATCGCACATATTTTTAAAATTCATTTTAAAGTCGAATTATTTTGAAATATATAAAAACGACATCACTTTTAATGCGCTTTTCTTGACTAGAAAAATAATAATTTACAAAACAAATATATATATTATTTTAAGTTTCATTAGAATCTTTTGTAAAAATAAATCATATTTTTGTTTTCATCTGTTAATTATTATAATGTTATTTAGTAATCATATAAAGATATCAAAACCTCAACATTATTAATTAATTACTCGCATATTTGCGCTATTTTAAGATTTATTAATGTTATACAACTATTTCGAAAATGAGCATATTTTTAATTACTAATAATAAATAATATAATTTAATACAAATAATAAATAAATAAAATGGTGCTATAATTTATAACCTAGCAGCACTAGTTTAGTGGGAGCGGTCGCGTAGGAAGTGATCGCGCATGCGCACCCACCCTCCCCGCGCCTGCGGCCGCCATTGCGCCATTTTCCGCTTTCCCATGTCTCTCCGCAACGAAACATCCCTTAAACGGCCGAGTCGGGCACCGCTCGAAAAAAGCGCCGAGCATCTCATCGGCGTACATTAAAAATTTATGAAACTTTCGAGATTTTCATCGCGCAGTTTTAGATTTGCCGCTGTCATTTGTGCGGCGGGGACGGCATTACTTTATGGCGGGAGAGTAGCACGTCTTGACGTTTGTTTTGGCGCCAGAATGAGAGAGACGCCGAGTGCTCGCGGACACGCGCTCCCGAGGACGACAGCAGCGGTCGGAAAACATCGGCAATTTCCGGGAGTCTTAAAGAAATCGCACACGTGTTTGAATTTCTAATTTCGAAGATTTCCCCTAATGAGACATTAAAATGTCGAATATAAAATCCTTTAGCAAGAGGTATATTTCATATTTTAATACTAGTTTAATAAATAGCAATGCAATGAAAACTAATTAAAATAATATTAGGCTTATAACATGACATTAGTAGAATTTAGTTGTATTGCAATTCTGGCTAAATTTATTTGTTCATTAAAAGTAAATTTTACGTATGTTAAATGCATCTCTAAACCTGCAGATAATTTATAATTTGTATTTCTAAAAATTATAATTTTTTAACTAATTAAACATTTAATTTGGACAATAATTTATATTTAGTAGTTATTAAGTATTTTAGCTGGTTTCAGTTACGACTGATAATTGTTACATCTTATTTATTTATTTATTATTGTATGTTTTAGAATTCCAATCTGTTTAATTATTTCAACACTCAGCTATTTATTTATATTTTTTTTTATTAATCACCCGTTTAGTTATTTGTATGTTCTGTCCGTTAAATTTTTATTATATCGAATACCATCGGTTCCAGATCTTGCATAAACAGACACCCTCCCTCTTCCCCTTGACGCCCTCTTACTGATATAAATGTGTGTTATATTGAATGCCATCCATTCCAATTTTTTCATGGTTACTCTTTAGGACTAACCAAACTAACTAACTAACTAAATATATTGACTCCCTCCCCCCCCACTTTTGCATAGCTCGCTATTTTTTAAGAACCGCACAAATCAAAGGTGTCCCCGCTATCTCTAAATCACTACCTTAATTTATAACTAAATCAGAACACGTGTCATTTGCAGGTTGTTGTCATTCTACGATTGGTATTTATTAAAGTCGTACATTTCATTCATAAATGTAGTATGTAAAGGTGTAATAGTCGTGTCAAATCTTTGAAACGTCAAAAAACGAATGATATATCAGCAAAATTTTGGAAACAAAGTGTTAATGTAAAAGATCGGGGCAATTTTTAATGTAAGTGATTCAAATACGTACACAAATGACATGGGAAATGTTATATATAGGATAATAATAGCCAAGTACGGTACAACTGTAATAAAACAATTTAACCTTTACCATACCGTGATATAAAATATCCATGCTGTCAACTCGTGTTACCGTAAATAACAGTTAGAAAAAAAGTTTTTATTAGGCTAAATAGCTTTAATGGCACAAATTTATTCTAAATATTAAGCATTCAATTTAAAAAAATTGATTAATAACATAACTTAGAGCATTCATTAAGTCGTATACAATGTGTCCTTCCTTCTTATCTCTCTTCATTTAATTAGTGAGAAAGAGACAATTATATTTGTATGTTTGTTGTTCTTTTCACTGTGAAAATAGTGTGGGATCTCTGTCTTTCATATCACAAATTATATTTTTACCAACATATTAATTTTACAATGGATTGAATGGAAAAATAATTGTTTTTGTACGATTCCCTTTTCATAATTGGTTTTTCACCTGTCATTCCTAAGCGCTAATATTTTCTTCAGGATTATATAAAATATGAATTTTATGTTGCATGTATTTGCCGAAATATTACAGGTTTAATTATGATGGTAGACCTGTGTCACTGCATGGTTTGGGAAGGGTTAACATTACTGTAACAATTAGACTGAAGATAACGGATTGTAATCCCGCTCAGTTAATATAATTGATTTAAAGATAATGTTAGTATAACAAAATAATTATTTAAAATGAAATTAACACACGCCAGTCAGAGTGAGAAACGGTGCGGCGACATAACTCAAGTCAAAATTATATAGCATGTACGACGAAAAATAGTGTTACAGATAGTTTTGCCAAAATATATCTATAATAAATCTATAATTTACGTCAAGGAATACTTTATAACAGATTGATGTTTCGATTATTTACGAATTTGTTAGATTTACTATATTTATTGATATTTTTTTACGAAAAGCACCCAAATTCGACAGTCAATTCGTTAGCTGAACACGAATTGAACGCACCGTCGCGATATAAGCGTCCAAAATCCGTCCTCTTGCAGGATTAAAATTTTAAATATGAATTAAATATATTAATTATAAAGATAGACATATAAAATCAATTTCATCGAAAAATATTGTTGTTGCGCCACCGGGATTCGAACCTGGATCTCTTTCCTAACCGGGGAAGGTGCTTTATCCAACTTAGCTACAGCGACATTATTTTTAGCGACAATTTTCGACCCTATATGTTACCTTTTTGATATTAATACATTTTAATCGTTCCATCATTTGACAGAGCCATCTACCTTATTATTGTATATCTTTATAATTAATATATTTAATTCATATTTAAAATATCACAGACCTATGTTCTGAATAATTACAACTTCACAATAAGAATATGTTCTCCTAAAGGATTAAAATTCACTGTGCCAGCTAGTAGTTCCCTGCGACATGTTTAAAAGCAGATTTGTTACTTGTTGTTATAAATCCTAATAATAAAATTTATCAGGCCTCAAAGGCATACTGCGGATGTAGGGGCAAGGGGTCCAGCGGACCCGGTACCCCGATTGACATGAAATCAAAGTCAAAGTCAAAATTTATATAGCCACGTTGTTTCGGCCATCTTTTCAGTTATGCTCAAATATCAAAATTGTGCGTACACAAGACCTCAAAAATCATTTTCATGTTTATGGTGTGTGTATGGGTGACACTTCAACTCAGTTTGTCAGTGAATACCAATTATATCATTCTAATCTGCGTTCTATTGTAAGAAAATAATAGTTCGATTCGCGATCAAGTCTGTAATATCTTTCAAGACCCGTGTCTACGACGATCTCCCAATGTGAATTTGATCTCTGCGAGTCAATAAAGGTTCGTGCGTACTAGATGCGTAATAAACTGTCCTCTAGTCGAATCTCTGAGAGAAATATCAACCGTGAACGCGGGCCATTATGCGCTTTCGAGAGAAATCTCATTCGTATAAACGCGCCATTGGGGTCGCAGGAGATCAATCACGTGGCTATTAGATTTGTCATAATTGTTTTTCTATCAAGTTTAATGTTTTCTTCGATTATTATTCACTTCGATCCAACAGTCTTGTAATATTTTTTTATTTATATAAAAAATTAAAACAATAAAAATTTAGATTAAGCCATTATTTGGTATTAATTATGAATTTTATAACTACTTTGATTCGTATTTATCGCAGGATTTTCTTACAGTGGTCTCGTCAATGGTAATTTTCAGCTCTCGGTTAACTTGTGTCATCTTCTTTTCCTGAACTCGCCACGTTTAATCTATATAATAGCAAGTTTTTTGAACGACAATAGTATTGACTTGTAATATAGTATTTCCTATTCTATATTATTATTGTACTTTTTACTATAAAACAAAGTTTTTAACTTGATTAATGGCACAAATCACTTTTGAAGGATGGATAGCCTATTTAAAAGATGAAGATGAAAAAGAAGAAGAAGATGATGATTCGTATCTATGCACATTAATCGAGAGTGAAATTACATTTATTTAATAATTTGGCATTTAAAATCATTTTAAAATTAATTACCTATTTAAAAATTATGTTCTTTTTAAAATATATTACCTATTTAAACTTTAAGAAGGTATAATAATTTTCCATATGGCGGTAAGGTTGCATAAACGACTCAGGCAAGCAGACATGGATCTACCATAGGCCTGGGTCTCCAAATTGACAAGAACCCCTGGGCCCCAAAATAAATTGGAAATTCTAAGTAGCTTTCCGAAAGATAGATTGTTTTGGGGATTTTTCTCTGTAAACTGTGTGGGGCGCTATCTCCTCCACAACCAGCAACACCGCCGACAGGTACTGACCGCATATACCTGGGTGGCTAACCTATATCTCTGAACGGCCATATAATCTTTTCAGATACAGACCAGTTGGGCGTGAATAATACACTTCGAAGTAACCACTCAAAGATAGGTCTATTCGGCTTCAATTCTTTCTCGGCCGCCTTCCGCCTTCCCGAACACACACCTCCATGAACGCTTCTCGTCATTGACTTTATCTTTATTTTTACTGTAACTTGTATTCTGTAAATCATGCAACCAACTCCAATAAACGCCTGTCAATTGTAAGTAGCTCTTATTTCTCTATCTGTTCCAGCCACACACACTAGCACACATTTACGTACACGCTCCTGGTTATGTGAACAAAAGAACAGATGAGCGCGAGTATTAAATATAATGGGGGTACTATACGCTCGTCCCATAAAAACCTTCTCATTCTTAACTTCTAACAAATTCATTTAATTGCAATACATAATTCACATACTTAACCATACAAGTTAACTCATAATTATCACAAGAATCATATTAAACCATTTAGTTCTACATACCTGTAACCAATCTAAAGGGTGTTCAGCGGAAAAATTTCAAGATTAAATTATAAATCAGGGTGAGGTAAGTGGGAGGGGTATTGTTCGACGCGCGTGATTTACGGATTTGCCAGTCGCAATGAGTTACTGGTCGGGAGCGCACAGCGCGTTCGCGGTTGAGCAATATTAAAAGTGCGGTGATTCATTGGTTCGTGCGCGTCGCGCTTTTTGTACTCACTTTAAAATTCGACGAGTAAGAGATATCTGGTGATCGGTTCAAAAGTTCAGACAAGAAGAGACAATGGTTGACAAAACTCCTTCGGGACTATTAACGTCAGCAGCGACGCCAGAACATGTGGCTCAAGTTCGACGTGAAATTATGCGCAATCCGCGTAAATCGATAAGGAAGATTGCAGTCTGTACTGGAATAAAAAAATCAACAGTGCACGTTATTTTGAAAAAGAAACTACGGTTTCACCCATACAAACTGCAAATCGTGCAGTTTCTCAACGAAAATTACTATTCTTTACCTGAAACCTTAGCGAGAACGATGCTGGAATGCTTTGGAATAGCACGAATGCTTGGAAACATATTGTTTACTGATGAAGCACATTTTCATATTGATGGCTATGTTAATAAACAGAACATGAGACACTGGTGCCCCAACAATCCGAGGGAACGCCATCAAAAACGTTTGCATTGTTCAAAAACGACAGTGTGGTGTAAAATTTCTGCGCGAGGGATAATTGGCTCTTATTTTTTTAACCAGCGAGAGACAGTCGGTGCTGACGTGTATTTCCGAATGATTGACGAGTTTTTTGTTCTGCAACTGCAGCTGTTTCTCGGGTTCAACAACAGAACACAATTTCAGCAAGACGGGGCTACTCCACACACAGCTAGAGTTTCAAGGGAGAAGCAGAGGGAAATTTTTCCTAATAAATTAATCAGCAAGTACGGAGACATACCCTGAGCACCTCGGTCACCGAACCTTACACCGTGCGATTTTTTTTGTGGTTATACTTAAGTCGAGAGTTTACAGAAACAATCCTCGGACAATTCAGGCTCTACAAGAAAATATCCGTCGTGAAGTTGCTGCCATTAAACCAACGCTTTGCTATCGCGTGTTCGCAAATTTAAGAGTCCGCTTGCTACAGTGTCTTGAAAGAAATGGACGGTATTTAGACGATATTGTTTATAAAACGTATAATCCGCATCGTTTTATTTGGTATAAATAAAATATGAGAATTACATTGTAGTTTTTTATTTAATTTAATATTAAACTTGAATATTTACCGCTGGACACCTTTTATATGAAATTTATTTTTCCACATTGTTACTAATTATACATTGATAAAAATCGATTCGGTTTACTTGCTCCAATAGAGTCTGTAATTTAAAATCATTAATTTTGTATAAATATTTTTTAATTTATTTAATAAACATTTTAATAATTTATACATACTCGTACTAGCCATGGGCCTATTCGAAGATAAATCCGGCTCTGAAGGTCGGCTTGGTATTCTAACATTAACATTCTTCGGGGTTGACTTGTGTACTAGAGAATTGTTTAATATAAAGCTTAACTATCCACGATATATTTCGTTATTTGAGAAACATTACAGAAGTGGCTCCTTTGAGTCCTATTTATGCAGCAGACATACACTTCTGCTGTGATTTTTTTTTCTATTTTTTTAAGTCTCTAAAACCATAACTATTTATTGGTTTTACTGGTCTCACTAGGTTTTTACAAGAACTTCAGTAATGTCACTAGGGAACGTTTTACACAAGGAACTTGTACTGTTACATCTAGATTTGTGTCGCTGATGTGGTGCTGTGTTTTAGAGAAAAGTACTAAAAAAGGCCCTTAGGTGCTAAGAGTGCACATTGGGCCGTGGCAGCTTCGGATGCTATCTATGAGGTTATCCAATAAGTATGATAGAATATCAAATAAGATTAGTAGCCATGTTTATTAATATTTTGACAGCAGTCATTGTTATTTTTATTCAATATAGTCTGTCATTTTACCATGGAGTGTTTCACATTGGAACAACTTTTACAAGTTATTAAAACTTATCAAATATAACCTGCACTCCGTAAATTTTATGGTCGATATAATTATCAATCTGAGCACGCCATTCGTTGAATTGTGAAAAGGTTTAAAATAATTATACTCAGATGATTGTGAGGACACCGTTAAGACAATAAATTCCCAGAGTGAAGCCAATATTGCGGCTGTAAATTAATGTGTAAGGTGTGATCGATTTCTCGACGTCTAGGCGTATCATATGGCACAACATGGCATATTTTGCGTAAAGATCTGGGTCTACACTCCTGCAAGATCCAGCTGGTGCAAGACCAGCAACAATTGAACAATTAAAAAACCAGATAACTCGTGAAATTGCACCAAATTTGTGGATGAGTGGATGAATATTGGTTCCGAAGAATGTAGTATCGATGGATGTATCAAATGTAGTAGTGGTGCACAGTATAATAAAATTATATTGTTATCATTTTCTCATTCCCGGATTGAGAGTGGGGTGCGTGTTCAAAATGACTCGGGGGATTTTAACGATGGAGCAGTATTAAGCCGTTCTGGAAGACTTTGATATATTCTCTGCTTATCACTGTAATTGCATGCATCGCATGTTCTTCGCATGTGAGCTGTAAGCTAAGCCAGAGCGTAGTATTCGGTTGTGGTTAAGGCGATTGTTTCTATACGAAATATCTAGAACAGTGGCTAACACTAATGCAGCCAATGCGGTGCATTGAGAGCCATGTTAGAAAGGGGACCAAATGGTTTGCGCGCTACAATTCATTTCATAGGGGACAGGATTTCAAATTCACCACCGTCTCAGCCGGCATCGATGCTAGCGACATAGCGCTGCCGGTTGCCGCTACAGGTGTGGACCGATTTCTCACCGACGATCTCTCTCCTGTTTCATTGCTCCGCAACGGCGGTCTTGCCGGCCCACGCGCGCCAAGTGAGACCGCCGACTCGCTTCATTTCATAATATACGCGCACCTTCTGCATCTCTTCATTCTATTTATAATATCTATCTTCCTTGTCCTATCATTCTGTCAATAAACCTGATGTACCATTTCAAAATGACTGGCAAGAACATGGTTTCCCCATGTTATCCCACTCTCTATCTCGTCTTGCCTCACCGACGGAGCTAGGCAGAGAGTAAAGTCTTTTTGGACGATTCTTATTTTCGTGCTAAATTAAATATTTATTTGTATTATTTTTTCCATAATTACAAAAGTAGATAATCAATAATAGGAGTTGTGATTATTTTAAGCTTAACTTCTCCATTTTACCGCACCCCTAATTCGCATAATATGTTTATTATCACAACTTTAATTATATTTAAACATTACTAAGGAACATTTCACAATATTTAATATAAAAATGATCAAATGAATCATGTACTGAAAATGGTCTGGACCAGCTGTATAAATTTACATTCACATGTATATGTATATTGTGTCCGTTTTTTTAATCTTGTTGCAAAGCGGAATTACATTTCTTGCGTTCAAACATGCATTTCATTATCTCTTGATAAAAGATTTTCCAAATTTTCTTTGCAACCTTGAGTTGTCATAAAAATCCTCCAAATGTAACCGCGCATTGTTTGTATATGAAATCGTCTCCGGCCTTTATTGTCAGTATTGTTATAAAGTTGGAATGACAATTATTTCCACGGCTGCCAATGGCGATTCGATTGTTGGCTAGAAAAATAAGTCATGCGCAATGTTCCCTCTACGCTGCGCGCGCAATGTGCTCTTAACGATTGCGCGCACCTGAAAAATTGCCTATGGACTGTCTTATCGGTGTATAATTTGATCAATAAATTAAAAATAAATATATAAATGGCAAATTGTATGTCTTTTCAAAAACATGTGCGATTTTATGGTGAGATAATATTGCGGGTACAGATGTAAGAATATTCGTAGGTGTACTCTCTTAGAGAGGCTACGAAAGTTAGAGATATTATAAGGATTTTCGAGGACTCGAAAAACATAAATAAATGCATGGTACAAAGGTAAAATTACGTTTCATTTGTACCTTATAAACTATCAAATAAAACTTTTTATAATTATCATTATTAATCTATAAATTAATAATAACAATTTGTGTCAATAAACAGGTCGTGAGGATTTTTACTTTGATCAACTCACTGCGAGTACTCCCGTCTTAGAGGAAATGTTGATCATACGATAGGTATATGACATACAAGGGCATATTAGTTTCAATGAATTACCTGTTACCTGTAACAGTCGTGTTTTAAAAAGAACATCGTAAAAGTCACCTAGAATCCATCCGTTCACAGAACTTTTGAGTGGCTGCAAGATTTTACTTTTCTCGTTAATGTCACAGAAAAACTCAATGACCTTAATAATCAACTTCATGGATGAGAAAAAAATTTAAGGGAAATGATTTCCAATGCTGAGCCATTTTCAAATAATCTCGCAAGCTGGGAGAATAACTTGAGCAAGGTGTTGCCAAAAATTTATCATTTAAAAGAGAAGTTGAAAAATAAAGAGATTGTTAGATCTACAAAGTATCATGTTTTAGAGTTTGCGAAAATACTTCTGTGTATAGGTTTCAATGTTATTTTGCCGCATGTCTCCAATTCCATTGCCCGAAGTTTCGAATCCCATTGCGGGGTCCATCATTAGAGGTGACGTCATTGATGCGTCATGCGTCATAATACCTACACTTAGACTTCGCATTAGTGGTTCAGCGATATTGAGCTGCTTACACAATTTGTTTAAGATACTCCTTTTAATAATTAATATGGAAAACTTTTCAGCTATAACAAGTCAAGGAAATCAAAAATATTTCCCTTGTTTCATGAATTTGGTTACACTGCAATGCACCTATATTTATTAAGAATATTATAAAATAACGTCAATTAATGTGAACAAACTTTTTTTTAAATTACAACAAATCTTTAAAATATTAAAGATTTTCAATGTGAATCCATTAAACACATTATTGAAATCCAAATTATTTCTTTTATTTCATATCGTGTTTACAAAATATTAACACACATCAAGTATTTCTTAAAAATTTAATTGATTTTTATCTTACATTGGTATAGGTTTGTATAATATTTTGAGTTAATATTACGCGCTTTCAAAAATTCACTAATGGATGACCTTGTAAATATCATTTACTCTATGATTCCATTTAAAATAGATTTGTTGAATTTTGTTTATGGTTTGAAACGGCAGGTCTCTATAATCGCGGTTCTCTTGTCTGTGGCCGTTGTTTCCATCGCCTCGTTTGTTTCTAGAAAGGCCTTTTAGAATAATTTTTCGAAAATGTCGACTCTCGCGAGTGCTTTGTCCGTTGCGGGCACCAGAACCTCTGGAGCCCCTGTTCGGACCCAAAATGGTAATTTTCTCCCTTTCCATTTAAGAAAAATATGTAATAGTTCCATTTTACACCCTCCCCGCAGTGCACGAGGTGTATCACATGTTTCGCCGATTGTCATTTTCATGATGTTATACATTATTTTGGATCGAATGAGTGGATTCATGGTCTGACTTCTTTGTCAAATTATTGAAATATATATCTTTTGTTGGTGTAAAGAGCCGACATTTTGAAATATATTTTCATAACCTATACCGTTTTGAGTAGGCGTTTTTCTGTCACACCTTGAATCTCAAAATGCGATGTTTTGTTTTACAGTTATGGCAGCTTGTTCCATAGCAAACATAGTAAAGAGTTCTCTGGGTCCTGTCGGCTTAGATAAAATGCTAGTAGACGACATTGGAGATGTAACTGTCACAAATGATGGAGCTACCATTTTGAAGTGAGTCATAAATTTACATCTTTAAAATTATTGCTTCCATAAGTATCAGTACAATATCTTTACAAACTTATTTACTACTGACTGATGCATGTTATTAAGTTGGCTTGGTCATGGTGCTATTGAATATTTCGAGTTATATTATAAATTACATTATAATTTTTAGACTTCTAGAAGTAGAACACCCGGCTGCTAAGGTTTTGGTTGAGCTGGCTCAACTTCAAGATGAAGAAGTTGGCGACGGAACCACATCAGTTGTCATTTTAGCAGCAGAACTGCTTAAGGTATTCTTACTGAAGCATTCATGAATGTATTTTGTCGACTTAATAATTTTTTTATTACAATATGGGTAATAAAAATAATGCTCGTAAAAGCTAATTATCATGTATATTGTAATTGTTTCAGAATGCCGACGATATGGTTAAACAGAAGATTCACCCGACCAGTATTATTTCAGGCTACAGACTAGCGTGCAAAGAGGCCTGCAAATACATCACAGATAATCTCTCAATTTCTACAGATGCTTTAGGCAGGGAATGTATTATCAACTGCGCCAAAACTTCTATGTCTTCCAAGATTATTGGAGCGTATCCTTTTTCATTACACTTTGTGAGCCACTATAAGTACAATGAAAATTGTTTTTCATGTTAAACTAAATTACAGGTGTTAGCCTAGTCAACGGAAAGTTATGAACAGTAGGCAATTGGGTGATGATGCAGTCAATATGTAATCCGGGTAATGTTCAATATGTTAAGGATGGTGTGCGGCAAGCGATATCCTTGTATCTACTGTTTATTAGATGTTGGTGTAGTTAATAGATAGATGAGTCATAAATTGTAAATAATTTGGTTACAACATGGCAGCCAGTTTTTTTTTTTGTGCTTCTGAGATTCAAAATCTTTTCATGTTAAACATTTCTTGTTTCGTGTTCAAAGAAAATAAATACATGAAATTACATACACCAGAATATTTTTACGTTCTACATTTGCATATTGAAACATGAAAATTCTGTACTGAGAATAACGTACGACTGTGGCACGCGTGTCTCATCTCGTATTAGTTATCAAATATTTGATTTCTACTAGTCTAATTTAAAATCTCTCTATTTTATTTATCGTGATGCAGAATTTTAAATGCACACATTGTAATATCTTAACTATTTATAAATATGTTTTTCTTAACTCTGTATATTCAGTGATGCAAATTTTTTTTCCGAAATGGTTGTGGATGCAGCGAATGCCATCAAACAAACAGACGCAAAAGGAAATGTTTTATTCCCCATTAAGTCTGTCAATGTTCTAAAGGCTCATGGCAAAAGCACGAGGGAAAGTATTCTGGTCAACGGTTATGCCCTGAACTGCACGGTAGCCTCCCAAGCTATGGTGAAGAAAATTGTCGATGCTAAGATCGCCTGCCTTGACTTTTCACTCCAGAAAGCTAAGATGAAGATGGGAGTTCAGGTTCGATATACATTTTTATTCATTCTTGTTGTGTACTTTATATCACAAATATATTATTCCAAGTTATTTAATTGATTAGAAACATGTATGTGCATTCCAAGCATCTTCATTCATGAACTGCATATTTTAATTTAAGCGATTCATTTTAATTTCTTTCACATACTATCATTATGTAAATGAAACCCACAGAATATATACTAATTCTGGTTGCATTTAGATTTTGGTGACAGATCCCGAGAAGTTGGAAGCGATCAGAGCGCGTGAATTAGATATCACAAAGGAGCGCATTGAGAAGATTCTGTCGACCGGTGTAAATGTAGTCCTATGCACCGGAGGAATTGATGATCTCTGCCTAAAATACTTTGTGGAAGCCGGCGCCATGGCAGTAAGGAGGTGTAAGAAAGCTGATCTGAAGAGAATCGCTAAAGCAACCGGGGCCAAATATTTAACTTCACTTACTAATTTGGAAGGTAAATTGAAACATTTTTGACACAATGACTTTTTTAAAATATAAATGCATACATGTCATATCAAGTTACTATTTTCAAACTAAACTAAGCGCTCGTGTTATTTATATGGGCCTAACTTCTCCCAGGACGAAACTTCTCGAGTCTCCCCGACTAGTTGATTACTAGGCGAGTGTCTTACCACTAGACCATCGAGCACTTAAGAAACATAAATAAAAAAAATGTAAAGGAAATAATAAAAAAAATTGCATTGTTTTTGTCTTCAAAAGTAATATTAAAGATGAATCACAATAATTTTTGCTTGAAAAAAACAATCTTTTACACCAAAAAATAATTAGAAGTACAATTTATGAAAATCTAATTTGAAAGCTTAATGTTGACACAAATTACTATTAGAATTATTATTGTTTGATTTAATAGACTTGCTGCAAAAAAAATGTTTTTGATTTTTCTGTTTTTTGTTAATGGACCAGACCTTACAATGTAGTGGCAAAGTAAATAAGTCAAAGTATTTGTCTCCAATCCCTGTTAATGACAAAATAAACAAATCCCAATTTTATTTCAATCTTGGGTATTGCTTACTTGTAACATAATTCGCTTGCACAAATTGCTGATCCAGCTGTGCTTAGAAATTTATTTAATTAAAATATATATATATTTTTAATATTATAGTTTTTTATTCATAGGTGAAGAGAGCTTTGATTCAAAAATGATTGGTGAAGCCGCAGAGGTTGTCCAAGAATTGATTTGTGACGAAGAGCTGTGCCTCATCAAAGGGTAAGTGTCAAATGTCCAACCTGCATACCTCCGACCTTGTTATATTTTCCAAATATATATATATTTTTTGTCTATTTTACAATATATTCAATTGAATTTTCAAACTAAGTGGTTGTGCTATGAGAATTCGCCATTTTGTCAGTCTACCCGTACAAGGCTTGAACTCCCGACCATTTGATCACTAGGCGAGTGAGTTACGTGTGATAATAATCATATTGTTCAAAATTATATTTCTAATGTCTTTGCCACATTGATGTCCATATAAAAATATAATTTCTTCAAAATGTTCAGCCTCCAAATAACATTGTTGTACATTTTAGACCTAAAGCCCATAGTGCTGCATCCATCATTCTCCGTGGGCCCAGTGATACCTATTGTGATGAGATGGAGCGCTCCGTGCATGATGCTCTGTGTGTGGTGAAGAGGGTGTGCGAGGGGAAGAAGGTGGTTCCAGGAGGGGGATGTGTTGAGGCTGCCTTATCTATATATCTGGAGAACTTTGCCACAACACTTGTGAGACATTATAATTTTTTACTGCTTAATTATTTTATAAATCAAATAGTTACATTTTTAAATGCGATAAGTAGATTTGATTAACTGGGGCAGTAAAAAATTTTGAAATATTATTTAAGATGTTAAAATATATTTTTCATTCAATTACACATTGTGTACCAGAAAATTAAATTGAGAAAATTGATTGTATGTAATAAAATTTAAACTGCCGAAATTAATAATATAGGTGCAGTAAACTCCTGATCATCTGACACCTAGATAGGACCAGTACACTAATTTAAAACTGTAAAAAAGACTTTTTCCGTGTGCCACAAAATTACCTTACTATGGAAAATTCTTGCATATATTAAATATATCTGAGTTGATTGTTAAAAATTAATAGAGTTACAACCGTTCAATTTGCATTACATTTTATCAGTTTTTGACATTTTTAAAACACGTGTTGGTGAAAACAAATGATTTTAAATAATATATTTTATTTACTCACATGCTTTGAGGCTTCAGCTACTATTTAAAACTAAGTTTTATATCAAAAACACAATAATTAGTTTTCAAATAAGATATTTTAAGTCTTATAAAAGACAATTATTTTAGTGATCCTTTGAAGTTCAATAAGCCGCTCGATCCGTCTATTACGGATGTTATATGTTGTTTCTATAATTTTTGCTTAAATACATCGATAAGATGTATTTTCACGCATATTTGAGCTAAAATACAAAGTAATATTGTATTATTTCACAAAATTAGTTGTAAATTCTGTAAATTAAATCGTTTTACACTGATTTTTAATTCTTTGGTCACCCCGTCGCAAGTTTCCGACAGAAACAGAGATGCCACGAGAACTGTCAGAATTTAAGTTGGCTATCATGAGTATGGCAGGCACCCACGTGACATTCTGCGGTGGTTATTTTTCACTGCAAATGACCATCAAATAATGCATGATATCACTGGCGCCGCGGATCGGATCTTTAACCAAAATATTATATAGTAGTGATATCATATAGCGCTCAATAAAAATATGTTTCAACTCAAGAACAAAACGAATTACGTCTGAAATTGAGTGTAAAAATCGTCATTTTTCCTCCATACAAAATTTTTTCGTTGCCAGATCACAATTTTATTAAATTTAAGAATTTAACACACATACTCTCATGTCGACGTCAAAGTGCTGATATTTTCACTTTACAAAATGGTGGAGGGTGACTTTTTTCGTTAGTGGTGACTGCTGACTTTTTAGACATTTCCGATATGCTCTTATTACCGCCGAGTCCGATGATGAGGATGCATTAAGTTGGAAAGTATCTGGAACGTTCCAATTTTAGTAAATTGTCAGCTAGATTTTGACGTATGTTTGCGATATTTCTCGTCTTTGTTGCCGAGTAATTCAAGTGAATAAGATTTTTTTTTTTTTTTTAGTTATTAATTAAAATTAATATACAAATGTTTTACTATAAATTCAGTGAGTACTCTGTTAGGCAACATTGTCCATTGGCGCGGGCCGGTGGCATCATTTTATGCGTGTTGTTAGTGCTATATAAGTGTGATGTGATGTGAAGTGACAATATTGTTTCGTTTTAAGCATCATGTTATAAACACAATAACATTAATAAAATCTGATGTCAGTTTTCCAAAAAACAAATACAAAATAAAAAATAATTTCCTAAACATTCTGGCCTGGCAACACTACAAACCTTTTTTTTTTTATCTCAAATCTGTACGAATTTGCCTGATTCCTGAATTTGCGAATAGTACCTACGTTATTTTTATACCAACATTTTTGTTAAAATAAAATTTGGAAAAAGCTAGTCTTTGAATATTGATTTTTGATTTTGGTATGATGGTGTTTCACCTAGGAATTTTTCAGGCGTCTTAACAGGTTATTGAAAACTTAAGATTTTATGCCAAAGCAAATTTAAATCCCCCAATTAAACTAAATTGGACATGATGAAGAATTTATTGATTTTAACCTTCCCTACATGAAGTATATCAAAAAAAGACCCCAAGAATATTTCCTTTCATTAAGAGTTTTTTATATTAAAAAGAATTGGTGTTAATTTATTGTGTTTGATTTTTACATAATATAAAATTACTTCAGAGTTCCGTCGTCTCCACCAGCATTGTTAATTGTATAAGCACGGCCTGTGCGCCACTCGTCCAATTCGTACATTTGATCCGTTTAATATTTTTATGAGCAAGTAACAAGGCGTGGAACTAATGGAAACATAAAGTTTAACAAATCACAATAAGAAATTAGAAATACACAAAATAATATAAACAAGGGAGTAGAAATAGTAACAATGGGCACAGGACAGGAATTTAGCCTCAAATACTTACCATCGCTGTTGACCAACAATATAATTCAAACCGAGTGCTATGCCCAACAATAAAATTCCTCAAAAAGGCATCAAATTGGAAAATCCGAAGATATTAGATTACACCGAAGTCTGGCTAGTGTTCTCAGTATTAAACACAGGAGCAGAATTTTTGGTCACAACGTACACTCCGACACAAATTGGCACAAAAATAAAATATCGCTATCAATAAAAATATGTACACAATTAATCTTCAGATTTTGCATTTTCTTTACTACTTGGACAAGGTTGGTTTGGTTCTATTAATTGGACAAAGGATTGAATTCCATACAAAACCAGGTTTAGACTTAAATGTTATATCTTTCATCATCTTCATTTGAAGTTTTGTCTGTGAAATTTATTTCATCAGCCGAATATCCAAAATTAGAGGCATCAGAATGCCAGATTATTTCTTAACTACCTTGAGCAGTACGATGACAGCAAATATATTGTCATAAACCAGCAAGGGGTGAAAATTATTTGATAATCCTACACAATTCCGGTCGGCATTTGCATTTGCACTAATACGAGAGTCTACTGTATAGTGGAAATTAAAATTGGCAAAATTGCTAACCATTGATGTTGACTAGAAAATTAGAATTTCAAATGGGCGCATGTAAATTTAAATTTCATTCTTACTTAGTAGTTGATTTATTATTGACTTAATTCTTTACATTCATATTTTATATCCTCAATTTCATTTTTTTTTTTTCAATTTTGATGAGATCTGGAGTTTTTTCTATTTGATTTAATTTTTTCCCTACCACTCCAGATAACAGGAGTCTACTATATGAGGTTATATTCATTCTTAAAAAAAATTACATATTTCGTAGTTTAACCTTAACTTCTCTTTAATTATAATTTTAACAAAAGCAGATTTTGTTTGATTATCTGCCAGAATTGAGAGAAAAGAGTTTATGTTGGAAGATGCAGTAAAATCCCGTTAATTTGAAGTTGAGTGCAATGAAAATCAAGAAAAAGTTTGAATAAGTGACTTATAAAAAAATATTTCAATAGTATTTTTTTCATTACAACTCCAAAGTAATTATGTATACCTATATCCACACATTTTAGAATAACTAACAAGTAGTCAAAATACAGTAAACAAATCAATAAAAGTAGAAAATTACAGTGACATGAATTAAATATTATTTAGTTATTTTAAGTTGGTCATATGGAATGTTTCACTTAGTCCATTTATTAAAATGGTTCATTCATAACCATGATTACAATGCAAATTTAGACAAATAACTTATTTAGAAAAAAAAATTATAATGGATTGTCTTTTCACGCCATTTTATTTCTTTTTCCGCCATGGCGAATTTCGAATAAACAGGATTTTACTGTATTTTATTTGTTAGAGCTATGTATTTAATGTGTACAAAAATGCATATTTATAGTTCATTATTTAATTACATATTGGAAAAAACTCAGCCCCATAATATTCTTGCGTATACTATTAAAAATAAATTTTCAACAATTGTAAAATATATTTTACGACTTCTAAATATGTACTCATTTATCTTTTTTCCAGAGAATTATTTATATTTCAAATAAAACAGTTTTTCATTCCAGAAAAGCATTTTGTCTTATATTATGAATTTATTTGTAGGGATCCCGTGAGCAGCTGGCTATTGCCCAGTTTGCACAGTCTCTTTTGGTTATACCCAAGATTTTGGCTGTAAATGCTGCGCTTGATGCCACAGACTTGGTGGCCAAGTTAAGGGCTTACCATAATGCGAGTCAAACAAAGGTAAACTTATCATAATAATATATTTTTTTAGTCAACTGTATTATCACTTTCAATTAATAAATATTACATATTAAGAGTATAGATTCAGCGGGTTTTGTTGGGTTTTTAACCTTATAATTGCCACGAGCGCGTTAACACGCCAAACTTTGCATTTTATGCCAAATCATTAGCGTAATAACACACTTTTTGACCTTGCAGACGTTATTTTCAGTCATATTTTTAAAATTACATTGCTAAATGTGGATGACAATTCCTAGCTTTTGATGGAAGCTTTTAAGTCAAGATACTTAAAATCTACCTTTATTTTAGGTAGTGTCTTCCATTTCAAATGCGGTTGGCATTACTTGTATATGACCTTAATATACAAGTAAAAATTGGCAACGATTTATGTTGTTATTTTATTTTGCCGTCTTGAAATTAGATTCTACTGTATTACTGTGTCACTGGAAGAATTATTGTTATTGGTTTATTTCAGGCTGATCAAGTAGAATATAAATGGATGGGTCTGGACCTCTACAAAGGAACTGTTGTGAACAACAGAGACGCCGGAGTTTTAGAACCAGAAATGTCTAAAATTAAGGCCCTGAAGTTTGCAACAGAAGCTGCCATCACAATACTTCGTATTGATGATATGATTAGGCTAAACCCCGAGCAATCGAGGGGAAGGAGCTATGAAGATGCCTGTCACAGCGGAGAACTCGACGGTTAATTCGGATCAATATTTTTTTATCTCGTGAAATTACTCGCTTAAGTATTTTAAATCCACGCTGAAGATCTTATTGTTTGCATTTTGTAACACTTATTCGTCGGCTTGTACAACCAGTGATTTGAAAACTATGTTCATGTTAACATATTAATTTATATCATTTGAAAACTATGTTCTTGTTAACATATAGATTTATATTTTTTTTTTCACACGTCTCAACTTATTTTGTAAGACATTATATTATTTTAATGCCTCTCACCATATATATTATTAGTATTATGTTCACAGCTATATCATCTAATGTCATTCTTGGCGTAAGACCGAGTGACAAATAAAAAAATTAACACCCATTTATTAAAAATATTTTTAATTCTATACCACACTATTTTAAAAGTACTTCCAAACTTGTTCGACGATGAGAAATGATATTTGAGCTTGCGAGAATGAAATTGGTGAACCTTATGATGCTGAAGTGACTTAGAGGGGTAAGTTTCATGCGGAATAATGAACTAAAAAATTTACAATAGTGAACAAAGAAACCTGGCAATTCACTAAATGTAACGCAAAAATATTATCTTAAAGAACAAGTATAAACATGTTTCTATATGAAATTATGAAAATAAACACTTTTCCAAGGTTGTTGTATTAAAAATTTTACTTTTAAGATTTGTTTGATGTCACCTTCTACAGAATTTCATGTCTAAATTGTCTAAAAAATGACCAAACCAGTCTTGTCGAATTGAAATCAACAAAATTGTCGACTAATAAAAGTTCATGTAAAATATACTTTTTGGACAAGTGCTTCAATGTTTCGATTACATCTTAATTCATTGTTTGCAAAGTAGATGTACTAACATTGGGAGGTAAAAATGTGACTGAAAACATAAAATTTTCTCGTTCATTGTTCATGTACACTCGCGTAAAAGACAGTACAGGGTTGAGTTCAGAGAATGCTGTTATTTGTTGCATTTTGTACGCAGAGCAGATGCTTACCGACTGTTACTATCAAATCTGGAGACGAGGGATCAAAGTTATCTCCTGGATGTGAAGGTGCACCATCTAGGAAATATATAACCTCTTGTTTTCCGATATCTTTTTTTGTCTTTAAATGTACACAAGCGGTGTATGTTATTTACACTTAATACAACATTGGTCTAGAAGTTAACACTCTCTTAGTGATCCAGTGGTCAGGGATTTGAGCCTAATTTCAAGAGACCAGCAATTTAATCCTATTTTCATAGCACAAGCGTTTAGCTTAGTTTGAAAATAGTAAGAATGTTGATGTGCATTCCATTTACGCATTCCTATTTTTTAAAAAATACCAACAATTTAATTTGTTTAATACAAACAATCAATTAGAAAGATATACATATAAAATCAATTTATTGAAAAAATATTTATGTTGCTACCGGGATTTGAATCTGTATCTTTTTCTATCTGGGGATATGCATTAACCAATTACACTACACCAACATAGTAAGTTGACAAATTTTCAAACTTATATGTTGCACTTTTAAATTGATACATCTGTCGTTCCATTATTTAAAAGCCATCTTTATATTTACAGAATCTCAAAACATCTTTGAGTTAAATCCGATATGAGACGCCAGAATTAATGAATAATTCATTTTTCTTAAATATTGGAGACATTAATACAACTTATATATTTTTAAAGAGATCACATACGTATTGTGAAGTTGCAATTTTTAATTTGTATTAAAAATATGCAACTTCACAATCAGAATGTGTTGTCCGTAAAAAAAATATTTGTCATAAAAGGCTGTTCAAGATTCCAGATTTTTTAGTTGCCCTGGTATCATACAGATTTGGAGTCAGATATGTGGCCTCAAATAATATTCATGAAAAACCAATGATAGTAGTTTTCCAATTTTTTTTTTGTAGTTTCACAAAAAAACAATGCATCGATGTAACAAACAAAACCTCAGTAATGGGGTGAAGCCTGAAAAAGTTGCTTGCAACAAGCACGGTGATAGTTATTTATTCAAATGACTACAGTCGAGCATTAAAAGATTTATTTCATCATGTTTCACACTAATCATGACCAAATGTGTTCATCGTAAATGAAGTGAAGGTAAATAATATAAAATTAAACAAAAAAAATATTTTTGGTTTCGTTGTTCTATAAGCATTTTTTCTGTAAATGGAATATATTTTTTGAATTATAAATAAACTAGCAGAAAGCACTAGACGTGAGCTGCTGTGCACACGACCACGTCTAATGTTTCCGGAATTCATAAAACAAAAAAAATAACAGTTGTGTTTATTATCCCTTTTGCAAAGTACTGTAAGAATAATAATAAAGTAAATCAAAATAAGCTTAAAATTACACATTTATAAGATGCTGATGGGCCAGCTCCACTAATCGTAATACCCTGGACGAGGCTACTGTGATACATTTAATGAATTTAATAATCAAAATTCTTAAAAAGATATACAAAAAAATATCAATGGTAAAAATATTTGGTTGCTATTTTTAAACATTGAAAACATAATTAATTATCAAACAAATATAAATAGTCTAATACAGTATAATCAATTAACGTTAATACTATTCACAAAATAAAATACACATGTATATTGAAAGATATATTCTCTATTACACTTAATGTACCATTTAGGCGCTAATATGTATATTATATAATGTGCATCATTTTTAATAGCCAAAGACTGATTGAGTGATTCCAATGCATTGCAAAAGTGGAATTTTGTGGAACGTGACCTGCCGGAGATTGGCAGGTGCCCAGCGGATTGGATGTATGGCGCTTCATTGTGACTGCTGTCATTCATTCTGAAAGAAAATTACTGGGGATTGCCCTCAGATAAAGCGTAAATCAATGTTTGGAATAAATATTGAGAACTTTAATATGTATTTATCAAATTTTTCTGTATAAATATCATAGTAATCTAAGGATGAGAGCGAGGGTTCTTTATTAGATTTTTTTACCCTTCCAATTATGTCATAAAATTGCAATTTGTTAAAGTGTCAATGCGAATAGTGCTGATGCACTTGTAGTAGTAGAATAGGCGGTCTAACCGCATGTAGAGTACTCAGAGTATCGTAGACTCTAAGGAATTGGAAAAAAAACTTGCAGATTGGGAGCGATGTTGGTATTACAAACATACCGATGAATGGTTTCATTGTACATGACATAATATATATAAAGTATTCAGAAACATTGGGTTAACTAGTTTTATTTATCATCAATTAAAATTTGATAAGTAAATTATCTTCCTTACTTACTTACCATCACGCTGTATCTCCGCGGGGGTAGGCAGAGAGGATAGAGCGCCACACTCTTCTGTCCTGACGCACAATTCTCGCCTCGCCCACATTCATACGTCTTCTCATGCAAGCTCACCGATTGTTGAGGCTTCTAACAGAACCATCCTCCATTAACTGGTTGTGCCAAGACTTCCACGGACGTTCGCTATTTCTTCAACACTTGCGTCATATATTTTTCTTACCATTCTCTCCTCATTCATCCGTTCCATATGACCAAACCACCTAAGCGATCCTTTCTTAATCTTACTCACTATACTAATATCAGCTTTACATTCTTTCCTTATTTCTTTATTCTTTACTCTGTTATATATAGATTTGCCACAAATACGCCTAAGTGATCTCATTTCTACTGCATTCTGTCTGCTTTCGTTCCATTTCTGCCAGCTCCAGGCCTCACTTCCATACATCAGTGTCGGTACCAGGATTCCATTGTGCACCGCTAGTCTTACCTCGGTTGACAAATTCCCGTTAGATATAATTCCATTCAAAGCGCCGTTCACTTTATTTTCTGCAATCACCCTCCTTTCGATATCATTCTCAGCCTTTCCGTTTCTATCAAGCATTCTTCCCAAATATACAAACTCATCTACTTGTTCCAAACATTCATTACCTACAAGTATTTTGCACGGTGTCTTGCTTTCCTCCTTCTCGAATACCATCACTTTCGACTTGTTAACATTCATCATGAGGTCGCTTTCCTTGCATACATCGTACATTCTACTGACCAGATTCTGTAGTTCTTGTTCATTATTCACCATTAGTACTGTATCATCGGCATACAATAAACAGCATACAATCAAATCACCCATTTTGCTCCTATATTCATACATTCCAGTTCTTCCACACATTTATCTATATACAAGTTGAACAGCCATGAAGACATTACACAACCCTTCTTGACACCCTTTGTAATGTCAGACCATGGTGTGAGTGCTCCATTGATTCTTACACACGCAGAACTTCCTTCGTATAGGAATGCAATTGCGTGTATAAGTTTACTATTCACCCCGTAATCAGAGAGTACATTATCATATGCCCTCTGTAGATCTACAAAGGCACAAAAAACTTTTCCGTCATCACTCGTAGAGAAAATATCTGATCCATGCATCCTCTTCCACCCACAAATGCCCCTTGCACGTCCCATACTTATTTTTTCGTCACCATTCTTGCTCTTTCTATTAAAATTCTTCCATACAGCTTACCGACAGAGTTCAGTAGACTGATAGCCCTATAGTTATCACATTCCATTTTCGACCCTTTGTCTTTGTAATGACGCATAATGACAGCCCTCCTCCAATCTAACGGGGTGTGACTCTCTTCTAAACATTGATTGAAGAGCGTATGAAGCCACAAGATAATTAATGGGCCACCTGCCTTGATATACTCTGCAGCAACGTTATCATACTCCACAGCCTTACCATTCTTCATATGTTTTATTGCACACTTTATTTCTTCCATACTTATTGCATTTATATCGTTCTCCTCATTCATACTTACCCCAGAGAGCCTCTCAGGTGCTTCCTCATTTGCATTCTCTACATTCTCATACGTTTCCTGGAAATATTTCATCCATCTATCTTTTATTTCATCCTCATTCGTTAACATTTCTCCATTTACTGACTTAATAGCTTTCATACTACTGCTTTCAGCACCACATCGGGATTTTTTGACCGCCTTCCAGAAGAATTTTATATTATCCTGAAAATTCTGTCATTTTCAGCCCTTCTTCTCTTTTCAGCCGCTCTTTCCTTTCTTTCACACCAGATTTAACTTTTTTTTACAGGCATTGTACAGGTCTTTTGTATATTATCTTACATACATTACATACATTTTTGTTATGATGTTGCATTTTCAGAACATAATTCTGTGGTATTTAATAATCTTATTATAAATATAGTAAATTAATCATATATAATATAATATAATATAGTAAATTAATCAATTAGAATGATATACAAAAAAAATCAATATCGAAATATTTAATTGCTACTAGGATACGAACCTGCACCTCTTCCTATCTGGAGAAACGTATTAGCTATTCCACTACAGCAACCGATTACAATTATGACATATGTAGTACTTATATCTGTATATATTTACAACTGTTACATTTATTATTTCATTTTTAAAAATACCACAGAACTAAGTTCTGAAAATGCAACTTTACAATAAAAATGTGTTCTTAAAAAAATCTATTTGTAAAGGTTTGCATTCCGGAAGCAACTGAATATTTTTTCGATAGGTAGATTTTTAGTTGATTCATGTAATTTGTATTAAATTATTTTTCGCTCAATAATATCTCGACAATTATTTTAAATGTTTTAATAACTTGCGTAGTGGCATTGGGGAAAGTTTACAACATTATTTATATCTTTGAATACGCGCGGGAAAATTGTCTAATTTTAACATACCAATAGCAACTCTCGTCAGCTTACTCTTTCGCTCTCGCGCGATGGCCGTTTTGTGTCTCACGTCGTTGCTCATGTCGGCTTCGGTCAGCAAACATTTCTTGTTTCCTCAGTTATTTTTGAGGTGTAGCGCTGCGAGTGTGTGCCGCGTCGTTTTTTGAATAGCGTTATGTTTACTTTTTTATTTTGACGTAAACTTAACATATTTTCTCTAAAAGCTGCGTTGTGTTGTGTGCACCGCCGATGCCATCCTTTTTACTGTCGGTCATGTCCAAAGTTAAAAAACGTTAAATAAGTAGTGAGATCACTTCCTAAAATAAACAAAACGTTGAAACCGATAAAACTCGTACCAGGTATACTAGTGCCAAATTAACACTTTTCGGAGGTATTATTGTTAAAGGATACTTTTGTTCTGTGTGTTTTCGTGTCACATTGACATTTTTAAATAATTCATGATATGAATAACACTTGAGCAGTTTTAGTTGTGCAATTCTACGTAAACACTGCACATAAACGTGCTTTATATATATATAATATTTTGGTAAAAGTGCAAAACGTTTGTTGTATCGGATCGTGTGTTGTGGAAATTGCCTGTAAATATTTTTATCAGCGGCGATAAAATGTAAATAATTTGTGTCAGACAGTGCCGTGTATCGTTTCGTTTCACGTTTCTTTCAGTCCTCGCGATAAATTGGATGTATTGGGGGGTCTGAAGGCTCATGAAGATGGGGTTTTCGCCTACCCTGCAGGGAAGGGCGGCCCACGAAGCCTTGCTGGCCAGACAGGACGCTGAGATCCGCCTGCTGGAGAATATAAAGAGGTGTCTGGCCAACAAAGTCAAGTGCGACAAGGAGTACGCCTCGGCCCTCTCGTCTGTGGCTACGCAAGGACAGAAGCTGGAGAAATGCGAAGAACTATCAGGTACTACTGCTGCATTATTTTGCCGGAATCTGGCGTATTCGACTCCTCCAAGAAACTGCCGTCGGATATTTTATTCCTAATTCATTAATTGAATTAAATCATGTTGAAGACGTGAGGATTGTTTTCTCGCTTTTGTGCAACGTAGGGAGTATCAACATAATCCTAGTTAACATTTTTAGTAATTCATCATTAAATCCGTACCTAAATTACCATATTAAAATAATATTTTATTTTATGATTCGGATTTCAACTAGTGTTATTAAATATGTAGTCTGTCAGGAGGAAGTGAGATGATCGTAATGTTATGTGAAAGAAAATGATCCGGATAATCTACAACAATTTTTTTTTACAATTCAACACAATGCGCCTGCCCTCTTTGCCTCAACAATAAATACTAAACAATTGCTGTAACGATCACCTCCGACCCCCAAATAACAATGAGTTAAATACTTATATGCTGGTGTCGTAATTTTTCGTTCGATGACGTATTCGCAATTTCGCAGGTTTTTTCCACATATTATGTACAGCTGCCAGAACTATTAAATAACTATTGTTTAAAACCCGTTCTAGGATGGTGTCGTAAAATAAAATGCTACAAAGATGTTGTTAACCCAATTAAAATCTTAACACTTCAATTCAGTGTAATTTGTCAATTAATTGTCTGGTTAAAATCCGGATAAACAATAATATGTATGTAGAAAGTATTGCAGCTTGTGGATCTGAAATATTATTGGAAAAACAACTTACTGGTGAAGTCAGGTTGATAGTATTGAATTGGATACTTTTTTCTTCTTCAAAAATATATACGTACGCGGAGCCGTAGGACACTACCTACAGCTATCGAGTCGCACATAATTACCGTTAGCGAAAGCTCGCTACAAACAATGCCATCGCAAGTCGTCGAAGATTCTCGAAAGACGTAAAAATATTCGTATTAAGAAATAAAACTAAATCAATTTGAAATTTCTCGTGTGTTGTTGAGCATCTAAACGATTAGACCTGCGGGGATTGCGTAATAATAAAATAATCATAGCTAAACTACACAATTTTTTTCGTCTCTTTTAATTTTATTTTAAAACATATTTTTATGCATTTAAACGTTTTTGTTTATTATTCAAATTTCGATTGCATCAATTCTCTTCTGCTTACTGGCCAAGAGAGTCCATTTTGAAGGTCTCAGTGGAGAAATATGACGTATCAAATGGTAATTTTCAAAAGTAGTCAACCCCAAATTTGATTTTATTTTACTGGAAATCCTAGATAGATTTCTTGCGATGCTTTAGCCAAATTCAACGTCAAAATTTTCAATAGTTGACAATTTTAGACGGGTTTATTTTCAAACGGCGCCAAATCTATTTCAACTAATCATGTCATCGCAAAGGTAGACCCCATCTGCTGAGTCCCATCAATTGTGAAGGTAATCGGTGAGAGTAAGTAGGTACATGTTAATTTTTCTCTGCCAAAATATTTGAATTTATCTTGAAATCATTAAATGTCCCATTTTTTCACTTTTGTCAAAATGTGTGGATTTGACTGAATTTGAAAATTACCTTCTGAAGTATTTTCGGGATTATATAGTGTATGTGAAGTGACCGAGGTGCATTTTTTAAGAATGCTGTCGGACTAATCGACATTAGTCGGAATTGTCGTTGTCTTTTTTGTCTCATTTTTTAATATACCATTTTATAAATGTCAGTAAAATTTCACGATTTCTCTTTTTAACAATTCATAAAGATATCGCCTTTATTATTGTATATTATATAGTTTAAAATTTAAAAAAATACATTTCCTTTATCTATATATTTTAATGTTCATTAAAAACGTTTTTGGGTACAATTTGTTTTTGTCTGAAATTCTATTAAATATTTTATAATGTGCACATTTTATTAATACATTATGCGATTCGGTTGTTATAAATGAATCAATGTTCAGAAATTGCATTAATAATATTTATTTATCTTAAAATTGCGCAATTATTACTTCTCTAGATATGCATTTTATTTTTCTTGTATTGTCGGTATCGGTTAATCTGACTCAATGGCGACAGTCATATCGATACAATCAAGTGATATCGACAATCGACAGTATTAATTTTTAGTGTTTACAATAAAATACTTATAATTATAATAATTGAGATTGATGTTGCAAGCTTCCATGTTGTTACGAATGCTATTTGTTAAAAAATTATCATCATAATTTTCCTTTATCGATCCCTGGTATGAAGCATTTCTCTTGCGAGTTGGATTGCGAAGATAGACGTGTGGCTGAAGTCATTATCTCCATCATCTCGGCTTTGGCCTTATAATAGTCCGTGTCCACAAATGAAATTTTTAAGAGATTTTCGACTCTAGACAATCTGACTGTTTTACAGATTTTGCTCTCATTAGATTCCCCGTGTACACACCGTGTCTTAGAGATTCGCCGTCTCGCGTCTCACTTCACGCTGGTGATGAGTTCAAAATCACGAACCGTGATATTTTTGAGTCACACTCACTATCTGTGATTGAATATCTGGGAATATCGTGATTCGCGATTCATTTTATTATTTTATTTATATTTCATGAAGGAATGACGTTATAATTCGTGATAAGCGTCATCTATTAGATTCTGCCTAAACATTTTACGTATTTTACCCGAAAAATAATTTTTTTTTATGGTTTTTATTCTCTTTGTGGTGATATTAAATTAGTTAAATATTAATTATGTATGCTAGAATATAATTTTTACGCTAATGAAATTTTGATAATAAAAGTGAATATGCTAAAAATTATGTTTTTATTTTTATTTATTAATTTATTTCATGCGTATCGTGTATTCGTATTGCGGCATACGCGTATTAGTAATGAAACTGTGATCGCAGTCACAGTTTTCAATCACTGATATTATCGAATATCAATCACAATCACACCAGTTAGTCAAAAATAGCATTTTTCTCATCGCTCATTGTACGTCAAATCGTTCGTCAGTTGGATGATTTTTAATTAACATGGAATAAATGTTTGTACTTTAACGCTTTATTTTAATTTTAAGAATAACATGTTTTTGTTGTTAAGTTGCATTTTCAGAACATATTTCTGTGGTATTTTAATACAAATTAAATTAATCGACTAGAAAGATATACAGAAAATTTATTTATCGTAAAAATGTTTAGTTGCTACCTCTGACCTCTGTTGTTGCTCGGATAGGAAGAGGTCCAGGTTCGAATCCCGATAGATTTTTTCTGTATATCTTTCTAGTTGATTAATTTAATTAGTATCCTTATATTATCAACTTCTGGCTCACTTTTCAGGCTAGATAGTTGTAGGGATCTATGGTTTTAAGTGACTTGTGTGCTGTCAATACGTTAACAAGGGGATACTTAATACATTTATATTGTGTAACAATACGCTATATACCGTAAAATAATTAATATCAATAACTGAAAAACATACTTACCTCACCTTAAATTGCAAGAGTGAAGGGTTCCAAGATTGACGCAGTAATAGATAGGTACTATTCTTTTCGCTCCAATTTCATGTTTCAAGTTCTCCTTAATAAATGTTTGCACAAAGTAATAAATATTAAGAACCGCCCTTCTCAAATCTGTGCACAATTACGGTAAAATAAAAAAAATATGCACGTGTGAAGTATGAAAGATAATCGTTCAATGCATCGTTCACAAAAATGTTGCGTTGAAGATCTAAAAACGTCTGAAAGCAATATATATCAAACATCGGCATTTTTAAGCATTGTTAGACTATGGACAAAAAAACGGCTAGGTCTCTTTAATTGTGCACTTGAAATAAATGTATTTTACGAAATTTTTTAAAAATCAACAATGTCTTATGTTTTATAATACGTTTAAACAATCTGCAGAAATTGCAGTTAGGTACTGATTTGATCTGAGAATATTGTTTTGTCTTGATTTAACAATGGGCTCGCGCGTCAAGGGATCTATGGTTTTAAGTGACTTGTGTGCACGCGTTGTACGTGCATCAGATTGAACGACGCGAACACTGGTTTGAGTTTTTATGTCTTTCTACCAATCTCAACTTGATTTCAGAGTTTATTTCCAGGTCACGTGTATACGGTATGGAGATGTATCTCAACTGTATCTCTGAGATTGTCTCATCTTTCCGCGGACACTAAACCATGGTATATATCTTCTATGATACAACAATTCTCTATAAAACAGTCAAGAAAACATGTTTATTATAAGAGTTACTGCAGTAATTCAGGTAATTCATAAATCGCACAATTACTTACTATTTTTGAACTACTGGTGCATGATAATCATGAACCCCTGCTACGGCCCATCCATTGTGTTAATTCTTATAAGTATTTTAATATTTGACGTCATCTTGACTTCGGTCGATAATATTCAGGTTTATAATGACGAGATGTCTGATCAAGGATACAAGGAACACGAATTTGATGTGAAATGTAAATACAAGGTGCCTGTGTGTGGAAGATCCTTTGTTCGTAATGAAATTTGTGGCGGTTCGTTTTTACATACCCTGTACTCTTCTTCTTCTTCTTCTTCTTGCAAACAGGCAATCCACTCTTCAAGAGTGATTTGTGCCATTAAACAAGTTTAAACATTATTTCATAAAAAGCAGTACAACAATATTATAGAATAGGGAATATTGCGTTACAAGTTAATACTATTGACATTCAAGAAATTTGCTATTATATAGCTTAAATGTGGCGAGTTGAGGGAAAGAAGATGACACAAGTTAACCGGGAGTTGAAAATTACCATTGACAAGATTATTGTAAAAAAAACCTGTGATCCGCAATGGACAGGCAAAAATGACATGGTCAATATTCGGCACCACATTCACACATTGGGGAGTCTATTATGTTACCCTGTACTCAGTGTGAGATAATATTACGACAAAAGGAAGAACATCACTACAAAATATTATTATTATTATTATATATCTCTTAGGTTTGACTTTGTTTATCGAATAGACATTCATGTCAGCGGAACCCAACACGAACAAGTAGATAATGTCTATCTAGAATAACTAATTTCCATAACCAGAGGCATATCCGAAGAAATTGTCCGCAGAGCACAGCTGGACTGTATACATGAACATGATTTTCAAAACTACTGCATCCGAAACGAAATGTTTTCAACAAAAGCACATTTTCAGTGCTCACATATGTGACCCGTTATTATCAAAGTCATGTTTCTTTCGTTTCGAGATATTTAAAGGTTTGCGTTTGAATTGATTAAAAAAATATTTTTATACTACACAACACAATGTTTCAAAATTTATTTAGTTATTTATTTCGCTATATAAATGTTACGTGTGGCGTGTAAGGAAATAAAAATATTATGGTCGAAATGACTTGCTCTATTATCAAAATAAACACTTGCGGAATATTGTTGAACGTCGTAACAATACACTGAACATAACGCTTCAAATTTTTCACAATTGTTACAATTTGCATCGTATTACGTTAATTTAAAACAATGTGACGTGAAATAATTGATAAACTCGTTTTTTTTTTTATTTTTTTTTATTTATACCACTTTCATAATAATGGACACATATAGCTACGAAACATGGATACTCGATAAAATAATTAGACTAACACAAGGTATGGAAAGGTATCATCAGTGGCGGTCCGTGACTTTTTGTAGAAGGGATGCTGGATAATAAGTTTATACCTACTGTCAAATATACAAATCTATAATCTACAAATGTCACGAAGATTCAATATTTTCGTTTACAGCGTTAGAACACATCATTTGTAAAGTATGTTATTTTCTGTATACATTTTTTTATTTAAATTTATTTTATGTCGAACGTGTTTTTACTATCTGTAGGTTAAGATTACTTAAACGTTTTCTCTTTTATATGAAAATAATACATTACGCGTTTGTACAGTCACATTTGCAATACGGTATTATTGAGGAGCATATAAACCAATTTTATCGAAAAAAAAGATTTATATGTATATCTTTATAATCCCGGTACCCGGGTGCGAACCCCAGCAGCGCAAAAACAATATTTTTCGATAAAATTGATTTTATATGTATATCTTTATAATTAATACATTTAATTAGTATTTAAAAATATATTATCCGTATTTTTCCGTTTTTGTCAGAGCAGTCGTGAACCTCAGTCACCATCATCGGAAAACGTTTGGTGTCATTTAACTAGATCTGTCGCATTTCTGGCGCATTCTCGCAATGGACTATTATTGGAGGAAGTTTTCACCATGTGTGTCCAGCGCGTAGGTCACCTTGAAGTCTACCTCGAGCCACCGATCCTTCCATGTCATCTTCGTTCTGTGACGTGGCCAAGGTATTTAAGCACGCGCGTGTGCACAGCATGAGACAATACATCACTGCTAAATATATAATAATTGAGTGAAAGCCCGTCAATAATGACAGGAAAAAAATCATATTTTTAAATTTACACGGAATAGTTGGTGGGTTTCACCTTCTGTCGTCGAAATATATATCATGAAACACACGAGAAGTGAAGAACACGTAGATAGAATACGTAAAGCTCAGTTGATTTATTAATTTAAAAATATGAAAGTTCAGAGAGCAATATCTTTCCATATCCATTTAAGTGACAAAGTGCCATCAGTTTTGGGATTATTTTATTCGAAATATGCGTGCACAAGACTTACATTCGCAAGCCATTTTAAAAGTGCACCTTAAATGGCGAGAATTAGATTATTTCTTCATTTAATGAAATATTTTACCAAACCTAGATAATCCCAAATTAAACAAATATCAGATATCTCATAGAGACAGGCTAATTACCTGTCTTCGGATGGCCTAAGTGAACACTTTATATCTATATATATATAAAACGTTCACCAATTCTCACCATATGTTAGTATGTGGACTCACTTCTGTAATTACCCCATACTTCCATATATTTTCCATTAAATATAATAAAAAATAGCTTTGTCTCTATGAGATATCTGTTATTTGTTTAATAACAGTGCCTTTGTAGGTAAAAATCCAGTAATTGTGTGTTCTTGGACATATTCAAATATTGCTAATCCCAAATAACTTTATTCAATCAATACTCCGTTTCATTAGATGTAATAATCTGTTGCATTTATTTATGATAAGACCAATACTAACATTGGAATGAACAAACAGTTTAATTCAAAATCAAAATTCAATGCTATTGACCTTTTTGACAGGTCCAAATTTTTAAAATCAATTTTTGATATATAATTATGGATAACTGTTTATACTTTCTACTAATTGTAGTTTGTGTGTGTGTGTGTGTGTGTGTGTGTGTGTGTGTGTGTGTGTGTGAGAGAGATAATAATTAATTATATATTTTCCCACATTAGGTGCCATGCTAAGCGTTGAATATTTTAAATTTATTAACATTTTTTTTTTTCATAACTTCTAAAAAACCTGTAGTTCAACTTATCTTTTAAGTAATTTTTAAAATGTAATTCTTTAATACTTGTACTGAATTATTTAATACATGAGTTTGTTTGGCTTTATAAATTACAATAATAATGTCACATGATCGATATTTTCAAAGGGTTAGTTCGATTGTATAATGCGGAAGACATTCTAGTGAATATATATATACATACTTTTAAATTATGCGAAATTACTTTCAATGGGTGTGCGCGCGCAGTCTCGGAGACCGAAATATGGCTGTTACCGGTTCACCTTCAGATCAGAATAAGTATTCATAACAGTCGTCTAGTTCTATAAAAGCCGTCATCGACCGCGGAGACCAGAATATTTAGACGGAGAATTTTCATTTACAGAAGATTTATAAAAAGTCATCATTTGATTCATAAACAGATGACATTGAACCCACCCAGAAAACGCCTCTCCTATATGGGATCTATCGTATAAATATCAGGCCGGTCATACACTGGTGCAATATGTAACGAGCGACTGGCAATAAGCAATATTTAACAACTAGCAGAAAAGCAATCGGCTCACCCGGATTGCTTGCTGTTGAGACCACATCGCGGCCTTTATTACATTGCTTTAAAAATGGTGCATTATGCATCGTTATTCTGTATTATCATCCCCGGAATTGTACAAACGGTGTTCTTAAGTATCAATTTTGAATTATATTGTATATATATAATTAATTATTCTTCGTCACTCCATATAAATACATTCTTTGTCATTCCACTTGAAGACATTCTTGAAAAAGTGTACAATAAATAATTTTATATACTAATTAAATGTATTAAATATAAAGATATACAAATATCGTTCCATTATTTGAAAGCCATCTACATGTATTCATTTGAAAAAGTGTAACATATAGGTTTGAAAATATAAAAATCACTGCAGAAGACCGTATTCTGATCAAAAATTAGCGAATTAAAAAATGTCGGGGTGCTAGGAAAATGATCAAAGAGTTTCAAAACAATGCCTGGAGTATAGCGAAACATTACAGCATAACTAGATATTACAGCATGACGGAGCTCCATCTCACACAGCCAGAAATACAATCAACTTTCTTCGTCGTGAGAATGTTAATTTCATCGAGCCAGGCGTGTGGCCACCGAATAGCCCAGATTTAAACCCAGTAGATTATGTAATATGGGGTGTTTTGTTAATTTCGAATTAGCTAAATATTGTGCAAAAAAAAAACATTAAGAATTATAATTAATTATATTATGTTCTGAAATAACTCATGTGTTACGAGATTTTCTCCCTTTTTTGGGCCATACTATATATATATATATATATAATAAAATTACAAATGTCACAATGTGTTAGGACGAGCTAACTCCTAGTATCTGGATAAATAAATGGCTGTGATGGCTAATATTGTGGTCGTGTTCCAGAGAGCGTGGTGCTCGGCGCGTGGCGGCAGCTATGCGCGCAGTGGGAGTCGCGCGCGCTGCGCCTGCGCCGCGGCGCCGAAGCGCTGGAGGCGCGCGCGCTCGAGCGCCTGCACGCGCTGGGCGCCGAGCGCAGGCGCGCGCGCAAGTCGGCACAGGAGGACGCCAACAGGGTGGCGCAGCACTTCACACAGGTAAGATTACCACCTTTATTTACATTTTAATGTTGATACCCTTTGCAATCACCAGGGCTGAATTATGTGATGAAATCTAAACTGTAAAAATATTATTAATAATAATTGTATATTATACATCATTGTATTGCATGTCGTCCCTCTCAGGAAATCAATCTTCAAAATATCGATTTAAAAATAAATAATATGAAAACATTTATAACCAAAGACTGGTGTACGTACCGGCACTACCTTACACTTACGTATTAATTGATTTTCACTATTTTCCTAGTTCTTGATTAGCAAATTCAGAATACGGTCATATTCATACAATGTAATTTAAGGTCCTTTCGAACAGTTCTCGACCCGTGTTAATAACTTACATATTTAAGCTTTTTTCAAGGAATGTCATATCATTTTTTTAAAGTTATCAAGTAGCATGTTGTACATCTTTGGTCCTAAATATGCGTTATTTATTTATTATTTTTAGTACACTGTATTATTATGACAATTTCCCACTTAGGCTAGGCTTGATCTAAGGGAACTGCCTCACATTTTAAAATAATTAAGGTTTTTTTTATTAAAGCATATTATATTATATTTTTGGCAATTTTCAACTGACCCCTAAAGGTTCTTGTAACCCTAGGGGTTGCTTGAAAATTTCAAGAGCTTTAAGAAAAAAATGTTAAGCCTACGAAGATGAGTGGATTACTAACTACAAATATAAGTATTTTATTATGTATAAGCAAATTTTAAATAGTTTTGTTTTTTGTAAAAATTAAAATTTTGATAAAAATAAGATAATTTAAGAATCAAATTAAATTTCCACATCTATTACAATTTCTATCGAACATCAGTATTGTACTTGTGTGGCTGCAATACTTTCTAAAAACGATTTTAAAATATTTTTTATTTCATTATTTAACGACATATTTTGCCATTAATGTTTACATCAGAGCGATAATGTGTTTGTAAGTTTCTGTAAGAAGGCAAGATCTGTTACTTGATTATTCAATAAATTATCAGAGATTATCTATCATTTTTTTCACAATTAACATTCACAACGACGATTACGATTACGTCTATCGTTCATGACGGATAAATCTTCTAAATGCGGGGCGATTAACTTGAGGTGTTCGCCTCGAAGGACCAAAATATGAGGAGGTCGATTTAGACTCTTCGAAATCTAGAATGAATCAATAAACGATAACAGTCAGCTTTTTAGTTTAGCTTTGCTGGGTTGTGGTCCAATGTTGGACACTGCGCGATCACGGCTAGTGTTTCCGAAAAAAATGATTTTTCAGTGTTGAAATTTATTACAAGAAATGGAAGTGCTCTACAACTATACAATTTAACAAACAAATATCTAATCAGATATATTCTTATTTTTGTATTAAAAATAATAACGTAAATTCCCGCGACATACCTGCCACCTGGCAATAGACTATATATCGCCGACCTAACGGCGATTATTATTATTATTTGCCTGCTTTTAAATAATCCGATAACCGAACTTTTTTTTTTTGAAAAATTACATCAGTGAAAATAAAACACTTGTTTTTTATTCTACTCGTTTAATTTACTTGGGCCGCGTTTCGCCTTGCAGGGGCATTGTCAGTGCGTCTTAAGTTAATTAAATGAGTAGAATAAAAAAACAAGTGTTTTATTTTCACATATGTGATTATCGAGTTCTACAAACTTACCTCGGAAACAGTAAATATAAATAATAGGGTTTTGGATAAATATGTTGTTACCTGAATCTAGTTGTTTTCTGACAGATGATAGATATTCAAATATTTGCCAATAAGAAGAGTTGGAAATATATTTCATGTTACTGTAGACGTTGAGTTTTTTTTATTATCATAAATAGCCCCTTTTAAGACGGCTGTTAGATATATATAAACAGATAATAAAGATATTTCTACATATAAGACATGCGGAACGCTATTTTGGTGTATTTTCTCGCTGACGATAACGACTGTATACGCCATTTTGAAATAATATAATATAGAAAACTTTGACGTTGCGTCAGGGATCTATGCATATTGGGTTCTCCAATAGGCAAAGCAAATGATGTTCAAGACAAATTAAACCGTTAGATCGATCGCCAATAAATGAAACCATTTATGCTTTAAAATCTTTTTATATTTTATTAATAAACACGCTTGCATTATATTACTTTATAATTCAAAAGGAGGAGTACTTCCCGTCGGCGGTCTACGACATAATTATTTTTATTGGCGTCCTCTCATTTGAATGGGACAAAAACTCCGACCGTAATGGTAGGTATCGGACCTCAAGTCACCAACACCGTACGTGTCCTCACGATTTTGGGGAAGCACTTAGAGATTAATGGACTACGATGGGCTGGCGGACTGTTACGTGGGGCACCTTACCAGAATATTGTTCGTTGGTTATCAAATCAAGTCATGAATCCATTTAGAAATCTTGCTTGGATTGACATTTTTATTTGTCGGATTTATCTATTTGTCAGGAATACACAGAGCGTTATCTACGCTATCTTATTATACGTCATTCGGTAAGTGTACGGTATGTGTATGCAATATGGGACATTATATGTATAACTTGACATATTTTTAAATCAAAAAATGTTACATAAATATTCACGAGCATTTAATTTAATTTTTAAAATACGCTATTTAAATGTAATAAATACACTTATTCAATATTAGAAAAATTACTGTGTGGTCACATATTATATAAAAAATAAGATAAAAGACTTTGTTTAAATCATTATTTATTGATAAATCAACATGTTTCGATACCTATGGTATCTTCATCAGGAAACAATGTATACTAAAATTAAAAATACAGTCATAGATAAAAATAAAACTATAAATCATAGTGGTGGGTAACTAAGTAGGAACTACAATGAAAACAAATAGTCGCCTTTTAAATTTGTTTTCATAGTAGTTCTTAATTAGTTACCCACCACTTATACTTTATAGTTTTGTTTTTATCTATGCTTGTATTTTTAATTTTAGTATAATTGTTTCCTGGAGAAGATAAGATACCATTGGTATCGATTGTAGATTTATCAATAAATAGTGGTTTAAACAAAGTGTTATTAATAAGTCTTATTTATAAATAAATTCAAGTTAGAAATATGAATTAAATATATTAATTAGAAAGATATACATATAAAATCAATTCTATCGAAAAATATTGTTGTTGCGCCACCGGGATTCGAACCTGGATCTCTTTCCTAACCGGGGAAGGTGCATTATCCAACTATGCTACAGCGACAATTTTCGAACCCATATGTTACCTTTTTTTGATATTAATACATTTAATCGTTCCATTATTTGACAGAGCCATCTACCTTATTTTTACAGAATCTCAAATACCTTTGAGTAAACTGATAGCAGACGCCAGAATTATTCATTTTTATTAAATTTTGGACACATAGATACAACTTTATTATGTAGGAGAACACATTCTTATTGTGAAGTTGTAATTATTCAGAACATAGTTCTGTGATATTTTAAATATGAATTAAATATATTAATTAGAAAGATATACATATATAATTGAACGATTAAATGTATTAATATCAAAAAAAGGTAACATATGGGTTCGAAAATTGTCGCTAAAAATATTGTCGCTGTAGCATAGTTGGATAATGCACCTTCCCCGGTTAGGAAAGAGATCCAGGTTCGAATCCCGGTGGCGCAACAACAATATTTTTCGATAGAATTGATTTTATATGTATATCTGTATAATTAATATATTTAATTCATATTTAAAATATCACAGACCGTCTGTTCTGTTACATTTTCAACTTCACAATTAGAATGTGTTCTCCTACATAAGTTAGAAATAATTTACTTAAGTGAAAACATATATATTCAGGGTTTAGGCGAAGATGGTGTGATGATGCTCTGTACCTCGAATCATCTACATTCATATTATATCTTCTTTTGCATGTTCTTTGTTTGTTCTAACAATACCATCAACATCCTCTATTTCTCATCAATATTCAGGTCGTACCTCTTTCCTACAATCTACTCCCAACTTATTCGTTCATGATAAGACTAAACCATCAAATCAACCCTTTCTTATTCGTTTTTAATTCGTTCATTCTCTGAGTGACCGCATTTACAGAGTTTAGTTTAATTCTTCGTTTACCAGTTTCAAGTTTCACTTTTATACAGTTTTGGTATCAGAAATCCATCGAATACCGCTAATCTTGCCTTCAAGGCATTCTTAAAGATAACTGTGTTCAAAGTACCATTCACTTTGTTCCCTAAATATTCCTGTCTCTATAAAATACACTTGTATATTGAAAAATTTTATATCTACAAAATAAATAAGTTATTTTAAAATATATACCTATACATGCAGTGACTAAATAATTATTAGCTACTCTAACTGATTAATTATTAATTGTGAATCAACATACCGAGTAAAGGGTTAAGGAATATTTAAAAGTACACAACATATTATGAAGCCAAAATCATTTTTATTTCTATAAATAAACTTTCTATAGTAAAACCAGCATATGTTAAATCTATAAAGATACAACATATGCCGGCCAATACATCACGCATCATCACCAACTACACTATATGTCAAGTTATGATTATTATTTATTTGAAATTCTTCTAGCATTAATTTCTTATATATGTTACAGTAAATGTGTTAATTCAATAAATGTATACAAAATATGAATTAAATATATTAATTATAAAGATATACATATAAAATCAATTTTATCGAAAAATATTGTTGTTTGTATCTCTTTCCTAACCGGGGAAGGTGCTTTATCCAACTAAGCTACAGCGACATTATTTTTAGCGACAATTTTCGACCCTATATGTTACCTTTTTGATATTAATACAGTTAATCGTTCCATCATTTGACAGAGCCATCTACCTTATTTTATTATTTATGTATATCTTTATAATTAATATATTTAATTCATATTTAAAATATCACAGACCTATATTCTGAATAATTACAACTTCACAATAAGAATGTGTTCTCCTAAATGTATACTCTTACCAGTGAACGTATACACATATGTACTAATTCAATAAGATAAAAAAGGTATCTACGAGCAATGAAAATTGTTTTTCTAGTAGAAGCGGCATACCTTTTCACATCTGATTTAGTAAAAATTGCACAAACAAAAATGCATTAATTTAAATAAACAATTTTGCCAGCAGACGTGCACACCAACCACGTAACCTATACATTTGTGAATGTTAACTAAATAGTATTATTTTTATAATTAATTGATTATTTAGTTAAAAATCTTACATATCAGTAAATAACCAGTAAGTATTTACTATTTTTTACGCTTTTACTGTAATGCATTTATTGTCACATATAGCCAGGTACAAGAATTCGCTAAATTACCTATGTAAATAATAGAGAAAACAATGACATTGATAATTGTGTATAGACATATTGTGAGCGCGTTAATGCTAGAAGAATTTTTATATGAGATTTTAAATTCCCCAGAAGGATTTCAGGAATACATGTGTTGAAATACTTTCATGAAATATGTCGATGCCTATATCAACTTGACATCCGATTTCACCGTCAACATCCTGTCAGCTTGACTATTGATATATATATACAAAAGCCACCGGGACTAATTAAGTATTTAGGTCAATATTTGTGTTCGCAATCTACGCCTTCAAACCACATATCAATCAATAGTGTTTGCTTCTCCGTCGATGGCCCTTATTTGCACATTTTCCCCTGCGAGCGAAAAATGAACCGTCGCGAGCGTTGCGGCAATGAGCTGTCGCAACAAAAGCGACAAATATTTGTTTCGCTCGGCGAATTCCTTCGCGCGTCTGTATGGAGCAGTTTGTTGCCACAGCTGCTTAAAATTGTCGTTTATTGACAATCCGAGAGCCGCTGTTTACCCATATTCTCACTAATATTTGTTATCGGTAAATTCTTGACGCAGGTGTTAAAACAGACTATTAACACTTTTGTATTATTTTATTCGGCGTAATATTTCCACTGCGTTGTGTGTTTTGTAAACTTTTATAAGACAGATTGAATACAAAATTTTGGTACTTATAATTTTCATTTATAAAAATGCGATCACAAATATGCTGCGATCACAGACTACCAAATATATAGACATGAACTAGCGCGAATTCTTTGTTTCGATATCGTCAATTTGGTGTCACCCACGTGATCATTTTGATACCATTTACGCAATCAAATAGCTTTTTTTTTTTAAATATATGACTCGATTGGAACGAAAATTTAAACGCTAACAATATAATATGCATTAATATATAAAATACGTCTTGTTTACACAAAGATTTAATTTTTGAAAAGTAAATGCATATCCTGTTGAATAAATGTAACTAATAAATTTATATTTCTACAAATAATGTGTTTAGAATGCCCCTCGTCCCGCAATTAATGTTCCAAACCCCTTTGCTATATGTACATTTTATTTCATGTCTATTCATTTACTGGTCTGTAGCTGCGATGAACAACTACAACGTAGCACGCGTTTGCGAATGTCGTGGTGATGTGTCATGGACTTCCCGCTTGTTTTTTTTTATAAATTTAAATTTAAATGAATTAATTATAAATTATTTTATTCGTAAACATTTTGTTGTCATATTACGCAATCTATTTCATCTGTTGAATTGAATATACAAAAATATCCACCAATATATTATAATAAATTAATTATATAGAAAATGTTAACCTTGATAGATTAATGTTTTAAGAACATGTCATGCATACTTATTTAATCGACATTTACTTATTATTCTCAAATTATAAATACACATTGATAAGGTTTATAATAAATCAATTATAAATTAATTAATGCGACGCGATTATAATTTATTGAAATGATTAATTGCTGTTCTTCTTTTTTGTCTTTTATATTTTTCTTCTATTCAAGAGGAATACAGAATAATTTTAATTACTAGTGTTAACACTTATTCTTTATCTGACGTTCTGTAATATTGTATTTTTTTTTCTAAGAACGTAATCGTAAGCTAGGCTATCCAGGTACACCGGATGGAATACATAGTAGAGAGATGTGAAGAAGGAGAATGTAAAACCGTTAGTAAGAAGGATAATGTCATCCACTCGTCAAGTAACTACCTACTATATTGATTTTAATACATAATTCTTCTTTTTCTTAATTGGTCTCTCAAGACTGAGTATTGTGAACTTCATGAACTCCCGCCCTTTTGACTATACTCCTCCACTTTTCTCGGCATCTCGCAAATCTGAGGGCCGTCACCAGAGATGCGCATGTTACTTTTCTGATTTCTTGAATGCGGGTTGTACCAAAACCAGAGATACGCCGGCTACATGCGCCCTGTGTGGGGGCCCGCACCCGACCAATTACAAAGGTTGCTCCGAGCACCCACCAGACCGCCAACGTCAAAACACGTGTCGCTCGTACAGAGAAGTCGCGAATCGACCCACTCAACCTTCCCACACCTCCATCTAGAGAAATACGACCTTTCGTCCCGAAAATTGCCCCCAGTTCTCCCAGCAATGGCGACTAGACCGAGCCTCACTCATCCCTCTCCTCCTACGCCGTCGGCCCACGATCAACAACCCACCCATCAAGACTGACTATTACGGACGAAAACCTCGCCGAACTAGCTAAAAACCTCCAAAAATGAATTACAGAGGCATCTTCCATGTTAATCAGAATAGGCAACTATATTATAACCACAAATAAACGCAATCAGCGTACACCTCCCAGCTCCATTTCAGCAGAAAATTTCTCACTATTTTTCCCAACTTTTCAATACATGAAATAGCAAGGGGGTGATTAGTCCCCGGGGCTCTGTACGCCAAGAGGTTCAAGTTCATGTTGATTCCGTGACATCTGTACACAAGGCAAGTGCACACAGGGATAACTGCATACATAAACAACTGCACATACTCGGCTTATAACTCTGCTGCCGTAACTTTGTATTAACCTAATATAACTTTATGTAACCTGTCTTAAAAGAATGCAAGCTATTGATAGATAACTTATATATACTTACTTAATGTGTGCACGGACTACTCGTACGTGTCACATCAATGTTCTTACTACTACAAAATAGTTCTATTTTAAATACTAATTCAATATATTAATTAGAAAGATATACTCATACATATAAAATCAATTTTATTGAAAAAATATTGTTATTGCTATCGGGTACACACAGTACTTTTGATGACAAATTTTCGAACCTATATGTTAACACTTTTCAAATTAAATATTTATCGTTCCATTATTTGAAGCCATCTACTTTATTTTTACGGAATCTCAAATACCTTTGAGTAGTCCGATAGGAAACGCCAGAATCAACAATTCATTTTTATAAAATTTTGGACACATTGATACAACTTATATATTAAGGAGAACACATTCATATTAAATATATTAATTAGAAAGAGTAATTAGCATTTAAAATATCACATACCTTTTTTCTGAATAATTACAACTTCACAATAATAATGTGTTCTCTTAATAGTACTAGCTTGTTAATGGGATGAATGGCGAATCTTTTTCTCTCTCTCCGTCTCTCCAAACTATCTTCTCTTCTAGCGAGATGTTAATTATATTCATGTACGTCACATTCGTGAAAGGGTTATAGGGTTTAAGGTGACACACACAGTTAGTGAACTCCGTTAATACATTAAATTATAGTCGGCATGGCCGTGTTTCAGTCAGTTCATTAAAATACTAGAGTTGTGCAGTTCTAACATCTCTAATGAACTGTATATGAACTTGATCTCAGGCAGTTGGGGCCCGGTGGACATTTCCAGTTTTACAAGTGCATTACCTTAAGCGAGCAGGATATTATGCAAATTTCGCTTCCCGGTAGCTGCTAATTCCTTGCATTCTAAGTATAATATATTATACAAGACCTCTTCAAACGGTAAATATAAGATTAGCTATCTATGTACCAGAAATCGTTTTTTGGCGTGAGATACTGCGAAAGATTTTTTTTCAGAGCGCCAGTCTTTAATAGACAATAATTTTTAACGATCTTGTATTTCCGAATGTTTGGAGTACGTTAGACGGGATTACCTATGGCTAATAATCAGTAGATTCTAGTAATGGTAAACTGTTACGTGACTGTGATTGTGTCGATGATTGGTAACTAAGATTTAACTATCGGAGGCTTACTTTCTAGTGTATCGGTCATTGCTCGAAAAATTCCGTTAATCAGTTGTCGATCATTGTTACAATCGAACACAATAATAGTCAAAATAACGGTTTAAATAACGATTTTACCATCACTGGTAGATTCTCATAAAGTTCTAAGTAAACTACGTCACCATGTAAATGTACATGTACCACGCATTTTAGAGAATAAATGTTTATAGAATCTGAAATATTTCCGACATAAAACGGCGACTGAAAACTACTCCCTTTTGTTCCACTTAAATAGCATGCAGATAGATAGAACTTACTACCATACGCAGCGTATATTAGTCGAACACGCGTATTTTTTTTTTCATAGTCATAGAGAAATTTGCCGAAATACAAAGGATACTTTAAAAAATAGAGACGCGTACACGGAATACATGCCACATCAATATTCTTACTAATCTATCTAAATAGGACTAACTTGCTGGTCTCCTGGAACGAGGCGCGAACCCCCGACCAGCTTCTTAATCACTAAATTATCAAGCTACTTATAAGTAATTATTATTATTACTAGTCTGTTAATAAATACATGTCTTCTTTTTTTTTAGTTAGTTTTAAATACGCTTTGACGAAGCTTGAGCTGAGCGAAACCGGTTGACGTTTAATAAAATTCGCGGTTTTATACAATGTGATTGTGTTTTATTTAACATAGATATATTTTAATATTAACCGCAACCGTAAAATAGAAAAAACTAACATTGCTGCTATTAAAACTTAGTGAAAAAAGTGAAACTACATGGCATTGCAGTAGAAGGACAGTTAAATGTGATGTGGAATTCTGGACGCTTGGTGATATCTATGGCGTCTTCCATGAATTATGTCACAGGTTTTTCGTGAAATTTTAAATCTGATGACTCGTAAAACTTGCGCTAAAGTGAGAGACCACACTTCACACCCATGTAGAACGATGGATTTTATTAGTGTTGTATACAGGTTTAAGACCAAATTTTATGACAACTACCTCCACGACAGCAATTTCCGTATCTAATAGCGTTTCTTGATTTTATCCCGCTATTTATTTCATTTCTTGTTAAATATTTTTTTTTTTTTTTTTACATTTATTTCCTGATATTTCAACTGTTTGATCGATTCAACCGAAATATTATTTTTTTATTTTTCCGTTGAATCTTTTCTTTCTAATTTTAATTAAATAACACCACAACAGCACGAAAAAAAGGCTACTTTAACACAGACGGCAGTCTAGCAAAATTGCCAGGACAGTGCAGTATATATCAGAGGTGGAGTCCTACTCCATCCCATTCATTAAACTACGAGTATTATACTGAATAGCAATATAATTGTAATATGTTTATCATGTTATGTTTATAATATTTTATATTCACCTCTATTACAACAAAAAAGTCTAATAAATTAAATTGCTATAAATCTAATTTTAAAAAATTACGTTTTGTTAACCTTTTCATTTTAATTATATTGTTTTACCCGTAGAAAGCATCGCTTACAATTCTTTATATTTTTTCAGTTGCTGCATAATATTAATTGCATCCGCGGTAGCGCGTTTAGATTAAACACTAATTGCAAGATAATCGTGGGAAGAATTCTGGTGAAAGTGCTGCAAAAATTAATCCATTATCCACGCGGCTACTGAAATGCAAATTGTTATTCAAAAGCGTGTTACGATATCACTAGACTTTCGATTTTTTTCGCAAGGTCATATTTCGTGTAATAATTTGATATTGGCCGTGATTTTTTGCACGTCTTGTGCACTTGTGTGTCGTTGACTTTTAATTGACCTTCACGAACATAATTCCTTTACGCCATGGAATATAGAATATATGAAGAATACATGATCTGTTTTGTTCCATTCCCTTTGTGATTTGTAACGAACATTAATTAATTTTAAGTAATTCTTACGATATAGGATTATATGAAGAAAACGAGGGAGGAATATTTATTGTTTAATATTTTTTTGATTTCAAAAATAGATTTTTTTACTCTTTCTGGGGTAAGTTTGTAGAACTCCATAATCACATATTTTGTTTCTACTCGTTTAATTTACTCGAGGCGCGTTTCGCGTTGATGAGTTAAATTGTTAGATTGATAATCATCTTACAAGGCGAAACGCGTGTCACGTAAATTAAACGAGTAGAATAAAAAAACAGGTATTTTATTTTCACATACGTGTTCAATAATATAATACTTGTTACGCGGTCTGTCAATAGTATATTGAAAAGTCAAAGCGATGTATGTAACCGTGATTTCAAAAACGACCAACGGCAAGGTTTATAAAACAGCTGTTAAATTAATTATCCTCTACGGGTGAGAGTGTTCTGCAAGTATAAAAAAACAGATGACCAGAAGTTTGAAGATTTATGTACTTGAGATGAAAATAGTGAGATTGCCTGGTGGATTCACACAATTGGACAAAATTCAAAATTTTTTCATCAATGCTTTATGAAAGGTGACCCTTTTCTTGAAAAGATTAAAGAAAGCCAACTGTGATGTGAAAATTGTAAGATCACTAGAGTCGTAATACCGTGAGTATCGAGACTGATAGGAGAAGACCGGAAAGACCACGAACAACATTGATAGCTTCAGTCAGGCGCGATCTTAAAGAATTTAAGGATTACGGTCCAGAACAAAACATGGTGAATCCGAATGATGGGAGTAGTCGACCGCAGATGGACGCGATACGGCGAGGACAGGAAGACGAGGAGAAGAAGAAAGGATTTCGAAAACTATTGTCGGATTTTCCACTATGAATGACGACCTTTCTAGATCGGCTTCATGCGATATCCATATCTTTTTAATCCATGTTTAGCAAATAGTATTAAAAAAGTAATGTTACTCAAATTTTAAGACATTGTCGATATTTTTTGGACAGCAACTGTAATTATTTAAAATGTATTAATTAGGAAGATATGCATATAAAATCAATTTTATCAAAAAATATTATTGTTGCGCTACCGGGATTCGAACCTGGATCTCTTTCCAAACCGGGGAAGGTGCATTATCCAACTATGCTACAGCGACAGTACTTTTGACGACGAATCTATATGTTACACTTTTCAAATAATGCAAAGATAGATGTATGTACTGTCGCTGTAGCATAGTTGGATAATGCACCTTCCCCGGTTTGGAGAGAGATCCAGGTTCGAATCCCGGTAGCGCAATAACAATATTTTTCGATAAAATTGATTTTATATGTATATCTTTTTAATTAATATTTAAAATATCACATACCGTCTGTTCTGAATAATTACAACTTCACAATAAGAATGTGTTCTCCTTAATAAATTATTTTAATCTTGGATCTCTTCTAACATTAATTTATTCATATAAAACATGTCTGCAAACACATAATATTATTAAGAATTCTGTATTTTTATCTTAGCATTGAGTTTATCTTCATTATAATAAATTTTGAACAAAAAAAAAAAATCACCGTGTTTAGAGTTGTTAACTGTTGACACTTTGAGAAAGTCACCCGAATATCATCTGGTGCGCAATCTCGGTTGTTGAACTTGTCCCCTTAATTTCATGCAAGAGTCGTTCGAATCTAATTTATTGCTCGCGGTGAATGAGGCTTGGCCTCGTGCTGTCGATTTTAGAAATTACTGCCTTCCTCTACGTGTGTGTTCACGTACTTGCTTATGAATAACTAAATTAGCTTTGTTACCTTACTAGTATTGTAATTTTAATAATCTTCTTAAAGTGAAATTAATGTAAATTATGTAAAGATCTAACCAAATTCTCAATGTGTAATATAAATATACATATCGATATAACAAGTTTGACTACCACGATATCTGTCTATCATTCTCGGATTTTTCCTTTTATCTTACGGGAATAATGTTTTTTTAATATAATAATTAAATAGATTTGTTTAAAATTAATCATAATGCGAGATTAAAATAAAATAAAATAACAATCACGTTGTATGAAACCACAAAATTTGTTATACGTCAATCGGTTTCGCAAGCTTCATCAGGACGTATTTCATAAATACAAAAATATTGCACTTATATATATACATAAAGAGGGAGATAGAATATAAAATTATATGCGAAAGAGAGAGAGAGATAGAATACGTATACAGATTAAGGGAGGGTTAAGAGAGTATAATAAATTTTGTGGTTGTTATTTTATTTAAAAAATTAATTAATTTTTATTTTTATTTTTTATCTTTGTTTAATTAACCACTAAAATGAGTTTAAATACATCTACCGGTTTCGAAAAATACCATTTTCTTCTTCAGGATGTCATAACTAACTAAAACATACATTGTTTCTTTGACAGAATCTATTTTTAAAAATCTATTTTTAAAAGAAAAATTTTTTTTTTTTTAGTACCTAACTCAAATCATTAATTAATACAAATTTACTCGAATAATTTTTAGGAAAAAATTTTAGAATGGGACTCGTAGTTAAATTTAGTTGGTTGTTTATAATTTTTTGATTAGTTTTACACGCTTTATTTATCTCCAACGATTCCAAATTATTTAATTTGTGACCAACACCGTTTATATGCAAAATTGACAATCCCAATTTTTTATCAAAATCATGACCATTTTCTATCAAATGATTAGAAAATTCTGAAAATCCACTATTAAATTAATAATAAATTTTAAAACATTTAGTACATTATCCAAGTGAATCCCGACAAAATATTATCCAATGAAATCATTATTGTCATATCTCATAATAAATCAATTTTTGCACTTTTAGTTGATTAGAAACATTGTTACAATTTCATGACACGTGATTTACGTTCATACTCATAATGTATCATCTGACATTTACATCAAACTGAGGCATTGAGCATCAAAGTTTTGAGTATTCATTTTTCTATTTCTTTGGAGGTGTTAGGTTTATTGCCCCATCAGGAGAATTTTTTAAATAATGGCGCTATAAAATTTAGAGCAATAAAGTAAACAGATTCCCGATTACGGGCACATTCGGTGGTGTAGTGCTAAATAAAAAAGTACCTCACCCCCCCTATTTTTATTTCTTCCATGTATTCCCACTGAATTAGTTTGAGGTTAACAAGAATTGATTTTAGCCTGTAATAAATTAGCTTTTATAAACGCTAAAACCATGCATACGTCAAAACAACTATCAAGCTATAACATGTAAATTGAGGGATGGGTGTTTATTTAAGTTAACTTCACATATTTCATCTGTCCAAGTGCGTGTGGTCAATGGTTGAAAGAATGGGATACTGCTGCACGCCCGGATGATACAATTCTCATACAAAAAAATATCTGTAAATTTATTCGTAATGACTTTCACGTTTTGAAAATGCTTCGATGCTATTTCTTTTTTTTTTGGCACTCTGCACGATATTTGATGTACAAAATTCTATGCGAAATATTTTGTATCAAAATATTAAATTTAATATTAAATTTTATTTTACTTTTTAAGTTTTCTTGTCATCCTCTGAACTATTCGGAAATGTATGTAACACAGATTTTAACACAAGATTATTGTCAGAGTTTTGGTACAATTTTTTTAATTTGAGATTGTATCTTGTCGTTTCAAGGGCACGCACAATTCATATTTGTAAAAACCCCAGGAAATAAATTTACAAAATTTATTTTGTTTATGTGACACATTTCAAGTAGCTATAATTAACTTTTTAGTTGATCTGCTCCACCGAGCATGATGTTCATGAGAAGAAGGATGCTGTGTGGGCGAGGAAATATCGAGAAAAGGAGATCGTCAGCGGTAACTCCAATGTCACATGTAAATCTGATCACTCTTGCATCGACTATGCTTGATCTCAAGGAAAATGTGTCAATAATAGATGTCAGCAATATAAGTATCTGGATCATACTTATTTAATAATTTAAATATCGTAATCAGTATTTCATCAGCGAAAACCTACATTTTTAAAGATGAATAATTATTTGCTTTTTTGTAAACCCCAAAGAGTCCCACCCTATCCAGGAATCGTTATGAGAGTTATGCATTCTCGCTTCGATTCTACTCAGCTTCAAAGTCTTCAAAATCTTCAAAGCTTTTTAAGAGATTATTAAGTTAAATCCGATTAGTTATTTTGCAGCAGTTAGTTAACTATTTAACTAATACCTCTCTCTCTCTCTCTCTCTCTCTCTCTCTTTCAAGTAACAAATTTAACTTCAAGTGTAACGTATGCGCGTAACAGATTTACAAAGAATGCCAGAAGTTTATTTAATGCAGAATTTAGTAAAGTGTGTAATTATAAAATAAACTCAAAAACTTGCACTTGAAATGGTTGACTATGTCCTAATTTCAAAAAAACATGTACGTACTCACAATGTATAATGATAAATTTAAAATTAAAATTATAATAACACGACTATTTGAGCTATATATGAATAAATACTAAACGTAAATTGTGGATTAATTGAATTTAAAAATTAATTTTATCTCAATATAAATCCAGTGAGATGACGCTTACGGTAGCCGTTTTAATGGCGTCAGACTGTCTTTCGATTTGTATTCAATTTCCAATGTAAGATGGCGTCAATATCGTTTACAAATGCCACACGAATAGCGCCGTGTCTCTATAAATCATTCATATTTATGTGGTGAGAAACTGCAGCCACCTTCATGTCTGATTGAAATATGTAAGAAAATCGATAGGTTTGTGAGTCCTGATTGCGAATGTTACGGCTGCTAAAGTGCATTTTAGGAATCATACTTTGTACTTGTCGAATTTGAAACATCTGCAAAAAAATAGTAAACTTAACCTAGGTTTATTAGAAATCCGTCTCGAGTTTCGAGCTTTATAAAAAACTAATAAAAAATACAAATTCAGAAAGCTGATAAAATGCTCGTAAGTAACAAATTGTTGTGTTTTAGATAGAAAACTTCATTTTAAATAGTAGTTCTAAAGTGTGTGAGTAAATGCAATGTAGGTATTTATTGAAATCGGTTATTACGGTACCATTTCGAAGTTTTTTAAAAGCATCTTGTTAGCATACAAAAATATATTCTGTATTTGCTCCAATTGTCCATAGCTTGCTAGGCAGTTTTCTGGAAGCTACATTAAAAACAAATAATAAATAAATAATAAAATAAAAATATCTGATTTTGTTTGTGGAGTTTATTAAAATATAGTTTATTAGTTTTATAATAGTGTAATAATATATAAAGGTTTTATCTTTTTTTTATATATCAATTTTATTACATGTATATATTATAATTTTATTTTTTGCCAAACTGCATGGCTGTTTTGCGTCAGGGATTGCCTTTTACATAGTTATTATTGAGGTTTTATAAATATTTTTTTTTTATTAAATTAAATGTAACAAGAGGTAAAAAAAATAGATGTTAATGAACTATGTATGTTAATATAATATGCAGTCAGCAAAACCGATAAATAATATTATAGTTATTTCCTAATAAAGCAGTCATTTGTAGTCAACACTAGAGGCCAGAACGTCCTTTGGTAAAAAGCCGCCCTTGGGCAAGTTTCAAAATGCCGGCCTAACAAAATACCGCCCATAACGTGTGTGGCACGCGGGCAGCCGATTTATAGGGATGGTTTTACAAAAATTGAAAACATCATTCTCACTAGGGCGAAAAAAAAACAATATTAAAAAATCTAGCGCCGGCGTTGGATTAATTCATATTAATTTTACGTTTTGTCTGCAAGTTGATCTATTCTGTATAAAGTATACTTAGAATTGTGCGGTTTCTTAGAAATTTAATTCAAGATTAATATTTTTTTTAAAATTTAAAGCTTAATTTGTTTTCGTTGGGTCCGAATTGATCGATCATTTATTCGGACTACCCGCCATCTTGTTTCTCTGAATACCCGCAGTGGCCGCGGCAGTAAGATAATTCATATTTACCGAGTTGTACTGGCAAAAAAATAAACGATGTATATTATTAATTTTTATTTCCGTCTTATCGTTTATTCAACACTTTGAATAATTACGTACATATTTCCTGATTGATATTACTCATGTGTATCAATTAATTAGCATTATTCATAAATCAGGACTAAAAACGAATTTGTCAGTTTATGTAATTTTTGTGTAGTAAGTGCCTACAGACTTTTTACTTAACGACGGCTTGTCCCCGATTCGCTATGTGCGCGTGTCACAAAAAATAAATGTTCAACATATTGTGTGATGTTCAAGGAATTAGGTTTATCTTTGGTTCTTTTTTGCGGAAAATAGATGCGCGTCTCGAATAACTAATGTGACTATTATAAACGAATGAGACTCTGATCGCTTCGGATCTTTCGGAGATTTGGAGGTTAAGTTTAGTATGTTGATTAATTAACTATCAGTTGGCGAATGACACTTTACTGCGTGCCCAACTCTGTACTGTCCCTGCGCGACTCATTAGGACATTGAATGTTTTGGAAAATTATGTATATGAAGGGTTACAACAGCTGACTAAAACACGGTTGCAGCGAACTATTTCTATTGATAACTAAATCGCATTTTTTCTAACAATAACAGCCTATCAGTATTATTGCGTTATCATTGTTTTCGAATTTAACAATCCTATCGTTATCTGCATTGAAAAGATATCTATTTGTACAGAAAAAAAAACGGTGTACGTATGCACGATAGATATTCATTTTTTGCGAAAACATCGTTAGCGGATAAGTGCATTTTGAAAATGAAAAGCATCGGAACACGCTCGAATTCGCCCAACCAGAGTGATAGTAATACTATTTATGTGGTAAACTTTTTTTAGCACATAGATTTGATATATTCACAATTTAATAGTAACAAAATAAAAACTTTATATATTTCTATATCGAATAGCTAAAACGGCGTTCACGCCCGCTATTTGGTCTACCGAATCAACGCCATTGACTGAGGTAGGAGAAGCGAGACGGAGCGGTTGCAGTATGCCAATTCAATGCCAGATACTAATTGAGAGTGAATTTTTGTTTCCATCTTGTATTTACGTTATTTAATTGTTTTTTTTTAAATTATTTTTTAATTTGTTTCATTACACTTTAAAAACATTTTTTTCTAGAAAATTAAGTAATTCTATCTCGTGTTACGATTGTATCAAAAATTATTTATCTAATATGGGTAACAGGTACTCAGTATCTACCAAATATTGATAATAATAAATGTTGTGTTTTCAAGGTTAAATAATAATTGGACTTCGTTAATTATTTTAAATGTTATTAACTACGCTTTTTCAAGATTAGAGATAGTATAAAAAACCTACTTAACCCATTTAGAGCTTAATAAAGATATTGTGAATTGTAAATAACAGGAAACAATTTGTTTTTCTTAAATAAACACATTAGCATTGTTGATATTTTCATTGTATCTAAACGGTACTAATTGCAGGAGGTAAATATGGAATTAGTATTGTCCTGACCTTTGCCAAACGTACCGCATCATTTTATATGAAGTCAACGGTCACGCTAGCTATTGTCAGTCTGTTTTTATTATTTTATTATTTGACCCTTTTTTTCAAAGATAAGCAGTTTCAATTAAATTTGTGCAACAATGTTTGGTAATTCAGAATGTTATGAACATAATCATAATAATACAAATCAAATTAATCAATTAGAAATATATATATATATATATATATAAAATCAATCTATCTATCGAAAAAATGTTTAGTTGCTATCGGAATTCGAACCTGTATATCTTTATAGTTGATTAATTTAATTTGTATTAAAATTCTACAGAACTGTGTTCTGAAAATGTAACTTTACAACAAAAATGTGTTCTCCTTAAAAACAATTATAATATGTTAAATATTGTATTGAACATTGTGTTAATGGACTGTTTACATGACTAGGAAAGGAAAGAAAAAAATATAAAATGTGTTTGATGCAAGTACTCAATAAATAATCGTCTAGGTGTTAAAAATATTACGAGAACACATTCTTATTGTGAAGGTGTAATTATTCAGAACATTGGTCGGTGATATTTTAAATACTAATTAAATGTATTAATTAGAAAGATATACATATAAAATCAATTTTATCGAAAAATATTGTTGTTGCGCCACCGGGATTCGAACCTGGATCTCTTTATCTCAATTATTCAACTATGCTACAGCGACAATATTTTTAGCGACAAATTTTCGAACCTATATGTTACCTTTTTGATATTAATACATTTAATCGTTCCAATATTTGAAAGATCCATCTACCTTATTTTTACAGAAACTATTAAATGTATTAATATCAAAAATGTAACATATAGGTTCGAAAATTTGTAGTTAAAAATATTGTCGCTGTGGCATAGTTGGATAATGCACCTTCCCCGGTTAGGAAAGAGATCTAGGTTCGAATCCTGGTGGCGCAACAACAATATTTTTCGTTAAAATTGATTTTATATGTATATTTTTCTAATTAATATATTTAATTCATAGTTAAAAATATTCATACTATCTTTATGTAGATCGTAGAATTACTCGATGTTACTATCAAAATCTTAGAGGACAATTTGATTACTTCATTGAAATGAATAATAATTGGCGTTATAACCGGCGACTGCTCGGTTGAAATTAATATATCATTATATCCGAACATTACTAATTGAAGAGGGTTAATATGAAAATTTCTTGGACAATTAATTGTCAAATAAATATTTTACTTAATATTAAATGTATAATATTAAATAAGTAATTGTTATTTTTATACGCTACTTCTATAATCGTCGCTATGTAATAAGTGGTAAAATGTGAAAAGGGTGGTTACGCTTTAAATAATTGGTATTTTCTCCTCAGAAAAGACAATTGAATTACGCCGAGCTCTCAATAGTTGAGTAACTAATAATTATTAGTTGTGTGAAAGTGTGTATTCTACGTTGTAATAAACAGGTACATACATTTTAATACATAATTGACGGCTTGTGTGGTCTGATGATCGTCTAGTGGTGTTTTTTTTTCAATTCCTTAGAATCCAAAATGATATATCTCACTAACTTATCTCGATGCATTCTCTCGAGGCTGAGAAAATTCTGGTTTTATTTTCTATTTTAAAGCTAAAATCTACATAAGTTTTCCGATCTTCCTGTACCACAGATATTATGTGTAAAGTGTTAAGATTTTAGTTTTAGGCGTTTCGCTGTAGACTTAATTTCAAATCAACCATTGAAGTGTTCTTCCAACACATTTCTTACTGTCTTCTTCTCAAAAAGACAGCTTTTTGATTTTTGTGAGAATTATTTAAAATATGACAACGTTTTACATAAGAAACCTTTTTTAATTATTTTACTTACTGAGTTTCACGAAGCGCCTGGGCGAACTTTTTCCATATAAAATGTCAATTAATCAGTGAAAATAATTCTTCTAATTTTTCAGTGAATTTCGTCTGCAATTCATGTTAATAATTGTACTATTATTTTACTATTGTTTTTTGATGTAATGTAAAAATGGGTGTCGCTCCAATAGCGCATATTGTTATTAATAATTTGAATAGTTCTCTGATTTATATAATAATAAGAGATGTTGCATTATTTTCACTTTGTAAATAAAATGAGGCGCTCGCAATAATAATTTAAGTATAAAATTGAAATAATTTATTTTTATCTTTCTACGCTTGGTGTAGTGTTGAATAAATAGTTGATGCCAGTAAATATTTTATAGTTTTGACATTTATATTTATTGCAGTTTTTATTGGAAAATTAATATAAAATGTGTTTTAAATTCAAAAATCGTGCGTGGCGCTAACGGAAGAAAGCATTGGCTGTATTTTAATGTTAACTTAAAAGTATTCAAAATACATGTAATTTCTTGATAGTTATGGAATGTAACGATGTTTATCTTGAGAACGAATATAAAATTAATATTAATTAATATCATACATTAATTTAAATAAACATTAGACACGCATGGGATTCGTCTGCCTTTCTGTTAATAAAAGTCTACCACTTTTTCCCCGTTGCTAGTACACACAATAAGTTTTATTTTTCATACTTTTTATAGCGCTTGTGTAGTAATTTAACTCATGTTTCTTATATTTGTATAATTAAAAATAAAGTTAATTTAAACAGAAACAGAAACCAATATAAGAGGTGCCCGTTGTGTACTTTCGTATGGGTAAAAATGACTATTATTAATTATTGGTATATAATTTATACTTGTTTATAAATATTTCGCCTCAAAATCGAATATACCAAATTTTTTTCGGTTCCTTGTTTCCTAACGTATCTTTTCACTCATTGATACGACCAATATTAGAATTTTTGTACTGTGTTTATTTTGTTTTTGAAACGTAGACTTTTAGTACCTGATATTATTGTTTACATATGAAGTATTTTTGGTGATATAGATGTCAAAACCGTTCGTGACGAGGGTTTTCTGCCGGTCGGAATGTTTATCTAGAGCTCTTGCGTATTTGTAGCACTCGGAGATAAAAAATGTTTCATTCAGAAAAAATGCTCAGGTATTTTAACATGAAAAGAAATCAAATATCAATTTATAAATTTTAAATGAACATTTTATTAATATTACTTATAATTTGTAATGACTAATAAAAATTTTAATATTATTTATTTTAACGTCGATAAATTTAATATTTAAATAATTTTTGATATTTTAATGTCTAACTGTGCATGAAATTGATCAATTAAATTTTGAAGTACGTTGCACATACTTATTGGATAACATTTTACTGTTTCAGAATGACGTTTTTTATTATTACTGTTGGCTTTGAGGGCCTTTCAGGTCCATTGGTGACCACACAATTATCTTTCGGGCCTCTCTGTGTTAAACTGTGATCTCCTGGCGGGGTCCAGGGATCCATCTACTTTATTCTTGGGCGTCCTAGGAGCGGAGTTCCCGTTGGCATTCCCTCATAAACCTTACAGAGTGCTCAGGATTTGTTATATCTAACAATGCATTTTGTTCTCGACATCAATATTGGTGAGATATTTGGTTGTTGAAGGCAAAGTCAGCGTTTGTGCGGTTCGGTCATTATCCTTAACATGCTATCGCACGTCTAGTCTATCCTTTAATAGCTACTCCTCGAGGCTCCAGGTATTACATCTATATAAAAAAACTATTGGCTTAACAGCCACGTTGTAAATGAAGACTTCGATTGGATCCGAACAGGCTTTTGAAAGCAAAATACGTAGTAATTTAATCAATAAAACTTGATAAATCATACACCATTTCGACAGATCTAATTTCTTTTATGATAATTAAAGCTAGTGATTTAAATTTTCCACCATTTTATCAATCCATGACATCACTATTAGTTAGAATTTATACACATTAAATTAAATTATAATAAATAATAAAATCTTACGATTACTATTAGATAACCAGTTAGTAACGTCAGACGAATCTTGACATCGAGGCATCAAAATACTTTTTGGTTTTCTCGGTTTGAAGGATCGATAAGCTATGTGGTAATGGGCGATACTAGACCCTCGGTATGTGAGAAATAAAAAAAGGTTTTGGGTATTGAAAAGGGTTGTTTTTGAGCGCAGGTCACTCAACCCGTGGCTGGAAACATCTGCAGGTTAATAAGTGTGTTTAAAATATGATAAACGACTCCGAGAATTAAAATAACTATTTCTGTTAATTTAATTTACGTCATAATTATTGCCTTTTCTATTTATTAAAACATCTATATTCTAAATAATAATTATAAAAATGTAAATAAAAAAGTTTATATTTAGAAAAAAAACAGATTAATTTAAACATATATTAGTAACCATTCAGAATGACATGACAATTGTATTAAAGAAACAATGTGTTTATTATTGTATTATCAAAATATGTTTAAAATAAAATTTTAAATAAATATTTTAGATTAAATAAAACGCAATCACTTCGTATGAAAACACGAATTTTATTACATGCTAACCGGTTTCGCTTAGCTCAAGCTTCGTCAAAGCGTATTTAAAACTAACAATAAATACAAAAAGAGTGCACTAATATATACACAAAGAGGGAGATAGAATATATAAACAGTTAGATAGAACATCAAGGGAGATATAATATATAATTGCATATTTTCTTTTCTTTCTTTACAATTCAATATTAAATACAATACAATATTAAAGTGCTTTTGGTCTAATTGTAAGACATTCGCCTAGTATTCAAATAATCGGTGGTTGGAGTCTCGTATCGGGAGACCATCAAGTTAGTAATCATAGCACGACCACATAGCTTGAAAATAGTAAGAACGTGACGAATTCCGTTTAGGCAAATAGTTTTTTTTTAATGTATCCTAAACTGTAGGTATTTCCGCCTTTCAGTATACACTGTCTATTTATACATCATTTTTTAATGTATCTAACTAGGTATATATATTTCCACCTTTCATATTATTGCCAGTATATTGTCTTTTGTACTTTATATTATATGATATCAACTATTCATCTATTCATGTAGATGCGCTGCAATAACGCGCCAATCCGAACAGTGTTCTGTATGAGTTGTTGTACTGAATTCGGAGACGGTTACACGTAACTTGCTTGTATTTCGACCAGAGCTCGCAGGTATACATGCTGGTGAAGAAGGATTTAAACAGGATCCTCTTCATCTACTATGTATATAAGTGAGTCGATGACAGTATGAATATTTAAAAAAAATTATATTCAATATAACCTACATCCTTTTCTCCCACTTAAACGGTTCGAGAAATCCTCTTATGTGGGAAAATAACATTGCACGCGCAAATTTAAAATACAATGGTAAACGTTCAATGAGTTTTACGAAGAAAATGCTGGCATTTGTCGCGAGCTTGCCAAATTCCACCGGATATCAAAAATAACTACCAACATGACTTCTACCCACTCGAAAGTCGAACAGTTCCTTACCGCAGCGTTGCTCAAACTGTGTATCCCTCGCCTCGGATTAGTTAAGGCTTGCGAATTTGGACGAGAATCATTAAAAATCCAATGTTGTTTGTAAGAAATTCTCTAAGTAAAAGCCATTAATTAAAAGATCCTACCAGTTCTGATCAGCAGGCCTTACTCATAAATTTAAGATCACCTGGCAGCGCATGGAAAGGCCATTCCGAAACGGATTGTCATAGTCCGTGCAGGATAGAATCAGAAATACAGATATAGTTCTTTGTATTACTTAGTTATGTAATTTGACAGGATCCTTCATTTAGTATGTTTGCTTGTATGTAATCTTCCAGATGGGTATTAGTGTACCAGATATTTTATGGTATTATTATTTAAGGTTAAAAATTGATACATTTTTTTAATTTACGCTCCTAATAGTAAACAAATAAAAATATGGTTTGAGTTATTTTGTTAATACAAATCGTGTACCTGCATTTATTTTGTATTGACATTTAATTTTTTTTTTACTAAATAAACGATACTTGCAACATTTACACTTTGAGTTTACATATAATGCATTATAATGCAGAAAAAATATTTTTAAGTGTGCAGAAATACTAACAGTATTAATCAAAAATATATAATTTTTAAAGGGATCAAATTAAATGTTTATCATATTAAATTCTGAACCCCTAGCACTGTACTAAAATAAATTTGTATCAAAAATACTTATGAGATACCAAATTTCGTAAATGTTCACCAAAAATACTCTGAATTGAAGCGACGTTACAGAATCCCAGGTGGTGACGTACTAGAATTTAAAACTTACGACAATCCCTGTGAAACGTTTGATAAGTACAAGGTACAACATTTTAGCGAGTGGGAAGTAGAATTACCACAGGATAAGACTGATTGGTTAAATGGCACATGCAATAGCCCCAAGTATTTTAGAGATTACGTTTAGTTGAGTTAGGTTAGAACACGAAGACAAAAAGTTTTTTAGTGTTAAATAATATAATATAGTAACAAAATGTAAATATCTAATTAAGAAAGCTGATATTCTTTTCAGATGTCTTAAGAATGTTCTAGAGAAACGTACGCTGAGAATAATATACATTGCTCTCTGCCAATCCCTTCTTAGCTACGCGATCTTAGGTTGGGGTGGAGTTGGGAAAACTGCCCTTAAACAATTAGTAATTACACAAAAATTCATTCTCAGAATCATTTACAGAAAACCATATAGGTTTCCCTCTGACTCACTGTTTGAGGAATGTCAGCTTCTTGATATTCGAAAACAAGCTTCATCAATATCCTTCTCATAATTATGCTACGAGAGCAAAAAAGAATAGGTTTACCATGAAGCCTAAAATGAAAACAAGCTTTGGTCAATCCTTTCATGTCTTTCTGGCCCCCAAGCCTATAATATTTTGCCTAGCAGTATGAAACAATTCTCGATGGACAAACTTAAACACCATCTCAGGAGCTGGTTATTGGGTGTTGGCAGAAAGAAACTGAGCAAAGATTCAGGTACATGATCACATGAACAAAACATCATTTTTTATATTCATTTTTCTGTTTTGCATAGTGTTTTAATCATGGGATAGCGAGAGTATTTTACTTATTTATTATGTTATTATAATTATTTTAAAACCTTGTTTACTTCATTCCTAATATAATATATATATTTTTTTAAATAATAATAATGGCTTTAAATAAAATAACAATAACTTTGTATGAAACCACGAAATTTATTGTACGTCGACCGGTTTCGCTTATTCAAGCTTCATCAGGACGTATTTAAAACTAAACTAAAAATAATAAAGGTTTTCATATTTGTAGGACAGACAACGGATGAACCTGTCTCCTTTAGTACAGACTTCGGTCTAGTTAAGAAGACAATGAACATCTCTTACATTATGAAGCTTGTTCGTCTTTTTTGTATATTTATAAGAAGTTTATAATGTGTAAAAATATAAAAAATTAAATGTGGTCTAAAATTTGGTAAATATTTACTATTTTTAAAACGAAAGTTTTTTTTTTATACGTAGTTTCATTAAGTTGGTAGCAGTTAAGCACAAGCCATTTTTAAAGTCTTTCACTGTCGTTGTCACATACTCCGTATGATTTTTTGAATATTAAAGGTAGGCTCGAATCGAAACAGTGCTGGAACCTCTGCCTGAGTGCAAGTTTCCGCGAAACGCGCGGTATGTAGGTCACATTTTTACTGCAGCGCGCGTTTATTAGCTCAGCGATGTTTTAATAATGGCGACTGCAAACATTATACAACCCATGTACGTGTGTGTATGTGTTATGACGTCATAGATATATTTATAGTAAGTTACTCATTTTAACGGTAAAGGTTACTGCCCCCTAATTGTAGTAAATTTGAATAAGTTGTTTAAATTTATGTATGGCAATTGACGGTGATTATTTGTGTGTAGAACAAACGAACCACAGTATACATTTTTGCCAAAAATTGACATGAACGTATAAGTTTTTTTTTTCATAAGTGCCAAAGTTTAAGTCATAGTGTGAATCACATTCGTTTAAGCTCCTTTAAACCAATCACAAGTTAGTATGACACTTAGTCGCGCCCCCATTGTTTGTAACTTTACAGTTTCTTGTGTTTGCGTTGTGATTTTTTGGTTAAAATTAAACATAAAGTATGTGTTGTTCAATTACACTCGACCAGAAAGTTGCAAGTTCGAAAAGGAGTGAAAAACAGAGATTTTTTTCATACATGACTAAGTGCACATGTTTTATATCAGTAATGCCCAAGTCCATATTGAAAACCTGTTATATTTAAACTGATTAAAATGTGAGGCGGAATTTGCTGATATATTTTTAAAGTAATTAAATTATAAATATGAATTAAATATATTAATTAGAAATATGTACATATAAAATCAATTTTATCGAATAATATTGTTGTTGCGCCACTGGGATTCGAACCTGGTTCTCTTTCCAAACCGGGGAATGTGCATTATCCAACTATGCTACAGCGACGATGTTTTTAGCGACAATTTTTCGTACCTATATGATACCTTTTTGATATTAATACATTTAATCGTTCCATTATTTGAAAGAGTCATCTACATTATTTTTACGGAATCTCAAATACCTTTGAGTAATCTGATAGCAGACGCCAGAATTATCAATTCATTTTTATTAAATTTTGGACACATTGATACAACTTTATTATTAAGAGAACACATTCTTATTGTGAAGTTGTAATTAAATTATATTTCTATAGGAATTTTTTTACCATTAGTTTAAGAAAAATGGCTATAAATTGCTAATTATCCAAAATTGTAATAAATGTGTCTTAGGCAAATTTGATATTCGTCGATATAATTGTATATATGGGCGACGAAAAATAATGTATAAGTATTTTTAAAAAAAAGGTTTTCTCATAGTGCAACTTTCTGGCATTGGTTTTTTTAAAAGATCACCCCACAATTGATAATGTTTATTACATAATTATATTTAAAAACACTCAATGTTTATCGATCTTTTAATAAGCAGGTACCTGACATTTCGCGAATTAATATTTTAACATAAATAATACACCTCGCAATCGGCAACCTTCAAACTAAAGCATGCATTACACCATTCTTATTTTTGTATCATACATTATAACAGTCGGGACTTGTCCACTGATACCGATCCGAGCTTAATTTTTTCGCTTTATCGCCCGAAGCCACTGAGATAAGTGGTCGATAAGCGGTGAACAATGTAAAATAACAAATTAATAAAAGAGAATGAGTTTCACAAACGTGTGAAAAGTATCGGTCGGACATTGTTTAAACATATTATAATGCATGCGGTGGATCTCGGTTGTAGCGACTATTGCCATGGAAATAACATAGACTCTCGGTGTTGTTATCTCAAATACGCGCCACCACTGTGTGGTAAGTTTTTCTGGTTCGAAAAAAATTATTCACAAATTCGTCTAAATAAATAAAATTAAAATTAAAATCTCCCTGACGGAGAAACCATCCCCATTCTCCCCCACGACAGACGGGAAAGCTAATCATTACACTACAGATGAATAGGAATGAAATGTGTTATAGACGTTAAGACAAAAAACTTTATTTATATTAGCTTGTTATAAAGTTCACTATTATATATATATTTTTATTTATTTGGATTTTCTTTCTATTTAGCACAACAACTAATAAGAATGAACGATGAATGTAGTAGACGTTTCTAATGATACAAGTGTCCCAAAAGTATTTTTCATAATAAAAACTCTGTAATGAAATAATGGATGGGTTTAATAAAAAAATAAAAATATTTTGCATTTACAGTCCCTGGGAATTTATTTCTTAAGGATTATGTATTTGATCCGTTATTTTGCTGGCACTCTTCTAAACGGGAGGCAACAATTATGAAAACTGCTTGGTACGCATTCTCCGTGATCGCATTTCTTCTCCAATATTTTCTTTTAATTGGTCCAGAAAAAGAGGATTGTTACTGTATATTTTTTATTTAAGGTAGCCTCATAGGGAAAAGTCCATTGGTGTCAAGTAGGGGCTATGTGGAGGTCTGTTTATGTCACCTCGTCGGGATATTGATGGAACGCTCCATAGCGACTGAATTACTAGAGACGCGGCTAGCGATCGGCATACCTCCCGCTTCTCTACAACTCAATGCGTTGGTGCAGCGAATGAACCAAAATGAAAAAGACTTTTGGGACGCACTGTATAAGTACACAATAAAAGATGTTCACTCTCTTCTTAATTAAACCTAAATCTGTACTAAAGGAGACGGGTTCATCCGTATCTAGATAAAATTGGATGTTGAGAAAATATTTGTAATAATGTATCAAAAAATTGACATTACAGTTGATTGATGGATTGGTTAAGTTGGCAGAACGTTGACTTAGCATGCGGGAAATACCAGGATCTCGTTGTGAAATTCTCCAAAATCTTTTTGATTTCAAAAAGGTTTTGAAGGTGATTGTTACCGAACTCGCTACCGGTAAAGGTGTAAATAAAACACAAGATAAAAGCGAGTGCATATTAAAATGTTACTAAATTTTCTAATGCGCTATTTTAACGTAATTTTCGTAACATGTTTTTCTGGGGCATTTTCTATTTTGGTTTGCATCGTTTATATCGTTTTATTATCCATCAAATGAGGGGTGTAAAATCATGGATCAAATTATTTCTAAACTCTGCTCATTTTTCGGCGTTATTATACTTTTTGTAGCCATTTTCAATAGAAATTCAGCTCAAGTATCTTCCGAAGCACGACATGGTGGTCAAGGATATTTAAATTGTTGATCCTATACATTTTTTCATCCTCGTTGATTCCGCAATTTGACATAGATCGATCTGCGAATGAATAAAAACTTCCGCTCTGTCACTATTAAGTATGAGAAAGGAACGTTTATCCACCCTAGCACGAATCGAAACAGTTATATAGAATTTGCCGCCATTTCTGCAGTAAATTGTTTGCAACCCTGAAAAAAAATTAATTTGACAGCTGAGAGTTTAGGGTTAGTAAAAATGGGGCGTTACACGATACAACAACGTGTTTTCATCATTGAACAATATCTCAAAAATAATGAAAGTTTGGCGGCCGCAATTCAAAAATTTAATACAAAATATAGTCGGAATAGTGTTTTAAGTTCATCAACTGCGAAGAGATTAATTGAAAAATGTAGAGAGACAGTTGGAGACGCTAAACATACTGGTCGTCCAAAAACAAGCCGCTCAAATGTCAATATAAAATCCCGGAATATCAATTCGGCGTCGTGGACAAGAATTGCAAATTTCAAGAAGCTCTCTACGGCGTAACTATAAATAACTCTATCCCGTGTACTTTATGATTCAATAAAAAAATAAAAATCTATAGACTAAAAACTGTGTTTTCTATTTAATTCAAATTTTGCGTGTATTACAATATGAAGTAAATCCATGACAATAATTCTAATAATTGTATCCAATATCGTCGTAGGCAGCGGACATGTAACATAAATATGGAATAGAGTGCAAATAACGTCATTACGTCACATATATATAAAAAAAAAATTACCTTGGATACAACGATAGTCCGCATCGTGTATAACGTCATAATACCCGACAAATAAGAGGTGTAAAATAATTTTCAAATAATTTATAATCCTTATATTCATTGTTCGATAATTTGGTATTTCTGGGAATGTTTTATATTAGTGTCACCCACACAAGCGGTGGTAATATATGTTGCATATATATTTCATACACAAAAAAAAACCTTACCTCCAAGCGTAGGAAAAAATTGATTTAAAATTGCAGTTTACAAAATTTTGTTAATAAATTCAACGTAAATTGTACATTCTACAGTCTTCGTTACAATATATAATAATTGAAAATGTACTAATGTTTGATCTTTTTATGTTAAAAATGTTAATTATAACGTCCCTCGATTATAACTTGGTTTCTTCAATGATGCTGTAACCAAGATTTACTGTTCTTAGTTATCACGTGGCTATGTCAGCAGCAGATACAACTTCGTGATTCAATAGTAGAGCCACATGAGATTTTTAATTTGATAATATGTTTGGCGGCACCTATAAAATACTAATTAAATATACATATAAAAACAATTTCATCGAAAAATATTGTTGTTGCTACGGGGGTTCGAACCCGGATCTCTTTCCAATCCGGGGAAGGTGCTTTAACCGACTATGCTACAGCACACAGTACTTTTGATGACAAATTTTCAAACCTATATGTTAGTTACACTTTTCAAAATAATACATCAATCGTTCCATGTATATCTTTCTAATTAATACATTTAATTGGTATTTAAAATATCACAGACCGTCTGTTCTGAATAATTACAACTTCACAATAAGTAATATGTTCTACTTAATAACCTATAAAATTTCTTCAAGGTCTACAGTCGATCTACTCACGTATGAGTTTTGTGGTCCTTTAGTCTGTGTGCAGTGGGGTTGAATAGAAGGATCTCGCCATCGTGGAAGATCACTGGTAACGTAACACATCTGACTAATTTTAGCTGCAGTGTCGACACTATCTAAATGTCGTCACGCATCAGAAGAAATGATAACACGGTAATAATGAATTCTGTTTAAAATATAAGATAATAAATAATTAAATATGAATTAAATATATTAATTATAAAGATATACATATAAAAACAATTTTATCGAAAAATATTGTTGTTGCGCCACCGGGATTCGAACCTGGATCTCTTTCCTAACCGAGGAAGGTGCTTTATCCAACTAAGCTACAGCGACATTATTTTTAGCGACAATTTTCGACCCTATATGTTACCTTTTTGATATTAATACATTTAATCGTTCCATCATTTGACAGAGCCATCTACCTTATTTTTACAGAATCGCAAATACCTTTGAGTAAACTGATAGCAGACGCCAGAATTATCAATTCATTTTTATTAAATTTTGGACACATTGATACAACTTTATTATAATAATATAAATAATAAATAATTTAATTATGCGTTGGTATTAGCAACGGTAGATATCGTCGATGAATATCAGAATGTTATCTTTTACTGTTAATGATTGACCAGTGACATCGATCTTTTTTGTATCCTGCGTTACTCAATCTATCCTATGGAGCTGGTTACTACGATTTTGAGTAACTGGTTGTTCGATGACCTGTTAAAAATCACGCTTACATAAATTATTTACTTGATGGAATGCCTGCCTGGCTATAGTAATATTTTATTTTGCAATGACGTAAACTATGATTAACAACGATGAATTGACCTGTCACGCCACTGAAATATAGGCGCCTCAATCAAATTCGTTCGTTTAATAAATCATTAAGTTGGTTTAATTACGACGCTGGTCTGACTCTTAGAAAACCGCCACAGTATGTATTATTGTCCGGATGACTTCATTCGAGTTGATGTGGGTGAATTCTTATTTTAAACCAACAGTTTAACAAGTTCTTTTCCCAAATATCTGTCTTTATTATTCTTGGTTGAACTAAGTGTAGTGATAATAAAAGTACCTAACGTGTTAGATCAGATGACATCAATTTAAATACAATGTTCACAAGAAGCTGCTTTATGTTTATTCATGACAATAACGTGTTTAATTCTTACATCATCTGGCAATAAAATAAAAATCGTTTTTATAATTAAATCATATTTAATTATCTATACTCTAGAATGTATACAATTTTACCAATATATATATGTGGTTACGCCATAAACAAGTCCCAACACTCAAATATTATTTTAATTTATTTAAGCGATCAATTCATTCACAATAATTGATTTAGCACAAAGACAAAGTGCCAAACTTTAGAGGATCGTGACTTCTTTAAAAACTTAAATAATTAAATTATATTCTCCTCACAATTTTCAAGTTATTCTTTATACGTATTCGTGCTTTAGTATTTTTTTTAAATATATCTTATTACATATCAATATAAAATAAAGACTGCATAAAAATGCTTAATTTTCAACGTCGATACTAAGTTTAACTTTGTATTATGTATATTATAAAAAATCCTTTCTTATTTTGCGGCGGACACTCGTTAACGAGGATAACGTCTGTTATGGGTTTATCGGTTATAAATCCATGCACGGCTGAGAAGTTATATTGTGTTGTGCAGGGGGTTGGGAGGCGGCGCCTTTGGGGAGATGGACCTTCTTCCTCCACTCAGTAGCCGCGTTCGAGAGAATGGCTAGGGGGGTTCTCCGGCGTTTGTCCTCGGTACATTTTATTTCGGGACATGGAGAATTCACAAAAGTAAATTGTATGACTTAGGTCTTGTAACTGATCCATGGTGTGCCCGTAGCCGTGTGAGACAGACATTGGACCATATCCTCTGGCACTGTGATGTATTGACGGATGGTAGAGAAGATACGTTTGATGGTTTGGTGGGAGTAGATCAGAGTTCCATACGAAAAATCAATCTATTCAGTTGCCAAAGGAATTTGGAGTTGTTCAGGACCTTTGTCAGAGTCTGGGTATCTAGATGAGAACTGTTAAAGGGGCTCTAACCGAGACCCCTTGAGTTTTAATGTATTAGTAGTTTCTTTGACTTATTATCATTATTTTATACTTTGCCTTGATTTTCTATATTTTTTTAACTACTTGTATATTTTATTTTATCTTATTTTGTTGTCTCTTTGCTTTTATCTTGTCAGTGGGATGAAAATTGCCGGCAGTGGTACTCCAAAGACTGGTCAGATCGTTTTTATTTTGTTTTGTCCTTTTCCCTTTCTCGGGGGCGCGTTCCTTCTCTTCCTCGGCTTCCTGACCAAAGTAAAATACTGACCCTGTTAACTCATCCTTTGCAATCTTATATTATTATGTTTCTTACTTTGGATGTTCTCTTCTCGTCTCATTTATGTTTATTTCTGAAAAATTTATGCACTGTTTCTTTCCATTTATTTGTTCATTTTATTTCATTAATGTAATTGTAAATCTTAATAAATAAAGGTCGGGGACTATGAGGGTTTTTGAGAGGGAAGTTGTTCGGCTCCGTCTCGTCACATTGCGCGAGACGAAGTTGCACAGCGCCTATTAGTATTAAAAAAATGCTAACCATGCGGCGAATGAGTAGGACCATATATAAGATTTTGCTCGGCATTGGCAGGCTTGGCCTTGGGTAAGTGGTCAATTCACCCTCACAGGTGTTGGATCTTCCTCTTTTTCTTTTCACTTCCTCCTTTTCTCGGTTATTGTAGCATCCCTCTTCCATTTCTACTCGTTTTCTCCTAAATTGTTGCTGGTCTCCTCCCGTCTACGTGAGACGATGCAGGTGCAACAGCTAGGTCTATGAGGACAGCTGAGGAGGGTAGCACTTATTTTGGTGGCTTTTGGATTTCAATACGAGACCCCAACAGCCGACACTACTTCTCGCAGTAGCTACAACGATGAGCCGCAAGTTCCTGCAGGCTGCTGCTTCGCTCGCTGTCGTTCATTCAGGAACATAGACTTTCCCGGTATCTGAACCACCCTATTGACTTACCTTTACACGATTCTCCTAAATACGATATGTATATAACAGAAAACAATTTCATATTAAAACTGCTTAAAAATTATCGGAGCAAAAACTAAAATTGTCTTCTGATATTTCCAAGAAACATTTATTATGTACTTATTTTTATTGAATACTCCGATAACAAATTATTACCTAGAACTTTGGTGGATAAATTCTGTTTTTTTTTTATCGCTGAACCAACCTTTGTTTCAAATGTATTTTCCACAATTACTGATTCTAGGACACAGTCCGTCATCACCTAAATCCGTATTTTTATCGAGACAATGATAATTCTTTAACTGCATTTGTAATTAAGATATTGAGATTATAACATTCGTAATTATTACAGGCGAGCTATGGGTATATTATAGAAACTTTTTTTTTCTCAACAGTTGCTTATTTAATGAATTAAGTATTATTTAATTTACGTACATGACCGGTTCCAGGGTTATTGATCTTGTATTACGTAAAGGCCAAAGTGTTAGGCGTGTTAAAGGTTTTCTTTTAAAAATAGATTTTGAGAAATAATATTTTTATTCAATAATTTGTAGGCATTTAAAGGTTCTTCATTATGCATCGTTTTAAATATTCAATGAAGACAAATTGACAAAAAATATACAGAATGGTTTTAGTAAATGTATAAATTTATAAGATATGCGATATTGCGATTTATAGAAAAGTTATTTTGTTCTTCATCGTCACCTGGAGCGCCACCAAAATATTTCTTCACCAATTCCTATCGTATGTGGCTGCTCGGAAGTTGATTTCCTCCATGTTAGTGAAGTCTACTACGACATCATCCTGGTATCATTCTTCTCTTACATTTATCTGGTTGCAAGACAAAACATTCATTTCTGGTTCCTGGTCTTCAACCAGCATAGACTACCAAGTGATTGGATAATCGGTTAAGTCGACTAAAAATTCAGACGCCATTTTACAATTTTACTTACTTACCATCACGCCGTTTCCCCGCGGGGGTAGGCATATGATAGAGCACCACACTCTTCTATCCTGACACTCTGAATTCTCGCCTCATCCACATTCACACATCTTCTCGTATAAGCTCGCCGATTGTTGAGACTTCTAACAGAGCCATCCTCCATTTCTGGTGCCATCAACACTTGCGTCATATGTATTTCTTACTATTCTTTCCTCATTCATCCGTTATATATGACCAAACCATCTAAGTGATCCTTTCTCAATCTTAATCACTATACTAACATCAGCTTTACATTCTTTCCATTCTTTACTTTGTCATAAATAGATTTGTCACATATACGCCTGAGTGATCTCATTTCCACTGCATTCAGTCTACTTTCGTTCCTCTTCTGCCAGCTCCAGGCCTCACTTCCATACATCAGTGTCGGTACCAGGACTCCATTGTGCATCGCTAGTTTTGCCTCGGTTGACAAATTCCAGTGAGATATAACTCCATTCAGAGCGCCGTTCATTTTATTTCCCGTAGTCACTCTCCTTTCGATATCATTCTCAGCCTTTCCGTTTCTATCAAACATACTTCCCAAATACATAAACTCATCTACTTGTTCCAACCATTTATTACCTCCAAGTATTTAGCACGGTGTCTTGCTTTCCTTCTTCTCGAATACCATCACTTTCGACTTGTTAACATTCATCATGAGGTCGCTTTCCTTGCATACATCGTACATTCTACTCACTAGACTCTGTAGTTCTTGTTCATTATTCGCCATTAGTACGGCAACATTTTACAATTTTAATTTAAATATAAGAAAATATTCAATCAAGTATTGAGTAGCTTGTTGGTTCAGTAGTTAAGACACTTACTTAGTGATCTGGTGGTCCAGGAGACTACCATGTTCATCCAGCAGTGGATCGTTATTTAATATTATGAATTTTTTACGGTTACAAAATCTACGGGTATCTCGACCGCGATATTATGGACTTGATTGTATTGTCCATGACTAAATAATTGTCACGTCTTTCATTCGAATCTTATTCACCCATGGACAATATCAGCATTTCTCATCTATGCATTAGCATAGTAAAGTATCACGGCCGAATGTATGCCAATATTGCTCACCGATTAACACCCAGAAGATTTTCAAAGAATATCAGATATACAATATTTAAAATTGCTATGTAAAAGGTTATCGTGTATTTTTGAACAGGTGTTTGTGTGTAAAGCCTAATGGCCGTTTAGCCGGTCCAACTGTTCCCACTACTTAAATTACCTAAACACACGGTGACCAGGTGTTATTTTATTTTATTTGAGAAGTATACATTATCGCTTTTAAAAAAATATATTTTAAGAGCGATTGTCACCTTAATACAAAAAATATTCAAGAAACATAGTATTATTTTTGATGAAAATCCATTTTTGTTGTGAAATTGCAATTTGTCTGTGTTTATTACCAAAATAATTGTAACGATATTTAGATTTTTTTCTTTGTATCTTTATAATTGATTTATTTATACTGCTAATAATATACTTGTCAAAATAAGAAAACTATATAAAATTGAAAAATATTAATTTTTCAGGCGTATTCTAGTATAATGTGTTGAAAACATTTTACATATAAAGAATATTGTCTCAAAAAATCAGATTCTCATTGTGATGACATATATGCTGTTTCAGGAAAAAAAATGAATTGTAAAATTTGGTCCATAGATGGCGGTGATGTAGTGGTACTCGAAGCTAGTCCACATATTAACATATATACAACTTTCAAAAATTTGATAGATGTGTGGAGATTGATGGGTGAGAATGGTGAACGTTGTATTTATATAAAGTGATCACCTAAGCCAGCCGAAGACAAGTCGTAAGCCCTGTAATTACCCCATACTTCCATATATTTTCCATTAAATATAATAAAAAATAGCTTCGTCTCTATGAGATATCTGTTAGTTGTTTGATTTATTTAATTTGTATTATGTTATTTTTGTACTGATTGTGATAGTAATTAGGGGAAAACTATGACATCTCCATATAAGGTTAGTCGTTTTTTATGTTAGAATATATTTTTTCGAGGGCTTCCCGAGTTCAATATGTAACTAACTGCGTTAAAAAAGTTAGATAGATATCAACTAAACGAAGACGTCTAAGTAAAACGTACAGCGGCGGCCTGTCGCCATGTAGAAACTTGTAAATATGACTATATGTATTGTTATGAATTTGAATAAAAACAGAGTATTCTGCTGGCGGCAGCCATTCTCAATTTTGCCGCCGTAACGTGCCTATATTGAACATCTTTTGCGTTTCATTTATTTCGACGTCATAATCATCATTATCGCCGGTTGAGAGGAGCCGAGATCCGCGAACCACCCTTGTCTACATTCTTGTTTCCTGTACGGAACAGTAATGATTTTCACAAAATGTGAAAAGAAAATTTATAGGTTTTCCGGTCCAAAAAAAATCACGTTTTGCATTCTCATAATATCCGTCCGCTGCGCGATATTTGATGTACTTACATAATTCTATGCGGAATATTTTGTATCAAAATATTCTTTTAAATGTATTTGAAAATTTTGTTCCGTGTCAAAAAAAGTGGCTGGGTGGCGCCCTGGCTCAAAAGTAGTGCTATTTAACGGCCGGTAGCCCGAACAATTGGTTCTGAACGGCATCAATACCGTATCAGAGTCGTCTTTTATATTTTACTAGCTGTTGTAATTCACAATATTGATTATAATATTCCAAAACAACAAATATATGATAATTGCTCAAAGGTTTTTTGGAAATTTTTGAAATTCCATGATTATTTTGTAAATTTAATCAAAACTCTTATTTTATTCCGCTACACTTTTTATTGAGTTAAATGATATAACGTTTGATAATGTTCCCGAAAACGTCGTAAAATAAATATATGATAATTTCAATACGTTAATATAGAACAAGTACACAATTATTTTAGACGAGAGCCTTTTGTGTTTTTAAAAATTAGAAATAATATAACGTATTGCTCACTTACTTAGGGTCAAATTGGGGTGTACATGTATGAAATCTAGCATTTGGTTACCCTGTCACCAGCCGGCACTAACCTCCCGTACCCGGTGCACCCAGCCGGTGCTAACGGTACTTCAGGCTTGCAAATAAGGAGTCCGCAATGTTTGACTCTCTCCGCAAGACAGCTTGTAAATTTAACACCTCTAGTAGCGCTATATTATTTTTCACACCAGTTCCAGAATAGTTTCCCAAGATGTTTGTTAAACCTTTTAACAAAGTGGCGTGGCTGCTTGCGTGCAAGTGAAAACGTGTTATCGGAGAACCGCACGGTGAGAGCTCCTTTAGAAGTGAGTTGCTATATTAAAAATTATAGTAGCAAGGTGTTTTTATTCGTACTCGTATTTGTGTAGCTTCTTACGTGAATTATGACTCTTTTTATGTGTCGCGGATGTTGTGTGACCGATTCGTCAGGGTGAAATCGTAAAGTTGGATGTCCACCGAGTTTGACCTCTTTAGGGGCAAGGCAGGTAAGAGGTAAGATAAGTTTGTTTAGTAATGCGTAAAGTGATCATATTTTTTGGACCGCCATGAAACATTAGAAGGTGTTGTCAATACCTCGTCTGTCCTCGGAACAGGCGACATACGCGACATACGTTCGAGTCTTGTGTTTCCAAAATTTGATAGGTTCGTATCAAAGGCGGAAATTTAAATTGTTGCCGTTAGTTGCGGCGAAGTAATTTTTTTAACCCCTCCCAAACCATGCAGTAACACAGCTCTACCATCATATTAAACCGCTAATATTTCGGTAAATACATGTAACATAAAATTCATATTTTAGATAATCCTAAAGAAAATATTAGCGCTCAGGAATGACTAGCGACAAACCAATTATGAGAAGGGGAATCGTACAAAACAATTATTTTTTCCATTCAATCCGTTGTAAAATTAATACGTTGGTAAAAATACCATTTGTGATATGAAAGACAGAGATCACACACTATTTTCACAGTGAAAAGAAAAACAAACATACAAATATAATTGTCTCTTTCTTAAAAATTAAACGAAGAGAGATAAGAAGAAAGGATACATTGTATAGAACGTAATAAATGCTCTAAATTATGTTATTAATCATTTTTTCAAAATTTAATTCTCAATATTTAGAGTAAATTCGTGCTATTAAAACCATTTAAGCCAATAAAAACATTTTTTCTAACTGTTATTTACGGTAACACGAGTTGACAGCATGGCTGCGTTCGGGTATTTTATATCATGGTATGGTAAAGGTTAATGTATTTAATTAACTGCCAAAGGTCTTCAAAATTATTAAGTTCTAATCTGATTAATTTCTAAACATTTTTTATATTTTGTTAATTTTCACATTGTGCTATTACAGATGTATGTATATATATTTTTATTAGTCGTAAACAATGTCTTACATCTAGAAGAACTTGTTTTATATAAATGTTGATAGCCACTCCCATAATTCAAGGTCTTTCTTATTTGTGGGTGCGTAACTATATTGTTATTCTGTATTGTAAAAAATCTTATTTACTAAATGACGCATTCAGTACACGCGCGCCTTTACCGACTCTCAGAGATCAAGGTCTAATTGAGAGATTATCGCGGACACGGGCCATTAGAATATTTTAAATGTTGGTGTTGAATTGTAGTTGAAAAAATCTGTTGCGTCCATTTTAAATGTGAAATAATCTGCCGCTTGTGTACAGATAGACAGGTGCCTATACAGAATGTTACAATTAAAAACACGCGATTCGCAAGACCTCCATTTTAGTTCCTCATTCTTCGAATATATTTTCATAATATTTACCCATCTAAGTACATGTTTAATAGATTCAGAAATGATGAATTATGCAGTATGCGCCAACTTAACCAATGAGAACGATATTTAGCCGGCGGAAGTTGCCGCTCCTCGCTAATGATGTAGAAATGAAGAGTATGCGGATTATGCACTTGAAAGTAAGGAACTCATCGATGCACATTTGCGGGCAATATTGCACTGCACCATTGCGTTCCCGTTATACCGTTATAACACTATGTTTACTAGCGTGCGATTTGCTACACAACAAATTATGACGTATTTAATTTGTTTTGATTTTTAAAATATATTTTTGATTTTTAATAAATACCTGCATTGAAACAATAATCTAGACACGTTTTGTTTTTCTCAATTTTTTGATAATTTCATAATTTATTTTCATATACAGATGTATTCGATACTAGTGATGAGAAAAAATGCTACTTTTGTGAATTTGATTGATATTCGATAATATCAGTGATTGGCAACTGTGAGTGTGATCACAGTTTCATTACTAATGCGTGTGCGCCGCGCGATATTGTAATACACGAAATAAATTTTAGAAAAACATAATTTTGAGCGTATTCATTTACGTAAAAAACATATTTTGGCATGTATAATTAATACATATCTTATTTAATATCGTCACAAAGAGAATAGAAACCCTTCAAAGATGTGAGTTTATTTTTCGGGTCAAATGCGTAAAACGTTTTGGCAGAATCTACTAGATGGCTTACGCTTATCACAAATTATAATGCCATTCTTTAATGAATATTTTTATTTCATTTGTACATGCGCCGAATCATAAATTAATAAATTAAATAAAAAATTAATCACTAATTACGATATTCTCAGATATTTAATCACTGATAGTGAGTGTGACTCAAAGATATCAGTGATTGATTCACGGTTCATGATTTTGAGCTCATCACTATTCGATACATGGTACCGTTAAGAAGGGGGAAAAAACAATACAAATTATATCTATTAATTAGAAAGATATACATATAAAATCAATTTATCGAAAAAATATTGTTGTTGCTTCGAACCTGGATCTCTTCCTATCCGGGGAAATGCATCAACCGATTATGCTACACCAACACAGTGAGTTGACGACAAATTTTCGAACTTATATGTTGCACTTTCAAATTAATACATCTGTCGTTCCATTATTTGAAAGCCATCTTCTTTAATAATGTATTTCCTCGGATAGGAAGAGATCCAGGTTTGAATCCCGGTAGCAACAACAATATTTTTTCGATAAATTTATTTTATATGTATATCTTTCTAATTCATACATTTAAATTGTATTAAAAATATCACAGATCTATTTTATGAAAAATTGTAATATGAATGTGTTCTCCTTAAAAAAAATATTTTTTCACTTATATGTTAACAGTAAAATCAAATATATTTGTTTACACAAGGGGTGGGGAAACGTGATGTAGGAAGGGTGATAAGAATTTGTTATAGGGACAGGACAATAAAGACTCGAGGACTTACCTAGATTTCTTCTCCTGCAGTCACTGCTCCTAAAATTCAGGAAAATTATTCTATGATCAGCACGAAGTACTGTGATACAGTGATGAGCACATAGTAAGACATCCACTCTCCTTGACCGTTCAATGTCATAGACAATACACAGAAAAAGTCATGCTCTGACGTATAGGGTATAGGGTGGGGGGGGGGGGACAATTAGGTATAGTAAACATAATGAAGCATCCAGCAAAAATATTTTTTAAGAAGTATTAATCAACAAGTTTTTTTTCATATAGAACAAAATAAATATATACAAAGATATTATATTTAAAAAATGACTGATGAATTATAAATTAATAAGTACATAAAAAAAATAATATAATAGAAAACATAATATTTTTTTAATTAGTAAATAAACTGTGGAAATTAAATAACATGAGGGTCATAATTACATAGCAGGCCAAATTACCTTAAATGTTGAGAAGTTTTAATGAAATATTTCAATGAATCTAGAATTTCAGCGAAGTAAATATAAACTCAACATTAATATGTAAAATAATATTGTTAACATAAATAATCAACGTATTATTTTTTTGTCATATTAGTCTATTTGATAATTATTTAATTTTGATTTATGTTTTTCCCAGAATTTCTAAATATACACGGCTAATTTAAATGTGCTTACATAATTCAATCACCTATTGCGTTTATTTAAACTGACAAAAATAATCTCTATTGTCCCGGGAAACCATTGTCCCAACTCGTACATTGTTTAAGTAATACATATATATTTAATGTAGCGTAAATATCGTAAACAATAAACATTATTATTATTCCATATAAATTTTGTATCATTTTATTACGTTCGTGCTGTTCGCTTCAATGACAAAAAAAAAATGTTTGTAAATAAAGTCGTTGAAATCTTTTCGTATTTTCATTTTGATATCACTCAGATTTATTATGAATACTTCTATCGCTAAACACGTTATACATGTTTAGCATAGTCCAGTCATATCTCGTTGAAAAAAATCTTACGAGTTTCAGTTTACTTTCTATTTAGTTATTGTTGTTAATTATTAACCTCATTAATAAATGTGAAAAGTGCTCGCCGTGGGCCAACAGCTTGTTATTTATTTTAAATCATTGAAAATCAAGACGGGAGGACAAGCGATAAACCCCTGTGTCGCTAAGGGTAGTTTTAAAATATTTATTCATTGGAATTCTTAGTGATAGCAGATGCATGCCAATTTCATGATGATAAACTAAATAATTAAATATTTTATTTGTATAAAAAACATTTATTTACATAGCTGATATATAATGTCTACACACTTGAGTTATTTGTGTCTTCTCGGAAAAACTTTTCGTGTTCAATTTTATTTTTATTAAGGAGAACACATTCTTATTGTGAAGTTGTAATTATTCAGAACAAAGGTCTGTGATGTTTTAAATACTAATTAAATGTATTCATTATAAACATATAAAATCAATTTTATCGTAAAATATCGTTATTGTAAAAACAATGTAGATGGCTTTCAAATACATAACATATAGGTTCGAAAATTTGTCGTCAAAATTACTAGCGCTGTAGCATAGAAAAAGAGATCCAGTTTCGAATCCCGGTAACGCAATAACAATATTTTTTGATAAAATTGATTTTATATGTATATTTTTAAAATTAATACATTCAATTAGTATTTAATAATATTTTCCACTCAATTTACTTTGATTTACCTACACTAGGCAGATTTTATATAAACTTTGTTACATCGTATGTGCAACTATTAATTTATGAGTATCAATTATGTAATTTTTAGTTAATTGTGTAGATTCACGGTTTCGTATTAAAATAAAGGCTGTATGTCGGCATTCTATATTTTTATATGGTGTGGAATCATGGACGCTGAAGGCAAGGGAGAAAATTATGTGGTTCTGGAGACACATGTTGCGCATATCATGGACGGTGAGACGCCCTAATGTCTCCTGAATGCAGGTCCTGAACATCGAGGACAGACTCTCAACCATTTTGCTAAGACGAATCCTTCAGTTTTTTGGGCAAATTGCGAAATGGGAAGATAGCTCGGAGAAGATTATTGTGGTGGTGAAGCCTATTGAACCGGCTAAGTGTAAAAGGTGAAGTATCTGTCTCTGGTGACAGTCCTAAGATCTGCCGAGAAAAGTACAGCAGCATAGCCAAGAAGGCGGGAGTTCATGGATATCACGATCTTCAGTTATGAAGGACCGACGTGATGATGATGATGATGTTAGTATGCTAAAATAATGTAAATTTAATAGGTCTAATCGACGGAATTTTAACAGACACTTCTCTGCTAGCTTAACTTTTCTATTCTGGCTAGCTCCTATCTCACCTTTTGTATTTCAATGCCTAAACGCGCTTCATAAATGATGTCTTCTAGTTTTGGGCACTTTAAAAATATTGTTCTTTACGTTTCAAAAATATATTTATGTTAGACATTTTAAATCTATTTAACATTCAACATTATTTATAATATATATATAAATGCGACTTGACACTGTAGCAATTGACAACCTATAAACGTGTGATTACTGTGACTGTGATTATGAATGATGGACGTGAGATCATGATTGCGGGATTAGAAGGAATAAGTGATCGGATCCCCCGGAAAGATGACCTATTAAGAAATTAAAGGAATCTCGGACATTTCCGGAAATTTATTAGGGTGTGGGTCTCTCGCTGGGGGTTGCCGGGATGGACGATGCCGGGAAGAGTAGTGACTAGAGACCTAATGGAGCATTCTACTGGCTCTCTCTCGCACTTCTTGCGACCTGGACAGGGTGAATTTCTGCCACACTGTGACTGAGTTTTGCGACAGCAACGCATAAATGTGACGTCTACCCTCCCCTTTTGGGAGTGTATGATTTCTAAAGCTTCTTTTTGGCTGCCTTCTGAATTTAATGTGATAAAGAGTCTCATGTCAAATTGTAGAGGTATGGTTCTGGTACGATGATACCGGAGCCAACCTATGATGGTATTATGATGATAATGTTAATAATGACTGAATGTAATAAAATAAAAAGTAATTATGAGGAATCGAAACGAGAGTAAACAACTCTCAAAACGATTCGGGACAGGGCGTAAATAAATATATATTAAATATGAATTAAATATATTAATTAGAAAGATATACATATAAAATCAATTTTATCGAAAAATATTGTTGTTGCGCCATCGGAATTCGAACCTGAATCTCTTCCCTAACCGGGGAAGATGCATTATCCAACTATGCTATAGCGACAATATTTTTAGCGACAATTTTCGAACCTATATGTTACCTTTTTGATATTAATACATTTAATCGTTCCAATATTTGAAAGAGCCATCTACCTTATTTAATTAATATTTTAATTCATATTTAAAATATCACAGACCTATGTTCTGAATAATTACAACTTCACAATAAGAATGTGTTCTCCTAAATATATATACCTACAAACGTCATTTTCACGCAATAAAAATTACAATCCCCACGTGTAATCGAATAAATATCACACTTGAATCGTACATTCGAACATCTCAACATTTTGCTAACGGGATCCTGTTTCTTAGGTCCGCCATTGGACTCGGGCCTGGATAAACCCACCTCAGATAGGTAACCCAAGAGCCACAATTTACTGATTTAGTACTTAAATAGTTTATTCTTCAATTATAAATAAATCATAGAACTTTTTGTACTGGCCTCAATTATATTCACCGTATTATATACGGACTACCGTGTCGTATCGTGTCGCGAACATGTGTATTGTAATAATATATTTTTATTTTATCCTTGTTTGGGTTACCTACTTTTGCGTATATCACACTTTAGGAACCAACTGATTCTTGTTCTTTACTTTATACTTTTGTACACATTATGTGGGTTAAATTGAAATAATTTTAAATATATACACAACATTATAAAATCACAAGGTACTAAAAATGTTTTTAAAAAAGCTTCTAAAATGTTTATAAAGTTTTCAAAAAATCTGTTTAAAATTAGTATTACCCACGCTACGCAAAATATGTCACAATTCGAAAGTTTACATTAGATTGACGCATAGATTGACATAAGTTCCTACATTCGAGCGGTATCACCACTTTCATTTCAACATTAAAAAACATCGTGATCTTTGATAAATATGTATGAACTCTCACTTTCATTTGTAAAGGTTTTATCAGCTGACTGTTCTATAGATTAAGGTCAGTCTTGTGCACTCTGGTGTGTTTATTATTGTTCAATGCTGTGGATCATGGACTCTAAAAGGCAAGGGGAAAAGAGCGGATCGATTCCTTTGAGATTCGGGAAAATGGTCAATATATCGTTGGAGGCTTACGCTGCTCACTCCGTGGACAACGAGACACACAAATGTCTCCATTTCGCGGGAACTATACATCAATTATGTATTGACTATTTTACAAAAGAGAAAATAGTTTAGTGTTGTGGTGGGAGATTTCATGCCACGTCGAAGAACGGACATGATCTCCCGTTGGATCGACTAAATCCAATCAGCAACATACACTTCTCTGGTGACAGCTCTTAGTTCTGTGGTATACCGTGAAAAGTGGAGGAGATAAAGAAGCCGAAAATTCTAGGCATTCAAGGCGTTGATTAAATAAAAAATAATACGTTTATTTTTAAGGAGAACACATTTTTGTTGTGAAGTTTTTCGGAACATAGATCAGAGGTATTATATTTTTAATACAAATTAAATTAATCAACTAAAAAGCTATAGGTACAGGAAAAAAATCTATTTATCGACAAAATATACCGGGGTTCGAACCTGGACCTTTTTCCTACTCGTGGAAATGCGTTACCAATTCCGATATATCAACAAAGTACTTTTACGACAAATTTTTAAACGTAGCGGTAGCTCTTTAAAATTGATACATCGGTTATTCCATTTTTAAAAGCAATCAACCTTATATTGTAATGAATCTCAAATACCTTTGAGTATTACACGCTAGGAGACGCATGTGATATAATAATTAACCTAAAAAAGGCGTTTATTATTATACATATATCTGTTAAGGTATTATAAATTTTATTTGGTTTATCAATACTTAATAGATATATATTTGTAATCCAAGCTTAGTCACCGCCATTCCCTTTTGCCATTATCCAACTGATTTAAAGATGCTAGAATATCTTAGACACCCTATTTTGGAATACCGTTAGCGAACCCGCTTGTACCGTTGAAACCTGAAATTCCCTTGCCAATCTTTAACTTATAATACCTAACACTTGGTTTGGTAGTGATGTGTATAAACAGGAAACCTTTGCGTTAGAGTAATCTTTTTGCCCATCTAACTTGCCTCTCAATCTTGTCGTTCCGAGGATGTTGATCGTTATTTTACCACGATAATTTTTTTTTCCTTCAGATTGTACATATGTTTAATATGTGAATTGTAGATATGTACATAATTTTTTTATTGTATTATTAAATTATGGAAACTATAAAGTATTAATTTATTTACTTCTTATATAAAAATCAAAGAAAAATTATGAAAATGATGGTTTCAATCAACATGTTTCAAATCGCCGCGGCTACAATTTCGTGTCACGCGATGTTACTTTTTCAAATTGACATTTTAGCACAATTTTATAATTTAATATTAATGTTACGCTTTGCAGTAAAATATTAATGTTTTTAAATAATCTAAACAATTAAAATATTATAGCACTCGCATGCTGGTGCTATCTTTAAATTTTCCCATATAATTGTCATACCACGCAATTAAATAAATTACAATAGAATTTATAAATTCGTTTGTTGTGTTTTAGACTCAATCTAATATAAATCAATCACTTTTCACGATGATTATGTCTTTGACCAACTGTGCTACAAGCTTATGGAAAAAAACATATTATTATTCGGTATTAAAAGTAACATATTATGAGTCAGTATTAAAAGTAACATATTATGAGTCGGTATTAAAAGTAACATATTATGAGTCGGTATTAAAAGTAACATATTATGAGTCGGTATTAAAAGTAACATATTATGAGTCGGTATTAAAAGTAACATATTATGAGTCGGTATTAAATGCAACATATTATGAGTCGGTATTAAAAGTAACATATTATGAGTCGGTATTAAATGCAACATATTATGAGTCGGTATTAAAAGTAACATATTATGAGTCGGTATTAAATGCAACATATTATGAGTCGGTATTAAAAGTAACATATTATGAGTCGGTATTAAAAGTAACATATTATGAGTCAGTATTAAAAGTAACATATTATGAGTCGGTATTAAATGCAACATATTATGAGTCGGTATTAAAAGTAACATATTATGAGTCGGTATAAAATGCAACATATTATGAGTCGGTATTAAAAGTAACATATTATGAGTCGGTATTAAAAGTAACATATTATTATTAGTAGGTGTCATAGGTATATGGATGTCAAAATACACCAAGTTGTTAGAGTTTTTTCTTTGTTGTTCGCTGTTCGATGGTAGCGTATTAAATATAATTTATTCAATACACACAAATTTATTGAAATTCTTCGTAAAATTCTCAGGAAAATCAAAGTCTAAGAATTATTATCCCGATTGAGTTTAATACAAAGTTCACTGGCTTTCAATTGTATTATATATAAATTGTTATTTGAATCATATGTTTCGTTTACGTACATGCTTCTATCAAAATTTTATGGTGCTTTTATTTTTGTTTGCATTCCATGGTTTATTAGAGCTTTCTCAAATATTTATTGTTAATTTTATAAGTGATTGAATCATGTGTTTTCACATGCGATCGTTAAATAACGCTTTAGTATAAAATGTACATTTTTTACTACCAAGTCGAAGAAACGAATTATCGAAACTAAGACGTAGAAGCAACCCTTTGAAACATACTGTACTTATGTAAATATATCTATTTGATATTGTAGAGGTAGTATTTTTATATTTGTGAAATAAATTTACTCAAGTACCTCGTGAAACATAGTAAATTTGTGTTGAATATAATAATTTTTCTTTGCTGTTTTTATATGTTTTTTAGATGTTTAAGTTTTAAATGTTTAGATTCTTGACTTTGTTTTTCTATGCCAATGGCTGTTTTGAACTTTAATATGCCTTTGTCTGACGCCAACAATACATATATTAATTCAAGGAATCAGTTGATAAACTGCTGCATTCAAATACAAATAAAATAAGGCATTTCTGCATCGTAAATACAACAGATTACTTTAAATTATTAAATAAAAAATTATATATATTAATTAGAAAGATATACATATAAAATCAATTTTATCGAATAATATTGTTGTTGCGCTACCGGGATTCGAACTTGGATCTCTTTCCTAACCGGGGAAGGTGCATTATCCAACTATGCTACAGCGACAATATTTTTAGCGACAATTTTCGAACCTATATGTTACTTTTCTGATATTAATACATTTAATCGTTCCATGATTTGAAAGAGCCATCTACCTTATTTTTACAGAATCTCAAATACCTTTGAGTAAACTGATAGCAGACGCCAGAATTATCAATTCATTTTTATTAAATTTTGGACACATTGATACAACTTTATTATTAGGAGAACACATTCTTATTAAATATGAATTAAAATTAAAATGAATTATATTAAAATATCACAGACCGTCTGTTCTGAATAATTACAACTTCACAATAAGAATGTGTTCTCCTAAAATAAAAAATTGTTTTTATGTATCGAATTTCAGAATAAAACTAATGAGCAATAATAAGCATGAACGGTGGAGTTTTCCAGCCTTTGTTTGAAAATCGGTGTAAATAATGTAGAACGATTGGCCCGGGCTATGCGGTATTGCGTTCCTTATGTTAATCAATATTCCTTTAATCGATCGCTGTAAATTGTATGTGAAATTGATGGAACCACATTACTATATCTAAATCTGTTTTATATTTTAAAGGAAAATAATAACAGTTTGTAATTATAATTATTCCTTTGTTTCTCAGAGTGCCAGCATCTGTAGGAGAAAATTTAAAAAAATTATTACTTTTAGAGTTTGCTTTATCGGTTGTATATAAATTCGAGATAAACATAACCAATAACTTGTTTTATATAGGTGGAGCATCAAATTTTTTTTCAGGTATATATTCAGACCTATTCTCAAAATTGCAATATTGAACAGAAGGTGATTGTTACACCAACCCTCAAAAATAGACAGATAGTTTTGACAGATTATGGTACGTTTATCTCCCTCTCTCTCATTCAAATATAACACTATTTTTGAGGGTTGGTGTAACAATCACCTTCATTTCAATATTGCAATTTTGAGAATAGGCCTGATTATGTACATACAATAATTTATCAATAATAGCTTAATTTTTTTTACTTTATTTTCAATACAAATTTATAAAGTGGCGTAGCTCTTCAAAATAATATTTTATAATGAAATAAATAAATTATGAAATAATGTAAATTTAAACTGTGTACTTATTATTTTTGTTTTCTTCGTCAATCTTAAATATATATTTATTTAAATGAAATTTGTGAAATTGTTCGAGCATTAATGAAAGTTTAAAATATTGTAGTATTTTTTTTTTTATTATCAATAAATGTATTGTTTTAATATATAATGCAAACACGGTGTGATTCATTTTATTAAAACCACTCTAAGTTATTCACATTCACCAACCGGTTTCGGAAAATACATTTTCCTTCATTACAATGATTATTCTGAAAATAGCATTAAACAAGTTTTCGTTCAAAAAGTCGATAGCGTGCGATCAAGGTATGTGTACTTCACTAATGAATCTTCAAAGGTAATGAACCAATCACAGTTTTTGTCTCCTTACATGCAGAGCGTTGAACGTGCGTCAGTATTGCACGTAACTTGATAAGCAATGATCGTTTCTCCAGGTATTTGAGGCGTAATATCTAAATGTTATTCGTGCATGGCTAAAGTTTTCGCAGGCTGTTCATTCCGCCTCTGCAAATCTACGTGTTGTGTTTCGTGTGTTCGATTTCACCTCGCCATTAGCTTCTCCCACGGCGATGGCAATCGATGGCAGTCGTCATTGTGTTTTTGTGTTACTGTCAGATTTTGGCGGGAAACGCACAGTGACATCTGACGGCCGTGGAAGGCGACTGCCTAATAGTATTATTGCTTTTTGTTAACTTTCTCCGTACGGATATTGTGTTATTTTGTTAATTAAGTATAATAGACGGATGTTTATTGTATTTAAGTATGTAAAATGTGTATTTAAGTATGTAAAACAGTGATTCGAGTGCGGTGCGTGATAATACTTTTAAGTTCCACGGAGACCAACCTAACTTATATGAATAATAATATCAAAAAATAAGAAATATCCGTAAAGAATAAAAATCGTTAATTTAATTAAATTTAAAAAATGCCTACCTTATTAATGATGTTTGAAATATTTGTATTCATAGCTAGATTATCTTTGGCTTAACTGATTATTAAAATTAATGTGGTTTCTATACTTAAAATATTTACCACTTCTGAAACACAAACAACAATGATGAATTATTACAATTTTTTATACACTTATAATACTATATAATTTGTTTTTTACATTTTTTATATTAAATTTGACAACGGATTACATTACGATGTTGTTTCCACATTTGCGCAGAGGCTGTATCTGGATGGTTGACCATTCTGTTGTCGGATGTGGAGAAATATTTACTCGCGTATTTTTCTGATGCGTATGAAAATGTTGCGCTACTCGATGACCAGATTTGAATGGTCACCTTTCTTAAATTTCTACGTCTTTCCATCTTAATATTTAAAATATGAATATGATTATTAACTAACTAATTTATTATCACGCTGTTTCCCCGCGGGGGAGGTAGAGAAGGTAGGGAAGATAGAGAAAAGTGCCACAATCATTTGTTTTGATTTGAATCCATTTACATATCCGAGCTCCTGTGTTGTTCTAAGGCTTCTTCTTAATTTGGTTTACTTGGTCACGTTTGGTCTTTCGCAGACGTCCTTTGTTTTATATAACATCAACACCTTACTTATCATCTTTTCCTCTTTCATTTGTTTCACATGACTAAAACTCCTTCGCGCCCCGTTCATCTTTACTTTGTGATAAATTAATTTAGTACGTTCATGCCATATACATTTTTTCCAATGCATTTATCTCCAGTATTGGGATTATCCAGGACTCCATTATTTGAGATATTTTCGGTGACGTTTTTCATGGTTTTTCCCATTAAATTATGTTTTCTTATCACACAGGTCAGTCCTGGTTGGCAATACATAATATTATATTTCCCTATTTTTATATATGTAGGTAATTTTACAATTTTAAAAGTTAGCAGTGGCATCTCGAACAAAATAATTAACAATTGTGTTATTATACGGAGAAATTCTTGTGCTAAGTTTCACGGCAAACTTACGTGCCAGTAATCATGTGAACGTACAGTGTCAATGTCATTTCTGAGGTGAAATTATTATGCCACGTTAGGGGGGGGCGAACGCTTAATTTGCCACGCAAATTTCGAATGTATCACCTCTGAAATTAAAACAAAAACAAATGTAAACTAATATGGCGTCTACTCGCCGACCAGTTTTTAATAAAAAATATAGCATATTTATAAGATATTACGGGAGTATTTTTACATCAAATCAAATAAATGTTTGCCAACTTTAACATCCATGCACGCACGCACGCACGCACACACATACACACACGCACGATAGCTCTTTATAGCATCTGAATTCGAACTGTAAACCCAAATCGATAGGATCTAAATGAACGAATTTCGCAAATCTCCGGATTTCGTCCTGCGGAATGGAGTACGATATTTCCGGTTATAAATCGGAATCACCGCAAGGTATGGAAAGGAAAAAGGAAACCTTGGTACAGGATGAGATCGGTGAGGGGATAGGGGTTCCAGTTGAAGGACCAGTGATTGAGGGAACCGGGATTCGGAAGGACTGCTCGCTTTAACTTGTATATGACGCTTCCGTTATCCCTTCAGTCGCCGCCGAGATCACACAATGACACGCGGATGAGCCGATCTCTGATCCCAATTGAATACGGCGATATTACAAGTTCACCCGTGGCACACAAACAACAAACAATACGTTATCAAACACAATATCACAAATTACAGTGATGGTGCCCTGGAGCTGACAAATCCACACCGCGAATGCTATTGCGATGTCGCGATCGAATAAATTTCGGTCACGTTGACGTCTATCGACGTCAAGGTCACGATTCACACTGACAAAACGAGCGTGAGGAAAGATATGGATGGGAATTTGGACGGGGAAATGTGTCAATAACATGGGTCGCGGCCGATTCGAAAGACGCGCCGAAAATGTGTTTTACGAATTCGGAACAGCATCGATATTAGCAGCATAACCTAAGTCCATGACACTGATGAACGATATGTCTTTAAGAATCGCAACTTCAACAGTAAAATGATTTAATTGTACATTATAATTGTTAAGGTCTATAAGTTATGATATCTAGGAGACAGATGGGCTGGCCATGTTGTGAAACGCTAGAACTCCACAAGGTATTCAGGGGAACTCGGAGCGATCGGAACTTGACCAAGAATATGATAGTCGGATACAGCGAAGAGAGATAAAGATAAATTGCATGTTTCGGAATTTAGAAATTTGGCTCGAGACAGGAATGCCCGGGAATCGACTTGGATGGCCCGTAGTGCCAAACGTTTGTATGTATTATGTGTAAGTAAGTACATAATGAATAGATTTAAGGTAATTAGCCAATCCTCGTACTGATTTTAATTTTATTATTTTTAATAGACCACGACGTGAGAATTACAAACAAAATAAATTAATACTTTTAAAATTAGCAATATTAACTTTGTGGTTAAAAATCATATTTTTAATTCTGGTATCTATAAACTTAGCTGCATTTTATATTGGTAAAACGGGTAGAAATTTTAATATAAGAGTAAGGGAGCATTTGAGATGTTTGAATAATAGTGGGTTTTCAGAATTTTCTAATCATTTGATAGAAAATGGTCATGATTTTGATAAAAAAATTGGGATTGTCAATTTTGCATATAAACGGTGTTGGTCACAAATTAAATAATTTGGAATCGTTGGAGATAAATAAAGCGTGTAAAACTAATCAAAAAATTATAAACAACCAACTAAATTTAACCACGAGTCCCATTCTAAAATTTTTTCCTAAAAATTATTCGAGTAAATTTGTATTAAGTAACAATTTGAGTTAGGTACTAAATTTTTTTTTTTAAATAATTGTTTTTCTTTTTAAATAGATTCTGGTAAAAAAAACCCAATAATATATGTTTTAGTTAGTTATGACATCCTGAAGAAGAAAATGGTATTTTTCGAAACCGGTATTTGTATTTAAACTCAATTAAGTGGTTAATAAAACAAAGATAATGAATAAAAAATTTAATTAATTAACTTGAAATATATATTACAGAAAAAATCTATCTATCGAAAAAATATTTAGTTGCTACCGGGATACGAACCTAGACCTCTTTCTATACGGGGAGATTTTTAGAATGTCTTTTTAGATTATTAATTTAATTTGAATTAAATACCACAGAACTACGTTCTGAAAATGCAACTTCACAAAAAAATGTGTTTCCTTGATTAAAATAAATAAATGTGTTGTGAAAAATCATATCATTTTGAAAGCGGATTTGGTTTCGTGGTTTACACTGTACGGCCTCTGAATGTACTAAAATTTAAGCATCGTCACAACAATATTATGTACACAACCAATCCGTTGTCCAGAGCGGAATATGTTTTGTATCATCCTGCTTTAACACCATAATACGTTTATTTGTCAGATATGAATAGGCAGGTCGTGTTTTCTTATCTACATCCTAGATCCTTCCATCTCTTCTTCTCCCACACAGCCTTAACAGATCAAATATATATTTGATATGAAGCCTGTGTGGGTTAACTTAATATAATCAGTATAATGATTTATTTGTGAGTTGCTAGTATTTTGACGGGTCCACGAAGAGAAGAGGTTGACGAGCTCATATATCTGGGTGCTCTAATTTCAAAACATGGTGAATGTGAGGCAGACATTTGAAGACGAATTGGAATGGAAAAATCAGTGATGACCAGTGGTACGGTGCTTTCCGGCTTTGACGGATAGTACCTGCGCTAAAAAGCACTGTCATAAGCTAAGCTCAGTCAATAAAAATAAAATATAATTCCTTATTTACAAGAAGTACCCGACATTATATTCGCGCACGTAGAGAGTTCTAGATTTTCTGTAACTAATAGTTTTTTCTAACAAAGTTCGCCACTTCCCCGACTGACGACGAGATATTTTTAGGAGTTGCGGTCTTTATGGTACTTTACTTATCCTTTTGGGTGGTGGCTGACAGCCGTATTCCGGACGCCACGCGCCCGTACCAATATTCCATCTTGTCTTTGAAAACTTTTGAGCGGGTCTAAGTAGGAAGACCTCGACTCGTTTTACACGGCCGCCCGCCGGTAATCTTCGCAGGAGTCTCAGTTAGACGACCCATCCATCACGCGGGTGAATCGGGGCCCAATGATCTTCCGTATTCACCGCGTCTAACAATTCTTGTTGCGATAAATTCTCGTCCATTTGCTCCGGCACTCCACCCGCGCCGCTCGCTCGCTCAGAACTCTGTCGTGCTTCCTCGCATTGCCAGAGGGCCAGTTTATTCACACTGCTCATCTTGCGTGTCGCAATTGCAATTACAATGCGGTCTCCTCACTGAGGATTCTGTCACGTCACATCAGACTGACGAAGATAAGGAGAAATCGGTTCATCTTAAAAATAACCAAATTCTGTCTGGTGAAAACTCTGATATTCTTCATAGCACTGTCTTACATACTTTGGACATGTTTCCAGAAGAAATGATGAGAGTCTCGAGAAGTTCGCGTTCACCGGGAAAGTTGAGGGGGCGCGAGCAAGAGGTCTCTTACAAGATAGATAGACCAAATAAAGGAGTTGAAAGGGTCCTCTTTAAACGAGACGTATTGTGCACCAAGTTCCAGATATTTTAGAGGACTACGACGCTGAGCATTGAGCATACGATGAAAAACAAATATTTAAACCTTTTTAAATGGCACTAATTATACGAATTTTAGTACATTGGGTTCGTCGCATGTTTACAATGAATTTAGTAAAATTCATTCACCATATTAATAGACGTACGCTCTCTGATGCGCTTCATTCGACAATTAATGTCTTATTACATTGTATCTGCGACAAGCTCGCGAGGTAAACTGCACGTAGCCTTGGGACTTTGGGATTGACTTCAATAAAATAAATAACAAACGCTAAATATATTCATTAATTTTTAATTCTAACGAATGAACACACGGTGAAACCATTAGCAATCTACATTACGAAATATTAAAAACAAAAAATGTACCTATTAATGGTGTGTAATATGTCTCATTATATTTGTACAAAATCATTGATAATTCTATTTAAAAAGCATTACAATCGATAATAAGAGATTCCTAAAATATTTTAGATATTTATATGCTTATTGTAATATAAAGCGTGTTAAAAATTTTCAATATCGATAACTTAGGTTTAGTTGAGAGAGTAATGGTTACGTAATAAAACATCTCCCAGTACATCACAAATATTTTTAGTGGCACTTGTCGCTGTCTCTGTCTTGAAGAAATGATGTAACGTCAAATTTCGAATAAATTCCTCGTTTGGTATAAATTAGTCCATTGTAAACAGGGTTGTTAAATTTCAATTTTATAAATTACAATTCACTCTCGGCATGTATTGTCACTAGAATAACTCAAAACGCATCGTGTTAAGGGCGACAGTCAAAGCGCAACTAACCGTTAAAAGGGGTAAAAGATATTATTTTTTGATACCCCTATTATTATAGTTATAGATAGTTGCGACAAAAATAGTTCATTTAAGTATTTTGAAGCTAAAATTACCGAAAAGATGGTTTCTGAGATTGGTCAAATTATTTGAAATGCGATGTAACATATCAAGAAATGTTTGACCCGCGTCAGAAAAAAGATTTCAATGTATTGTGAACGTTGTAAAGAATGAGTTTAACTTTCATTCCAGAGATTATTCGGAGTCGCCGCAGTGGAGCCGTGGGTAACATTCTGTTAGCTTTCAGTCTCCAGATCACTCGTGTGAACTTTTATTACTGAAGGTTTTGGCAGAAAAGTGAGCATAGTAGAGTAGAACATGGGTATCTCAAACTTTGTTAATTCGAATTTATCATTAATTCGAATTTATCATTAATTCGAATTTATCATTAATTCGAATTTATCATTAATTCGAATTTTTTGTTGGTCCCGTGAATTTCGTTTCGAAACAGTACAAAAGAAACGTGGATATTTCGTTTATTTATTAATTTGTTTAATTCACGAATATCAATCAACAAGTGCGCATAGCAATCCGTCCATCAGCAAAAAAATGAGTGGAAATTTTGTCATTTTGGAAACACCGACGACGCACGACGTGTCACCGTACCTCACACCCCCGTTGACGGGATAAACTTTGACCACTCCCTGCAATGTGGCCACGCATTGCAAGTCATACATGTACAATTTTGAATAAATATTTAATCATGGGTAATGTAGTTGTGTTTTTTTTAACAACTCTTTTTTTTTTTTTAATTCGAATTTTTGGATAATTCGATTTTTTCTGGTGGTCCCTTGAGGTTCGAGATATCCATGTTCTATTGCACTACTATAATAGTAAAAAAACGTTGATATAGTAGACAAGTAATTATAGTAAAAATAGTGAATCTAGCGTATTTGTCGAGTGATACAATTCTTTTACTCAACCCGTGCAATATTATCTCGTTCGACATATCGAAACTTGGAAATCGATTGCATGTCTTGATTCGATCAAAGTATATTGCGTTTTATTTTGGACAGCATCGGTTTCTTGTTTCTCGCATCATTTGCTTTCGATTTCTCTCCAGCCGATAGCGGTTTCTCGCCGGCGAGCTGTTATAAATTTATTTCTAACGCGAACGCCACAGTCTATTCAGCCTTGTTCGAGCAATCTTCTTCAGGACGTCTGGCGAGTATTTTAAGCAATGGGCGAGCGCCTGGCTCGCCACATCATCTGCCAGCAATAATTAGATATTACTGCCTCGGTCGAACTCAAATCGGATGGTGATGTTATGTCTGGCCGTCTGTCTTGTTGAAAATGACAAACGGTATTTGAATGCTCATCGCAATGAGATAAGCGACCGTTTTGAGATAAGACTCGATTTTAAATATTACATCATAGGGCCGTCACCTGTAAATTAGTTATTCTAATTTTATCATGTACCGTTTTTTAACAGGTATCTGGTAGACAGTCCTAGTGTGACATCGAGGAAAGGATGTTACAGAATACATTTTTTTACGGTTAAGAGATTTTGATTGTTGTAAAAAATGAACATGAAAGTTGTGTTGCAAATTGACAATTGAGTAGAACGAACAATATATTTAAAACTACTGCACATAAGTACAGGAGTGCGTGGGTTCCAAGGTCAATGAAGTTTAATCACGTGACATGACAGTCCTTACGGTTAAGAGATTTTGATTGTTGTAAAAAATGAACATGAAAGTTGTGTTGCAAATTGACAATTGAGTAGAACGAACAATATATTTAAAACTACTGCACATAAGTACAGGAGTGCGTGGGTTCCAAGGTCAATGAAGTTTAATCACGTGACATGACAGTCCTTTGCGTTAAAAGCGAATAACAATGCGAACTTATAATAATACAATGAATGTCGCTTAAAACATATGTATACCTGTTGTTATTATTTTATTTCACGATATCGTACTAAAAGTAGTAAACATCGTGTATTAATTTATTGTTTCGAGCATTAAAATGATATCATATCTAGATATGCTAAATTGCCACAACTCATTAAAGCGTTTGACCAATGATGTCTAGTGTGCCAACATTAAAAAAATCGTACCTGTTGTGCTAAATACTGCATATTGAAAAAGGTCTCAAGTCGCTGCTTCCAGAAAGTTTCAAAACTCTTTGATCTTGACCACCACCGTCGGTTCAAAAATGTAGTTAAATACCAGCTGATACACCGCTCCCCCGCCAATCCAGCAATTTTTTTTTCAATGTTATAAAATAGAATTTACGAAGATACTGGCCACGGCCGCGAAGCGCCGCCGTTGCCCGTGAAGCGACCACACTGAAATCTATCGTGTTTTATTTCAATTATTATCGTATCCCGTGTATTTTGTAAACAACAATATGTCAGCCGTTCGCTTTCAACACGTTGATGAATATCTCTAATATTGGTGTAAAAATCAACGACTAAACGCATTACCACTGTTAGTGAACTTTTCAACGCGAGGCACGCGAGGCTTATTTATTACACTAGTGAATAAATTCTTTGCAGGTCACAAATTGTCACGTAGATTATTTTTAGTGGTGTCTCGTATTTTATTTTAGTAAGTAATCACCAGTGGCGTGCAGTAGGTATAAACCTAGGTTATGCTGTTACCGTGATATTATATAATACTATATAATATACTATATGCTACATTGTACATTTTCCGTACAACTTTTGTTTAACCTTTACCATACCATGCTAAAAAATACCCTACGCAGCCATGCTGTCAACTCGTGTTTCTGCAAGAAATTTGAGTTTTTTTGAGCACTTTATAAATGGGGAAAAAAATGCTTTTACACACTTAAATGACTTTAAAATAGTTAATATCATAGTTACTATAAATATAATAAGAAATGATAAATATAAAAATTGAATACGTTATTCTTATAACCCATTCATCAAAAGACCCATCTAACATGATCTTCATCTTTATCTCTTTTCATTTAAATTAATATGTGCACTTTTTCACGTGGTACAAGTGGTATTTTTAACACAGATAGCATGCAACGTATCAATTTTATAAAGCATTGAATTAATTTTTATTTTTATTATGATTCGCTTGATTTCTAAGTGCAAATTATTTTATCAAGACTAGGTAAAATGTAAGTTTTACATTGTGCATATTTATAGAAATACGATTTAATTGGCTCGGTAGACCTATGGTTACCGCGTGGCTAGGGAATGGTTAAGCAAAATGAATCCATCGTAATAAAAATGTGTTATCCCCGAAAGGTAGTAAAATTTGCGAATTAGTAAATGAGGAAGTAGATGCTTCGATCAGCTTTAAGCCAAAAATGTTATTCTGTTAGGAAACAGCATACGTAAGGACTCCGTACAACATGGATCGGCTGATCTATTTCTGAATGCCGCGTGGAGTTTTCAATTCAGTAGGTAGAAATTGTATGGCTTGGATAGAACGATAGATTAAAACAGTGGCTAGCAATTGTAATAGCAATAAATGAATAATAACCCAGTAGAGGACTACGGTGCTCCGGTGGCGTCGCGCGTTAGCTTCCAGAACTACTAATGATTCTACTGATACATGGTGGGCGCTAGTGTAATTATAACATGGATTATTTAATTTATATCTGTTTTTCAAAATTTTTTGTAATGCACAGCTCTTTTGCTTGTATGCGGTGCACGCCCCTGGAAATAACGTATGCGTAGTTATATCGGGTGAGTGTGTGGTTCTTATAATAATAGATTCGACATAAAGATAATACATACAGTAGAATACATTTAAGTAACAAAATAATATTAATGTTATGAGAAGAAAAGCAAAGAAAGATAAAAAAGTTCACACATATACGTCTAAAAAACTCAGACCATACGTATGTTCATAGCACAGTCACCCCTTCAATATGAACACATCCAGAGTCAAGACTTCAGACCCAACACCAATGAGTGAGCAGCCTGTGCATGCGTGTGTGTTAAATTAAATTGTACTGTATTATATGATTGTTGATTAAAAATATTAAATGTTTGCCTTAGCATGGGCAAAGCCCAGTGAGGCAGATATTAAAATACGAAATGTACTTACAACATATGAAATAAAAAAATATATAAATAGTTAATTTCAGTCACGGTTATTATTGTATGATATGTTAAATAAATTAAATGATGTATTTAAATAAGTATTTATATGCAGTTGCCTGGTTCTTCTTCTTCTTCTTTTTCTAATGCTTGTCCGGTTGTCGAACGTTAGCGTTAATATAAAGGAAGGTTTCGGAAACTAAAGGAAATGGAGTTATGGCTATTTTAATGCGAACCGTTGATAAATGAGAAATAAGCGATTAATATTAATTAAGTGAGTCTTACTCTCATAGAGAAGAAACAAATGTTAAAATATATGTATATATAGCCACTGATTATTGAAATTGTATTATATTTTTAATATTAATAAAAAAAATAAAAAATAAAAAATAAAAGTAGGATTTTTATGATATTCAGATTAGGTCAGGTTAGTTAATTTTTATAAAATTATATTGTACCATATACATACGTAATTATGATTTCAAATTTAAACGACCGCGCTGGTCTTGCATACAGTGTACATCACGACTGGTAAAAGCTCGTGTGCTTGTCTTTGTTTCTTCTTCTTCTATAATTCAAAATCGAATCGACTAATAAAATGCAAAACGCTGGTGCGCACATCATTGCGTTGAGTATTATTTCACGGGCATTGACCCTCTTAATCGCTTATTTCCCTTCTATCAATGCTTCACATTAAAATCGCGGTAACTCCACTTCCTTTGATTTCCGCAATTAAATGTTTTATTTTTAATTATTATTTCCAACCAGTTTTTACTTAATTTTTTTTTTAAACTGCTTGTAACTAATCTTACCAAGTACAGGTCTGTATAGAGAGTAGAGACATTGCCCATGTGACACTGGAGACACAAAGCGAATAAAACGTCATCGAAAGAAAGTGCGCCACTCCTCAACTGCTGTATCCTTATCTAATGAAAATTATTATATTATACTCTTTACATAGATGATAAGCGTCTAGGCCCTAGATGTCTCAAAATTACCTTCATATTTGTTTTATATTAGACAGAATATGAAACGCTATTCATATGCATTATATAATTGTATTAATAATATAATTAATACATAATATTTTATGCCATTCAATAAGAATAGGTAATAAAATATACTTTGTTTTGGTTCCTCTTAGAAAAATATAATATAAATTTATAAATACTAATTTTATTTCAAAAATAAATAAAATGTATATTGTCCCTTTTACATGCATGTACACTTGTACATAATATTAACGTTCTGGCGTAGGTATTATTCTTACAAATAAATGTTCACTGTTTTCTGATATAATCTATTTTCAAACAGTTGTTCACCTAGTAGGGCGGACGTGAGAATTATCTAGATATTTCGTTACATAAATCATATATCAACATTCGTTCGTAGTCATCTCGAATCTGGAACCCATGGCAGATTACATATATTACATACATTATATATTAGAACGAATACAAAATAGGTTTATTCGATATCTTAATGTTAGATCTAATCTATCATTCAACTCCTATTTAGATGCAGCAAACTTTCACAATATGAAAACTCTAGAACATCGAAGAACACGTGCTGACCAAATACTTATCTTCAAACTACTGCAAGGCTATATTGACTGTCCCAGCCAATTAGAATTAATATCTCTCCATGTGTCATCTAGATCAACCCGGTAATCCGCACTCTTCCACATTCCCAGAAGTAGAATATCTTACATACGAAATTCATTCATTCACCGGTCATGCAAATACCATAATGAAAAATTTACAGAAATTAACTTTTTCAACATTAACCTTACTACGCTTAATGGGTTCCTTTTATGAACCACCACAAACTCAATTTTGGCCAATCATTCTACCTATAAACACATCTTGCTCTCCCTTTACCTCAACAATAGTTGCAACCTCCCCACTCTTTCTCCCTCTTTTTTTCTTTTTATTTATCTTCTGCACCTAAACATACTTATGTACCTAAACTTTTCTGCGGATTTCAATAAATAGTATCACATGTTAAATATTTATTATGTTAGTTATAAGTTAAGTACACGTCAAAATCCCTCAATAAAATAATATGATATATTTTTTATATATTACATTTACGTATTTTATTTCATATTACATTCATTGAGTCATTTAAAATGTAATTTTAATTATGTAATTTTTTTTCTTACATTTGTTAACACTAAACGAAAAAAAAAACAAGGAATGTGCATATGGTGATAGATAAATATAAAATATAGTATTTTGTAGAGCGATTTTCTTCTCTTCTAGCATATGTATATCGTTTAATAGACCCCTAAAATTGTCTTGAAATACATGCAACAAAACAATAAAAAATGACCTATTTCTAGTTATGAAATTAACGTAGTGCGAGTCATTATTATTAAACACATATCAAGTAAGTAGGTGGTAATTTTCAACTCCCGGTTAACTTGTGTCATCTTCTTTCCCTTAACTCGTCACATTTAAGCTATATAATAACAAATTTCTTGAATTTCAATGGTATTAACTTGTAACGCAATATTCCCTATTCTATAATATTGTTGTACTGCTTTCTATGAAATAATGTTTTAACTTGTTTAATGGCACAAATCACTCTTGAAGGGTGGATTGCCTGTTTAAAAGAAGAAGATGTAGGTTGGATATGTGAAGCTTAGTTAATCTTTTTTTTTTTTAAATGCAACGTTCAGTGAGCAATATTTTTTCATATCCAGTCGACTGAGAGTGCCAGAGGATTTTAAAATTATTTTATTCGAAATATGCGTGCGAGAATTATTTTAATAGTGATTTTGATAAATTGATAATATTATTAGTAATATGAATTAAATATATTAATTATAAAGATATACATATAAAATCAATTTTATCGAAAAATATTGTTGTTGCGCTACCGGGATTCGAACCTGGATCTCTTCCCTAACCGGGGGAGGTGCTTTATCCAACTAAGCTACAGCGGCATTATTTTTAGCGACAATTTTTCGACCCTATATGTTACCTTTTTAAAATCAATACATTTAATCGTTCCATCATTTGACAGAGCCATCTACCTTATTTTTACAGAATCTCAAAATACCTTTAAGTAAATCTGATAGTAGACGCCAGAATTATCAATTAATTTTTATTAAATTTTGGACACATTGATACAACTTTATTATTTTTTTGGAGAACACATTCTTATTGTGATGTTGTAATTATTCAGAACATAGGTCGAATCCCGGTAGCGCAACAACAATATTTTTCGATAAAATTGATTTTATATGTATATCTTTATAATTAATATATTTAATTCATATTTAAAATATCACAGACCGTACATTATAAATGTGCACCTACAAATACAATAACTTATTAAATAATTGTGCAAATATTATTTTCATTTGTTTTCTGCGCAACGCGTGCGGAAAACTGTACTGGCTCGTTTCATTTGGAGGTGGGATGTCGTCTGCATGATCGATACAAATTGTTGGAATTCCTCGTACGCCTTTCTGCGTCGTGGCTTACGTGAGTTGTTTACGTCCGTGTAGTACCCAACTTTACGTCACTTCTTAAGGTGGTCTGAAGAATCGATTCCAAACCCTGTCACGAAGTAATCTTTACAACTCTTCGTCAGGGCGGCGGAAGCTGGGTTAATCTCCTAAATATTCTCGTACTATTTTTAATACAAATTAAATTAATCAACTTGAAAGATATATGTACAGAATAAATCTATTTATCGAATAATTATTTTAATTGCTACCAGGATTCGAACCTGGACCTTTTACTATCCGAATAAAATGCGTTATTCAATTTCGCCATATCAACTAAGCAGCTCTTTCAAATTGATACATCTGTTATTACATTTTATCCTTTCCTCTCCGATGATGTAAACTGAGTTGACATTGCCTCTAAGTATGCCAATATCTCTGTAAATATACTAAATACAGAGTTCACATTTTAAGTATTCCTCCGAAATGTATTTGTGTATTGGATAAAATAATTAAAATATACAAGTATTTACCAAACGCAGCAATAAAAAAAGTTTTCTCAAAGAACCTGACGTGAATTTGTGTATTTGTACGTTAGGAGTGGTGTGGAAGGCGTAGTGCGTGGGGAGCTGTATGTCGATTATCACTTTAGATGCGGAGCGTGCCCCGGCCGAGTTAGACCTGTCTTTTGCGTCTTTATGCTGTCCGTTCATGGTGATCATTATTTTTTCTAATTTTTAGCACTTTTACACAATAATTATATATATATATACACACACACAATTATTTGAATGATTAATATAAGTAATAAATATAAAATATTCATCCGACTTCAAAATCGCAAAAGTCTACATGTACACTGAGTTAACAGCACCGGAATGCGCGTTTTTATTTTAGCACCGTAAGGGAAAGGTTAAAAGCAATCAACTTTATATTGCGACGAATCTCAAATACCTTTGAATAATACACTATAATCTGTTTTGAATTCCGTGGAAGATCACTTTTGTGTATAATGTTCTGTTCACTCCATACTACGTTACGCCTCCGTATGGAATGAGAATTTGCTGTCCTAGGGAGACATAGGTTGTGAGTCGTGATATTGTAGGTACTATAATGTTATTAAAAACATGCTTTCGTTAAAAACATATCTCGAGAAACTGAATCGCCACGTTGTTTATTATTGCCCTTGATCAATAAAGTCTCGTGTGCATTAATTACTAAATTTCATTATTTTACATTTTGTTTTCAAAACGTTGCTAAGTGATAATAATTTTTGAGTTTTAGAACATTTATGAATGTTACTTATCATTAAATATCGCTTGTCTAATACTTGGATGAGACTTTGCTCTCTCATTTCGAAGATTTATACATAATTCTTTTATTTGTTATATACATGTTCATATACATTTTCATTTCGACATTTTCAAGCAGGGTGGTGTGCCGTGAAAGGAGTAGTATTTTTTGGGAATATTTAAAATAGGAGTAAAAGTATTAGGGAAAATAATGTTGTTGATATATGTGGTCTAGGTTATTTAATATTATTAAGTTATATGGTACAGAATGGAAATGTTTAGGTTGATATAGGTGAATATTATGTTCCAGGCTGATTTTGTTTGGCCACTATTTTAGTTTGGCATACATATGTCAGTTCGCATATGGTAGTCGTAGAGATTAGTTGATTACAATTTATTATGGAGCATTTAACGTCTCAACAACGTGTTGAAGTCATTAAGACATTTTATTTAAATAATCGTTAGAATTTTGGAAAAAAATCATCATGAGCGACGAAGCTCATTTCGACTTGGCGGCTTTTGTTAATTAACAAAACGGCCATTATTGGGGCATTGAAAATCCTCAATTGATACACCAACGATCTTTACACCCATGCAGAGTTACTATAGTATCATTGGGCCCTATTTATTTCAGAATGCAAGAGGCATTGATCATTAATGGTGATCGCTATCGTCACATGTTGGAAAACTTTTTGGTAGCCTAATTGGGTCGATTGGGCCTGCAACATAGGTGGTTTCAACAGGACGGTGCCACCTCACACATAGTCCGAGCTACGCTTAAAATTTTTCTCAGTTGCATAATATCAAAAAGTGGTGATATCGACTGGCCTTCTCAATCACCTGATTCGACTATTTTCTGCAGGGGTAATAAGCCAACAACAATTCGGATGTTATAGGACAATATTAGAAAAAATGAAATTTTTGAAATAACACGGTGTGCACGCATTCGTAACATATTCTATACATAATTGTAATAAACCATATAATCGATAAATAAACACTAAATTTAAAAGTTGTGTTTTATTTCCTAGTAATTTAAAAACAGCATCGGCCTGGAACATAATATTCACCTGTATATATATCTATCGTACACATTACTTATTTGCCCCACAAAGTAACTGCCATGTCAATTAAAGGTAATATACGTAATGTATTACTCAAAATATTTTTTTAGAATTTTTGAGGCACGTAAATTAAATAATTGAACTACCCTAATATGAGAATACACCCCACAGTCAAAAGGTTTACCGCCCTACTTCCACCAAAGGGAAGAGATTGGCATTTACGAGCGAGCCAACATGACAGGATCTGGATTGTATTCTTCAACTATATTGAATACTTTATTGATATTGGGTCCGCTTTTTAAGTCGGCATTTTGAAGACCAACTTTGTATGGATTATTTATGTTATCGGGGTTTTGCGTACACTCACGCGAAAAATAACATGATGACATCTTGCGGGACTGTGGCACAACAGAATTTCCACGCGGAGAACATGGCGGCCAGTTTACTAATATTATGTACATATGTGGATACGTCATATTAAAGTGTATTTGTTAAATCAGTAAGAATTACAGTAAGTACTAGTGCTTGTTGGATTGTTCCAGTACATCAACAAAGTTTTCTGATATTATAAGTAGAGTTTGTTATCTAAATAACTCTAAATCTATGACTTTATTTATGCAATTGTTAGAAATGTAATTTTTTTTACAGCCTGATATGGTTATCGATTAATTATAACATTGTATAATGACAACATTAACAAAAAAGTTGTAAAATATAGTATATCAAAAAAAAAATTAAACCGTAAAATAGCTACTTACGGGAATAAACAAAATACCTATGAGAAGTTATCCAATTCTAAAAAGTTTAAAGGATTATTAATAGGCATTAATATGGTTAGGTAGACATGGCATTATTTCTATGATTTATAACTTAATCGACAATTCAATAAGGTAAATAATAAGAAAAAGTTATGCAAATATTAAATTTCGAAAACTTATCAATATTTTAAAATTATTTTTTAATTGACAACTATATTTGACATGAAGGCCACTGCAGTGTTGATTTAATATGTATTTTAAATGGCGGGAAGTGTTGTTGATAGACGGCAGAGCGATTTCAATTGTGTGTATTGAAAATCAAATCAAAATTGTTCAATTTTGGGCGCGTGCAATCATACTAATGACTTTGTATGCTGCAAAATTAGACCTTTAAAAGATTAAGTTTAATTTTTTTTTAAATATAGAAGTGTACTCAAATCGAGATGAGCTCAAAATGATGAATTGTGAATTATCACTGATATCTCTAAGTCACAATCAATGACTAACAATGATTGAATATCTTAAAATATTTTAATACTTTTGAAATTAGCAAAATTAACATTGTGGTTAAAATTCATTATTTTTATTTTTTAACTTTTTTTCATTGACCACTTATTGAGTTTTGATACATCTACCGGTTTCGAAAAATACCATTTTCTTCTTCAGGATGTCAATACTAACTAAAACATATAAAACATACGTAAAAATATATTTTAAGCTAATTATTTATTATTATTTTCGTAGATATTGCAGTATGACGTATTTTGTTTTTTAATTTTTGATCATATCGAAACGTCGTATACTTAAGATCAATATGAATGTAGCTACAGATTTTTTGGCAATTTGTCATTATTCAAGTTGGTCACAATAATATTGCCAAATTGACAAAGAATCTGTAGCTATACGCGTACTGATCTATGTGCGACGTATTGATATGATGTAAATATTAAAAATCTGAATACGTTTGCATCTAAAAAACTAAACACGTTTTTTTTTACATACGACATGTTACAGTATCGAAGACGGTATACATATTTATATTATTAAAGAATTTAATTAGTTCGTGAATTGTTTTCTTTTTCACTTATTTATGCTAGTAATCTGTGAATTAAATATGCTTTTTATGCGAAGGAAGGGATTAGTGATATTATCGTGAAAATTGTGGTTATGATGGCAATCACAGTTTCAATCACTGGTGTAATCTAATACCAATCACACTCACAGTAATAAGTCGAGAGTAAAAATTATCAATATTAGTTGCAATCTTTTCTTTTCTTTCTTCTTCTTTTAAATAGGCAATCGACCCTTCAATAGTGATATGTGCCATTAATCAAGTTAACTTTATTTTGTAGAAAAATTACAATAATATTATACTCGTAGAATAGGAAATATTATGTAGATTAAATGTGGCGAGTTAAGGGAAAGAAGATGACACAAGTTAACCGGGAGTTGAAAATTACCATTGACGAGATTACTGTAAAAACAACCTGTGATCCGCAATGGACAGGCAAAAATGACATGGTCAAGGGTTTCCTCCACGGCACCACACTCACACATTGGGGAATCTATTCAGTTCAATCTGAATAAATGTGAGAGGCTACCTGGCAATGCTCAATTCTCATACTACAGATATTTGATATTGTTCTTTTGAGACTTTCCTTTTGGAGAACCGGGGAGTGCGGGGAATATTTATATATAAGCCGATTACCCTTATGATTATTTGGATCCATCCATTGTGCAGTCCAAACAGAATTTGTACGTTTTTTTACCATATTAAGTCTGTCATATATCGGGATATGGAATTGATAAGGGAAAACTCCGGAAAGAGTGGCCTCCTTGCCCTGTTTATTAGCACATTCATTTCCATGAATTCCCTTATGTGCAGGAATCCAAACGAATGAAACTTGTTTATTATTGCTGTCCAAATTAAATATAAATCTTTTCACTAGACTCAAAATATTGTATTTACAATGGAAGAAAGCCGTCGGCCATCTTGATAATCCGTTTCGTCGTTTACGTTGGTGTTTTAATTACTTCTGCCGCCAGCATCAGCGGACACGTGATCTGTATGGTAATTGGCACACTGTTCTCGGTAGGGCGTGAGTCAATTGGGGGGGTCAATTAGTTTAGATTGAGCAAACTTTTAACTGGTGCATCTTGCGTGTCATGGACCAAAATTATACGGTTCGGGTGTACTGTCACTGGACACCCTTGCGCGGCGTGGAGATGAACAAAAGTGGACCAAACTGGTTTCGCAGACGCTCATAGCGGAATTACGAAATCAATCTTAACATTCGACTCTAACTTCGTATGAAATGAAATCCTCGATATTGTTCAAATATTGTTTGTTCGGGCCCAACGTGTTTGGTTATTCGTTTGTTTGTTCGTATTATAATGGTGTAAAACACCACACCACACGATATTATTTTATGAAATGAAAGCAAAGATACTTACCGAAGAAATGTTGAGTTTGAGATGTGGATCTATAGAAGAATGCTTAAAATAAGCTGCACGGATAGAGTTACGAATGAAGATGTTGTGGTTCGGATGAATAAAGAAAAATAAGTATTTAAAACAATAAAAATCCGAAAACTTTAATATCTCGGACATGACGAGACACCTCATAATGCAGAGAAAAATTTCTGGAAGAAAAAAGGTGAATATCACGGCTGAAGAACCTAAGGCAACATTTTGGTTAAACAAATTGATGATAGCCAACATGTCAGTTAACGTCCGTTTAACAAATATGGCACAAGGAGAACACAGCTGGTGCACAGTACTTTAGGGGTAGTTGCATATTAAAAATATGGGTCGATAATATTCCAGCTGCATGTGCCTAATCTCAATCGTGTCAGTAATATAAGCATTAAAAAATAAACGTAATTATGCGATTAATTTTAATATTTTATTGATTCCAAAGTATATTAAAGGTCATCGAACTTTGAGCTAGATGATTTAGGACCTGAATCAAAGATGTAGAAATAACAATAAGTCAATTATGCAAAAAAATAAAATCGATGTACTTACGTGGCTGTAATGATTTTGTAAAAATCTTATACAATAATACGTTCCGTAAGGGTACAATATTTGTACATACTTGAACATTTTCCACTCGTAATTTAGTTATTTACTCATAAAATATTGCGGACTAGGTCTGTAACACCCTGTATCACAGTTTTAAATATGAATTTGGTCATAATAATATATATCGTCGTCGGGCATGTAATACCGCGAAAATCCAGATATAATTTTTTTACAGGATGGCATTAAAATTAATAGAATTAAATTAAATTAATTTGTATTCTTCTGTTATCATATTCTTAACATTTTTAAAAGGACTACACAATTTAAAGCAAGATTATCGCATTTTGGTCTTTGTTCGAATTTTATCAAAAAGTAATTTTTGAATTTTCTGTTTTGTTTGCGACATTGAGAATTGCAAATTTTCTGAGAAGCTCTCAACTTTTTTAACTTCTTTAATTTTTTAACCCTTTTTAAAATGAACGAAAAAGATAAATTATTATTAAGGAGAATACATTCTTATTGTGAAGTTGTAATTATTCAGAACATTGATTGTTTTAAATACTAATTTAATGTATTAATTATAAATATATACATATGAAATAATGAATGTGTCCAAAATTTAATAAAAATGAATTGATAATTCTGGCGTCTGTAGTCGGTTTACTCAAAGGTATTTGTGATTCTGTAAAATAAATGTAGATGGCTTTCAAATAATGGAACGCCAGATGTATTAATTTGAAAAAGTGTAACATATAGGTTCGAAAATTTGTCATGAAAAATACTGGCGCTATAACACAATTGGTAGAGTACTTCCCCGGGCTGGAAATAGAGATCCAGGTTCGAATCCCGGTAGCGCAAAAATAATATTTTTTCGACAAAATTGATAAATAATTCATTCATATGTCACGCATCTAGGTCACTTGCCGCAAGATCAAGATTTGGTTCTAATCACTAATATGTATATATTTTTTTATTTCCGTCCGTGACGCACAGCAATATAAAACACTTATTGTGATAGGTGTTCGTATCGCATGGCAGCATAAAGTAAATAAGATATGTGTTAGGTCAGCGCTGTCCAACATATTTTAGTCTGGGGGCCATTTTTTATTTTGCAAACATTTTGCGGGCCAAAAAAGTAGTTAATTGAAAAGTCAGTTCATGTCACCTCAAACGTAATACGTAACTAAAAATAATTAATATTAGATTCAGGGTATTTAATGTGAACATTGTCGCCGTAGTTGTCGGGTAATAATTTATTTTATATTTTCGGAAGGTATTTTGTATTTTCCCCTCCCTTAATGTTCCGTTTATCTGTATATGTATTCTGTCTCTCTCTTTCGCATGTAATTTTATATTCTATATTCCTCTTTATGTATATATATAAGTATACTCTTTTTGTATTTATGATCAGTTTTAAATGCGTCCTGATGAAGTTTGAGATAAGCGAAACCGGTTGACGTATAATAAATTTCATGGTTTCATACAAAGTGATTGTTATTTTATTTAATAGTTTCTTTTATATTCATATCACTATTTTTTTTTTGCAAGTCGAATTATATTTCGTGCCGTTTATATGTTTTGATTTTATATATGTCATATGAGATAATGCGCACTCGCAGATGTACTTCCGAAAGTAGACATTATTCTTGAAGTACAAAATCTCTCATTTTTGGATATTTTTCTTTTGTAGCGAACTCGTAATATAACTACAGTGTTCCGATACAAGTAAATAAATTATACTATCGCTTTGATGGTTAATACAGAGTTCCTACAGGTGCTTGTGAGTATTGGTAAAAAATAACTCATTAGTGGGAATACAGACATATATGTTAGGTTATCGCGTCAAACGATATAAATTACAACGAAAGCGATTATGTATATCGTCACCATCAGCAGTAACACGGCATATGTCAAATCAAGATATATATCATTGGATTTGAATTTTCGCGGGGAATCGTTCTGTATCACTAGTTTCACGATAGCGTCCTCTAGAGGCGTGAAAATCAAAACAATGCGATCACCACATATCTGTAACCTCCCTGTCAACTGCGCACAAGTCAAGGGACTCGTATCTAAGTTAGATCAGTTTCAGTTTAGAAAGGATCTGCTCCTCTTTACAACTCTAGGAAGGTAGGAAATAACTTCAGTAATTCTACATAAAATAATTCTCTCTCCTGTAAAGTACACAATTCTTAGATATGTGGTGTTGCTGCTGAACGGTGACGATATATTCTTCAATATATCAACCCGTTTATTTTGAATTTGAATAATTTATAATCATTTTTAAAACACAATTTTAGACTTTACATAATTTGGCACCTACATATTTTTCTTGAGAAAACTCGCACATTGTACGAACTGACAGCTCTTTTTTGCTCCCGCTCGTGTAAGTCTAATGCACTTAATTTAGAATATGTATTTACACGTGAGACCACACGCTCCGGTGTTCTCCACCGCCCCACCCCCCCCTGGCCGTGCCAAGCGAACCGTGAATATCTGACGCTGGACTATCAATAGTTGTGCGTTCAGCCGTTCATCACGCAAAACTGTCAAACATCATTCATCAGGTAGCCATGGCTAAGCAGCACGGCGTAATATTTGTAATAAAATCACTATATTTTCTTGTAATTAACACTAAAATGCTAACGATTTTTCTTATCCATTCAGAATTCAAACACAATTTTTGAACGCTTTTTCGGCTGAACGATTGTTGGCTGCCCACGTGGCAAGTATCTTTTCTGTGACTCTTGTACATTAAAATAATTCAATACGTTTTGTTCCCGCTTTGTTTTCTTCATATTTTCGTTTTCCGCAACATTTTACCTTGATTTTAAGTTTTTGAAGGGACCAACAAAACAATGTAAATGGAGGGAAAATGTAAATTTGAGGTATTATTAAAAATAGCTTATTTATTTTTAATTAAAAAAATCAAACAGTGTTTTGGCTGCGTGAATTTAATTATTTCAATATTATAAATTAAATTAATGATTTCTGGTCGTACATTGCTAATACTAGTCAAATATGCTTCAATATGTCTCACGGCATCGTCTTTTGTAGTAACTGAGTTGACGGGATGAGCAGACACTTCTTCTCTGTAGAAAGGTTCTTTTTCTGTCAAGTTTTTGTTTATGCGACTATTTCATAAATTTCCACTACCTCCGATGTTATTACGTTGGAGTCAACGTCTAAGTAAATCCGCAAGGGTTATTCATAAATTCATTCTTGTTGTGTTATCTTCTACGCAATTTTCTTACTGATTCCAGCTTGTAAAAAATAATAAAACAGGGAAACGTACAAATTATATAGGTATGAGAATGAAAAATGCGTATATATGACAAGCAAACGACCAACACACTCTTGGCTCTATGGCGAATAGCGAACTGGCCGAACGAATTTCAATAAATTTTAGACGTAAATCGCGGGAAAGACACACGTAATGTACGGGTTTGTAATGTACTAAAATGACACAGGACTGCAGAAATAACACGTAAATATTCATGTAAAATCGGGGTTCTACTGTAGCTTAAAATCTCCCCAGCAAACCGCATCAAAATTGGTTAAGCCGTTTTCGAGTTGTAACTTAACAGACGGACGTTGCTTTTTATAAACGCGTATTGAGATGTAAATGTATATATCATTCATGTTTATAATGTTTAAACACCTTTGGTTTAATATTTGATTTTGAAATTCTTGTGTATACCTAATTAATTATCTCGCTTTAAGTTTTATATTGCTTGTCCACGAGGATTTGTCTTTTATTAATGACAATTTATTGAGACAGGTTTTGGTAATTTAAAATTATAATTAACGATCTAGATTATTATCAATCATTCTTAAGTATTCTTGTACAATCTGGCTATTTAAATTATTTTTTTTGGGCAGAAGCACGTCGCCTTCAGGTGCTTCTTTAATTATTTGGTTAGTTTAGTTAACTATGTCGATAATTCGAACAGGAATTCGATGGTATTCTCGAGACGTTGCAGCATTTAACTACAGCGTTTAGTAGTGTTTAATAGACACAAATAGTTCTTAATTTATGTATTATAAATAACAAACTTTGCACTTATGCATTGGTTTTTATTACTGTATATTTGGCTGTATATACTATGTTATAACGTTAGTTATTTGCTTAAATTATTAATTATGCCCGACCACAAAATTAATGCTATAAACATTTTTGAAAATGTCAGAAATATATATAACCTATTCCTGTTGGTAGGCTATAATTTATTTTGTTTATCAAAGAAAAATACACATACAAATTAAATGTATTAATTAGAAAGATATACATATAAAATCAATTTTATAGAAATATATTGTTTCTACCGGGATTCGAATCTGGATCTATTTCTATCCGAGGAAATTGCATTAACCGATTATGCTACACATACACAGTGCATTGACAATAAATCTTCGAACTTATTTGTTACACTTTTCAAATTGATACATCTATCGTTCCATTATTTGAAAACCATTCTTTATTTTTACCGAATATCAAATACCTTTGAGTAATTCGATAACAACAATATTTTTCGATAAAATTGATTTTATATGTATATCTTTCTAATTAATACATTAAATTTGTATTAAAAAATATATCACAGACGCATGTTCTGAATAATTACAACTTCACAATAAAAATGTGTTTTCCTCAATAAATAAACATAGCTATTATATTGTAACCTTTTTGGATGATATCGCTTCAGGCGAATAGCTTCTATATTATATCATTTTCTATAATACTCATATTGGGTCATAAAGAATTAAATATATATATATATATACAATTTATTATTATCAGTGAGTGTAATGCAATACATACACGTGTATCGTCAATAAATAAACATACTTATAAAATGTGAACATTTGTAATTCGGCGAGCAACCACTTATACCCCAGAAAATAAATCTTCAACAGTTAAATCTCAATACCAATCACAATAACGGTTTAACTCATTACTAGTCTAAGAGTTAACTTTTTAGTAAGCATTTTATACCAACACTGATGCACGTATAGTAGGATCAAGAAATGTATAAAAATTCCTTGGTTATTACTAAATTCAAAAATTTATACCTATATTTTCAATTATTCCTAGGTAACAAATGCAATTGTTTGAATATCGTTGTTAGCAGTTTAAAGATTGCATATTTTTTACATTTAATATGTTTTGTCATCAAAGTGTTAATGGGAACGATTAACACGTATATTAACGATAGATACATATTCCATAGAACGAATTATTTGTGCAATACAGTAATAAAAATTTAGCAAGGTTAAGTTAGGTATTTTTTATTAAACAAATATATATTTAGCAATATTTTAATATGTTCAAAAACACACAATTGCTAAATTTTCACTGTTATTAAATAAATAATAGATATTTCATAGAGATGGAGCTATTTTTTTTATAATATTTAATGGAAATAAATGGAAGTATGGATAATTACAGGTCTTATGACCTGTCTTCGGCTGACTTAAGTGATCACTTTATATAAATATAACGGTCACCATTCTCACTCATTAATCAATTTCCATATCTATCAAATTTTTGAAAGTTGTATATATGTCAATATGTGGCAACACTTCAAGTACCACTACACTATCGCCATCTATGGACTAAATTTGATAATTCATTTCGCTGAAACAGTATATATGTCACAATGAGAATCTGATTTTTTTGAGGCAATATTCTTTATCTGTAAAATGTTTTTAATACATTATACTAGAATACGTCTGAAAAATCGATATTTTTCAATTTTATATATTTTCTTATTTTGACCAGTAGGAACATTATTGGCAATATTTGAATGTGTCCCAGGACACACAATTACCCATGCTTCCATATATTTCCATTAAATATAATAAAAAATAGCTTCGTCTCTATGAGATATCTATCATTTGTATAAAGATATATTTATTTTATGTTCATTTTGTATTATTGTAATGCACTAACAATTTGTTTTATGGAACAAAGTATTTTTTTAAATGTACTGTTAAATTGTACCCAATGTTAATGTTTCGAAATGTTAATAATCATACGGCTTATCAAAATAAATGGGTGCACTTTCAACATATCGTATGTAAATCCCTCAATTGACACTGAATTTAACAACAAACATTCATATAAATATTGACACCTAAAATTGTGCAATGGTTTATATATCGGTTTAGAAAGTAGATCGTATCGCATGATGAATTGTATGTTTTAGTGTGTGAACGAATTCACAGGCCGTTGTGTAATTTGCCTAATAAGTATCACATTACACCCGACTTATCTATATTAACATAATCTCTACTGCAATCATTTCATTCACAACACATACTGCTAGATTCATGTAATTAATGTGATGTTCAGGTGTAAAATTGTTCTTCGTTCACATCGAGGTCTTTCAGCTAAGAAGGTCAATTTCCCTTACAGATTATACAGTCGTGATTGTAAAATCAGCGTTCTATTTTCAGTTGTATTAAATTGAGTTGGTTATGATAAAATATAATTTTTAATAATACCAAATGAAATGGTAAAATTGCCTGCGATAGCCAGATATGCACAATGAAAATATTGTCTACTTAAGGAGTTGGGTCGTTTTGTCTATTTTTTAGAATATTTTTATAATACATACTTCAAAATATTGCTCAAATTTAACACTTCAAAAATGCAAGTTTATATTTAAAAAAGACGTTTAAATAGCGAACTATTATTAATACTATAAGTTCAGTACATACCAAAATAATTTGATTAGTATTTCAAAGGAAATTATCGCTTTACTTCGATGTAATGTTAGGTTCATTTCAAATTTGTCCACAAAAAGAAAGCGTTAGACACAAAGATCTTATTAAATGATAAAAATATATTTATAAATATGTATCTGAATATGAGACTATTTATTTAACTTATATGTTTGTTATATTATACCTATACATGTAACCTGACTAAATTACGACTCGAAAATTTTCAAGGAGTATATGCAAATTATTCACAGTTCGACAAATATTTTTGTTTGGAATTTTTACAAAATCATGTTAAACTTTAAGTCAATAAGTATTTCAAAATAAATATTTGCGAAATTGATCCATTATTAATATGTATCTTTGCTTCAGGTCCTAAATCGTCTAACAAAAAACTATTTTTCTAAATCGCAAAAATTATTGAGACATTTTATTGATTTTAAATTATATATTAAAAATTAAAAAATTATCGAAATTTTAGCGGCCAGACTATTTTTTTTATAAATAGATCAGTTTCACAAATAATCATTTCGATGAACGTAGACTTAATAATAATATTGGATAATTTGTGTAGCGCCATTTTCGTAAAAACTTTCACCTCAAGGGCGCTTTACACATAAACTGTTTATAGTTCTACAATTATCTTTGTTTTTTTAAATTAAAAATTATCTTTTTCACTTATGGAAATGACTTTTTGAAAAGGTGCGTTTTTAGTTTCTTCTTAAATAAAACTGATGCAGGGCGGAGGGCAAAGAGTTCCACGTTTTTGGGTCTGCCACTGCAAATGCTCGTTCACAAAATTTAAACTTCTGGCAATGGTTGGTCGGTTCTTCAACCCTTTTTGCGGCTGAAGTAGAGTTTAATGCTTAACATAATTTTATATAAATCTCATACAATAAGATTTCCCGAAACGGTACAAACTTTGCAAATTACTTGAATATTTTCGACTCGTAATTGAGTCAGGTATCCATCTATAAAATATTGTGTACTAGGTCTGTCACAACCTGTATATCGCAGTACTTGTAAAAAAAACCGAAATAAAATGCAGTCGTTAATAATTTGATTCGTACCAGCAGTTTCAAAATAAGATGGCTGCTTTCGAAAGTACCTTCTCACGTAGTGCAGAGTGTACATACCTTGATAGAAAGATGACATCACTGTCTTCTGTTGGGAGCAGGGAATGGAATGTATTTTAAAGGGCAAACAATTTGAAGCACGCCATGATGACGAGCATTGTTTCAAGGTATCAATTTGAACGTTTATAAGATGTTTGTCGTCGTGTTTCACCACAACCAACTCACGTGAAGATCCGCCCTGTCAGGGTGGGGTCTATTACAGTTAGAATGGATGTTTGTCGGACAGTTAGAGATCATATTTGCCAGTCGCGGATTATCCTCATATTTTTGTTATAATAACAGTTAGTTGTCATGTATGTTATTCTTTTAACCCTTCCAATACCTTGCAGTAACACAGGTCTACTGCCCAAATTAAAACTAATATTTCTGTTAATATACGCAACATAAAATTCATATTTTAATTAATTATAAAGAAAATGTTTGTGCTTAGAACTGACTAGTGAAAAACCAGTTGTGTAAAGCGAATCTAACAAAAATAATTATCTTTCAATTCAGTCAGTTGTAAAATTAATATGCTGGTAAAAATACCATTTGTGGTAAGACAAATAGAGATGGTACGTTCATTTCACAATAAAAATAATAACAAACATACGAATATATGATCTCTGTTTCTCACTAATTTAATGGAGAGAGATAAGAAAAAAGGTAGCATCGTATAGGACTTAATAAATGCTCCGAATTATATTAGGATATTGATCCATTTACGTAATTAATGCTCAATATTTAGAGTAAATTTAGGTAACACGAGTTGACAGCATGGCTGCATATGGATAACTTATATCACGGTATGGTAAAGGTTAAAATAGATAATGGTCAATGACTGTTGTCGCACAAAATGTACGGCATTGTACAGGCTCACCCCCGGGTAACGTGCTACCCTTAGGCCAGCGACAATATACCCTCCTATTTGAGTTTTACAATCCACCGTGTTATCGAAAGATATCTAAATAATATTATTTGATTGGTTTTGTAATAAGACTATGAGACAGCATGCTTGGACAGTCAAGACTTATAACTGATATATCATCATAATTAACATGCCAATGTGAAATATTGACACGAGTTAAAATTATTAGACATCTGGGAGTGCTGATCGATGATCATCTTAACTGGAAAGAATATAATATTGAACCTAGCTAAACGCATAAGAAAACTAATTTACTTTTTTTTTTAAATATGATGTATAAACTCTTAAGATCGGTGTACTTTGCACTCTGCTACTCCTAATTAATTATGCGATTTTAGTTTGGGGAGGAGCAGCAAAAACAATATTAAATTCGGCTAAAAGAGCAAAAAAGACTATTTTTAGGGTATTAAATTGTCGTCCCTTTAGATATCCATCAGATCTTATATTTAAAGAGTACAATGTCCTAGACGTAAGATGATATGTTGAGACTCGTCCAATATTTCCATGCTAACAACAACTTGCCGCCCTTAAGCGATACCTTACGCAGTGCTTATAAATGAGACCCACCCCTGCAACAACGTTGTATATAGATTTTTACAAATGTTCTATACTGTTGTTGTTATCACTTAAAAATTGTGTGTGATAGTATTTTTATTTATTTTATATGGAAGTTTAATATACCATTGTATGGCTAACAATATACATATGTGACGTCCAGAATCAAAAGCAGACATGTCCATTTTACTTGTTTTCGAGTAAAATAACAGAAAACCATTGTACCACAACTGTTACATTTGGAATCATATTGAACATGACCACATGTCGTCACATGACCAAATACTGTCGTCTTATTGGCTGAAAACATATTTGTCTGGGTTTGAATTAATTGTTTATTGGACATATCTGCGATTGAAGTAACGAGCAAATTTTTAATGCGTTTTTATACGAAATTCAGTAATATTTATCTAATTTCGATCGGCTAGTCTTGTAGACATTCATTTTCTTTATATTTGTGCATACTTAATTCAAAAAAAAAAAAAAGCCCCGAGTATACATATCGAGGTGTTCCTGAAAAGTGGCTGATCATCAGAGTCACACTCTGCAGAAGACTCTGTAACAACGATCGACATGGTGGTTTGAGAAACATGGAATATTATCCCGACAGACAAATCACAGATCGTAAAATATCATTTTCATTAAAAGAGCACATATAAATTTTATAAAATTAAATATGACTTTGAGAATCTCGAGATATCGTAACTCTTCTCACGAAAGATGTGTGTCGCAATAGACTTTCTCAGGACCGGTTTCGGGAGGACTTGATCCGACATGTGCGAATATTGAAGACGTCATTCGACAAAAGATGGCGAGTTTTAGAAAAGAGAAAAGCTTCGTCCATTTCATTAAATAGTCAATGAGTTCAACAAATGTACATTCTAAAGTAATTACATAACCGACAGTGCGATGAAAACACGATTGGAATGATTTTTATAAAAATAAAAAATCTAAAAACGTAAGACAATTTACGTCGGTTACATATAAAACCCTCCCCTGCAACAACACTGTATATCGGTTTTATAAATGTTGATAGATAGACAGTGTCGGCCCACCTCACACCACACATGATGTACAGTGTTGTTGCAGGTAAGATGACTTAGAAATTGTTTGTAATAGTATTTTGATTTATTTTCGATGCCCAAGAAGATATATAACGCATGCACATTCATAGCTCAGATCTGCCAAAAAACGATATAAATGCGTTGCAATTACATTGTTGTTGCATGCGTGGTCTCACGTATTCCTCGTGATGTAGGTTCAGTTTAAAAGTGAAAATACATACGTGGTTAATAGTTATTCGAACGTATAATACATGCGCGACGTAAGCCAAATTTGCTGTGGAACTCTGGGAACTGTTGCGTGTCACGTGATTGGATGATATCCTCGGCGGAATCCATGCACCTTTGTAGTTAGGCGGTAGTTTTTAATATCTTGTTTATTCAACTTGATGTCATATTATACTATGATTAACAATCTGTGTATTAAAAATAAATAAACAAATAAAGGCCACAGTTAATTCCTATTGTTAATTAAAGATAATTTTATAATTTAAAAATGTCTATTATATCTAATTGAATAAAAACGTGTAGCCGGTATTCGAACCCAGAACCGTTCATTTGCTGCTGGTGCACGACAGCTTTTCCAATTAAGGTCAATTAATAGTTTGCATCTTCCGTCCGTTCTCATTTCTTCTATTGGTAGAGGTAATCATGATTTAATTAAACAAAATTCACTAGGTGGTTCAAAGAGATTTTATTACTAGATTTAATTGCGGGACTTATATATATATATTATTTATTTGAAATATTACATGATACATAATATTCAATAAATGTGTACTATATATTAATTTTATTTCTATTTTAGAATCATATTATTGTTTCTTGGTGATTAGTAAAGATTCCTAGTTCTACTTAATTCTTGATACAAAATATATGTAAATATACGTTGGTTTTTTTTTTTTGATAGAAAGCAAACACGTTGTGGCTTGACATTATAATTAAATAAAATAATATATAGGCAAAACATCGAGGAATATAAATATAAGAATAAAATAACATATTAGATGCTTAACAAGAATTGGTTATTCGTAACCGTTGCCGAATACTTAATTAATTCTAACTATACTTTTAATAAGTATTACATAAAAATGGCATAGGTTTACACCTTAATAATTTAAAAGCATTAGAAATTAATAAATCACTCAATAATAATAGCCAGATACTAAATAACAAAATAAATGTATCCAATAGTCCGATATTAAAGTTGTTCCCATGTAATCCCCACCCCCTACCAGATACTCTGTCCAACTCTGATATACTGCTGCTCTCTCTTCATTACCTCATATTTAAATATCTGTACTTAGGTTATTCTCCTGAAGAAGGTTGGATCCAACTGAAACTAGTTGACTTCAGAATATTTGGATAATAAAGTGGTTCAAAACTAAAATATTATTTAATTTAATTATTATAATGCCTACTCTCAAATGCTGCTAACCTTTAAGGTATTTTAACTATTGTATTTTGATTGCTAATATATAATAGAATTGAATATTGTCTGTTTTGTATCAGTATATTTTAATATAAATAATAAACGTATGTATACTTTCTCAGTCTATTTTTTAGTGTTTGGATATCGATCACATCTTTAATAATATTGTTATTTTCCAGGATAGGTTAGAATATTTTACTTGTACCAAATTGCAGAATAATGTTTAAAAATATTGTCATCTATACCTACAAATGTGTACGTATGACTTTTATGAATTATTCGCGTTCTCAGTTTAGCTAGAAGTTGACCAATTTTTTTTTACTCATATATAAAACAAATGTATGAAGTAGTATTTGGTATCCTTATCTATATGAAAAATGATTACGTACTTATGACGCATAAAATAGGATAATGGGTAAAAACATAGGACGGGTAGTGCATACCCTCCTCCACGAACCACCTGCCTTCGCATATCCTAGTTAGCTCTTTACTGTGCTCTTAGACCATTTCATCTTGCCAGGCATTGTGTGCATATATACATATAGACAGCCATACGGACATATTATGTACGCAGCTGTTGATGTACTAAATATCACATTTTTTATTGAACGATGATTTAGAAAATTTGAACACTGTAAAATTACTAATATGAATGGTGTCACTCCGTTATAAATCTCTTTTAAAATTACAGTATAGAGTTATTTAAGCTCGGGGCGAGTTGTCTATTATATTTTGTAAGCAGATCAGAATCATGCACACTGAGCTTTACTGCCAAATTTCAAAGATGAGATCAAAGTCAACAGTAATGTCGTTTGTTCCCTCACCAAACATCGAGCTGGCGGCGGCAGTCCGAACTAAGGCGGGGTCCGGCCTATTACTGCGCCTAATATTACGATTTGCGGCTATTTTTGGAAACTCTAAACTGCCGCTGTCCTTCTCGGAAAAATATCGCGGCGGTGTGGTCCGTAGCGAGAAAAATCAATTCATAATGGTTTTGTTGTCGGAATATGCAGACGGGCCGCGGGTAGGTACCTACACCTGTGCCTCGCCGCGCGTCGTGTGCCCGCTCGCCTGTCAAACGTTCGCTTTTACTCGGAAGCATTTGATTAATGGCTACCCCGGGATATTGATTCGGTTTGCGAAACGAGCCGACGGTGTTTTTGCAAAGTGGAACCCATTTGCCGGCACCTATGCACATGTCAATTTATATGGGCGCGCTGATCGCGAACACCAATGACTGTGTGGGCAGGAAATTGGAAGACGCGTCCAACTTAAGTTGTTATGAACTAACATAAAACTCATAATGGACTGACTCCGAAAAACTTTGTTTTTAGAGTCAGAGATATAAGTATTTTTATTTTAAATATGAATTAAATGTATTAATTATAAAGATATACATATAAAATCAATTTTATCGAAAAATATTGTTGTTGCGCTACCGGGATTCGAACCTGGATCTCTTCCCTAACCGGGGGAGGTGCTTTATCCAACTAAGCTACAGCGGCATTATTTTTAGCGACAATTTTTCGACCCTATATGTTACCTTTTTGAAATTAATACATTTAATCGTTCCATCATTTGACAGAGCCATCTTATTTTTACAGAATCTCAAAATACCTTAGCTGTAGCTTAGTTGGATAAAGCACCTCCCCCGGTTAGGGAAGAGATCCAGGTTCGAATCCCGGTAGCGCAACAACAATATTTTTCGATAAAATTGATTTTATATGTATATCTTTATAATTAATATATTTAATTCATATTTAAAATATCACAGACCTATGTTCTGAATAATTACAACTTCACAATAAGAATGTGTTCTCCTAAAAAATATTTTTATTTATTATCTTTGTTTTATTAACCACTAAATTGAGTTTAAATACATCTACCGGTTTCGAAAAATACCATTTTCTTCTTCAGGATATCATAACTAACTGAAACATATATTATTGTTTCTTTGTCAGAATCTATTTTAAAAAAAAAAAAATCTCGAAAAAAAAACTCAATTTAGTGTTTAATAAAACAAAGATAATAAATAAAAATATGAATTTTAACCACAAAGATAATATTGCTAATTTTAAAAGTATAGAGATATAAGTTTTTAAAAAAAAGTCTCATATCGTGGTTCTGCGATTATTTCAATTAATTGAAATATTTAATTGATTCTAAAATATATATTGAATAACAAAAATTAAAATACATCGTTCTTAGATGATTTAGGTCCTGAAGCAAATATGTAGAATAATAAAGGGCCAATTTCCACACGTCAGTAAATGAATAGGCATGAAATAAAGTGTACATATAGGAGAGGGTTTTGGAAAGTTAGTTGCGGGACGAGTGGCATTTTGCGCACATTTTTGGTGGAAACATAAATCTGATACATTTATTTAACAGTAAAAATATTTACTCTTCGAAAATTAAGTGGTACCAAAGTGATCACGTGGCTGACACCAAAATGTAAATATCTGGCCAAGAAATTTGCGTTAGTTCATGTCTATATATTTGTGGTAATGTGTGGTCAATTTCGCAAATATTTATTTTAAAGTACGTAGTCTTAAAGCTTAATATGATTTTGTAAAATCTCATGCAATAATATTTTCCGTAACGGTATAATTTTTTTCTCATATTTCTTGAACATTTTCGACTCATTTAGTCAGGTATCCACCTATAGAATATTGTGGACAAGGTCAGTAATGATCTGTATAACAATAAAGTAAATGCATTACCAATTAATGATAATAATACAAATTAAATTTTAAAATATGAATTAAATATATGAATTAGAAAGATATACATATAAAATCAATTTTATCGAAAAATATTGTTGTTGAGCCACCGGGATTCAAACCTGGATCTCTTTCCAAACCGGGGAAGGTGCATTATCCAACTATGCTACAACGACAATATTTTTAGCGACAAATTTTAGAACCTATATATTACCTTTTTGATATTAATACATTTAATCGTTTCATTATTTGAAAGAGTCATCTACCTTATTTTATGGAATCTCAAATACCTTTCAGTAATCTGATAGCAGACGCCAGAATTATCAAGTCATTTTTATTAAATTTTGGACACATTGATTCAACTTTATTATTAGGAGAACACATTCTTATTGTGAAGTTGTAATTATTCAGAACATAGGTCTGTGATATTTTAAATATATTAATTAGAAAGATATACATATAAAATCAATTTTATCGAAAAATATTGTTGTTGCGCCACCGGGATCTCTTTCCAAACCGGGGAAGGTGCATTATCCAACTATGCCACATTAAAATATCACAGACCTATGTTCTGAATAATTACTACTTCAAAATAAGAATATGTTCTCCTAATAATTAAAAATAATTACTTGATAATAAAGTTCTAAAAAACACTGCAATTAAAAGAAAGCTTGCAGCCGATAAGATTCGAACCTACGCTCTCAGAGACAATCTGATTTCTAATCGGATGCCTTAAATTGCTAGTGATGAATGGTGTGTATATATAACCGTATTTATACAGTTTTAACGTACTATACATTTCTGCATATGGATAATTTTTAGCGTTTTGTAATATAGATTACATGATTTTTTATATTACTTTAATCAAAATAGCACAAACGTGTAAATTAATATTTATGTTAAATATTTTGATAGTGTCAGAAGTGCTCATATTAAATTATACATTGGTTAATACTAATTGTACATTCCTTACTCATTGAAATTGACATATTAATAGTGTACAATGAATACGTTTAATATTATTCCAATCACGCTCATTGTACCGAGAAAATCGACCCCACGAACTTGCCGGCAGAATGACAATGAACTCGACACCGCCATCTAGCGCACATGTTGATATAAAGATACACACAGATAATAAAAATATGCAATGAAAATTTAATTAATGTATCTTTTAACCGGGCGGGCGGGCATGCGATATACGCATTAGAAAAAAAAATCGATCCAGTACTTAGTAATCTTATGTGTAAATATAATGCGTGTGCGTGTGTTGAAATACAATAAAACTACAAGAAAGAACACCAAATTACACTGTAAATATTATATTAATGAGGTAAACACAATTGTTCTTCTTCTTGTGCCCTATCCGTTGTTTTACAGTGTCCGTCACGATGTATTGCATCTGCTGATTGGTCAGTATGGCTGTTAGGTGAGTCCCTGCACGGCCATATCTGTGGGGCCCGTGCAGGATCGCCACGGGCTCTTCAGCCACGTTGTTATCTTTCTTCCAGAGTCCCGACTTTCAGCAATCTTTCTCTGTATTATGAGATGCAAAATCTCATAATTCTCTGGATTACTCATTACGTATCCGATATTTTCGGATTTTTATTGTTTTTCTTTATTCATACGAACCGTAACATCTAACCATCCAGCTTTTTTTAAAAAAAATGCTTCGGTAAGTGTCCATACTTCCATTCCATAGAATAATATCGAGAACACATCGCATCTAACCATTCGCATTCGTAATCTAAGATTGAGATCATGATTTCAGAACATCTTTTCAGAACAGAAGGATCCCATATTTCATTTATATTATAACCCGAGTATTACAGGGATTAAACATAATTTTTGAAATCAATTGCTGGCTGTGGATAACCATCTCTAGATTTTAAAAGACATCATAAGTCAACATCACTAAAGCCTTTACAATGTTAAATATTTTAAAAATTGATTATCTCAAAGGACTCAATAAGACCATTTTGACGAATTGCTGAATAATCTGTACAATATTTACAACCTACGCGTAAATAAATAGATATATGAATATTCATATTATTTACTATAATAATAAAAAACGCAAATCAGGCTAGGCAGTAGGCGCCGTTTATTGTTATAAGAATCATAATTTTAATTGATTTAAATTTTCGTTGAATTCTTCAAATAACATACAGGTGTAACATTTTCATTTTGTATTACACACACACACAAACACAATGTTTTGAGATGTACCGCCCCAATAGTCAAATGTTTTAAATTTTAGTTCAATTTACACCTGTAGATGGGAAGGACTGCCCTTCTGAAAATTGTGTGTGTTTAGTACAAAGTGAAAATAAAAATTATGTTTATTTTTTTAAATATTCAATAAACATATTCTCCTCTTTTTAGCGCACTATTAATTTTTCTTCCAAAATATATGCTGTTTAAGGGCATATATAGCTCTTCAATAGTCATTCTACCATTTTATGTAATATACTAAAATACGCCACTCTTCGTGTTCAACCTGTACTTAAATACAATCTTTCAAGGTTTTTGACTTCTTTATCCCATCGCGCCGCGCGTCTGATCAGCATACAGTGCCGGGCATATTTCAAAACCCTTCGACCTTTTTATTTTATTTTTTTGTATACTTTCCCTTTCGGCTACAGCTATTATTATTCTGTGAGATTAAGGTACGCACGTCTCACGCTCGCCTTGTTACCGGAGGTGGATTTTTTTCCAATAGTTATGTACGTGTCGATTATTTAAAAATATCTAAGTATTCACATATAAATCATTTGTTTCACATAACAGATAGATTCTCGTTTGTATTATGTACACGGTTTTGTGTATTATTATTCATTTATATTTTATTAAATAGTGATGCAACATGTCAAATTATAAAAAATCAAACTAACTTCCGGGACGAGGCTCGAATATTCTACCATTTGATCACTAGGCGAACGTCTTACCGCTAAACCGAACAAGCATAGTATAATCTATGCAATATTTACAACATACCTGTAAATAAATAAATAGATAAATGAATATTATTATAATACAAGAAAAAATACAGTAGGTGCCGGTTATTGAGTTCACTTGTTATAAGAATCATAATTTAAATTGATTAAAATTTTGCTTGGCATTTGTCATAAATAACATATTAAAGAAAACTACATTTATTTCCTTAATACACGTGTATTATATTGCAAAAATAGCATTAATATTTCATTACTATTAAAATAAACTATGTATTTATTTCATACATCTCCGAATAAATAGGATCTTGCATAATTATGAGTGTAGATTTGACATAAATATAAAAATTATTCATTAAAGGTTAAAAAAAATTTGACATACGATAAATAAAAACAAAATACACAGTTTTTTTTTAACCAATTATAGGAGTACTTTTAAATTGGACAAAATTAACTTTGTGGTTAAAATTCATTATTTCTATTTGTTAACTTTATTTTATAATAATTATAGGAGTTTTGTAGAAGTTTTAATATGGTTTATAACTGAAATTTCTGAATGATCTTAAAATACAAAAAAACCTACATATTATTGCGTTTTCGGATACTAGAATCGATGGCTATTATAACTGTGTATACCCGTTGAATAAATGTATTAATATTTAATAATGAAAATTCTTAATTTAACTAACCTGTCGTGTAGAAGAACTTTAAGTGATGTATTATTTTTATTAAAAATGGTAAATGGCATGCTGGACGCCCTTAATTTAACTGAACTGATTGTATGCCACGTTCTCGCGCGGAGTACTATTTTTTATAGGAATGCACCCACACAAAGACTTCACAGGCTTGGGAACGATTTTTGTGTTGTAGATATATTCCGATGTTCAATGTTTAAATTGTTGTTTTTGATCCTATTGTGATTAAATTGAATGGAGTAATTGATTTTAGTACTCAGCAATTCTGTGTTAAACCAAAAAAATTATTGTTTTTTTTTTTTTGCGTAACTTTCTATTTTTTCTTCTTTTAAATCAATTTCTGTTATAAATAAAATAATCAGACAAGTGTGATTACAAAACCCCCTCCACATTATACCCGTTTGAAACTGAAGATGAATAAACCTACGAATAACCATTAGGTTACCGGAGCGTGTAAAAAAAATGTATTTTTATCCGATAAATGCTACATTGTGTGTGGTGGCACTGAAATAGAAAATGGCTATGGAACACCACCTGTTTTCATCTATCAAGTATGCTGATGTGAAATATTATTTTACAGCGTTTTTTTCTTTAATATAGGTAGTGATTATTCATTTGAATTCCTTCCTCGACTCTGAATCGTAAAAATTATCAATCTCCCAGACTTCATTTATCTTTGCAATCAGAATTAAAGGTGATCGAGTAGATATGTGAAAGGCGGTTAAATCAATTTCTATAATTTCTGAAATCGGGATGCTATTAATAGCATCATACAATGGACGCCAAACGAAATATTTTTGAATAAAAGAGACGATGTATTTTCTGTCAATCTGTCTGTCGACAAAGCAGAACCAAGCGCGATCGCAGTTAATTAGTTGGCTGTCATCTTCAGTACATTGTCATTAATACTATTTTTCTGAAAATGTTACTATTGCTTTTTATTAAAAAACTTAAAAAGTAATACTCAAAAGTAGAAAAAATTTAACTGCAAAAGTTTTATTTTTTATGATGACCAGTTTCGGAGCGACCAATCCTTCGTATAACAATAATAAAACTAATATAGATAATTAACATTTCGTGGTTGTTACACTCTACATTTTTGTCGTGTCAATAATTATGATGAATATATGAAATTTAAACACATGTAGTCTACGGTTATCTATTTCATTTTGAACGGAGAGAAGATTCAACCAATTGATGTATATCCGTACTATATTTACTATATTAATTTTTGAATTATCTATTCTAAGCCACATTATGAAATATTTATTTTATAATAATAATAATAATGTACCTACAATTTTAATAATTACATTAATTTAATTTTTAATTTAGTTATTTTAAATATGAATTAAATATATTAATTAGAAAGATATACATATAAAATCAATTTTATCGAAAAATAAATATTTCATATTTAAAATATCACAGAGCTATGTTCTGAATAATTACAACTTCACAATAAGAATGTGTTCTCCTAATAATTTAGTTATTAATTAGTATTTAATAATTAGATTAATTCTCCAAATAAGAAAGATCTTGAATTTTGGAGAGATGGCTTACACTTGACATAAAACATGATACAAAATCAATGATATCATACATGTCATATAATAAAATAAAAAAAGAAATTGATCAAATTTGATCTTGGAACTGGAATTCTTTTTTCTTTTTGGCCATTTATAAAAAGGGAGAAATGTACATGCATGTGGTATATGATATAATGGCTGTGAAAGGACGATATCTTGGAATCTAGGTACGATGGTGTTTCCTTGATGAAGTGACATGGAAAATAAGCCAAGACTGAACCTTGGCTGCGTTGGTTCAGTAAACACACAATCGCGGAGGGTTAAGTCTTATGAGAATAGGATCGAAACAGGTTTCTAGACTGTTCTAGATTCATTCATCAATGGCTTATTGAATGCAGCGCGAGTTTTGTTTTGTGTTCGTATCCCGGGCGAGATCTTCCTCCGAGCTGCCTCTCGGCTGTTGGCCCGTCTCGCCGACATTTCGCCTTTATTTCTTTTTGGTTTGCCGCATTTTTTTTATTCTCTTTCCGATGTTATTTTGATTCTATTGTGCGCCGCCGGTCACCGCCCGGCGCGCGGTCTCAAATGGTTCGGTTTATGGGAATTACGAGACGGCACTCGAGGCTCATCTTCACGTTCCTTCTTGCTCTTCTTTTTATAGCGATCGGGAAGACGAGTGTGAATCTTACATCAATCGAAGTTATGTACGATTACGTACGTGATTACAAAACGAGTTAACCCTACAGTGTGATTGTTAGGTATTCGTATTTTTAAATAATGTCCCCTGGAGTTATTGTTGTGATTTTCTCCCACTCCGCCCTTCCACGCTCGACTTGTGTTGCAATTTGGAATTTGGTGAGTCCGACTATTCAACGGATCATTCAAATTGTTAATGATTTTTTTACATCTATTTTACGATTAAATAAGAGAAATTAGTCATCTGAATTGCTCGCGTCACACTTAACGGCATTTTTTTATAGTTTTATTTAGGTCAAGATGCCTTTTAAATCATCTGTAATAAAAATACACATAATTTATTAGGTTAAGTTATGTAGTACAGTCTAATAAAAAACTAATTGTAAAATACGACGTATGTACATTCTCCCCGTTTCGGGCTGTAGGTATTACGTGTTTCCGTACACTGTGTATTTCCAGTGCTTGGAAGGAAGTTATTAATTTTGCACGCATTGTGACAGATTTTACATGGGAAAATATAGTATAATTCGATACGTGGAATGTATAATATTTAAGTGGGTTTTAATCATCTCGGTAGCAAATGTTAGTACATATTGTGAGAATGATTACGGTCTGGGTTGCAGGAAGCTGTGTAATTTTCGCCACAAAGATTAAATAACACACGCGTGTGTGCCGTGCTCACATTATCTTCATTACTATTGCTTGTACAACCCTTGGTGGATTTTGCTTCCTCAAGAATTTCTCTTCATTGATCTCTATTTATCCTCAGTCCTAGACTTATAGGATAATAAGAGAGATATGACTTTGAAGACTTTTTTCACTCTACTTTCATTTTTCTCCTTCCAAGCTCCCGCCTCTTATTGATTCAGCCATGACCTGTTAGCTCATCGTCTCCGCATAGCCCGATCGCCGTAGTCCTGTGATCTTGTTTTATGAGTTATTAAAAATGAATATTTAAACAAAATTTATATATTTTAAAGAATTAAATTGCTGGACACGTTGTACTATGATAATCAAATCGGGTCCAGACGAAACCCTTGTGCTATGAAAATAGAACTAACTTGATTACTTCCTGGAATGAGGCTCGAAACTCCGACCACTAGATCACTAGGTGAGTATCGTAACCACTAGACCACAAGCACGTCGCACAGCTTAGAAGCCGTAAATGCGTAATCAAAAAAAAAAATGTAGTGTGGTGAAAACACGTGGGTTTAGAAAAATGATGTTTGGTATAAGGATAGCTTGTCGTTAAAAACTTTCAGAAACGGATACTTTGATAATGAAAGTCATTAAGGTTTAAAAATAACTTTAAAATCCCTAAATGTAACACCAAACACTATCAGCAAAATTCTATATATTTAGGGATAAAATATTTCAATAGCCTCCCTACACAAATTAAAGAAATAAAGGATATAAAAGAGTTTAAAACTAACACTTTAAAAACACGTAATTGGACAATAAACAATATTATAGAACATTTCAAAAGCACACAAATGGACAATGAATAGAATATGTAAGGTTTTATATAAAATTATTGTAGTGTTATTGAATTATAGTAGTTATCCCTCTCCAAGCACAAGAGCTGGTCTCTATTTTGGAGAGGTAAGCGAAAAAAAAACATGTAATTTAAAAAATATGTAAAATACTTTATTCATGCTATAAAAAATTGTAAAAAATGTCAAATAAATAAAAAAATCAGAGTGTTAATACTTGCTAGTAATTTAATAATAACGAGTCTCTCGATGATCGTGTGCATATATATTGCGAATAACTCCATAAGTCAATAAACATTAATAGAGCAAACTGCAGAACCGATGCATACAAATTTTTATCGCGAAATCTCCGGACAACATTTTTATCGGATTTGGTCCATCTATCTTTTTAGATATCGATCTCTCGCTCTTCGCTTTGTACATCTCCAGTGATCACTAATTATACCTTAAGTACGCAATAATTCTTTAGTTGAATGTTGTGAAGAGCATTTTTGCAGTTCCTGAAGATGGAGTGGAGATGAAGATGGATTCCGTGATATAATAAAGCGTAGGCTTCGACGCAGCACACAATAACATAATAACATTTATTGACTATACGTCAGATAACGAAGTTCAACTATGTTATACGCATTTTCGTAATTTAAGAGAGTTGATTATAAAAAAAAAGCAAACTTCAAAAATCCAAACAAAACTCGATTCCTTTTTCAAAGCAGGATTACCGAAAGCAGCGCGTCGATATCAAACAGCAACGTCACTTCACGACGAGTGTCCGAAGACAATAAATAGAATTTTAAATATGAATTAAATATATTAATTAGAAAGATATACATATAAAATCAATTTTATCGAAAATAGAGGCCTAAGACAAAACACAAATATATTAGATATATCATGAGACATCCAGAAAAATATTAGTTACTGCAACTATTTAAGAAAAAAAAATTGAGTTATAAAAATAGAAGAAGTGTTGGAATGACGTTTAAAACATTACATTTGGCATCGAACGACTAAAATGTATAATGTTACGCAAGAAACACATTACTTATTGTTGAAGTCATACCTTTGAGTAAACTGATTGCAGACGCCAGAATTATCAATTCATTTTTATTAAATTTTGGACACATTGATACAATTTTATTATTAGTAGTATTAGTATTATTACTACTAACTGCTAAAAATAGAATTTTGTTTGTGTTTTGTATTTTTATTTATATCTAAATATACATAAAGTTTTATTTTATACCTATTTTTATATAGCGGACTTTCGGCTTTAACGGACACCCCCTCCCCCCAATTAGTCAGTTATATCGAGGTATTATGGGATTAGTTTTGTTAAAAAAAATAGCTATAAACCCATTCAGATCACTCTGTATTAGTTACACTACATAGTTTATTGTTATGATTGATGATAATAGATTAAGAAAGTAATAGACTCACATTGTTAACATACTTTACAACAATCAAGTGTTTATCAAATGGTAAATAGAGACGTTAAATTGTTCATCTGGTTGCGGTTCGGTATCAACATTAATGCGTTAATAATTACGTTTAACGAGGGTAATGGAGATACAGAGACCAGGTCTCGCCTCTCTCCGGAATCTGAATCTGTTCAGTATTCTGTGTTCATTGAAAAACTATGACCGGATGTACCGACACGCCTTCGCTTGTTTCTCAATCAACCGTTTATCCACAATCCGAGCATATTGGATGTTTACCTTTGCGTTTTTATTGCCGATGTCCGTTTCAATAAAGTATTAGTCTGGCATATTAACGTTTTTGCAATCGTAAATTGTTCTTAGTTATGCAGGGCGCAGCCAGCCACAAAAAACTCTAATTGATATGAAAGAACTTTAGTAAATAATCAAATCTACACAACAACTTGAACATTAAGAACACATTTTTGTTGTGATGTTACCTTTATAGTTGATTAATTTACGTTTGTATTAACTTTAATATTATTTATTACCTTTAAAATGATAAATTATATAATAGGTACAAAATTTTGCCAAATATTTTAAGAGGACTCTAAATTGATTTTATAGAATTTGGTGGTTTTACAAGTTATGATGTTTTTTAGATTTTAAAATAGTTTTTATTATTAATAAAATTTTCACGCTGGAGTGTTAAATACAATTTTTTTTTCTAAATTGTAGACTAATCGCTTTTTGCATAATCTACGTTCAATTATAGTTAAGATTCATGTGCAGGTATTAATGATTTTAACCTAGAAAATATAAATGTAAATTTTATCACGAATACCGCGTTAGAAATATTATGTTAGAAAATTTCGTTACATTTTTGTATATTCTCACTTTTACGTTGTGTTTTATTTTCATCTTTACCGATATCGTTCCGGTATCCATTATATCCACGATATCCCAGTTACTCCCCAGTTGACTGTAGTGCCAAATTGTCGTATAAGAATATAATGTTGATTTTAAAGAATATACCGCTGATGATGGCACATATGAATTGTTAAATGAAATAATTGTTAATAAAAAAAAACAAGATAATAAAAAAGTGTTTCTCTTAAAAATAGGATATGGGTTATTGGAGATTCTCTCAGAACAATCGAAATAACGCGTTTGAAATAGAGTTAGAAAATTTAGGAACATTTTGTACGAGGTTCGCGAGTGGACTGTAACATACGAGGGCTGTCTGAAAAGTTTCCGACACAACAAAGAAACAAGACACTTTTTCTTCAAATTTATTTTTATTTTTCTACATAGTCTCCTTGTAAGTCTATACACTTCTTCCAGCGATGCTCTCATTCCTTTAACTCGTTCAAATAGTACTTGGAGTCTTTCTCTGCAAAATATTTATTTACGAAGGTGATGATGATGTCCTCATTTGACCTCCGAGCGCAACTTTTAGCTTAGGGAACAAACAAAGTCTCTCGGGGCTAGATCTGGGGAGTAAGGAGGGTGGTCAAGTAGTTCAAACCGTAATTCGTAGATTTTCACCTGGGCGTTTTAAGAAAAACGTTCTTACGGGTATTTAACTCTTCTTCGGCAGTTTCTAGAGCTCTATCCTTGAACCGCATACCCTTACACATGTTGTGCAGGTGCTGCTGGATAGTTAGATTTTAAGCGGTGGATCTTTCTTATTTCCTTTCACTTACTTTTAATTATTGCGGCAGCTCTCTTTATTTTGCGTGTTTTCCCGGTGTAATGGATACAGATATCTTGTCGCCATTATACTCTTTAATCATGAGCTGCGGGTCGCCGTCAGTGTCTTTGAATTTTTTCCTTGATCCCCCTTTATCGTATGTTGCCATGTGATAAATAATAATAACATTGAATAATTTTTACACCAAGTTTTCGTCAAAAGTTTCACCTTAAGGGCGTTCCACACACTACTTCACATACACTTCCTACACTACCTTTATATTTAAAATTAAAAGTTATTATTTGAACTTATTGAAATGATTTTGTAAAAAGGTGCGTTTTTAGACTATTTTTAAATAAAGTCTCTGATGCACTGTTCCTCATGAAGGAGGGCAAAGAGTTTCATAGTTTTAGAGTTGCCACCGCAGATGCACGTTCACTGAACATTTCTGACAATGATTAGTTGGTTCTACAACCCTTCCTGTAGCTGAGAGTTTGACGTCTACCATTCAAATTGTCTGAAATGCAGAGCTCTCGAAGAGGCACCATGTTATGTGTCGCCTTGTACATCAACCAGCATAATTTAAATTCCACTCTTCTAGGGAAACAAAACAGAGCTAATGTAGTTCACGCAAAAGTAATATTATAGCGAATAATAACAAAATAACTTTTTTGTAAGTCGCAAAATAACATTTTTGTAAGTCGCAAAATAACTTTTTTGTAAGTCGTGTATTTAGTATCTTGTATTTTGTATTACACGCCGACCAGTTTCGCTTAGCTCAAGCTTCGTCAGGACGTATTTAAAACTAACAATAAATACAAAAATAGTGCACTTGTATATACATACAAACTGATTGTATTTTATTTAATCTAATATGTCAAACAAAAATATGTAACGTTGCTTTCTACGAAAACATTAATAAAATAATCTCTGCAGTTACACAATCAGAATGGTTTAATCTCACCTCACTTACCAAGAACGCGTGTAACTATGTATTTCTAACGACGATATTGTTTACTTTTCTGACACACGGAGTGCTGAACAAATAGCTGCACACCGAAATGGCGCACGTGACGATCGAGTCAAATATCAAGCGACAGCATCGCACTCCACCTCCGGAGGGGTCCTCGATGATGGATTTGAAAGCCGCGCGGTGTTTGTATGTGACATCTGACAACACTGACGATGTTTCCCGTTATTTCAATGGGCCAATCACATTTCTCGATCAACACGAATTTTACGGCACAACACGCGGCTTTAAACATTTGAAATGTGAGTAACCACTGGCGAGGTTTTAAACAAATATGAGGCCTGTTTTTTAATTTATTTTTTTTTCACAGCGTCGTTATTTTCATTGACGGAGGTTTTATAAAAAATATTCTCTGTATTTAATGTACCAGCAGAAAGCAGCTTACTTCAACTAGATTGTGCCCGCTTCGTGATGAGAAAGTGACGAGTAGTGATGAGAAATAATGCTACAGTTGACTCACTAGTGCGATTGTGATTGGTATTCGATAATATCGGTGATTGAAAACCGTGACTGTGATAACAGTTTCATTACTAATACGCAAGCGTCGCACAATGTCACAATACACGAAGTAAATAAAAAAACATATTTTAGCATAAATAATAAATATATATATATATCTAATTTAACATAATCACAAAGAGAATGAAAACGCTTAAAAAATGTGAGTTTATTTTCGGGTGAAATTCCCAACATTTAGGATCAAATGCGTAATACGTTTTGGCAAAATCTACTAGATGGCGCTGATCACGAATTATAACGTCATTCCTTCATGAATATTTTCGTCTAAAATGCGCAGGCACCGAATCACGGTTCACAACCAAATATAAATAAAATTCATAAATGAATCACGAATCACGATATTCCCTGATATTCAATCACTGATAGTGAGTGTGACTCAAAGATATCAGTGATTGACTCACGGTTCGTGATTTTGAATTCATCACTTATAGGTAGTGTTTTTTTTGACGTTCCGGCACCCACGAGTATTTTTACGGTATTTTGAATGTTTCAAAAACAATTTGGTGATACAATATTCGCGCGTACATAATTACAATCCTTTTTTTTGAAAACCCTAGATATCGGGTACTACCTAGGGTTTCATGACGCAACTTCCGAAATATTTCAATAAGAAAAAACCCCAAAACCACACTCTGATACAAAGTTTTTCCGTATTTACGTAAGATATAATGGAATTTGTGTACATGAAACCTCACATATTTACTATCAGATTTTAATCCAATTGATCTGGTAGATATCTCAGCCGAGTTCGTTAATTAGCCTTATCCAAAATGGATTCCGTTCAAAACTTTAAAAAATCGCAACTCCGTTAATGTTGGACCTAGAGATGATATTAAAAAACACGCATATAAACGAAATCTACCCGATTCTTGCAGCCAGTTCCGAAAGAACTTTTAAAAATATAATATAAAAATCTCTGCGGAAGAGAAACTAATCCCGGTCTCCTGCGCGACAGGCGGGGATGCTAAATCAAGCAAGATGTTAAAATAGCATTAGTGCACATTAGTACTGTCATAATATTTAATAAAAAGTAATCATTATTGTAGAGTATGAGAGAAACGTGTGTTTAGCGGTTATTATATATTATTGTTATTCCGGTCGTACGTGTCTTTTCGCAATAATAATATTAATATTGTTCAAATATTTATTACACACAATTAACTCGCTCATTATCAATAAGTGAAAGATACTCGTTAAAAACAGTAGCGTAACTTTAAAAATCCCCCCCCCCCCTGTTACATGGAATATTAAGTACTATATATACGGTTTTATCAATTAAATGTAAGAAACAGCAAAATTGGTCTCTTGACTCATAATTCACATTTTTCTGAAAAAATAAAAACAAGTGTTTTAAAAGAGTTAATTCAATTTTAATTATATAAAAAAATAAAAGGAAACATAACTTTTTATGGTCTGGTCTCTAAACCTACGTATTTGCGTCGTAGTACTATTATATACAGGGTGTAACAGACTCAGTTCACAATACTTTATGGGTGGATATCTGACTAAATTACTAGTCGAACATGTTCAAGGGATATGTGCCTAATCTCAACCATGTCAGGGATATAAGCATTTCAAAAAATCTCGGAATTATGCGAATATTTAGATTAATTGAACTATTTTATTGATTACAAATTATATATCGGAGAGAAAAAATTAAAGGTCATCGAATTTGAGCGGCTAAACTATTTTTTGTTAGATGATTTTGGGCCTGAAGCAAAAATATAGATTAATAATTGAATAATTTCGCAAATATTTATTTCGAAGCACGTATTAACTTCGAGCTTAACACGATTTTGTAAAAAATGAATATAATAATATTATCCGTAACAGTGCAGATTTGCACATATTCCTTGAACATTGTCGACTCATAATATAATCAGCCATAAAATATTGTCGACTAGGTCTGTTACACCCTGTATACATGATACGACTTGAAGTATTTTAGATGTGGATCTACAGAAGAATGCTTAAAATAACCTGGATATATAAAGTTACAAATGAAGATGTTATGGTTCGTATTAATATAGAAAGTATTTAAAACAATAAAAATTCGAAAACGTCAATATCGAAGTACTAGATCTTGCACATCATAATGCAGGGAAAGATTACTGGAAGAAGGAGAACTTTATGGCTGAAGAACATGAGGTATAATGGTTTGGCCAGCACCTACTGTAGAGCTTTTCTGGGGCGCAGTAATCAAAGTGATAATAGCCAACGTCCGTTGAACGGATAGGGCACAAAAAAAAAATACTACTGTGTAGTGTTTTCATAATACATTTGAGAAATGATTGTTCTATTCCATTTCTTATTGTAGGTTTGGATTTAAAAAATGATTACAAGCTCTGGGAAAAGTATAATAAACTTAATAAAAGTAACGATACTTGAATAAGCCCATATCTAACGTGGGCCCCAACGCGCAGTTACACCACTGGTAAAACATACGTATATTATCCAATGCCTGCTTGTGAATTCATGCATTTGAAATCTAAACTCTTTATAAAATGTTACACACTTGTTATAGTATGTAGAGCATAACTCTCCTAGCATAATTCTCATAGTGCATTGCGGCGCAATGTACAGTAAAATATTCTGTTAAATAAAAACGAACAGATCGATAGTCACACTTTTAACAACGTGAGCCATATTTCGAATAAAAATATTCCACGATCGTTTGGCAATTGTCACTTGACTGCATATGAAAAAATATTGCTCTCTGGGCGTTTCATTTTTCAAATAACCTGCCGAGCTTTAGCGTAAGTATCTATTTCGCATGCGGTAGCATGGATAAATAAATAGGTGAACGTTGCATTGTGTAAAGTGATCTCTTAAGCCAGCCGATGGCAGGTCGTGAGCCCTGTAATGCCCAAGACTTCCATACTTCTCATGTAAAAATAATAGCTTCGTCTCTATTAAGTGTTCATTTTTTTTTTCGCAAAATTAATAATTGACTTAAAATATTTTACGATATATAGCTATAGTGTTCTGTGGACCACTTTTTGCGCCTGCCTCAGGCCGGCCCTGCGTTTAATAGCGCCTCTAGATTTCATTAAATAAAACCGTATTCTGTTTTCTAGTAAGTTCTCATCTAATTAACATATTCGATGTCGTGTCTTCCGATGCCGTTAACAATAATTATTATTACTATTAATTTTGACGGCTCTCGGTAGCTCATATCTCAGCTACATTAAGGCGATGAATCTAACTGTAGTGTGCTCGCCTATTTCACGATGTGCTCAGCTGTCTACGAAGGTACTTCTGTCAACAAGCGGGGTAAACAAACAATGGCGGGTCCATTAAACCCGCCGGAGCGAGTACCCGATGCCGCCGGGGTACTGAACCTTCTCATTTACAATTGGAAACCGCCGTTTTACTTCATCGACTGGTAACCAGTTTGTTGGTCCCGAAGTGTGTTTATAAACCAGCGCAATAGATGTTATGTTTTGCAGCAAAGGCATGTCGTGTTGCAGACACGCGAGACATGTCACATTTGAAAAAATTTTAACAGTTCAGAATATTTTTTCTATATCTCAGTTTACGGAAAACATTTTACTTATTTGTTAATTTTATTTCTTAATTATCTCGCTCTCAGCGAGAGCAGTTGTTTTCATGGATAGTGCGGATAATATCATGGAGGACCTATTCCGATTTATATCATTTCTTATGCAGTCCAGGAGCGTCTCTGTATCGAAGTTCTATCCAGATTCGTCTATCATGTTGGCAACCTTGCACTAGGTCTGGCTCCTTTCTCGGACCATCAATTCTTCTCTGTAAAATCGTTATTTAAACTGTTATTTTGAATTGTAACGATGACTGATAACTGATTAACGTAATTCTTCGAGCAATGACTGGTACACTAGAAAGTAAGCTTGTAAACTATGCCCGTATCAACACAGAATTTCTCTAGTGAGACGGGCACAGTCTAACCACATTTTTACATATGTATTTTATAGCTACCAATAAATAAATAAGACAGTTATATTCTTAATTACCAATCATCGTTATATCTCAGTTACCAATCATTGACACAATCACAGTGACGTAACGGTTTACCATAACTATTTTCATCATATCTAGTAGTGATGAGCTAAACCGTTATTTAACCGTGATTGTGACCGTGATTCTGAGATTTGAGCGTTGATTGTAAAGATAATTAGTAACTGATTATTCATAATTTGGCCAGCAATCACTGGTACACTAGAAGTTAAACCTTTAACAGTTAAATCATCGTTGAAATTGAATAACATTTAAACAATCACAGTCACAATAACCGTTTAGCTCATCGCTAATATAACATGGTTAAAATATCTGAAGACTCGGAGCCGTTTAGTTGAGGACAGACGTTGCTCTAGTCTCTGTTCTAATTAATATATTTAATGATGATATATTATTACGTTAGACCAGATATTAAAGGACGGTGCTGTTAGAAGCTGTATCAATCAACGAGCGAATGTGAGAGGATATATTAAAGTGAAAGAGTCAAGAGTGAGGCGTTCCATCCTCTCTGCCTAACCCTTGGGAAAAACGGCTGATGATAAGTTAGTTAGTTAGTTATATTTCATTATTTTTGTCCTCTGTCAATGACAGATAGCTTTCTTCTTTCTCGTCAGTCTCTTATGATCTTCATTAACTCCTATACAGGGTAGGGGTTAAGTCGCTTTGACAGTGTAAATACATCTAAGAGATTATCGTTTAAAATATACAACTTAAAAAAAAATCAGTGAGTTGAAGATACAGTATAGAAATTTGCTCCCATTTATTAAGAGAATACATTTTTTGATGTCAAGTTGTATTTTCAGAACATAGTTCTGTTCTATTTTAATACAAATTAAATGAATCAATTAGAAAGGTATGCAGAAAAAAATCTATCTTGATTTTTTGTATATATTTCTAATTGATTAATTTAATTTGTTTTGCTGCTGTTTAAATTATTGGAGTTCTACCAAGAACTAGCAGTTAACTGAAACGTTTTAAATAAATATCTGTAAGAATAATATGACTATTCATCATTCATAAATATGGTTTTGTTGATTTAATTTATATATCTTTCGTAAACTACTGTTAACCATTAATAATGGCGTCGAGACATTTTAATTTGTCTTTTATTTTTGTCCGACATGAAACAAGCTCCCCGCGTTGACACAATGCCGCCAGTTTATTAATATAATATTTTTTTAGTGTTATAATTAAATGTTTGTTTTTTTTTTTTTAATATACCCACAGGAATTCAAATTAAAAGTATACACAAGTGTAAGTTTACATAAAATGTAAAGTGATTATAGTAAATGTATATAATTGGTGTACAATACAAAAATAAAGTGGAACCCCGCTATTCGTTCTAGGAAGTTATTCGAATTTCAATTTGTACGAATGCTGAATCAATTTTTCCACAAATAAATAATGTAAGTTGGACTAATCCGTCCCGCCATCAGACGGATTGTTTATTTATACTTTTATGATTGTTTATTGAGTGGCCAGGTCTGAAACATGAGTTGTATTTTCAAAATTTGCAATGAATTTTTTCTCTCTCTTTAATTGTCGTTTTCACTACTTGGTTGAATCGCTACTCTTTTGATCTTTTATCAATGAGAATATTTAAAAAAAAACAAGAATAGTAATAAAATTACACGAATTTTACGGAACTTGTACAAATAATGCTCAGCGAATGAGAGCCAATGCGAGACTGAGTATGTGACTCGGACCGCGTGGTACGATTTCTGGGCAAACGTACGAATGTCGAGTCGAATTTTAAATGAAAATGTTGAACGAATGCCGAGTTGTACTAGTACGACTGTACGTATACATGTTGATGGTTACGATATGATTATGTAATCAAAGAAAATAGTACCTACATATTACATAACTAAGTATAATTTATGTATTATGTTAATATCTAGGTACCTAACGTTGGCGAATGATCTGAGTGTTATCACATGCATTAGTGTTATACAAAAATATATAGTAATATTATAATTTTATGTACAATTTTGACAATTCTGGAGGAAAGGCGGTCGATGGATTGCCGAAGTTTGGATAAAAAGCAATTAAGTCTTCATTGGTCATCAAGAATTGAAACGGTTCAAAATAGAGCTGCATTGTTGAGAGTTTGAACCTCCGACCCTTTTAGGACAAGAGGATGAAAACAAATAAATATAAAAATAGCTGGAAGAATGCGGCAGATAGATAAAAAAACGAGGGAATAAATATACTTTTGATATACATATAATACATTCAAAACAAAAACCCTAAAATAAGCTAGTTAGATAAATACTTATAACGTAATACTAGTAAAAATATTTGTATTTTCGTAGAAAGCAATCACTTTGTGGTTTGACATATTAATAATCTAATATGTCACTTCACTATTCATAGTGGTAGGGCAATTCTTAATAATCAAATAAATATATCAATTAACCCTATATTAGGTATGTCTCCTTTAAAATCAATTTAATATCCATCAGCACTGTACTTTCCCCTCCCTTAATGTTTCGTCTAACTGTATATATATTCTGTCTCTCTATTTCACATGTAATTTTATATTATATCTCCCTCTTTATAAATATATAAGTTCACTCTTTTTGTATTTATTGTTAGTTTTAAATACGCCCTAAAGAAGCTTGAGCTAAGCGAAATACAATTCGTTGTTTCATAAAAAGTGATTGTATTATATTTAATCTAAAAAGATTTGTACTATTTGTATAAGGTAAATTTATAAAAGTACGATTAAGGTATGGTTAAGGCATTTGTTATCTAGTCATATAATAAGAAAATTTAATGATTATTTGTAAATTTTAATACAATATTAAAAAAACAGTTTGAGAACACACTTCAAATTATTTTTCTAACATTGATGTGGCATATTTTTAGTCTTTTGTTTGACTTCCTTCAATATTGATTTTAAAGCGAAAATGAGGTCAGACAATCTTAAGTATCTCAGTATTGTAAAACCAGTTGAAACCCCTGACTCATTCGTTTTCGATTTTTGCATGCGCAAGTCGTCGAATCAAATTAATAATGTCATCAAATTTCTTTCGCAACACAATTTTAAATTACAGCGAATTTCCATTTCGTTCAATTTCATTTAAATATATCGTGTTTTTTTATTTCATTATTGGATAATATATGTGAATGAAAATGTTTAATTTAGAACAGGATTCGGAAAGTTTATATTGCATTATGTAATTATGACGATCTTTTTCAGTTAAGACTGCAATGCACTATATGGTATATTTCAGATTTTCATCATCGTCCAGATATGGTATGGCATTCTGGACAATCTCCGGTTTCGATTTTACCCGATTGTAATTCTGAAGTTTTTTTTTCATATTATATTGGTCACAATTGCCTTTCTTATGCAATTAATTTTACATTCCCAGAGATAAATTCAATTATGAAATAATTCTGACCGCATTATGGTTTTGATCTTGAATATTTTCCTTTACCTTCTTTGTATGTGCTTACATTCTTTTACATATTGTATTGCACATTGGTATTTTTCTCTCTTATTTTATATATTTTCATATTTACTTGCCTTGTATGGTTCATTTTGTATTTGATTATGTTCTGCCTTCAATTAATTATTTGGTTTTGTGAAATGTAATTTGTTTGTCAATTTGCCCTAAAACAGGCTTGCCTAGTTGGGCAATGCATTTTAAAATATGTATGACTGTCTTTTTTTTTTAGCTGTACAATGCTTGTATGTTATGTGTCTAAATCAATAAAAAATAAAAGTGCAGTTATATTTGTCGCCGGTTATTGTGATCAATGGTTATAAGAATCAAGAATTGTCGGTTATGAGACTTAGATAAGATAAGACCTTGAGGTGAAAGTTTTTTTTACGAAAATGGCGCTATACAAATTACCATTATCATTATTATTATTAGATGTTTGGTTATAAGAATAAAATAAAAATACCTGAAACTTATATTTCGAGCTATATTTTTTGAACTTAAGACTATTTGTGATTAATTGTAACTTTTTAATATTGTAATTTTTGGATATTAGACTCTACACCAGTACAAATGTGATCGCAATAAATGGCGTCTGCTGTATACATTTCTGTTACAGTTTGATATAATAGACCAGGAGCAAATTGGATTGCGCTCATACATGATCAAATATTGATGAATTGCGAAATATTTGATTATTTCTAATAAAAAAACATAATTTTTGAAAGAGATTTTTGCAGATGTCATTTCCATGAATACCTTATTTTTGGTTCTAGTTTAGTATTAGAGGTTTGATACACATCCTGTCGTCGGATCACATGTACGTGAGCCAGCCGCGTAGTGTGGAGTTGTATAGAACAATTGCACGCGTGTGTCGTGCCGGGTGAAGACAGTTAAAAAGTGAAACCAAATTCAGAGACATTTTTTAACTTAAAAATAAAGTAAGAAAGATGTTTATTAGGTGTAATGATTGTAGAATTTATATACATATACGTATTTTATCACACGTACATTTTTAAATGATATTTTATTGTTTTCAAATATTGGCGTTGCGACATATATGTTATAAGAATTATTGTCCAAGTCGATCCAAATGGCAATGACTGGAAGTGAATTTTCCTGTCTGTTCTTCTGAAGAGATATATATTCAAGGCGGCCCCACGCGGTCAGAAGATATATTTATGTATCTGATACCAGTGGCGTGTGAATGTGGGCAAAAAATATTTTGGTTAAAAAATTAGATGGTTACTCTCAGATTTTCAAGGCCTATTCTCGACGAGACATGATTCGTTTATCTTATCTTATACGACATACATTTGGTTTGTCGCGTTACTTATATATTTACTGATAATACAATAGAGATATTTATATTCGTGTTTATTGCCATCTTGTAGTAAATCTATATCTATAGTAAATTAAACTTTATATTTAATAATGATAATAAAACGATTATTTCAACACGATTAGATGGGTACAAAATATAACTAACTATATACAAACTTGTTTATAAATTACCTAAATATGATGTAATGGCTATTGTAGTATATGGAGTAAAAAAAAATATATTTTTTTTGGTTACTTGGAAATAATATTGACAGATTATATTCTCCAGTTTTTCAAGTTGGACACGTCCTCGATACTATCATAAATAGATCTAAACACTCCCGCCTGACCGTTGAGATCTCCAACTCTATTTTATACTAATATATACTACACCAATATCAGTTATATACCCAAAAATCTTAAATATTACAAGAAATTTATCTATTATCTTTCATTAACATAAACATAGATATATTCTTCCTTTCACAAATAAAATAATATTATACTTGGTGGCATGCGCATTTGACCGTGTAATACGTGCTTACGTAAACAGTCAAATTCGCATAATTGTGCGAATGCAGTACATCGTTTTGTATATTTTTTTTCCTTGCTTTTAAATATTATAAAACTTAAATTTGTAGAGCTGTTTGTAGCATAGTGGATAGAATTAAGAACGGATCGCTTAGAGGGTTTGGTCATGTGGAACGTATGATAGAGAGGATAGTATATATCAGGCGGTGTTGAAAGCAGTATTATCAGAAGAACAAAATTTTGAAGAAAATCTTCAACAATAGTGCATGACATGATGCATTAAAGTGGACGAGGCAAGAATAGTATGCAAGACAAAAAGAGTATGCCATTCTATCCTCTTTTCCTAACCGGTAGCCTAGTTTTTTTCGTGCTTTTGGAATGTAATTTTGTTAAAATATAAATTAATAGAGATACAATAAAAAGTATTATGAATGAGTTGCAAATTTGAAACGAATATATTGTGACAGCTTCCGACTGATCTCTACGCAATTGGATCATATATTGAGTCCATATTTCAGTTATTTTTTTATAAGTGAACGATTTCCAGTTAGTGTTAAGTGAATTGTACAGTACTGTTGTGTAGTTGTTTATTTGTTATCTATTAATATTTAACAAGGATCCGTACGAAAACTGTTTTTTTAATATTTTTTATTAATTTCTTAGTTTGCGCCAGTGTATTTGCTACGCCAGTGCGACACCGGGTATCCTGATCAAACGTTTTACTGACCCATTCTTGATTCTTTCTCTTGCCAAGTGTTCCACTCGCCGGCACTGTGCCAAGTGCCAATGTCTCCTGTTTGTATTGCGGACCGCTGACACAGCACGAGCGTTGCGCTTGTATGCTAGGTCGCGGTATTCCTGGTATTCTACGAGTACCCACACATGCAGTGCATGAACCGTTTTTAATCGATTACTTTTTTGCGCCTTATAATGATCAAAACTATCAAACCGGACTCAACTGCAACGACTACGACCCGGTTTATTCGAATAGTAGTTAACTGTTAGTTAAAAATCTCCAATGTAATTGCATTTTTGCAATTTTTTTTAAAACTTTACCTATAGTTGTAAAAAATTTCGTAATCTCAGTAAAATATGTGACGAAAGGGTGACCTACAAATACGTCATACTCGTTAGCGATGTGAGTACTAATTTTATTCAGTACCTATAAACGTCAACTTGACACTTTGGAAATTCACATGTATGAAGAGCCACAAAACTCGTATGTTTGAAAATTCAGACGTGGCTTTTCCCGTCCCGGTAAAATACACCTTTATGAATTCAGTATCTATAAAAAAAATGATTTAAATAAATAATACATACCTAATACCTACCTGCTTACCAGGCGCGGTGGCTTTATACATGCTTTGGATGCTATCGAAGATCTATAAATCGCGTAAACACACATATACCAGCAACAGTGGATTCTATCAATCGTTCCTTATCCACAAACTTTCGCACATGCGAATTTAGTTCCGCCTGTCGAGGTCTTCGAATACTGTAGACGCATTCGTTGATAGCACGCAACGTACAAAAACGACCTTAATGCTTATGGGTGTAATGCACAGAATACCATACATATTACGAAACGAGCGGATTGTTTTGAGAAATTTGTTTGTGTGACGCATTTTTGACAGTTTGGTTTGAATACCTGAAGCCGAATTATTGAAACATTGAATATCCTTAAATTACGTATTTAACTGATCGTTTAAATAAAAAATGAATACAGCAAATAACATGGTTACTCCACCAACGTTCAACGAAACAAAAATAATGAATTGTGTGAGTGTATAATTGAATAAACTTATTATCCAGCATCCCTTTTACAAAAAGTCACCGACCGCCACTGCTATCTGCACGAAATACAATGTTAAGTAACCGTTTCTAACAAATGATGTTTTAAAATGTTTAAAATAAATGTATCACATCATTCCCCCCTTCCATCTCGGTGAACTTTACACATAACACACACACGCGCGCGCGCACACGTTTACATACAATCAAGGGAGAACTAATTGTAGGTATTCATCCGAATTTAATTGAATTGTTTAATTTTTGTGGTGTTAAATAAATGTATAAACTTTTTTTATTTAAATACAATACGTAAACTACACAAAATAAATTCTAAATAAATGCATATAATTATTAAGAAGAAAGATCTTGTTAAAGTAAACGTTTGTAATTATCCGAGTACAGTAATAAATGTAATTCAAATTAAATGAATCAACTAAAAAGATATACAGAAAAAATCTATCTATCGAATAAATATTTGGATTCTCATGATTTGATTATAAATTAAATTCTTGCTTTCGCGTACATATGAAACCGAACAGCTTTTTGTACGCGATACTTCTGTATAAAATTATATTTTATAAATGCCATGTTCAACACTTAATTGCTACATTATCCATGTTGGTGTTACCGATGAAATGTCAATAAAAATAATAAATAAAAATATGGAGTGAACGTATGATGAAATGTGATCTGTTGTGGTTTTTATTATATGCATGTTCAACGGAATTATTTTTCAATTTAACATTCACAGCATTCTCTTTCAAGGCCGAAGCGAATGAAAAAAAAAGACATTGAAATCAACGGATACATTTTCATTTGTTCATTTAATCGTGCGTACCTAATGTATACATTACAAATAAATTTTGTGTAAATTTGCAGAGAAAGCACAAGTGTACATACAGGAGAGGAGTTTGGAACATTAGTGAAACATAAATCCGATGGTTTATGACACATTTATGCAACAGTAAGAGTATTTACTCTTCGAAAATTAAATCTTTGTGTAAACAAGACGTATTTTTTACATTAATGCATATTATATTGTCAGCGTTTAAATTTTCGTTCCAATAGAGTCATATATTTAAAAAAAAGACGCGGAGCTATTTGATTACGTAAGTGGTAACAAGGAATTTGCGTTAGTTCATGTCTATATATTTGGTAGAAAGTTAAATACTGTTATTTTTTGTTTTAGTTCAAACTGAACTTTTATGTTCTATATTACGTAATATGAATAGTCCATGTTACATAATATACAAATAACTAGCAAAAAACACGTTGTATAGTTCAGTCAGATGTATCGTAGCACTCCTACGTAGAATATATTATTCTGGTTTGAAAAAAAATATTCATGATTTCAGTTAAAATAAAAAAAACATCAATCTCGTTTGCGGAGAATCGAACCCTGGTCTACAAGAGATACTAACCACTGCACTAACGACAGTTACGAATGGACCTCTAAAGTTATCTCGAGTTCTTAGGTTACGAAGGTTATGTTAGGTTAGGTTCACATGTGTATCTATTTTTAAATATAATTCAATAATACATTAAAATTTGATCTGACAGATATATAAATAATAATGATATATTGTGTATGTATATCAATGTATTAAATTTTAATTTAAAAAAATTGCATTATGTATTTATATGACAATTTTACCACAGTCTAATGGGAGAATAGCGCAACAGAAGAGCGCTCGCTTAGCATGTGAGCAAAATCTTTTTTATTTCAAAAAAGTATCGACCCCGGTACGGTATTGGTGAAAATGTAACTCAATGTGAAAATGAAGTATACAAAAATGATACGAAATTATCTAACACGCTATTTCTAATGAGATTTTCGCGAACATTTTTGACTGGGATACCCACTGAACAAATTCATTCTATGTTGAAATGATTAGTTTAGAATGCTATTAGAAGATTCGCGGAAATATTATGAAATATACATACAGTTTGGTCTGTTGGTACCTAATAACTAAACAATTACAAAATGATATAACATTCAAAACTATCAGAAAGATTGTAAGATTGTGTTTCCGTGAAACTTATGTTTCAACGTTGAAAATATAGAGTAGTTTATCACCGTTCAATTTAACCTAGTCAATTAACTCAAACCCATTTCTTATTCTTAAAATTATTTAAATACGTAATGTACCGTTCCGGCGATTATGCGACACGCGCGCTACCTTCTATAGTCAGTGGGCAACTGCCGATAGTGCCGATACGGAATACACTACCACTGGTGGTACTGACATTTGTATGACACTGATGGTATACCGATCTAAATGCAGTCTATAGCACTAAATTAGCGATTTTTAAGCTTTACCATACCGTGATAGAAAATACACGCATACCGCCATGCCGTCAACTCGTGTTACCGTAAGAAATTTTATTTTAAGTTTAAGCATTTTAAAATAAAGTAAATTTATTTTACTAGCTTGAATGACTTTAGTATAGTTATTGACATACACTTATTATAAATGGGAGGTATAGAATCAAAATCTGACATGTCCAATTTCTATGGTTTTTGAGTTAGACATGTATGCCAATTAATGTCTACAAGACTAACTTATCGAAGTTAGATAAACATCACCGAATTTCATATAAAACTCATTTAAAATACGCTTGTTACTTTAAACCCAGACAAATATGTTTTCAGCCACTAAGACGAAAGTATTTGATCATGTGGCCTGTGGCTATTGGTCAGGTTTAATATGACTCCGAATGTGACCGTTGAGGTATAATGGTTTTTTGCGTTTTACTCGAAAACATGTAAAGTGAACATGTCTGCTTTTGATTCTGGACCCCATAAATGTCAATATTATATTGTGCTTATTTCTGTAAATATTACCGAAGGTAGAGAAGACCGATGTGCGTGACTCTGCATGGGCTAGGGAAGGGTTAAAGCGAAATATTTTTAACACAACATTTTTTCTGCTCGCCAAGCAGCAGCGTTTGCACGGTCCGCGCTCTTATAATTGGCTGTTATTCGAGGTGTGTCTTTTGTTTTTATTTTGCGGACCAGCTCGGCCAGGACCGAGGCTCAACAATAATTAACTCTAAAGGATCGAGCCTCGGGCCGGCGTCGTTTCCCACAGTCCTGTACTAATAACCTAATGACTGCTAACCCGCGCTGGAGTCGCTGGAGTTGGCGGTCGGTGGTTCGTCCATTCACCAGACCAATTTGATGGAGACTGTTTATGTGCTTCCATGCAATCAGATATAAATAAATGTTCAGCTTCGTGACTAACGCTTTCTTTGTGGGCACTTTTAAAAGGAAACTGATGCATTTCATCGGTGTGAAAAGTCAATTTCAACATTCATTTCGTATTTATTAGAAATATTAATTAAATTAATATGTTTCCGTTTTATCTAAAAATTAAAATTTTTCCTTTATTAAAATCAAATGCTTAAAATTAGCTTTTGTTTATTTTAGAAAAAGGGTGTTCATAAAATCTCTCATCAATTACTGCAGTTAGTTACTACACAATGGATGGATATAAATACAACAATGTTATAAATCTATTTGAGTAGTGCAAATAAACTCAAGTAGAGTTATAACATTGTTTTATTTATATCCATCCATTTTGATGATGAAACTCTACAAAGTCAACGCCGATTCTGTCAATAATATAGTTACTACACTGTTGTATTTAGATATTTTTTATTATTTTAATTACTTACTCAATTAGAGTATCAAAAACAAGAATACTGCCACTAGACAATTATTAAGATCCCTGCAACAACATTGCATATCGGTTTTTACAAATGTAAAAGATAGACGGAGCGTCGGCCATCTTGTATGATATGCAGCGTTTTTGCAGGGAAGCTACCAATCGATGAACAAGAACATTCATACCGCATATCTGTTGCATATCGCATAGTGTTGTTTCAGGGGTGGTTTCAATTGTATTTAAGATAAATTTAACGTTGATTTTTATTTATTTCTCAATTCAAACTCGAGATCGTAAGTGTGAAACCTCCGCGTTCCTTAGAGTTGACATCATTCCAACTATGTATCAAACACCTGCATAGGCACTGCAGATTTCTCTACATATGGCAACTGTCTGTATAACCGGCTCACATAGTTTAGTTTCATCTGCACGTTCCAGGGCTATAATTACTGACTACAACGATTTTATTCAATACAAATTAAATATATTAATTAGAAAGATATACATATAAAATCAATTTTATCGAAATATATTGTTGTTGCTACCGGGATTCGAATCTGGATCTCTTTGAATCCGGGAAATGTGCGTTAACCTAGTATGCTTTATGTTATATGTTACACTTTTCGAATTAATACATCTATCGTTCCATTATTTGAAAGCTATCTTCTTTATTTTTTACAGAATCTCAAATACCTTTTAGTTATCCGATAGGAGACGCCAGAATTAATAATTCATTTTTATTAAATTTTGGACACATTGATACAAAATATATATGTAATTATTCAGAACGTAGGTCTGCTATCGGTTAATGCACGTTCCCCGGATTGGAAGGGATTGATACATTTCTAATTAATACATTTAAAATATTACAGACCGTCTGTTCTGAATAATTACAACTTCACAATAAGAATGTGTTATCCTTAATGATTGTCATAATTTTTTTTTTTTTTAAAAATCAGCATAACCAATTTCTTCGTCTCCTCTTGTCAGAATAGTCACTCTGCTGGCAGCCAACAGTCATCTTAAGCGATACCGCAGAGAACATAGTTTTTTGACGCCATTTGATCCATAGCATATGTGACACATTCTTGAAGTGAACGATTGGTGGAACTGTTCACCACGTGGGTGATTGCACGATGTTAGATATTCGTTCAATTTTACATTCTTTGAAAATCAATACATTAGTCTATTGGGTTGTCGATCGTGCGTAACATACTTACTACGCAAATACTACATTTCTAGATCATCAATACTATTATCGTACTAACTGCATATACAGGGTGAACATTATGTTCCAGGTCAATGTTGTTTTTGAATAACTAGGAAATGACACACATTTGTTATTTATCAAATATTTCGTTTATTACAGTTATGTGTGAAATATGACATACGTGCTCTTTTAACCATATTTTTCATAACATTCTCGCACACTTCGCGTGTTATTTCAGCAATTTCATTTCGAATATTGTCCTGCAGCAACGGAATTGTTTTTGGCTTATTATTTCCTTTCAGGTATCCCCGCAGAAAATAGTCGTAGCTGTCAAATCAGGCGATCGAAGAGGCTAGTCGATGTCATCACTTTTTGACATTATACATTTGGGAAAAATTTATCGTAATCTTTCAAGCGTAGCTCGGGCTGTGTGTGAGGTGGCTCCGTCCGGTTTTAATTTCGATTCCAACACGTTATTGAAGCGTTAGATACTCCATAATAAATTGTAATTAACTATTCTCTACGGCTACCAAATGCGAACTGACCGCATAGCGGAATACCATGATTAAATATAATATTTTGAATGTTACAAAAAAAAACAAAGATAATTATAATTAACGTAGTTTAATTAACCTTTCCTTCCTTAAACAATTTAGGTGAATTTTATCAAAATACAATAAAAAACAATTCAGTTCAATTTGTTCATTGATTAACTTGTATTAGTATTAAATTTAAAAATTCGCGATGTCCAGCATTGTACGGACCCGAGACCAAATTTTTTCACTGTTTAATGTAAATTTAACTATGCCAATTAGGTAGATTTCTATAGAAATACCTACTGCATAGAGTTTTTTTTGGACACGATAACTGGCTTAGTTTTTATCAGAATTCGATCAAACAAAAATATCTGTAAGATATCTCTGGTAGTTTCGTTAGCCAGCCTGATCCGACATCTTGTTTTAAAATAGCGTCTGTTCAAAAACTTCGTTAACATTGTTAACATTGGACCTAGATGAAAGTAAAAAACACGTTTACAAATACAGACGAAATCTATCTAATTTTTGTGGCCAGTGCCGCAAGGCATTTTTCTTCTTCGCGTCATTGGTTTTCATTTAAATAAATATTGTAAAAACATTGTGGTAATTTAAAAAAATATGTATAATTAATTTTGTTTTTAACCACACATACAACATACTAATTTGATGTTTAGGTTTAGTTTTTATTACTCTGAAGGATTTTTCCGAAACTGGTTGATTTCAATAAACTCATGTGTTTATTTATACAAAATTAAATACTCAATAGTAATTGTATAATTTTTTTTTGTGATATTTTAAATTTTTTATTTTTGTCACCGATCTTTGATTTGTGTGGTCCCAACCCTGCGTGCTCAGGTACTCCGACCAGGAGTTAGTTTTTCTCAGGTTTACCTGGTTGCCGAGTAGTGCCGACCTCGCTCACTTCATATCAATCTCCGTTACACTTAAGTTATTTATCCGTTATTATTAATTATGAAGAAGGCGTAAGCTATGACGATGATGATCAACATCACTGAAAATAATTGCTCCAGATTTCACAGCCGAGTCACTGGTCTGAAAACTCAATTTTCAGGAAAACTAGACATAATTTTATAACTTTACACTCCTCAAGTCCATTCCAAAATTTCTAACAAATCTGAAATGTTGAGAGTATCGTCGAATGATTTATTAGGTTACGCAACCTTTAAAAAAAATATTTTACATTAGTATTATCCTTCACGTTATAAATACTAAACAAATATGAAGTATATAATTATTTTTGCTTTCGTTTATAAGATAAATAATAAATAGATAGGTACATAATAATACAAAATATAGAACACGATTTAAAACGCTATTTAATTATTTTTAATGACATAATTTTATTTTGTTAGTAAATTTATCAATTTGGATAGCACCGACGCACTTGTAGGAGTACAGCCTCGCGTAGAGTATTCGTAGACTGCCGCAGATAATCGTAGACGCTAGGGAATTGGAAAAAATACTTTTCATACTTTAAGCGGGAACGTGAGAGAAGAACTTACTAGAAGTCTAAATCGAAATAAACACAATTTAGATAATTAAATAATCAGAGTGAATATTAAAAGGTTTTTTTGATCATGTTTTTGTGTAATTTATCATTAGTTTTTCTGCGATTAAAGTATGAATAACATAGTATATTGTTTTTAAAATAGGCAAAATTAACTTTATGGTTAAAATTCATTATTATTTTTGGTTAACTTTGTTTTATTAACCACTTATTGAATTAAATACATCTACCGGTTTCGAAAAATATCATTTTCTTCTTTAGGATATGTTATTGTTTCTTTAACAGAATCTATGTTTTTGATTAGTTATCAATATCCTAAAGAAGAAAATTATATTTTTCGAAATCGGTAGATGTATTTAATTCAATAAGTGGTTAATAAAACAAAGTTAACAAGTAAAAATAATAGTATGTATATTGTTAATTTAAACAAAAATTAACTTTACATTTACCTTTGACGTCGACTGGTTTTGATTCCATTGTCAGGCATATATTAATTAATAGACTTACACTAACATGGTTAGTGTACGTCCCGAGTCCCGAGAATGATACAGTAGTGTCGAAACCGTCAACCGGTCAACGTTGATGTAATAAACGCTTATAATACAAAGTTATTTATTTGTTTAAATTTATAATTATGTTTGTTTGACTATAAACTTCACACTATAAAGTAAACAAATAACATAAAACAGTGCTATTTGTGTTGTCGCTCGAACTTTTACACGGCACGATTCGTTTACTAAATAGCAATGTATTTAAATAAATATCCGATATCTCATAGAGACGAAGCTATTTTATTATAAATATGAATTAAATATATTAATTAGAAAGATATACATATAAAATCAATTTTATCGAAAAATATTGTTGTTACGCCACCGGGATTCGAACTTGGATCTCTTTCCTAACCGGGGAAGGTGCATTATCCAACTATGCCACAGCGACAATATTTTTAGCGACAATTTTCGAACCTATATGTTACCTTTTTGATATTAATACATTTAATCGTTCCATTATTTGAAAGAGCCATCTACCTTATTTTTACAGAATCTCAAATACCTTTGAGTAAACTGATAGCAGACGCCAGAATTATAAATTCATTTTTATTATATTTTAAAGGATCGATATATAGAAAATATGAGGGTAATTACAGGGCTTACGACCTATCTTCGGCTGGCTTAAGTGATCACTTTATATATTTTCTATATATCAATCCTTTAAAATATAATACAATAGCTTCGTTTCTATGAGATATTTGATATTTATTTAATAACAGTGCCTTTGTAGGTAAAAATCCAGTAATTGTGTGCTCTTGGACATATTAAAATATTGCCAATGTATTTTCTTACTATGAGATGGTTATTTCGAAATGTCATTAACATACGAGGTTAATTTTCAAAGAGAAATTCATAAACTCAATTGATACTTGCTGATGTTTTCAACTTCGATCGTAAAAATCTAATTTTACACGGCTGGTCTTCGAGTGCACTCTACATTTCAAAAATACATTTGAGTTATTAAAGAGGTTTATTTGCCAAGTATCCAACATCGAATGTAGGTAATTTACCGTTTTATGTAGGCAAATAATTCAATTTGTTCTTTATGGTAATTTTATCGACGGTCGTGCCGACTGTACATGTTAATTAAATTTAATTAAACAATTAAAATTACAGTAATTTCAATGATTGTACTGCACATCTCTACCATTTAAATGTGTATGTACGAGTGTAAAAGTACTCGTATATGCATATTTAAGTGGTGCAGATGTATTTAGAAGTACTCAATCTAAAAATATCTGAAGTTTCATTCAAGTGGTGAAATTTCACGAAGATGTTTTTGATTCTGCAACGTGCTCAGTATGTGAATTTAATTATAGATAATTTTGTATACTTTATTAACAAATGCACGGTATATTTGAAACTATAGTACATACGATAATAATGTAACACAATGTACTCACAAGTAGTTGTGAAGTGTTCGAAGAGATTATAACCTCTTTAGTAGTGCTAAATAAAATAGTACGAGGGCGGTATTTTATTCAGCAATAAATTAGCTTTTGTAAACGCTAAAATCATGTATATGCCAAAAAAATTACCGATCTATAACATATATATTTAGGGATGATTGTTTATTTAAGTTGAGTTCACATATTTCATCTATCTCCAAGTGCATGCGGTCAATGGTTGAAAGAATGGGATATCGCCGCACGCCCAGATGATCCAATTCTTAACAAAAAAAATCTATAAATTTTCCGTAATGACTTTCACGCATTCTTCGGTCCTATACATTTTTTTACATTCTCGTAATATCAAATCGGAATTTTTGTACAATAGACTTAAAAAGTAAATTACGTGTCGAAAAGAAGTACCACGGCGCCGCCCTGGCCCCACTACACCACTACTTATAAGAGACAAATAAATTCATATTTTTTTTTTATAGTACGTTATATCATATAATATATTATAAGGATTCAACAGTAGTCTCCCTGTCTACTTCATTAGACTCGTCTATATTAAAAAAGACACACATTTCATATTATACCAAAACAGCTAACATGCATTATTAATATAAATTTAATATACATACTATTTTACCATTAGAGCAAGTAGAGAGGATAAAATGCCGCACATTCTGAGATACTTTCTTAGGAAGAAAGTGCAGTGAAAATTTTCACAAGATGCTCTGCAATAGGTTGTACAAATCGAATCTATCTAAAAATATGTTAAAATTTACGGTCATCGTATATGCAGTTACGAGTAGAAAAATAGCGCTAAAATTATATACTGCAATTTATATGCATTAGCTTTATGTGCCTGTATATATGTACAGTAGTTATTGTACAACATGCAGACACCTGAAATCAGACACAGTTATTGGAATGTTAAATAAACAATTACATAGATAATTTATTAAAAATGTTGAATTTCATATTTATTATTGTCATCATTCTGTGAATGTCTACTGCGGTATCTCAATTTTCTTTCAACTTCTCAACATCCTGAACATCTCCTGATAGCAACTGGATAGCAAATCCTCATCGGTGGTCTTCCTCTTCGCTTATCGGTTGTCCGATAGCGCCATTGCAGGAGTCTTTTGGTGTGGTGCTTACATATTATATTTCATAATTTATTTACGTATAAACATCTTAACTCGCTTCCCCCCTGCAAATTTTGTACAAGACTAATATCGGAAAATTATCTGACTTAAAAATGAGCAAAAAAATATACATGTCATGCACACTAGCATGGTGAGTACATTTTTATATATACTTCGATTTAAGGTAGCAAGAAAAAGTCCATCGGTGTCAAGTTGGGGCTACGTGGAAGCCAGTTTATGTCACCTCATCGGGATATAAATTTTTTAGAGAAAATTTCACGAACAACTGGTAAGGACACGCTCCATAGCGACTGAATTCCCAAGGACGCGGCTAGTGATCGGTATACTCTCCGCCCCTCGAACCAGAATGAAAGATACTTTTGGGACTTACTGTATATACGGTGCATTGATCGGTATACGGTATATCACTAGTCTATACGGATTGTAAAAAAATTTAAAGCCACTACATCGAGAAATGGAATTATACAATTTAAAAAAAAATCATTTATCAGGCGTATTACGACATCACCTGACAACTTTGTCGATAGTAATGATGACAACATTATTGATGGTAGTTCATACCTTGCCAATGTGTTAGGTTAGAGACCAGACCGTCGCAGTGAAACGATGCAAAGATTTTTTCAATTGTGAAATCTATATTATCTGACGGATTATAATATATTTCTAAAGAGATTTTACCGTTAATAATTTGTAGATAGTAATTCCACAAGATCAATTAGTATGAAGGTATTTATGACAGAATTACCTACCCGTTAATATTCACACTTCAAGTGTTGCATGCATGTCAAATTCTTCTAGAATATCAAATGGCTAGCTTCGTGTCAGCTAATAAAACATTCGATACTTCCAACATTGTATAATATAAACACACGGCACTGTATCAAAATGTTGACAAGATCAGTCGTTGCAGAAGTGGTAAGATACTAAACCGAACATTAAGTGTTATTAGCAAAAGCATAATATTAACCTTTACCATACCATACTGTCAACTCGTGTTACTGCAAGAAATTTGAATATTGTAAGCACTTTAAATGAGGAAAAAATGCTTTAACAAGCTTGAATGATTTTAAAATAGTTAATGTCATAGTTACTGTAAGTATAAAACGTTATTCTTAAAACCAAATTATCAAAAGACCCATCTAACATGTTCTTCATATCTCTCTTCATTTTAATTAATGTGTGATCTTTTTCACGTGATACAAGTGGTATTTTTAACGTAGGTAGCATGCAACGCATCAATTTTATATAGCATTGAATTAAAAAAATATTATTTTTATTATGATTAGCTTTACATTATTGGTTTTCCACTAGTCATTTCTAATAATAGTAAGCGCAAATGATTTTTAAGGACTAGGTAAAATGTAAGTTTTACATTGTGCATATTTATAGAAATACGATTTAATTGGCTCGGTAGACCTATGTTTACTGCATGGCTAGGGAAGGGTTAACGGATCTCGTAATGAGCGAGTGTGTGGCATAATTTAAAATGAGGTACTCATTTTCAAAGTACGTCAATCGATTGGTACATGGATTGTATTGTACTTTTTTTTTAATAAAATAGAATTATAAATTACTACTAATTTGGGATTAAAATTATAATTTAACTATATAGACTAAGTATAGATAGAGGATACTGGAAATTATTGTTTCCACGTTGAATAATAAATTACCGGTATTCTCACGCACTTATATGCTGTCACCAAACTTTGATGCGGAAATAAAGAAGTGGTTCATATTAAATATAACTTACCTTATTAATATAAATTAAAAGATATACAGAAAAAATCTATTTATCGAAAAAATATTTACTTGCTACCGGGATTCGAACCTGGAGCTCTTCCTATCCGGGGAAACGTGCTACCATTCTACTACACCAACCGATTATGATTACGACAAATTTAGAACTTAAGTCGGTAAATTTGTATAATTCATACATTTATTTATACAAGTTTTCGTTTTATTTAATGTCTAATAAGATGCGTTGTCGGATTAGTTTTTAAGGTTATGTATAGACACATAATAGTTTTTAAGGTTATGGATACGCGTGCATTTGGAATGAGATATATCTAACAAATTTCAGTAATTCATATAATATAAATGTTCTCTAGATTATTGTTTTTTAATACTAAAAAATAAACGGGCAATATTCTGATCCACCTGTATCAGTACGAAGCGTGAGATTTTGAGCGCGAACCTATTCTTTTGTTTTAGCCGCGGTATCTTTTCGCTTCCCCATTCTGAATAGGATAATTATGTAAACCTGCGTTTCCAGATTCCGGTGTGATGCATCTTCCAGGTACCGACGGCGTCCCGCTGTCTGCTCTGTCCCATGAGAATAGTTGAGATATTTTCCTCCAAGCCACCAATTAGGTGTATGACGCACCTGTTCTACCATTTCGAAAGGAAACGTAGAGACATTACTTGATTTTTTCCATCTATGAAACCGTATTTTACTACACGTGTGTCTAAAGTGCCTGGTATTATTTTTTGACTATTTTAGCGGCTTTGGACCAATATCCATTATTTAATTTTATTTTTGAGAGAAACAAACAGTACAATAATAATAACTGATAATAACATGATATATAAAAATAACACCAGTGGAGTTTCTTCGGAATTAAACAAGTACATAGTAAACTAAAGAATGTTACATTTAAACAAACTAATAAACAAAATGATTTTTACATTAAAATAAACACATTAAACTAAAAAATAGTATATGTTAATAAAACTGATAAACAAAATAGCGTTTTTATACTGAACATATAAAGTGGAAAGGGTAAGGAGGGGAGGGAAATGGGATGCGATGTATATTTTTGAAATATATATATTGTGACATTACAAATTAGGGTCACGTTCGAAATTGCTCCGTCACTTGTTTTATTTATTTTTTTCAAGCATTTCGAAATTACTAAAAATTGCCCTTACGTTAGTATCGCAATCTGTTTTGAAAGTTATAAAAACGGTCACCATCTATGGTTCTTTTTCAAATCATCGAGCAGAGTTGTCAGATTAGCGCGGTTCGTTGCTATGGCCAGCGGATATAATATGTAACTGTGAGCGATCCAGTATGACCGAAAGGTAAATATTGTTATGTTATTCAATCACTAGTGAGTAATTGAATATAATTTGTAAATCTAATCGTATGGTGAATAATATTTACAGTAAATGTGATGTTTCCCTTTGGCTTTCTTCCTTTGGTTTCTTCGCCTCACTGTAGGCTACATTTTAATGTGATGTGATCTACGTGATGTCATCTACGATGACAGGCCAAGGAGATGGGATGCTCGGATGGCATGGATCGGAGGGATGCCATCTAGTGGAACATCTGGTTGTCACCTGCCTGACTGAAGGATGTCGAAATCGTGTCCAACCCGACGAAATGAGGATTAGTTAAAGTGGATTGTATTTTCATTTTATTTCCTTTTTTTATGTTTCTTTTTATGATTAGATGCCATTTTAATAACGAATAACACCTTTTTATTTATCACCATCTTATAAATTTTTCCTAGTTTAGGATGAAGGCAGAATGTGACAAAATGAGGTGTATTTCTGAGGTGAAGAACCCGCGGATCTTGTGTTCACCACTGACTAGCCGGTGAGAGGGTAGAACGCCGGTCTTTACTCCTACAATATATATAAACGCGTACACGAATGTATATACAATTTATGTTAATAGCTATTAAAAAGTTGGCGTGGTTTAATTTTAAAGAGAAGCAATTTATCGTTGAAAATGTCCAAGTTATTAGAAGAATTTATGGTATTATATTTTGATGTTGAGCGGGTCACAAATTTTTTTTTTTATGTAATTAGTTCTGTCAAAATTGTAAGCTGCGTGTGCATTCTTGATTGCAGCGCACTCCTAAAATATTGTCAGCATACTACTTCTTAAGTTACATATATTATATATAATCTATTGAAAATAGTTATTTATTAATATAATTAATACATAATTCATAAAATAACATTTTTTGTGATGCAGGAAAGTAAGACAACGTGAAAAATACTTGTAGGTAATGAATGCTTGGAACACGTAGGTAAGTCTGTATATTTGGGAAGTATGTTTGATAGAAACAGTAAAGTTGAGAAAGAAAATAAAGTGAACGGCGCTTCGAATGGAATAATATCTAATGGAATTTTAACAACAGAGTCAAAACTAGCGGTACACAATGGCGTCCTGGTACCGACGCTGATGTATGGAAGTGAGACCTGGAGCTGGTGGAAAAGGAACGAAAGTAGACTGAATGCATTGGAAATGAGAACACTTGGACGTATATGTGACAAATTCATTTATGGACAGGGTAAAGAATGAAGAAATTAAGAGAGAGATTAAAGCCGATATTAGCACAGTGAAAATTATTAAAAAGGTGGTTTAATCATATGGAACGGATGAATGAGAAGAGAATAGTAAAATAGATGTATAGCGCAAGTGTCGACGGCACCAGAAGTAGCGGATATCCACGGAAGACTTAACACGACCAGGTAAATTAGATAGGTACTTGAAGATGGTCCTGTTAAAAGCCTAAATAATCGACGAGCTTGAATAAGGATGAGGCGAGAATTGTGTGTCAGAACAAAAGAGTGTGGCGCTATATCATCTGCCCACCCCAGCGGAGAAACGGCGCGATCCACATCCACTAATACTAATACAGAACATGCTATTCTGAAGATGGCATCATTCAAAATCCAAGTCTGGTATGATGACCGCATTTAAATATCTAAATGTGTGTGAGATTTGATCGTGTAAAAGTATATAAATCTCTTTGTGGTGATAGAGCTGATCAAGAACTAAAATTAACGAGCTATTTTACATGCCAACGTCTTGATCATCTTCACACTGGACTACGTGTTCCTCGCTGCCGGGGTCCAGGGTTGAACGATCAGGGATGTAAATAACATTCACAACATTAACGGCACTGGTAGTTAATGAATTTCAAAATTGACTATGTTGTTTGATGGGGTTTTTTTTTTAATATCCTCATGTTGTTTCGTAATGACTGGGCGTCGTCATTTCGCCATTCCTGCGCATAATTTTTGGATCCATATACAGCGGGGTTTCGGTGATTCAGCGCATTATTATCGTACACCCTGCATACTTCAGCAGTCGTAGCATTGTATCCCTTTAGGAAGTCTTTATAGCCTTGGATAAATATTTACCTTAAATATGAATTAAATATATTAATTATAAAGATATACATATAAAATCAATTTTATCGGAAAATATTGTTGTTGCGCCACCGGGATTCGAACCTAGATCTCTTTCCTAACCGGGGAAGGTGCTTTATCCAACTAAGCTACAGCGACATTATTTTTAGCGACAATTTTCGACCCTATATGTTACCTTTTTGATATTAATACATTTAATCGTTCCATCATTTGACATCACAGACCTATGTTCTGAATAATTACAACTTCACAATAAGAATGTGTTCTCCTAAATATTTACCTGTTTTTCTGGGCTTAAAAAATCGGGAATAAAATTATATTGTATCGAAAATTTCAATTCCGGGACCCTTATAAATATATATATAAATGCATTTGTGGTGTCACGTGTGGACTATTGTAACAGCATCTATGCTGGCCTACCAATGTTTCAGCTGGATAGATTACAATCTATTCTAAATGCCGCTGCACGGATAATATATGGAGTTTCCAAATTCTCTCATATAACATCCCTTTTACATCAGCTACATTGGCTCCGATTCCCTGAAAGAGTTGAATTAAAATTGTGCTGGTTGATGTACAAGTGACACACAACATGGTGCCTCTGTATCTTCAAAAACTTTGTATTCCCGACAATTTGAACGGTAGACGTCAAACTCTCAGGTCAGCCTCTACTTCAGCTGCAGGAAGGGTTGTAGAACCGATAAGCCGTTACCAGAAGTCTAAATCTAGTGAACGGGCATTCGCAGTGGCAGGCCCAAAAGCGTGGAACTCTTTGCCCTCCGTTATTAGAAACAGTGCATCAGAGAACAGTGCATAAGAAGAAACTAAAAACGCATTTTTAAAAAAAAATCATTTCCATAAGTGAAAATAACGATTTTTTAATTTTAAAAAACATAGATAATTGTAGAACTATAAACAGTTTATGTGTAAAGCGCCCTTGAGGTGAAAGTTTTTACGAAAATGGCGCTATACAAATTATCCATTATTATTATTATTATAAACATCATTTTACTAATGAGTTACAACAGGTATGTCTGTAGTCTCTATAGTTAGTTCATATGATTGTATATATTCTTCTCCTTCTCGTGCCTTATCCGCTCAATGGACTATTGTGTTGCAGCATTTGATGGTATTATCATCCCAGTTAGGAATGCACCCGGGGAGATTATTTCAAATTGGTCTACGTGACCAAAACGCAGCGCTAATTTGAGTATCACAGTTCATTTCTGTAAGTGTATATAAGCCGTATCAGATGTTCGATCTAAGCCTAGTTGTATTACACGTCACACTTGTATACACTGTATTATTTCTCAATAAATACTTCTTCAACTTACAAGTGTTTCGATGTGGAATCGAAGCACTAAGAAGAAGAATTCCAAGAAGAAGAAGAAGTTCCACTCTTGGGTGTAAGAGGACGTTGGCCATCATCACTTTGTTCATTGCGGCCTGGAAAAGCTCTACAGCAGACTGGCCAAACCATTGCCTTAGGTTCAGCAAGATCTCACACTTCTCTGGATCTTATACGTTTGAGATATTGAAGTTTTCGGATTTTTATTGTTTTATTTTAAATACTTATTTTTCTTTATTCATCCGAACCATAATTTTCATTCGTAACTATTAATTCAGCTTATTTTGAGCTTTCTTCTGTAGACCCACATCTCAAATGCTTCAATTATTTTTCTGTCTTGAACCTTAATTTTTATAGTTTGTTTTGCTTATTTTTAATATATTTTTTAAAGCTATATAAGTATATTCTATAAATTTCTATTTATATATATTTTCTATCAATTTCTATTTTTATACCAAACCATTCTATGCTACTTGTATAGCTGCCTTATAATTTCTTCGGTAAGTGTCCATGTTAATATTCCATAATATAATATTGACAACATTAAGCATTTGATCATTCGTATTCGTAATCTGAGGTTAAGTTCATGACTGCAGAAGATTTTTTCATGGGGATATATATTGCACGAACTTGCTAGAGGCGGCATTTGATTTTCCATTTTTCATTTATATTACAACCCAGGTATATAATATTTTGTATCTTTTAATATATACTTTTCATTGTCAGCTGTGTTTTGTTTTAGTTGTATTATCTTCTAAGCCAAAAGTCTTGCATGTCTTCTCTACTTGGTTCAGAAGAAGTTGTAAATCCTCAACGTTACTTGCTAGAAGTACCGTATCATTTGCATCACCCAGGTTTTGAGTAGCTTGTTGAAGAGTTTCATTGAATATTTTATATTCCCAATGGTTTTATTATGCTTCTTCTTTTCCTTCTTTTACCCCAACGCATGTCTACTTACGTGCGCCGAGAAACTATTTACCCTCATGTTTTAATTTCGGTTCAATCGAATAAAATGAAGCGCGACAGAGCTTTTACAGAACGTGTAAGAAATCTTCTTAAACGCTTTCAACAATCAAAAGTTGTTGAACTTTGGGTAAATCTTGTATCACTCCTGTCCACAATACTAGTAATAAGAATGTACTAATTCTCTTAATAATATATTACCCTTCAGCTCTCAGCGGAAGGGTATGTGTACACGTGTTTTACACTGCGCTACCTTTAGTAAACTTTTTTTTATAAAGCTGAAATCAGTTACATAATGCAGAGACGTATATTATCATTTAAAATGTATCGTAAAAACGTGAACTAAACGATTCTGTTTACTTTTGATAACCAGATGACTATTATTATTATTAGTTAGGTTTAGTACAATACTCTTACTTCTCCGTGGTGATTGACTCGTGACCGGACCCTGGACACGTTTCCTTGTAAAACGGAAGGTACCAAATTTCGCGGTGGTCCTTCGCCGTGCACGTCGCGTGTGGTCCGCAGCCGGTTATCGCCGCCGGATCCTTCTGGGGCAATACGAGAATCCGGCCCTGGGCGCTGGCATCCAGTCTGAGGTCCTAATTATCATGACAAGACTGACAGCAGGTCCGAATGCTATCCGAAGACCGGGACGATAAATCCATTTTTTAAATTTATCACCGACTTGCGCACGAGTGGGGGGATCCTCGTCACTCGCGGACGGCTGGTGAATGGGGGGGATTGAAAGAGGATCGGTTAATCCGCTTCGTAAATAATCGGTTGGAAGAAGGAAGAAGACATCTGCAAATCGTTTCACATTCAATCGGTTGTACACAGCGAATCAGAAAATCGTTATCAACTATGTATGAAAGTTAAGTCGTTTTATCCTGTCATAAACTGTTGTTTTTAGTCTCTTTCCATCTGGGAGAGATGATGGCGTGAATGCATCTTGAGGCGAGTAGCACCTTCTTTCTGACCCATCACCTTGATTCTGTTTCTTCATTTTCATGTGACCCAGTCACTTGCAATTGTCTTCCCTTAACCAATACTGTATACTCGATCTAGTCTCGTGTGTTCTATTTCCACTTTTTCTTGTTTCTTCCTTCATGTTAGACTGACGTACAGCGGCCTCAATCAGATGAGTTACGGTTCCTACTCAACAAGTCCTGGTTCTGGGTCGCTCTCACACCTGACTCCAGGATATCTTCACCTAGATGTAATAATAATAATGATCGGGTTTTTTTTTTATGAAGATAATACATTAAAGTTACGAAATATTATTTATGAAAAGAAAACCAAGGAAAATATAAATAAATAAAAAGTTTACACATATGTATAAATTTAAACAAAATATAAATAATTTAGTCACGGCCATTATTGTATCTGTAGCTATTCTGTAGGCGTTGCCATTCTCTGGTCAGGGAACCAGCTTTCCACGAGAGCGCCGCTTACACCAGGGAGTTGGTGTTGAGCTCCAGCCGCAGCTTTACGCCCGCAACTCGATATCTCAGAAGCGGAACGAATCCATGTATACGGCCTTCGGTAAACATTGTAGATGCGCTGCAATAACGCGCCAATCCGAACAGTATTGCACCTATCCAGCATTGTGGTGGTATTGCTAGTCTTCTTCCGCCTAAAGTTGATCCGATCGACTTCTATACGGAATGTCTTCGTGTCTCATCGACATCCAATGATAGAAAGTTACAGACATTTCTGTCGATGCTCCACAGATTGCAAATTGTATATCAACAACTATTGTATATTTAGGATACCGTGGACTGCACAGGTTACAAAAGAGCAGACTCTCAAGAATCATTACAAGGAAACAGAGCTCCTAAAAAACCTATCTTAAACATGCTTCAAAGTAAATGCCACATACCAAAGTTGTACGCGCTGTATGTAAATACTATATGCAAAGGGATGTAAGTAGAAGATGGATTTCATGGCTAGTAATATTAACCAATGGACGTGTGTCGATGGTGTTTAGAAGCTCTTCCGGATGGCGGTGGATCGGGAGATGTTTGGCAGAATAGGGCACCACAAATAGTGATGGTAAACCGTGATTGCTGTTACTGAGATTGACTTGTGCCAGGTTTAGTTTCTAGTGCACCAGTGATTGTTCGAAAAATTACGAATAATCAGCCGGTGTTGCAGCGATAGTCACAATAACGGTCCAACCGTCACTATAAGAAGATAAGCCAAGTGCAATCAATACAAAACGCAATTATTATGACGTAGCGCTAAACATGGCTTATTAGCTGTCTAATTAGGTCTAAAATGACAGACTGTGTTTACGCGTATCCAACCGGAAAGTGGCAAATACAGCATACCGGTTCTGCGCACAGAGTTGTGCGTCAACATGTCGTAAAGTTTGGTGGCAAAATCGATTATTCCATTGTTGCCTGCGCAAGAAAAACTCCAGAAACAAGTTGATGCGTCACTTTATCTTGACTAGCAAAAAACCAGTATTTGTAGTCCGCAAAGCGTAGTGTTGTGCGTGTCGCGTCTCATGTTATAGGATCCTTCTCGCATCTTAAATTCAACGCTCGTGCAAGCTAAAATCTGAAGCGTTCGTACAGAACAATGACGATTTTTAGAAAAATCTTCGATTAAGAAGATATGATTTATTTCTTTCTACTTGATGAACCTGTTTTATCGCCATCATCAGGTTTTCTTAATACATATTGACTGCGAAAGGCAGACAGGTATACTTTGATTATTTTTTTTTTGTATCCTAACGTCGTGCGTGGAATAGAATATTCTTTATTCCTTTTCCAGTAAATTTATAATTATTTATTGATATGAAAGTATTATTTATATTTTAGGAGCTTTTTACCGAATAAAATCATAAAATAATTGTAAAATGTGAATAAATCTGATAAAAATGATGTGACATGATATGATGTGTGGCGCCCCGTTGTGACTGCGAACATAGACTTCCGAGTCCCATGAGACCATTAAAGAAGAACAAGAAGATATGTTTATCAGGTAACAAGGCTTAACATTGAAATAAAATTGTAGAAATCTCAGAGAATCTGGCGATATGTTAGCGTACTGCCTTTCAAAAGCCTGTAGAAGGTTGCAACAAATTGTGTAATAAAAAAATTGGGTGATGTCAAAACCTATTCTTTGCACCATCATTTATTTTTATGAGTAGATCATGACGACATGTTCGGTCGTGTTGCCTTCTATCCACTCGACCTTGCATTCTCTCATAAATCCTCTCCTGATGAGATGGACAGCCTTTGATTTGATTTGATTTGATTATTTGGTAACATTTAATTATCTTCATCATCATTATTATTGGCGTGACAATCCTGAGTGGTCTCAGCGTCCTCTGAGAATATGTTCCATCTCCTATTATCTTGCGACAATGTTCTCTAGTCATCCACACCAGTCACCCGCGTATCCTCGGTGACCCAGTCCAACCACCGAAGTATCTGACCTTTTGGCCTGTTTTTGAGAATATGTCACGGTGCTTGAATCTTATCCGGCCTGCCCATCGGAGTCTTTCAAATTTTGATTTCAAATTCAGATCAATCCTTCGTGGAAGAGGCTGTCTGTAGAACTCTAGGTTGTGTCTTACGCACAAACTATCGCACTCTTAGATTGGCCCATATATTATACGTACACTTTTTTCTCGAAGACATCTATATCGTATGCCCTCGTCGATCTTCGTATAATATATAAGAGTCTGAATCAACACAGATATTATCAACGTTTTAATTTTGGACGTCAGAATTTTCAAGAGATTCAGAGTCCATAATCAGAGCTAATGTCACTGAGGTATCAACCCTGAAGATGAACCCTGCAATGGGATCCGAAACGACGGCTAGAGAAGTCTGATATACATGACAGAATAGCCCAGAAAAGTTTGTACATTATGTTCTGAATGGCCGTTTCTGAGAATACCTTTAAGATTTTTTTTGTACCTCTAATAAAACTGCATTATAATCGTTTGACATTGATATCGGATCATTGTTACGCGATGACGTCATACATCTGGTATGCTAGACTGGTCAGTGCCTTTATCCTTGTTCGATGCAATCTGACTTCTCAGACGCGTTGGTCCATTAAAAAAATACAATGAAATATGGGTCGACACATTATTATTTGTTAAAACGTTAACTGATCTGACAGGTAAGTTATGAAGAGGGAACCGAATAATTTCTTCGTTTTCAGCTCGTTATAAATAGAAGTGTTTTACATAAAGGGTTTATAATTTCCGCCTTACAATGTGATATAACATGTGTCATTAGATTTGATACAATCTTTTCAGATTCATCTCAATGAATTATCTAAACCTTCTAAAAATCATTTTCTTATTAATATGTAAACATACTCGATCTACTCTCATGTATTCTATTTCCACTTCTTCTTGTTTCTTCCTTCATGTTAGATTGACGTACAGCGGCCTCAATCAGATGAGTTACGGCTCCTACTCAACAAGTCCTGGTCCTGGGTCGCTCTCACACCTGACTCCAAGATATCTTCACCTAGATGTAATAATAATAATGCGTTTATTCCAGCGTTATCGGTTTTTTTTTATGAAGATCCGTTTCACCATGAAGATAATACATTCAAGTTACGAAATATTATTTATGTTATGAAAAGAAAACCAAGGAAAATATAAATAAATAAAAAGTTCACGCATATGTATAAATTTAAACAAAATATAAATAATTCAGTCACGGCCATTATTGTATCTGTAGCTATTCTGTAGGCGTTGCCATTCTCTGGTCAGGGAACCAGCTTTCCATGAGAGCGCCGCTTGCACCAGAGAGTTGGTGCAATGTCATATATAAATCAAATGTTGCCCAAATATTAATGGAAAGAGCTGTGGATGGAGTACCCAACGTACAAATTCACCAGAGACGCAAGGTGTCGCGCAAAAAATCTGCGTGTTTAGCTATTTTTTTTACGGTGTATTTAGTACGAATGAGACTTTTATCTATCATCTCGGAGATTTGTCGGTAAAGTAAATGTACCGCTTGCTGCGTATAACATGCACGCGACAGTAAATTTTAACTGGCTTCGACCTCAATACTGTACTGTTCTTTTCGCGTTTTCGAGACGAATCTAATTTTTACAGTCAACGGTGGGCTGCCGATACGTTAACAAGGGGCTCACTTATCTCAGAGCCATTCGCAGTGTTCTGGGGAAGGGTTTTTTTTTTTATCAATCAAATGTTACTTCATATACTTATATTATGTAACAATACGCTATATACCGTAAAATGATTAATATTAATAGGTGAAAAATGTATTTTCCTACCTTAGATTGCAAGAGTGAAGAGATACAAGATTGACGCAGTAATAGATAGGTACTACTCTTTTCGATCCAATTCCATGTTTCAAATCAGAACACTGAATTGAAACTGGATATTAGGAACTTTCTCAAAACTGTGCACAATTACGGTAAAGGGAAAAAATGTGAAGAATGAAGGATAATCGTTTAAAGCATCGTTCACAAAAATATTGCGTTAATCATTTAAAAACATTTGGAAGCAATGTATATCAAATTTCGGCGTTTTTAACCATTGTTAGATTATAGACAAAAAAACGACAAGATCTCTTTTATTATGCACCCCGAAATGCATTAGGTATACAATAACTGATTTGATCTGATGATATTGTTTTTTCTTCATTTAACGGGGGGTTTGCGCGAGCCCCTCCAACCCACCCCTGATTACAGTGCATGGATACGTACGGACGAGACTTTAATCTCTTCTCTCGGACATTTGGCGGTAAAGATCAGTGTCAGTTGGTTATTCTACTATCCGTGTATAGGGAAAGGAAGAGGTAACGCATATGTACGACATATGTATGTCGTACATATGTTACTGTCATAGTGGCGAGGGTGCACAAATTATATTTCTCTGGCCAGTCGAGTTTAAAGGTTAGACTTTATTTAAACACTTTGCGAGAGAATTAATTAATTAATTTAAAAAGAGCTTCTGAAAACCTGTATACAAAACACAGAGATACTTTTTATATTCTACATATCTTTTAAACAAGTCGGTGTAAACGCTCTTTAAATGATTTTATGCGTTCATTGATCTGGCCGGTTAAACATCAATCTCTTTGTCCTGGAACCTTTTTATCCCAAAAGGGACTAAATGTAAACACTGCGTTCCTTGACCTGGTTGGTTAATCTTGTAGAGGTCTATTGCCTCCAATGTCATCATCACCGTCGACAACCCTGAACGCACCTTGCATATACCGGTGCGTAAAACAGAGTTACTGACAGCCATAAACACTCTCGGTACCCCGACGCTAGGCAACAATAACAGCCATCTTGAATACCGTATCGTGAGTTTCATTTATCTCGCCGCCGACTTCCAGATAACGCTTCTTTAACTGTACAGCTTGAACATTTCTCTAAATCTGTAATCCGTCTTCCTCTTCTTGTGCCCCATCCATTCAACGGACGTTGGCTATTATCACTTTGTTTACTGCGGTCCGGAAATCTCTACAGTAGTAATATAGTACAGTAATCTGTGCTCAACAACAAACTAAGTGTTAAATGTAAGTAGTTTTTCGTTCCTTAATCTTCTCTGGCCACACACACACTCTTACACAATACATTCCACAATCATCAAACGAACACGTGAGTGTCGGGTGATTATTGGGACACCTATCAGCTTCATCATTCATTCAATCCGAAAAATTCTTCTCACCTACATTAGCCCCGCACACGCACATATCTCAATCATAACCTCTCTTAATTCTTACGCCCAACGTGCCCCAAAATCTAAACAAACAGACACAATAATGGTTTGTATCAAATTGATCCAATTTGATGAGCCTACCTATCTGATCAAGTAGCTACGCACACTGACGGACTGCCATGCGGCAGAAAGCCGTAGGTGTGCGATAGCACACATAGCTGTTATTATTACCTGTAAACTGTTTGTAAATAATATTTGTGCACATTACAAAATACGAAAGAGTTCTCGCGAAGTTTGCAACGCCTCGGCTCCAGGAAAGCGTTATGCAAATCGCAAATCCCATAATAACAGGCGGTTCTTGTATCTTTATTGCGCTACGCTTTGCACGTGATCTCTGTCGGCTGTGATTTTGGCCGCATCTGTTGAATAATCCGCCGTGTTCACATGTACACTGCACCGATGTGTACGTATACCCGTGTGCGTATAAAAAAAGAAGCCGGCGGTGAAGTGGTGTGCGTGGTGGCCGCGCAGCGAGCTTATGGTTCTGGCGTCCGTCTGGTCGACAGGAAATGCCCCAAACATTTTGGCGCAGGCGTCGCCAACAGATGCAATCGTAAAATTAACGAAAAGTTCATATTACTTATATTAGAAATATTTAGAAAATATCTGTCGTTCCCGGCTCAGCACCAACTGGAAATCGTTCACTTCCAATAAGATTACACAAATATGGACCCAATATATGATCCAGTCGGGTAGAGATCAATCAGAAGCATCGCTATCCAACATTCTAACATAATCATTATACAGTGCCTACACTAATAATTCACTAGTTCTACAACACTCCCACTACATTATTTCCTTGAATTAAATAACACCACAACAGCACGAAAAAAACTGGTTACTTTAACACAGACTGCAGTCTAGCAAAGTAGCCAGGACAATGCTGTATACAACAGAGGTGGAGTCTACTCCATCCCATACAATAAACTACGAGTATTATACTTAATTGCAATATAATTGTATTTTATGTTTATCATGTTATATTATAATATATTCACCTCTGTTAGAATAAAAACATGTATGTCAGTAAAGTCTAATAAATAAAGAAATGAACTCACACTCACAGTTCGCTAGTTTTAAATCGTGCTGACATTTCAATAGTTCAAAACTTCATAATCATAATCATAATCACGCACACTAGCAAATAACTTAGTCGCCTGCGACGAAGCTCTCACTCGGCAACGAACACAATTAATTGCGAACTGTGTAGAACTGTATAGAGAACGAAATTTTGTACTACACGAGTGTGCTGCTCACTTCGTGGAATTCATTGAAGTGTGTGTTCACACTACACGCTACACGCTCATCGCTTCGCACTTCAGACACTTCGTTGAAGTATAGTTCAATGACGATTCAAATAATGATTTGACCACATTTCGTTGAATTGTATGAAGTGCGAAGCCATTTCGACCTGCTTCGGGAGTAGGCCGACCGAGCGGTACCAATATAAATGAAGTTTTGCCCTTCGCTACTCCATTGGCTGCGATCTGACATCAGCCTTTCTGCGTATAACCTGCGTTGAAGGACATCCAGGACGTTGGTCTCCTTCACTGGTGTGTTTGTAAGGTACGCTCGGTTAAAACGTGCCCAAGTCATGTCATGTTCAATTGACATCGTAATCTTTGTCTTTCTCTCCAGTGAGGATAGTCGTGATTATGGACCTGTGGCCGGATATAGAGGCGTGGATGAACTGTCACCATCTGCAGTCGAAATAAAACAATTGAGATTCCGTAAAAATAAAGCAGATGGCTTTCAAATAATAGAACGATAGATGTGTTAATTTGAAAAAGTGTAACATGTAGCTTCGAAAATTTGTCGTGAAAAGTACTGTCTCTGTAGCATAGTTGTATAATGCATGTCCTCCGGCTTGGAAAGAGGTTCGAATCCCGGTAGCGCAACAACAATATTTATCGATGAAATTGATTTTATATGTATATCTTTCTAATTAATACATTTAATTAGTATTTGAAATAAAACTAACCATGTCGATGTTTTATGTTTTAAAATCACTCACCAAGGTGTACTTTTACTGTGAAACATTTAAACGTTGCGATCATCATCTAAGTGTCCCAATTTGATAATGACGTTGTGTGACATCTACCGTTAATCGTACGACAACTGCGCAGTTGAATGACCACAATCGCACCGCATTTTGATAATGCAAGTAAATCAGTTTGGCACAATTTTTTATGTGAATCTAAGCTCGTGTGTGACAAATACATAACACTCGTTGCCACGGTAGCTATATATTTTATTCAGTAGGCATAAACATCGAACTTATGTTTTGACATTTTATAAATGCACATGTTCGAAAAGCTACAACACGAAAATTAATACTTTTTAAGTACTTTATTTTTTTTTTGTAACATAAATAGTACATATAAAAATAACTTTACTAGACGTGGTCTGTTCTAATGCAATTACCTGTACAGTTTTTAAAAGTTGTAATTGTCATAAAGTAAGTTAGAAAAAGTTATGTAAAGAAGTATAATCAGAAGTTATAAAATGAATGTTATTGTAAAAAAAGTTATAAAAGTATTTTTGTCTATAATATAGTTGGAGACAAAAATGTGCAGGTAGTTAGGTTAGCACATATGACAAATTAGTTTAATTTTGCTTTCTATCCACATCATCGAGCAACCACTTTGCTATTTTTGGTTTAGTGGCAATTTATTAAATATCCGCAGTGCACAAAACAAGAATGTTCGTTGACCGAATTTGGTATTCATTTTTGGCACTGAAAAGTAGCCTAATGCTCCTAGTTTTCTTTGGATCGGATCGTGGAAGTAGTTTTAATATTGATCTGGGTAAACAGTTGTCTTATATCGAGAATCCGTTGAAGTAAGAGCTGCACCGCCCCGTGCGCATATTGCGTAACTGACGAGACTCTGACAATGTGACAGTGTACAATTTTTAATAAAGTAATATTCATGAAGCTCACATATTCACTCACTTTGAAGCTTACTCGATACATAACTACACAAAATACAACGCTAATAAAACTTTGTCTCACAAATGACATTTAAAAAATAAATCTGATTAAATTGCACTCCTTCCCAGCGAAATAAAACCACGAGAGTACTAATTGTTGTCACTCGATTTTTGTAAATTCATCGTTCGCTATCTCTGGCCTGACACGACCTGTTTCTTGCGATGGGTTTGTTAATTAGCAACCTATTTACATTTTTCGACATCGCGTACAGCGAACGAGTTAATTCGTTTATTTTCGTCTATGCTTGACATTATAAATCATGCGTCATGACCGATTCTCCGCGATCTATTCTCAATGTTCGGTGTTTGGTCGAAGGTTATTCGGCCGCGGATGTTAGCCGCAAAACATGCTGTTTGTTATATAATTTTCTCAATTACATTTAACGTAATTAATCGTATATAATTATTTATTTTAATGCCCAATTCCAACAAAATGTACACATACGTAATATAATAAATATATTTTATTTATACTGAAGAAATCAGTATTGTTATAGTTTAGATTATATTTTACTGGTAAATGTTCTAGTATTTCAAAGCGAATTATATATCGCCATAGATAAAACTTTTTTGAGCAGCCGCTTTTTTTAAATAAAATGGCGAATCAAACTGGCTAACGAACTTGTCAATTTTTTAATCTAATATAATATAATAAGAACTACAATAGATAAACTTTTTAACATTAGACAGTTAAAGACATTTAAAGTGTATTGAAATTTTTCGGATGTTGCATCGTGAGATCTTCTGCAATAGGTAGTATTTTTATTTATTAAAATTTGTGTTTTGCCATATTTAAAAAAAAATCGTAAATAAAATACGTCCCGATACGTGGGCGAAGAACGTCTTTGTGAATTCGGCACACGATATCTACTTAATAAATCCCGATTTTACATGCCCGGAATTTACGTTTTTTACATTTTAGTACATTACAAACCCTATTTTACGTTTGTCTTTCCCGCGATTTACGTCTAAAATTTGTTGAAATTCGTTCGGCCAGTTCATTATTTGCCATAGAGCCAAGAATGTGCTGGTTGTTTGTTTGTCGTATATACGCATTATTCATTTTCATACGTAATTTGTCGTTTTATTGTTTTTTACAAGCTGGAATCAGCAAGGAAATTGCGTAGATGATAGTATAGACAACATTGATGGCTGGGAAAGAATTTATGAATAACCCTTGTTGACTCTAGCATCGGACGTAGTGGAAATTGATAAAATAGTGGACAGTCGTATAGACGAAAACTTGAACGAAAACTTACGAAGAAGAAGTGTTTGCTTATTCCATAAACCCAGTTCCTACAAAGGACGATGCCATGAGGCATATTGAAGGCCTCAAAGCATATTTTACTAGAATTAATAACGTACCACCAGAATACTCTAATTAAATTAATAATATTGAAAAAGCTATTTAAAAATAACAACAAAAACATGCTGAAAAAATCATTGTTAGATTTTTTCAATAAACAATAAATTACCTGTTTTCCCTCTGTTTACATTTTTTTATTGGTCCCTTCAAAAACATAAAATCGGGGTTCCAATGTATATCTAGTATCTACCTATACAAAGTACAATGCTCAGCAACTAGGAAAAATAAATTTTAAAACATAAAAAATGAATATTAAAAATACTTTTTTTTTTAATTTCTTCCTTCCTTCCCAGTTAACATAGCACACATTCATACGAAGTGTACACATAACCACGAAAGCAATAAGAGCAACAATTGATTAATCCACAAATTTTTCAACAATCCTGCTTTAATAAATGATCACTAGTTGGCTGTATATTGAACATTTATTTTATTATTATTTGTAGTGCTTTTATCTCAGTTTTGAATTTTCTATGGCTGGGTGCTTTCTGCGTAACTATGTTTAATGTTGCCCACTCGATTTATTTTAATTATCCATGTCACCCAATAATTTCCACTAATTTTCATTAATTTAATGAATACAAGATGTTAGTAGGCGCGTGTGGACCGGTGTATTCGAAATGACGTTACTCTTGTACTTGTCAAACAATGCACAGTTGAAGAATGCAATCTTCTAACTGTTAGCTCCATAACATTTCGTCACGGGATGTTGAAAATTGTCTCTTAAAATAGCACTGACGCGACGGCGCTCTTCCGAGTTTGTGGTAATGTTTCTAATAGTGTCATTGTTATTATTAAATGTGACCAAAGTTGCATTTTTAAAAAAAAATCTGTGGCGTCCGATAATGGATGTTCTCTCCAGTGACGTCCGTGAATCCATGGCAGTTACACAAATATGATATAAATGGCAATTTTCACGGTGTCATAAAAAATCTTTTGCGCAATTTTAAGCACCAATGCTGTTATTTGTGCATGTGTCTTAGTTATGCGAAATATTTTATTAATTTCAAATGAAATATTTATCACCCTAAGTAAAATTTCTCAAATATTTATTTTGGAGTACGCAGTTTAACATGGTTTTGTAAAAATCTCACAGGTGTTCTGAATTCGTTTAGTCGGGTATCCCACCCTTAAAATGTGGACTAGGTCTGTCACACCTGTGTATTAAAACTGTAATGTATCGCTACCTTTATTATTTTATATTTTGTTCTAAAAAATGTTGAATTTCAAATGCATTTTGAAGCGAGCCCATTTGAAAAGTTTTATTCGCATTTTATTTCCTGGACTGATATTGTGATGTGAGATGTGGCATATTTTGATGAAAATCCGCTGAACGTCTCGATGGGGAGACGAGGGAACGTTGACTCCAGACGTCACGCCCATGGGTCTTTTTACGGGAGGCACATAAATGAGAAGGTTTATAGCGCAATATCGAGAGCAATAAAATAATTAAATGCAGCTTTATATAACTTGAAATGATTCGTGATGTTTCCCATTCCATTTATTTGTGTTATAAACAGTTCCTGGACCAGAATGGCCATCAGTTCTAACATTTGCAATAACTATGGAAACCTACTTAATTTGAATTATTAAACTTACATTTGGCATAGGGGCTTTATTAACGAAATCTTTCTTGTTTAGTTGAGTCTAATTAATTTCTCATAACCTAACCCAGGAGTAGGCAGATCGCGGCTCGCGAGCCGCATGCAGGTTTTTTCATACGCATTTTCGACTCTTCAGCTCATATTTTCATCTACAATACGGGGTGGCCCAAACAAAGTGAGAACATCTCGTTATTTCAAAACATAACATAATTAATTATAATTCTTAATGTAATTTTTTTTGCACAATATTTAACTAATTAGAAATCATCAAAACACCCCATATTGCATAATCTACTGGGTTTAAATCTGGCCTGTTCGGTGGCCACACGCCTGGCTCGATGAAATTAACATTCTCACGACGAAGAAAGTTGATTGTATTTCTGGCTGTGCGGGATAGAGCTCCGTCCTGCTGTAATGTCTAGTTATACTCCAAGCTTTGTTTTGAAACAAATTCGCAAATTTTTCATCAGAATACGGTCTTCTGCAGTGATTTTTGTCATTCCGGGCGTCAATTTGAAAAAACCAAACATAAACAATGGGAAAATTAACAATCAAAGATGGTGACCGGAAATTGTCAAAATAAAACGTAATATAGGTAAATAGGTAAATTAGTAAACTGTTTAAGCTATGGTTATATAGTTAAACTAATTTTGATGTAATTATATCACATTTTACGAAATGTTCTCACATTTTATGGGCCACCGTGTATGATACATGGAATTGTTTGCCTGAAACATATGACACAATAATATAAGTAACATTTGCCATTCTCACAATCTTTGGCTCTATCTATTTATGCGAGCAAACATTCCTTTCCATGAATCAAATAAAAAATAAGTTTAGAAGCTAATTAACCGACGGTAATTTACAATTATGCATAAAATTGAACAAGTCCCTAGATACTCGCCAGACATAGCAAAGCTTTCGAAAGCGATGCAAGATCACCGTTCTAACTAGTAAACTTTACAAAGCCAAAAAAAGTGTTTTTATTAATGTTTAATTATTTAGGTTTTCTTGTTTTATTAATAGTGCACTGAGCTACCGGAACTTATAACTCCCACAGATAATATTCTTCTAAGTAGCCTACGACTGAATTGTTAATTTGAGATTCAAATAAAAATCCTGATTTTATCTCGTTTTTTTTCGTTATTAAAATGTATCAGGTTGTCCCAAAAGTCTTTGCGTTTTTTTTTCCTTGCATTTGTTTATAAACTGAAGATATTTTCAGTATTCTTTCGGTGTTCTTCAATAGTGTTCGTGTCGGTGGTTAGAGTTAGTAACGGGATATTTTTTTGATGTGATATTTTCGACCCTAAAACAACAATGGCAGTGGGGATGAAAGAAATCCAGTTACGCTATATGATCCTGTATGAGTTTGCTACAATAGCAATTAAAAACATTTGTAATGCAATGGGTAGCGATGCAATTAAATTAAGAAAGGGTCAAATGTAAAACATGTAAATATAAAAAACGACATCGACTTATTTATCGCTTTATTAGGTATCAATAAACTAATTGACAGGTGGAGAATGATTGTAGAAAAAGATGGAGAATATATAATTGATTAAAAATATTTCGTGTTTTATTTTTTTAATTATTCAACTTGAACATAAAAAAACGCAAAGACTTACGGGACAACCTATTATATAGCTACAGTGAAAATGTACGTTGCGGTTCTATGAAATTATGTTAACTTAATATTTGGCACTTCTCACTAGAAAGCTTGCCGACCCCTGATCTGACATAACACAAAAGTATAATTTCATTTTACAATCATTTCACTATTTTGCTGAGAGTTTTTTTATAAGCGGCCAACGAAGGTGAATTTTATTGTTAGTGTTATGATATTTATATTACTGCCTTGTGTAAGGTTGTCACTTTAATTCTTCGTACTCGGATTACGCCAGTCTGTTTGTCAGAGGAGCGTCCGCCCCGGTACCCAGTTGTCCTGATGCGGTGAGGAATTGAGCCAACTGCAAGTAATAAAAGGAAAATATCTCGCTCGGGAAGCGAAACTTGTTATTGCATATATGTTATATGTGATTTTATATGTGTAGTCAATTTTTATGAGTGTCTAGGATTGAAAATTTATTTATCGATATTTTTTATTTGATTTTTACGTTTATAAAAAAATTCTATCTGAATGATATTACAACGAGGATTTGGGTTATAATCCCGTCGGAATTAACCAAAATCCCGATAATCAAAAATGTGATATAAAAGATTTGATTTAATTTGGAAAACATACAGTTAATTAGTAAATACGGAAATCACAGTGAAATCTAAACAATAATTAAACCATAATTACATGTTTTCTCTGAAAACATAAAATACTTTAAACAGTGAGTACAATTTGAATTTTAAGAAGGACTAAGCAGAAAAATGTTAGAAAAAAAAAGTTGAGAATAAAATTTTTAACGTAGAGATAAAATATATAGTAACTAAAACAAATTAGATTTGTCATACAGAAAGATACAAATAACAACAAGAGCAACCGGTAGAGAACTTTCCCAATTAAGCTATTAATTAACCTTGTTCATATTGGCAAATTATGTACATATATTTATACATCTTACTTTTGTAGTTGGACATTTTTTTTTCAGTAGAAAGTAAACAGCATTTTGATTGCAATGTTTTTCAAATTATTTTCATTATAAAATTATGATGTACTTTTTTATTAAAATGTGGCCAGATCGACATAGTTGCAGGTTAACATAGCTTAATTGGGAAAGCCCTCTACAGTACCGCCTCATTGTGGATAATGCTATCAAAAATGGATAGATCCATCATCATCAAAAGCCCCACAATTCTGGGTGAGTCATGTCTGTTAGTAAAGTTCTTCTCCCTCGGTTCCTGTCCAAATCAGCTGCTCATCAGTTAAATCATTATACCAGTGCAGTTTAGGTCTCCGTTTCGTACGCCTCTCTGGTAGTTTGCTGGTTCCTGGTCTTTCGTGTGCCGCACATGACCTGAACAGCGTAGTCTACCGACATTGAACGACACAAATTGACAGATCCGTGTTACAATAATTACAGGCATTTAATAAACTTTCTTGTTAGCGTTTGACATTCGTAAAAACAATGTCTGCTATTCACTACGCGTCATTATTTGAAAAGCTTACCGAGCCCGCGGACACGGGCTGAACTATAAAAGTAAATGGCGGCGTTTATCGCGTGTGCGACTTTCTATCAAGGTGTGTTCTTTTTTCTATCGCATGGCGTCTGCCCCTATTGTAAACCGTGCCAGCCGCTTGCCTCGCCGGCCCGGCCGCCCCAGAACTCAATAACAAACCCGGCGTTTCGTAATTGGTACGTTATTATAATCAGCTGTTGTTGTTTTCAAAGGAGCAATATTTTGCATTGTTCGGTAGGTACCTATCTGCTCACGCTCAATTATTACTATTATTATTTATGCTCGGATAGGTACCTACCTAGTCACCGATTATCGAATTCGGTAAGTATTTGCATACTCGCCAATGTACAATTCCTTTGTTCGTAGATTTTGCATTTTAGAGCACTCTACAACTTTCGTTGATTATAAAATACAAGATGTTTTTTTTTTATATTTTAACTAACTCACCATCACGCCGTTTCATGCCGGAAATATAGACATAGAGGATAGAAATCCACACTTTTGCCTTATTCACTTTTACACATCTTCTCATGCACGTTTTTTGTTTGTTGAAGTTTTGATTGATTACACAAAGTGAACTCTATCGTACATAGATTTTTCGTACATGCGCCTACGCGACATTTTATATTCACTAACGAATATTATTTTATATAAACATGTCATCTTAAAAGCATGATTTGTTCTTTAAAAATAATATGAACTACACCGTGATCGAAACCAGATCAATATTTCGAGGGACATGAATATGCCAAGGAAACTCACAACCTATTTGATATATTGTAATTCGTTTGTAAGATATTTCAAGGGACATCAATATCCCAAGGAAACTCACAACTTATTTGATATATTGTAACTCGTCTGTAAGATATTTTCATCCCGTTTTTACAAAGTTAGGTTACTGCTAGGTTCAACTAACCGGACATCGCAGAACCGGGTCCCGACACAGCATCATTCAGTACATTACGCCCGTTAGGTGTGACCGACAAATTAATGAAATTAATTTAATAAATAATGTCTTCAAAATGGTCGGTTTGGTCGGTAGATAGGTGGCACTCGTAGATTTCGGTAATGTCAGTAAAATCACGATGGTGGCCAATAAAGTCTAGTCACCGTTCACCAAACATGCGCTCAATTTTCGATATTATTATATATTATTGAATATACCGGAAAAGTTGTACAGTAATTCAAGAGTCGTTTCAATGCCATCAATTCGGAATTAATGAAGCATAGCTCACGATGACCAGGATGATGATAAATTTGGAGAATCATCAGTTATTTTATGTTCTATAATTAACATTGGTTGCCATGGTATCCCCCCCCTCCCCGGTGAGAAAAATTGACTTTTAGGTATTTCGTTAGATAGACCAAGGTGGTGATAATATTATTTCCTTGGGATTTTATTACGTATGAAAATAGTTATGATCTCAGTCTACCTATTGAAATAATGCGTTATAGCGAAATTGATATTTCAGAAAACATCGCGTGTGATGCAAACCAAGGCTCATTTACTATTTGGGTTCTAATCCTTGAATATATTAAATTCTAAATGTGTGTAAAAAACCGATGACTTTGTGCAGTGTTTTACATACATCGGTGGTGTTATGGTAGAGGGATCCATCGAAACTTTACTACTTTACACTGTTGCCATATTATATTACTTTTTTTAAATACCTATTTTTGACATGCATAAAATCATTACAATAGTAGGATACTATTTTTGCCCTGTGAATTATGTTGAAATGCAATATTTTGATCATTAGAAAATTTTTTTTTTTTTCGATGGATCCGTTTCCCACAATAACACCGATATATATATTATATTTACTTAAAAAAGCTTTCATTATTGTGGCTAATATTATCGTAATACACTTTTATACTTTACTTTATTATTTATAGTGATTAAAATAAAGCCTATAAATAGCATTTTTTCCCCTCTCTTTTGTGATAATTCTTAGTGTAGTTGTATTTAAATGAACATAATTTAAAACATACGCAATTAATAAAATTAATAATGTTGTTTCAGGATATCGCACTGAAAACAAGTAATAAAGCTTTTTTTCATTAATTTGAGTATTAAAATGACATCAAATCCTAATACTGAAACGCTACCCTTAATCAATGACATAATTTTTTATACGTTTTTTTTTGTCCAAACTGTTGAATTATTTTTAAACATTTAATATTTTTAACTTGATCATGTCATGATATCATTGTTTCATTCTAAATTTGTGAACTGAATTCATTATTTATAAATATGAATTAAATATATTAATTATAAAGATATACATATAAAATCAATTTTATCGAAAAATATTGTTGTTGCGCCACCGGGATTCGAACCTGGATCTCTTCCCTAACCGGGGGAGGTGCTTTATCCAACTAAGCTACAGCGACATTATTTTTAGCGACAATTTTTCGACCTTATATGTTACCTTTTTGATATCAATACATTTAATCGTTCCATCATTTGACAGAGCCATCTACCTTATTTTTACAGAATCTCAAATACCTTTAAGTGAATCTGATAGTAGACGCTAGAATTATTAATTCATTTTTATTAAATTTTGGACACATTGATACAACTTTATTATTTTTTAGGAGAACACATTCTTATTGTGAAGTTGTAATTATTCAGAACATAGGTCTGTGATATTTTAAATATGAATTAAATATATTAATTATAAAGATATACATATAAAATCAATTTTATCATTATTTATAATTTTACAAATACGATCCTAAGTTTGTAGGTATTTTTTTTACAATGCCAGCCAATATTAAAGGTAAATGTATGATATTCATCTTTGGTTATACTGTGGTAGACTACTTGAATGTTGAAAAATAGGGTTTACGGAAACATTGCACGGTGGCTACCGTTGGCTGCAAAACTGCTTGACCAACGTAATGAACAGAAAAGCGGCGGTAGATGATTCGTAATATTATGTGTTTTATTCAAGCAAAACATGTTCATATTATAAGATGATTTTGATTGCGCAGTTATTTTTGATGTTTTTTCATATCTGTAATGATTTTTGATTATATTAATATTATTCTCTAATATAATGGTCTCATTAAAAGTATTTTAACGGCCGTTTATTATAATAAAAATTATTGTTATTGAGAAATCAATGATTTAATTTAACCCGCGAAACTACAAGAAGCACCCAATCATTTGGGAGCATGTTTTCAATATTAAAATGCTGCAGATGCGATTAACGATCGGGTATTATTTTTTATGTGTATCGCTGTTTTCAACACATCAAAGTGCTGAGCTACATGTATATTACCGATTGAAAAATTCATTACGCCGTGTTTAGCAGAGATGGATTGAAACATTAAAATCTATCGAATTTTGAGATTATAATATTTACATAGAAATGAATGCAGCATCTTAATATGACTTCGGCACAGTGATTGAATGGTACCAATTACACGGAGCTCAATGGCCGATCGGGGGTACCCAGCATCCGTGATCTTTGATACACTTTCTCGTTCCAGATTCGACCGAATCTCTCGACAGGTGTTCTCCGTCTGAATAGCCAATCTACCGATATTCACGCCAAACGAAAGTGTGAAACCAAAATCTACACCGGCCTCTCGCGTGGATTTGACTGGCTGTTTAAATTGCTCACGATCGAGCCCTCGAGTTATTATTCGTGGATAAATTATAATATAATAGATGTTCAAATAACAGCGTGTTCTTGATAGACCTGCTCTTAAATGGAGGCTTTTGCTAATCGGAAAATAACTACTTAATGATGCGTCCCGCAATTATGTGCCTGGCAACACTGTGACATGAATGTGATGAGTTGCCATACGTCCCACAATTGTGGGACTGTCAACGTATTTATTTCTATCCTGTATTTTCATTATGTTAAAATTAATAATAAATATGAATTAAATATGTTAATTAAAAAGATATACATATAGAATCAATTTTATCGAAAAACATTGTTGTTGCGCCACCGGGATTCGAAACTGGATCTCTTTCCAAACCGGGGAAGGTGCATTATCCGGTTCGAATCCCGGTGGCGCAACAACAATGTTTTTCGATAAAATTGATTTTATATGTATATCTTTCTAATTAATATATTTAATTCATATTTAAAATATCACAGACCTATGTTCTGAATAATTAAAACTTCACAATAAGAATGTGTTCTCCCAAAAATTAGTAATGATTTTTTTGAAACACCGCAAATAATACTTCAGCAATTCAATCAAACGAACAGACCAAATTTTGAAATAATTAAAAAATATTTATGTCCAACGTACATTTGTATAATACACACAAAACATGTGTAATTTATATTAAACTCAGTGGCGTAGCAACCGCATGCGCATCCATCCAGGGGCCTGGCCCCCCGGAATCGCTGAACAAATTTAAAAATTATAGCATTAGTTTAAAAATCTTAGTTACTAATGAATGAGTAGGTATAATATCTTAAATTTTAATATAAAATAATGTTTTGTTGCCATCAACGAGTAGTATTAATTAACTATTGAACGTTCAAACAGAAAATCTCGTTTTAGCACAACAGTAGTAGGTATTGAATAATTTGTATAGCGCCATTTTCGTAAAAACTTCCACGTCAAGGGCGCGTAATACTAGTTATGTATTTGTACAACACATACATATTTGCACTACTATTTTAATGATGCCAAACCTAATAGTAATAACGGGGGTGAGGGCTCGGTACATGTGTTTGCCCGAGGGGTGGTAATTTGTAGCTACGCCACTGAATCGATATATATTTATACGAGTACTGCCACGCGCATTTTTTTTAGGTGATTCTTATCTGGTTATTATTACAATCATAATTAATAAATATATTAGAGTTTTTGAATTTGTTTTCTGTCTATCCCATCTCCAACCAACCCAAAATAAAATTACTGTTTCAATTCCGTAACCTGGATCGACATTTATTGTAACCCTCTGAATGTGTCAAGGTTGAAAAGCTTAATTAATTTGTATGAGTAATTGATGATTCTTTATATTACTGATTTGTTACAAATCTAGTAACAATGCAACACGAGTGTGTGTAATCTCACCAAGAATGTATAAATCTATAATCTCAATTACGCAGGGTGTACCAGACCTAGTCTACAATAGTGTGTGTGTGAATACCTGACTGAATTACGAGTCGAAAATGTTCAAGAAATATGTGCAAATTCCGTTAAGGAAAATATTACTGTTGGAAATTTTTACAGAATCATGCTAAGTTTACACACTTGGTAATACATGTTTGCGAAATTTACACATTATTAATCTGTCTCAGGCGCTGAATCATCTAACAAAAAATAGTCTGACCACTCGAAATTCGATGACCTTTAATTTTTTGTATGCAATATATAATTTGAAATCAATAAAATATTTAAATTAATCGAAACAATCGCACAATTACGATTTTTTGACACGGTTGAGATTAGGCACATATTCCTTGAACATTTTCGACTCGTAATTTAGTCAGGTATCCACCCATAAAATATTGTGGACTAGATCTGTTACACCTGTATATACAATATATATCTAGAAACAATTTCAAGGTTTAGTCATTTTAAATTTGATGAAATCTTTAATAGACAATTACATTATTCAGGTTTCAGATAGTATTTTAGATAGTACTATGAATGTGTCCGGCAGTAATGTCAAGGTTGTTGCGGTCGCTTGATATTTTATGAAATCTTTTAAGTGATAAACATTACTATTTCGTTTCATTACGGAGGTAGGTTATAATCGGAAGGATCGATAACGTGTTTGGGTATTTCAATATTATTTAAGGAATTGAAATAGTGGCGTAAACAATGAATAGTACTTTCTTGCGAAAACTTGATTTATTCAATGCAAGAGATTATTGCGATTACCGCTTCTCGATAATCTTTCCTTTGGTATTCGGAAGATGTGTCCAAGCCATTTAAATTGAGATCTTTTTAAATGTAGAAGTAGGGGCTTCATGCCGAGGGTCTTCCTTATCGCGGTTTTTCTCATTTGGTTCAATAATGTTACTACATTACTCCGCTAAGTCAAATTCTACAATAAAATCATATTGAATTAATTAAAATAAATTCTAATAAAATTATTACACATAATCATGTTTTTACGAGTGCCGTTTTCGTATATGCAATTTGATATTATTTTTGGAAAAAATTATTGAAATGTACTTCAACATTTTTTTTCCTTGTTTCAGCTGTCGGAAGACGTCAGCAGGAAGCAGGCAGAATACCAGAAGTACTTAGAAGTCTATAAGCAAATGAGAAGTAAATTTGAAGAAAATTATATTAAATGTAAGTAATAATTATTTTGTTTTATTTTTACATATTTGAAAGCAGCTCATTTCACCAGTTCAACCAGTCACACAGAGAGCGAAATCTACAGTTAAATCTGTCACACAGAAAGTGCAATGTACAGTTAAATCTGTCACACAAAGAATGCAATCTACAGTTAAATATGTCACACAGAGAGCGTAATCTACAGTTAAATCTGTCACATAGAGAATAAAATGTACAGTTCGACCTGTCACACAGAAATCAATCTAAAAAGACTAATTTAAACATTATATTTCACAAAACAGTTGTAAAAATATATAAAAATAATAAGATTCAGATGGGACTGAATAAATGAGCATAATTTCATGTTTTCTTTATTTATCTGTTAGCGAGTATGGGACCACGCTGCGCGGGACTAGGTGTGTTTGCACCCGCCTCAAGCCGGTCCTGTTTTGTATGGAGTCATCTTAAGTTATCACACTTCCTTTAAAGCTAGATGATTATAATCACATTTATTATCTGGCATTCAAGTCTTCAGGAACTGAGAGGTCCTTTAGAACAATGACTGTGAACACTGATAAATGGAACAATATCAAAAGTGTATATGCATTTCGCCCGAAGAAATATAACCCAAATCAAAGATAATTTCTAATTTCCTAATCACGGCAATAATTTTTATATGAATTAACCAATTTTTAATTGAATAATTCGAGCTATACATTATGTTTTCAGCTCCTACTGGACGTGGGGGCCGCAAGTTAGAGGAGATGAGGGACAAGTACCAAAAGGCTTGCCGGAAACTGCATCTCACCCACAACGAGTACGTTCTGCTGTTGGCCGCAGCTGGTGAGTGCGAGAGGGACCTGAGAGGTGTGCAGCTTCCCGCCGCCGTAGCCAGACAGAGAGCAGCTCAAGATGCTTTCATAGTTGCATGGTAAGTTGTTTAAAGCAAGATGTACTTCTTGTGATTATAACAAATGTGTCTAGTCCACGAGATATTCAGCAAATAATTTCGCCATTATAGCACACGTTATGGCGTATTAGTCTTGTTTCTGATGCTTGAATTACAAAACTGGAAAGAGTCCGAAAGTTTACGACCGAGTAAGAAAATAAAATGTAAGGAAATAGAAGAACATGATAGATGAGATGACGAAGGATAGAACGGGACGGTTCAGGGTTGTAGAGTAAATGATTAGTGAGTAAAGTTATCAAAAGTTTTAATGCAATTTATGCAGAACCATAAATTAATATATTTCTTAAAATACAGATTACCAAAAAAAAATTACATAATTTTTACTTTTAAAATTAGCAATATTAACTTTGTCGTTAAAATTCATATTTTATTTATTATCTTTGTTTTATTAACCACTTAATTGAGTTTAAATACATCTACTAGTTTCGAAAAATACAATTTTCTTCACAATTTTAAAAGTATTATTATGGCGAGTATGGCTAATAAAGCAAAACAATACAAAAAACTACATCCTGAAGAAGAAAATGGTATTTTTTGAAACCGGTAGATGTATTTAAACTCAATTAAATGGTTAATAAAACAAAGATAATAAATAAAAATATACATCATTTTTGTTTGACAGTTGAAAGGATGAGTAGAAAAGTATTCCCTTTGCTTACAACCACCAAATGTATGGCGTAACTGTAAAAAATGATGCTAATATAAAATGAAAACACTCTCTGAATACATATTGTACATTATATAAGAATATTATTACTCCGCGATTTATTTATTAAATAGTAAGAAAAAAATAAGTCTCTTTGTCTCCTATGTTATTCAAATTATCATGAAAAACAACAAAGGTGTTACACGCTGTCGCAACTCAAATAAAAAACATTGCTCAGCTTTAGGATGATTTACTATTCTTGACATAATTTTCTTCCGTTTCCAGGAGATCACTACTTCTTGATGTTGCTCAAAGCACAGATATCACCTCCGATCAGTGCAGAGAAAACCAGAAAAGTATTGAGACAACTATTCAAAATATCAAACCGCAAGATGAATATAAAGACTTCAATGAAAAACTCGTGTAAGTTTGAGATGCATATCTATATATACATATTTTTAAATGTCCATATATCTCGATCTCTTCTATGTAAAGTATTATAACTAACAAGTTGGTTAAAAAGAATTATATTTAATAATTTTTCAATGAATATGTTATTGATAAAGTAAAGAAAACTGGTAGTGTATGAAATTCTTGGGTATACTGATGGTAGTGCCTAGAAATCCTAACCAAAGTACAATTACTTTGTATTTTAAAAACTAGATATCTTCCTGTAATTTCAGCTTCTTTTACAATATTTAATGCATCATGTTGCATGCACACTACTCTAGTTTGTAGGTCATTTTTAGTTTTTATAATATTTCACATGCATTTGATACATATTTTAAATAGCATAAAAGAATCTTACGTGAAACTTTATACAATAAGAAATATTAAAATATGAAATTTTATCTACAGTGAGCTTGACATTTTTAAAATTGCCTTTATCTTGATTATTAAGATTTTTATGATGCGGCACTTTACATAGGAACATAGGAGCCCTTCATATATGCACGCGTTGAATGGTTTTAAGAGTACAGTAAAGGGCTTACTAGGGGTAGAAAAAGTTTCCAAAACCTTTCTGAAATTTTTAACGATTATCAAGGGTTTTTGAAATTGAAATTTTCTGCCCGTTTATTGTATATTTGCCATTGATGGTAAACCGTTATGTGACTGTGATTGTGACGATGATGGTGGTTAGTAAATGAGATTTAACTGTGAGAGGTTTACTTTCAAGTGTAGCAGTCGTTGCTTGTCTGTTAATCAGTTACCAATCATTGTTACAATCAAACACAATCAAACGTTTTAACCATCACTTAAGTATTAAGTATATTATAAATTTTCTGAGAATAGTGAAATTAATTTAATTCAATTTGTTTACTTTCCAGGACCTCACCAAACGAATCTGTAACGTTTGCCTTTGATCCTTGCCTGGTCGAAGACACTTCTGGAAAACTTCAAGCAAATCAGTTAACAGTCGATAATCTGACAGTTGAATGGTTAAAGAACAAATTACAGGAATTGGAAACTAATATTCAAGAAAATAAGGAAAAACAAACTGGCCTGCAAGGGCCCGAGATCATCACAGCAAATGGTACTTTAAAAAATGGCAACGGCGGAAGTCCAAAGACAAATGGAACAAGGGTCAACGGTTGTAGTCCAGAACCCATTATCAATAGGTAAAGTTCACTTAGATATTTGTTCGTAGTGCCCACGTATTGGCTGATGGGACTTGAAACTCTGAACCTACTTCCTATGTACATATCAACAAAACATGTATCATTTTAAACAAAAGCAGAGTTGAATCTATTATAATAATTTTGAATGTGGAATATCATTGATCAATATAATAAATGAGTAGATACTTGCATTAGTAAGATTCAGAGATGGAAAAATAAATGTAGAAATATAAAATGTGGAATATATAATTTATGAACAATAATATGAGCATATTATATCACTTAAAATATTAAATTAATCTGGACTCCAAACTCACTTGGAGCAAACATATCCAAAATAAACTAAGCGCTGCTTCTCGTGCACTCTTCGCAATGTATCCATTACTAGGCAAGAACAGCAAACTTGCCTCAGACAACAAGCTCCTCATATACAAGGCCATCCTTAGGCCTCAACTCCTGTACGCAGCCCCCATCTGGGGCCATGCGGTCAAGACACACATGAACAAACTTCAGACCTTCCAAAATAAGGTCATCAAATTAGCTCTGAGAGCCCCAAAATGGTTAAGAGTCACTCAACTACACCACGACTCCGGCATACTCCCCGTTTTGGAGTACATTAAACAAATCTCCAAGCGTTTCTATGCGGAACTCCCCAAGCACCGAAACTCAATGATAAATGTCCTTCCAAATTACGACATAACCATCCTGTCCAAAATTAAACGCCCCAAGACAGTCCTCGCCTAGAGGTTCTTAAATCACTGCGTCATTAACCAGGTTTCATGCGACATGTTTAAATTTTTCTTTTAAAATTTTGTGCAGAATAATAATAATAACACCAATAATAATTAAATTTATCAGGCCATTATGGCAAACTACAGATGAAGGGGCAAGGGGTCCAGCGTACCCGGTACCCTATTAGACATGAGACCAAAGTCCAAAAAATTAAAATAATCACTAATTTTCACTTTTTAACAATGATGTATCTGTTTTGAATAATGTAAATCACATAGAAAACATTTACTACACAATCATGATATTCTATAAAATTAAGTTAAAATGATGTTTGAATGCTTAGCATGAAGTCAAGTTTATACTCACAACATGTGCTTATTCCATGAATACGTGCATATTAATATAAACTATCAATTTTCAGAAATTCTCCAACTCCTGAAAGCCCTGCAATATCAGAGGGGGGGCGGGAGTTGGCAGAACTTCGTTGCAGTGAGAGACAGTGGAGCCGGCAAGCCGAGCTTCTCCGCCAGGCTCTGAGCGAACTAGGCTGCGAGGAAGCGCCGGCTGCGTGTCCCGACCCAGCCACTCCTCCCCATGTATCTCCACCCCGGTCACCGGGCAATGATGAGAGACAGGTAATTTTGTGTTATGTCGAGCAATCGCTTCGTCATTGAAGATTCACTTTCGGGAAGGAACTTAGGATGATAAGGAAATTTTAGTTTATTTTGATTATTCATTTCCCGGAAAGCTTTTATTATTATAAATGGTTCAGAGAAGTGACATTTTTTAGGTTTTCAACATGTTATTTATGAACGTGTTGTGCCTGTAAAGGAACCATTCCTGTAAGCATGTCAGTTTGTGAGGTGAGTCTCGGGGATTACGGTACCACCGGATGACTGTTTTTGTCCAACGAACATATGTCCTCAGAGTAATGTCACCTACCCATACCCATTTCATTTTCTTGGCGTATTCTATTATATTGACGTTGACAACTTTTCTCTGTTCTCTTATCCATTTTTTTTCCTGTTTCTTCGTGTGATGCCCAACAGGCATCTTTCAATGCTTCTTTGTCTTTTGTAGAGAATCCGCATTTCGTAACCCTCACTTATATTTATTATATACATATTGATATCATCTGCAAAATGTAGATGGCTTAAATACTCACCATTTATACAAATGCCCTTCTCTTCCCACTCTAGTTGCCTGAACAGATTTTCAAGAGTAGCCATAAATATTTTAGGTGAGATTGTATCGCTTTGTCGGACATATTTCTTGATAGGGAATCTATGAGTTGGCATATAAAGATTAAGACTTTCATTACTGTATATATTATATGTTACTAATTATGTTTACATTACGTTTAGCAATATGTGTCTTGTTTTCTTCTATTTAACTTTTTCATATTATTGGTGGTACTGAATTTTAATATTGGTGAGTTGAATACATTATCTTAAATTTTTTGACTAATTAAATATACTATCTGTATATTGATAAACAATAATTAATCTTGGTTTTGGTGGTGTAGAAAACTGAATGAATATATGTATTATTAAAATAATTCTCAATATATTTATCTTATCATTTATAAATTTTCATTACATGTATTGTCTTTCTGGTGTTGGGTTTAAAAATCATGTAATGGTCCTCAAGAATTCTTAATTCTTAGGGTGATGGTAGTTCAATAGCGTCGACCGCCTCATACGCGATCAGAAGACATCTGGCTTCAGTGTTGCCGCAAAGGAAACTCTTCAAAGCTTTCGGGAGGCCATTTTCTCGCCGCAAGTCAGCCCCTTGCAGTCCGGTACCGTCGGTCAAACTAAGAACACAGCGGGGCGGCAGCGAAGGCCCCTCCACACTTAACAATCTTTCGGTAAAGCCAAAGATAAGAGCTATTAAAAAAAAGCGTTTTAAGAACCTCCGTAAGTCTAACCATGCCCTTAACAAGTGTGCCATCCCAGAAAATGCTGTTGGTGTTTTCGTGACGAGAAAACGTGAAATGGATGATGATGTCCATAGCTTGTCGACTAATAGTAGTGATGGTGGTGAATCTAACTACAGTGTGGTGAGTTTGTCAACTAACGCGAGCATGCCAGCACAAGCCAATTTAACACCGCACTTCGATTTTTGGTATTTGCAAAGATTTTGACACAAGTAAATCTCGTTTTATTAAAACTTTAAAATTATGGTGCACTTCATTTTTTATTTATCACTGTAATGAAATCTCTTATTTTATTTTACAAATGAAAACAACTTCTTACATAAAAGTTATCAGGGGAATTTCTGTGTCTATAAAAATAATTCACATATGATCACTCTAGGCTGAGTTTATTCAAAATAAATTAAGCACTAAAACTAAAGTTCTATGTAAAATGCTTTATTTTAATTCTGGTATGTGATAATACAATTTAAATAAGAAAGCGTTCTTTCTGTTTCTTATGCTGTTCATTCTATTTCTTCTGTCATCTGCGCTATATCTTATACATAAGGTACTCGTTTGTTTTAGTTCACCTATTGTAATTCCTGATAATGGCTAAAATGGCATTCATTTATATAAATTTTCAAATACACTTAAAACAACTCAAAATATTTCTGTTTAAAATTCCATACTATTTTTAAATACATTATTAGCAGCCACTAATATTGTAAAGCCATCTAAATTTTCAAAATGTTCCAAGCAAGATATTTGTCAAATGCACAAAATAAAACTTTCAAAATGTATAAATAAAATTCCAAGCCTACTCACTGAGTCTATTTTTACTCCTCCCAAACTACTGTTTCTTTGAACACCTCGGAAGAGAGTGCAAATCCGGTAATATATTTTTAGACTGTTCATTGCATAAGGATCAGTTTGGTTCAAAAAGATTTGTCATGCATATTGCTGTTTGCTTTTGAGTAAGAAATTCTGACGGTTAGATGCAACATTGCCAAGAGTTCGTTCCACACACGCTCAATAGATATTTCATTGGCCATTTAGCATAAACTGGGTTTTAATGAAATTTTCAGTGACCCTCAGTGGAGCTTGCTACTGTACACACACTGTTTTTCTGTCAACGTTTTTGTTTGTATTTTTATAATCCACTCTAATAATACGCATTGATGTTTTGTGAGATGGTGGACCCGATATATAGCAATCACTTGCCACCAGCTACAGCGCCACGAAAGAATAAGAAGCTTACAGATATTTACAGTAAAGTTCGTGTTTTTGTTTTTAATACATCATCTTTATTTCTCTTAAAACATTTTTTTCACCTAAGCATAATTAACAGAAATCCTCATAATGTAGGTAATAGATATTTTGTATTTATTAATGCAGAAAACTTGTATATAATACACAAATTAGTAAAGAATAAACAATTTTCAAAAAATATAAAGGTTTGCGATATTTATAAAATAATTAGATGAATAATATAAAAGACATCAATTATATCAATGAATTGTCAGCTTTTTAATTTGGTTGTATTGGTCAAATATTCTCAATAAGAAAAATTGCTTTTAATCATTTAAAACAGTGTGAACCCATTATTTTCATTGTGGCTAAGATAAATTTCATTAAATAGGTAATGAATACTTTAAACTAATTGATTATTCACTTGAACTAGTTGCATGCTGTGTACAACCTAATAAGTGATCCTTGTTTGACTACCCTAACTATGACTAACCCTATCTATGAAAAAAAAAATGGTTTTATAGATAGGGTTTTCTTTCCAATATTAATTGCTTACTAAATTCAATGTTTAATATTGGTAACTGAAATGTGTTTTTTATATAATTTATTTCTATTATTGATATTTTTAAAAATTTTTGCGTGATATGTAGAAATATGTATTAATTTATAATATTTTATAATAGCTGCAGCCTTCGACGAGACCTTTGGTCGATGAAGAGTGGTTCCATGGAGTACTTCCGAGAGAAGAGGTTGTGAGGCTGCTGAGGGTCGACGGAGATTTCCTGGTCAGAGAAACAACAAGAAATGATGAATGCCAAACTGTGCTGTCAGTGTGCTGGGGTGGACATAAACACTTTATTGTACAGACAACACCGGAGGTAGCAATTTTTAATTCATTTATCACATTTTCAGTTTATTTTACTAATTACATTTATAGAAATATTATTTTATAGTGTAATACATACTTTTAAATATCTTTTAACATAGCCAATAACTTACTCTATTACTATTATTACGAATTATGAAACTAAACTAAATTATTTCTAACTTTCAAATCTATCCCAATTAAGACAAACACAGAATCTCGTTTTCTTGACAACATTCATTGTCAATGGGATAATAAATTCCTCAAATTTAGTCTCTGCATATTCTAAAATTTATTTATTTCTTCATTTCCAAAATATTTCTACGTTTTTTGTTGCGGTTAATGGAAAATAATATGCATAGAGATAATCTAAAAACTAAAAACACAATTCTAGAAAATCCAAGCGCCAACACCTGTATATACATATTTTCACTTTGTTTCACTTAAACTAAACTCAAAGTCAATCAAAAACACAAATTTCATTCTTCTCAACTGACTTTTAAAAAAAAAATTAACTCCTAAGCATAAGAATGAAATGTGTTTGTTATCAAGATTAAATACATACATACAAAAAGGTATAGGTAAACTGAATTACACATCTGCTTTTATTATTTTGGTATACCTAGTGTTTTTTTCTGGTGTAACGCAATGGAACTGCGTTCCGGCATCTGTTTTGTTCATGTCTAAAATAAAAAAATTTCAAGATAAATAATATTTAATTTTTTATGCAAATTCATTACAGCAACAGCTGCTTTAAATTTCATTCAAATAAAGATTTGAATATCATTTTCTTTAATACAAATCTTAACAAGATACATACGAGTTTTGGCACTTTTTCCTAGCACTGGGGTTTTTTTTAAATGGAATAATAGATTTATCAATTATAAAAAAACTAGATTGTAAATGATCAAATCGTAATCAATTGATTTAGCGAAATGGTAACGCGTTTCCTCAAATAGGAAAAGGTCCATGTTCGAATCCCAGTAGCAACCAAATTATTTTTTCGAATGGCAGATTTTTTCTGTATATGTTTCTACTAAATTAATATAATGTGCATTAAAAATACTATGTTCTGAAATTACAACTTTTCAACAAAAATGTGTTTTCATTAAAAAATATATGTTGTGTACCAATTAGATTAAGGTTAATAAATGTTTCGAAACCAGTTTCCGTTAAGTATGGAAATGTTCTCAAATTATTAGTTCTCTCATTCTCTCACATTGAAATTTGATTGTTTGGGCAGTTTAAAAATATTATCTATAATATATTTTTAATTAATTATAAAATATTGTTTTCTAGGGTCACTTCAGATTCGAAGGTCCAGCCTTTCCGTCTGTGAAGGAGTTGATACTTTACCAACAGAACAGCGGGCTGGCAGTCACTGGCAGATCGGGAGCTGTCCTCAGGAGACCTGTACCAAGAGAGAGATGGGAGCTCAATAATGATGACGTGGTGCTTTTGGAGAAACTTGGAAGAGTAAGTTTTTCACAATATATTTGTTTTCACAAAATCGCACATGGAAGATAATGTAGATCTTACAAGTGAGTACCTTACATTGCTTCGTCTGTAACTTTAAAAAATTCAAGATAGATTTTAAAAGTAGTATTATTATAGCAATGAGTCAGTTCTGCTATATCATATTCCTGTTTTGGACATTATGGATTTCCCATCGGTCCTCATGTTTTTACTTTGTTTAAATGCTAACCTATTTACTTACTTACTATTATGTCGTTTCTCCACGGGGGTAGGCAGAGGGTATAGAGCGTCACACTTTTCTGTCCTGACACAATTCTCACCTCATCTTCATTCATACATCTTCTAATACAAGCTCGCCGATTATTGAGGCTTCTAACATGACCATCCTCCAGTATCTGGTTTACCTGGTCGTGCCAAGTCTTCTGTGGAGGTCCTCTACTTCTGGTGCCATCAACACTTGCGTCATATATCTTTCTTACCATTCTCTCCTCATTTATCCATACCGTATAACCAAACCACCTAACTAATCATTTCTTAATCTTACTCACTACACTAAGATCAGCTTTACATTCTTTCCTTATTTTTTCATTCTTTACTCTGTCATAAATGGATTTGCCACATGCATATGTAGCGATCATAATTCAAATCTACCGCCATCTCAGTCGGCATCGACGCTAGCGACAGCGCTGCCGGCTGCTGCTACAAGTCGGGCTCAAGCATTCACCGCCAAGCAGTCTCTCCAGTTTCAGCGTTTCTGTCTTGCCGGCTCGCGCTTGCCGAGCAAGACCGCCAATTTATTTCATTTCTACATCACATCTTCATTCATTTATTTATTTCTATCTGTTTTCATTGTCATAATAAACCTTACACGCCAATCACATTTATTTCATTTAATCACCGTCCTAACCCCCAAACATATATGCCTAAGTGATCTCATTTCCACTGCATTCAGTCTACTTCCGTTCCTCTTTTGCCAGCTTCAGGTCTCACTTCCATACATCAGTGTCGGTACCAGGACTCATTGACAGGATATTGTGAACCGCTAGTCTTGCCTCCCATTAGCTATAATTCCATTCAAAGCGCCATTTACTTTATTCCATGTAGTCACTCCTTTTGATATCTTTCTCATTCTTTCTATTTCTATCAAACATACTAATCTTATTGTTATTTAAATACATAATTAGACAAAATACTTTGTTAAAACCACTATTTATTGATAATTATGTTTATTATGTTTCGATACCTATGGTATCTTCTTCAGGAAACAATGCACACTGAAATTAAAAATACAAGCATAGATAAAAACAAAACTATAAAGTGGTGAATAAGTAAGAACTAATATGAAAACAAATTTAAAAAGATTTGGTTATTTATAATATTTAGCTTACTATTAAGACTTTTTCTTATTTCTAAAATTTCAAATTTATCTAACTGTAAACTCCTAGTATTAGTATGTATAAGTTCTAAATCATTGTTAATATCAAAAGAACAGTTTGTTTCCAAAAGGTGATTGGAAAATTCTGAATAGTTGTTGCTACTTAGGCATCTCAAGTGCTCTTTAATTCTAATACCAAAATTTATGCAAGTTTTACCTATATAAAAATAAAATGAGGCCGCAAAGTAATTTTGCTAATATTGAAGAATTTATTATTATTTGTTCATTTAATTGATAACAATTACAAATTTAGTTATTCAACTTATTAAACATCCAATAAATATTACTATTTTATCTGTAAAATATATATTTTTGTTTTGTGATCCGCTTCAGGGAAACTTTGGTGATGTGTATAAGGCCCAGCTGAAGAGTTCCAAACAAGAGGTTGCCGTTAAGACATGCAGAATGACCTTACCTGATGAACAGAAAAGAACATTCCTTCAAGAGGGTAGGATCCTCAAGCAGTATGACCACCCCAACATTGTACGGCTAATTGGAATCTGTGTTCAGAAACAGCCAATAATGATTGTCATGGAGCTTGTCTCAGGTATTTTTAAAATTGAATTCTTAAAAACTATTTTCAACAATAATTGATAGGTACTAAATCTTATATTCGTATATGATTTTCATCTTTTTTGATATTCGCCTGAAAAATCGATATTTGTTCCACCTGCCACGTGAGTCAGTCAGTCTCGGGCGGTGATTCAAAGTGCGCGCGTCAACCCTTGTATACTACATTTTTTTTTTCATATATACGAGATTTGCAGCTATTTTTTTAAAGAAATATAAGTAAGTTTTCGTCCATATTTACGGTATCACAATGAGTCATGTGTCATAACGATAAAACTGTCATAACGATAAAACATTCATTTCGAACAAGTTCATTTCTATTGTCAAAGTTATGAAAATTGGAAAAATGTTATGTTGCTGTACATTATTTATTATTAGTATATGAAATAATGATGTAGTTGATTTGCCCATGTGTGGAACTGTATGTGCGTACATATAGAACGCGTACAATGTGTCTGAGTTACGGTGTATGCACTATCAGATGGCGATTAGCTATCTATTGGAAGTGATATTTTCAGTTGAATAAAGTGACTCCAGTGAGACATCCTACTGAGAGAGATTAAAATATAAAATAACAGTTAAATTGTATCCTGTGTACGTCTTTCTCACCTGTCCTGGGACAGTGACAGGTTTTAACCCTCAGCATACTGTGATAGAAAATACCCGTGCATATGCAGCCATAATGTCAACCTATGTTACCGTGAAGAATATGTAACTTTTAAGAATTTAAAATGATAAAAAATGCTTTTACTAGTTTTAATGGCTATAAAATAATTGCTATTATACTTTTACTTTTACTTAATATTGAGTATTAAAAGTGAAATATTGATAAATATAACAGAGCATTCATTATACATAATCTAATGACACGGGTGTTAGTTCCGGAGGCAAATACCGATCTGTAACGAGCGGTAGACCTGTGTTACTGCTTGGTTATGGAAGGTTTAAATACTAGGTAACATGTAACATAGGATGTGTTTTTTGAGGAAGGATTACATAATAATGGATACTTAATTGGAGTTCTATCATCATTAATAATTATTAATTAATTTTCAAAACTTTTATTCATAGTACATATAATGATTGTGTTGATTTATTTGATTTTGCAGGTGGCTCCTTGCTAACATTTTTGAGAAAGCCAGGTGCTACACTGAGCCAGAAACAACTACTCAGTATGTGTCGGGATGCGGCTGCCGGTATGCGTTATCTTGAAAGTAAGAACTGCATTCACAGGGATCTTGCTGCAAGGAACTGCCTTGTTGGTATGTTATTTGATATACAATTAATCTACTTTTACTATTTTATAGCTCATATACGTATTAAAATTTAGGCATGCTTAATTTGTTCATTTTACCTTATTTATTTATGTATTTATCAAATATAATCGATACGCAGAGCGATCACTCTACAGTTCAATTCATTATCTGCCACTAGCTTTATTTTGCTTTCAATTAGGAATTTTTTATTTGCTACATGGGTACAATATTTTTATTCTTTTAACTTGATTAAAATGTTGATTTATAGGTAAAGACCACATAGTAAAGATATCAGACTTTGGCATGTCAAGGGAGGAAGAGGAGTATATAGTTTCCGGTGGGATGAAACAAATTCCAATCAAATGGACAGCCCCCGAAGCACTCAATTATGGTAAGTAGTAATTAGGTGCTGGAGAAGGTTGGAAGAATAAGTCAGACTGGGAGAATTTCTAATGAGGATGTTATGAGTAGAGTGTAAGAAAAGAGGTCTATAATAGACATCATCGAAAATTGAACGGGCCAATAGATAGGGCACATTCATAGACATAATGCATACTTCAGAAATATAATTGAGGGAATAAGACAGAGAAAAAGGTTTAGACAAAAATACATCCACCAAATAATGAGTTGAGCAAGGCGAATGGATTTTGACATTTGATAGGTGATGTATCACGTAGTGCACGTGTATTTTGCAGATTACGGACATTAAACAAAAAAATCGAATTGGCGAAAAATAGATTGATAAACTCATCTGATAGGGTCCAAAAATAGCTTTGAATAACGATATTCGATTTATAAGTACAATTTAGTATGAAAACTTTCCAGACGGACCACATTCTGCTCCAAAACTTTCAAATTTCGAATAAATGGAATTTTACTGTAGTTGTCAATTTGTGCAATGAGATTTATCAAAATTGAATCATACAATTTTACAAAAGTTGAACTTACGCTTTTATTAATATTGTGTATTTTTTACAGGAAAATATACATCTTTGTGCGATGTGTGGAGCTATGGAATACTAATGTGGGAAATATTTGCCAAAGGAGACACACCATACTCTGGTTTAACCAATTCTAAAGCTAGAGAAAAAATTGATACAGGTTTGGAATCTTGTCATATTTAGCATTACAACAAGTGGAGTCCAGATATTATTTTTTCCCGTAATTTATTTCAAAATCTGTTGGTTCTGTTTCCCTTAATACCCATGATGCATTTTATCTGACACACGAAAAAACAATTTTATATATTTTTGGGGTCAAAATGTCAGACTGAAAAAAACTAAATTTTGCAATTTTGTACCATTCTTCATTTGCGTTCAATACTAAGTTTATAATTTTGTATTGGCAATGCAACAATATTTGACACTTTTTGTTGATAAAGCAAATTAATAATATGTGTAATGTTTTAAAAAAATAGCAAATTACATTAAAAAACATATGTCAAACAATTTAATGTGAAATATAAAAATTAGCAATAATAAAAATAACCACATATTACTTCATTAGAATTAAAAATCCATGAGATACATATAAAATGTATGTATAAATACTAAGTAATAATTGCTATTGCTGAATAATTTATATAATTTGAATGTGAGATATCCAAAGCCATAGATAAAATAATATATTCTTGTCCCTAGAAGATATTTATCTTCTTATCGCTATGCCAGAATATATATATGTATTATTTTATTTATGGCTTTTGATATCTCACATTCAAATGATATAAATAAATCAGCAATGACTGCAAATACTAGTTAGTTTTATAGAGTTTTTTAGGCTATTCTGCCATGTGTTTCTGACTTCTCTAGTTGATGTTTCGCTGTTGTCGCTGTTGCAAAGTTCAAAAACTCAATATAAAAACTATTGCTTCATTAATTTTTTTTAAATAATAATAAATAAAAAAGTGAAACTATCCTATTGTATATGATAACCAAACTTTGTTTTTTTTATTTGAAATTAATTTGTGTTTCTGTTGCACCATTCAACGCTTCATAATCATGATTGCTTCCCAGGTTACCGGATGCCCGCTCCAGAAGGATGTCCAGAGGATATGTATCGCTTGATGCTGCGATGTTGGGAGTATGATCCCGATATGAGACCTCACTTTGAACAGATTTATTCTTTGGTCGATGCACTTTTCACCGACATGCGATGATAATGCTAAGTTGTATAAACATATTGAACATTATAAGAAATTGTTGGAAGATTTGTATATATAGTGGTAAGGTTAGTTAGATATGTAAATTTAAGCAAATTAAAGAGTGATATTGTAAAATATTTAGTGATAGTGTTGATAGTATTATGTAAATTAGTGATTTATTTCCAAACGCCTTCAAATTATTTATTACTCACTAAAAAATGCTAAACATCTTAAAATCTGTGTTAAATTCAATGTTGTTTTATTTAATGGAATAGTATATGAAATATCTGTTATAGAATTGAATTTGTTTATCTGTGCTTGGAAGTATATGTCTACGTATCTTGGGGATTAATGTTTTTTAATATCTAAAAATGTTAGATATTTATTCTCAATTTATTTGAAGTAATTAATATAAAATAATCTACTTCAAAAGATTCATACATATTTTATCATTGTCGATAGTAGAAAGATGAAAAGTTCATGTATAATTTTTTTTAGTTTTTCCTCGATCAATCAATCTGTTTGTTCTTTACCTGTGACATACTTGTTGGTCTAGTGATAAAGACACTCACCTAATGATCCTGTGATTGGGGGGTTGAACCTCATTCCATGAAACCAGCAAGTTAGTCCTATGTTCATATCACAAACGTTTAGCTTAGTTTGGAAGTAGTAATAATATTGATGTGACACAGAAGACAGAAAAAATATTGGGAATTTTTCCTGTACTAATTGATACCTTATAGCCTTTCCTATCATTTCCAAATAAACAAACAAATGGAAAGTAGTCCCAACTTGTAACTGCGTTTAAAAGAGTAAAATAATCATCAATTCTAAAATTAAATGTTAGGCGATTGGGTTGATGAGAATTTGTACAATATATTAGATACATGTAAGATTTTGTATTTTTTTTTTTCGTATTATGTAAATTTTTTAATTACAAGTCTACAATTCAAATTGTTTTACTTGTACAATTAGACTTAATTATATATTATTATTTCAATGAAAATACATAAGTAAATGCGGAATACATGTCATATCAGTAATATTACTATTTTTAAAGCAAGGTAAGGACTTGTTCTATGAAAAATAGATGAAACTTGGTTCTCTTTTGGGACAAGTCTCTAGTGGTCACTGATGTGATGGTAACCTGTGGTTCGGTCTAGCGGTACGGTTTAATGGTAGATCAAACAAGCATGTCTACTATTTATTACTATATATGTATGTACCAAGTTACATTTGAGCTTTCTATTGCCAATACATGTATATATTTATGTAGAAAATAATGTATAAATTTGTATGTAACAGCAATTATTTTACACAATATTACAACAAATGTCACTGGTTGATGAACTTTCAGTTTTCATAATTTAATTTGTGAATATATGTAGATATGTATTGATTTTATATGTGCAAATCATGTTGTGCCAAAAGTGAGATTTTTTAGTCTTTGTCTAATAATTATACATATTTGTAGCTAAATAATCTCTTTGTAATAATAATATGCTAAATAATCTATAAGAACTGTAAATTATGTCAATAAGTCTACATTTACGCATTTTTATATTCTTACAGTTTTATCCATAATTCATAACTTAATTTCAAATATTAACATCTCATTTTATTTGTTAAATATTTATTATCATTATCCAGTTATTATTTTAATTTTAATTCAAGATTATGTTCTTTTTTTCAGACATTATCATAATTTATATAATTTTTTTATGAATTTATATAAATGTTTCATTAATATAATCAAAATAACTATTTTTAATATACACGGTGTTTTAAAATTATTAGCAACATAGATAAATGTGGTACATATGTAGAGTTCCTAAAGTAAAGATAGTTACTTTAATCTAATTTAGCAATATCTAAAGTTACAGTAGGGTTACATAACCAAGAGTGTAGTGATGGGTTCACACCTTAGGAAGTACTTCAATCAACTACTTCATTATACTCACATTTTGCACATTTTTAATCGTGCTGACATTTAAATAGTTCAATACTTCACACCATATTCACACTCTAGCAAATAGCTTAGTTGCCTGCAACAAATGCAATGCACACAATTAACTGCAAACTGTGTAGGTATAGAGAACGAATCTTTGCGAAGCACTACACGCGTTTGGTGCTCACTTCCTGGAGTTTATTGAAGTGTGTACTTCGTGAAATATCACACTAACACTTCGCTCATCAGATACTTCATTGAAGTATAGTTCAATAATAATTTAACCATAAATTGAACTGTATAAAGTGCGAATCAATTTTGACCTGCTTCTGAATTAGGCCAATCAAGTGGTACCAACATACTTCAAATGAAGCGTTCATTCGGTGGACATGCACTTCGTGAAACGTTCATTACGAAATGAATTTTTGCCCTTCACATCAACAGTGTACTGTTAAGTAATGTGTAGTAACAGAGGTTATTGTCCTAATTTTCTATTTCATTTATTCAACATATAAATATGTTATAATTATATATGTAATATTAAATATCCATAAAATATTATTTAATAAAAAACCTGTATATGTTTTTACTATACATTATTGTTAACGGAGATAAACCCTGATATTTTCTGCATCTCTCAAATCAATATTTTATGTAATTGGACCTACGCCAAATTGTTTTGTTTTGGAAATATTTTCGTTTTCCTTATATTATATATCTACTCTAGATATGTTGTAGGATTTTTTGTGTTTGTTTAAATTTCAAGACACCGTGTATATAAATAAATAAATAAGTAGTACAAATACAATATATTTTTTTAATACATGCAATAAAATACAGTACATACTATGATAATTAAACAAATATACATAAAATATTTGTTTGTAATTTAAATATATTAGAAATGACACATTAAAAACTTTTTTTGAATACTGGTGCTCTAAATTCAACTGTTACGAGATGTATTTTTCATTATACGATATGCCATGTTAAATATATTATAGAATATTTATTATGCCATAATACCTATATTTAAAAGTATTCCTTAAAATTCTTTTAAGTATTCATAACATTTAATAATATATTTTTAAAAATCATTATAATCTTGCCTTATAGTAGAAGATAATATTATACAAGATGTTTATTTCAGATCATTTAGATTATTTATTACATTTGTTTATCACTCAATGAAATCTTTAGATGTTATTTAAAATAGCGGGTCCTACACATTAATACATGTTCTTCTGCGTCCATCTGTATCAGAAAAAATATTAAATAAAACATGGTGTGATGCATTTTACTTTGAATGAATTTTGATGTCACAGTTAAAAAGATGTCACATATCTAATAGTACATGAAAACATTTTGGAACTGCTGATTTAAAATATATTTTCTACAGATTTTATTTTCCATATTTGTTTCTTATTAACAGTATTAATGTTTCACATATTTCCTGTCTAATCTATAGATCTGAATTATGTTTATTTTTTATATATATTTTGAAAAGAAACAACTTTGTCAATTGTTTTTTAAATTGTCTATTAAAGCATTATGAAATAAAAATTAAAAACAATGTATTTTTGTGTATCTTATTAACAAATTCAAACAATCAAATTAAATACAGGTAGGCGCTCTTATATGTTTTAAACCTGTATTAAAAGACTTGTCACAAAATTTAAATTAAACCCCACACGTTTAAATATAATTTATTCTGATTTTGTCATACATATTTCAGGCCACACCTTCAAAGGTAATGAAAAATAAAGTGATAATCCACAATTTGACAATTCTGTATCGTCATCATTTAAGTGAAACATTCTCATTTCTATCGACAATACTGTATCAACGACATAACTAAGAATCTACAAATTTCTCTAAGATGATGGTTATAATTTGTTTGTAAGCCGGATGAGACAGAAGTATTAAAATAAAAAATTGCAAAATGTGTCGAGAAAATAGGCGAATGGATGTCACAAAACCGACTTACATTCCATCCACAATAGAGCTACATGGACAGCTTAATCCGTAAATCAATGTCTGCGAATGCTAAATCTGCAGTTAAGTTGTTGGGATGCACAATGACTCAAATCTTTGAATGAATACACAAATCAACAAAACTGTCAGTGCATACTTTTATCAACTGACAGATTAAAAGTATTCGGAAACATCTTCCTCCTGAGGTAGCCTATGTCACATGTGGACTATTGTAAAAACATTTATGCTGACCTAGTGATGTAGTGGTCGGTGGTTCGCGCCTCGTTCTAGGGGACCAGTTGAGATTATGAATTAATACAATTTAAATATGCGGTTTAACTCTGGAGTGGCTCATTAGGGCGGCCTGCGAAGAAATGATCGCTAGTTGCTTGGCAGTACCCGTCTCTGGTGTATATTTGCTGCTTCTCATTGGTCACTCTGGTTCAGGCCCTAATGCTTGATAGGTGAGACCTTACCCTGCCATGTCTACGGGCGCGAGTAGGGTCACCACACCACTTTAAAAAAAATCCGGAATCGATGTTATGGTCGTTCCTTCAATCAATACTGATTTAGAGAAGTAGATTTCGGATTTATTTTCAAATATTATTATACGTACAATATTTCTTTGATTCTTGTTTTACAATTTCAACTATGTGCAGCGATGAGACAGATAAAGCTGTTGCATTTGCTTTACTCATTTTATTATCTGCGTACATTATGCGTTGGGCGCATCCTTAATCGATGTTTTTCCAGATAAATTCATTTACGAGATTTGTAAACTGGAATAACACCTCGATGAGTCGTATAAATGTGTAATGGTGTTGAAAGGTACACAAATATATCTTTAATGCATTAAAATGATCAAAGTTATTTCAAGTATTTACTTTCGCCAAAAAAAATCATTTTTACTTAAATACAATCTACCTATTACAAAGGGTGCAATTTCCGAAAAATATCAATGCACGCACTTTCTTTGGTACCTACCTATTTTTTTTCTTAAAACTTACGAACAAACCGGCAAGAAGATTTACTAGAGTAAAATTGAATAGATGCTGTAAGTTTTTTTAATATATATTTTATATGTGTATTTTTCAAATACATAATAACTATAATAATATTATCAATCTTTAATAATATAAATCCTTGATTAGTGTACAAAAATGTTAAAAAGTCGAAGATTTATTGATTTTTATTTAATTAATTAAGGGGATTTTAACAGTATAAATAATCATAATACAATATAATGTATAGCATATGAAACTAATTATAAAAATCCACAGATATGTTCAGGCAAAGTAGTAATGAAGTAGCTTGATGGTGTAGTTAGACGTTGGCCTAGTAATCTAGTGGTCAGGGGTTTGCGCCTCGTTTTAGGACACCAGCAAGTTAGTCCTATTTTCATAGTACAAGCGTTTAGCTCAGTTTGAAAATAGTAAGAATATTAATATGACATGTATTCCGTGTACGCATCTCTATTTGAAAAAAAAAGTTTCAGTTGGATAGATTACAATCCATTCTAAATGTAGCAGCACGGATAATATATGGAGTTTCTAAATTCTCTCACATAACATCTCTTTTGCACGAACTACATTGGCTCCGTTTCCCCAAAAGAGTTGAATTTAAATTGTGCTGGTTGGCAAGACGGCACATAACATGGTGCCTCTGAATCTTCAAGAACGTTGCATCTCAGACAACTTGAATAGTACTTAGTTTAGTGAACAGGCACTTGCATTGGCAGGCCCAAAAGCTTAGAACTCTTTGCCCTCTGTCAAAAGAAACAGTGGATCAGGGACTTTATTTAAAAAGAGACTAAAAATGCATCTTTTCAAAAAATCATTTCCATAAAGTTTTAAATTCAAAGATAATGTAGAACTATAAACAGTATATGTGTAAAGCGCCCTTGAGGTGAAATTTTTTACAAAAATGGCACTATAAAAATTATCCAACGTTATTATAGCTCTGCGTATTTTGCTTGTTTCAGCTTCAGACTGTCCCTGTCTTCATCCCCGTTGAAGTTATCTGGATGTCTATAAATGTTCAATGCCTCCTTTATGTGTTATGTGGCTTAGCTAGCACTGTTGGTTCAAAAGAAAATAATTGACCGGTGTCTTAGCCAATGCATTTTCTCTTACAATATGAATGATTCGTTTCACTTAGACTTTGTTGCACTCTTGATAATAGAGTTAACAAGCCCCATCCATATCCAGGATTCTTTGTAGTTCTTTTGATAGAGGTCCCAAATATTGTTATATCATCGTGTCATGTTTCGTGAGTACCTTCGCCACTCAGTCATAGTGGTATTACAAGGTTAAAAAACTACTATGATTATATTTATAATCAAACTCCCATGTTCATTACGGGATATTTTTCTTGTGAATACATTTTTAATTATCATGTTCAGTTTAAAGAGGTTGATATATTTAAAATTTAGAAATAGTTCACATACATATTACATACCTTTTTATTAATTTTTTTTTTTAAATACACAGGTATGTTAAAAAGTATATTAATAGTGGAACAAAACACAGAGGATTTAAAGGAACAATGTCAATAATTTATACTTTAAAACAAATTAGATAAATCATTTATGTTCGATTAAATGTAATAATTGATATGAGTGTACCTGCAGACAAATATCTAGCAGGATGCTTTGTGGGTCTAGACTAATTATAAAAAATATAATAATAATAAATTAAGAAAAAATAAAAAACTTTTGACATAAAAATCTATCGAAAAAATATGTCACATTGGGACATGCACTTGGAACTTTCTGTACTTGCAGACAGCTTTACTAATTAAGCTATAACCCTGTAGAATGTCGTCAGATTAATGTGATTTATCTAACTTTCTTTGATTATCGAGGAACGATATTCTGTAATATTGCAACTTCACGAACAAAACGTGATTTAATTAAAAATGAATTAATTAATACTTTAGAATAAAAAACAAATAAGATTTTTTATAATCCTGTTTAAAATTAAAATGAACTTTTTATTATGCCTCTGGGTAAAAATTAAAAACAGTGCATCACTTGTGCGTGGAGTAATAGTGTACCACTCGTGCATGAAGTCATAGTGCACCACTTGTACATGGAGTCGTAGTGCACGACTTATACGTGGAGTCACAGTGCACCACTCGTACGAGGAGTTATAGATTACCACTCATGTACATAGTCTCCGAGTTGGAGATAAATAAAGTATTTTTAATAAAATGCAAACATGATTGTTTTATAAAATAATTTATTTTTATTTTCCATGCTCACAAATAAAGTTTGATAAGTTCATCACTAACAGCCGAAGGGGTGAGTATTCCTAGATCTGTAAACAGAAGTGTAATGTACGACGGTGGTGTGTAGTCCACTAGTGGATGTTCCTTTGAGAGGTCCTTTTTCAAAGTACCGGATAAGTATTTAAATTCATTTGGAAGATCCCTCTGGTTCAATGGATAAAGTCTGGCAAATTTAAAGCTTTCAGTCAATACATAAACAGGTTTTTTAAGTTCCTTGGCACACATTGCGGTAGTGTATGTGCCAATCTGTAAAAAAAAACCCATTAAATTACAAATATATTGATTAAGAATACTAAATTAATAAAAATACAGTGAAACCCCGCCATTCGTCTGCCTCTTTACTCACACAACCTTGCATTCCAACATATTCAAATAAAATTTCACTCGGCATTCATGCATTCGTCCGGAAATTATACCGCGCAGTCTGAGTCATGTAGTCAGTCTCTCGTTCGCTAAGCATTATTTGAACAAGCTCCATGAAACCTGCATTATTTTATTGCTATTCTTGGATATTTTAAAATATTTTCATTGAAAATAAGTGTAATCACGGATCCAAAAAAGATCTATGGTTCAACCAAGCTTAAAAGGAAAGCAGTGAGAACAATTGAACCGAAAAATAACTTCTTACAAATTTTGAAAGTGGATTTCATATCTCGCACCCGGCCACTCAATAAATAATCATATGGGAAATTAATCATAAAAGTTTAAATAAACAATCATCTGGAGGTTTGGAACGGATTAATTTCTTTATGGAAAAATTGATTCAACATTTGTATAAATTGCAATTCGATCCTGGAATGAATTGTGTGCGAGGTTTCATTGTATGTGTTCTTTAATGGAGTTAGTGGTACACATATATTAAGGAAAAGAGAGGAGGTAGAGGAATACAGCTACCTACATGTTATCAAATCGTTTTGGACAGATGGTATCTTTTCCTTTAAGATTATTCTGTAATGTTAACAATTTTCCCTGTTAGCATGGATGTGGATATAGATTTTTTTTTAAATAAGTTAAAAATATTTCAAATCATGAAAAAACTAGTATTGCAGATACAATGTTTTACAGGGGAGCACATTTTCTCGATCTTTTCAAAGTTGACTTTTTTGTTTCACAATAAGTTTTAAATAATTTAAAAATAAATGAAACCTTATTTATAATTCCGCCACTCTCCACTACACCTTCGGCTCCAATCATCACAATGTCTACCTGCTCCATGACATAGCCGATGGAAGCATCCAGAACTAACGTACAGCTGACACCGCCAGCAGTTAGAAGTCTGCACATCTCTTCACTGCAATTAGACAAAAATATAAAGACCCAAGTCCAATCCAGAATGAGAACTTTAACTTTTAGGTCTTGAATTACATTAGTTTTGTACATATGATAATATTATTTATATTTAATATTGAAGAAAAATTATACTATTTGAAGAAAAAAACTTATTGTAATTTATTTGAACATTATTTATTAACATTTATTATTTAATAATTATATATATTTAGTAATTTTATTATTTACACAGACCGAAAGTTCAGATTTTATAAAAATACTTAATTATTCATACTGATACTTTACAAAATAATGACCAAATAAATAGAAGTGTATTTAAAACAAATATTTTTTTCTCTTTTCTTGAGATAGATGAGCACAAATAAGAATTAAGAAAATATATCACTGTATAAATAAATATAATACTGTCAAAAAAGTAAAATTCAAATCTCTTTATAATGCAAATCTTACCCGGAATTATCCGGAGACGATCTGGTCACAAATACTTCAAATCTCTTGTGGGCCTTGGCAGCCTCTAACATAGTCTGCAAAACCACTCTTGATTTTGAATGTGTTAAAATTTTCTAGAAAAATTAAATAATAGTCAGTTTAAATTTTTATGAATATATTCAATAAATTGTATTTATATTTAACTTTGTTTAAACCACCGTATTACATTTAAGGTGCCTTAACGATAATAACTTCTCAAAATTTTCCAACCACCTTTTAGAGACAGGTCACAATTTCATAAAAGAAAATGACATTGAAATCTTACACATTAATAATAAAGGCCTTAGATTGGATAATTTAGAATGTCTAGTAATCAAAAAATCACTCAACACTAAGTCCAATTAAATTAATAATAAATTAAACCTTACAAACAACCCGCTATTTAATATGTTCCCTATTTCAATGTCTCACTGTCAATCACTTCCCCAATCTTACTGAGATTCCACCTACACCCCGTAATGGATGTCGTTTAAATTTTTTGGAATAGTTCAGTTGTACACCCATCCTGACGAAGATATGTTAGTATCGAAGCCGGTTAACGTAAAAATAACACAGTGGTTTAAACAAAGTTAAATATAAATATAACTTTATATTATGTCTAACCACAAAGTTAATGCTACAAATATCAACAATATATTATCATTAAGTTATATTTATTATGTAACTAAAGTTAGTTATATTTATTATGTATAGAGTTATACTTACACAACCGTCAACTATGAAGGGAGTGGCTTGTCTAGCTACTTTTCCTCTTGTTTCTAAAAGTCGATTTAAAAAAACTTTTCCTCTTTCCAACATAATCTGTTTGCATTCTTCAAAAGACTAGAGAAGTTATGAAAATATTAGACACCTATACATATAAACCTGAACATAAAATGATCCTCAAAAAACCTCACAATGTTAGTTAAATAGTGCAATTGTTTGCTTTCTTTTACAGACAATAGTTTGAAATTGTAAGTCTCACCTTGCAACTCCTTATTATTTTTAAATTAACTAATTCGTTCACTTGGACCACTTATACTTGTGTCTTAGCTATTTTAGTCCAAATATAAAAACACATTGAATAGCAGAAAATGGCTAAACCATAAATAATAATCAAAACAAATTACGTACCATTACAATTTTAAGAAATATTTTGAAGATAATATACTGTACAAGATTATCATTTGTAAGGGTTGGAATTTTTACTTAAAATTTATTTCAAAGAATTGCAAAACGAGACAATGCCTCTATTCCTAAGGGCCGGTTGTGTAATCAGTAGTAATTTTTTACTACTGATCACACAACCAAGTAAAATAAAAATAAATAAAGCATATTTCATCATCATTTGTCACACTTATAGACATCTCCATCTATGCTTTGACAGTAGTAAATTTGATGTATCAACAACCTGCAAATAATTTTTACTACGGGTGTTAGTAAAAAGTTCTTATAGTTAAAAGTTACTACTGATCACACAACCGGCTCTAAGAGCAATATTTGAAAAATAAATCTCATTCTATGTTCGAAATAATATGTTACTAAATGAAATAAAAATAATCTTACATCAGTATCTAGTTTAGCTAGAGTGATGAATCTTAAAAACAGTTCACAACCTGACGCAACCGCTGTGATAGGCTGATCTGTGTTTCTCATCACGTAAACAGCTTGTTGCAGGTTTTCATCCAACTCCTGGACAGTTGCAGCTGAAAGTTTTAAGATATTACTTTTAAAATTAAAATTTTGAACATGAAAATGTAACATTTTAATATTTTTCATGTCAGTATATTCATCAGTTATGAAAAGGAAACTATTTGCTGGTGCTGTTTGTGGTATTTGAACTCTTAACTTCTGTTGTCAAAAGCGGGTATCCTGATCATTCAACTACGCAGGTCAATTTTTTTGAATTATTGATTTTAATACATTCGCCAACATTTGGAATTTTCAGAGAAAAGTCTATTTTAAAATGAATATAGGGAAAAATAGATGTAATAAAGTAAAACTGTTTTGATTACATTTATTCAAATACAAATTGATTAAATGCATTAGATATATATAATAGATGGCGCATGCAGAAGGGCACTGAATAATAATGTTTGAAATAATGACGCCTACAGCAGTGACATTCATAAAATTTCATGCAAGTTTGGAAATTCACAGCTGATTAATAAATTATTTCAATCAGTTTAAAGTATTCTAAGGCATTATGAATAAAGATTCAAAGCAGATAAACACTAGAAACACAACGATAAGAACACACAAACAATCCTACATTAATTAAAACCCAACAATCAAAACATATTGTTTACCATTATACTGTTCCAATACTTTCAGAAGTGTTCTTATAGCGGCAACACCAGCGGAAACATCCTTTTCTTTTTCTAATATTTTTAGAAAATAATCCTGAATTTCTGCAAAACATTACAATTAGATCAAATCGCTCAATTTATTAGAGGTTATGAAAATATTTTTATTCAGAAGTCAGGTTTTATTTACCTTTATGCTTCATATTGAATTGTCAAAAGAATAATAATAAACTTAAAATAAATAGATAACTAAGAATGTTTAGCAAAATGTTTCTGACGTGCTATAAAAATTTGACAATTGAAAGTCGCTACCATAGATGAGGGACATGAGAATAGATTAGTAATACAAAGATAAATATATTTTTATCTTATGTTTTATGTTGTCAAGCTCGTGTGATTAAGAAGTACCAACTTTTTTCATTTACCCCGTTGCCAAACACGTGTAAGGAATACATAATTATAAAATACTTTAAATTTTATTAGTTTAAAAAAGAAATAGTGATAATTGTTTAATACATTTATGCCTTTTAAATAACTTATTTATTTTGGTAAGAAACTGCATAATAATGGTGCAAGTATTTTATTTGTAGCCGCATTCGAATTCCTCCATTCCCGGCTGATCGGATAATGGCTATAATTTACTCATTCCTAAAAAATGTGATAATTTTGAATAAATATTTATCTTAAAAATAAGACTATGCAGTAAAGTATATTATATTGCGATTAAAGTAAATACCATTACAAAACTGATAATCCAGATATTAATAACTGAATATGCATGTAAAATTATGTTGTATATAAACATTATGATCTATAAAATAAAATTATTGTTAATGTAAAAGTGGTGTCGAAAAACCGCTTATGAAGATTTTTACTTTGCTTAGCGCGCACTAGTAAACTAGTACTGCCATTTCAAAGAATTTTTGGCTAACGGTACAAGATATGAATACGTAAACTGAACCAATTTATGTATGCATGTTTTGTATTAAAGTACACATAGATATTTAACGAATTATTTATTATATTTGGGTGAATTATAATTACTTTTAATATAACTAATATGATATTTGCTCTAAGAATAAAAGTAAATTAATTTATATTTAAGATGTAGATGTCTCACAGAGATGAAGCTATTATTTTAATTTACATGGGTAGTATGAAAGTCTTGGGCACTGCAGGGCTTACGACCTGTCATCAGCTGGTTTAAGTGATCACTTTACATAATGAAACGATTTCCTATTTACCCGTGTACATCTATCAAATTATACTTCCATACTTCCCATGTAAAAATAAATAATAGCTTCGCCTCTGTAAAACATCTACAGGGTGACCAAAAAAAGTGAGAATAACTCGTAACACATGAGTTATTTCGAAACATAATATAATTAATTATAATTCTTAATATAATTTTTTTGCACAATATTTAGCTAATCAGAAATCATCAAAACACCCCATATTGCATAATCTACTGAGTTTAAATCTGGGCTGTACGATGACCATATGCCTGGCTCGATGAAATTAACATTCTCACGACGAAGAAAGATGAATGTATTTCTGGCTGTGTGAGAAGGAACTCCGTTCTGCTGTAATGTCTAGCTATACTCCAGGCTTTGTATTGAAACTCTTTGATCATTTTCCTAGCACCCCAACGTTTTTCAATTCGCAAATTTTTGATCAGAATACGGTCTTCTGCAGTGATTTTTGTCATTCTGGGCAACAATTTGAAAAAACAATGGGAAAACTAATAATCAAAGATGGCGACCGGAAATTGTCGAAATAAAACGTAATATAGGTAAATTGGTAAGTCAGTAAATTAGTAAACTATTTAAGCTATTGTTGATATAGTTAAACTAATTTTGACGTAATTATATCATATTTTACGAAATGTTCTCACTTTTTTTGGGCCACCCTGTATATCTTGATGCCAATCCCTCGGGGGATAAATCCCAGTAATTGGTTCCTGCAAAGATTTTGACATGCTCAAAATATTGTAACTTATATTTTTTCACCGACATCTTTAATGTCACTTAAAAGTTTAGATCCAAAAAAAAATACTTGCGATAATTATTGCGTTACCTGCATCGCTGTGTAGGTCATTATCAATGTCATGAGTTGACATCTAGTAATAGATTATCATTGCTTTGAAATGTGAAATCACAAAAGGTCATCGAGAAAACATGTGAGGTCATGAGTTAAGATAACAAGCGTAGATGTCAATCTGCACTGCTAATATGAGGTTTATTAGTGAAGTACATAATGTGGATAGTTAGGGATTGTTGTCGCGCCGTGGTTTCAGTGTAATAGCGGAAAAATGATTAATTCATCCCCCGCATAGGTCACCTCCAAGACTAGGTAGTTTCTGGGGTAGTTGACTGCTGACTGGGACTTCCCCCTCCGATTTTATACTCGTGTTGTGAACGACTTGTGTATTTGGATTTGTTTTCGGAATGTGTCGAGTAAATAAATTATGAAATACTAATTAAATGTAATAATTATAAAGATATATATATAAAATCAATTTTATCGAAAAATATTATTGTTGCGCTACCGGGATTAGAACCTGGATTTATTTTACAATCCGGGGAAGGTGCATTACCAACTATGCTACAGCGATATTATTTTTGTCGACAAATTTTCGAACCTACATAAATCTTACACTTTTTCAAATTAATACATCTATCGTTCCATTATTTGAAAGCTATCTACATTGTTTTTACGGAATCTCAAATACCTTTCAGAAAATCGATACCAGACGCCAGAATTAACAATTCATTTTTATTAAATTTTTGGGACACATTGATACAACTTATGTATTATTAAGGAGAACACATTATTATTGTGAAGTTATAATTATTCAGAACATAGGTCTGTGATGTTTTAAATACTAATTAAATGTATTAATTAGAAAGATATACATATAAAACCAATTTTATCGAAAAATATTGTTATTGCGCTACTAGGATTCGAATTTGGATTATATAGGTTCGAACATTTGTCGATCTACGATACGTATCTTTATAATTAATACATTTAATTAGTATTTAAATAATATACCTACTGATATTCGCGAAACGCTCGATACAGAATCTGCTGCTGCTTCATTTTGTTATGAAATATTAAAGCGATTTGGCACTATTTTCGGACAGCGAATGGTGTATGTTACTTAACTACAGCATGGCCTGGCGGCAAATGAGTAGGACCAGATGAGTGGCCGGGAAAGGTGTATGTTACTTAACAATGCAGCATGACCTGGCGGAAAATGAGTAGGACCAATATAGGAGCTTTTGGTCATAAAATGATCCTGGGTAAGCGGAAGGCTACCATTCACCGCTGTTTCATATCGATAGGTCTCCAATGAACTGGCTTGTAGCAGTGAACGTCTTTCGGATGTTAGGGGAAAGATTTCGGAGGAATTGGTTCGCAGTACCAACTGGAAGAAAGACATCTGTGCGATGTCTTACTGGACATTGTACCTTGAGAGGTTGAGTGGCCGTATGTCACCGAGATTGCGTAGGATGGGTGTCGGTGGTGGTCAGGGGAGGTGTCCTATCCAACAAGGGGAAGAAAAATATGATGAAATTATTCAGTAAAAAATTTTAGAGGATTTTAATAAATTTTCATAAACCTTTTACTTTTTCTTACAATCTTTTTAAGTAGTCCATGAAATGCATTTGTATATAGGTGCCATAAGCATATTCATATAAATTATACACAGGCCTAACCGTATATCCTAGTTTGTCGTTTATTTATATTTTTTATATACTGAAATCATAATACATTTACAGTTGCCTTACTGATCTTACAAATATCGATAATATTTCTCACAGTAACACGATTATTTAAACATGTAGAAATATTTTATGTTAAATCAATTAATTAAAGCTTAGCGGACTATGTGATATGTTTGTAGAACCTTTATATTCGTGTTGAGTTGTGATATACAGGGTGAATATTATGTTCCAGGCCGATGTTTCGATTTCTCGCAAAATTTCAAGCGTATCTCGGACTGTGCATGAAGTGGCACCGTCCTGTGGAAACCACATGTGTGCGCATGTTCAATCGATCCAAGTTCCAAGATGTGACGATAGCGATCTCCATTAATGGTTACAGCACCTTGAAGGAAATAGGGCCCAATGATACCACAGTAACTCTGCGCGCGTGTAAATATCGTTGGTGTATCAATTGAAAAATTTCAGTGCCCCGATAATGACTGTTTTGTTTATTAACAAAAGCCGCCAAGTCGAAATGAGCTTCATCGCTTCGATGCTCCATAATAAATTGTAATCAACAACTCTCTACGAATACCAAATGCGAACTGACAAATGTCTGCCAAATAAAATCGGCCTGTAACATAATATTCACCTGTATCTACCTGACGTACGTATTCTTCAAATAACATCAGTCCCGTATCTTAGAATTGTAATAATGATTTATTCTTACGATATGTGCGTGAGCATAATTATTATATTGCCATACAATACTGTATATTATATATTATACTTTGAATTATAATGTTATTTACCATGGAGAGTTATTAGAATGATACTCTAATGACAGAGCATCCACGTCGCTTCCTTTTTGGATGGTAAAATGCGATTTGGGCCTTCAATTTTTCATATACAGTAAAACCGCGATATAACGAACCCCGATATAGCGAAAAATGACGTATATCGAAAAAAAAATCGAAATTTAGTCCCTAAAACCAATTTTTCATACAAAAATGCATTTATATAACGAAATCCCGTTAATATTTATAACAAAATCATTTTTGTCCCGTACGAAAAAATGCCAATATATTTACGTAAATTTATAACGAAATAAAAAAATGTTAAAAGATGAAAATATTATTTCGCACTTACAAAGCCGCGCCGCTGCATCTGCCGTATGCGAACGGAAACGCCGCGCACGGCCTTTTCGGCGGTGCGCGGCGGTCTGCCGACAAGGTAGTAAAACAATTCAAACTTCTTCTTGGGTTCATAGTATCATATTTTGAAGTGGTTGCCGCCGTTACCGGTAAGTACCTTCGTCATTTATATACGACTCATTTTATAAAAATGCCGCGATTCAACTGTCAAATTTTTATTTTTGAATTATGTTTTATGTTTCATGCCCAAAACTATGTTTGAAGCGGCTCTAGATTTAAACACAATTAAAATATTGTTTTGTGTTTACAATATTCTGGAATTTACAAAAATATCTTCCAATTGGTGTTGAATAGGTTCTGTTCTTAATTTAATTCCTTTGATTATCCATTTGCTTATCTGTTTTAATAACAAAACTACTAAAAATATGTAGGTATTCAGTTCCCTATGGCCTTCTTCCTCCTTTGTTTGCAGAATTTGCGATCTTTTTTGAAGCCGCGCAACATTTTTTTGCGACGGCGCGTAATATATAGTAGGATTTTTTAAATTTATTTCGTTATATGTGGGAATTCGTTATTACGAATTTTTATTTTTTGGGCCCTTGGATTTCGTTATATCGCGGTTTTACTGTATTTTGGATTTTGAGATGAATGATGAAGTATTGTTTTCGTTGTTTAATATAATTAAATGCATCTAATTAAATTACTCCACAATGGCCGCTTTTCGATCAACGGTAGCAGCTACGCGACCACGGGTTGTATTTCACAAAAAGCTATTTTTTAATGTGGAAAAGATATTTTGCATTCTTATTGTGAAGTTGTAATTATTCAGAACATAGGTCTGTGATATTTTAAATACTAATTAAATGTATTAATTAGAAAGATGTGTTGGATAATACACCTTCCCCGGTTTGGAAAGAGATCCAAGTTCGAATCCTGGTAGCGCAACAACAATATTTTTCGATAAAATTGATTTTATATGTATATCTTTTTGATTAATACATTTAATTAGTATTTATAATTTATATTGGCTAATAATGCACACGGCATAATCTGTACAAATAAGTCATAGTTAAGATATGCTATATCAATTAAAATGTGTATAGTTACATCAAAACATTTTCGCCCTTCAAAAATCATTACCACCACTCAATGAATTTGGTCATCGGACCATATTTCAATTAAGATTATAATGAAATTCACATATGAATACACAAATTAATAGCTATAATATTCCCAAGAAAACATTGCATGATTGGTTTAAGCGGTGTAAAATCAAGGTTTTATTAAATTGACCATATTAATCTATTATATACATTATATCAATAAATGGAAAAATGTGTTATTTATTTATAACATAAATTTCTTTTGACTTGGGCCTAATAATTCTGCATACTGGATTTTTTATCTCGATTATAGATGAATGAAACATAAAGCAGCGTCTATTCTCAATTGTGCGGCACTGAATCATCAGATAGTTTGGCACGTCACTAAACAGGAGGATAATGTGGAAAAGTTGGCGATCCAAGGAAGAGAGTGTCGCCAGAACATAACAGAACCTGGTAAGGACTACAACGCAGAGCCAACTTTTGGACGAGAAATGGTGAAAAATGAAGCGTTTTTATTGTGTGCCCGGGACGAGACTTCCACCAACAACTTAATTATTAGGCGAATGTTATTTTTCTTCTTCCATGGCACCACATCCTTGGGTGAGATTTGGCCACCTCCACCGACTCCTATCCCTGGCCATTCTTGTCCAGTTCCCAGACCCTCCCATCCTGCTCCAGTCCCTTTTCACGCAGTCAGCCCACCTCTTTCTTGGCCTACCTCTAGGTCGCTTCCACTGGGGTATCCACTTGGTCATGATCTTTGGTGTCCTGTTATCTAGCATTGACATAGCCAGCCCATCGTAGACTTTGGGACTCATACAATTGTTTCTTGCTCAATCAAATTTTCGAGCTCGTGATTCGTAAGCTTCGTTTTGTAAGTTTCAATTTCTAGTGTAGGTCCATAGATATTTCTTAATGTTTTACGCTCAAAGATTGCTATTTGTTTTCTTTGATTTTGGTTAAGTGACTACTGGTCTTACTATAGTTTTGTATATCAGTAAAATTTTCGACCCCAGCAGTTTTTTATACGCTTAGAAGCATCAATTTCCAGCTAGAACTCGGATGTTCAATTAATCAGTTGTCTTATTTACCGTGTTCATGTGCGAATATCTTACAGCTAAATCAAACAAGCACGTATTATTAGACAAGTCAAATTTACAAAATAATAAATCAACGTTTCAATACATAATACAATATAAGTTAGTATTTCAAAATGTCGAAACAAATTATGTAGTATTTCGAGAGCTAAACTTCATCCATGGGGTGAAATACACCCCATCCTCTGATAACAGTGGTAAAATTATTCTTGTTCAAATCGTTTTTCATTTAAGGCTTACCTCTCAAAAATAATTAATATTTCCGCGTTTTTTTACGAAAATATGAGTTTTTAATATTCATTTATATCAGAAGTTATAAGATTTAACTTTTTTTTAAAACTATTAGTTAAATTAAAACCTTTACAATAATGTTAAACTAATAATTTCCGCGTCCTACAAAATTGCGTTAATGTAGAAAATTTTTGCATATACGAAATATTTTTTTTTATAATCTTGAAGCCAAGAAAAATGTTAAAAATGAATAGAGTTATAAATCATTCAATTTGCAGTACATATGATCAATTTTAGATGTTTATTAGTGAATACAAATTATTTTCATTAAATATTATATTTACTTCCATGCTTTGAGGCTTCAGCTACTATTTAAAATCGAGTTATATATCAAAAACATAATAATTTCTCACTAAACAATATTTATATCGATCCTATTAATGTGTGTTTTTCATTTCATCTTTTTCTTTATCACCCTGTCAACTGCAGGACACAGTTCTATACCGCAGCTCGTTTCACTAATTGCTGCCACTGTTTTTTCAACATCTCATTGAAAACCAACCAACATTTGTTTGGCCTTCATTCCATTATAGAACCGCCCTTCAAAGATATCAACTTCGTAATTTAATAACTTAAAGTAACGCCTAGCGGTAGCTAACACGAAAATCGGAATAAAACCGGACTTTTCTCCACCGATGACCTCTTTTATTAACGTCATCGACTCAATGTCATTTGAACACGGCAACACCAATCGCGAACTTAAACGCGACTAATGTCTGATTCATGTTGGTTTTCAAATAACTTCATTTCTTATTCCTTATTCAACCACAGATCTATCTTCAACATCAATCTACAGGCACGCAGTACCTGTCCACAACTTGATTAATACTATCAATATTCTATAAATGGTTGACAACATTATTATGATGATCTAATATAGCGATGATTGACTGCAAACTATAAAGAACTTAACTAACGATAAATTTTTTCCCATTTTCATGATTTTTTAGATAACACATGCATTGAATGTCCATTAAATACTTTTACCATTAAAAGTTCTCTTTTATCCAACATAAATAAAGCAAATTTTTGCAATGGTAGTAATTTTGATTGCCACAAAATGCTTTTACTTTTTAAGACACCGTGACGTCAAGGTAACATCATCTATCGTGGAAGGTCAGTTAGAGGTTGGGAATCAAGACGCCCTCACAATGACAATGATACAATGATGCAGGTATTATTACTGGATTATGATGCGATAAAAGATGCGGCTTAATAATAAAAAATCATATCTAAATTTCTGCTGTAGTATCGAGTTTATTTATCGAGCTGCTAATTTAAAAACATAATTAAAGTAAGTCTTTTCTGAGAAACTCGACCCACTCACGCGAGACGTCCTGACACGTATTTTGATGATTTTTTCCATCTGTACATTTCTTCTGTGCTGTCCAAAGATCCCGTGCCTTCCTCGATCTGGTCAATCCAGCGTGTAGAAGGTCGTTCTCTTTATTTCTGACCTTCCACGCTTCCGGTCACCACTGGACTCTCCAGGTTGGCATCTTCTCCGCGGGCGATGTGGCCAAATATTTGGAGGATGCGTACCGAGCAGATTGTGTTCCGAATAATTTGCTCTTCCAGGATGGAGGTCGCCCATAACCTTGCTGTCTAGCGAGATCTTCAGCATTTGTCTCTAGTACTACACTTCAAAAACATCTATCATTCTCTAGGTCTCAAGATCTCAAGGACGGTGGCTTGACCTGACGCATCTTTGTTTTTAAAATTCAAATTTTGACGAAAGTTACTATCGATATAAAATAGAAATATATTCACGAATTATGTCAAATGTGTTAAATTATTTCTATAAAATTTTAAATCGGGTCATTTTTTTTTTCCACCGCACAACGACGAATAATTTTTCTGAATAAATTATCACGTGACCGCCTGATTGTGAAAAGATCTCCCGATTTTTAGGTAGATTTCGATAAAAATACTAACAGTCTGGAAATCTTTGGAAAATTTCTATGCATTTTCGTCGATCACGAGAAGAAGATCTTGAAACCGCCTTTCATTAAAAGGTTCATCTGTTTATAGGTTTATTAGGGGTTCATAAACTAAATAGTCACTATAGAATAATTGCCAAAAATAAGGGTGACGTGATTGAGAATGATTATCTGGCAATAGGGGCGGCAGTTTTACAATTGATAACAGCTCTTGAAAACATGTTTGCATGTTTTAGAAGCATTTTATTATATGCGTATTAGTTTTATAATCACAATTTTAGCTATAAAATCAGTTACAAATATGTTTATCTCATTTTCATCAATTGGATAGTGGCGGTTTTGCCTCTGAACCTCTCATTTAGGGATGTGACAGATTTCGTGTTCTCATTGATTTTGGATAATGGCGTGCACATACAAATCTTTTGCGCAATTTTAGAGATCAATGCTATTATTTTCGCGCTGTTGAAGAAAATAAGAAAGACATTATCATACCGATATATATGGTAAGCTAGTGTCTTGTGAGTCTATCGACGTATGTTAAAAATCTCCAAGGTTGATCGCATTACTAATAGAGGTGTATAAAAACGCATAAATACGTCAAGAGAACTAATAACATCTAGGGAAGCTGTTTACTTACAAAGGAAGATAGAGGCGTAGGTTATCTTGGCCGTGTAACATCAGAAAGTAGAATTCAAAATATTGGTGTGATATAAATACAAGTTAAATTAATATACTGCAACACTGCGATAGCTGGCGGCACATGAAGAAGTCTCGTTAAAATTTGTATGTGTTTTGTGTGCACTACGACGCCAAATCCTTAGAGGAAACATCAACGAAATCTGATAAGAATTACCGTAGTTCGTGACTGATCAAAATTTCGCAACTATTAATACTACACCTAGAGAAAAAAGTAAAAATCACAATTACACATACATTTGATTCTTGCGGTCAGTACCGGAAGAGATTTTTTTACAATTTCAACCTTCTTGTGATACAGGATTGATCAGATATCAACCCAACAAGCAAAATACCAATAAATTATTATAACAAAATTTAAAAACAAAAACATGTTAGCGTTTCGAGTGCGCAGATTGATCTCACATTCCCGCGCGTGTGCAATTATTTTGGACAGTGCTGGTCATCACGTTGCACAAGCGCCGGTGAGATCTGAATAAACGCAATATCATCGCTGGTAACATTATTTCATCACCCTGCATTTAGTAATTCCGGTGTTGGTGATTTAATATCAAACGGCAACTCGCGGCGGCCGTAGTCGGCCCGGTGGTCTGTGTAGTCAGTGCTATTTGGTCTCTGGTAAAACGTGGAGTGATTTTACGGTGGCGGATAAAGTGACAGTTGCTAACTACGGCGGTCGCTCAAACGTAAATACTAATTGACGTAAACTCAATTTTTCACCTTTTTTATATCATTTGTGTTTATTCTTCTGATGTAATTTAACAATTACACATTTAACGATGTTATTTTTAACAACATTGATTGCTGGCCTATTATAAAACGACGTTTTAATTGAATTATTTAACATTTTACTGTCATTCGAATCTTTCATAATCAAGGTCAGTTCCGTAAAAGAAATGTCGGTTATATTTTTATAATACTCCGCTCATGGTTTTGTAAAGATTACATATAACATTATTTAATTTATTTCACGAACAGCGAACGTGAATATGTTTTTATCCGGTTCGAGATTTAGATTTTCACGTGAAATAGCCGATTAGCTGCTGGGAAAACATATTTAAAAAATGTATATTTATAGGTATATCAAACTACGACTGTATTTAAAACATGGACAGGTTGTCGTGTCGATAGAATCATATTTTAATTAAAGAAAACACATTTTTTGTTGTGATGTTGCACTTTCAGAACATAGTTCTGTGGTATGTAATACAAATTAAATATATTAATTAGAAAGATATACATATAAAATCAATTTTATCGAAAAATATTGTTGTTGCGCCACCGGGATTCGAACCTGGATCTCTTTCCTAACCGGGGAAGGTGCATTATCCAACTATGCTACAGCGACAATATTTTTTTAGCGACAATTTTCGAACCTATATGTTACCTTTTTGATATTAATACATTTAATCGATCCATTATTTGAAAGAGCCATCTACCTTATTTTTACAGAATCTCAAATACCTTTGAGTAAACTGATAGCAGACGCCGGAATTATCAATTCATTTTTATTAAATTTTGGACACATTGATACAACTTTATTATTTTAGGAGAACACATTCTTATTGTGAAGTTGTGTTCAACAATTAAATTAATAAACTAAAAAGATATACAGGAAATATCTATCTATCGAAAAAATTCGTACCTGGACCCCTTCCTATCCGAAATAGAAAGAATGTTTATCAAAAAACAGTTGTATAAACAAAGTGTTTTCTTATTATTAAATTATTTTTTTCTGTATTTCTTTCTAGTTGATTAATTTAATTTGTGTTGTATCATATTTAATTGATTTTGCCGAATCACAAAATGAAGGAATTCGTTATTTTTGACTAGCAGAAAGCAAACGACTTTTGCCGATTGCTGTTGCTAGGACATGCGGGCGGCTATGCTGTGGCCGATACGAAAGACGTTTATAATGTAAAAATACATGAAAACTTCAGCAGCACAAATATTGATAAACAAACAATAACAATGATTTGAGTATGTATTGTGAATTTGATGAATGTAAAATTGATTATATTTGACTACGATTTAAGTAATTTTAAACAATATGTAGTTATTTTACAGCAGTAAAAAATGAGAAATCGTTAATAGATTTTTTTGAAAAAATATCGTTTCAATCTGATCGAATACTGGTTTTACAGATGCACAAATAACTGTTTATATTATAAGTATGATAATGGCAATCTTATTATATATTATCGACGTTTGCCAAAACATTTTCACATTCCCACAATAAGTTTTTCATTATTTCAGATTTTTTCAGAAAACAATCTCTTTACTTTGTAATGTTACACATTGTCAAAAGTATTAGAAACTAATAAATAAAATAATTATTATACTGATATCGATTACGAGATTCAAAAGTAATTTGAAACATTGCACTAACAATGTTTCAATCTACTCTTTTTAAATAACGATGGATTTTTTTTTAAATATGCCATATTAAAATTATATTAAATTTTGATTAACCAAATAACTTTAATTAAAGCAAAATATAAGACAAACTAGTGTAAAGTAATACTACACAGTCATTTTTAAATGATTTGTATGTTATATTTGCAACAAACACTATTACATTTTTATTTGTTGTATAAAATTGATTAATAAAATCATACGTGTAATAAAATCGTTCGTTTTATATGTCTGTATATGATATCGCCCTCATCCGCAAATCTGTAATCTTCTCACCAGTAATTCTTAAATTTTATAGCTCTATAAAATAACTATATTATTATTATTATTACTGTAATTTATGTATGTATCCTATTAATTTATAAAGCATCAATTAGTCCAGTGAATCTGGTTTTACGAATACAATTAAGTATAATATTGTGATACCGGCAATATGGCCGCACAGCCGCCGCACTCAGGGCCCAGCAGCAGTAATTGGCGATAGCCGATTGATTTCTGCTAGTATTGAATGATCAAAAAAGTATGTAAATGATCAAAAGATCATAAAATATGTTAAGTTATCAAATTTTTCGTTTAAGATGTAAAATGTATCATTCAAATTTATTTAACATATAATAAAAAATTAAATATAAATTATACAAATTAAAATAAACGAACTAGAAAGATATTCTAAAAAATATTTTAGTTGCTACCGGGATTCGAACCTGAACCTTTTGTTATCTGGTATAATGCGTTATTCAGTTTCATTGATACACGTGTTATTTCATTTTAAAAAACCTATCACCTTTGTATTACGACAAATCTCAAACACCTTTGAGTAATATACGCTAGGTAAAGTCAGAATTACATTTGGATATACTTTGATACAACTGATATATTTTTAAGAACACATTATTATTGTGAAGTTGCAGTTTTTCAGAACATAGTTCTGAGGTATTTTAATTCAGAACTTTGTTCTAAATAACTGCAACTTCACAATAATAATGTGTTCTTAGAAATATTTATATTAAAATGTATTTATGTATTGCAATGACTAATCATATTTCTACGATATCTATTAATATTTATTTTCACGTAGAAAACAATTTATTATTTAATCTCCTTCTATGTGAAATGTGTGTATGAAAATACAAACGTATGTACCGATAAAAATTACCCATTAATTCAGCTAACATAGTTATATGTGTGTACATATGATTTAAGAACACTGTATATATAGTTCATATTACCGATAAAATAGTTTAGTAATCTAGGAGAACACATTCTTATTGTGAAGTTGTAATTATTCAGAACATAGGTCTGTGATATTTTAAATATGTATTAAATATCACAGACCTACGTTCTGAATAATTACTACTTCACAATCAGAATGTGTTCTTCTAAATAATAAAGTTGTATCAATGTGTCCAAAATTTAATAAAAATGAATTGATAATTCTGGCGTCAGCTATCAGTTTACTCAAATGTATTTGAGATTCTGTAAAAATAAGGTAGATGGCTCTTTCAAATAATGGAACGATTAAATGTATTAATATCAAAAAGGTAACATATAGGTTCGAAAATTGTCGCTAAAAAAATATTGTCGCTGTAGCATAGTTGGATAATGCACCTTCCCCGGTTAGGAAAGAGATCCAGGTTCGAATCCCGGTGGCGCAACAACAATATTTTTCGATAAAGTTGATTTTATATGTATATCTTTCTAATTAATATATTTAATTCATATTTAGTTTAATAATCTACTAAGTGGATGTTCAATTTCGAAAATTTTAAATATCTATTAAAAATATGAAGCGTACATGGAAATAACGATCACAGACCATACTGGTTGAAAATATAGAGTGTTAGTTACGAACCATATATAAATAATAAATGTAATAATAACGCTATAAACATTATGTTGTGTCTATATAATAGTAGATAATAGTTCACAAAAAATAGTTTTTTTTTTTAAAACGCTTTATATGTCTCAGTTACACGTATCGTACCACCCCTGCATAAAATATGTTTTCTTGTTCGAAATTTATGTGTACTAGTTTATTATAAAGTAAAGGGCGACCATGTAAAATAAATGTAAACCAGTGTATTCAATGCTAATACAAAAAAAACAGCATACAGTTATAACATAATTTGACACTATAGTTTATTAGGGTAATAGAGAGATGGTAGAGTACTCGTTTAGCATATCAGAGGTAGCGGGGCCTCCCAAATTTTTTTTTGGTTCATAAAGGTTTTAAAGGAGACTGGTGTCGATCTTGATACCAGTAAAACTGAAAATAAAACGTAAGAGTATGAAAAAAATCTATTGCACTGTTTCTAAAGCAGTTTTCGAAACAAATTTTCGCTGAGTAACTAGTTTTAGGTTAAAACGAAAAAAAATATATTTTCCCAAATTCTCTTGCAATACAGACAATAATATTGTAAATCATTCACTAATTAGTAACTGCATATAACATATTTATTATGTTTTGGAATTTACTGTTATCATACACCAACACATTAGGGTTGTAACCCCCGAAAGATAATAAGAAAGTATTTGTGTCGACACAAATATAAACAAATTAAAAATATGGATATTACGTGAGCAATCAATTGTTATGTTTACTCAATACAAAATGTCGATGTCAAGACGTAATAAATAAAAAATAAAAACTCTTTTATTTTAAATGAATGTGCAGAAATGGTATAACATGATCAAATCTGGTAATCACAAAGTATTATACAATCAAAATTAATGATTTTAAAAATTGTTTCAGTAATATTTTACATTTAAATTAATAAGATTTAATACTTGTAGTAGTACCATCGTGTGAAGATATCTAATAATACGGTTGCGCTTCATCACTATTGGATCTGTATTTGGATATGTAAGTGTCGTTGCCAATAAGAAATAATACCAAAGTAGCGAATGTGTCGAACGTGTTTTTAATATCTCTAGGTTAAGATTATTGTAATGTTTTCTCTTCTATATATTTAATAGCAGTACACAAATATATATTTAATTTGAAATGAAGTGTACATTGATTGCCTTTATTATGAGTACGAAAAAACATATTAGCGAAATCGTATGAATTTTTCCGACTGTCTGACCATTTGTCATCTCGCGTAGTTAATCACCTGTTAAATATATGTTCGTAATGTTTACATTAAAAAATAATATTTTTATCGATTAAATATTTTGATTGTTATCGGGATACGAACCCGGAACTTTTCGTACGTTAAAAATGGAAAAATAGATGTATGCATCAATTATAAAAAAAGAATAGAGAATATATTATACGTTTAAAATTTGTCAAAAACGTAATTAATTGGTTGATATGGCGAAATAGTAACGCATTAGGAAAAGTGCCGCAATCGTATCACAATCAAAATATTTTAAATAAATTATTTCTGAATATTTTTATAATTGATTCATTTAACTTGTATTAAAAAATATCACAGAATATTATACATTCTGAAATTGCAACATCATAACAAAAATGTGTTTTTTTTTAATATTAAAAATATTTGAATTACTTACATACTTACCATCACGCTGTTTCTCCGCGGGGGTAGGCAGAGAGGATAGAGCGCCACACTATTCTGTCCTGCCACACAATTCTCACCTCATCCACATTCATACATCTTCTCATACAAGCTCGTCGATTGTTGAGGCTTCTAACAGAATCATCCTGCATTATCTGGTTTATCTGGTCGTGCCAAGTCTCTCCTTATTCATCCGTTCCATATGACCAAACCACCTAAGTGATCCTTTCTTAATCTTACTCACTATACTAAGATCAGCTTTACATTCCTTCCTTATTTCTTCATTCTTTACTCTGTCGTAAATGGATTTGCCACATACATATATGCCTAAGTGATCTCATTTCCACTGCATTCAGTCTGCTCTTCTGCCAGCTCCAGGCCTCACTTCCATACATCAGTGTCAGTACCAGGACTCGATTGTTCACCACTAGTCTTGCCTCGGTTGACAAATTCCCGTTAGATATAATCCCATTCAATGTGCCGTTCACTTTATTTCCTGCAGTCACCCTCCTTTCGATATCATTCTCTGCCATTCGGTATGTATTGTATGAATTCAGTATGTATTTGAATTATACAATGAAATAATATTAACGTAACATCTCGAGATAGCCTGCACAGTAACGTATCATATTCATCATATAAATACTTTCAAAAATATGTTTTTCAATTGCGATGTTTTTTCTTAGTTATTTATATATTTATTGCAAATTTCAGAATAAATAAAGTGAATTTAAATAACAGTTAAGTGATACAAAAATGGGAAATGCAGCATCAATTTCGAAGACTCAAGAGAAGTAAGTATTGCGACAGTATTTTTAGCAAGATTTTGGTATGACATTTGATTTAATATTTGATTTTTTTTTTGTGTCAGAAAACATTGTACTAGGCTAATGGTGTAATAAGTTTTTACTTGACGGCGCAGTGGCCTAACGCGACACAATTACCCAAAGTCATTTGGGACAGAATAATTTTCAATTTTTCTTTTTTAATAATTTTTACGGTGCGATTATTATTTGAAAGAGAACGTAGACACAATTTCAAAATACACGTATAAGCATGTATTCCTACGCGTGAATATACACAATTTAATGAACCAAATAAATAGACATGAACTAACGAAAATTCATTATCTCAAAATTTTCATTTTGGTAGCACCCACGTGATCACTTTGGTGCCACTCACGGAATCAAAGAGCTCCGCAATTTTTTTTTTAAATATGACTCTATTGTTACGAATAACGCTAACAATAAAATACGTCTTTTTTACACAAAGATTTCATGTAAATACTTTTACTGTTGCATAATGTGTCATGTTTATCGGATTTATGTTTCGTTGGATATGTGTGTGTAGGATACCCCTCGCCCCGTAAATAATGTTCCAAAAGCCCCCTAAATATATATACACTTCATATCATGTCTATTCATTTAGTAGTTTGTGAATGGACTCGGTGAATTTCCCCTAAAAATAATCAAAGAAACTAGTATATATTTTACATAAATAACATTAACAAAAATCATTTTTTATGGATAAAAAATATAATAAACTCATTTAAATTTTGTTCCCCACCATGTTGCGAATGTGATGGATTATTTTTTATTTTTTGAAAGGGTTTTCAAATGGAGGAAACAATGAAGATTTTGAAAAAGGTTTCAAATTTTATCTACCGGTTCTCACACACCGATCTCTTTGATCAGATTAGATAATGGAGGTATCTGTTAAAACAGTATATATAAATACATTCTCTCGGTTTCTCGAAGATACGTAATTATTATTAAATATTATTTATACTAGTCGTGTCAGTGCTTTGTCTGTAAACCACAAAAAAGTAAATTGCTTAATATTTACAACTACAATCCTTACGAAACCAGCGTTAATATATTTTTTTATACCTCGCTTGTTATAAGAGTATAGTATTTTGGTGTTTTGGCGCAGTAAAAATACATAACATAGACATAATATATATTTTAGCTGACCTCAATTGAGTTCGAAATAAATGATGGAATATTTCATATGCATCGGGAGAAATTTTTTTTTCGGTTTTATTTTCGACGAAACAATTTTCTAAGTTTTTTTTTTTTTTTTTTCAGTGAATTTATGCGTGTGAAATAGTTGCCACTTTTTATATACGTAAAAAAATGTTACGTGAACTTTTAGAAATACGTCTACAGTACATCGCAGACTTTGTTATACTTATATCTATGAAGATAGATAATTTTAAAATATTAACGAAACACCACAATATTAAAAAGCATTGTGAACAAAACGTGTATCGGACACGTGTATCGTATCGCTTCTGCATTTAATATATTTAATGGCTGGCTCTCTAAGCCTATATAATATAATAATACATAACTTAGCTTATATAAGCCAAGTTATGTAAAAAATGTAACGATATTTATTGATTTGTACTTTATTTCATATTTCGTACATGTCATTTCACTCCTTATATAGTAGGAAGAGTACATGATAGATTTGATTTTAAGATTCTACATGTGGTGTATAATGTAACGACAAACTTAACTTCAAATGTAACGCATGCGTACAGTAGATTTCCACAGCATGCCAGTCATTAAAAATGTCCACGTTAAAACAATTGCATTGTTGTAATTTTCTGTCACTGCTAAAAAGGGAAATTGGCAATGGGCAGGTCATATTTCAAGGCAGTAATATCCATGAATGCCGTCCACGAAATAAAAGGTGGCATAGAGGTCGCACAATGCCGCGATGGTTAGAAGAAATTATCGGAGCATTAGAAATTATGGCGTCATGGGGAAGTCTTCATCCACTAGTGGATAAATAATTGCTAAGAAATATATTACGTTAATTTACAGTTAAGTATGGATAAATCAAAATATGTTTAAATAAAATTTGTTAACCTTATCTAATTATTACGTTCTTTGTTTTAAGTTGAAACACTCAAATTATTGCAAACATGTCACAGATCGATCGAGTGCGGTATCCAACGACTACGATTTTGTTTGGCCGCCATTTTGATTTGGCAGATATTTGTCAGTTCGCATTTGGTAATCGCAGAAAGTAGTTGATTACAATTTATTATGGAGCTTCTAACGCCTCAACAACATGTGTTGAAGTCATTAAAACATTTTATCTAAATAATAATGGTAATGCTGTAACCATTAATGGTGATCGCTATCCTCACATGTTGTAAAACTTCTTGGTGGCCGAATTGGGACACATGTAGTTTCAACAGACCGGTGCCAAGAACACACAGTCCGAGCTACGCTTGAAATTTTACGATTCATATTTCCCGGCTGCATAATGTCAAAAAGTGGTGATATCTGGCCTTCTCGATCACCTGACTATTTTCAGTTCAGGTACTTGAAAGAAAAGGTCTACGCCGATAAGTCAACAACAATTCCGATGCTACAGGATAATATTCGAAACGAAATTGCTGAAATAACAAAAGGCGGCCACATGGCCTATATTATATTCCATACATAATTGAAATAAACCAAGTATTCGATAAATAAAAATCGAATTTAAAAAATGTATTTCATTTCCTAGTTATTCAAAAACAACATTGGCCTGGAACATAATATTCACCCTGTATATTGGCGATCGATATGCTTGATCAACGTCAAATTTTGAACTTCATAGATCACCATTAATTATTAGTAGTTAGCACGATATTATTAAATTGCCTTACGTAAAGTGTATGAAAAAGGCCATAGAGATAATATTTGTCCGTGGTTTTATTTCTCGTAACGTGGGTTGCTCAGATTACATTCTTTAAACTGTCATGAAAAACAATCAAAGGTGTACAGATATATTCAATACAATTATACATGACCAGCGAATGCAATTTCTAGATGGTCGCTGCGCGTTCACAGCCGATTTTTCCGTAAAATCTATTTTAATTTGCTGAAAATATATTTTATTAAAAAAAGGCAACAGACATATGTATTCTTAAAGTCGGGCACGTGCCACTTGGCGACAGATTATATTTCTTGTGTGGCTGCCCTGTCGGCGATTATTTAAAAGCAGGCTTTTAAATGCGTCTTAACTAACAACATCATACGGGTTTAGCACAATATATATATATATGTATATAGATTAAGCACACGCAAGAGAACTTGAGTTACCTGTTCGAATGATTCTATTCGATCTCACTACTCTACTGTTACATGCGTAAAATAATATTAATCTCCAGGTTTGTTGATAACTTTAATAATTTCTCTAGGTTCGTTGAATGGTTACATTATTTGCTATTCAAAATAGAAGTCGTTCAAATTATTTAGTCACAATGGCTATTGTTCGATATGGAGGAGAGGGGCTGTATAACATGTACGTTAAACCATTGTGTTATTTCAGAAATAGTTTACGAATTTATTAATCGATTAATTATTTTAGTTTATCATACAACGACCTCCACAAGCCACTGTGTCTCCATGATCCAATTTTATGAGGATATGCAACAGAAGATTGCTTATTTTGGGTGGTTTTCAGAATATGGATTGGTTGTATATAATGTTCGTGAGATGTAGGATCATATCAAAAGGATGAAATGCGGACGTTAATCCGTCCTCTTAGTCGATTTACTATTGTGTGTTCGTGTAGGTATGAAGCTGAATTTGTCCTTGCGAGTTTATGGCAGACAGTAACGGCAGAAAAAGGTAAATAGAACAGAAACGAGTACTCACAATTTACACTGAATTTATTTACTTTAAATTGCAATATTTTCGTTAAATTTCCGCGGTGGAGTTTGTACCAAAGCTGCGATAGATACGGGAACTGGAGAGGAAGGCTTCGCTTCGGCTCGCGCGTGCCGCTGGCTACGTTCACGTGAATCGCATGTGTGCATCAGCGTTTCTCGGTGTTTGATTCTGTTTGGTGCATTCAGCTAGCTAACTACAATGTCAAGAGAGAATAGATTGAGATACAAAATGAGAGTAACTTTATATTACAAGTGCCCCGGTGTAGTATATATGAATATTTTTTATTTTTAACTTTATGAGGAAACCTTTGATAAAACATATTTAATGTTAAAATTACGTAATGTAATATACATCTCTAGCATGATCGCCGTTTCCTCAGTTTTTTTTATTATTTTTGCCGTTGGGTGTGCCCAGAGCGTGGGAACAAAGCAGAAAAAACACCGCCTAATTAAAAATAATAGTAGTACTAATAATAGTACTTACACCATTTTGAATTTAAACCAAAAATTCTAGGAAAGCCCAAGAGTCATCATGTACGTCTGGTTAAGAGGCAATTGAAATATATCAACACTTAGCAAACATTAATAGGAATGACGGCCTAAAATTTAAAAAAAATTGTGGTATTCGGCACGTCCGGTGATCCGACAGTAGATGGAACTTACACATATCACAACACTTGATTTCGACACGGTATTGCAAGCCGGTACCTAAAAACGATACACCGTGCTTTCGGCACGGTACTGCAAACAGGTACATAATCATGACACCAACAGTTACACATCACATTAGTCATGGTGGTGGACCCTGCAATGGCATCCGAAACGTCGGCCAGAAAGGTCAGATTAGTCCAAAAAACTGTACACAAAAGACGATTAGCAGTTTGCAAATGATTAAATTCTAGTAATATTGGTTTATTACAACAATTGTATATAAAAAAAATAGCATTATATTCTTATACGACAATTCAACTGAGGGCATAACATAAATAATAGAGCGCTCGCTTAGCAAACTGGATACCGGAATCAATACGGTTAAAGTAAGAGTAAAAATGTAAACGATATATTCTAAAACATTTTTAATCATAAATTTTACTGGAGGACCCTATGAAAAAACGTGTTCTATGTTAAAAAAATAATTAAAGACATATAACAAATCAATGTGTTTGCTATACATAATATAAAAACACCACGTGCCGGAATAGAATGAATATCCAATTTATACCACACACACGTGATGTATGTATGTGTCAATCTATATATAATAAAAAAAAATTTCCGCTCAATTAAAATAAAGCTTGATTGGATGCTATTAGGAGATTAGGCGATAAACTGATTGGACTCATTGCCCAACGCATTTTTACTACCAGCGTCACGTGCAAACTTGGAAAGATTGCTACTACTTACAAATAAATATTATATCGCGTATGTGAATTGAAGTAAAAATGGCAAAATGATTATTTTTCAAAACAAAAGATTCCGGAAGCGACTACAAAATTCCAACAATGAAATTGACCCGGCGAGTTTTTGAAATAAAATATCGAAGAATATTTATTTTATGTATTTTATAAAGTCTTTATTATCATGTTCTATCTATTTTTGACATAGTTTCTATTCATAATACTACTATTGCAAACCCGCATATTACGCGCGCCCGACAGTTCACATAAACAATGTTCACCAGGCGCCATCGGCAGTAGATCTTTGGCCATAGAACGTGGTGTGCGTATGCCGGAATGGTACATTATGTACTTACATAATTTAAAGAATATGTTTGATTAGGTACTTGTTCGCACATTATCTATTATTAATTAAGGTTGTATTGTGGCAAACCATTTCCTTTTTTTTGATAATTAATTATGTTTTTATCATTGAATAATAGATTTTTCAGAAACACCGACCACGCTAACTATAACAAATCGGCAATAGTCAATTTCTTCCTGGTAGAATTATTATAGAATATTACAATTATTTGAAATGTAGCATATTTTATACTGCACAGCTCTACGTGTATATTCTAGAACAAGCTTCTATTATTATTATTAATAATACATTTATTGCATAAAGTGATGACAAAATATTAAAAATAAAAACTTAAACAAAAACATGTTATTATGACGTCAAGGTGTATTTTTTTACCACTGGCCGTAACTGCTGTTTTGATATTAGTATTATTGTAAAATGCTACGATATGATATGTAGCACGTGTTATACTGCACAGGCCTCCATACAAGAATATTCTAGAGAAATCTTATATAATGATTATTAATATTTTTATTGTATAAAATAATGATTTTTTCACCATTTTCCGTGAAGCTGTTTTTACTGCCGTCCGCAGGGCATAGCAATTAGCAAGATTACTATTTATATTTATAATCAGTGGCGTGCAGTAGGTATAAATTTAGGTTATGCTGTTACCATTATATTATACAATATTATATAATATATTAAATGCTACATTGTACATAGGTTTATGAACTTTCGTTTAGCCGACGTCTTTAAGCAAAATTAATCCATCACCATAAAAATGTATTATCCTCGAACGTAAAGAACAATCATGAAAACAACATGTTTAGTAAGGTAATAAAATTTGCGAATTAGTAAATAAGGAAGTAGATGCTTCTATCAGCTCTAAGTCAAGTTCAAAACCTTTCAAATGTCATTCTGTTAAGAAACAGCATAAGTAAGGACTCCGTGCAACATGGATCAGCTGATTCATTTCTGACTCTCCCGAGTGTGGTATTTTCAATTCGGTAGGTAGCAAATGTATGTCTTGAATAGAACGATAGATTAAAACAGTGGCTAGCAATGGTAGTAGCAATAAACGACGAACAACCCAGTAGAGGACTACGGCGCTCCGGTGGCGTCGTGCGGTAGCATCCAGAACTACACAACTAATGATTCTACCGATACACGGTGGGCGCTAGCGTAATTATAACATATGGATTATTTAATTTATATTTATATTTTTATTTATTATCTTAAAAAATAAATAATTTGGAATCGTTGGAATAAAGCGTGTAAAAATAATCAAAAAATTATAAACAACCAACTAAATTTAACTACGAGTCCCATTCTAAATTTTTTTTCTAAAAATTATTCGAGTAAATTTGTATTAAGTAATGATTTGAGATAGGTACTAAAAAAAAAAAAATTTTTTTTTTTTAAAAATAGATTTTTTAAAAATAGATTCTGTCAAAGAAACAATATATGTTTTAGTTAGTTATGACATCCTGAAGAAGAAAATGGTATTTTTCGAAACCGGTAGATGTATTTAAACTCATTTTAGTGGTTAATAAAACAAAGATAATAAATAAAAATATGAATCTTAACCACAAAGATAATATTGCTGATTTTAAAAGTATAATTTATATTTGTTTCCCAGAATTTTTAGTAATGCACAGCTTTTTTGCTTGTATGCAGTGCACGCCCCTGATTATAATTATTATAAAATGCTACAATATGAAATGTAGCACAGCCCTACATGTATTCTAGGATAAACTTATATTATTATTATTTGCATAAAACGATGACATAATATTAAAAATAAAAACAATAAGTGACGGTGTTCCGATTAGCCACGATTTTATTTTCCTCTCTCAATAGGTACTGGGACGTGTATCCGCTTCCTCTGTTGACAATAAGGCTGTTTTTTTTTTCACATTTTACTTAGAAATTACAAAGCTGAAGGTTGTTCCTATTGTTCAACCATGTCACCTCCTGAAGGAAGCCAAACACGCGATACAAAAAACTTACACGGTATGTTTACATTAATGGATTTCCTACTTTTATAGATAATAATATTATTTAATTAATCGTCATTTGGTGTTACGAACTATTCAGGTCCAAGGTCGACTGCACAAACATTCTGGAGACATCCGCGGCTTGAGACAAATTTCTGCAGTCGGCAACCTATAATCTATATGCACTAGTGATAGCTTTCATTATTATTATTATTTTAAAGTAACTAGCAAGTACTAAATATTATATTTTATTTATATACAAGCCTGTTAGCCACTTCCTACCTCGCTAGGTAGCCATTAGGTTCAATTAGCTATTTATTATTGTTTTTAATATTCCTGAAAACTGATATGTGCATAAGTAGAAAGTACGGTAGGAGTAACTTAAATAAATTACTTTTGAATAAGTAAAAGGAACGAAGTAAAAATTTAGATACAGACTAAAGACAAACAAAGTAAAGAAACGGAGTAAAACATAATAACAGGTTAAAATAAGTAAACAGTAAAAAAGGTTTGGACTTTGGTTTAATGGCGTTTGGAGTACCGGGTCACTTCGGACCCCTTGCTCCTTCATCATCTTGTATGCCAGATGGCCTGAAATTTTTTTATTATTAGATTTTTATTTTTATTCTGCAAACATGGGGCATGAAACTGCTAGCTGGCGCAGTGATTAATGACCTCCAAATGAGGACGTAATACGCGAGGGAACGGTTATATCGTAATTAGATAGTACGTTTATAGTTGGGTTTCGGTGCTTGGGGAGGTCAGCATAGAAACGCTTGGAGATTTCTTTGATGAACTCTTTTACGGGGAGAATGCCGGAATCATGATGTAATTGTGTGACTCTTAGTCATCTAGGGGCGCCCAGTTCTGATCGAATGATCTTATTCTGGATATGTAAAAAAGCATAGTGAAGATATGGTAGAAAGATCAGAGTATAGTGAAAAGAAGAACAGAGTAAAAACAGGGTAAAAAGCAGGATTAAAAAATAAGCAGAGAGTAAATAAAACATGATAAGTACGAGGTAGGATGTAAGGACAGAAACGAATTACATATAACGAATAGCTTTGATCATTTAAGGACCTCTTCCAGCTGACTTCTTCCAATTTAGCATACGATACAGTTGCCGTCTCTTGTGGTAGCTTATTGTATATCCGCGGTCCTATAAAACACGCATGTCTTTGAGCAAATGAGGTTCTCAATAACGGCACAGCTAGTTTTCTGAGAGATTTTGCCCAAGTACACTTAGAATGTGTGGTAAAGCGCAGGGTTCTGTTTTCATATGTGTCCTTCAACAGTGTCTTTACGGATAACTGCCTGATATTTAGCATCCTGAGTTTTTGGAATAGTGGCTCTGATTCACGCTGCAAGGGTTTATAGAGAATTATTATAATTATGGCTTGATTTTTTGAATAATTGGTGGCGATGCTTTGTAACCGAGATTTGACGATGATTAGTAATCAAGATTTAACTGTTGGAGGTTTATTTTCCCGTGACTAATCTGTTATCAATCTTCGTTGCAATCGAACATAATAACAGTCACAATAACGGATTAAATAACGATTTAACAATCACTAACAGGTATACACTTTTCTGTGTCCGATCAACTAATTCTTAGGCGTCCTAATTGTTGAATTTAAATTGGGGTTTCCTCCAAGAGCTTTTGGAGATTCATAGAATTCTCGTAATCATAAAAATTACATTTTAAAATTTGTTATCAACTCTCATATAAATAATTTAAGTATTTAATAGTTGAAGAGTTTGAATTATTTATAACATGTACATAATCGTACTTTCTAAATGGATTGTATATTTTTTGCTGTTTAGTTTCGAGGTATAAATTATTCCGCGCAAAGATTAGCGTCCGCTTCAGCCGTACCCTGTCAAGGTTGTGTCGTTATGTGTTAAAGTTAAAGTTATAATTATTTAGAATTAATTATAACAAAAATATATTACTCGATCACTTTGACATACATGTATATAATTATGATATTATTACTTGTTTGATCTAAGTCAATCTCCGGAGTTGCCAAGAAGATACCTTGGTAGTCGTTTTCTGGTATTCAAAAGACATGTTCAAGCCACTTTAATTGAGATCTTTCTATATGTAGATGTAGGGGTTCCAAGCTAAAGGTCCCCCCTATCTCGGTTCTACAGGGTGGGCCTTAAGTTTTTGCACTTTTCACGCGATCAACAATTTAATGTTCTGGATGATCGGGGAAAGGTAGGTATGAAGCGTAATCTTATAATATTATAACATCGGATTTCGGAAATAGTTCAAACAAAACCTAGCATAGGGTGTTCAGCAGAAAAATTTCAAGATTAAATTGTAATTGCTCGTAAACCATCAGGGTGAGGTAAGTGGGAGAGGTATTGTTCGACGCGCGTGATTTGCGGAATTGTCAGTCGCAATGAGTCACTGGTCGGGAGCGCACCGCGCATTCGCGGTTGAGCAATATTTAAAGTGCGGTGATTCGTTGGTTTATTGGCTTTTTGTACTCACTTTAATATTCAACGAGTAAGTGATGGGCCGAGCACGCAACTTATATGGTGTTGGGTTCAAAAGTTCAGACAAGGGATAATGGTTAACCAAACTCCTCCGGGACCATCAACGTCAGCAGCGACGCCACAACATGTGGCTCAAGTTCGACGTGAAATTATGCGCAATCCGCGTAAATCGATAAGGAATATTGCAGCCTGTACTGGAATAAATAAATCAACAGTGCACGTTATTTTGAAAAATAAACTATAGTTTCACCCATACAAACTGCAAATTGTACCGTTTCTCAACGAAGATGACTATTCTTTACGTGATACCTTAGTGAGAACGATGCTGGAACGTTTTGGAACAGCACGAACGCTTGGAAACTGTTGTTGAAACGATTGTTTACTGACAAAGCACATTTTCATATCGATGGTCATGTTAATAAACAAAATATTGAGATACTGGTGCCCCAACAACCCAAAGGAACGCCATCAAAAACGACAGTGTGGTGTGCAATTTCTGCCCGAGAAATAATTGGCCCTTATTTTTTTTTACCATCGAGAGACAGTCACTGCTGACGTGTATTGCCGAATGATCGACAAGTTTTTGATACCGCAACTTCAGCTGTTTCCCGGGTTCAACAACAGAACACAATTTCAGCAAGACGGGGCCACTCCACACACAGCTAGAGTTTCAATGGAGAAGCTGGGGGGAATTTTTTCCAATACATTAATCAGCAAGTACGGAGACATACCCTGAGCACTTCGGTCACCGGACCTTAACCTTACACCGTGCGACTTTTTTGTGGTGATACCTTAAGTCGAGAGTTTACAGCAAAAATCCTCGAACATTTCAGGCCCTACAAGAAAATATCCGCAGTGAAGTTACTGCCATTGAACCAACGTTTTGCTTTCGCGTGTTCGCAAATTTAAGAGTCCGCTTGAGAGAAATGAATGGCATTTAGACGATATTGTTTATAATACGTAAAATAAGCATCGTTAAACTTTTAACATTAAACTTGAAAATTTTCCGCTGGACACCCTGTATAACACAATAACGATTTACAATATATAAACAGTATGTGTATGCGTTCTTAGTTATGTATCTACATAATAATTTGTATTAATTTCCACACTGCATAACAGTTTTACGCCAAAGATTGCCATTCACATAGTAATTAAAGAGTTTTTATCAAAAACATTTAAAAAAAAAAAAATACAACAAAGGAACAAAAATTAGATTATAATTTATTCTTTCAGTTTATATTTAGGGTGGTTTCTGGGGTCTAATTATTTTTCATAATGTTTAATAAATCTAGCACAACACATTCTCTTGTTCTCTCACCGTACACACTGTTCGCAATCGGTACTCTCGCGGTTCGACCCGACGAACTGATAGAATAGCAGTTTGGCAAATGATAAAATTATAATGAACCTTATGTATGTAATAAAGTTGAAATAAAAAATAAAAAAAAGGTTAGCGTCAGTATTTATATTTACATGATTAATCAAGTCTTCGAATATTATACTATCTATATGTTATTTTATTTTTGATATTGTAAATAATTTATAATAATCTATTTTATACAAATAATTCGTGCTGTTATCTACTATAAGTTATAAAAATCTTAATTGTAACTGTTTAATTTTATTTGTATATGTTTTATAAGTGAGTTCATAGCTACTCACTCCATGACTGATAACCGAGTCGACCATCAAAAAGTACAGTGTGGTCCGAGAGGTGCATAACCTTAACACGTTAAATGCACTTAACATGGATCTTAGTTTCTTAAGTATATAATCAATTTGCGGTTTCCAGCAAAATTTTTCATCAGTTATTACCTAAATATTTATATTGCTCCATTTTTTCGCAATTTTTTTGATTTACTTGAGAAATTGAATTTACAGATTAATTCTCATATTTGTTGCAAACCATTTTTTCTATACACGCAGATATAATATTTAACTATATCTATACAAAATATTTAAAATGTATATCGCAAAAATTTTTCCGCACAATATACTCATATTTTTTTTCCAATACGTATTGCATGTTTTTGGATTAGACTGTTACTCACACTAATCCAATTGGATCCCTCGGTGGAAGCAAATCTACTTTTACAGCAGACTTGTACCACATTTTACCCGGGAAGCCTTCGAAAAAAATGCACTCTACGTTAAAAGGTTCGCCTCAAAAATTGTAACATGCGTTTCGTATCTCACACTGATTTAAGTCGAGTGGGAAATTAATTTAGCATAGAGTTCAGCCACCCGCGATGTCGTGTCCACTGACTAGAGGCTGAATATGCATTGTGTAACTGTGAAAGTGAAACTTGCCGGTGAATTTGCGAATTGCGATATGACTGAATAATAATTAAAATTCTACTAACGAATTAGACATGTTCAGCAGTCTGATCGCTTCTCGCGTCGATTATACAACCGAGGTATTGAAAAGTAATTATTTTGTTGTGGTTTGAAAATTACGGTGACCAGGTAACTACACATGGGACAACTGCACACGTTGACATGTGCACATGTAGACAGCTGCACATAAGTACTAAGCTGACTGGGTGAATCGATAATTACGAAAATAGAAGTACGGCTCAAGACTGCATCTTGTGTCGAGATACATTAATTGTTTAATTTGTTAAACTGCTGTGTGGGAAAAGAGAGATCATAGGAAAGAAGAATATGCTTTGTTATACAGGTCAAGCAACGTTACAATACTTAATATTCATTTCATTTTATTTAGAAGTACGCAACTATAATATAAGATGTGGTGTTGGCGTCGTATGTTGTGTGTACCGTGGACCGTGAGACGAATGAATGTCTCCACTCTTCAGGAAATCTGCACTGAAGAAAGACTCTTCACAACATGCAGGGTTTAGGTAAATATTTCGGTCCCTGCACTTGTGTGTTATGTACCAATAATATACCGATAATACTGTTTAATATTATTTTATTCCCTATCCATAAAATAATTAAACATTAAACAAATCAACGTACTATATTTTTTATCACATCTATGTACATATATTAGCAACAGACTGAACAGTGTCATGAGTAAAAAATCAACCTGTACTTGGCCATGTTGCTTGAAGGGATGGAGGTAATAGCGATCACTGGACACGTACAAGAACGAAGAGCGAGAGGTCTTCTAACATGATGACAGACAGAAGTCCGTGAAATGAACAGAGCCTTATTATACGTCACACCAAGCAAGGTCAAGGGTCACGAAGAGTGAAGGCAGCTGTGTACGCTTTAGAGGCAGATCAGAGGACTATGATGCATAGACATGAGCACATCAACTATAATACGTAAATAGTAGCAATCATAAACCAGTTTACATAAAAAATTTGAGAATTTTAGTATGAGATATAGTCCAAGTTTGTAACAATAAGCTTCCTATTATGTAACGTGTTGTTGATTTGGAGTTCATCCTCATAGAAGAAAATACAACACTAACTACGAGGCATCACTCGTAGTGTTACAATACTTGGGACAAAACACCGATTATATAAAAAAAAAATTGAAAATTAGTATAGTTTTTGATGCATTTGATAAAAGTATCTTGATTAAGATAAAATAGTAAAGAAATAATACATATTTACAGAAGAAAATATTTTATAAGGCAACATATCGGCAGCATGAAATGATATCAATGAAAAATAATTACCAACAATTATGTCGATGTCATCTACTCAAATGGTATATGCCTACTATTCCCGGATTTCGAAATTATTGGATAAAAAAAAACAATTTTTAAATATTTTTATCCTTTTAAAATTAGCAATTTAACTTTGTGGTTAAAATTCATATTTTTATTTATTATCTTTGTTTTATTAACCACTAAATTGAGTTTAAATAAATCTAATATAGTTAGTTATGACATCCTGAAGAAGAAAATTGTATTTTTCGAAACCGGTAGATGTATTTAAACTCAATTTAGTGGTTAATAAAACAAAGATAATAAATTAAAATATAATATTTTTATTTGCTTTATAATATTACAATGACCTCTAACAGATGACTTCAGTTAGATAATGTGGTGTGGGTAGGTCGTGATATAATCTGCACGACATATGAAAGTTGCCCGGGGCCTGCCATTGTCCTACATTGCACATATATCTCAATGGTTGCTAAAACTGTGTAGTCGATAGTGAAATCAAATAGCAGTAAATACCTCAATGCAGAGATTTCAAAGGTTTCTTGTTGCCGTTGTAATAATTTATAGATAATATATTTACATATTAAATGTATGCCAATTACCACTTGTCTACTTAAATATAATATTTAAAGTGAGATAAACAAGAAAACTATCTGGAGGTGCACTCTTACCTAAGTGAACTTAAATGCAAAAGAAATATGGAAAAGTAGACAAATTGAAATGATTCAGAAAAAAGAGGTTGATTTCTTCACCACCTGGATCGGAAGAACATATAAGACATTATAAGTTATAAAAGGTGTAAAAATGGTTTAGCGGCATTTAGCTGATCTAGTGATCCGCATATCCAATCAGCAACTGAAAAGCACCGAATAGCAACATACTTCGCTCAGTTTCGTATTAAGATTATAAATGGACGCCGAATATGTTACAAAGGTTTGTGTGGATATTGCGGAGGTTCTGTCACCACCTATATTGGTACGTGGCATTTCTTGTGCAGTCGGGCAGTGCAGGTCGGCCCATCGTGTGTCCTTCCATGTAACCGAGTTCCCACTATCCTTAGATTGGTAATTATTCCACGGTGCTCTCATATCTAGCGACGTGGCCAAAATATATAATTCTTATTATTGAGGATAGATCAACTAATGAAGAGAATTAATAACGATTATTAAACGAGAACAGCTGTATAATATGTTAGACGTATTATCCGTAAAGAAAAAAATGATTTATTTCAATTTATTATGTATGAAAAAATAGAAGGCAGCTGAGAAAAAGGTTAACTTGGGTGCATAACTTCAGAAAGCGGTTAAAAGTGCCGGTGATAAAAATCAGTATAATGCAACTTGGTCGCAAACATTCCACGGTAAAAGATAACAATAATAATAATAAGAATAAGAATAATAATAATAATAATTGAGTTAGGTATTCGCTCTGCGGACTGTCCACGGAATGCGTCGCCAGCATCACATTTTCAGATCAGCATCACTATCCTCCCTCTGAGTTTATGTTTGAGCACCATTAAGAATGCAAGGCTTCTGCCAAGTCTCATTATATTAAAACACGCAAAGGACAAGTCTAACATAAGGAACTTGACAAAAACATTGGACAAAAGATTTATAGAAAAGACACAGCGTATGCAAATTTAATTTATATTCCAGAGATTAAAGACTATCTGTTCTTTCTCGCACGGAGTCCAATCGGTACTAACGAGCTAGTGCTAAACTCACCGCCCTTGTAATAATTTGCAGCCAGCAGTTGAGCAATTTTGTAAAGTAACCCAGTAGGGTTCTAAATCTGACTAACGCTTTTCAAAATATTTCGTTTAAAACATCATTTGAGAAACTAGTAAAATTAGTTCAAGGGATGGAGAAAACCATAATATATCCACAAATTATTAATATTTGAAGAAAATTCAGAGAATGACGTTGGCAGAAAATATGTGCAAGATTTAAAAACGTTGAACTAACTAGGGTTGGCAGAGATGATAGAGTGTCACGCTCTTCTGTCCTGACACACATATCTTGCCTCATTATTCATACACCTTCACATACGTGGTTGTCGATTTTTGAGACTTCTAATATGACTGCATTTCAATATCTTGTTTACCTGGTTGCGCCAGGCGGATGCGCCCTGCTTCTGGTGTCATCAATAATCGCAATGTATATGGTTATCCAAGAATTTTAAATAAAAATAGTAACCAAGTTAATTAAAATTTTGACAGCTGTCATTGTTATTTTTGTGCAGTATAGTCTGCCATTTTACCATGTAGAGTTTCACATTAGAATAATGTTTACAAGTTGTTAAAACTTAATATAAAAATCAGTCTAGTCATAATCACAGTGCGAGTACATCGGTAAGACAAAGAAATTCCCGGGGTGAAGTCAAGCCGCTGTAAATGAGAGTGTAAGGGATGATCCAAAGTTATCGATTCCTCGACGTTCACAACATTTTAGGCTTGTCATATGGCACAACGTGCCGTATTTTACAAGATCCAACTAGTGCAAGACCAACAACGATTGAAAGATTAAAAAACAACATAACTCGTGTGTTATTTGGTGAAATTGGCTGAAAATTGAATCCGAAGAATGCATTGTATCAAACGTTGTCGTGGTGCACATTTGAATGAGATTATACTCCACTGTGAGTTGCATCGAATGAACTTTCAAATAAATTAAAAATCATTGATGTCATACTCGCTTTTCTCTAAATTTAATTCCATTTTAAATATCTATCACGCTTGTTAGATAATCCTGATAACTTTTCCTTGTATCTATATTCAGTTCACGTAACTAAACGCCTAAGTGACCCAAAATCATGTACGCCATGATGCACTTGAAATTAATACAAATTTCTTCATTTTTTCTGTATCGCAAATGAATTTACAACACACATATAATACGCTTGAGAAAACTCATTTCCACTGCATTCTGCCCATTTTTGTCAGCTCCATCAGTGTTGGTACCAGGACTCCACTGCTAATCTTACCTCGGTTGACAAGTTTCCATTAGCTGTCGTAATAAACGCAATAATGATTATCACAACCATTAGTCATTAGTCTCTGCTGACCGCACAGAAAACTATTCATAGGACAATCAAAAAAACCTTATAGCCATCCTTCGCCACTACCGATCTTGAGTCAGCATAATGTCCTTGATATTACGCAATTCACGAAAACACACTCGCCATGCTTAAATACCTACCGGATACAAATAATGATTATTTAAAAAATAATTGCGCATTAAAATAAAACATATATAAGGAAGATAAAAAGCGGGATTCAGATAATCTGGAAGTGTAGTCACATGGTACACTCGGAGAGCCATCAAGTTTTGGGTGAAAACGTTTCTTATCTTTCAACACATTTCACCAGCGGCGTAATTATAAAAGTTAGGCCCCAATGCATAATAGAAAAAAGAGGCCCCTAATAAGTATTATGTATAAGACATATAAATATTAATACTGCATGGGTTATCCATTAAATAGAAAAAACAGAATTAGACTATTGTTGAACAAGAACTACAGAATCTGGTGAGTAGAATGTACGATGTATGCAAGGAAAGCGACCTCATGATGAATGTTAACAAGTCCAAAGTGATGGTATTCGAGAAGGAGGAAAGCAAGACACCGTGCTAAATACTTGTAGGTAATGAATGTTTGGAACAAGTAGATGAGTTTGTGTATTTGGGAAGTATGTTTGATAGAAACGGAAAGGCTGAGAATGATATCGAAAGAAGGGTGACTGCAGGAAATAATGTGAACGGCGCTTTGAATGGAATTATATCTAACGGGAATTTGTCAACCGAGGCAAGACTAGCGGTGCACAATGGAATCCTGGTACCGACACTGATGTATGGAAATGAGGCCTGGAGATGGCAGAAAAGGATCGAAAGTAGACTGAATGCAGTGGAAATGAGATCACTTAGGCGTATATGTGGCAAATCTATTTATGACAGAGTAAAGAATGAAGAAATAAGGAAATAATGTAAATCTGATGTTAGTATAGTAAGTAAGATTTAGAAAGGATCACTTAGGTGGTTTGGTCATATGAAACGGATGAATGAGGAGAGAATGGTAAGAAAGATATATGAGGCAAGTGTTGATGGCACCAGAAATAGAGGACGTCCGCGGAAGACTTGGCACGACCAGGTAAACCAGTTAATGGAGGATGGTTCTGTTAGAAGCTTCAACAATCGGCGACCTTGTATGAGAAGATGTATGAATGTGGATGAGGCGAGAATTGTGTGTCAGTACAGAAGAGTGTGGCGCTCCATCCTCTCTACCTACCCCCGCGGGGAAACGGCGTAAGTAAGTATATTCATGAAAAAAACAAACAAGTATTCTTGAGCATACATGCAATTGAAAAATTACTTGCTTCACTTCAAGAAGATAGTCTGGCCCTTAAGCAAACTTATCAGCGGGATGCTGTTACTGTATAGCTGTATACATCATAAAAATCATATTTTTAAAATTGAGTTATTCCATTTCTTGGGAAAGGTATCGATATCGCCGTTGTTTTCCAAGTAAAAATATTTGTTAGTCGATGGTGAACGGCACATATGTTTAAAACTGCTCTAGTTAAAAGCACTAGGTCAATGAGATTATAGTTACAACAGTACCAGCGGTCACTTTCAACTCGTATTAAGCTCAGTCCGTCTACCTGGAAGGGTCGTAATAAAAACAATCGTGCAATTATGTAAAATGAAAATAGGGGAAAGTAAAATATATTTACACACATAAAAATCTGTTGTGGATAATATATTTAAATGTTAAAAATTCAAATTACGATTTTGCTAATTAAATTAATAATAGTTTATATAAAAAAAATCATATCTTGTTTAGGCGCCCCCCTAGTTTAGGTCCCCATAAATCCCCCTAGATACGCTTTTGATTGGCTGCATTGGCATAGTTACGTCATTGCATTTCACCTTAAATATATTTTCATTTTATACGTTTTAGAGTTGCCTACATTTAGGTGTAGCTATTATATAATATATTATTTATAATGAAAATACATTTTTATTGTGATGTTGCAATTTAGCCACTACCGTAACTAGTTCTTAAGATCATTATCAAGTGGGTGCGATGAATTGAGGATCCTTGCTTTCTCGCCACTACCATCTATCTTCCCAGACAGTCCTCCGGTTATGAACATCAACTTTTACAGCGTTTTTCTCTACTTTATCGTCTCAACGTCGCATTCCTTGGGGTTGGTGTCGCAGTGCCGTATCGTGCGATTGGATAACAAGGTATCATCTGACGTTACATTATAATAATAATAATAATGGATAATTTGTATAGTGCCATTTTCGTAAAAACTTTCACCTCAAGGGCGCTTTACACATAAACTGTTTATAGTTCTACAATTATCTATGTTATTTAAAATTAAAAAATCGTTATTTTCACTTGTGGAAATGATTTTTTGAAAAAGTGCGTTTTTAGTTTCTTGTTAAATAAAGTCTCTGATGCACTGTTTCTAATAACGGAGGGCAAAGAGTTTCACGCTTTTGGGCCTGCCACTGCGAATGCCCGTTCACTAAATTTAGTTTTCTGGCAACGGCTGATCGGTTCTACAACCCTTCCTGCAGCTGAAGTAGAGGCTGACCTGAGAGTTTGACGTCTACCATTCAAATTGTCTGGGATACAAAGTTCTTGAAGATATAGATTTGAGATGTAGATAGAGCTTTAGAGTTTTCAACATTATTTTTTCGATTTCTTCGGCGGAGTTTGGTTTATCGCATATAAAGTGATTTTTTTACAAAAATGGCTTTATATCATTTTTAATAATATATTTATATATAATATAAAATAACTCATTCATTTTATTTGTATTATTTTTTAGAATATTGCAAGTGCGACTAAGATATGATATATTTTTTATTTGTTATCTTTTAAACTATTATATTTTAGGAAATTTGACATGTTTGTAAGTATTGTGCATGGCACCATATTAATCCAAGATCACGAAGTGTGATACCTTGGAGGAGGTATTCTTTACCTAACCGAACATTCTTCGAATTCTCGAGATTATTTAAAATAGGTTTGTTTAATTTTGTGAGAAAATTTACAACACTAAGTTAATGCAACAGATGTACAATTTCCTTTAACTGTATCTAACTATTCTGAAGAGCATTAAAAATGACAATATTTTTCTATTTCCAATGAGAAGTTTGGTTGATCGGTAATAAAATTGATAACGAATCCATACTAATGTATTACTAGTGTTTTTATACAATTAATACAAATAAATAAAAAATGTACGTCACTGATTTATGAAATTATAATAATTTTTTTATTTAATATCTTTGTTTTAATAACCACTTAATTGAGTTTAAATACATCTACCGGTTTCGAAAAATACCATTTTCTTCTTCACATCACACACACACACACACACACACACACACACACACACACACACACACACACACACACACAGTTATGACATCCCGAAGAAGAAAATGGTATTTTTCGAAACCGGTAGATGTATTTAAACTCAATTTAGTGGTTATTAAAACAAAGATATTAAATAAAAATATGAATTTTAACCACAAATTTTAAAAGTGAAATTATAATTATTCATAATTTTAATATATCATTGCATTTCATTCATTATGGTGTGTTAAATTGATAATTCAGATTGTTGATAGATTCAAAATGATCCTTATGTTAGGTATATATATCAACGGCGCTAAATATTATAAACAGTATCATCTGCAGCTCTCGCTACTTCTAGGAATATGCAATGGTACATATCAACTACTGCAGCAGCATTTTTTTTTTTGGATAATGAAGATGAAATGCAACAATTGTCAGTGTTGCGTAATAAAGCTTTGAGAATAATACTCAGAAAAAATAGATCTACTCGAATCAGTGCAATGCTGAAAGATCTATATGATGATCCAAAATCACGCCAGAAATCATCACGAGCACATCATACAAAAGGAAAAGATAAACTGAGACTGCCATTCAGGAAGAAGGCTAAATCTTAGAAATCGATGATGTATAGTGCAATTAAGATTCTTAATGAAATGCCTGAAAACATAAGAAAGGATGAGGAACTATATAGATTCAAAATGAAACTAAGCAAATTTTATTTTTATTTTTTTTATTTATTATCTTTGTTTTATTAACCACTTAATTGAGTTTAAATACAATATAGGTTATGACATCCCGAAGAAGAAAATTGTATTTTTCTAAACCGGTACATGTATTTAAACTCAATTAAGTGGTTAATAAAACAAAGATAATAAATAAAAATATGAATTTTAACCACAAAGTTAATATTGCTATTTTTAAAAGGATTTTTATTTTGTTTATATTAGAGCGTACATATATAAAAATACTTATCTATACACTATATTAAGAATAAATAAATAGAAGTGGAATATTTATGAAATAGATTCAATTTCATTCAATAGAACGAGTATGAAATGACAAACGAAGAATACGGAATACCAAGCGCACACATTATGCAAGAAAAATGCAAAGGAAACGCTCATTATTACGTCAGTATTGTATGTTCAGTTGTTCAGTATGACATCACACAGTAAACCAAGAAAAGTGAAATGTTAAATTATCTACTAAAAACTTAAGATTACATCTAACATATTAAAATAGTAATAATATATTTGTGTAAAAATATAAAGAATACAATTCGAAAGTGTCCTAAATGAAAAAAAATAGTATTATTAAGAACACATTCTTATTGTGAAGTTGTAATTATTCAGAACATAGGACTGTGATATTTTAAATACTAATTGAATGTATTAATTAGAAAAATACACATATAAAATCAATTTTATCGAAAAATATTGTTGTTGCTACCGGGATACGAACCTGGATCTCTTCCAATCCGGGGAACGTGCATTAACCGATTATGCTACAGCACACAGTACATTGACGACAAATTTTCGAACCTACATACTACACTTTTTAAATTGATACATCTATCGTTCCATTATTTGATAGCCATCAAAAACAATATATCTTTCTGATTAATACATTTAATTTGTATTTGAAAAAAATAGCTTTAACTTACGAACATTTATACCGTCGGGCTTTCACGAATAGATGCCCTTCCAGACTTTGAAATTGTCAAGAATTTCAATTATCTTCGGTCCATTATCACTGACGACGGTAGTTGCTAGCCAGAAATTTAACGACTCATAGGTATGGCGAAAAGTTTTATGTCCAGACTTGACAACATATGAAAAGACCGCGGCATTTCAGACATAAAGACAACGAAGGTCAGGCTTGTATAGTCTCTGGTGAATGGTGTAGAATCATGGACCCTTAAAGCAAATGAGAGAAGACGGATTGACGCTTCTGCGATGTGGTGCTGGAGACACATGTTGCGCATACCTTGGACGGTGAGACGCACACATGTCTCCATTCTGCAGCAATTAAACATCGAGGGCAGACTCTCAACCTGCAGCCTGAGACGAATCCTTCAATCGTGAGAAACGGAAGATACCTTGGAGAAGCATGTCGAGGTGGGCCACCCCCGCTCATTGAACATCCTCAGTCATGAGGAACCGATGTGGATGATGATACGGTCTGTAATTTTACCGATTGAGATATAACTTATTATTAGAATAATTAATAATAATAATAATAATAATTAATAGACAAAATTTATAAATAAATCTCCGATTATTTATAAAAAAGTTTCAGATTCATTTGAAAATTCTTTGATAGTTCCTTATCATTATAATTAGTTATAAATCGTATTTAATAAGTATCTTGTCGAAACACAAGCAAGTGTCGCACAACTGTCTCCGAATTCAGTACAACAACTCATACAGAATAATGTTCGGATTGGCGCGTTATTGCAGCGCATCTACAATGTTTGCCGAAGGCCGTATACATGGATTCGTTCCGTTTTAGAGACATCGAGTTGCTGGCGTAAAGCTGCGGCTGGAGCTCAGCACCAACTCCCTAGTGCAAGCGGCGCTCTCATGGAAAGCTCGTTCCCTGACCAAAGAATGCCAATGATTACAGAATAGCTACAGATACAATAATGGCCGTGATTGAAATGTAGTATCTATATTTTGTTTATATTTATATATATGTGTGAACTTTTTATTTATTTATATTTTTTTACTTTTCTTTTCAAAACATAAATAATTTTTCGTAACTTAAATTTATTATCTTTATGGCGAATCGGGTCTTCATAATAAAAAAAAACAAAATTAAACGATAGTAAACAAAATACAACTTTGAATCTAAGGCTGTTAAATTTTTATTTAATAATATTTATTCATTAATTATTGGTACAATTATTGTATTAAACACGTCACAATTTCTTTAATTTATAATACTTTTGCTATATATCTTCTTCTTCTTCTTCCAAGACGTTTCTTTATGACTGGGGATCGCGATCTTCATGAAGTCATTTGATAACTCTTTTGACGGTACTGTTTCATTCCTCTCGGCATCTCGCAGTTACAAGAGTAGTGCCAGCTGCGGTTTTCAGTCGGTCCAGCGCCTGGGGGATCTGCCACTTCCTTGGATTCCTCCATGTTGCCGACCTCAAAATCCTCTCCAGGCTGTCGTTTCTTCTAGCAAGTTGCTTGAAGCATTAAAAAATAAATCTTACATAAATCTGCATACTTGAACTTACATAAATTTGTCAGAAAATTTCAACTTCTACGGTATGGAGACGTCGGTGCGCCGAGTTGTCAAAGGTATTCTGCATGCGTCTCCAGTACCACATTTCAAATGCATTTCTCTCTTTTTTCTTTGCCTTAATTGTCTATGTCTCCATCTTATACGGGAAGATGGAAAATATTAATAATTGGTTATTTATCTAATATTTGTGTATTTGGGAAGTATGTTTGATAGAAACGGAAAGGCTGAGAAAGATAACGAAAGGAAGGTGACTGCAGAGAATAAAGTAAACGGCGCATTGAATTAAATTATATCTAACGGGAACTTGTCAACCTAGGCAAGATTAGCGGTACAGAATGGAGTCCTGGTACCGACACTGATGTATGGAAGTGAGGCCTGGAGCTGGCAGAAAAAGAACGAAAGTAGACTGAATGCAGTGGAAAATAAGATTACTTAGGCGTATATGTGGCAGATCTATTTATGACATAGTAAAGAATGTAAAGCTGATCTTTGTATAATGAGTAAACTTAAGAAAATATCGCATATTATGTTTGGTCATATGGAATAGTTGAATGAGTAGAGAATGGTAATAAAGATATATGACGCAAATGTTGATGGCACCAGAGGTAGAGGACATCCGTGGAAGACTTGGCACGACCACGTAAACCAGATACTGGAGAATGGTCCTGTTAGAAGCCTCAATAATCGTCGAGCTTGCATGAGAAGATGTATGAATGTGGATAAGGCGAGAATTGTGTGTCAAGACAGAAGAGTGTGGCGCTCCATCCTCTCTACCTACCCCCGCGGTATAAATAGTTAACCATTTTAGTTATCTCCGAAAATGTCTTCACGAGACAGCACGCAGATAGTCACGCCACAAATTTATTTACATTGCATATCTACGTGTGGGAATTAATATATTATAAATTGCGCGATATAATTCGATCATGTTTCAATCATGTCAGTAATGTGCAACTAAGCTGTTTTAAAGAAGAAACATTGGATAATCTAGATCATGCGGGGCGTCATTCTCGTCTGCAGGTACCCACTTCACATGCTGCTGATTATTGTCGGTCAATGTCAAGATGTGACAGCATGACACTGTGCCTCGTATGGAGATAAGAACGTGCGCTGTTGCGCTGCGATATCATATGATCGATGGTAATTTACTTACATTATATTTAAAACAAAAAAAAAAGATTTTTAATAGAAATTAAACGAATCAACAGAAAAAAATCTTTTTCGTAAAATATTTTAGTTGCTACCGGAATTCGAACCTGGACTTTTTCAGAGCTACAGAACAAAAGTACAAAAACTCGTAAATTCTGTACCTATGAAAAGGTTCAAGTTCGAATCCCCGGTAGAAACTAAATATTTTTTCGATAAATAGATTTTTCTAGTTGATTACTGCACTACATATCTATATTCTGAAATAGTGACGTCACAAAAAGTTATTTGAAAATAATACTTTAAATCTATATTAGATAGAGGTACACCTATACCGTATAACCTATAGGCGACCTCTAAGGTGTGTGGATTCAAAGTCAAGAAGCCAAGTTCATCCATCACGGCAAAATGTGTCACCTATATCGGGAAAATATCAATAGTAATGTTTTACTAGTAGAAATCTAGGTATTAGTAATATCTACGTATCTCGCTACATTAATTACCTTATTTGGTTGAACTTACCTACTTATAATCGAACAAGTCTTTAAACCACGAAATAAAACTAAGAACTTCGCAAAACAATTGACAGATTGACAACAATCTGACGTTTGCTCAAGAATGACAATTTATATAATTTTTAATAAGTGATGCAAATATTTTCACAATTTTATAAGAAATTAATTGAAAAATTACATTTTTTAGCTCAGCTGACCAAAAAATGCCCCCAAAGAGATAAACCAAAATTGTCGGAAGTTCATCGAAAAGCAGAAAAATTATTCGAAATTCCCAAGACCATGTCAAGTCCCAGGAAGAAAAGTGTAATGTTAGTAGCAGTAAACATATTATTTAGGTGTGTTGTCCATTAGCCTGTGTAGGTTTCGGAGTTTTCTCCCATCAATTCCATATCCCGATTCATGACAGACATAATATGGTGAAAAAACATACGAATTCAATCTGGACTGCACAATGGATGGATCCAAATAATCATAAGAGTAATCGGCTTAATGTAATTCAAGGATCTATTTCCTGCATCCCCTGGTTCTCCAAAAGGAAAGTCTATAAATAACAGTATCAAATATCTCTAGAATGAGAATTGGGCATTGCCAGGTGACCTCTCATTTGTTCAGATTTAACTTAATAGATTCCCCAATGTGCGAGTGTGGTGCCGAGGAGGAAGCCCTTGACCATGTCTTTTTGCCTGTCCATTGCGGATCACAGGTTTTTTTTACAGTGGTCTCGTCAATGGTAATTTTCACCTCCCGGTTAACTTGTGTCATCTTCTTTCCCTTAACTCGCCACGTTTAATCTAATAATAGCGAGTTTTTTTAACTTGTAACATAATATTTCCTATTCTATAATATTATTTTACTTTTTTCTTTAAAATAAAGTTTTTGACTTGATTAATGGCACGAATCACTCTTGAAGGGTTGATTGCCTATTTAAAAGAAGAAGAAGAAGAAGAAGAAGCCTGTGTAGGTAGGTTACTTACTGAAATGACGGAGCGAACTACAAATAACATAGTTAAATAAACGACATCTAAAGGTACGCTTTGTTTTAATATTCTTCCTGCATTTTTTTTTTTTTTACCACGAAATGCCAAAATGGTTGCATTTAAAAAAAATAATGTTAACATTCCATATTACAATATTTCGTTATTATTTTTAATTTATAAGAGAATATTTTAATCATTGTTATTTATACTAATTAATTTAACAGAATTTACAGCAACTCTCGAGCTCTGAAATGTCTGTGTAAACACTATATGTAATACCAATTAGATTCTGTCAAGATCATGTCTGAATATCGTAGTATTTTGGTCTGCTTCTACAGCTAGAATTGCATGCCTTGTTTAGTGCGACCTTTAGCGAGGCCACGGTTATTTCTGGGACTTGGTCTGTTCGTCTTATCGGAGATCGATTCACTCTTCGCCCTTGTACATTCTCAGTCTCATTTATTCAGTCTGTCTCCAAATTTTCCTGTATGCTGTGAATAACCTTTCTTTCAGTATGGAGACTAAATCTATCAGATAAATATTTATTTCATGGATTTCTGATTATCGCGAACGTTTACCTTTGTTAGGAAACCGGAAATTTCTATATTTTTTTTGACATTATTCTTGGAGCAGTTCTCTTTATCACTAGACCGCAATAGATCTGATAAAAAAGATTGTATTCCGAAAACTCCAGACACCACAGTGAAAACAATATGATGTGCTAAAATATAATGATTCTAGATATACACATAATATAAATTGTAACAAATCTAGTTCACAATATTTTATCGGTGGATATTTGACTAAATCACGAGTCGAAAATTTTCAAGGAATATGTGCCCTAATCTCAACCATATCAGAGATATACGCATTTCAAAAAAATAGTATTTTTGCGATTATTTCGATTAATTGAAATACTTAAAATTGAAGGTCATTAAACTTCGAGCGTACAGACTATTTTTTGTTAGGTGATTTATAGTGATGGTAAACAGTCACGTGACTGTGATTGTGTCGATGAATGGTGACTGGGATTTAACGATGATTGATAAGTAAGATTTAACTGTCGGAGGCTTACTTTTTAGTATACCAGTCACTGCTTGAAGAATTACGTTAATCATCGTTACTATTGAATAAAATCACAGTCACAATAACAGTTAAAATAATGGTTTAAATAACGATTTTATCACCACTAGTGATTTAGCGTCTGAAGCAAAGTATATAGATTAATAATGGATACATTTCGCAAATATTTATTTCGAAGTACATGTTTTTGTAAAAGATTATAACTATAAATACTAAGAATATACAATAGATTTTACGTAACGGTGCACAATTTGCACATATTTCTTAAACATTTTCGACTCGACTAATTTTAGTCAGGTTGTGGATATAGTGTACAAGGTCTGTTACACCCTGTATATATCTGCCGTAGTTCGTGTATAGTCAAATTCTGTATTACCATTTTGTTGATACAGCGATTCATCCCTTGCTAAGAGCGTGAATAATTTTAACATATATCTAATATATTTATTCGGAGGCTTTCTGGGTAAAATGTAAAAGAGCCTTAAAAAGTGTGTAACATTTTAATGGAAGTTCGCGGGTGCGGGTGTAATACATATGTAAGAATGTTACGTGTTTTTAATAACTTTGTAGACAAATGTAGAATAAGTAACTTTGTAGACAAAGAGGCAGATTGAAGTATGTCCGATCGTAGAGATTACGTACAATCATGTGTAAAACATCATCTCAAAATTCACTCGCAGTAAAATTTGGACTATGTTTGAAGATATCAAATGATGATCTGTTTCGGAGGTGAGGATGGTATGTTACACGTCTCTGAGATAGCCATAATTGCATTAGTTAGGGGACATCTTTCGATCTCACGCTAATATTTTTGAATATCAAATACACAACGATTCTAAAAATAAACAGGGCAATAATAATGTTAACATAGCTGTCAAGATAACGCAAGTGAAAAATATGTATTTTAATCATATGTAAGTAAACACCAATTTGGCTGGGCTTGGCTCGGGCGATTCGAGTTTATAGTAAATTCATTTTTGCTGTATACTATGGTACAAAATAACGCTAGGACTAAATATGTAGTAGTTAAAAATGGACGTGAAATTTGAATAAAAATATTGTGTTCCATCAGGCGGACATGACTCAATGTAGGATATTGGCTTGTGAGTGCAGAGTGTACAAATACCATTCTAATCATTTTGCTTTGGTACTGGTGATGTGTAGGCTTAAGAAGAGGTCAAGGTCGTTGATCTTAAATATGTAATGATCCAGAAATACCAGAATTAATAACTACTTAGAGTCTCAGTATGGACTTGTATAGTACAGCATAGTCTCAATATGCACTTATTTGACCATTTAAAATCATAAATAGATAAAAAGTATGTACAGATATTATTTAATCCGCTGTTTTTATATCATTATCGGCCGTTTACAATGCACTGCTGGATGATGGCCTCTCCAAGTGTCTTCCACTTTTCTCCGTCCATTGTTATTCACTACCACGTAGTTCGCAGAGTATTAGGATTGCCTGTCGGTCTCATGATTTCCCTCGAATATCATTGGATGAATACGTTCATCCAACGATTGTACGTCCTCCGAGCGATGTGACCTACTCGTGATCCTCTATTTTATCGAAGAACTGTGTTTCGCAGCCATATGTGAGTACTGGAAGTATGCATTAGTTGAACACGTATTGCTTTCAATATTTCAATAACTATAAATTTCTAATTTCATTTTATCAGTATCAACATTGGTTAAATGTAAGAATAGGTATAGGTAAGTATATAACACTAAAACATAGTTAATTTTTAAATAGTTTCCGCAACGATCGTACTAACAAGAAGTAGAAACATACAAAATAACTTAATATCACAGCGATCAGAGTTACGCAAAAATAATAATATCGGAATTACAGCGAATATTAGTCGCAAGAAAACAATTAGTAAGACCCTCTAATATCATCATCATATTCAGTCGATATCGATACACTACTGGATGAAAGCCTCCACATAACTGCTACTTTCTTTGCCATGTCACTCACACTTCTTTAATAATATCGTATTTCTATCAAGACTTTGGGCGTCCTTAGGTCGTAAGTCTAAGTGTTTTGTCTCGTTTAAGACATATTCAAGAATATTCTTTGTCTTTCAGTTATCTCTGGATCTTATAATATGGTCCGGTCCACCCATTGCCATTTATGCTTTTTAGGAATGAATTTACATTCCTTACCATAGTCTACGGTTTTAGTCATATGTATATATGTGAGGTTCGGAATCAAAAGCAGACATGTCCACTTTACTTGTTTTCGAATAAAATAAAATAAAACATTGTACCACAACTGTTACATTTGGGATCATATTGAACATGACCAGTAACCACAGGTCACATGACCAAATACTAACGTCTTATTGGCTGAAAACATATTTGTCTAGGTTTGAATTAATTGTCTATTGGACATGTCTTGTACGATTGAAGTAACAAGAAAATTTGAAATGCGTTTTTATACGAAATTCAACAATATTTGTCTAATTTCGATAGGTTAGTCTCGTAGATATTAATTATCTTTATATTTGTACATACTTAACTCAAAAACCATAAAAACTGGACACGTCTGATTTTGATTTTATACCTCACATATAATATATCTCTAATTACATAACTTTTAAACTAATGATAATTTTATTTTTGACAACTTGATTTTTTTCTAAATATTGTGTTTTTTTACGGTCAATTTAAAGTGAATCTACATTAGAATTAAATACAATTACATTGCTCGTTATTCAATTTAACAAAGTGGAAGAATTGGCGGAAAAATATCCTCCACGTAAAAAAAACATTTTTTGATCTTGCTGTGTTACCGAAGAATAGATAATAAAATTTTCTAGAAGAATATTTATATCCCTATAATATAAAGTACTTATTTTATGGAATAGATTTGTTATTGAGTGAAACCACACGCAGATAACAATATTTAAAAAAAAAAAAAACTATTTTTTGTTGGTCAAGAGGATGTGGTCGATTTGCTTGTTTTTGGAAATAATAGTCATAATTTAGAAATCGATAGATAATCCGTTTCGAAAAACAATTAAATACAGTAAACAATTACGTGGTAGACATGTATTTTGTTCCGATATTAATCATATGCATTAATTAGGAATTAAAAAATTTGGTATTGCGGTTATTTTTAATATTATTTGATTGTTTCAAATGTTCGATGATGATCCGTAATGACTTCGTATTTTGTTCAGCACCCATAAACATATTTTTTTTAGAAATTCACATGGTCGAAAAAACCACGATATTCACATGTTAAAAAAAAATGTTCTTTCACATCCTACATTACTACTCTAGAGCCTACATGGTACATGTAAAAATTTGAATGAAGAAATATACATTCCTAATACCTACCTACACAACAAATACACTGCTAAGTAACTACTCGTAATAAATTGAATTTTAAAATTTTAAATAAATGTAATAAAAAATTATTCCTTCCTTCTTTCCCTGTGAAATGTACACATATCACACAAACCCGATGCTTATTAGGATGTTTAGAGTACATGATTTTACTTATACATTTTCTGCACACAATGTCAAAAATCATATTTGTGTAAAATAAGCCACAAAGACACGCCAAAATCGTTTTGTCCACTCAAATTTGAACCCAGAAAAAAATACTATTTAGATCAGATAGAAAATATTGTTTGGATTTCGTTTTAATATTATTAATATTATCTAATTAAATGTATTAAAAAATATACATATAAAATCAATTTTATCGAAAAACATTGATGTTGCGCTACCGAGATTCGAACCTGGATCTCTTTCCAATCAGGGGAGGCGCCTTACCAACTATGCTACAGCAACAGTATTTTTGACGATAATTTTTCTAACCAACATGTTATACTTTTCAAATTAACACATCTTATTTCATTATTTGAAAGTCATCTACATTGTTTTTTTACGGAATCTCAAATGCCTTTGAGTAAATCGATAGCAGACGCCATAATTAACAATTAATTTTTATTAAATTTTGGACACATTATTACAACTTATATATTATTAAGGAGAGCACATTCTTTATTGTGTAGTTTGTAATTATTCAGAACATAGGTCTATGATGTTTTAAATACTAATTAAATATATTAATTATAAAGATGTACGTATAAAATCAATTTTATCGAAAAACATTGTTGCGCTACCGGGATTCGAACCCGCTAACGCGCTAACGGGGAACCAATGTTCTGAATAATTACTTCACAATAAAGAATGTGTTCTCCTTAATAATGAAAATTATCATTCACAAGCCTAAATAAAATAAAAAAAGAGCTGAAAGTGAGAAACTTTAGCCGCTGGGAAAATTCTTTCAGCCGACCAGTCACGCCCGCGTCCGTCGAAGCTCGCCGCCCATTTCCCGGGCTTTTTTCGCTATCCGACTTTACCCGAAGTGATCATTCGTATGTTTCCGCCAGGGACGGGTGCCAGCGCGCGGGCGCGAACAACCGCTGCTGTGGCGGCGCCGCCGCCTGTCAGTCCAACGGCCACTTCCGGCCGCTCAGCACCGAGACGCGCGCGCGCCCGCATATAAAGGGTCAGGAGCCGTCCTCGAGAGGCAGTCACGCGAAGTGTAACGGCGCGCCGACAGTCATGGACCGCGACAGGATCGGCGTATGGGGGCACGGAGACGCTGGGAGCAACTCCACCAAGTCTGGACTGGATCACCTGAAAAATCCCGGACTTAATAAGGTAAGCCGATTTCGTAATTCTGACAGGTATCGTGAGATGTTCTCGATGCGCAGAGGGATGCGTCGACGCTCAATTTCATACGCGTAACTTTTCAATTCAAATGTCCATAAATTACTCAATGTTAAACTATATTTTTATAGTTTATCTTTATTGCATATGGCATGATACACTATTTTCAAAACAATCGAGTTTTTCTAACGGATTACATTTATTTTATCAATATTAATCTATATATTTTCAGTGTTCTTTTTGATAGAATATCTGAGTAACGAAATGTGCCCATGTAATTTCTCTTTCGAGTATTACGAAAAATATTTATATAATTATTGATTTTGTATAACGAATTGAAATATGAATGTTTGTACAATTCTGACATATTAACTATCATTTATTACATTTGATAGTTAATATTGATTGACACACAAATACTAAAAGCGCACAATGTCGGTGAATGTTATGTTAATTATCATAATTACGTACTTAGTTACATATATTCATTTGTGTGACTAATTCACTCGTGCGAACGGATGCCTTGAATCAATACTTACAGCAATGAAAATGTATTGTTTATTTTATATTAATAATGTAAATGAAATTTTTTTCCGGTTATTGACCCTTCACACTGGATCGCCAAATTAATTTAAATTTATTAGTTTACTACTTGATCAGGATACTGTTTAATGATTTGATATTAAATTCGATATTTAAAATCCGTCAATGGCGTAATTTTAATAATTATTTACTTGACAACAAGTTATTTGACAAAAAAAAAATTTGTTTCTACATATCCATGTACTTGATAATTCGTAGAAAATTGACATTTTAATCTAATGTATTATATCTTTTACACACACTGTTGCAAGGTTATATCCGGAATAATATATGCCTATGTCAGATTCACATCCCACTCGAGATCGTCCACAACATTATCTTGTATAATGTGTTAAATTAAGTATAATATTTTTTAATTAGACGGAGGAATAAGTGTCTTTGAAGGGTTTTTTTTATGTATTTTAGATTTCTAATACATTAAATTTTTATATTTTTATAACATGAATTAAGTATTTTAGATTATAAAATAACATGTTTTTTTCGCTTACCTCTCTTATTTATTAATTAGTTATACTATTAGTTTATTAAATTATTTTCTATATAAATGAATACTTATAATATATTGTATTATATTTGTAACAGAAGAAACCTAAAATATTCCAAACGGTCCGCAAAATCTCTGATGCTTGGCGACGGAAAGTCGGCCTTTAGCCATGAAACATGTGTACACATGGTACATTATACATATATTTTTAAGAATATGTCTTGATTGTTTCCATTAATTAATTAAGTAAAGTTGTGCCAGACTACTTATCAGGAGAACACATTCTTATTGTGAAATTGTAATTATTCAGAACACAGATCTGTGATCATAGATGTGATTAAATATGAATTAAATAATCTTTCCAATTAATATATTTAATTCATATTTAAAATATCAAAGTTGTATCAATGTGTCCAAAATTTAATAAAAATGAATTGATAATTCTGGCGTCTGCTATCAGTTTACTCAAAGGTATTTGAGATTCTGTAAAAATAAGGTAGATGGCTCTTTCAAATAATGGAACGATTAAATGTATTAATATCAAAAAGGTAACATATAGGTTCAAAAATTGTCGCTAAAAATATTGTCACTGTAGCATAGTTGGATAATGCACCTTCCCCGGTTAGGAACGAGATCCAGGTTCGAATTCCGGTGATGCAACAACAATATTTTTCGATAAAATTGATTTTATATGTATATCTTTCTAATTAATATATTTAGTTCATATATATACTACTTATCTTTTATTATAATGAATTATGTTTTCATAATTAAAATAGATTTTACGGAAACCCTGGCCATGGTCGCGGCTGCCGCCGTCTGTTTGTACGTCCGTCTGTACGACAGGTTTAAAGCTTGTCAAACTAAAAATTGTGCCACTCAAATTTATTAACCAATTGGATCGGGATTAAATTAAATTAAAGTCAGGGAGTAGGTACGCACGAAATATGTTTTATTTTATGTAAAAAGATCCTTGGCTTGGCTGTGATCAAAGGATTGTTTGAATGAAAAAAATCCAAACACATTTAACATTTTAAAGATTTATTTTTATTTTTTTATTCTTTTTTTCTGTAGACGCGGGAGACTTCTTAGATAGTTTTTTTTTTCAGCTGGTGTTTTAGCCATATTTGATAATGTGAAATTTAAAAAATACAATTATTCCATAGTAGACTATAAATTTTTTTTAAAAATTAAAATGAACATCAATGATATTATGAGCGTAATAATGTTTTATTCTCGTCTGATAGGTTGATGACTAAGGTAGAAGAAATGAGGTAAAACTGATATGGTCAGAGATTAGTTGATACTAAAAAAGCGTTAATAGTTGAGATTAAAGTACGAATTAATATATTATTATTGAATTTATAAAATTATTTGGGTGTTTTAACTTTAAAAATTATGTATCCATGATTCGGATGCATTATTTCATTGACTGTACCTACGAGTAAATAGATCCAATGAATCATAATCATCTAATTTATAGCTGTCAGTGTAATGTGTGGATAAACTCACACTTATGTGGTTATCAAACCCGCGAATGCCTGATGTGACAGGCAGGGTCACCGCCTTTGCATTACGTATTAGATGGATGTTTCTCAAACTTGTGACAGCCATGTAACAGTAACATTAAATGTTAATTTATTATGTAATCTAACGAGAACGAGTGAGGAATTTAAACTTGCCGAAAACAATAAACTATATGATAATGATAATTTGGCAATATTATCCATAATAATATTACGCTTCCACATGTATATCTATGACTTTCTGAATGTGCCGATCGTGGCGGCTTCGGTAGTGCCATTGTGAGTCGCGAGCACGGCAAAAACAAACGTATTTTTAATATATCTTGGTTAAGATTACTAAAATGTTTTCTCTTTTATATATTCATTAACAGAACGTAAATATATATTCAATTTGAAATGAAATGTAAAAAACGTAAATGACATCTGTCATCTTTTCACCATAGAATAAAACACTTTCTGAAATGTCAAAACAATGATTTTTGGTTATGTTTTTTATTCGATACCAAACAGCGTGTATGTGTTTATTATTGTCTATCCGCGAACAAAGGTGGAATAATTTTAATTACATCGAGATTTTATTTACGTGGGCCTTACCGGCCACTATTGGCCGCGAAGCTCACATGGCTTAGCAGCAAGCGAGCAATCTGCGACAGCTGACGAGACCCGGACCACGCAGTAGCGCGGTAGCCTAGATCGGTAGCGCGAACGGCGCGTAAAACTGCTCGATTGCTTTAAAAGAATAAGCCTAGTTTTTCGGAAATATTCGCATCACATTTATCATAAATTCACTTGAAAAAAATCAAATCTGGCAACAATTTCAAACATTCTAAAATAATATTTTAGAAAAAATTAAACATGTAAAACAGAAAAATTATTGAGTGTTTTCTTATTATTCTAAATTATAAATGCAAACATTTATTTTACAATTTTTTAGCGTCTTAATATGAATCACCATAATCAAATATGACAAGTCCCTTTAAACGGGACCACTATCTTATAGAAACTCAATACGTGGTTACAAGTTGCAATATTCTAAACGAAATACGCATAATTTTGAATATATATCTAGGTATAATATACAATTTTTAACAAAAAAATGTCAAATGTATAATGCACTATTAACACAGACTACCAAATATATAGACATGAACTAACGCAAATGCCTTGTTTCAATATTTTCAATTTGGTGTCACCCACGTGATATCTTTGATACCACTTATGCGATCAAATAGCTCCGCGACTTTTTTAAAAATAGGTATATGACTCGATTGGAACGAAAATTTAAACTCTGACAATATAATATACATTAATGTAATTGTTTACACAAAGATTTAATTTTCGACGAGTAAATACATTTACTGTTGCATACATATGTTATTAACTATCGGATTTATGTTTCCATAAATAATGTGTGTAGAATGCCCCTCGTCCCGCAACTAACGTTCCAAACCCCTCTCTTATATGTACACTTTATTTACTGGTCTGTATGTATATATTAAGGCATTTTTTTGCAGCATTCTTCTTTTACGGTAGCACCTTTTTGCAGACTTTAATTTTTATATGTCCCCAGTTGATTATTGAGTAAATAAATACAAAATTTTATTACCTCCGCAATGGAGCATTTTAGATTCAATTTTTGAATAACGTTTTTTGTTCAGCATTCACATATTCTTCTTGATGCACGTTTCGTTTAGAACACTCTGTATAAATATAACGATGTAACACAATACATATTATTGTTAATACTGTAGTAAACAAATATTATCTCATTTACCTCAAACAATAATACCTTTTATATAGCATTCGTCACAATACCGAGATATGAGGACAATGGCCGCTCACCGCAAGTGCACATTTTTAATATTATTGTTTATTTGTTGTTCACTCACAACAATAGATGTTGTAATTGTTGTTCAATACTGTATTATATAAATTCTATATTAATTATGTATTATTTCAATTCAATTAAATTCTACGTGTATTATGTGTATTGGGTTGTCTAATCAGTATATTTAATCTTTCAACCAGTATGTCGCGACGCCTTTTCTATAAAAATTAGCTGGTTTGGTATTGATAATAGTTATCGAGCCAATTACTAAGATCATCGTACCTTAAACGTTACAACACGCATTTGATTGGAGAGCGATCAAATATTTTTGTACAGGTAGAACTTGCAGAAATGTTGATATTAGAATTAAGGAGCACTTGAGTTGCCTAAATAACAACAATTATTCAGAATTTTCCAATCACGTTTTGGAAACGAACCATTATTTTGATATTAACAAGCGTTTAGAAATTATACGTACAAATACTAGGTGTTTACAGTTAGATGAATTCGAAATTTTATAAATAAGAAAAAGTGTTAATAGCAAGATTAATATTATAAAAAACCAAATCCTCTTTGTAAATAGTCACATTTTAAATTTGTTTTCATATTAGTTTTTACTTTTTCACCACTTTATAGTTTTGTTTTTATCTATGGTTGTATTTTTTTAATTTCAGTATACATTGTTTCTTGAAGAAGATACCATTGGTATCGAAACATGTAGAATACTTAATAAATAGTGGTTTAAACAAAGTATTTTGTATAATTATTAAATAGGTTTATAATCTGATGAAGCGAGGTAAGGACCGTAGGGTGGATGCGGCAAAATTTCCCAGTTGAGCTCCTGGATGACCTTGATTAAAGGCGAAAGAAGCATGTGTTGGAAATATTTGTTTTTTTCAACTTGATACTCCACTATTTAAGCTAAAAAATTAAGAAAAAGTATAAGATACAGGAAAACAGCTTCGCTAATGTTTTAGAGCAGAAAAAATGCTATCGAATAGAATTTAATTTTTTGTCACAAGAAACAAAATAGCGGGAAAATAAATAGCATTTAAAAAAAAAACGTAAAGCCTTTTTAGATGACCCAATACATATATTATGTCCGTCTGTTAGTCCATAGCGATATAAGAAAAATGTATATTGTGTCGTATAGTAACAAAACATTTTTTTTTGTTTTTAACTCTATCACGTTAAAGTGTGCGATTATCGCGTTAATCAAAATAAGTTATTTATTTTTAAACAGTCGAACTTCGTTGATTTTTTAAATAAATTTAGATAATAGTTTTTTTTTAAATTTCCTATCATTATTGACAGATTTAAGTAAATATAATACAGTTTATAATATAGTTTGACTTCTACCATTCAACTTGTCTGGGTTGTAGAGGTTTTAAAGATAAAAGGCGCCGTGTCAAGCTTCTATGTGGGACGACCCGCCTTGTCGTGAGCCCGGAAAACTATCGTCAAGAGGGCGCGTGCAAGGGAGGCCGCAACCTTGACTAAAATGTAACTAAAAGGCGATGTCAACAATACTATTTGTTTGGGGCATATATTTATGTGTATTAATTTTTGAACGAAAATAAAACACTGTGCCTTCCCCCCCCCTTCACTTTCCTTCCTTTCCCTTCCCGGCCTTCCCGCCGGCTCCAGTCGATTGGCGATCTTGAGCCAGTAATGTTATACGTGTACGGTACAGTTTACAATATTATACTAATCTCGAGACTTACTATTGTTAAAATATACAGTCCACATCTTTGGTGATGTCAGCAGAATTCGGATTGTGGTGAGGTGTCAATTTCCTTCTTGTCCTGTAATTTTTCCGGCATCTACGCTTAAACACAACACTAATATTCTTCATTTCTTTGAGGTGCGCCCCTGGCCACATTTTGATTATTTTATTCAACGCGTCTAATGGTGATTCTATTAATAGTAAAAATAGCAGCAGAATGAATAAATCGGATGGGTAGATCAGACAATCTGATGCCTTTAAAATGTGGTGTTGGAGACACATGATGCGCGTACCATGGACACGAAGACGCGCAAATGTCTCCATTCTGCAGGAATTATACTTCAACGATAGATAGAGAAGAGAAGATAGATTGGGGCACCTCTCTGGTGACAGCCATCAGATTTACGGGATGCCGAGTCAAGGGGGTGGGAAATCATGAAGATCACGACTCTCAGTCAGGAAGTAATCAGTAATAATAAATTTGACGAAATTATTTATTTTGTGTGTAAGATGAACGTTTAATAAATGCAAACTGCGATGCTCTTCCAGCCGGGTTTTGTGGTATTTCAATTTTAATGGTATTTTGGTGGCCTTTTGATATGATAAAAATATAATTCTATTCTTTACCAATTTGCATATAATGTGCATTGTGCATATTATGCGTGAGTGTAGAGTTCAAAGTGCTATGTTCAAATGGTCAAATGTTAATTTACAAAAGCATTGAACGTATTATGTTAGTAATAATGATATATATATTTAGTATTCGCAAATATTTTCGTTGTTGATTTAAGATCAGTATTGATCTTATCTTTATCGTTTTATATAGGTAGAATATAGACATTAATTTAAAACTATTGATTGGCCCACTTTCACTTCATTAATTACGAATAACGATTGTGTTGTGTCAAATTCTCAAACACGAAACGAGATAGCGTCATGTTTAGATTTACAGTAAAAAGTATTTTTGTTTAAGCCGGTAATAAAAGTGGAACAAATGCTCTCGTGAGACTGACGTCAGCTGTAAGTGGACGGCGAAACCTGATCAGAAAGAATTGTGACGCAATATCCTCTCGGGGGGGAGGGGACGACTCTTATTAAATTCCTTCAAGAGGCGTAGTATTCCAAAAATCCGTTTGTTCCAAAATATCGGGACTGTGATGTCACATTTCTCGAATTTTAAAATTGAAGCATTGGCATTTAGAAGATGCGATCTTGCGATCCGCGATACGTACATATATATTTACGAGAGCGAGTCAAAAATGATCTGCATTTTTTGTTTTACAATTTATTTACCGACTTTACGGAAGCCATTCTCGTCATGGACGATTTAATGGGCAAAAAGGGGATAAAACCCAGTAATTAGTTCGTAATCAGTAATCGGATCACTGCTCGTTGCTCCTCCTTGGTGCAAACCGCTAGCGGAGCGGACATGTTTACACTGTAATAGCTGGAAGGCAAGTGACGCGATCGGGATCAAATTTTGCACACGTGACTGAAGTCGTACCGACTCTAGGCAGTAAGACAACCTTGAAGGTGTATATTGTGTGAGAAAAAATAATGCTTTGCGGGGAAGTATATCGGGATGAATGTACGAAACGGAATATAAACTTGGTTTTTCTAGAACTCACTAAGTTAAGTTACGCATTAATAGTGTAGTTTCAAACACGCATATTAAATTAATTAATTAGAAAGATATACAGAAAAGATCTATCAATCGATCAATTTAATTTGTGTTAAAAACACCGCATAACTATGTTCTGAAATTGCAACTTCATAACAATAATATGTTTTTTTTTTAATACAGTTTCACGTTACAATATTTTTTGTGTGCAAGTTAGTGAATGTCTTGGTTAGCCATGTCATCATATTATCATTTAGCCCTACATTCAAGGCCGCTATATGTAGCGACTAATTCCAAAACCTCCTAAAACGAATTTGTGATAATTAGAGTTAAATATGCAGTTTTGTAGATATTTATTTGCAGAACACATTGTTTCTCGCAAAAGCCACTTAAATCCATTGATATTGCATGTTCAAAATCAGGGTTAGTTTCAAAATACCCCAAAGCAGAGTATAAATTGTTATTCTCTCTAAAATGAAATCTGCCAATCACAATGCTTATTGATAATCACGTGATCTAAAATTCAATATGGCGGCTGCCAGAACGATATTTATAGAAAAAAATTACATTACAAAATTATTTCTTTAAATAATGCTGATATAAAAATAAACATTTTGTACGTTTTCATCCATAGATCAAAAAGTCGTTTGTGTGCCTGGAGAGTGAACCTGATGAATGCTAGCAAATCGAAAGTCATGGTGTTCGACAGAGATGAAAGTTTGACGAAGTGTGACGTAATATTGCACTTCCCCATCTTTTATCTATGACTTATCTGGATATGTTATTGGATTTGGATTCGCGTAAGTGTCAATTCCAGTAAGAAAAATGAAATGAAGTGTACATTGTCTTTATTACGAGTAAGAAAAAACATACATTAGCGAAATCTTACGATTTTTTACGACTGGCAAGTTTAAAATTCTGTATTCGACTTCATATAACCAAACATACAATTACAGTTATACAAAATCGATAAATCAGTCACATTCTTTTGTAGCATTGTAAAATAATAATAATAATAATAGATACTACAATTTACTGTTAATGAATATTTATATTGTTAACGAAAAATTATCCGCCATCTTAGCTTACTTACTTTGGCACGGCGCCTAGAATATTCTAAATTTCACACCGCGTCAGCCGTGACGCTATCCACATTATATTACAGACACACATTATTTAAATATCACTTTTATGAATCTATTTATTATGATGTATTTCCTGTAGATATCTGGTCATGGCAGAAGTATTCATCGGGCCATGTTCACGTGGCTTTCATATCGAGGATCGTTTATTTGCGTGCATTTATTCACACGCACATACGCTTTGCTATAAGTAATAAATCTAATTATTTTTCTTGTATTTTGGAGGTATGATATGTTTAAATTTTACATTCATTGCTTAAGGATGTTCCCAAAGAGCGGTCGTACTCAATCTTCAAGAAGATTCCCCCGTATGTAAATTACTATGAACTACTATGAATAGAATAAAAAACAGTTGAGGTACGGTGAACTTTTTGAAGTTCAAAAATCTCTCACTATTCAAATTATAAAAGGAAACGTCAAAACCATTCAAAAGTAGCTGACTTTTAACATTTTTTATAACAAAACGAATACCGCTTGTATTAGTTATTTTTACAGAAATATATTTGTTAAATTTTCAACTAATGATTCTCAGTTTTCCAAAACAATCGTAAGAAAATTACTATTGCTATTCAATTAAACGTGCGCTACAACATTGATCGGGAATGATCGGGGATGGTTCGTATGTTAAATATGCTCATTTTAATAGTCAATATTTACAAATTTACTACCGCAAGGACTATTGAAAAAAATTTCTACGTATAAAAGACACTCATAAGTATGTGTATTCAAAGTTTCAAAAAGATTGTAAGAAAAGTGATTTTTTTGGGAACGTCCTTAATCTCGCGTAGACATCGAGCATCGCATTTCTAAATTTGTGTGAACTTGTAATACATATATATATATTTTTATACATTGTATGTTACTATTTATAAGCACATCGAATATATAATAAATGGAAGTCCAGTTTTGCGCTTTCTTTATAGGTAAATTTGAAAGGAAACACATACGTAACATCGGTGTGAAGTGTCAATTTCTTATGAAATATGAAGCAAACTTATTATTTCTGAGCTAATAGGAAACTTTTAAAGAAAGAAGTAGAACATCCATTATCCGGATTAATTAGGAATTAACATAGATCGTATAACGAAAAATCCGTATAATCGAGAAAAGAAAAATTTATTGTTTTATGAGAAATTCAATTATTTTTGTTTAAAACTAGCTGTCTTTTTCGAAGCTGTCAAATCACATATTCATATGCTTTTGAGATATACAAGTTGTCTTGAGTCAAATTTTTCCTGTCTCTCAAACTACTAAAAAGGTTAAGTAGCAACGTTTAATTTTTTTTTGTTTCTTTTACAATCTTAATCGAAATTTCGGACCGAGGTCCGGATAATGAAGGTTCTACTGCATTATTCAATTTTGACACTTCAAAATGTAAGTTTAATCATTCAAAATGGTTCAAAATTGGTAATTTTAAATTTATATTAAGATTTTAAGCTATGTAGGTATATCATTACTGCATTACTCAAGTCAGAAAAAATCGTACGTTCAGCACATTAAATTCGATGCGACGGCTAGACTATAAGAGATAGACATGCATTTACATCGAAATATTGTAGATAGTTTGTGTTTGATTTAGTTCTTCAAAAGATTTTGTTGGCAAAACCATCGTTGAAATTTCCGTTAGATATCATGGGTGTCGTATTTTTGTGACAAAATTATCCTAACAGTATATAACTCAAAATTTTCACAATTATAAAATATTACAATAGGCGAAACAGTGTAACGTTTTATGCTCACGTACGCTGGCATTATGACAAATCTTTCATTTGGGAGAACGCGAGGCGGAACGGCAACAGATAAATAATTTCAAGGTTATAGACATGTGTGCACGGCTCGCATTTTCATTACCAAATGGTTTTAGGCCGAATTGTTTTATTTTAAAAATATATTTTTCATGTTAAAGGTTATATTTAGTTTCTTTAAACGAGCGACATATTATGACGTCTCGCGTTCAATAGAAATGATTATATTATTAGACATGAACATCCTCGTTTTTTTTATATATAATATTTTTCTTTCATGTATAATAAAACAATGTTTACAGTACTCAAAATTATCTATACGTACATATTTATTTATTAAGGAGAACACATTTTTATTGTGAAGTTGTAATTATTCAGAACAAACGGTCTGTGATGTTTTAAAATATTCTGGCGTCTGCAGTCGGTTTACTCAAAAGTATTTGTGATTCCGTAAAAATAATTGTAGATGGCTTTCAAAAATAATGGAATGACAGATGTATTAATTTGGAAAAGTGTAACATATGTAGTGTCATGAAAAATACTGGCGTTATAACACAATTGGTAGTGTACTTCCCCGGATTGGAAATAGAGATCCAGGTTCGAATCCCGGTAGCGCAAAAACAATATTTTTCGACAAAATTGATTTTGTATGTATATATTTATAATTAATACATTAAATTAGTATTTAAAACATATTTATTTATTTTTGGTATATGTATGTACAACATTATATTCAGTGGCGTGCAGTAGGTATAGATTTAGTTTATGCTGTTACCAATGATATTATACAATCATATATAATATATCAACTACAATATATGTTGTAGATAGGAATATGAACTTTCGTTTAACCAACATCTTTAGACAAAATGAATCCGTCGTTTGTACGACCCTACCATTCGTATATATTTATTCGTAATTTTTGAGTACTATTAATAGTGTTTTTAAAGTTAAAGTTTTAACGTAAAGAAATACTTTTTTTCCCATATAAAAATTAATTATTTTTATTAAAGGTTAACGTAGGAAATAGTTCTGCCAATTGGTTTTTATTTTTCCCAAATCATAAACAAATCCACGCACCACACGCATCTCGAACGTAAAGAACGATCATGAAATCAATACGTTAAAAACAGTAAGATAGTAAAATTATCTTATTAGTAAAAGAGGAAGTAGATACTTCAATGATTTGCACGCAGTTGTAAGCCTTTGAAATGTTATTCTGTTAAAAAATAGCATAAGTAACGACTCCATACAAAAGAGATCAACCGAAATTTTCAGTTCAGTAAATAGTCAATTGTACGACTTGAGTAATACACTAGCTTAAAAATAGAAGACAGTAATGTGAATAGCTACAATCGCCACATTGTAGCCACATCGACCAGAGCACTACGGCTACAGCAGTGGGGTGTCGTGGTAGTTTTTAAAACTAAACAATTAACGTTTCTACTGGTACACAGATGGCGCTAATTGTAATAAATCCGTAAATAATGCTTCCTTCCATGTTAATCCATATTATTTAATTTATATTTTTTTCCCAGAATTTTTAGTAATGCACAGATTTTTTGCTCGTATGCACTGCACGCCCCTGATTATATTGTATAAATACATAAACATAAATGTGACATACGAACTAATCTCTGAACCACACGTGACCATAAATTTAATTATTTTGGAATATATCTTCATAAATAATAATTTCCACAGTCTACTGTCGTACCTCTTTTATCAGCTTACATCAGTGGTCGGTACAAGACTCCATTGTGTACCGCTAGTATTACCTTGTCTCGGTTGACAAGTTCCCATTAGATATTATTTCATTCAATGCTCCGGTCACTTCAAAAATTGTACCTGCCAAGTTATGATTAATATTATACATTCGATTTGATAACTAAGTTATTTTTGTCACTTGAATGCAACAAAATTGCATGTTCTGTCACCGAAATATTAATATTCTGAATAAATATTAAAAATATACTTAATTTATGTTGTAGGTAGTACCTTTCACGCGCGAAGTTTTCCGCTTGAACGAAAACGTAAACAAACTATCATTTTTATTCGACGGAAGTAATAATTGGCCGCGTAATCTATTATGCATTGACCCAAGGTCAAGCGGCCTTCGGTTCTGTTCGGTTCTGTCAAATGTCAGCTGTGCGCTGTCAAACGATCGCCGGGCACGGCCAATCAGCTGTTTGGGCGGCAGCCATATTCGCGCATGCGTGCTGATCTGTAAAACGTCCGCCTTGTCAATTATTCGATGCCGATGACATCTTTATTGTGATGTAAGGTGTGTTATAATGATTTTTGGATGCCGAGGATATCTTTATTGTGATGTGAGGTGTGTTATAATTAATCCATGCCTAATGTACATTTAAAATAGCTATATCTGTTTGAAACGTAATAATTATTGACGGTTTTAATGTAATTTGCTTTTTCAATTACTGTCCTGTGCTACAACCACGCAAACTTTTGCTTTCAATGTTCGGATTTTTGAAAAATAAGCTTACCTTTTCTTTCCTTATGGCGTCAAATAAAGTAAATTATATTGCTGTTGTATTTTTTAAAAAAATTAATGTTATAAACTTCATTAATTTCACGTCATCGCCGACCCGCCATTAACCCCACATTTGAATTATATTCAAAATGATTGTTTTTGTATTATTATGATCGCGTATTTTTTGTGTCTCCTTTGCTTAATAAACCAATTAAATTGTAAAAAAGTAATGTCGTGTCATAAATCACAAATATCTCGAAATTGCCAAGAATTCAAGGACATGAGACAATTACTGGAACGATACGTTTATTTTTCGTCCAATGAAACATTCAGATTTTAAATAAATGCATAACATTTTCAAAACGTCAAATAAGTATAATAAAAAATCAGCAATTGTATTATAATGATGGCTCGTTAATAAAGAGGTTAAGATATTTGTAAACATCTATTTTCACGTTTCATTCGTATCCGTCGGTGGTGCAGTGGTTAGTGTCCCCGCGTGTAACGCAAAAACATATTCTATGCAGGGGTGGTATGATACACGTGTTTGAGACATGTAACGTTTTTTTTTTTAAAATCGACTCATTTGTATATTTTAAAATTCTTTTTACTTTTATTTACACGCGAGTGTTTCATTTAAAAAATAATCGCAATTGATAATTACGTAGGTACCTGCTACCGTTTATATAGGTACCGCGGTATAGGTTTCAGTCTACAGACTGTCCATTGGCGAATCAACTCTTGGTGGTGTATTACATATTTCTTACCCAGTTTTAGGCCGCAAGTCTTGCACTAAACGCGCGGTCTGCGGTTGCGTAATGTAATAAATAAATAGCAATCTGGTTTTAATTGGCACAAAATTTCGCCAAGCAGCATAAAGCAGCGCGAAACCTGTTCTGCCGCCTGGGGCGTATTACACAATTTCTCTAACAATGCCATTGGTCATTGGTCGGGCAAATAAAAATGGTAACATTAATCTTTTATCCAGTAACATAAAATATATGTTATGTTAAATACAATTAATATACCATACGTTAATTTACATCGACTCAATGTTTAATATATAAACTATTCTTATTTTTATACTAGATAAAACCATTCAATAATTGACCTGTCACAACGAAACGTAATAAAAACAACACACATATTTCAATGCGCCATCTTTCATTGAATCTTTTAAATGCCATTAGCAAGTTAACATGCTAAGTTGTGCATCACAATCACGTCTGGCCATAAGCGTGATTACACGCGCTTTCTGACCATGCAGGATTAAAGAAAATACAATGTAATATATTTGAAAATATTTTGTCGTCTGTTATATTGACCTTTTAAATGCCATGAGCGCGTTAACACGACAAACGCCAAGCTATAAGCATGTTAACACGCATTTTTGGACCTTGCAAACTTGTAGGGATTAAAATCATATTTTTAAATCATTTTGCTATCTGTAAACGATAGGTCCCAGCTTTTGATAGATAAGTCATTACCCTTAAAGCCTAGTCTTACCCTATGTGGTGTTTTCCATTTCAAACAGAGTTGGCAGTTAAAAGGTTAAGTAAATATCCTTAAAATCCCACCCCTAACTCAAATGGTGATCCCCAAATATGCTTGGCAGTCAAAACTTTGTAAATGGGGAATCTTTTATTACATTTAAAATTACATACCAAACTTTTTCATCAAAGTAAAGTGCCATCTACCTAATAAATAATTGTATCATTATTAACATACATTAAGCGCTTTATAGAGTTCGTCCCAATATCGAAATATATATAAATTTTAAAGGAAACTTATTGCTTTAAAGTGAAGTATCATTTTTTTAAAATATACGTTAATATGTGACTATTTTTGTTTTATATGACCCATGCACTAAATACGTGCACATAAATCAGCATACATACTTATAGAATAATATGACACCACAGTCTATTAGGAAAATAGCAAGATGACAGCGCACTTGCTAAGCATGTAAGCAATCTTTTTGATTTCAAACAGCAGTATCCTGGTATCGATGAATGTGAGAGTACATAAAAATGCTAATAAATGACAAATCTTACTGGGGTACCAGCTGAACAAACATATTCTATATTTAAAAATGTAAAATAAAATATGACATTTGTAATATTGTAAATAAATATTCACGATTGGCACTGGGCCGTAAAATATAATACAACCGCCGGTCCTGCATCACCGTAGACAAGCGCGTCCATTTTTCAAAATGGCCGATAGGCTCCTGTCAAATTGATATTAGGTCGATAGTTTTGCAAAAGGACGTACTCGTAAAGATCGACACTTCCGATCGGCATATCCTGTGTCACGTGAAAACATGAAGTGAGTACCGCGGGCGCCATGGCAACGGAAAAACAGCATTGCATGGCGGACCAGTTAATTTTCGCGATAGCTGTATACGGTTTTAAAATCATATTGCGGTAGCTTATATCCGCGCCAAATTATATTTATTCGTTATTGATTGAATGCAATCTGTGCCATCTGATGATGAGACGGTTGTCGGTTAGTCAAACAAAAAAATATAAAATAATAAGTGTTAAAATCAAACATACTTATCGATATACAAAAAGATCTTTCAACGATTTAATTCGTTTTCATTTTACTTGATAATAATACGACATGAATTCCATGATATCGCTAAAAAATTACCATAAGTAAATGAGTTTTTCCAAAATATTATATCTTATCAAATTATATTATATAATTTCACATCAGCTGATTATATCTCACTAGATGTGAGTGCTTGATTTGATGCTTCCTGATAACGAGGATAATTATTGTAGCAGACTCATCTGAAAATGTATTATGCAGGTTGTATCTTGGGTTGACCCATTTAATATTAAGCCTTAAATCTTCACAATGCTAGTCGGATAATATAATAATTTGTGTAATACATAAATTGTCTACGGAGCAATGATTTTTATATCGCCTACATAATTAGTCAACATTTCTTAATATTTTAATTTTTCGACTTTCGGAAAATAGTCTTCTATGTACTGGTCCTCATAACTCTTGTATCAACGAGCGTACATTTATGATGTGTTTAGTTGTACTAAATAATGTGTTTCTTGATATTGATTAAAAACCTTCATGCACGCGGTCAGTTAACTCCGAGAAGGCATATCAATGGCACACGTCGGTGGAAGTTTGTATTTATTTGTATTTCAAAACAAAAGAATTTATAGAACTTTTCTTGTTTAAATAGAAGTACGAATTTTTCTAATGTTTAAACGTTTAATCATACCTTACAACATGAATTGTAAGCTCGTATAACACGGTGGCGTGATAATAAACTCGTGTCGAAAGTGTGACGTTTTTGTGCAATGGATGTGACGCTCAAGTGCAGCGGACATTTTTAATTTTAAGATTTAAATATGGAACCAGGGCACGATTGGTGGGAGTTGTCACCGAGGAAGATGCAATTTAGCATTCCAGAATGTTTAGTAGCTCTGGATGGAAGGGTTCGTAACTATTATTTTAAAAATAGGTACTATTTCTCTACACAAATATAATATATAGCTCGCGTACATTTGGATATTATTTTACTTTGTATTGGGTAAGAGAGACACAAGATTAAGATATATATATAGGAATGTAATAACGTGGGAAAAGAATCGTTCACTAAGCATATACAAATTGTATTATATATTTTTTTTGTCGCAAACTGTATGCACGTATTTATTTATTAGATGACATACATATTTTTGTTCTAACAGAGGTGAATATATTATACATAATAAACATAAGACATAATACTCATAGTTTATTGTGTGGGATGGAGTAGACTTCACCTCTGATATATACAGCGTTGTCCTGGCTACTTTGGTAAACTGAAGTCTGTGTTAAAGTAGCCAAATTATACTATAATACTCTAATATTATTTTTTATTATCTAATTTGGCACCTTTTTATATTTTTGAACACTCTAAATACTATCACATAGGCTTTTATTTCTCTACAATTAATGTAACTGTTTTCTTTATTTTTAAACTTTTATATGATTTGATATGCTTATTGTGATAAAATTCTCATTTCAGTCGTGTGTAAGCTATATTATTTGGGTATGATGGGTATATGAAAAGATGTAAAACAAATTAGATGAATTAATTAGAAAGACATATAGAAAAAATATTTAAACAAATAATAGAGACGAAGCAATTTTTTATTATCTTTAATGGAAATATATGGAAGTATGAATAATTACAAGGCTTACGATATTTCTTTGGCTCTGGCTTAAGTGATCACTTTATATAAATATAACGTTCACCATTCACACCCATTAATCAATCTCCACATCTATCAAATTTTTGAAAGTTGTATATATGTTAATATGTTGAAATACTTCGAGTATCACTACACTATCGCCATCTATGGACTAAATTTGATAATTCATTTCCCTGAAACAGCATATATGTCACAATGAGAATCTAATTATTATTTATTTTTTTAAATTATTTAAAGCAATATTCGTTATATGTAAAATGTTTTTAACACATTATATATATTAGAATACGCCTGATATATATTTTTATTTTTACCAGTATATTATTAGCAACAATTGAATATGTCTAAGAACACACAATTACTGGATGTTCACCTACAGAGGCACTGTTATTAAACAAATATATAATTTACATGTACAGTATTTTTGATTATATGAAATGCAAACCCCTGTAAAATATATATTTTTAACTTAATAATATTTTTATCTGTTGATATCGATTGTGTTTAGTGTGTATTTTAAAAGGCGACTATTTTCATATTATGCTGTTTTAATGTTTAGCTCGTTAGCTCGTTATCTCGTGTATGTGTGTGATTTTATTTGCACTCGAAGATTAAATATCAGATATACAATTCAATTTTTTACCTGTCTTTATCTGGTGCCGTGTTTTGCACGTGATTGTCAGTGATAAAACGACCGCCACGTTTTAGCTGATAAACGCGCCTCTGAGTTATATGTAGAAGATTAAATTCAATGCTCAACTTCGGTGTTTCAACATTGCTAGATTAATTGGAAACAGGTGCGGCGTAAAATTATTTACTGCTTGCAAATATCAAGTATCATATATTAAATACACTCTTATTAATTAAGAAATCTGCAGTGTGAACTTTATGTTAGCAAGTATTGATTAACGTGTAGAAATCAGTTCTGTCTCACGTACCATAGCTGTCAAAATTCAAAATGTTGATTGCCTAAATCTATACGTGTAAAGCTGAATGTTTATTTATATGTTCTTTAGTGAATCCTACTCCAAATTTTGCTTGATTACTCTTTAGGATCCTGCGTAAAACATAGAAAACTGGTCAATACATCCTCTTTCTCCGATGTTTAATATTATACCATGGCCTTACTGTTACTTTATAATCTGACTGTTTTTAACGGGTTGATTTCATGGTTGTTCTTTAAATATGGTGCATGGATTGGTTTTTGATTTGAGAAAAACAAAAAGCAATTGGCAGAACTATTTCCTACGTTAACCTTTAATAAAAATAATTATTTATTTTAGTTATTACGTGAAATATTTTCAAACAATAAATTAATCATGTTCAGTCATAGAAAGTGTTCTTAAAAACGTCCATACATTTTTATATGGGTAAGAAGGTATTATTTTACGTTAAAACTTAAACTTCAAAAACACTATTAACAGTACTCTAAAATTATAAATAAATACATGATAGGGTCGTATAAACGACGAATTTATTTTGTCCAAAGACGTTGGTTAAACGAAAGTACATATATTATATATGGTTGTATAATATCATTGGTAACAGCATAACCTAAATCTATACCTGCTGCACGCCACCGATTATATTGAAGCACCTGTCTGCCTTTTGCCATACGTTTTATAGTACCAATTTACTTTCCAGTCACCAGTTTAAACATTTACATTGTACAATCCTCTATTATTTGCCCAGAATATATTTGTTTCATAATTTATTTTTAAAAAAACACACACAATCTTTAATTTATTTAAAATTTCGTAATGTGAATTATTGAAAACATATTAGTGTTGATAGTGGAATCTTGAATAATAATTAAAATTATATTGTTATGTCACTTGTTTTTACCAAATCAAATAAATACCTAAATCTATAAGGATAACTTATTTATAGAATTTTATAACGTAAAATGAGTTTGCAGGATACGCTGTCAAATATTACTTAGGCGTGTTTTTATTTAAAGATATACCTGACGCATGGAAAAATTATGGTAATTATAGATATTTCGTAGAGACAAAGTTATTTATATTATATGGGAAATATGGAGTATGGGTATTACAGGGCTTACGACCTGTCTTCGGGTGGCTTACGTGATCACTTTACACAATGTAACGTTCACTAATTCTACCCACAATAAACCTCCATATCTATCAAATTTTTGGAAGTTACGCATATGTTATCATGTAGAAACTTCCAAGTATTATACTACAACTTCGCTGTTGTCATCTATGGTTTGAAATTTCTTATTCATTCCCCTGAAACAACATACTCGTAGATGTCACTAACGAGAATCTTATTTTTTAGAAATGTGAAAGCTATATTCTTTATCTATATATATGACGAATGATTACTTCCATACTTCTCATATAATATAATATAAATAATTAAGGAGAACACATTCTAATTGTGAAGTTGTAATTAATTATCCCGGTAGCGCAATAATAATATTTTTCGATAAAATTGATTTTATATGTATACGTTTATAATTAATACATTTAATTAGTATTTAATATAAATAGCTTTGTCTACATGATATATCTAAAATTTGTCTTAATAACAATGACTTTGGAGGTAAAAATCCAGTAGTTGTATGTTCTTGGACGTACTTAAATATTGTTAACACATTTAAATGTTTATCAAGTAAATTTATTTTTATCATTATCTGATTTAGATAACATTTAAAGGTTTTAAAATCATTATTAATGATTCGGCACTTCTTGCTAATAATATGTGAATAAATATATAAACAACATTAAAAGCTGTCAAATAAGAATAAAATATGGTCAGAATAATCTTTACACTTAAAAACATTGGAATAATACACAACAAACGCGTATTTTACAGACATAAACTAAAAATAATGGAAATGGTTGAGAGATTTTCAGTTTAACACACATGATCTGTATGATACATACATTCCTAGTAAAACTCGCCCATCTATGTTGTCAAAGTTGGAATTTTGAACTGAATATTCTGAATTATTTATGGTGCCTTTATGGGATATATTTATACGTACTACTACGGAAAATACCGAAAAAACTTATATTTCGAATTTCAAAAATTGGATGTAAACAAGTGCATTCTTGTGGTTACCGTAAAATCTTAAACTATGATGAGATTAGTAGAACAATAGTAACTATTATACAGTTATTTATTTATTGGTAACTATATAATATAATGTAAAAAATATGTTTGGACTGTGCCCGTCTCACTAGAGAAATTCTGTGTCGAGACGGGCATAGTTTACAAGCAATTGCACAATGAATTAGTATTACAAGTAGTAGATATAATTAACATTTATTACTTTATATATATAGGTGAATATGAAAAACAATTTTAAAGTGGACTTTCAAATAAATTATTTTGGATAAATTTGTGGCAATAATTAATAAAGGTATGAGTCAATATGATTGGGTGAGTGCACCAATACTGGCTCTACTCATATTACAAATCCAAGTTTTAATTCTTAGTTTCATGTTATTTGGACAATTCAATTGGTTTAAATCTTTCAGCATTCTATTAAATAGTTTAGGTCCAAAATATTTGTAGTTCCTTTGGCCATATGTTATATGTGCTCTTGGGGTTTGTACGTTATGTGTATTTGTCCGTGTGGAAATTATATTTTGAATTGTTTTACAATGTGTCTGTTTGTATTTATATATGTATTTTATTAAAAATTTCGTCAGTACTCGTTGTGATTGGGGTTTTGAGGATAACTTTTAAAATAATTTTCTGAGCTGCTATTATTGGATTCATTGCAGACACAGTCGCTCCACCCCACGCAATTATATCATGCTCTATGATTGATTGACAGATTTCATTTATGTTAATTGTTTATATATTTAAGATATTATATTATTTCATCTGTATGTACTTGTAACGACTAATTGACGAAGGCCACAATAAAGAGAAAAAAAATATTATTATGTATCCACAAATATACACAGATGTTATCCTTCATGGATACAATATATAATACATTGTATTTTATTACGTATAAATGAAATGGCTTGCACATGCTAAAGTGACTGCGTTTAGTTTATTTCACCTTTTTAAATTGCGGTAAAATGTTAAAACAATTTTTTTATTATACCTTTTTACCCTTCCAATTTATGTTTTAATAAAAAACTTTTATTATGACGTTTATTATAATAAGGTAGTTTATAAAAGTGATTGGATTAGGCGCAGAAATAGTTAACATAGATATATACTTATTGCACTTTATTAAATAGATATTTATAATACGAGCCGAAATAATAATAAAGATGAATAATAATGAGACGTAGCAGTATTCACAATTATTTAAATAATTTGATTTTATCGATTTTTTTATATTATATTTAGTTTTTTTATTTTCCATTGAGAGTTGACGACACGTGGTCTCGGCACTACCTGTCGGCGTCTCTGCAGCTGTCATGACATGTCTAAATTAAAATCAAAGCTGACGTACATCAGCGTCACTGCTATATGGTACACTCAGTCAGAGGTCACCCTGGAGTCACCTTATTCGACCGAGCATATCACTTCCGATAGACAGCTGGTCGCCATCTGAAAGCGCATGCGCCGCAATTCGGATGCCTTGTACGGTTTCTACATGTATTGGTACACACATTACATACACGGGCGTTCGCGGTTCCACGCTTACGCGATCAGCTGTTGTGATTGATTCATTAGCAAAAAATTATTATCAATTGGCAACAGATACTCAAAAGATTGCTCATGCCCGATTTAGAGGAAGAAAGTTAATAATCTATTTAACTTTCAAAGGTTAATCAAACATTATTCCACCAATCGCGTAAACTATTCCACTTTACTTTATCAAACTTTATAAACAGCTGGTAACATTATATTTTGTTACATTAAATATTATGAACGACCTCGTTCAGAGGGGTCAGATCTGGGTCAAATACGCCCTTTATATGTCATTGACTTCATTATTTACGGTGTGATTAATTACTTATATGACCTTATCATACGGTGATATCATACGTAACTAAGTACTTACTATTATATATTTATAATATACATGTAATAAATAATTTATAAATGAATTTGCAACGAAAAAATATGACTATTATCAAAATACATTTATTTGTGACTCGATATAAAAACGTAGTACGAAAACGTTTGATATGAATCTGCTATGAACCACACATGCCTTATACCGTACGACTTCAACTAGGGAAAGTGTGTTAACCTTTACCGTACCGTGATATAAAATACCCGAACGCATCCACGCTGTCAACTCGTGTTACCGTAAATAACAGTTAGAAAAAATATTTTAATCAGCTTTAATGGCTTTAATGGCACGAATTTACTCTAAATATTGGGCGTTCAATTTTGAAAAAATGATTAATAACATAATTTAGAGCATTCATTATGTCCTATACAATGTGTCCTTCCTTCTTATCTCTCTGCATTTAATTAGTGAGAAAGAGACAATTATATTTGTATGTTTGTTGTTCTTTTCACTGTGAAAATAGTGTGTTATCTCTGTCTTTCATATCACAAATTATATTTTTACCAACGGATTGAATGGAAAAAATAATTGGTTCTGTACGATTCCCTTTTCATAATTGATTTTTCACTAGTCATTCCTAATGGCTAATTTTTTTTTTAGGATTATCTAAAATATGAATTTTATTTTGCATGTATTTACCGAAATATTACAGGTTTTATTATGATGGTAGACCTATGTTACTGCATGGTTTGGGAAGGGTTAAGGAAACCCTTCAGTTCAATTTGAACGTACGTAGGTTCTATTAATTTTATGAAGTATTTTTCTATATTTATAACCCAAGAAAATACTGCGCGAAAGGAGTCTTTGGAATTGATTAAAAAGTAAGAGCTAGTACACACTTATAACTTTTTGTCGTACGACAGTTTAGACACAATGCCGAGAGCTGTGGGACACGTGTGTTGTCGTCATTGTGCGTGTTATATTCCGACTACTTGATACTGGACTAATCAAATTTGATTCAATTTATACAAGTCTCATTTCATTCATTTTTTTATTGCTTTCGTTTATTATTAGAGTAACGTGTCAGGTCATTTTAGTCGCTCTTGAGATCCCAGGTCCCCAGCATAGAAGGGTTCGTGTTTTATATTAGTCAGCTGGTCCAATGGACTCGTAAAAAATATTTCGACTAGCTTAAAAATCTTCCCTTAAAACAAAGAGGCATAGTCATAGGAAGTTATTCTTGAATATTTAAATAAATTTATCTTGCAAAATGTTAAAATTAAGAATATACTTTAAATTCAACACTAGCTGTTGCGATTACGTACTTTCATTTATTTCCATAGCTCTTCGCCATTACGACAGAACCATCGTATGATAGTTCTGATTGCTAAGAGAGCAACAACAGAACACAACACAGATTGCTCTTTTTAAAAGAGCAATCTGTGTTGTGTTCTGTATTCCTTATTCAAGATACTAAAATAAGAAACTAATAATACCAAAAAATGATTGCAGATAAGATTAGATTTATAAAACTGATTAGTTTTCGAACACTATGTGACATACAACGAAACACATTATTCACTTACGCAACTATATTTAATCACCTTTCACCCCCGTCATGTAATGTTTTTCGCTTTATATACATTTCGCTGATTTACCTCACACTGATTTAACACAAAAATTATACAATAGTGTTCTGTCTATCTTAATACAGACATGGATAATGGCCGCCGTATCATACCTTGGATATAGGTATACATAGAAAAATTAACAAGGTTAAGATAGTTTGTCGATGTATTATATTTATTTAGTTATGATATAATGTTATAATATTTCGGCAACAATTTGAGAGCTACTCGGAAATCAAAAAATAACATCTCTATATATGGTCATAAATATAGTACAAAAACAGATATCGATTCACGTTTTTACTTAATGTTCCCGACTGTGTCAAAACCCCTTTCGATGGTCTTCAGCAGCCATATTTCTTATGTAACACCACATAATACATAAATAAGCAACTAAAATCTTAAAAATATTCATTTATCGTTAAGTTTCTTTAATTTCTATTATCTAATCTCGTATTTTATACCGAGAAATTCAAAAGGCGAATATTGAGAATCCAAACAAAATTACAGTAATTACGGTTTTAATGTGTTCATAATATACTGCAGCGTTTTCGTATGTACCATATATAAAAATGTTATTGAATCGGTCATTATTTTATACAACTAAACATTAGGAAAGAAGAGTAAAAATTGCGTATATAGAAAGCTTTTTTTTTTTTTGCAAAAATCGACCTTTGTGACCTTATCTATGGCTGAAAATGAAGGTCAATAAAATTGTGTTAGGTCAATAAAATCAGTTGACGAGTCAAGGCCAAGTCAGTTGATGGAGATTCTAAAAATACACCTACCTAAAATGCAACGAACAACTCTACATAATTTACATATACGTACAATAAGGCACTATAGCGGATTGCTCAAGTTTCATGGAACAATTAATAAATTAGATACAATAATTAGTTATCTACGCCACCTGTCAACATATACGCGAAGATGTTTCACTTTAAAAAAAAAAATTGAGATGCGTATAAGGAAAACATGTCAAGTCAATTTATTTACTATTTTAAAACTAAGCTAAACATTTGTATTATCAAAGTAGGACTCGCTCGGTGACCTGCAGGGACGAGTCTCGAATCCTTGATCGCTTGATCACTAGGCAGGTATTTTACCACTAGACCAAATAAGCACTAATAAGGTAACACGTTGTGTAGATGGAATCTGACGACATTGTAGCTTAATTGGTTTAAGCTGTTTACCGGAAATTTAATGTTCCGAATATAAGTTCCAGTACTAACTAATTTTTCATATATTTAGTTATATAGTCTTCTGAAAAATCGTAACTTAAATTAATATTATTTGGGCCAAATAATTTTCAAAAACGTATTTCGTTAATCTACCCTTTATATTATATCAAAATCAACATATATTTGTATTCAGATATATTATTATTAAAGAGAACACATTCTTATTGTGAAGTTGTAATTATTCAAAACATAGGTCTGTGACGTTTTAAATACTAATTTAACGTATTAATTATAAATATTATAAAAAAAAACAATGTAGATGGCTTTCAAATAATGGAACGACAGATGTATAAATTTGAAAAAGTGTAACATATAGGTGCGAAAATTTGACAATTGGTAGTGTACCTCTCCGGATTGGAAATAGAGATCCAGGTTCGAATCCCGGTAGTGCAAAAACAATACTTTTCAAACAAAATTGATTTTATATGTATATATTTATAATTAATACGTTAAATTAGTATTTTAGATATATTATCGACTAAGTTTTCTTTCGCTCAAATAACGGTATTTGGTGTCGCAATTCTGATGGACTATTCACGCGAATTACGCGATTCGTACTAGTGCTTGCAAGATATTGGGGCAATGGTTTGACAATACAGATTCGAAAGTAGTCCGGTAGGTTTGCAGCTGAATACATTATTACATTGTATTATATTTACATTACAATTTTAGCCGGGGACACGTTTCGGTTGTGTCTACGTTATTAGAATATTTGCGATTCACATATTATTAACCTTTACCATACCATGATATAAAATACCCGAACGCAGCCATGCTGTAAACTCGTGTTACCGTGCATAATTGTTAGAAAAAATGTTTTTATTAGCTTAAATGGCACGAACTTACTCTAAACATTGAGAATACAATTTTGAAAAAATGATTAATAACTTAATTTAAAGCATTCATTAAGTCGTATACAATGTTTCCTTCCTTCTTATCTATTTTCATTTAATTGGTGAGAAAGAGACAATTATATTTGTATGTTTGTTGTTCTTTTCACTGTGAAAATAGTGTGTGATCTCTGTCTTTCATATCACAAATTATATTTTTACCAACGTATTAACTTTACAACGGATTGAATGGAAAAAATAATTGGTTTTGTACGATTCCCTTTTCACAATTGGTTTTTCACTAGTCATTCCTCAGCGCTAATATTTTCATTAGGATTATCTAAAATATGAATTTTATGTTGCACGTATTTACCGAAATATTACAGGTTTAATTATGATGATAGACCTGTGTTACTGCATGGTTTGTGAAAGGTTAATTTCACACTATTTATTATAAACTTATTGTATCATTAGTAATTACTGTTTAATATTTGTCGGAACTATTAAGAGATTATTGACAAAATAACTTTGTAATTTAACATGCTAATATTTGTGATACATTTTTTAAATTACTAATAATCGTTGCTGTAATATCCGTATATTTTGCAATGCTGTAATTAGTTGCGGTGAAATTTTTTTTTTACAATCTTCTCGACCTTTGTATGGTGTTCATATTTATGCTTTTTATGACTACTTACTTTCAAGACTCTACCTGCTGAGATGACGTCAGATGAGGAACTGTGCTTTTACGTTACTTTGGAGGTCATTGATAGAATGTACTCTTGTAGACCTGATAACTCAAATCGGTAATTGCGATATACATATTTAGGCAGTGGTTCACCCAGGGGGGAGTGATGATGGGTGGGGGGTGAGAAAGGAGGAAGAAGGGGGGGGAGGGGAGGGCTCCCAACAAATGGAGAAATAAAAATCTTTGGAAGTATTTAAAGCTATTTTCTCAATTAATATATTTTTTATTAATGTTATGTCGTGTCTTGTATTTCTGTAATACTTGTGAACCAGAGGTCACATAAAATGAGAACACTCAACCACTTTCGGCCGTTACCATTAAACATATTTAAATCCATTCAATTTGTCCCCCTCCCTACAATATTAAGTCCTGGTTGGAGACAAATATTAAGAGAAGTAATATCATGGCACGAAAATAGACTGAATGCAGTGGAAATGAGATCACTTAAACGTATATGTGGCAGATCTATTTATGACAAGAGTAAAGAATCAAGAAATAAGGAAATCGTATAGTGAGTAAGATTAGGAAAGGATCACTTAGGTGGTTTGGTCATATGAATCGGGAGAGAATGGTAAGAAAGATATACGACGCAAGTGTTGATGGCATCAGAAGCAGAGGACGTCCGCGGTAGACTTGGCACGACCAGGTATATCAGATACTGGAGGACGGTCCTGTTAGAAGCCTCAGTAATCGTCGAGCTCGTATGAGAAGATGTATGAATGTGGATGAGGCGAGAAATGTGTGACGCTTTATCCTCTCTGCCTAACCCCGCGTGGAAAATGGCGCGATGGTAAGTAAGTAAGTAATATCATGACACAGTCTGCTACGGGCAAACTCAAAAATATCTGGTTTAATCAAAATAGGTACAAGCGGGAATACAAAAATGTGATTGGCTAGAAGTTAGAATTGTCATCCCAAATTCTCTACACTGTTGAATGTTGTGCTGGCGAAGCATGCTCCGTATACGATGGACATGCGATATGCCTCGATTATATAATAATTATACTTTGAGAAGCATCTTTTCTTAATCGTGCAGCTCCATCACCTAATATTTTAGCCACGTCACAGGGTAGAAATATTCAGATCACGCGGAAGGTCGCCAGCGCAACCCCTGACCTGGTAAAGATTTCAATGCAGAGTCTGCTCCTAGACTACACTAGAAATGCCACAGACTGAAATATTTAGCTGCAGAGAATAAAACAAGACATTATTATTTTCCTTAACACTTAAACATAGATTATTGTAAATTGTCTGTACGATAATGATTCTAAAAAATATCTCATCAGGAGAATAATCTAAAAACAAAACTGCTTGCATTCCAACAAACAACGTGTTACATCGTAAGTCACATCGTAAGAGGTATTGTATTTTTTTATCGAGGTCGTCTCATATATATAAGTAATTTAGAATTTTATTTTAATTCAAGGGGGCCGTTAATATATGTCGATTATTTCAAATTGATTCTGACGAAATCCGTTCCGTTGAATGCAAAGAAATATACAGATTTTAAAATCGGTTAACGATCAATGAAAATGACGCAGGTAGCGAGACTAGTCGACGTTTACAAAAAAAAAGTTAAATATGAATTAAATATATTAATTAGAAAGATATACATATAAAATCAATTTTATCGAAAAATATTGTTGTTGCGCCACCGGAATTCGAACCTGGATCTCTTTCCTAACCGGGGAAGGTGCATTATCCAACTATGCTACAGCGACAATATTTTTAGCGACAATTTTCGAACCTATATGTTACCTTTTTGATATTAATACATTTAATCGTTCCATTATTTGAAAGAGCCATCTAACTTATTTTTACAGAATCTCAAATACCTTTGAGTAAACTGATAGCAGACGCCAGAATTATTAATTCATTTTTATTAAATTTTGGACACATTGATACAACTTTTTAGATAAATAATAATAATAACCAGGTTTAATTTTTACGAAAAAAATTGGTACTGAAAGAAACTCTAGTACCATTGTGGCCCATCGTACTTCAACAGCATCGATATTACTGCCACCGCCTATGCGTAGTTCACGCCACTGTAACTAACCCGCTAATGGTAGTTAATTGGATTATTGCTTTTGTGGTTCTGTGAATCGTCGTATTTTGTGTACCGAACTATCATTATGGTCTATTAGGTGGGCGTTCACCTCTTACATAGTGCTGGGTCATTTTCTTTGAAAGAACTCTACCTGTACCAACCTATACATACTTAAATTAAAAGCTTCCCACTCACCATTACATTGACAATTTATGTTTTGATTATATACAGGTGCGAGTATATTTACGCGAATCACGTTAAAATCGATAGCAAATAAATTGGTATTTATTGTACGTAAATTGTATTGTGAATATTGGAATTCTTTTGAATTGTAATATTAAATAGCTTCGCTCGTAGGTTTTCAGTCATTAAACAATAACACGTTTTCTTCCGAGTTATTCTGCCGCGGGCGGGACCGTCTTAAGGCACGAGTATATTGAGAACTGCCTAGTATTTTCGTAATACACATGATAAATTATTTTTTAATTTTTATAATTTGATTCTTCATTCTCGTTGCGGTAGGTTTTAAAAATAATTAATTCATATTAACGCTGGTAAAAATATCGATACCAAATGTAGTGTCCTTTGTGATGTTTGAATCTGCGCGTCGGGTGCTGGGCAGCCTATTTTACCGACCTATGATATGAGCGGTGGTTGGCTGTCAGAAAAGTCGAATCAGGGACGAGAATCCAACTCTGGCGGGCAGCTGAGGAAGAGGGAGTAGGGGAGATATCGGAGATGAGGAGTGGTGTTGCCGCGGTGGACCCAGAGATATATGGGCCTGGTCCACCTGCGGGCTGAGAAGAGACTCCGCTAACGAGGAACGAGGCGGCATGCGAGTGATGGGCGATCTGGACATGGCTTAAACGGGATGGCGTCTGGGCAATCTCCTGGAGAAGGAGATGAATTCTGGCGTGGGCGTGCGGCAGCTTCGGCACCCCACGGCAGCCTTGGTTAATAATGTGCTAAATGAGTAACCTAAGTGACTTCCCTTAGAGGAATGTTAACCTCAAGAAAGAAGATGCAAAATACATTTTACGTTCATTCAATGTCGGGATAAAATGTGTAATGTGAAAAACAGAGTTTGCCCTTGAATCCATTATCATCCTATCCGAGGGACACCAGCGACACCAGAGCACATATACACACTTGAAGACCCAGACTGAGCTAGATCGGTGGCGGCCCCTATGACTTCCTATCCTCTAGGGCCCTTAAAACTAAAGTAAGCGTGGTACCAAGTAGTGATGAAAATAACTGATTGTGACTAATTGCGAGATTCGTGTTCGATTGTGTCGATGGGCGATAACTATGATTATTTGTTATTCGGCTACCAATCTCAAGTCGATCTCTGAGTTTATTTCCAGATCAAAATCTCAACACGTGTAGGTATGTGGTATTGAGATGTATCTCAACTAAATTTCTAAGATTATCTCACCGTGTCTCCTTCCGCGGACGCGGGTCTTGGAGCGATTTATAATATTGTGAGACACGGTATTGCTAGTTGAAGCGTGAAATATGTGCACGGATGCTAGAATTAGCCGGTTATGGATCGTTAGTTTTATTTCCAATATCAAATCATGGTCATTGGCGCAGTAGTGGCTAGAGACAATCATCGACGGCAGAATAGCCCAGATTATTGTGATTAAGCTTACGGTATATTTATTTCATTACATTTGTCCGCTTCCAATTTTGTTTGCCTTCTTCTTTCTTTAGTTATACTCTGAGCAGAGCATAATCCGGGTAACGTTTAAAGGTGAGCGTGGTGCTGCGGCAAGTGGCACCTCCGTTTATTTATAAGATACCGGCCTAGTCATAAAGTTGAGTCATAAACGACCGATATATTATTCTGATCTTTCCACGTTAAGCGTATTTTGTTTCATGTTAAAAGAAAATAAATGTATGAAATTGCGTAGCATATTTGTTTGTATTATAGAGCTGTGCGATTTCACTATTAATTCCTAACTAAATTATTATACAACCATATTTCAAAACCTACTTGAAATTAAAATTGCGCGTGCTCGCGCATTTCTTGACATTTAAATATCAAACCATCACACGTAAACGATTCTTCTCCGTTGCATAAATAATGGTCAAATTTATATATACAAGCATTTAAATGTATCGCTCTAGAGTTGTTAATATTTTGAAATCATTTTCAGATAGGGTTTAATTATATTATACAGGGTGTATATTTATTATTATTATTTTATGGGGGGATACCTGACTAAATTACGAGTCGAAAATGTTCGAGGAGTATGCGTAAATTCTGCACTGTTACGGAAAATATTATTATATGAGATTTTTATAAAATCTAACAAAAAATCTGGCCGCTCGAAGTTTGATGACCTTTTATTTTTTGTATTTAATATATAATTTGGAATTAATCGAAATATTTGCATAACTACAAAAAAATACTTATATCTCTGATACGTTTGAAATTAGGCACGTGCAGCTTGAACATTTTATTTTTAATGTGTTGGTATCTACCACTGAAATATTGTGCATTAGATTATTTATTGTGTTATCATTTATCCACATTGGGGATGATTCTTGTAAATAAATGATTATATCTTCATACAATAATGATTATATTATATATAGGACTGCAACTGTTGTTCCTCTTAAAAAATATCAACCGATAAAATAATTGTGGGAACTGCTCCCCCATCCGCATGTAAAAAATACATTTTAAATTATTATTTCCAACTATGATTAGGATATCGGTATGTAGGTGTATTAAATGATACATATCCTGTTTTGAGGGCCTTGAAAGGGTTGCAAAATAATGGCACAATTTCAATATTATGAAATATATCTCGTACCTACGTATTTAAATACCTCTATTTACGAACTCAATTCCCTCGTAAAACTGCACGAAAACCGAGTTGTTCGTAAACCGAAACAATTATTCTCGCAAGAATCAAAAAAATGTAAAATGTGTTAATCTGACCCCAATAAAATGGCCCTTTACCATCTTTACTTTCTACTTCATGCTTGAAATCATATAAAAGCAATAAAAATCGAGGTTTTAACTTAAAAGGAATTGAAAGTAATAGGTAAACTGAAAAGAATAAACATAAAAACAAACATTATTTTAACTTATCTTACAAAATGTGTAGTAAAGTCTTATTGTTTGGAAGGGGACTCTCCTGCCATGAAAACATCGGGTGCTTGAAGTTCATCAGGCTTCTGTCTCATGAAAAATTTATCCAACGATATTTGTTTCTTCTAGCTTTTTATAATATTACGGAAATGAGACATGACATTATCATTAAACAGATTTATAACACAATTTGATAAAGCTTTATCAGGGCGATATTTTTCCACACAAGTTTGCACCTCACTCCACTTTGTGCACATTTCATGGAGTGAAAACCTTGGAACATATTCCATTCGTTCATCAGTTTCTGAAAATAATATTTCTTCTGTCACTGTCTTTTGCCGCTCATTAAGAAGCTGTTACAGTTTTACGATAGCGAGTTCTGAGACTGCCTTCCTGATCGTAAACCGAAATTCTATTCACAAACTGAAACATTTTTACGTCAGGATTTTTGTTTGTAAACCGAGGTTCCACTGTACTTGATTTTATTATAAATATTTATCAGTGACAAATTTCCAAGATTGTGATTCAATTCAAACTACAATATGTTGTCCTTCCTTGCAGGGTATGGCCTTTACAATTGAGGAGAGACAAGCACTGGGCATTCATGGACTACTCCCGCCGCGGGTGAAGACCCAGGAGGAGCAAGTGATGCTCTGTAAGCGATCTGTCGAGCGGTACGAGGATGACCTGAACAAATACATTTACCTCATGGGATTGCTGGTAAATGACATATGTATAACAATTTGAGAGTTTGCACAAAAGTTAGGCGTTCGTCATCCAATGCAATTTGCAAAAAATGCAATTTGTTCTACATTATGAGCACTTGGGTTATGAAACATTGCCTCATCTATTATATTTACCAAACATTTTGCCAATGGATTGTCATTTGTTTAAGCTTTACTGGGTAATATCTTCAATAACCATGCTGCCGCTGAAAGCGTACTTCGATACTTTATCAACTACAGCACTCTGTAATTTTGTACCACTGGAATAAATAAATTTGTAATTTATTGGCTAAAATGTGTCGATTCTAAGGGAACTTATTTTGATCAATAAATTTAATTACAAGCTGACAAAAATATATTTGAATTTGACGGTCATAAATCACAATTATTTTCGTGTCAACTTTATACATTGTTATTCAGTTTCCTCAATTTATCAAGATTTATAAAAGTTTGTGATTCAAGATTGGATATCAAAAGACAGACATGTTGAATTCTAATTCTATATTATTTTAAGGTGTAACGGATATCATTAAAATAAGTGAGAATTAATTGATTTTGGAATGAGAAATTTGACAGAATTTAAAAAATATATATTTTTAATGATGAAATTGGTAATTTTTTCCAGGACCGAAATGAACATCTATTTTACCGTTTTGTTGGAGAGAATGTGTCTACTATGATGCCTATTGTGTACACTCCTACAGTTGGCTTAGCTTGCCAGAAGTACGGTCTGATTTACCGTAGACCTAGGGGCCTATTTATCACAATTCACGACAAGGGACATGTCTATGACATCCTCAAGAACTGGTAAATTAATATTATTTACTGTGTTTTCATGAAATGTAACTAAAAATGTACAGCAACAAATGAATGACATCTTTTTTTAAATGTCAGTAAACAAGAATGCAGTACAATAGTAATAAGTAATTTGTGTCCTGAACATGTTTTTCGGTTCAAAGAATAATAATTATGCATTCGGTTAATTTTTTTAAATAAAAATATGAAAATAGGGTTAACTTGGTGGTCTCTCAGGATGAGTCTCGAATATTTGACCACTCGGTCTCCGGTCTGACCACTGGACTGAACAAGCATATTCAGTTTGGATTGTCCATCTAGTAATTTCTGAAATAGTTTGACATTCCATATATGTACAATATTTGGATAATCTCAAAATAAAGTTCTTTCCATACGTGATGTATTTTGAAGATTAAAAGTGAAACAGGTACTGCATTTTTCCATTACCCGAAGAACACATGAAATTTTACTACATACTGAGCATTATTTGAGTAAGCGAGATAAACCTATTATCACCCTTGATTAAATTTTGGCTGCCTAGAAATTTTTTAACTCATTCATTCACACATTGGTGAAATTACTTAATACTTTAACAATATTTAAATCTTAACAAAATTTATTTACTAAATATCAAAATGTATATTTTAAAAATATTTGAATTTCTCATCAAACATCACTGTTTGATTCTGTGTTGGAATTCATGAGCAGCAATTTTGGAGGCTGTAAATAGCTTTTGTATGAATATTATAACGTAGACATGTGAAATTGTTATTTAAAATTTCCTTTTATGTATAACCATATATTTGTTGTGACATGAATTCAAATTCTGGTCCACCATTTTTTTAATATTGTTGTAGTACACTTACCTTCTTGATTATTCTTTATAAAAGTCTAT